>CM045997.1:39591630-40841630 GCA_025175895.1 Wurfbainia villosa
CATAACATAATCATACATTCATACAATTAACATGGTAATGAGCATAACCTAATCATACATTCATACAATCAACATGTACATAAGGTAGTGACATCAACCAATCATGCTATCATAAAATCTAACTAACATCATATTTGCATCTTTTTCAACATGTAGCATGGCATGGAGGACTTAGTAGAGGGCATGTACATGGGCTGGCCGAAACTCTAAGGGAGGGTTCTTAGGAGTTTACATGCTAAACAACTTGTGCAAGGTCTACTTAACATCATACTAACATCACACACATTTAGGGTATGGCATAAACATCATGAACAAGCATAACATGGTGTGATCTAAACTTCATGGGGTTCTACCAAAAATTTTAAACCCTAAACAACTTGTACATGATCTAACTAACCACATATTAATTCTATCACATATAAATCATGGCATGGAAGGCCCTTGGGAGTTTAAATGAGTCTTGGATGAGAGCTTCAAGGAACCTTAAGATCCATTTCTTAAATCTAGCTTAGCTATCAACATGTTACCTTCATCTACATTCAAAACATAGCATGACAACTTATAGATCATAGCATGATAGACCTAAATGGGTCTTGGCCGAATGTTTCAAGGAGCTTTAAAGATCAACCACTTAAATTTAGTTTAGCTAACAACATGTTATCTTCATCTAACATCAAAACATAGCATGAACACATCTAGAGCATAGCATAGAAAACCATTAGGGGTCCAAAGGGAGGCTTGGCCGAGAGTTTTATGAAGGTTGGAGATCAAACACTTAACTTTAGTTTAGATATCAACATACTACCTTCATCTACAATCAAAACATAGCATGACCACATATAGAGCATAGCATAGAAAAAAACCATTAGGGGTCAAAGGGGACTTGGCCGAGTGTTTCATGAAGGTTTGAAGATCAAACACTTAACCAAACCTTTCTAGAAACCTATTATCATCATATTCATACAAAGTATAGCATGGACCATCATGGAAAGCTTAAGGAAGGTCTTGGCCGAAAGTTTTCATGTAGCTTTTTCTTAATAACTTCAATCGAAACAACTTGTATGCAGGTTAGGGGATACTTACATCCTTAGCTTTGTTTAATAGTTGGAAAAACACCCTAAGTCATGCCAACCTAGAGTCCCCTCATTCCCCTATTTATTCATTTGAAGGTGTCCCTTAGCCTCCCTTACCCTTATCTATCATTTCCCATACCCTTCTAATAGCACAACCCTGCTGGGCTTCTAGTTATTGGATGCATCTTAAGGTTTAGCTATCTACTTAGAGGATTGGGGTTCAATCCCTGGGTCATGCATCCTTTTTGGCTCTATTTATTTTATTTTTGAAAGAGCCCACATAAATCCCATTATAATCATGCAAAAAATCTTGTAAAATTGCTAGGAATTTTACGGGCATTACAATCCTTCATACCTTTTAAAGGTTTCATCCTCGAAACTTAGAATAACTCTGGGTACTTCTGCTTCATGTCCTCCTCGCGTTCCCAGGTGGCTTCTTTGTACCGTTGATTTTGCCACAGGACCTTCACTAAGGGTACCTCTTTATTCCTTAGCCTTTTGACTTCTCGGTCTAGTATCTGGATAGGCTGACTTTCATAACTCAGGTCCTCTTGAACTTGTACTGTTTGTGGCTCGATCACTTGGTCTGTACTGGAAATGCACTTCTTGAGCATCAAAACGTGGAACACATTGTGAATAGCTGACATCTCTTGAGGCAGCTCTAGCTCGTAAGCTACCTTGCCGACTCTCTTCAATATCGGATATGGTCCCACATAGCACGGACTCAGCTTACCCTTCCTTCCGAATCTCATCACTCCGTTCATAGGGGACACTTTAAGGAATACCAGATCCCCGACTTCGAATTCTAACGGTCTGCACCGCATATCTGGATAGCTCTTTTGCCGGCTCTGAGCAGTTTCAATTCTTTGGCGGATATTTTGTATAGCTCAGGTGGTGTCGTCAATGAAATCTGTTTGAAGTCCCATCCCCTTCTTTTCACCACCCTTGTACCAACATATAGGAGATCTATATTTCCTCCCGTATAGAGCCTCGTAGGGCGCCATTCCAATAGTAGCTTGGTAGCTATTATTGTAGGCGAATTCTGCCAAGCATAAGTATCGGCACCAACTCCCTTTGAAATCCAAGGTGCATGCTCGTAACATATCCTCCAATACTTGATTCACCCTTTCGGTCTGTCCGTCAGTCTGAGGATAAAAGGCAGTACTGAATAATAGCTTCGTGCCAAGGGCCTTCTGAATACATTCCCATAAATGAGAAATAAAGCAACCATCTCTATCAGAAATGATGGTCTTAGGAATCCCATGTAATCTAATAATTTTCTTAGCATATAATTGAGCCAGTTGCTCAGTTGGATAGGTCATCTTGATTGCTAAGAAGTGGACAGACTTCGTCAATATGTCCATAATTACCCATATAGCGTCATATCCGTTCGTCGTCTTGGGCAGTCCTGAGATGAAATTCATAGAATTATCTTCCCATTTCCATTCTGGAATTTGGATCTAGCGGTTGTTCCTCCGTGTCTCGTGTTCTCGCTTTAACCCTCTGGCAGTCGTGTAATCTTGACATATCTTGAGCCACATCTCTTTTCGTACCGAACCACCAGAATTTTCTTTTCAGATCTTGGTACATCTTGGTGGTTCCAGGATGCATTGCATAAGGGGTTCCGTGAGCTTCCTCAAATATCTTCTTCCGTAATTCTAGATCATCGGGAATACACAAGCAATCCCTGAGGTAGAGTACTCCACTGTCAGAGATACGAAACCCATCATCCTTTCCTTCTAGGACCTCTTGCTTGATCCTTTGAATGCTCGGGTCACGGACTTGCTTCTCTAATATATCGCCGAACAGCGTCGGTGCTATCATCATGGTTGAGAGCTTTCCGGAAATGATTTCAACCCCGTAACGTATAATCTCCTTTTCTAAGGGCCGAGATAATACCGATAGAGACATCAAGGTGGCACATGACTTCCTACTGAGTGCATCGGCCACCTTGTTTGCTTTTCCTGGATGGTAGAAGATCTCGCAGTCATAATCCTTTACGAGCTTGAGCCATCTGCGTTGTCTCATGTTCAGGTCCTTCTGTGTGAAGAAATATTTCAGACTCTGGTCATCTATATAAATCCTACACTGAGCTCCATATAGATAATGCCTCTATGTTTTGAGAGCAAAGACTATGGCCGCTAGCTCTAGATCATGAGTGGGATAATTCCTTTCATGTTCCTTGAGTTGCCTAGAGGCGTAGGCAATGACCTTGCCATTATGCATGAGTACAGCTCCGAGTCCCAATTTGGAAGCGTCACTGTACATGTCGAAGCCTTCATTACTGTCCAGAAGATCAAGGATTGGAGTGCTAGTCAGTCTCTTTTTCAATTCTGTGAAACTCTTCTCACAGGCGTCCGTCCATTCATACATTTTGTTCTTTCTGGTGAGAACTGTCATAGGGGCTACAATTCTAGAGAAGTTCTCTACAAACTTCCTATAGTAGCTTGCTAGCCCAAGAAAGCTTCTGATCTTGCTGGCATTCTTTGGTCTTTTCTAGTTACTCACAGCTTCAATCTTTATTGGGTCTACCATCACTCGGTGCTTGGATATAACGTGACCCAAAAATGATACTTGATCAAGCCAGAACACGCATTTGG
The DNA here is from genome assembly GCA_025175895.1 of Wurfbainia villosa. Classification (NCBI taxonomy): domain Eukaryota; kingdom Viridiplantae; phylum Streptophyta; class Magnoliopsida; order Zingiberales; family Zingiberaceae; genus Wurfbainia; species Wurfbainia villosa. Next base: position 39,595,304 of record CM045997.1, read on the forward strand.
AGAACTTTGCATACAGCTGCTTTTCCCGAAGAATCTGTAATACCATATTCAGGTGTTTTGCGTGCTCTTCTTGGGTTCTCGAATATATCAGTATATCGTCGATGAAAACAATTACAAATTTGTCGAGGAATGCCGAGAATACCCGATTCATCAGATCCATGAACATAGCAAGTGCATTCGTCACTCCGAAGGGCATAACTACGAACTCATAATGTTCGTATCTTGTTCGGAAAGCCGTCTTTGGTATATCATCTGGTTTCACTTTCATTTGATGATAGCCAGACCTCAGGTCAATCTTAGAGAAGACGGTGGCACCCTTTAGCTGGTTGAACAGGTCGTCAATCCGTGGTAAAGGGTACCTGTTCTTGATCGTCACATAATTTAGCGCTCGGTAGTCTATGCACATTCGCATAGACCCATCTTTCTTCTTCACCAACAGTACTAGAGCTCCCCATGGAGAGCGACTTGGGCATATGAGTCCCTTGTCGAGTAACTCCTATAGCTGTCCCTGAAGTTCCTTCAATTCAGCAGGTGCCATACGGTAACGTGCTTTAGAGATCGGGTTAGTACTAGGAATCAATTCGATCTCAAATTCAATTTCTCTATCTAGGGCTAACCCTGGTAGTTCATCTGGGAATACCTCTGGGTAGTTGCATACAACTCTGACATCTTCTAGCTTCTGGTCCTCGGCTTGACTTGTATCAACCACATGTGCTAGAAACCCAGTGCATCCACTGTCTAACAACTTGCACGCCTGTAGAGCTGATAGAAATTTATCGATTCTTTTCCTTGGCTCTCCAATAAATTCAAACATAGGTTCTGCCTCCAGCTGGAAGACCACTTTTCTTTTACGACACTCGATCAAAGCACCGTACTTGCTTAAGAAATCCATGCCCAATATAATATCATAATCCTACATGTCGAGCACTATTAGATCACAGTAGAGTTCTCTATCTGCGATTCTGATGGGTGTGGCTCGCAACATATGAGTAGAGGGCATTACTTCTCCCGAGGGCAGGGTGGTTAAGAGCTTGCGATCCAAAGCTTGTGGTGGTATGTCCATCTTTTTCATGAAAGGTGTAGAAACAAATGAATGTGTTGCCCCAGTATCAAATAATGCAGTAGCACACTGACAGAAAATAAATATCTGACCTGTGACAACCGCAGAAGTGTTCGCCACATCTTCTTGGGTGAGAGAGAATACCCTGGCATCCGTCATAACTGGCGGGGCTTCCAATCTCCCTTGACTTATCAGGGTACCTTCGATTACGCATCCGTGTAGCCGCGGAGGAGCACTCTGCATCGGGCATATCCGAGGAGGTGCTCGAACTCGAATAGGTAGTCCTTGACTCTATGCCCTTCCCATCCACAGTTGTAACATCTATTTGTGCCCCTGTAGCATACTCCAGGATGTATCTTCCCGCACGTAGCACACAGAGGGATCTTGGGCTGCTTGTTCACTGGACCACCTTTAGAGTCATCCCATTGCTTTCTCTTGCCAGTGTAGTTCCCTTTTCAAGTACTTTGGGTTCTCTGACCTCCTGACTGGGCTTGACTCCTGCCTTCACTCAGTGCCTTCTTTTGCTGGTTAATGTTGTTCAGGTAATGTTCGGTAATCAAGGCACTACTGAACAGCTCCCCTACGGTCTGCGGTCTATGAACTCCGCCAGCCACATTCAGAGTTATCTCAGGTCGGAGCATCTTCAGCATGAGTTTGACCCTTTCTCTTTCTGTACTGACCAACTCTAGGCATAGGCGTGCGGGTCGGTTGAATCTCTTCACATCTTCACTAACTGATAGATCACCTTGCCGGAACCCAGTGAACTCGTCGTAATGCTTGTTTGTCACTCGCATATGGAAGAATTCTTCGAAAAATTCATATTCGATGTCTGTCCATCTCATCTGATTCACTTGCCTCTTTGCTTTAACCCTTCCCCACCACATTTGGGCATCTCCCGAAAGGCAAAATGACGCGCACTTAATCTTCTCACATTCGGGCCAGTCCAGTAGCTCTACGATACTTTCCACAGTCTTGAACCAGGCCTGGGCATCCCATGGTTTACCAGTACCAGAGAAATTTTCCGGCTTCAGTCTCTGCCACTGGATCAGGTAAGCTTCCTATCAAACTATTGGGCTAGGGCCCGTTGGTGGGGTGGTAGGGTTTCCTTGCTGATTCATTAAGGCATTTATCACTTGTTGTTTCTCTGTGACTTGACGTTGGAGTTCAGAAACAACATGCGTAAGGTCAGCTAAGGATGTTATCTCATCGACCCTACTACTGCATCTCCCAGCCATGTTTATCTTCATATATTAGAATAAGGCTAGTATAAGATTATCACTCATTCATCTATGCATCTTTAAACTAAAGGCTAGCATAAGGTTATCATACATATTTTTCATGCATATTTAAGCTAAAAGCATTTCTTATCATACATGAACAAAAATAGAGTAGGCATAGAATTTCTTACTTTGAGTGGTAGGATTGAAGCTTGATGTGTGTGTAGTGGAAAGATAGATCTGCTCTGATACCAACCTGTCACGCCCGCCCTTTCCAGGGGTTGGAGGGAGGCATGATGCGATCATACATACATGCATTACAGCAGAAGACTACATATACTTCTTACAGCGGAAGACTTTAAACTTTTTTTTTTCTTTCTTTCTTTTAAACATAAACATGCATCATCATTTCATAAATACTTAGTTCCAGTTCATGACATTCAACTTAAAGAAAACGTGCATACGTACGGAAAGCATAAACAGATTTCCACCACCATGCCACTACCACACATACTTTGCCCCTCCTGCTGCTCCCTTTAGTTTAGCCATTCTTTACCCTTGTCTGCAGTATAAGGGAACATAAAAATATAAGTAGATAGGCTTAGTAAGATCCTGTCCTACTCAGAAAAACCATACATCAAGCATTAAGCATAGAGTAGTGACATGATCATATAAGCATAACATTCATATAAACGTACACGAACATATAAGCAAGCATAACATGCATATAAACATACCAGAACATAAGCATTGCATTCATATAAACATTCAAGAACATAAGCAAGGATAACATGCATATAAACATACCAGAACAAAAGCATAGCATTCATATAACATATAAGAACATATAAGCATAGCATTCATGTAAACATACAAGAACATATAAGCATAGCATTCATATAAACATAACATTCATATAAGAGAAATGACATGAGCATTCAGAAACATATAAGCATAACAACCATAATAACATCATAATAATCTAGACATGAAATAAAGGTATATACAAGATGCTCTTTGAAAACATATATATTATAGATACTTAAACATAATCTCAACATATTGGGCATGACATTGTACCACATACATCATCACCATAGCGCGCATCCCTAATAGACTCGAGGTAGCTAATCCCGAACCCACTAGAGTACTAGCCCGTACTATGTCCATCGGCCTAGGGGCAACATAACATAGAAGCCCATCCTAAGCCCGTACTTATGACCGTCGGCCTAGGGCATCTGGAGCCCATCCCGTACTGAGTCCGTACTATGACCGTCGACCCAGGGGCACATAGGAGCACATCCCTTGGACCTTATTAGGATCCTGGTACAAGCCATGAAGAAAGTAAAATAGCATATCATGTTCCTTATCATAACATATTATATTTCTTTTCATAAACATATCATGTTCCTTATCATGGCATATCATGTTTCTTCTTCATAGCATATCGTGTTCCTTCTTTTCCTTCTTTATAACATATCATATTTCTTTTCATAACATAGCATGTTCCTTCTTTATAACATATCATGTTTCCTTCTTCATAACATATCATATTTCTTTTCATATCATATCATGTTCCTTCTTTATGACATATCATATACTCATACAATTAACATGACAATGAGCATAACATAATCAAACATTCATACAATTAACATGGTAATGAGCATAACCTAATCATACATTCATACAATCAACATGGACATAAGGTAGTGACATCAACCAATCATGCTATCATAAAATCTAACTAACATCATATTTGCATCTTTTTCAACATGTAGCATGGCATGGAGGACTTAGTAGAGGGCATGTACATGGGCTGGCCGAAACCCTAAGGGAGGGTTCTTAGGAGTTTACATGCTAAACAACTTGTGCAAGGTCTACTTAACATCATACTAACATCACACACATATAGGGTATGACATAAACATCATGAACAAGCATAACATGGTGTGATCTAAACTTCATGGGGTTCTACCAAAAATTTTAAACCCTAAACAACTTGTACATGATCTAACTAACCACATATTAATTCTATCACATATAAATCATGGCATGGAAGGCCCTTAGGAGTTTAAATGAGTCTTGGTCGAGAGCTTCAAGGAACCTTAAGATCCATTTCTTAAATCTAGCTTAGCTATCAACATGTTACCTTCATCTACATTCAAAACATAGCATGACAACTTATAGATCATAGCATGATAGACCTAAATGGGTCTTGGCCGAATGTTTCAAGAAGCTTTAAAGATAAACCACTTAAATTTATTTTAGCTAACAACATGTTATCTTCATCTAACATCAAAACATAGCATAGAAAACCATTAGGGGTCCAAAGGGAGGCTTGGCAGAGAGTTTTATGAAGGTTGGAGATCAAACACTTAACTTTAGTTTAGATATCAACATACTACCTTCATCTACAATCAAAACATAGCATGACCACATATAGAGCATAGCATATAAAAAAACCATTAGGGGTCAAAGGGGACTTGGCCGAGTGTTTCATGAAGGTTTGAAGATCAAACACTTAAACAAACCTTTCTAGAAACCTATTATCATCATATTCATACAAAGTATAGCATGGACCATCATGGAAATCTTAAGAAAGGTCTTGGCCGAAAGTTTTCATGTAGCTTTTTCTTAATAACTTCAATCGAAATAACTTGTATGCAGGTTAGGGGATACTTACATCCTTCACTTTGTTTAATAGTTGGAAAAACACCCTAAGTGATGTCAACCTAGAGCCTTCTTCTTGCTTGGTTAGTTTTCGGAAAATGGAAGAGGGGAAGGAGTAGGGTTTCGGTGAGGAAGAAGAAGAGAAGGAGAGAATGACAACTTTGGTTTCTCATGTCTCCTCATTCCCCTATTTATTAATTTGAAGGTGTCCCTTAGCCTCCCTTACCCTTATCTATCATTTCCCATACCCTTCTAATAGCACAACACTGCTGGGCTTCTGGTTATTGGATGCATCTTAAGGTTTAGCTATCTACTTAGAGGTTTGGGGTTCAATCCCTGGGCCATGAATCCTTTTTGGCTCTATTTCTTTTATTTTTGAAAGAGCCCACATAAATCCCATTATAATCATGCAAAAAATCTTGTAAAATTGCTAGGAATTTTACGGGCGTTACATTTAGTTGGAGAAGTTCGAGTCTATCAAAGGTACCACCACGCTCCATAGCGCGATGAGAAGGAGGATATTCAGAAAGGATTGGGGCAATAATGGGCGTAGAGAGGAAAATAGCGTAATCGAGGGTAAGCAGGAAAGCATGGTGTGGAGAGAGGAGAAAATTAAGTCCAAGGATAAGGTGCACATTAGCAATATTAAGGTTGGTAACCCATAAGTGGGTAAGAGTTAGAGGGATACGGTTGTTGCCGCAGTTGGTATAAAAAGAAATAGTACAACTTGGCAGATAAGTAGAGCAAGCATTTTTGGTTCCATCAAACTGGGTACTGATCTGGGGTTGATTTGTTTGTCGCAAAAAAGAAGAGGGAATAACAGAAAGTTCTGTTTCTTTATCGATAGAAGAGCTAGAGGCACCACTATCTATTAGGGCTTGTAAAGTTAATGTATGACCTTTGACTGTTAAGGTGCATTGAACCCGCACGTCAGTGGCTCATCCAGTGTTACATATACTTGGAGTTTTAACAAAAGCCAAATTAGTGTCATCTGGAATTCTAAAAGAATATAACTGTTGAGGATCTCGAAAATCCTCGTAGTCTTGGTTAGCTACTTCATTCTGTAGCTGTCTATGTTCAGTTTCAACGAGATTAAGTCGGGTTTCTAGCACAGAAAGACGGGTCTCTAGTAAGTGTGTCCGAGAGGAAACTAGCCTAGGTGTGTTAGGAATGTCAATATTAAAATTTTCTTTAAGACAAGTATTACAAATTTGTTGCCTACATTTTTTACAAGTTCCTCATTTGTTGACTGTGGGGTACAACCCACAAGAGGAACAAGGAGTATGTGCAGTTCCCTCTTTAAGTTGCCACTCATGTTCGTAGGTGACTAGTTGTTTTCCTTTGGAGCGGTCGTCTAGACAGTACATTAAATTAATTTCTTCTTCTTCTGCCTCATTATTTAGAAATCCTAATTCGTCAAAATCTCTATTTAAATAGGCCAGCATTTGAATGCCATTTTTTCGGCATAACTACCAGTTGGTGTAGTGAGTGAATTTATTAATGAGTAGTCAGTTATAGATTGGATTTCTTCCATGTCATCTCCAGAGATAATTGAGTATATGGAGGAGGTATCGGAAATATTCGATTGTATTTCCAAAAGATGTAAATTAGTACATTGGACCAAAGTGGATTCATTAGTGTATAGATTTTTTCTATTAGGATAGGCTGAAGATAAATGTCCTGTTTTGTTACATGCGAAACAAGTAATGGTATTCGCATAAGTTTTTTTTGGATTAAATCGTCTAACATGTTTATTTTTGTTCAGGTAAGGTTTTTGGACTGTGCTTTTTCTTAGATAGTATGTTCGTCTAGGTTTTCTTTTTGGTTTTTTTGTAAATTTTTTGTGTCTAGTATTGACCCCGTATTGTTGTGGCATATATATGTGTTTATAGAATCCATATTGCTGGTGTTTCAAATGTTTTTGTATTTGTATAAACGTACATTTTTCTTATAATTTCGCTATGATATGTTGAATTCGTACTCCTATGTTATTGTGAATGGGTGCTATAGTCATGGAACTCCAGTCCTTATGTATTTTTCTTCCTAATTCTCTAGGAAGCTTAGTAAAAAGTCTTTCTCCCAGCTCAGTGCTATAGTAGTTCCCAGAGATGGTTGTAAGCGCAAAAAAATCATTGCAAAATTCTTTCACTCTACTCCAATCTAATAATTGTAATTGCTCTAAATCTCTCATTGCTTCTTGTTGTCTTATATTTAGTTCTGTATTAGAGTCTCTAGTAGTAATCATTGTATGCACCGTATAACAAAAATTGTGTATATTGTTTACTTGGCCTGCTATCCTGGCTACTTCTTCAGGGAAGTTTTGTTTGAAGGATTCCCAGGAGGCTCGTGCCACGTATCCTAAATAGTTTTCTGCCACTCTAAGCATAGCCGCTCCAGTTTCTATATCCATTTCATGTTTAGCCGCGTAGTCTCTTGCTATAGAGACTTTCCACTGTTCAAGGTATAGGTCATGTAATTGTGAGTCACATTCTGTTATATTTAGTAATACGACATCTTTTCCAAAGAATGTTAGTTCTGGGGGTCCTCTACGGCCAATGAGTTTTAGTAGTGGGTTATTGTTAGTATACGGGTCGACTGCAGTTCTAGGGGGATGTCCTTGACTATAGTCTAATGTTCTCATAATACTTTCAGGGTATGTGATTTGGAATGGTCTTGAAGCAGAGGATTCTGCTATATTCATTAAATTTACCTCTTTGTTTATGTTATTTAAGTTATTTGTCTTAGTATCCAGAGGTGTGTAGCCGGTGGAGTATTTTTTTGCTATAATATTGCTTTCTTCGTCTTTATATAATTTTACATTTCTCGGGAGGCCTTTGTGTATTTTATCAAACCTTTCACGTAATTGTATTTCTGTTTCATTTAGGTGAGAAGCCATTTCTGCTGGCAAATAGACATATTCATTTAAGTCATCAAATGCTCCTCCTAAATTTACCAAGTTGATATTATGTCTTCTATTATGTGTTTCTAGTAATCGGAGATGTTTCCGTCCAAATTCTCTTAGTTGTTGTTGAGCAATCAGTGAGGGGTCTTGTTCTTCTAAAAACACAAGGTTGTGTTCTTGGTTTTCAGTGTCTTCTTCCTCAATTAACCTATTGGGTGTATAGTTTGTAAATCTTACACTTAGCTGTCCATTTCTATCTTTATACATTAATGATTCTGTAGGTTGTAGAAGAGTTGATTGTTCCTCTTATAAGTTAATTGTCCATTCTAGATTGGCTAGTTGTTCTGAACTATATTGTCTGGGTCTTTGATATTGAATTCCCCTTGTACTAAGAGTCTCTATTATTCCATCTATTTGAATTTTAAAATTATTGTGTATATGATTCATAGTTTTTCTCAGAAATATCATTTCGAGTTGGATATTCATTTCTTGAAAATTTCCATATCCTTTCGCCTGTATTACTATTTTAATGTGTTTAGTAAAGTCTTTAATAGTCATGTTGAAATTAGGACAAATGTAAGTTATTCCTAAATTATCATTCATGTCTACTTCGACTAAGCCCATAATGGCTTTTTCTTTATCTGAGAATCTAGAGTCATATAAGACTATAAGGACCTTTCCTCCTATTTTTTGTCTTGTCATTCCTCTTAATCCAAACTATATTAAGCCTAGATGTATGTAGTGGTATTTCAAGATTGATAATTGTCTTGCTGACTGGTTAGTTATTAAATCTAAATGTTGTTCCTCACCATCTGGGAGATGTAAAGTTTCTGTTCTTTGTTGCCTATATATAGAAGTTGCTGATGTGAAATATGAAAATCTATTTCTCCCGTATAGGAGTCGCGGTTGTAGCATATTTAATTGTTCATTAGAAAATATTTCTATGTCTCGATCTATGTTTATTACTTCTTCTAATGTTTGGCTTAGACTAGGAAGTGTCCGTATGTTGTCCTGCCAAGAAGTACTAGAGACTGATCTTCTTCCACTCAGTGTTCTGGATGTTCCAGTAAAACTTTCTGTCCTTATTTGACTCATTTTGACTCTTCAGGTTTATATGTTAAAAATGTATATGTAGTAGGACGATGTCTTATGATTTTTCCCATAGATAGTTTCCCCAAACCTATATTTATATTTTCCAGAGCTGCTTTCTGTTAGAATGTATACTGAAAGCCTAGCTCTTTTCTGTATGAATTTTATTTTGAAATAAGAATCACATGATCATTGTTTGCATTTTATATATTCATTATATATGTGTGCATATTGTCTAATATTCTACATTGTAGATAACATGTTGCTTGGTGTGGCACAGAAGATCATGTTATCAGTCCCTTGTAAAATATAAGTAGAGGCTCACAACCAAGATGGTTTTGGACAAACCATTGGCATGGTTGTAGTGTAGCTTGGTATTTTTTTATCTTGAACATAGAGTTACACTAGTACACTTAGGTGTATTGAGTAGGACCGACATAGAGGTGATTCAATTTAGTACTGACTACATAATTGAATCGGACCTCGGATATTATGTTGTACATGCTCTTAATCCCGATATAATAACGGGTACATGTACTTAGTATTTATTTCTTTAATTTACCAGTGGGTGAGATTTAGATGGATTAAATCAATATGCCCGGTAAGTTGGGAAATAATATTATTTACATGGTGTGCCGTTGATTATAGGAGGAAACCGTGTCCTATATATTAGGTTGATGATGTCCCCTTGAGGAGCTCATAAGGTTCATCATGTAAACCCAGCTGGTTGACTTAGTCAACATGATGATAAGGTTGAGTGGTACTACTCGAGGAGTTAGATGTTAATTAATTGATGGTCAGTAAATCAATTAATTGACGGACATTCGATATCTTAAACACGGGGAGATTAATGTACAAATAATATATGGAGCCCATATTAATTTATGGGGGTTGGTGAGGTAGTTCAATGATGATCCTCTAGTGGAATGGAACATCATTGATGGATCAAGTATGTGTGGTTCCGATCCATCGGGTGGCCAAGACCCAACTCCTCCTTATGGTCCCTATCGTAGCCTAATATAATCCTTGTGAAGTCTAGATCCAAGAATGTAAAACAAAACCTAGAACCAACGGTTGGGATTAAATCCCTAAGATCCGATGGTTAGGATGAAACCCTAGAACTAACGGTTGGGATTAAATCCCTAAGATCCGATGGTTAGGATGAAACCCTAGAATCGACGGTTGAGATTAAATCCCTAGATCCGACGGTTGGGATAAAACCCTAGATATGACGGTTGGGATGAAATCCTAGATCCGACGATTAGGATGAAATCCTAGATCCGACGGTTGAGATGAAACCCTAGATCCGACGGTTGGGATAAAACTCTAGATCCGACGGTGGAGGTTAAATCCCTAGATCCGACGGATGAGATTAAAGGAGGCTTAATCCCTATTCTATAAATAGGTGCTTAGGGTTGGGCGGCAAGGATAAGATAAGGAGATTGGTTTTCGAATTAGGGTTAGGGTTTGGCTCATCTTCCATTGGGCGGCTACAAGCTTGGGCGGCAAGCTAGGGTTTGGCCGGTCATCCCTCTCTTCTCCTCCTTGGTTTTGGACGGCACTCTTCCCTTTTCCTTGCTCCTTGGCCGGCGGTTCTCCATCCATTGGTGGCCGGCAATCATCTTCCTCCAATCTCTCCAAGGTGGCCGGTGGTTTCCATTCATTTGGTGGCCGGCGCATCATCCACTTGCTCCTTGGCCGGCGGTTGCACTAAATTCCCTAATTTGGTGGTCGGTTCTAGATAGGAAAGGTATTTGTGATTTCTTCCCTTTGTTCGCAGCGGACAAGGTAGAGAAGAAAGTGATCAAGAAGGCTTCAACTCGTGGAGGATCTTCGTCCACACGTCGTCCACGAGAAGGATAGGACATACGATAGAAGATCGTAAGGTATAAAGTTGTTTTTAACTTTATTTATAGATCTGAATATGTTCTTTAATATTTTGATTATGCATGTGTATGAATGGATATATATTGTATAATCATGGACCCCGAAGACAAACACAAAAACCGGCGATCCATCCGTCGTCTTTTCCGCGGCTAACCAACTAGAAGAGTTGTGTTGCTTGAACAACTAGTTTGTTCAAGCGACCACTCAAGTTGTTAGCACGACGACGAATAGGTTGTGCCAAGGAAGCTCATCCCATCCGGATTAAGTCTTTCATTAGTGAAAATTTTAATCCGGGGACATGGGAGCCAATGAGCCTCCGAAGCGACATCCCAACAACTGGTATCAGAGCCACGGTTTCCGGTTTTGTGTGTTTTGGATTTGGTTAATTTTTTATGCATTTTTCATATATTATATGTGCTGGATAATAGTAGGATATGCGTAGTTTAACTTTTTGGTTGCAGGCATAAGATCCGACTATTATGGCCATGTGTGTGTATGTGAATGGATGTGTGTAAAAATTTATTATTTGAATCCTCGGGGTTGACGAGGCTAGATTAGTATTTAATTTTTGTAATTAAATACGGCATTGTTTAGCCGCTCATTTTAGTTTACTTTCGATCTAGATTATTTGTACACTCCTTCGTGGAGTATAGGATCGATGGATGTAAATTAAAATGTTTTATCTCGGCTCGGAACTCTTTGGTGACTTGCGCACGGGAAAAGATGGAGCGGACGAGGTGGCCACACGACGGGATGCATATTGGAGGACAATGCCATAATAGTTGGAAAAATTCTGTTTTTTCCATATTTATTGCTTATTTGTTTTATATGCATGTTGTGTGTGATTTAAAATTCCTCATTTGCAATTTACTAAGTGGGAGAGGGATATTTTAATTAATTCCCGCGACCTCCATTACAATTTGATGTGTGATGCGAACAAACTTGTGTGTTGGCTCTGAGTGCCTTCCTCCCTGTGGACGGGTTTGTTTGCGGATCACTAGGTCAAATAATGGTTATAGAAAATTATCTAGGAGCATGTGTACTTCCACAGCGGTAAGGCACATAATCCGAAATAATTCCCTTAGTATCGTGTAATGGTGCACACTTAGATGCAAATGAAAGTATCCTCCCCATCGGAGTCACTGCTTTTATTTGTAGGGCCAAAGAGGAACCAACTATTAATTTTATTTTTCAAAAAGTAAGGTTGACAAGATAATAAAATTAATGGGTAAAACCTCCTCTTACAAATGTAGGTTTCGTATACGTCCACACAGCGTGGCATATGAAATTCTCGGTGTTTTGAGGTGTTGGTTGATTTCAGGATTTTATTGTTTTGAGGAATCAATAATATTTGAAATCTAATATTTTTGATCATTGTGATTTTTAGGAATTTCAAATGGCTTTCAACCCACTTGCTGTGATTTTAAAAGAAAACAAACTTACTGGTCCAAACTACATTGATTGAAAAAGAAACCTGGATATTGTCTTAACTGCGGAGGAGTACAAATTTGTACTCTTCGAGGTCTGTCCTCCTAAGCCCACCAATGACTCTGATGAAAAGGAGAAAGAACATTATAAGAAATGGGTTAAGGCAGATGAGATGGCGCGGTGTTACATTTTGGCATCTATGTCAAATGTGCTGCAACATCAGCATCAGGCCATAGCCACAGCTTATGACATGATGTTCAATCTCAAGGAACTTTTCGGACATCAGAGTAGAGCGGCTAGGCAGGAGGCAATGAGAAACTTGATGACGACCACCATGGTCGAGGGAACACCCGTTAGGGACCATGTTCTCAAGATGATGGCTCATCTTAATGAGATGGAAGTCCTCGGAGCTGAGATCGATGGGGAAACCCAGGTCGATATCATTCTCCAGTCTCTGCCTAGGAGTTTTGAGCAGTTCCGCCTCAACTACAACATGAACAAGAGGTTGTATTCATTGGCGGAGCTTCTGACAGAACTCCAGGCGGCAGAGGGGCTTTTTCGTCAGAGTTCTCAAGCCATGGTCGCTCAGAAGGTTTCTTCCTCTAAACCGAAAGGTAAGAAGAAGAAGAAGCAAGGTGGAGCGAAGAAAGTGGCAGGAGGACCTCAGGCAGGAGTGAAGAAGCCGAAAGGCAAGTGCTTCACTTGCAAGCAGACTGGACATTGGAAGGCGGACTGTCCTCGCCGAAAGAATAAAGGTATATCTTCTTGTTTAGTTGTTGAAACATGTTTAGCGGTGTTATCTACCAGTACCTGGTGTGTAGATACAGGAGCCACTGATCATGTCTGCAATACTTTGCAGGGGTTCCAGGAAACCCGACGACTAGCTGAGGGAGAAATCACCGTCTTCATGGACAATGCTTCAAAGGTGGCAGCTATTGCAGTGGGAGACGTTTATTTATCTTTTGATAGGAATAAATTTTTGGTGTTGAGAAATTGTCTTTATGTACCTACTTTTAGAAAGAATTTAATTTCAGTTTCTAAATTGTTTTTGGATGGATATTCTGTTTCTTTTAATGACAAGGTGGTTATAAAAAGGAATAGGGAGATTATCTGTTCTGGTACATTGGTTGGCAATTTATATACTCTTGAACCAAAAACTCCCACGATGCATATAGAAGTAAATAACTCATCTTCTAAATCTAATAAGAGAAAAGAACCTTCGCAAATGAACCAAACATATCTTTGGCATCTAAGGCTTGGTCATATTAACCTAAGTAGAATTCAAAGGTTGATAGCTGATGGACCTTTGGGTTCATTAGTGGTGGAGGATCTCCCAACCTGCGAATCTTGCTTGGAAGGTAAAATGACCAAGAGGCCTTTCAAGGCCAAGGGGTATAGAGCCAAAGATGTGTTGGAAATGGTTCATTTTGATTTGTGCGGTCTTATGTCTATCCAGGCAAGAGGTGGCTTTGAATACTTCATCTCTTTTATAGATGATTATTCAAGGTATGGATACATTTACTTGATGCGCCGCAAGTCTGAATGCTTTGACAAGTTCAAAGAATTCAAGGCTGATGTGGAGAACCGTCAAGGTAAAAGTATCAAGACATTACGATCTGATCGTGGTGGCGAGTACCTCTTGGGAGAGTTTAGGAGTTACTTATCAGAGGCTGGGATTCAATCCCAATTGTCTGCACCTGGCACACCCCAGCAGAATGGTGTAGCGGAGCGAAGGAATAGGACTCTTATGGAGATGGTCAGATCGATGATGAGTTATTCTTAGTTACCTGTTTCGTTCTGGGGGTATGCACTGGATACGGCAATGTATACTCTGAACTTGGTTCCATCTAAATCAGTACCTTCTACCCCTGTAGAATTGTGGACTGGGCAAAAGCCTAGTCTGAGATATATTCGGATATGGGGGAGTCCAAAGACATGTCTTTGAAGGCGATCTTGGTAAGTTGGAACCTCGCATGTATATGCATGTTTGTTGGCTACCCTAAGGGAACGAAAGGTGGTTTATTTTATAATCCTAGAGATCATAGGGTGATCGTTAGCACGAACGCCAGATTTCTAGAGGAGGATTATGTAATGAACCACAAGCCCAAGAGTAGGATTGTTCTTGAGGAGTTGGCAGGGGAAGTTCCGACTTCAGTACCACCGGTACAAGAGGATACACTACAAGTCAAAGCACCGCGTGTCACAGAGCATACACGGTAGGTACCTCGTCGTAGTGGGAGGGTTGTTAGACAACCCGATAGATTCATGTTTTTGGGAGAGTCTTCGGACTTAGTCCCTGGTGAACATGAACCTGATCCCTGGACATATGACGAGGCAATCCAAGATAGAGATGCGGTATCTTGGCAAAGAGCGATGAATTTAGAGATAGAATCTATGGATTCTAATCAGGTCTGGGAGCTAGTAGAGCCACCCGATGGTGTAAAAACTATTGGATGCAAGTGGATCTACAAGAGAAAGAGAGGGGTAGACGGGAAGGTTGAGACCTTCAAAGCTAGGCTTGTTGCGAAAGGGTATACTCAGAAAGAGGGTATCGACTATGAGGAGACCTTTTCGCCGGTAGCTATGCTTAAGTCTATCCGGATTCTCTTATCTATAGCTGCTCATATGGATTATGAGATATGGCAGATGGATGTCAAGACAGCTTTCCTTAACGGAAGTCTTGAGGAGAACATCTATATGCGGCAACCAGAGGGATTCATTGCTAAAGGCAAAGAGCATCTTGTATGTAAGCTTAATCGGTCCATTTATGGATTGAAACAAGCTTCTAGATCTTGGAACATCCACTTCGATGAGGTAATCCAGTCATATGGATTTATTCAAAGTCCGGATGAACCTTGTGTATACAAGAGATGTGATGGAAACATAGTGGTGTTTCTTGTACTATACGTAGATTACATTTTGTTAGTTGGCAACAATATCAAAGTGTTATCAGACGTAAGGGTATGGTTGTCCAAACAGTTTGACATGAAGGACTTGGGAGAAGTGGGACACATCCTTGGGATCAAAGTTATAAGGGATCGCAAGAAAAGGATGTTGTGCTTATCTCAAGCTTCATATATTGACACTATCCTTGCTCGTTTTAGCATGCATAACTCCAAGAAAGGTTTTCTACCTTTTAGGCATGGAGTTCCTTTATCTAAAGAGATGTGTCCCAAAACATCAAAGGAGATAGAGGACTTGAAGGCGGTTCCTTATGCTTCGGCAGTAGGAAGCCTTATGTATGCTATGCTATGTACGAGACCGGATATCTGCTTTGCCATGGGCATGGTTAGCAGATATCAGAGTAATCCTGGATAGGGACATTGGACTGCGGTAAAGCATATATTGAAGTACCTGAGAAGGACTAGGGATTATATGCTGGTTTACCGGGCAGATCAATTAGTCCCTGTGGGTTACACGGATTCGGATTTCCAATCAGATAAGGACAAGAGTAAGTCTACCTCGGGGTTTGTGTTTACTTTTGGAGGTGGAGCCATAGTATGGAGGAGTGTCAAGCAGAAATGCGTGGCGGACTCTACCATGGAAGTTGAGTATGTGGCGACCTCGAGGCTGACCAAGGAAGTTGTATGGCTCAGGAACTTCTTGATGGACTTGGATGTGATTCCTGGTTTGCCCAGAACTATCACAATTTATTGTGATAACAGTGGTGCAGTTGCAAACTCGAAGGAACCACGAGCCCATAAGGCGAGTAAACACATAGAGCGCAAGTACCACCTCATACGAGAGCTCGTAAAGCGAGGAGAAGTTGCTGTCGCCAAGATTGCATCAGAGGATAACCTGGCAGATCCATTCACTAAGGCCCTTCCAGCGAAAGCGTTTGATAGGCATGTGGAGGACATGGGGATCAGATGTATGGCAGAGTGATGACAGCATAGTCTTTTAGTATAAGTGGAAGATTGTTAGAATGTATACTGAAAGCCTAGCTCTTTTCTGTATGAACATTTTATTTTGAAATAAGAATCACATGATCATTATTTGCATTTTATATATTCATTATATATGTGTGCATATTGTCTAATATTCTACATTGTAGATAACATGGTGCTTGGTGTGGCACAGAAGATCATGTTATCAGTCCCTTGTAAAATATAAGTAGAGGCTCAGAACCAAGATGGTTTTGGATAAACCATTGGCATGGTTGTAGTGTAGCTTGGTATTGTTTTATCTTGAACATAGTGTTACACTAGTACACTTAGGTGTATTGAGTAGGACCGACATAGAGGTGATTCAATTTAGTACTGACTACATAATTGAATCGGACCTCGGATATTATGTTGTACATGCTCTTAATCCCGATATAATAACGGGCACATGTACTTAGTATTTATTTCTTTAATTTACGATGGGTGAGATTTAGATGGATTAAATCAATATGCATTAAGTTGGGAAATAATATTATTTACATGGTGTGTGATTATAGGAGGAAACCGTGTCCTATATATTAGGTTGATGATGTCCCTTGAGGAGCTCATAAGGTTCATCATGTAAACCCAATTTGGTTGACTTAGTCAACATGATGATAAGGTTGAGTGGTACTACTCGAGGAGTTAGATGTTAATTAATTGATGGTCGAAATCAATTAATTGTGGACATTCGATATCTTAAACACGGGAGATTAATGTACAAATAATATATGGAGCCCATATTAATTTATGGGGTTGGTGAGGTAGTTCAATGATGATCCTCTAGTGGAATGGAACATCATTGATGGATCAAGTATGTGTGGTTCCGATCCATCGGTGGCCAAGACCCAACTCCTCCTTATGGTCCCTATCGTAGCCTAATATAATCCTTGTGAAGTCTAGATCCAAGAATGTAAAACAAAACCTAGAACCAATTGGGATTAAATCCCTAAGATCCGATGGTTAGGATGAAACCCTAGAACCAGCGGTTGGGATTAAATCTAAGATCCGATGGTTAGGATGAAACCCTAGAACCAGCGGTTGGGATTAAATCCTAAGATCCGATGGGTTAGGATGAAACCCTAGAATCGACGGTTGAGATTAAATCCTAGATCCGGCGGTTGGGATTAAACCCTAGATATGACGGTTGGGATGAAATCCTAGATCCGACGATTAGGATGAAATCCTAGATCAAGCGGTTGAGATGAAACCCTAGATCAAGCGGTTGGGATAAAACCCTAGATCGAGACGGTGGAGGTTAAATCCTAGATCCGACGGATGAGATTAAAGGAGGCTTAAGCCCTATTCTATAAATAGGTGCTTAGGGTTGGGCGGCAAGGATAAGATAAGGAGATTGGTTTGAATTAGGGTTAGGGTTTGGCTCTCTTCCATTGGGCGCTAGGGTTTGGCGGCTACAAGCTTAGGCGGCAAGCTAGGGTTTGTGATCATCCCTCTCTTCTCCTCCTTGGTTTTGGCGGCACTCTTCCCTTTTCCTTGCTCCTTGGCGGCGGTTCTCCATCCATTGGTGGCGGCAATCATCTTCCTCCAATCTCTCAAGGTGGCGGCGGTTTCCATTCATTTGGTGGCGGCGCATCATCCACTTGCTCCTTGGCGGCGGTTGCACCAAATTCCTAATTTGGTGGTCGGTTCTAGATAGGAAAGGTATTTGTGATTTCTTCCCTTTGTTACTTGCGGACAAGGTAGAGAAGAAAGTGATCAAGAAGGCTTCAACTCGTGGAGGATCTTCGTCCACACGTCGTCCACGAGAAGGATAGGACATACGATAGAAGATCGTAAGGTATAAAGTTGTTTTTAACTTTATTTATAGATCTGAATATGTTCTTTAATATTTTGATTATGCATGTGTATGAATGGATATATATTGTATAATCATGGACCCCGAAGACAAACACAAAAACCGGCGATCCATCCATCGTCTTTTCCGCGGCTAACCAACTAGAAGAGTTGTGTTGCTTGAACAACTAGTTTGTTCAAGCGACCACTCAAGTTGTTAGCACGACGACGAATAGGTTGTGCCAAGGAAGCTCATCCCATCCGGATTAAGTCTTTCATTAGTGAAAATTTTAATCCAGGGACATGGGAGCCAATGAGCCTCCGAAGCGACATCCCAACAACTTCCAGTTATCTTCTATTGGCACTTTCGACACCTTTTGTTCTAAATCAAATAATTTTCCTTCCAGTTTGGTTAACCTAAAATGTAGGGATGTTAATAAAGCTATTATAGTATTATTTTGTTGTACCTGAATTTGATCACTTTTTCCTGTTAGCTCTGTAGAGAAATAATAACCGTCTTCCTTAGTTTTTGTATATTTTTGTACATAGTCTAAGGCTACGTAATAATGGGTATTCTCATAAATATGTTGGTTCATTTAATGAGTAGTGCATTTATTTGTTCTTGTAGAATCTTAAATTCTGCTTCTATTATTAGCAAGAAACTTTTTACTTCTGTTAGAAGATCTTTATGTTGGATTTCAAAAGTATGTGGTTGGTTTTCTCTGATTATTCTTGTAAGGTTTATTACGTCACTTCTCTTTGGTAGATTTATAAAATTTACTTGAGCAACTTTGGAGTTAAGACTTTCTTGTGAATACTTTAAATATATTATGTTTTATTTTATTTCATTAAGCTGGATCTATTGTTGTCTTTGATTAATAAGTTCAGTTTCAAGGACGTGATGTATATCTCTAAACTTAGTTTCTGATGAAAAACTCTGTCCTAGTAGTATGTCTATTTTGGAGTTCAGGTGTGGGTTATCGAATGCAAGGAGTGAGTGGAGTCCTTAGCGTGTATATAGCAGCTATGTTGTCTTTTGTCTAATGTTTTTGTAGTTCGCGGCAGAGGGATAGATAAATCAAGATAATCAAATTTAGCTAGTGACTGCATATATTTTTCAAGGTCCTAAGTCTTAAAGCTCTAATACCAATTTTACACAGCTAATTTTTGAACATACAACTTTTAGGGTTTTTTTTAGCTACAGTGATCGGGTGCTACAGTGTTTAGCTACAGTGTTTGCTACAATGTTTTGTTATAATAGTACATATTCATAAACATGAAAAATGCATACAGAAAGTGGAGAAATTGAGAAGTAAAAACTTAGTTAATAAATGTTCCTGAGTACATAAAGAGAGAGAGACTTTGCTTCTTCTCTTGATCTCTTCTTCCTAGTGAGCCTCACTTGGTGCCATCTCACCGTGCCCTGACTTTTAGAGGTTTTATCCATTACCTTTGTGTCTGCACAGGTCTTACCAGGCCTATGGAAACAGTTACCTTCCCAGGGGAAGGAAAAGGATTGAAGGTTTCAAGAAAATCAAGCGAAGAGGTGCATAGTTTCAAACAGATCAGAACTAGTTGTCAACTGAAGATTAGTGACTTTCGGGGAAGTAGAGATCCCACAGTACAACAAACATGAAGAATAATTCCATTTTGAAACAAGACACATGTTGACACAAGTACAAAACTGTCTTATAGACAATCTGTGGCATATTCCCAGCACACCAGGAACAACCAAGCAAAAGGTGGCTATTATAAAAGCCCTGATACAACATTTCCACCACACAGCAAACACAACAAAAGTAAAACATGGTGGTAAAGAAAATATTTATTACACCATTCTAATAGGATCACAAGCAGGAGTCTATGCCACCCAACATGAAGCACCTCTGGCTGCTGTTGGAAGTGAAATCCAAGTCACTTACAAAGAATTTAAAGACATCAAAGAAGCATTAACAGCTGTCAGGACAAAGGCGGACCCAAATTATTTTGTAAATGCCTCATTAAAAGGGAAAGGACCAGTAACAAAAACAGTCCTAGACTCTTCATGGCGATAATAAACCAAACTAGATAGATTTCCAGAAGATTCAGGAAGCTCTTAAATGGCTTCATAACTTAGCACCCTCTTATACAGGCATTACAATCAGCTATGAGGCTAAGTTCAATTACAAACTCAAATGTCAAGATAAGTTCCCTACATGCAGAGACGGTAAAGCAAAATGTGGATGTAAATGTCAAGTAATATACAGTTTCAGAAAAGCAAGTATTGACATAAAAACATTCTTGCTACACAGATACAGAGGCAAGCTAATAACCCCTTTTCTCTTGATGGATTATGGGTTGTTATATAAGCTATGAATAAGAGACATTGAGCTAACATAGGAGTTCCCATGGAAACTCGAACAGTGCATAATACACCTGTTAGTAGAAGAACATTTTAGAAACATAATAGTATCCATTTTTGAAAGTTCTCCCACTGAATGGATAAACCTAAAAGTTGAACGAGCAAGACACTTGATCAAGCTGGAAGTCCACAAAACAGTCAATCCAGAAAAGGATAAGATTAAAGATTTTGTCCCCTCAGATGAAGAACTAGACTGGGAGGGCTCTTCCAGTCCGGAACAATAAGTAAAACACTGGAGAGCCTCTATTCAAGGCTCTGACTGACTTTGGGATGACTCTGTATACTCTCGCCATTACATACTGGCAGCAGAAACATTTACAAAAAAAATTTACTGGCCGACAAGCTATGGTACTGCTTTCTTCCCTTTCAAAACTACTACCTAACACACAACCTTACTAAGTCATTACCAGAAAATAAATGAAAAATGGATCCAACAAAACACGCCAAATGACGCGACAGTACAGGATGGAATTAAGACAGCCTGAGATTGCAGCAGCCTGTCAAAATAGCCCACTAGAAGGCCCATCCAGAGTTGCATCCATGGGCTCTATCGGAGGTTCAGCAAAAGAAGCCAACCTCAATAATATGATGGAAATCTAATAGTACCCACACCAGACAAGAAGGACATCCACAGCCTCGCTTTATGAGTATACCCCTTCGCAACAAGCCTCGCTTTGAAGGTCTCAACCTTCCCATTTATTCCTCTCTTTCTTTTGTAGATCCACTTGCATCCAATGGTTTTTACACCATCGGGTGGTTCCACTAGCTCCCAGACCTGATTTGAATCCATAGATTCAATCTTAGTATTCATTGCACATTTCCAAGATACTGCATCTTTATCTTGTATTGCCTCATCATATGTCCAGCGATTAGGTTCATGTTCGCCAAGGACCAAATCAGAAGATTCTCCCAAGAACATGAATCTATCAGGTTGTCTCACAACCCTCCCACTACTACGAGGTATCACCTATGTATCCTCTGTGACACGCGGTGCAGTGACTTGTGGTATATCCTCTTGTACCGGTGGTACTAAAGAAGTGACTTCCCCTTTCAATTCCTCCAGAACAATTTTACTCATGGGCTTATTGTTCATCACATAGTCTTCCTCTAGAAATCTGGCGTTCGTGATAAAGATTACCCTCTGATCTCTAGGACTATAAAACAAACCACCTTTCATTCCCCTAGGATAGCCAACGAACATTCATACTTTTGTACGAGGTTCCAACTTACCAGCATCCGCCTTCAGCACATGTGCTGGACTCCCCCATATTCGAATATGTCTTAGACTAGGCTTTCGCCTAGTCCACAATTCTGTGGGAGTAGAAGGCACTGATTTAGATGGAACCAAGTTCAGAATGTACACCGCTGTATCTAGAACATATCCCCAGAATGAATCTGGCAACTCAGAATAACTCATCATCGATCTAACCATCTCCATAAGAGTTCTATTTCTTCGCTCTGCTATACCATTTTGCTGGGGTGTGCCAGGTGCAGACAATTGGGATTGAATCCCAACCTCTGATAGGTAATTTTTAAACTCTCCCAAGAGTTACTCACCACCACGATAAGATCGTAGTGTCTTGATACTTTTACCTTGACATTTCTCCACATCAGCCTTGAATTATTTGAACTTGTCAAAGCATTTAGACTTGCGGTGCATCAAGTAAATGTATCTATATCTCGAATAATTGTCTATAAAAGAGACGAAATACTCAAAACCACCTCTAGCCTGGATAGACATAGGACCACACAAATTAGAATGAACCAATTCTAACACACCTTGGCCTTAAAAGGCCTCTTGGTCATTTTACACTCCAAACAAGATTCGCAGGTTGGGAAATCTTCCACCACTAATGAACCCAGAGGTCCATCAACAATCAACCTTTGAATTCTACTTAGGTTAATATGACCAAGCCTAAGATGCCAAAGATATGTTTGGTTCATCTTCGAAGGTTCTTTTCTCTTATTGAAATTAGAAGATGAGTTATTAACTTCTATTTGCATCGTGGGAGCTTTTGGTTCAAGTGTATATAGATTTCCTATCAATGCACCCGAACAGATAATGTCCCTATTCCTTTTTATAACAACTCTGTCATTAAAAGAAATAGAATATCCATCCATAAATAATTTAGAAATCAAAATTAAATTCTTTCTAAATAAAGGTACATAAAGGCAATTCTTAAGAACCAAAACTTTATTTTTCTCAAAAGATAAATAAACATCTCCCACTGCAACAGCCGCCACCTTCGTGGCATCGCCCAAGTATACAGTAATCTCCCCCTCAGCCAGTCATCTGGTTTCTTGGAACCCCTGTAAAGTATTGTAGACATGATCAGTGGCTCCCGTATCTACACACCAGGTGCCGGTAGATAACACCGCTAAACATGTTTCAACGACTAGACCAAAAAATATACCTTTGTTCTTCTTGCGGTTGGTGTAGTCCTTCTTCCAGTGTCCAGTCTTTTTACAAGTGAAGCACTTGCCTTTCGGCTTCTTCACTCCTCCCTGAGTTCCTCCCACTGCCTTTGCCCCAGTTTGTTTCTTCTTCTTCTTGCCTTTCGGCTTAGAAGTAGAAACTGTTAGTTATAGCCCAAAAACCAATCATGTGATGGTTGAATAGGGAACATTTTGTATCATATTCTATAAAGGCAAAGGATTGGTTATTATATTTATGTCTTGCTTGTGCCAGCTAAATTAAATATAATAATGCCCTAGAAAAGTAGGTTCTTATCTACAACACATCAATTGGCAGAATTGATTATGAGAGGCTATAGAGAACACTTTCCTAAATGTTCCTAGTCAAGTATTAATATGCAAGGGCAATATTAATACATAAAGACTAGCATGTAGGTCAATTGACAACTTGATCTCACAAGTCATGGATATATGATATCAAGTTGACACATGGGTATATATTAGAGAATATATACTGAACTGACCCGCCATGAGAAAGTTTCATGGATCGTCATATGAGTGTCATAAACTTTCTCATGTGACTATTGGTATGAATAGTCCTCAAACCTGAAGTCACTACGGTTCCCTACATAAGGAGTTATGTACTTTGGTATCGTCAAACGTCACCCGTAAAAGGGTGGACCATAAAGGCGATTACTGGGTATATAACAAATTATGCAGAGGGATGTGAGTGATGTAGATGGGATCTATCCCTCCCATATGACGGGAGTGATATCTGTGGGCCCCTTGATTGAGTAGAACTACTAAAACGCATGGCCATGCTCGAATGAGTCAATATGAGATATTGAGCTCATTTGTTTGAGTTAGTTTACTCAGGGATAAAGAAACACATAGATTGATCAAGGATGACACGGTTTATGCCTCATTGGTCAATCTGATATCAAGGATAGAAGGACACGGTCATACATTATAGTAGTCACGGAAATGTTAGTCGGATCTTGACTTATTTCGTAACTTGGGTAGCAATGATGTATTGTTAGATGCCGCTCATTGCTTGTGTATCTAAAAGAGTTTAGATCCACTACCAACATTATGAGAGCCTATAGGGTCACACACAAAGAGCATGATGATTAGAAGAATTAGTGCATTCTAGTTTGACTAGAATAATTTGAGAATAAGCTTAAGTACAAAATGGTTTTTGGACTTTAAGCTTAATGAGAATTTTAGCTTGTTGATTTAATGAGATTAATTCAATATGCTAAGCTTATTAATTTAATAAGATTAAATAAATATGTTATCATGATAGCCTAAGCTTAATTGATTTAATAAGATTAATTCAATATGTTACCTTATTAATTTAATGAGATTAATTCAATATGATAACATAAGCTTATTGAATTAATAAGATTAATTCAACATGCATGAATGCCACATAAGCATGCCACCTAAGCTTGATGAGGTGGAAGGAGACAAAGGGTTTTGACCTTTGGAATTTCTCCACATGTGGCCGGCCAAACAAGGATTATTTTTCAATGCAATTGATTGCATTGAATGTGATAGGAGCTGAAAGGTTTTTTCAATCCTATAAAACACTCCATGGGGTGGCCGGCCAAAGGGGTGAAAGGTTGAGGCTTGGAGAGAGCTTGGTGGTGAGAGGCTTTGGTTGTGTGGCTTTTGTGAGTGTAGGCTAGCAAGAAGAGTGGTCTTCTTCTTCCTTTCTCTTTTTCCCTACCTTCCTCTCCTTTAGGGACTTCTCTAGCAAGAAGTAAAGGAGAGCTCTTCTAGTTTCTTTTGTGAGACAAGAGCTTGCTCGTGTGGATACATATAGAGGTACGGACATTTGAACGTGCTAAAAGATCCAACAAACCCAAGGAGAAGTGGGATTAAAAAGGGCACGCAACAAAGGTAATATTCTCCTATAAGATAGGTTTTGAGAAATTTATTTTTGTACAAGGTTTTCTTTCGCAAGGATCACTTGGAAGGGATCCTATTTTTCCGTTGCGCATATGCTATTTTGCATAAAAAAATCCTTACAATGGTATCAGAGCCACTTGCGAAAGATCGTATAAAAAAAATAGGTTTTCTCTATTTTATATATGATATAGAAGTAGGATAAATTTTATTATGAGTTGATAATTGCATTAGCAATTTTTCAAACATAATAAAATATCCGATGTCTTTTAAAAGTTAAAATTGACATGGTGCATGGTTATGGCCTAGTCCCAAAAAGTTTGTGAATGTGTGTGTTGTAATTCTTAATACGGCCTGCCTGTCGTGCCTTTCTCCTAAAAATTCTTGTTGTAAAATTAGTTTTAGACTCGAATGTAACTCGAGTATTTCTCCTTTTGTAATATACAAAATAAAGATGGAGGGTCCATTGGAAGATCACGTTACAAGGAGGAATTCAACAACACAAGACAACCAAAAGGAAGCACTTGGGAGAAGATGCTATCCCTAGGTTGACCAATCAATCTTTTCATTGGCTTGAGAAGATTGTAGAATAAGGGCCATAACCATGACACGCTTAGTTTAATATGTATGTGATGCATGTTAATTTAGCTTATATGTGATGTATGCTAATATGTATGTGATGCATGTTTAAGTTTATTTCTTAATAAGTCAAAAACGATATGCCTACCAAAGTTTGGTACTCACTACTTCCTCGATCATTTGTTGTTGGGTTTGCCAAAGCAAAGCAATGCATTTTATCTTGGAAGAGTGCGAGTGGACAATCGTGATGTCCCGTTATCAAACTTGGTTAAGACTTAATTAAGTTTTTCTTAATTAATTAAGAAAGTAGAGGCATATATTAGCTTTGAACATAAGTTTTAAAAATTAGTTTTGTGTGATTTCGAACATCGCTTTGTCTTAGAAAGTGGTCGTTGCTCCGATATCAAAGAAGGCCTCTGTGTGCCACTACGGCACGAAGGTTTAGGAATAAGCACTAAACTAATCTAAACTTAACCAAAGCTATTAAAGAGTTACATCAGATGTAATTGGCAAAGATTGCCTACCTAATCATACTACGTCTTGGGCGATTAGCCAAAGCTAACTCAAGGCAGTATGATGTGGATCTTTATCCCATATAAATTTATAGCTAAATAGAAGCTAATGATGTAAGCAAAATGTGTTTGCCTACATCAATGATTAGCTCATATCAAAGCTATGAGAATTTAGTGGGAGTCTCATTTAATTAAAGGCCTAATTAAATGACTTAGGTATGATACTTAATTTTGCATTTTAATGTTGTAGATCACCATGTCATCTAACACGACACACCCCCTCAACTTGCGATCTGTCATTGAGAAAGACAAGCTCAATGGAGCTAACTTTCTAGACTGGTATAGGAACTTGAGGATTATCCTCAAGCAAGAACGTAAAGCAGTATGTCCTAGAGCAGTCTATCCTCAAACACGCCCCGCCACTCGTGCTGAAAAGGATGCTTATATGAAGCATCAAGATGATGCATTAGATGTGTCATGTCTTATGCTTGCCACCATGAACTCTGAGCTTCAGAAGCAACATGAGAACATGGATGCCTATGGTATGGTTGAGCATTTGAAACAACTATATCAAGGACAAGCTAGGCACGAGCGTTTTGAAGTGTCTAAGGCTCTTTTTGCATGCAAGATGCAAGAAGGAACACCTGTAGGAACTCACGTACTTAAAATGATAGGGTACGTTGAGAACCTTGAAAGACTAGGTTTTCCACTGAGCTAAGAATTGGCAACCGATGTTATCCTGCAATCATTGCCGGAAGCATATAATCAATTCGTCATGAATTATAACATGAATGAAATTGATAAGCCTTTGCCTGAGATTCTCAGCATGTTAAGAACTGCTGAACCGAATCTCAAGAAGAAAGTTAGTAACATACTAATGGTCAAGAAGGGCAAAGGTAAGCGCAAAGGCAAGGGTAAGACCCAATCCAAAGGCAAGGCCAATTCATCCACTTCAAAGGGTAAAGGTAAAGTACCTATGGAAGGGGACTGTTTCCATTGCGGTGAGACAGGACACTGGAAGCGAAACTGCAAAGTCTACCTTGAGGAAGTAAAGAAGAAAAGAAGTGGGACTTCTGCCTCAGGTATACACGTTATAGAAGTTAATCTATCTATTTCTTCTACATGGGTAATATATACTGGATGTGCATCTCACATTTGTACTAATGTGTAGGGACTGAGAAATAGTAGACTAATGGCAAAGGGCGAAGTGGACCTACGAGTAGGCAATGGCGCAAAAGTTGTTGCTGTAGCTGTAGGAACATATTCTTTGTCTTTACCCACTGGGCTTATCTTAGAACTAGAGGAGTGCTTTTATGTACCTGCAATAACGAAGAACATAATTTCTGTATCTTGTTTAGACAAGAAAAACTTTTCTTTTATAATAAAGGACAAATGTTGTTCCATTTATTTGTATGAAATGTTCTATTGTAATGCACCACTTATGAATGGTCTTTATGTTCTAGATTTAGAAAACCCAATTTATAATGTAAATACCAAACGGTTCAAATCGAATAATTTGAACCAAACATATCTCTGGCACTGTCACCTAGGTCACATAAATGAAAAACGCATATCCCAACTCAATAAAAATGGATTATTGGACTCATTTGATTTTGAATCATATGAGGTATGCGAATCTTGTCTTTTAGGAAAGATGACTAAAACTCCATTTAGTGGTCATGGCGAGAGAGCGACGGACTTGTTAGGACTCATACATACTGATGTATGTGGCCCTTTCAATGTCGAAGCCAGAGGAGGCTATAAGTACTTTATTACTTTCACTGATGATATAAGTAGATTTGGCTACTTATATTTGATGAGACATAAGTCAGAATCCTTTGAAAAGTTCAAAGAATTCAAGAATGAAGTACAAAACCAACTTGGTAAGCGTATTAAGCTACTTCGATCAGATCGAGGTGGTGAATACCTTAGTCAAGAGTTTCGTGATCACCTGGCTGAGTGTGGGATAATATCCCAACTCACTCCACCTGGAACACCACAATGGAATGGTGTATCTAAGAGGAGAAATCGTACTCTATTAGATATGGTACGATCAATGATGAGCCAGACTGATCTACCTACTTCCTTTTGGGGTTTAGCTCTAGAGACAGCTGCTTTCACACTTAATCGCGTCCCATCAAAAGCCGTAGAAAAAGACACCATATATGTTATGGACTGGGAAGAGTCCCAAAATGTCTTTTATAAAGATTTGGGGTTGTGAAGCTTATGTTAGACGTCAAGTCTCAGATAAACTAGGACCCAAATCAGATAAGTGTTATTTTGTAGGATATCCCAAGGAAACTAAGGGATATTACTTTTACAATCCCACACTTGGCAAGGTGTTTGTTGCCAGAAATGCTATCTTTCTAGAAAGAGAATTTATTTCTAGAAAAACTAGTGGGAGTAAAATTCATCTTGAAGAAATTCAAGATGAAGATAACACTAAGGCTTCGATGGAAAATGAACAGGCACCACAAAGTGTTGTGAATGAGGAAATTGTTTCCCAAAGAGTTGTGGAGCAAACACCTGTTCAAGTAGACCAACCTCTTCGTAGATCTGATAGGATCCATCCTCAACCCGAGAGATATTCTTTTCTCTTGACTGACAACGGTGATGTATTGCTTGTCGATCTTGATGAGCCTACATCCTATCAAGAAGCTATGATGAGCCCAGATTTCGAGAAATGGCTAGAGGCCATGAGATCCAAAATGGAATCCATGTACACTAACCAAGTATGGACTTTAGTTGATCCACCTGAAGGGGTAAAACCCATTGGGTGTAAGTGGGTCTTTAAAGTAAAGACTAACATGGATGGTAATAAGCATACCTATAAAGGTAGATTAGTGGCTAAAGGATTCAAACAAATTCATGGTATTGACAATGATGAAACCTTTTCACCAGTTGCGATACTTAAATCCATTCGGATCATACTTGCTATTGCAGCCTACCACGATTATGAGATCTGGCAGATGGATGTCAAAACCGCTTTTCTGAATGGAAAGCTACTCGAGGATGTGTACATGACACAACCTGAGGGTTTTGAAGATCCAAAGCATCCTGGAAAGGTATGTAAACTACAAAGGTCCATTTATGGACTAAAGCAAGCCTCTCGAAGCTGGAATCTTCAATTCGATGATGCAATCAAGGAGTTTGGTTTCATCAAGAATGAAGATGAACCTTGTGTCTACAAGAGAAATAGTGGGAGCACAGTTGTATTTCTTATCTTGTATGTAGGTGATATACTTCTCATCAGAAATGATATTCCCTCACTCCAGTCAGTGAAGATGTGGTTAGGGAATTGTTTCTCGATGAAAGACTTAGGTGAAGCTGCCTATATTCTAGGCATCAAGATCTATAGAGATAGATCTAAAAGATTACTTGGCCTAAGTCAGAGTACATACATTGATAAAGTGCTAGATCGTTTTGCTATGCAAAATTCCAAGAAAGGATTTCTTCCTTTATCACATGGTGTGAGTCTTTCGAAGACTCAATGTTCCTCTTCTAAGGAGGAGAGAGATTGCATGGATAAGATCCCTTATGCATCTACTATATGGTTTATCATGTACGCCATGCTTTGTACTCATCCTGATGTCTCGTATGCTTTGATCATGACGAGTAGATACCAGTCGGATCCAAGTGAAAGTCACTGGATAGCAGTCAAAAATATTCTTAAATACTTACGAAGAATGAAAGAATATTTCCTGATATTTAGAGGCAATGAGGAGCTAACTGTAAAGGGTTACAGTGATGCAAGCTTCCAAACAGACAAGGATGACTATAGATCGCAATCGGGGTACGTGTTTTTCCTGAATGGTGGAGCTGTGAGCTGGAAGAGTTCGAAGCAGGACACAGTTGCTGATTCTACAACAGAAGCTGAGTATATTGTTGCGTCTGATGCAGCAAAGGAGGTTGTTTTGCTCCGCAAGTTCATCAGTGAACTTGGGGTAGTTTCTAGCATTGCAGATCCAATAGACCTCTATTGTGACAATAATTGGGCTATTACACAGGCTAAGGAACCTCGATCACATCAGCGGACCAAACACATACTGCGGCGCTTCCATCTCATTCGAGAGATCATCGATAGAGGAGATGTGAGAATATGCAGAGTACCGACAGAAGCTAACATCGCAGATCCATTGACTAAGGCTTTGGCACAGAGGAAGCATGATGGTCACACTAGGTCACTAGGTATCAGATATTATAGTGATTGATACTAGTGCTAGTGGGAGATTGTTAGTTATAGCCCTAGAACCAATCATGTGATGGTTGAATAGGGAACATTTTGTATCATATTCTATAAAGGCAAAGGATTGTTTATTATATTTACGTCTTGCTTGTGCCAGCTAAATTAAATATAATAATGCCCTAGAAAAGTAGGTTCTTATCTACAACACATCAATTGGCAGAATTGATTATGAGAGGTTGTAGAGAACACTTTCCTAAATGTTCCTAGTCAAGTATTAATATGCAAGGGCAATATTAATACATAAAGACTAGCATGTAGGTCAATTGATGACTTGATCTCACAAATCATGGATATATGATATCAAGTTGACACATGGGTATATATTAGAGAATATATACTGAACTGACCCACCATGAGAAAGTTTCATGGATCATCATATGAGTGTCATAAACTTTCTCATGCGACTATTGGTATGAATAGTCCTCAAACCTGAAGTCACTACGGTTCCCTACATAAGGAGTTATGTACTTTGGTATCGTCAAACGTCACCCGTAACAGGGTGGACCATAAAGGCGATTACTGGGTATATAACAAATTATGCGGAGGGATGTGAGTGATGTAGATGGGATCTATCCCTCCCATATGACGGGAGTGATATCTATGGGCCCCTTGATTGAGTAGAACTACTAAAACGCATGGCCATGCTCGAATGAGTCAATATGAGATATTGAGCTCATTTGTTTGAGTTAGTTTACTCAGGGATAAAGAAACACATAGATTGATCGAGGATGACACGGTATATGCCTCATTGGTCAATCTGATATCAAGGATAGAAGGACACGGTCATACATTATAGTAGTCACGGAAAGGTTAGTCGGATCTTGACTTATTTCATAACTTGGGTAGAAATGATGTATTGCTAGATGCCGCTCATTGCTTGTGTATCTAAAAGAGTTTAGATCCACTGCCAACGTTATGAGAGCCTATAGGGTCACACACAAAAAGCATGATGATTAGAAGAATTAGTGCATTCTAGTTTGACTAGAATAATTTGGGAATAAGCTTAAGTACAAAATGGTTTTTGGACTTTAAGCTTAATGAGAATTTTAGCTTATTGATTTATTGAGATTAATTCAATATGCTAAGCTTATTAATTTAATAAGATTAAATAAATATGTTATCATGATAGCCTAAGCTTAATTGATTTAATAAGATTAATTCAATATGTTACCTTATTGATTTAATGAGATTAATTCAATATGATAACATAAGCTTATTGAATTAATAAGATTAATTCAACATGCATGAATGCCACATAAGCATGCAACATAAGCATGCCACCTAAGCTTGATGAGGTGGAAGGAGACAAAGGGTTTTGACCTTTGGAATTTCTCCACATGTGGCCGGCCAAACAAGGAGTGTTGATTATTTTTCAATGCAATTGATTGCATTGAATGTGATAGGAGGTGAAAGGTTTTTTCAATCCTATAAAACATTCCATGGGGTGGCCGGCCAAAGGGGTGAAAGCTTGAGGCTTGGAGAGAGCTTGGTGGTGAGAGGCTTTGGTTGTGTGTCTTTTGTGAGTGTAGGCTAGCATGAAGAGTGGTCTTCTTCTTCCTTTCTCTTTTTCCCTACCTTCCTCTCCTTTAGGGACTTCTCTAGCAAGAAGTAAAGGAGAGCTCTTCTAGTTTCTTTTGTGAGACAAGAGCTTGCTCGTGTGGATACATATAGAGGCACGGACATTTGAACGTGCTAAAAGTTCCAACAAACCCAAGGAGAAGCGGGATTAAAAAGGGCACGCAACAAAGGGAATATTCTCCTATAAGATAGGTTTTGAGAAATTTATTTTTGTACATGGTTTTCTTTCACAAGGATCACTTGAAAGGGATCATATTTTTCCATTGTGCATATGCTATTTTGCATAAAAAAATCCCTACAGAAACCTTTTGGGTCACCATGGCATGCGCTTGAGCACTCTGATGAAATATCACCTCTACCACCTAGAGTTCTGTCAGAAGCTCCGCTAATGAATACAACCTCTTGTTCATGTTGTAGTTCAGGTAAAACTACTCAAAACTCCTAGGTAGAGACTGGAGAATGATATCGACCTAGGTTTCCCCATTGATCTCAGCTCCAAGGACTTCCAGCTCATTCAAATGAGCCATCATCATGAGAACATGATCCCTCACGGGTGTTCCCTCGATCATGGTGGTCGTCATCAAGTTCCTCATGGCTTCCTGCCTAGCAGCCCGATTCTGGTGTCCGGAAAGCTCTTTGAGATTGAGCATCATGTCATAAGCAGTGGGCATGGCTTGATGCTGATGTTGCAGTACATTTGACATAGATGCCAAAATGTAACACCGCACCATCTCATCGGCCTTTAACCACTTCTTATAACTCTCTTTCTCCTTTTCCCCAGAATCATCTATAGTCTTAGGAGGGCACTCTTCGAGGAGTACATATTTGTATTCCTTAGCAGTCAAGACAATGTCAAGATTCCTCTTCAAATCAATATAGTTGGTTTCAGTAAGTTTATTCTCTTTCAGTATCACAGCAAGCGGGTTGAAAGTCATTTTGAAAGTAAACCTAAGAATCACATAGATCAAAATATTAGATTTCAAAAAATTATTGATTCCTCAAACAATAATATTTTAAAATCAACCAACATCTCAAAATATCGAGAATATCGTATGCCACGATAGTGTGGACGTATACGAATTCTACATTTGTAAGAGGAGGTTTTACCCATTAATTTTACTATCTTGTCAACCTAACTTTTTGACAAGTAAAATTAATAGTTGGTTCCTCTTTGGCCCTACAAATAAAAGCAATGACTCCGATGGGGAGGATACTTATATTTGTTTCTAAGTGTTCACCATTACTCGGTACCAAAGTAATTATCTCAGGTTATGTGCCTTCCGATGGGGAAGTACACAAGCTCCTTAATAATTTCCTATAACTATATTAGACCTTGTGATCTACAAACAAACTCATCCGATGGGGAGGAAGGCACGCAGAGCCGATGCGCAAGTTTGTTTGCATCACTTGTCAAATCGTAATGGAGGCCGTGGGAATTTTTAAAAAAATATCCCTCTCCCACTTAGTAATTTGAAATTGAGGAATTTTCTAGCCTACGACATGCATATCAAACAATAAGCAATAAATATGAAAAATAAAAATTTTCCAACTATGATGGCTTTTTTCTTCAATATGTCTCCCGTCGTATCGCCATCTCGTCCTCTCCTCCTACGCCATGTACGAGCCATCCAGAGATCCGAGCCGAGAAAAAATATTTTAATTTACATCCATCGATCCTATACTCCATGAGGGAGTGTACATGAAATCTAGATCGAAAGTAAACTAAAATAGAAAGAGTGGCTAAACAATGTCGTATCTAATTTACAAAAATTAAATACTAGCATCGTCAACCCCTAGGATTCAACAAAATATACAATTACACACATACAATCACATACAAACATATGGCCATAATAGTTGGATCCTATGCCTCCAACCAAAGAGTTAACCTACGCATATCCTACTATTATCCGACACATATAATATATGAAAAGTGCATAAAAGTAACCGAATCCTAAACACACAAAACCGGAAACCGTGGCTCTGATACCACTTGAAAGTAGGAAACTTCGCTTCCCACTTTAACTCGGTCACTTGTTCATGGCGATACCTTCTACGTCCCCGAATAAAAAAAATTTATCCTTGACAAAAGGGATTGCCTAAGCAACCTTGTCATCGTCATGCTATTTGATTAGAGTAGTCACTTGAACAAACTTGTTGTTTAAGCGACCAACCTCTATTCTACGAATAGCCGCGTAATAGACGATGTACGGATCACCGACTTTTGTGTTTATGTTCGGGGTCCAAGTATATTTAGCCACAAAACAGAATATATCATGCATATATAATTGAAAAAAAATTACAAACATGTTACATATGAAGATAGATAAGTGTTATACCTCTCGATCTTCTATCGTATGTCCTTCCTCCTTTTGGACGTCGTGTGGGTGACGATCTACCAAAAGTCGAAGATCCTAGATCACCAATCTTCCTTCCTTACTCGTTCCGAGCAAGAGGAAGAATAGAAACAATACCCTTCTCCTTCCTTTAGCCAACCAACAAACAACAAGCAAGTTGCTTGCCGCCGGCCAACAAGGAGAAGGAGAGAAAGATGAATGCTGGCCAAAAGCTCCAAGGGAGGACCCTAAGCCTTGGTTCCACCGGCCAAGGAGAAGAGGAGAGCTAGGTTTGGACGCTGGCCAAGGAAGGAGAGGAGTTGTATGGACGTCGGCCACCAAAGAATAAGAAGAAGATAAGGAAAATGTTTCCTTATTTGGTGCCACCAACTCCAAACCCTAACTCCAAGCTTCTTGACGCGAACTCCAAAGCTCCCTTGCTTCTAATTTCTCTCCACGCCAACCCTAAAGCCAGCTTTTATAGAGTTAGGGATAAGCCTTCTTTTAATCTCCACCATTGGTTCTAGGGATTTAATCTCAACCGTCGGATCTAGAGATTTAATCTCAATCGTCGGATCTAGAGATTTAATCTCTACCTTTGGATCTAGAGTTTTGTTTTCATCCATTGGATCTAAGCTTCATGAGGTATTAATAGGCTACAATAGGGACCATGAGGAGGAGTTGGATCTTGGCCACCCAATGGATCAAACCCGCATAAAGTCCGATCCATTAATGATAATCCAATCCACTAAAGGATTTTCATTGATCTACCTCACCAACCCCCATAAGTTAATATGGGCTCCATATATTATATGTACATTTTCTCCCCGTGTTTAAGTTCTCGAATGTCCGTCGATTAATTAATTTACTGACCATTAATTAATCAACATCTAACTCCATGAGTAGTACCACTCAACCTTTTCATCATGCCAGACCAAGTCCACCTGCAGGGTTTACATGATGAACCTTATGAGATCCTCAAGGGGACATCATCATCCTAATATATAGGACACGGTTTCCTCCTATAATCAACGACACACCATATAAATAATATCATTTCCCAACTTACCGAGCCTATCGATTTAATCTATGAATCTCACCCATTGGTAAATCAAAGAAATGAATACTAAGTATATGTGCCTGTTATTATATCGTGATTAAGAGTATGTACAATATAATATCTGAGGTCTGATTCGATTATGTAGTCAGCAATAAATCGAATCACCTCTAAGTCGGTCCTGCTCAATACACACAAAGTGTACTAGTGTGATTCTATGGTCAAGACAAAACAATACATAATCACACTACAACAATTCCAATGTTTGTCCAAAGCCATCTCGGTTGTGAGCCTATACTTATACTTTACAAGGAGCCGATAACATGATCTCCCGTGTGACACCCACACCATGTTATCTACAATATAATGTATTAGACAATATGCATAACCATAAAAATATGCAAACAATGATTATGTGATTCTTATTTAAAAAATAAAGATGTTCATACAAAAGATAGACTTTTCAGTATACATCCCAACAATCGATAGGCTCGGTAAGTTAAGAAATGATATTATTTATATGTTGTGACATTGATTATAGGAGGAAATTGTGTCCTATATATTAGGATGATGATGTCCCCATGAGGAGCTCATAAGGTTCATCATGTAAATCCTGCAGGTGGACTTGGTCCGACATGATGATAAGGTTGAGTGGTACTACTCATAGAGTTAGATGTTGATTAATTAATTGTCAGTAAATTAATTAATCGACGGACATTCGAGATGTTAAACACGTAGAGAAAATGTACAAATAATATATGGAGCCCATATTAATTTATGGGGGTTGGTGAAGTAGATCAATGATAATCCTCTAGTGGAATGGATTATCATTAATGGATCGGACTTTATGTGGGCTTGATCCATTGGGTGGCCAACATCCAACTCCTCCTCATGGTCCCTATTGTAGCCTATTAAAACCTCATGGAGCCTAGATCCGATGGTGGAAAATAAAACTCTAGATCTGACGGTTGAGATTAAATCTCTAGATCCGACGGTTGAGATTAAATCTCTAGATCCGACGGTTGAGATTAAATCCCTAGAACCGACTGTGGAGATTAAAGGAGGCTTAGGCCTAACTCTATAAAAGGAGGATAAGGGGTGGGTTGGCAAGGAGAATATATAGAAGTGGATTAGGGTTTTGGGCAACAAGGGGGCTTGGAGGCTTGGGCGGCCACATTTAAGGAAAGTTTTTCCTTCTTCTTCCTTAGGTGGCCGGCACCCATCCTTTCCTCTTCTCTCCTTGTTTTTGCCGACGTCCAACCTTCTTCCCTTCATCCTTGGCCGGAGCTTAGGGTCTTCCCTTGAAGCTTTTGGCCGGCCCACTATTTGAAGGGTTTTGCCCCGGAAGCTCTCATACCAATTTAATGGTTTTAGCTTATCGAGTCCGTGAGGGGAAACTTCGCTTCCCACTTCACCTCGGTAGTTTATCCATGGCGATCCCTTCGATGTCCCCGGATTAAAAAAATTTAATCCTAGACAAAAGGGATTGCCCAAACCACCAAGTCATCGTCGTGCTATTCGTTTAGAGAGGTCACTTGAACAAACTCGTTGTTCAAGCGTGTAACGCCCATAAAATTTCTAGCAATTTTACAAGAATTTTTGGCTTGATGATAATGGGCTTTATGTGGGCTCTTTCAAAAATAAAAGAAAATAAGCTAAAAAGGAAGCAAGGCCTAGGAATTGAACCTCAAACCTCTAGAGATAGCCAAACCCTATAGATGCATCCACTAACCAGAAGCCCAATAAGATTTTATTATTAGAGGAAGATGGTAAATTATAGTTAGGGGTAAGGGAGATGAAGGGACTCTTCAAGTGAATAAATATGTGGAATGAGGGGGCATGAGTTATCAAAAATTGTTTTCTCCTCCTCTTCTTCTTCCTCACCAAACCCTAGAGCTCCCCTCTCCATTCTTTGGCCGAAACTCATCCAAGCAAGAAGCAAGGCTAGGTTGCTTCCATTAGGTCATCTTCCAACCAAAAAGAAAAGCGAAGGATGTAAGTATCCCCTCACCTGCATACGAGTAGCTTTCCGATTGATGTTTTGTGTCAATTTTCCATGATCCATTCGGCCAAGCCCTTTTAATTGAGTTCTCCATGAAGTTATATACCCTACTTGTATGAATAAGATGATGTTAGGATGTAAAAAGGATTAGGTTAAAAATTAACCCTAAAAGTCTCCATGATCCATTTGGCCAAGCTTTGTTTTTGATGATTCAATGAAGTTCTATGCCATGTTTTGTAAGCATAAGATGATGTTAGGATGTAAAATGGATTAGGTTAAAAAATAACCCTAAAAGTCTCAATGATCCATTCAGCCAAGCTTTGTTTTTGATGATTCAATGAAGTTCTATGCCATGTTTTGTAAGCATAAGATGATGTTAGGATGTAAAATGGATTAGGTTAAAAATTAACCCTAAAAGTCTCCATGATCCATTCGGCCAAGCTTTGTTTTTGATGATTCAATGAAGTTCTATGCCATGTTTTGTAAGCATAAGATGATGTTAGGATGTAAAATGGATTAGGTTAAAAATTAACCCTAAAAGTCTCCATGATCCATTCGGCCAAGCTTTGTTTTTGATGATTCAATGAAGTTCTATGCCATGTTTTGTAAGCATAAGATGATGTTAGGATGTAAAATGGATTAGGTTAAAAATTAACCCTAAAAGTCTCCATGATCCATTCGGCCAAGCTTTGTTTTTGATGATTCAATGAAGTTCTATGCCATGTTTTGTAAGCATAAGATGATGTTAGGATGTAAAATGGATTAGGTTAAAACTTAACCCTAAAAGTCTCCATGATCCATTCAGCCAAGCTTTGTTTTTTTGATGTTTCAATGGAGTTCTATACCATGTTTTGTAAGCATATGATGATGTTAGGATGTAAAATGGACTAGGTTAA
This sequence comes from Wurfbainia villosa, assembly GCA_025175895.1. Lineage (NCBI taxonomy): Eukaryota > Viridiplantae > Streptophyta > Magnoliopsida > Zingiberales > Zingiberaceae > Wurfbainia > Wurfbainia villosa. Next base: position 39,633,210 of record CM045997.1, read on the forward strand.
AAGTTAACCCTAAAAGCCCCCAAGAACCATTCGGCCAACCCTTGTTTTTGATGGTTCAAGGAAGTTCTATACCATGTTTTGTATGCATATGATGATGTTAGGATGTTAGATGGAATAGGTTAAAAGTTTAACCATAAAAGCCCCCATGAACCATTCGGCCAAACATTGTTCTTTAACATGCTCTAGGTTAGGTTAACATGTGTTTTATGTTTAGGTGAATTCATGTTAACTTGTGATATTAAATGATGTTAGATGAAGATAACATGCTCTAGGTTAGTGTTTACTTCCTCTTGATGTTTATACCTTATGCCATGCCCTATATGTGTGGGATATTAAGATATGTTATGAAATGAATATGATATGATTATGAAATGAAAATGATATGTTTATGAAATGAAATATGATATGTTCATGAAGTGAAATATGACATGTTATGAAATGAAGTATGATATGTTTATAAAATAAAATATGATATGTTCATGAAGTGAAATATGACATGTTATGAAATGAAGTATGATATGTTTATAAAGTGAAATATGATATGTTCATGAAGTGAAATATGACATGGTCATGAAGTGAAATATGACATGTTATGAAATGAGGTATGATGTGTTTATGAAATGAAATATGATATGTTCATGAAGTGAAATATGATATGTTTTGAAATGAAGTATGATATGTTTGCGAAATGAAATAAGATATGTTATAATAAAAAGCATATAAGTATTTTACGTTCTGCATGGCTTGTACCAGGACCCTAACACGGTCCAAAGGGATGGGATCCTAAGATGCCCTAGGCCGACGGACTAAGATCGGGCCTAGGATGGGCTTCTATGTATGATTGCCCCTAGGTCGACGGACTAAGATCGGGCCTAGTACGGGATGGGCTCCAAGATGCCCTAGGTCGATGGACTAAGATCGGGCCTAGGATGGGCTTCTATGCTATGACGATGGCTCTTGGTCGACGGACTAAGATCGGGCCTAGTAACCTAGTAGGTTCGAGACTTGCTACCTCGGGTCTATTTAGGGATGCGCGCTATGATGATTATGATGTGGTACAATGCCGAGCCCAAATATGTTGAGATTTATGTTTATGTACCTATATGTTTTCAAAGAGCAGTCCCATGGTACAAGTATACGGGATATGATGCTTTTTTGTACATGTTATGATTGCTATGTTTACATGCTATGTTGCTATGTTATATATGTACATGATATGTTGCTATGTTACATATGTTGTATGTTATGTTTGATTATGTCATATATGTACATGATATGTTGCTATGTTATATATGTTACATGTTATGTTTGCTCATGTTACTTATGCTACATGTTATGTTTGCTTACGTCATATATGTTAGATGTTATGTTTGCTTACGTCATATATGTTACATGTTATGTTGCTTATATGTTATGAATGTTACATGCCATGCTTAATGTCGATGTATGGTTTTTGTGAGTAGGACATGATCTTACTAAGCCTATGTGCTTATAGTTTATTTTTCCCTTGTACTGCAGATAAGGGTAAGGGATGGATAAACTAAAGGGAGCAGCAGGAGGGGCCAAGTGTGTGTGGTAGTGGCATGGTGGAAGAGATATGTTATGTCCTTATATATGTTTCCTTATGATGATGATGTTTATGGACTTGAACTAAGAACTAAGTACTTATGAAATAATGATGCATGCCCTATGTTAAGAAGAAGTATCTATAAATGACGATGCATGTTTATGTTTAAAAGAAAAAAAAATATGTCTAGAGTCTTCCGCTGTAAGTAGTACGATGTATGTATGTACGGTCGCGTCACGCGCCGCCCCTCCGGACCCTTGGAAAGGGCGGGCGTGACAAAGCGACCATCCTCTATTCTACGAGTAGCCGCGGAATAGACGATGTCCGGATCGCCAGTTTTTTTGTTTATGCTCGGGATCCAAGTATTATTTAGCCATTTACAGATTTATAACATGCTTATAATTGAAAAAAAAACAAGCAACAAACAAAAGAAGAAAGTAGAATAGTTATACCTCTCGATCTTCTAATGTATGACCTTCCTCCTTTTGGACGTCGTGTGGGCGACGCTCTACCAAAAGTCGAAGATCCTAGATCACAAATCTTCCTTCCTTGCTCATCCAAAGCAAGAGGAAGAATAGAAACAAGGATCATCTCCTTCCTATAGCCAACCAACAAGCAACAAAAGAAATGCTTGGCGTCGGCCAACAAAGAGAAAGAGATAATGGTGGAAACCTGCCAAGACACCAAGGGAAAGCCCTATATCTTGTTTCCACCACCTAAGGAGAAGGAGAAGGGGTCTTTGGATGCCACCCAAGGGCTGGGATAGGGCTGTGGGCGCCGGACACCAAGGGATGAAGAAGAAAGAAACCTTCCTTATTTGGTGCCACGCAAGCCTCCTAAACCCTAAGCCTCCAAACCCTAATCCTAGCTCTCCTTTTGGTCGACCATGGAAGAGGGAAAGAAGAATAGGATGAGCTCATGCCAAGGTTGAGAGGAGAAGAATAGTGGCCGCCAAACCTTAGGAAGAAGAAGGAAACCCTCATCCACTTGTGGCCACCCACCCTTAGCTCCCAAAACCCTAGCCACCCAAACCTAATCCTAAACCAACTAGGATTCCTAGCCTCCAAAGGAAGAAAACCCTAATCCCCATCTCATTAGTTGTGGTCCAAGCCAATAAGCCTTATTTATAGAGTTGGGTTTATGCCTTGGATTAATCTCCACCATTGGTTCTAGGGATTTAATCTCAACCGTCGAATCTAGAGATTTAATCTCAACCGTCGGATCTAGAGATTTAATCTCTACCTATGGATCTAGAGTTTTGTTTCTATCCTTTGAATGTAAGTTTCATGAGGTGTTAATAGGCTACATTAGGGACCATGAGAAGGAGTTGGGTCTTGGCCACCCATGGATCAAGCCCACATAAAGTCCGATCCACTAATGATGATCCAATCCACTAAAGGTTCATCATTGATCTACCTCACCAACCCCCATATGATAATATGGGTTCCATATATTATTTGTACATTTTCTCCCCGTGTTTAAGATCTCGAATGTCCGTCAATTAATTAATTTATTGACCATTAATTAATCAACATCTAACTTCTTGAGTAGTACCACTCAATCTTTTCATCATGGCGGACCAAGTCCACCTGCAGGGTTTACATGATGAACCTTATGAGCTCCTCAAGGGGACATCATCATCCTAATATATAGGACACGGTTGTTGGATCGATAAGCATTGCTAGAGGGGGGTGAATAGCGATCGTAAATCTTTTCGATGTTTCGTTCGAGTAGATAATTAAATGAGTAAGAGCAGCGGAAAATAAAGAGACACGTTTATTTTTACTTGGTTCACAACCCAACGGTTGCTACTCCAAGGCCCTATCGGTCCTCGACCACGTACGGAGGGCAAAGCACTATAACGTCTCATCCTCGTTAAAGGTAGGAGACAACGATCACAAAACCAAATGTACGAGGATGAGGCAACAAGCCTACCTCACCTCGTTACGAATAAAAACAACGAATACAATATCAAAATATATTACTAGATGCTGCTGCCGACGAAGAAGATCTGAACTTATTGTCGCGTCGGCATTATGACGGTGTTGGAGCGTTGGCGTTGTAGGAGCACTTGATGAATAAACTTGATGATGTTTGGAGTTGGAATCCACCCCTCCTTTTATAGATTTTGGCCTCTGAATATGTCTCCTTTTTTTTTTAACAGATCACGAAGTTGTATAATTTTTATCGCGAAGTGGCCACGTCAAACCTTATCCGTTTTGACCTAGCGCAAAGGTTGATTCGTCGCCATCAATCGACTGATGACTCCCATTAGTCGACTGATGAGCATCAGTCGACTGCCCAATGTCCAGCAGTCGACTGCCAGCCTGGCCACTTCCCTGCAGTAAGTGGTTAGCTCAGAAAATGATAAATTCGACGGTTTCTAACCGTCCGATCTCGACCTAGACCTTCCACAGGAAGTCTTAGTCGGATCGCCGCCTACGGTCATCCCTATAAATGTCACGCCCGCCCTTTCCAAGGGTCCGGAGGGGCGGCACGTGATGCAATCCTACATACATACATTACATTACAGCGGAAGACTACACATATCGTACTTCTTACAGCGGAAGACTTTAGACATATTATTTTTTCTTTTAAACATAAACATGCATCGTCATTTCATAGATACTTCTTATTAACATAGAACATGCATCATTATTTCATAGACACTTCTTCTTAAACATAGGGCATGCATCATCAGTTCATAAGTACTTAGTTCAAATTCATAAGATAAATCATCTTAGGGAAAACATGCATAAAGGACATAACAGATCTCCTCCACCATGCCACTACCACACACACTTTGCCCCTCCTGCTGCTCCCTTTAGTTTATCCACACTTTACCCTTATCTGCAGTACAAGGGAACATAAACTATAAGCACATAGGCTTAGTAAGATCCTGTCCTACTCACAAAACCATACGTAAGCATAACATGACATAACATCATAACATAAATATATCAGCATAGACATAAGCAGGCAATAACATGTAGACATACAACATCGTAAGCAGGCATATAACATGTAAACACATATATAACATAGCAATCATAACATGTAAACATATATAACATAATGATCATAACATGTAAACGTATATAACATAACAAACATAGCATGTAAACATATATAACATAACCATCATAACATGAAAACATATATAACATAACAATCATAGCATGTGAACATATATAACATAACCATCATAACATGTAAACATATATAACATAACAATCATAGCATGTGAACATATATAACAAAACCATCATAACATGTAAACATATATAACATAACAATCATAGCATGTGAACATATATAACATAATCATCATAACATGTAAACATATATAACATAACAATCATAGCATGTGAACATATATAACATAACCATCAAAACATGTAAACATATGCAGGATGCTCTTTGAAAACATATATCATAGGTATTTAACATAAATCTCAACATATTGTGCCCGGCATTGTACCACATCATCATCATCATAGCGTGCATCCTTAAATAGACCCGAGGCGCTAATCTCGAACCTACTAGGTTACTAGGCCCGATCTTAGTCCGTGGACCTAGGGGCCATCATCATAACATAGAAGCCCATCCTAGACCCGATCTTATTCCGTCGACCTAGGGCATCTACGAGCCCATCGCGTACTAGGTCCGTACTATGACCGTCAACCTAGGGGCAATCATAACATAGAAGCCCATCCTAGGCCCGATCTAAGTCTGTCGGCCTAGGGCAACTTAGGAGCCCATCCCTTTGGACCTTGTTAGGGTCCTGGTACAAGCCATACAGAAAGTAAAATACATACATGCTTCTTATCATAACATATCATATTTCATTTCATAAACATATCATATTCCTTATCATGGCATATCATGTTTTTCTTCTTCATATCATAACATACTTCTTCTTCATAACATATCATATGGCTTTCATAACATATTTCTTCTTCATAACATATCATTCACCATAACATATTTCTTCTTCATAACATATCATATTCTTTTCATGCATATCATATTCCTTCTTTATAAAACATCATACATTTATACAATTATGAGGTAATAAGCATAACATGATCACAACATCACCCACATATAAGCATGGCATAAGGTATAAACATCATGAACAAGTATACATGGAATGACCTAAACTTCATGGAGTTCTATCAAAGTTTTAAACACCAAACAACTTATATATGGTCTAACTAACCACATGTTAGTTCTTTAACACATAAAGCCTGGCATGGGAGGCCACTTAGGGTTTTAATTAAACCTTGGCCGAATGGGTTTAAAGGACATGAGGCTCAACCACTTAGCTCTAGGTTAACCAACAACATGTTACCTTCATCTAACATCAAAAGTCATCATGAACTCAATCAAACATGGCATAGAAACATATTAGGGGTCTTGGCCGAATGGTTCAAAGGCTTAAGGTTCATCCACTTAAGTCTAGGTTAACTAAACAACATGTTATCTTCTTTTAACATCAAACATGGCATAAACTCATTTAAAACCTAGCATAGAGCATGTCATCTTCATCTAACACCAAAAGTCATTATGAACTCATGCAAAACATAGCTTAGAAGACACCTTAGGGGTCTAGATGGACTTGACCGAATGGTTCAAAGGGCCTAAAGGTTCATCCACTTAAACCTAGGTTAAACAAACAACATGTTATCTTCATTTACCATCAAAACATAGCATGGACTTATCTATAACATAGCATAGAACATATTATCTTCTTCTAACATCAAACATGGAATGAACTCATTTAAAACCTAACCTAGAGCATGTTATCTTCATCTAGCATCATTTAACATCAAAAGTTATCATGAACTCACCTAAAACATGGCATAAAGAACACATTAGGGGTCTTGGCCGAATGGTTCAAAAGGGTTTCATGGATCAACCACTTAACCAAACTCATCTAAAAATCCCTCATCTTCATATTAATACAAGATATAGCATGGAACATCATGGTGAGCCTAAGTTATGGTCTTGGCCGAATGGTCCCTTGGGTTTTTGAAGTCAACCACTTAACCAAACTCATCTAGAAATCCCTCATCTTCATATTAATACAAGATATAGCATGGATCATCATGGTGAGCCCAAGTTATGGTCTTGGCCGAATGTTCAAGGGGGGTTTCATGGATCAACCACTTAACTAAACTCATCTAAAAATCCCTCATCTTCATATTAATACAAGATATAGCATGGATCATCATGGGGAGCCCAAGTTATGGTCTTGGCCGAATGTTCAAGGGGGTTTCATGGATCAACCAATTAACTAAACTCATCTAAAAATCCCTCATCTTCATATTAATACAAGATATGGCATGGATCATCAAGGTAAGCCCTTGTTATGGTCTTGGCCGAATGTTCAAGGGGGCTTTTAGGGTTAAACTCATAACCTAATCCATCTAGCATCCTAACATCATCATATTCATACAAGGTATGGCATAGAACTTCATTGAAAACTCAAGTAAAGTATTTGGCCGAATGGTTCATGGAGAATTTGACATAACAACTTTAATCGAAAAGCTACTTGTATGCAGGTGAGGGATACTTACATCCTTTGCTTTGCTTTTTGGTTGGAAGATAACCTAAGGGATGCCAACTTAGCCTCCCTCTTACTTGGATAGGTTTCGAACAAAGGATGAAAGGGAGAGGAATGTATTTCAGTGAGGAAGAAGATGAGAAGAAGAGAAGAGCAATTTGGTTGCTTATGTCTCCTCATTCCCCCTATTTATTCACTTGAAATAGGCCCTATTTGGTTACTTGCTATGTCTATTGTCAAGACAAACTAATACCAAATCACACTACAACCATACCAATGGTTTGTCCAAAACCATCTCGGTTGTGAGCCTTTACTTATACTTTACAAGGAAATGATAACATGATCTCCCGTGTGACACTACACACCATGTTGTCTACAATGTATGGTATCAAACAATATGCATAACCATAAATATGCAAACAATGATCATGTGATTCTTATTTCAAAATAAAGATGTTCATACAAAAGATAGACTTTTCAATATACATCCCAACAATCCTGGCTACTTCTTCAGGGAAGTTTTATTTAAATGATTCCCAGGAGACTCGTGCCACGTCTCCTAAATAGTTTTCTGCTACTCAAAGCATAGCTTCTCCAGTTTCTATATCCATTACATATTTAGCCGCATAGTCTCTTACTATAGAGACTTTCCACTATTCAAGGTACAGGTCATGTAATTGTGGGTCACATTCTGTTATACTTAATAATATGGCATCTTTTCCAAAGAATGTTAGTTCTGGGGGTCCTCTATGACCAATGGTTTTTAGTAGTGGGTTATTGTTAGTATACGGGTCGACTGCAGTTCTAGGGGGATGTCCTTGACTATAGTTTAACATTCTCATAGTACTTTCTGGGTATGTGATCTGGAATGGTCTTGAAGGAGAGGATTCTACTGTATTCATTAAATTTACCTCTTTGTTTATGTTATTTAAGTTATTTGTCTTAGTATCCAGAGGCATGTAGCCGGTGGAGTATTCTTTTGCTATAATATTGTTTTCTTCGTCTTTATATAATTTTACATTTTCTGGGAGGCCTTTGTGTATTTTATCAAACCTTTCTAGTTCTTGTATTTCTGTTTCGTTTAGGTGAGAGGTCATTTCTGCTGGCAAATAGACATATTCATTTAAGTCATCAAATGCTCCTCCTATATTTACCAAGTTGATATTATGTCTTCTATTATGTGTTTCTAGTAATAGGAGATATTTTCGTCCAAATTCTCTTAGTTGTTGTTGAGCAATCAGTAAGGGGTCTTGTTCCTCTAAAAACACAAGGTTGTGCTCTTGGTTTTCAGTGTCTTCCTCCTCAATTAACCTATTGGGTGTATAGTTTGTAAATCTTACACTTAGTTGTCCATTCCTATCTTTATACATTAATGATTCTGTAGGTTGTAGAAGAGTTGGTTGTTCCTCATCTAAGTTAATTGTCCATTCTAGATTGGCTAGTTTTTCTAAACTATACTATCTGGGTCTTTGAAATTGAATTCCCCTTGTACTAAGAGTCTCTATTATTCCATCTATTTGAATTTTAAAATTATTGTGTATATGATTCATAGTTTTTCCCAGAAATATCATTTTGAGTTGGATATTCTTTCCTTAAAAATTTCAATATCCTTTCGCCTGTATCTCTATTTTAATGTGTTTAGTAAAGTCTTTAATAGTCATGTTGAAATTAGGACAAATGTAATTTATTCCTAAATTATCATTCATGTCTACTTCGGCTAAGCTAATAATGCCTTTTTCTTTATCTGAGAATCTAGAGTCATATAAGACTATAAGGACCTTTCCTCCTATTTTTTGTATTGTCATTCCTCTTAATACAAAGACTATTAAGCTTAGATGTATATAGTGGTGTTTCAAGGTTGCTAATTGTCTTGCTGATTGGTTAGTTATTAAATCTAAATGTTGTTCCTCACCACCTGGGAAGTTACTGATGTGAAATATGAAAATCTATTTCTCCCGTATAGGAGTTGCGGTTGTAGCATAATTAATTGTTCATTAGAAAATATTTCTAAGTCTCGATCTATGTTTATTACTTCTTCTAATGTTTGACATAGACTAGGAAGTGTCCGTATGTTGTCCAGCCAAGAAGTACTAGAGACTGATCTTCTTCCACTTAGTGTTCTGGATGTTCCAGTAAAACTTTCTTTCCTTGTTTGACTCATTTTGACTCTTCAGGTTTATATGTCAAAAATGTATATGTAGTAGGACGATGTCTTATGATTTTTCCAGTAGATAGTTTCCCCAAACCTATATTTATATTTTCCATAGCTGCTTTCCAGTTATCTTCTATTGGCACTTTAGACACCTTTCGTTCTAAATCAAATAATTTTCCTTCCAGTTTGGTTAACCAAAAATGTAGGGATGTTAATAAGGCTATTATAGTATTATTTTGTTGTACCTAAATTTGATCACTTTTTCCTGTTAGCTCTGTAGTGGAATAATAATCGTCTTCCTTAGTTTTTGTATATTTTTGTACATAGTCTAAGGCTTCGTCATAATGGGTATTCTCATAAATATGCTGGTTCATTTAATGAGTAGTGCATTTATTTGTTCTTGTAGAATCTTAAATTCTGCTTCTATTGTTAGTAAGAAACTTTTTACTTCTGCTAAAAGATCTTTATGTTGGATTTCAAAAGTATGTGGTTGGTTTTCTCTTATTATTCTTGTAAGGTTTATTACGTCACTTCTCTTTGGTAGATTTATAAAATTTACTTGAGCAACTTTGGAGTTAAGACTTTCTTGTGAATTCTTTAAATATATTATGTTTTGTTTTATTTCATTAAGCTAGATCTGTTGTTGTCTTTGATTAATAAGTACAGTTTCCAGGACATGATGTATATCTTTAAACTTAGTTTCTGATGAAAAACTCTGTCCTAGTAGTATGTCTGTTATGGATGTTAAATACAGAAATTTAAAATACTAAATTAAATGGCCAAAATTTAGGAAAAATAATCCTGGGAATTATTTTGGGATTTTTAGAGAATTTTAGAATTTTTTTCCAGAATTTTTCTGGGATTAAACGGGTCTTATACGGGATATTTATGGGGATAAGAAAAACATATTTTTAAAGGGCCTATTTGAAATATCAATTTTTGAGGGGTAAATGTGTTAACTTAAACCTAGGTCGTTTCCTCATTCTTAACACATGAGCCGTCGTCGTTTTTATTCCCGAGCGGTTCACTTTCACGATAACTTCCTCTCCACCGTGCCCGACTCCACCTCACGATCCTCTTCCGCCCCGTTTCTTCTCGCAACTCAGACTCTTCATGATCCGATGCCTCGCATAGTTTCCCCTTTTCACCGCCACCGTTGCAGCACGCACCGCTGTCGGTGTCAGCCATTTTCCGACCAGATGCTTCCCCGTGCATCGGGCGCACACCATCGACAGTCGCAACCTACGCGTGCTCGCCCCCTTCCTGCTCCACTCTGTCGCGATCGTTCCTCCCTGTGCCACTGCCTTATTGTCGCTCGAGCTTGCGGCCGGTGTCCTCGACAGGCTCAGTGGATGGGCTGGAACCAAGAGGGCGGGAATGACTAGAAGTTTGCGTCGACGGTGAGAATTTGAGTGGTTGGAAGCTTAGGTCGTCGGCGTCGACACCTCGTTCTAAACAGAGGCTATGATCTTTGCCGAAGCTAGGTCAGGTCCGATCGAATTCCTAGTCGTGGTTCCCCTCTCTTAGTTTGATCGGTTGACTTGTGGTAGTAGGGAAGGAGTGCTGGGCTGTGTGGCCGTGGGGGGGCTGTCGATGTTAGGGATTGCTCTGCCGATGGTCGTCGGGAATAGGTAAGCGTCGATTTTCCTCTTGTTACCTTGGATAAGATCTGTACCTAGCTATGAAATTTCCTCATCTTAACTTGGATCTATGGTTTGGGAAGTGTCCTGGAGCTCAGGTTGCTTCGGTGAACAGGGGATTGGGACATGTAAGGTCGGTGGAGACCCAAGTGAAGGTAAGCTATGATTTATCCTTCTTGGTTCATTTGTGATTGTTGTTCTTTGTGGAGGGTTGATGCACAACAACCTTGCCGACGGATTGGAGTTGGCCCGAGTTGGGTAAGCTTGATCTATCTCCTCTCTTTTTAGCTGTAAATTGATAGATTATGGGTTGTGCAGTTGTGATTGGAGATTACTGTCGATTGAGAGGGTTGTGAGGTTCTATTTGGGTGTTGTCGGCTATGAAGTTGTGGTGTGTTGTGATTTGTTTCGAATGAGGTTGTTCTTGGCCGCGAAGGGGTTGTGAAAGAGTTAGATAATTTGTGAAATTAGGAGTTGATTTGGGAAGGAATTATGTTTTGATACGGCAGTGAGTGGTCATTTAGGTGGATAGCTTAATCCATTAGGTTTTGGACTTGATATTAGGGTTGGCTATATAATCTAATTATATTATGTATTATGCAGGTTTCGGTCACGAGACATGTCCACGGGCGTAAAGATTTGCAATATTTCGAGCATTTTATCAGGCGGGTATTTTGACGTATCATTTAGATATTGTCATATCGATATGCTTAGTTAGTTATAGCTTGCAAAAAATTTTATGTTTTATCTGCCTTGTACGTCACTGTTATAACGCCCGCCCTTCCCGTACCTCAGAGGGGAGCGAAGGGCGGCGCTACACGATCATACATACATGCATATACATACAGCGGAAGCATTTAAAATAATAAAATCCCTTCTTAAGCTAACTATATTAACCTAATCCACCTAATAGATTAATTATGATGTAACGGTCTTATCAATTTTCTTAACTAAACATGTACTAAAGAAATTCGAGATTTATATAATAAACGGGAGTGACAACCAAAACAAAAACATCATCTAAGTCTTAACACCGAACGGTAAAACACCCATAATCTCCCCAAACCATAAACTAAATCTTATCCACCATGCCACTGCCACACACATCTTTGCCTCCTGCTACTCCCTTCAATTATTCCATTCCTTGTCTTGCTCTGCAGTACAAGGGAAAAATGACACTATCAGCACATATGCTGAGTAAGATCCTTTCCTACTCACAAAAGCCATACGACATAAATTACACATAAGATAGTGACACGTTCATTTAACTAACATATAGTCATAGCATGGATGTAACTATTAACATGATCATCAAGAGGCATATAGACTTAGCATTCAAAATTCATGAGTAAAGCAACCTGTGACATGATCATCTAGGACATGTATCCCCATGGCATTTTTATCACAATAACATAATATCTCGTAATAACATAGACATTGAATAGTAATATGCAGAATGCTCTTTGAAAACATATACTTTCATAAGATCTTAAACATAATCTCAACATTTATCATGGCTATTTAGCCACTCGGCACGACCTATTTCAGCGGTTCATTCGGCGACCCATTTGGCGACCCCTTGTGGGCGTCAATCGTCGACCGTCGGCACGTCGACCGTGTCATTACCACTAGGCCCGTACTTCGACCTAGGGGCAACTTTGGATACAAGCCATGCATAAAGTAAAATAGCATACATGTTCTTTGATATAACATAAAGAGTGTTCTTGTCCCCACTCTTAGGGAAACATTTCTTAACCAATTCATATTCATAAGCCTTACATAACCATGGCATAGGGGTGCCTATCGTTCATGAACATAAACAGGTACATCATGATAAAATGAGCAAAACTTAACATATACATTATGATACAATGGTCCTACATCAGCCGTTAACATGGACATAAGGTATGGAATCATGCAAATATATCGTCTAACTAGCATCATATCAATACCATATATATAAACCTAGCATAACATGGAAAATCATTCGGAATCATGTTCGGAATTTTTTTTTTATTTATTTTCTTGTCCGTTTTAATCTTCGAGCCACGAACTGCGTTGGGCGACACACCGTCTGCCTGGCCGGCCGCGCACGCTAGCCGAGAGGTACGCCTGCTAGCCGAGCAGCACCTCCAGTGGTCGAGTGACACGTCGGGCGCCCGAGCAGAATGCTTTGCGCCCGGGCAACATGCTTTGCGCCCGAGCTATTTGGCCCCGACAGGCCTATGCCGTAGCGGCATAGGCGTGTCCCGTGCTGCTCACCCCGACACGCCTGTGTCGGGTGAAAGAGCGGCGTGTTGGCCTCTGTACATGTTCTGCTTAACAAAATTTATACGAACCTCGTCCTAGGGTTTTAAGCAATATCAACCATGGAACCTCGACCAAGGTTAATCATAAAATACAGGGAAAAGAAGAACATGAAAAACTCTTTATTGCATAGCACAACATTAGGAACATGAAAGCCATTCGAGAGAAACCCATGTACTGCAGGTGAGGGAATTCTTACCTTCAATTGCTTTAACTTATATTTGTAAAACCTAATGAGATGCAACCTTCTATCCCGCCCTAGCAGCTGCCCTCCAAGGTCTCTTGAATCTCACCTTTCCATGGATTCGGCGGAGAAGACAGCCCTAGGAGAGAATTCTCCTTGATGTGTGGTTCGGCGGTGGAGGGATCAAGAGAGAGTAGAGAGGTGTCCTCTAGGGTATTAGGGAGGTTAAATTTATAACCATCAAGGCTTAACCTATTCCCTTATAAATTTCCTTAAATTTCTCTCTTTAATAGAATTAATTCCTTCTTCAATTAAATTCTTGACTTCTCCCTAATCATATAAAATTTTTATTGGATTTTTGGTGACTCACCCCTTCTTGTCAGGTTTTCTTTTCTTTTATCTTTTCTTTTATTTCCTTTAAATCCCATGTAAGCCTATTATCATCATGCATAATTATCTTTATTTTCTTTAACCCACATAAGGGCCCCTTTATTATCATGCCTCATTATCTATAAAACTCTTAAGATTTTTCAGGCGTTACAATCCCCCATACCTTATAAAAAGTTTGTCCTCGAACTTAGAATAGTTCTGGGTATCTTCGTTTCATATCATCCTCGCGTTCCCATGTGGCTTTTTCGTATTGTTGACTTTGCCACAAAACCTTTACTAAGGGCACTTCTTTATTTCTTAGTCTTTTGACTTCCCGGTCCAGTACTCGTATCGGTCGACTTTCGTAACTCAGGTCCTCCTGAATTTGCACTGTCTGTGGCTCAACCATCTGGTCTCTACTAAAAATGAACTTCTTGAGCATCGACACATAGAACATGTTGTGAATAGCCGACATCTCCTGTGGTAGCTCGAGCTCATAAGCTACCTTGCCAACTCTTTTCAGGATCGGATATGGTTCTACGTATCGCGGACTTACCTTCCCTTTCTTCCCGAATCTCATTATTCCTTTCATAGGTGATACCCGGAGAAATACTAAATCTCCAACATTGAATTCCAAAGGTCTACGTCGCTAATCCGCATAGTTTTTCTGCCAGCTCTGAGCAGTCTCTATTCTTTGGCGGATATTATGTATCGCTCGGGTGGTGTCCTCGATGAATTCCATCCGAAGTCCCATCTCTTTCTTCTCACCACCTTCGTACCAACAAATTGGAGACCTACATCTCCTCCCATATAAAGCTTCATAAGGTGCCATTCCGATGGTAGCCTGATAGCTATTGTTGTAAGCGAATTCCGCTAGACATAAATATCGACACCATCTCCCTTTAAAGTCCAGGGCACAAGCTCGTAACATGTCTTCCAGTACTTGGTTCACCCTTTCTGTTTGTCCGTTTGTTTGAGGATGAAAGGCGGTACTGAAATGCAGCTTCGTGCCAAGAGCCTTATGAACGCATTCCCAAAACTGTGATGTAAAGCGACCATCCCTATCTGAAATGATGGTCTTGGGAATACCATGAAGTCTGAGGATTTCCTTAGCATATAATTGAGCCAGTTGCTCAATCGAATAGGTCATCTTGATTGCTAGGAAATGGGCTGACTTTGTCAATCTGTCAATGATAACCCATATTGCGTCATATCCGTTCGTAGTCCTGGGAAGACCTGAAATAAAGTCCATAGAGATGTCTTCCCATTTCCACTCTGGAATTTGGATCGGTTGCAGAACTCCTCCAGGCCTCTGATGTTCTGCTTTAAATTGATGACAGGTCAAACAGGTACTGACGTGCTGTGCTACATCCCTCCTCATACCGGACCACCAGAATTTCTCTTTCAGATCTTGATACATTTTGGTGGATCCCGGATGCATAGAATAGGGGGTCCCATGAGCCTCCTCCAATATCTTCTTGCGTAGTTCCGGATCATTAGGGATACATAGACGATCCCTAAGGTATAATATTTCGTTATCAGCGACACGAAAATCCTCGGTTTTTCCTTCCAAGATCTCCCGCTTGATCCTCTGGAGATTTGGATCACTACTTTGTTTTGCCAATATGTCATCGAATAGTGATGGTACTATTGCCATGGTCGAAAGCTGTCCGGAAATAACCTCGATTCCATAGCGCATAATTTCCTTCTCCAGTGGTCGAGACAATACCGATAAGGACATCAGGGTGGCACTGGACTTCCTGCTGAGTGCATCAGCCACTTTGTTTGCCTTGCCAGGATGGTAAAAGATCTCACAGTCATAGTCCTTCATGAGCTCTAGCCATCTGCGTTGTCTCATATTGAGGTCCTTCTAAGTGAAGAAATACCGCAGACTCCGGTGATCCGTATAAATCTTGCACTGTGCTCCATACAGATAGTGCCGCCATACCTTAAGAGCGAAGACCACAACTGCTAGCTCTAAATCTTGAGTGGGATAGTTCTTTTCATGTTCCTTGAGTTGCTAGAGGTATAGGAAATAACTTTACCCCTCTGCATAAGTACAGCCCCGAGTCCCAATCCCGAGGCATCGCTGTACATGTCGAAGCTCTTGTCGTTCTCTAGGAGAGTAAGGATTGGAGCACTTGTAAGTCTCCTTTTCAGCTCCAAGAAACTCTTCTCACATTCCTCCGTCCATACATACTTCTTGTTCTTCTGGGTGAGAACTGTCATAGGTGCTGCTATTCTGGCGAAGTCTTCTATGAATTTTCGGTAATAGCCCGCTAATCCAAGAAAACTCCTCACTTCACTAGCATTCTTTGGCCTGCTCCAGTTACTCACAGCTTCAATCTTTCTTGGGTCTACCATAACTCCGTCTTTGGATATAATATGACCCAGAAAAGATACTTGATCGAGCCAGAATTCACATTTGGAGAACTTGACATATAGTTGATTTTCTCGAAGAATCTGTAATACCATCTTCAGGTGTTCGACATGCTCTTCTTGATTTCTCGAATAGATGAGGATATCATCAATGAAGACGATCATGAACTTGTCAAGAAACGTTGAGAATACCCGATTCATCAGGTCCATGAACATAGCAGGAGCATTCGTCACTCCGAAAGGCATGACTACGAACTCATAATGTCCGTATCTTGTTCGGAAAGCTGTCTTCGGTATATCATCAGGTTTCACTTTCACTTGATGATAGTCAGACCTTAGGTCAATCTTAGAGAAGACGGTGGCACCCTTTAACTGGTCGAACAGGTCGTCAATCCGTGGTAAAGGGTACCTGTTCTTGATCGTCACATTATTTAGTGCTCGGTAGTCTATGCACATTCGCATAGACCCATCTTTCTTCTTTACCAACAGTACTGGAGCTCCCTATGGAGAGCAAAATACTGTCTCATCGAATCTATTACTGTTGGAATGTATACTGAAAGCCTAGCTCTTTTTGTATGAACATTTTATTTTGAAATAAGAATCACATGATCATTATTTGCATTTTATATATTCATTATATATGTGTGCATATTGTCTAATATTTTACATTGTAGATAACATGGTGCTTGGTGTGGCACAGAAGATCATGTTATCAGTACCTTGTAAAATATAAGTAAAGGCTCACAACCAAGATGGTTTTGGACAAACCATTGGCATGGTTGTAGTGTAGCTTGGTATTGTTTTATCTTGAACATAGAGTTACACTAGTACACTTAGGTGTATTGAGTAGGACCGACATAGAGGTGATTCAATTTAGTACTGACTACATAATTGAATCGGACCTCAGATATTATGTTGTACATGCTCTTAATCCCGATATAATAACGGGCACATGTACTTAGTATTTATTTCTTTGATTTACCAGAGGGTGAGATTTAGATGGATTAAATCAATATGCCCGGTAAGTTGGGAAATAATATTATTTACATGGTGTGCCGTTGATTATAGAAGGAAATCGTGTCCTATATATTAGGTTGATGATGTCCCCTTGAGGAGCTCATAAGGTTCATCATGTAAACCCAGCTGGTTGACTTAGTCAACATGATGATAAGGTTGAGTGGTACTACTCGAGGAATTAGATGTTAATTAATTGATGGTCAGTGAATCAATTAATTGACGGACATTCGATATCTTAAACACGGGGAGATTAATGTACAAATAATATATGGAGCCCATATTGATTTATGGGGGTTGGTGAGGTAGTTCAATGATGATCCTCTAGTGGAATGGAACATCATTGATGGATCAAGTTTGTGTGGTTCCGATCCATCGGGTGGCCAAGACCCAACTCCTCCTTATGGTCCCTATCGTAGCCTAATATAATCCTTGTGAAGTCTAGATCCAAGAATGTAAAACAAAACCTAGAACCAACGGTTGGGATTAAATCCCTAGATCCGATGGTTGGATGAAACCCTAGAACCAACGGTTGGGATTAAATCCCTAGATCCGATGGTTAGGATGAAATCCTACAATCGACGGTTGGGATTAAATCCCTAGATCCGACGGTTGGGATAAAATCCTAGATCCAACGGTTGGGATTAAACCCTAGATCCGACGGTTGGGATAAAACCCTAGATCCGACGGTGGAGATTAAATCCCTAGATCCGACGGTGGAGATTAAAGGAGGCTTAAGCCCTATTCTATAAATAGATGCTTAGGGTTGGGCGGCGAAAAGTGATCAAGGAATTGGAGTTAGGGTTTGGTTCATCCACAAGTGGGCGGCTAGGGTTTTGGAGCAAAGTTTGGGCGGCAAGCTTCTTCCTTCAAGTTGATTGCCGGCGCCCATCCTCCTCTCTCATTCCTTGGCCGGCGCCCATCTTAGAGCCCTCTACCTTCTTCCTTGGCCGGCGGTTCTCCT
This sequence comes from Wurfbainia villosa, assembly GCA_025175895.1. NCBI lineage: Eukaryota > Viridiplantae > Streptophyta > Magnoliopsida > Zingiberales > Zingiberaceae > Wurfbainia > Wurfbainia villosa. Next base: position 39,651,355 of record CM045997.1, read on the forward strand.
CCCATTGGTGGCCGGTTCTCTTCCTCCTCCCCATTCTCCAAAGTGGCCGGCGGCAACACTTATTGAAGTTGGCCGGCGCATCATCCAATAGTTCCTTGGCCGGCGGTTACACCAAGTTCCATAATTTGGTGGCCGGTTCTAGATAGGAAGGTATTTGTGGTTTCTTCTCTTTGTTCGCAGCGGACAAGGTAGAGAAGAAAGTGATCTAGAAGGCTTCTACTCGTGGAGGATCTTCGTCCACACGTCGTCCACGAGAAGGATAGGACATACGGTAGAAGATCGTAAGGTATAAAGTTATTTTAACTTTATGTACAGATCTGAGCATGTTCTTATTTGTTTTGATTATGCATGTGTGTGTATGAATATATATTGTATAATCATGGACCCCGAAGACAAACACAAAAACCGGCGATCCGTCCGTCGTCTCTTCCGCGGCTAACCAACGGAAGAATTGTGTTGCTTGAACAACTAGTTTGTTCAAGCGACCACTCAAGTTGTTATCACGACGACGAATTGGTTGTGCTAAGGAAGCTCATCCCATCCGGATTAATTCTTTCATTAGTGAAAATTTTAATCCGGGGACATGGGAGCCAATGAGCCTCCGAAGCAACTCCCTTCAATTACTACGTCTTCCATATATTACTATTTTATCGACTCTATTACCACGTCTTCCATATATTACTGTCTCATCGACTCTATTACTACGTCTTCATACCATGCTTATCTTCATATATTATAATAAGGCTAGAATAAGATTATTATGCATATATTCATCTCATCGACTCTATTACTACGTCTTCCATATATTACTTGTCTCATCAACTCTATGACTACGTCTTCTAGCCATGCTTATCTTCATATATTATAATAAGGCGAGCATAAGGTTATCATTCATATTTATTTATGCATATTTAAACTAAAGGCTAGCATAAGGTTATCATACATATATTCATGCATATTTAAGCTAAAAAAATTTCTTATCTTACACGAAAGAAAAAGAGTAGGCATAGATTTTCTTACTTGGAGCGGCAAGATTTGGAGCTTGATGTGTGTGTAGTGGAAAGGCAGAACTGGGCTCTGATACCACCTGTAACGCCCGCCCTTCCCGTACCTCACAGGGGAGCGAAGGGCGGCGCTACACGATCATACATACATGCATAAACATACAGCGGAAGCATTTAAAACAATAAAATCCCTTCTTAAGCTAACTATATTAACCTAATCCACCTAACAGATTAATTATGATGTAACGGTCTTAGCAATTTTCTTAACTAAACATGTACTAAAGAAATTCGAGATTTATATAATAAACGGGAGTGACAACCAAAAGAAAAACATCATCTAAGTCTAAACACTGAACGATAAAACATGCATAATCTCCCCAAACTATAAACTAAATCTTATCCACCATGCCACTGCCATACACATCTTTGCCTCCTGCTGCTCCCTTCAATTATTCCATTCCTTGCCTTGCTCTGTAGTACAAGGGAAAAATGACACTATCAGCACATATGCTGAGTAAGATCCTTTCCTAGTCACAAAAGCCATACGACATAAATTACACATAAGATAGTGACACGTTCATTTAACTAACATATAGTCATAGCATGGATGTAACTATTAACATGATCATCAAGAGGCATATAGACTTAGCATTCAAAATTCTTGAGTAAAGAAATCTATGACATGATCATCTAGGACATGTATCCCCATGGCATTTTTATCACAATAACATAATATCTCGTAATAACATAGACATGGAATAGTTATATGCAGAATGCTCTTTGAAAACATATACTTTCATAAGTACTTAAACATAATCTCAACATTAGGGTCCGACATTGTATCCATGACTCGGCCCAACCCATTTGGCGGTCCATTCGGCGGCCCATTTGGCGACCCCTTGTGGTCGTCGACCGTCGACCGTCGGCACGTCGACCGTGTCATTACCACTAGGACCGTACTTCGACCTACGGGCAACTTTGGATACAAGCCATGCGTAAAGTAAAATAGCATACATGTTCTTTGACATAACATAAAGAGTGTTCTTGTCCCCACTCTTAGGGAAACATTTCTTAACCAATTCATATTCATAAGCCTTATGTAACCATGGCATAGGGGTGCCTATCGTTCATGAACATAAATAGGTACATCATGATAAAATGAGCAAAACTTAACATATACATTATGATACAATGGTCCTACATCAGCCGTTAACATGGACATAAGGTATTGAATCATGCAAATATATCGTCTAACTAGCATCATATCAATACCATATATATAAACCTAGCATAACATGGAAAATCATTCGGAATCATGTTCAGAATTTTTATTTATTTATTTTCTTTTCCTTTTTAATCTTCCCGAGCCCGACACAGCCGACCTGCGTTGGACGACACACCCGTGCCGTGGCCGAGCGGCACGCCTGCTAGCCAAGAGGTACGCCCGCTAGCCGAGCAGCACCTCCAGCGATCGAGCGACACGCCTGGCGCCCGAGCGGCATCCTTTGCGCCCGGGCAGCACGCTTTACGCCCGAGCTATTTTGCTCCAACACACCTGTGCCGGGGCAGCATAGGCGTGTCCCGCACTGTTCACCCCGACACACCTGTTTCGGGTGAAAGAGCGGCGTGTTGGCCTCTGTACGTGTTCTACTTAACAAAATTTATACGAACCTCGTCCTAGGGTCTTAAGCAATATCAACCATGGAACCTCGACCTAGGTTAATCATATAATACAGGGAAAAGAAGAACATGAAAAACTCTTTATTGCATAGCACAACATTAGGAACATGAAAGCCATTCGAGAGAAACCCATGTACTGCAGGTGAGGGAATTCTTACCTTCGATTGCTTTAACTTATATTTGTAAAACCTAATGAGATGCAACCTTCTATCCCGCCCTAGTAGCTGCCCTCCAAGGTCTCTTGAATCCCACCTTTCCTTGGATTCGGCGGAGAAGACAGCCCTAGGAGAGAATTCTCCTTGATGTGTGGTTTGGCGGTGGAGGGATCAAGAGAGAGTAGAGAGGTGTCCTCTAGGGTATTAGGGAGGTTAAATTTATAACCATCAAGGCTTAACCTATTCCCTTATAAATTTCCTTAAATTTCTCTCTTTAACAGAATTAATTCCTTCTTCAATTAAATTCGTGACTTCTCCCTAATCATATAAAATTTTTATTGGATTTTTGGTGACCCACCCCTTCTTGTCCGGTTTTCTTTTATTTTATCTTTTCTTTTATTTCCTTTAAATCCCACGTAATCCTATTATCATCATGCATAATTATCTTTATTTTCTTTAACCCACATAAGGGCCCCTTTATTATCATGCCTAATTATCTATAAAACTCCTAAGATTTTTCCGACGTTACAACTGTGCCATACATGATACATGCATTGCTATCTTAGTCGATACTATTTTGATACATGTACCTGATCATCTTTTAGATATACCTTTCCTATTTTACTTAGGCCATTGATATGTACCCATTTGTTTGTGTATATTATTCGGATATGTATTTTAGTTGGTGATACATGATTTAGTGTCATGCACCATCTTGCATGATTGCATGCTGTCTAGACGGGGTTCCTTTGTAGTTGAGCCCGCAACCAGTTACATGTTCTGCACACACTGCCACTCATGGGTTAGTGGTACATCAGGAGGGTGTGTGCAGTAGCTCTATTAGGCTCCGCTGATCCGCTCATGGGTAGTGATGGTAGCGTGGTAGCGGACAGGGATCCCTCCTTTGGTCTACGACACCAGGAGATGAGTGCTTTGCTCCCCCACTTTGTTTGGGGCAGGAGGATAGGTGTACTCCGACAATATCCTGTCAACTCGGTCACTCAGGAGCAGTGATGGTAGAGTGTACAGTTGTCATAGCCCTTCCCACTCGGCTTTACCATCGCGTGTGAGGCGGCTGACTGGGGTCAGGGGTGACCATATCATTTACATTGCATGCATATTGCATGGATGGCATTTGTATTGTGTTTGCTGCATTTTGATTGCTACCTTGGATATTGCATATGATTGAATGCATACAAGATACATTTTCGTGTTTGGTTTGATGACTTTATTTCTGCTAGTATGGCACATGCTTCTATGTCAGGATAGGAGATTCAGGTAAGTACAGTCTTTCCGCATTTCTCTTTTATGTATTTCCTATATATGATTGGGGAAGACTATCCTGGCATGATTATTATTATTAGTTATATCTTACTATGCATATCGACTATTATCTGTTGAGTTCATTGAACTTACCCCGTTGCTTTATATCTTTTTTCAGGATGAAACTGCCAGGATAGTCCAGCTGCCAATCCCCCTTGTCGTAATGGCTTGGTTTTTATTTAGTTTTATGTTTTCGGTTATATTGACATTGATTAGAGGACATGTGTAAGACTAGTGTTTTGGACTTTTATTCGGACTTGTATTCGATATGGTTTTGGTTGTGTGTTCCTGCTAACATGGCAGAAGAGGTAGGTCTAGATGTTGTAGATCTTTTATTTACTTTCATTGTTGGCCTGAGGCCTATTTATGACCTGTGTGTGTAGTTTTGTTCCGGTCGTGTTGACCGATGTTTAGTGGCTGTGTAGGCCTTGTATGTAAGTTTCATATTGTCATTCAGTTTACGTATTGCTAGTGATATGGAAATGCGTATTTGTCGTATTGTTTTAACCATCGAAGGGACTACATTGGATCGCTCTCTCTTAAGTAATACCAGCGTATCCAATCCCAGAAGTCCTTCTCGAAGTTAACTTTAGTATTTTTTGGATTTGTATAGATTTTCGACGATTTTTATGTTTCGGAAATTTGAGGTATTATTGACGGGGTAATTTGGGGATTTGGCGGTGAAAGGACATCTCCAGACGACTAACAGGTGAATAAATTCTAGAGATAAATTTTCTAGATTTAGTGCATGATGATATGATTACGTTGCTTACGTGGTTTAGGGTATATTTGCACTTGATGCTCTATAGCATATTGCTTTGACTTTGTACTGGCATGACCCTCTTTAGATATACCCTAATTAATTTCAGCCATTGATTGCCATTAGTATGACTATGCTGTCGTTTATTAGACAGCGTGTTATGTGTTTATTTGGCTATGTGTTATTGCGGTGGATACCATGATTGAGACAAGTAGAGATAGAATAACTTAGATGAGGTTATTCCGTAGGAGTGGATCTCAAGAATGAAACATTAGTAAAACTCTAGGTGTTGGAACCCTAGGTGTAATAATCCGGATGTGTTTATTGGTGTATGGTTATCCATTTACTATTTCAGTTGATATGGTGATCGGACTAGTAGAGGTCGTATGATTAGGATGTGATTAATCCTTAGAGGGTATATAACGTTGTTCATATATATCGGCTGCCAACTATATCTCCCATTCTTGGTTGAGAGAGAATCTACAGTAGAGTCTCCCTATGGTTGCTTCGTATATCTGTGGTCGAATATGCCTCCCAATCATGGTTGAGATGACCTACCATAAAGTTATACTTTTGTGTTATTCGTTCGGAGTTAATGATATTCGTATGACGTCTGTAGCTAGATAGCTACTTTACATCTTAAGTACCCACAAGATCTGTTCGTGGTAGCATGTTATAGCATGCATGATTAGACTGGTAGAAATGATATAATTTAAGCTTAACCCTCTTACCGTGCTTGTTAGTAGAGGGGTTGTCCTTATTGGCTTTGATAGGCATTTCCTGTTAGTTGGGACGAAATCCTATGATTAATCGTCTCGACGTGATTATTAGTGGACTTATGATTTTTATCGACCTGGATAACCGTTCACGTTAGAAGGGTTGGAACCCTAGACTTAACCATCTTGACGTATTTATTTATAAGTCGATGATCTTTACCGACTTTGGTAAATATTTCATATTAGAGGTGTTGAAACCCTCGCTTGACCGCTTCAATGGGCTTAATTGTAGATCGATTATCATTATCAACTTTAATAGACGTTCTATGCTAGATGTATTGGATAACCCTAGACTTAACAACCTAGGATAATCGACTGCCCATGCGACCTATTAGTGGTAGCATGCTGTTGCGTGCAGCCAATAACTAGATATCTATATACGTTGTCTACCATGAGATCCATTCGTGGTAGCATGTCGTTGCCGCAGACATTGAGTTTTTCTACTGCCTGTCTACCCACGAGTCCCATTCGTGGTAGCATGTAGTTGCGCGTAGACAGTGCTTAGTATATTGATTGTTGACCCACGAGTTCTATTCGCGGTAGCTCATAGATAGTTTCCTTTGTATTACCACGAGAGCCACGAGGCTTTGTCGTGGTATATGGATGTGCATTTCTTGTAGATTGCAGTGGTTGTGTAGGTTGCAGGTATATTTGTTATACTGCTGACCAGGTTAGTTGCAGACTGATATTGGTACTTTGAGGGTGGGTTACTCTAGTTTGTTTCCTTTGACTTCCATTAGGTGCATTATGATTATGCACTATTGTCTATCCATCCACTGAGTGGTTGTACTCACCCCCTCCTCACTTATCCTCTAGGTTAACTGATAGAGGACGTGTCCTGTTGACCTACCTTTGTGTCGCTCAAAGAGTTCCTTGTCGTGCTTGTCTCCTTACATCGTCGGGATGCTGCTTTATTTACTTTATCGGTATTGCATTTTGTTTATGCACTTCGGATTTTATCGCAATTTGATTTGGTGTCATCAAACTATTTTACTTTAATTGATATATGTTTAGTTGTGCATGCATGCAGTTAATAAAATACTTATATTTCTATAATTATTTTGAGGTTTTTACCAGATTTGGTCCATGTATTTTTGAATATTGTCACTAAGGGGCTCCTCCATCATTTGGATGACGGATATGCCCCGGGGATGTGACAATTTTATTGGTTTGCAATTTTGGTTTGTGGGTTTTGTGTTTCAAGGATTTTCTTTTCCTTGGATTTTTTGGAGTTCTCGTGTTTTGGTACCAGGCAAGCTGAAGGATATCTCTGAGCTATAGGAAAAGTAGTTGCCTTTAGTGGTCACTTTAATTTCCTTATGTAATAGGAAGTTATCATTATGGTTCTGTTAGATACTTACATATTTGCTCATGGTAGTAAAAGTCTCCTAGGGAAATTGACCTTACTCATGGTCGTGGACGAGGTCGACCTCGAAAGCGACCTATTGATGCTGCAGGACCTGAGCTTGAAAATGTAGAATCTTTAGAGATGACGACTGATGTTGAATTAGGAAGCTAGGGTTAGGCCTCTAGCCACCCATTAGGAGGTCAAGGAGTAACCCCTCAGAAAATATCAGTCCCTATTATTAGTGATTTGGTTATGGATAAGACATGTATACCTACACTGGTCAAGACAATGAAAGATCGTTTTACCTTGTTATAGGAGGTGTTGGATGGGATATTTATCTGTCCCAGTATTTCTTCCAGAGAAGATCCAGAACTCTTTGTTAAAGGAGAGATGGACCTTTGAGGTTATGCATCGATTATCGATGATAGAATACAGTAGTTGTAGAAGGAAATGAATATCCTTCATTATGGATAGAGGATCTATTTAGATCAGCTATAGGACACCTGTGTATACTCTAGGATTGATTTATAACTGGTGTGTTGATATTGTAGTGACATGGTGTCATACAATTATCATTGTCGTTGTGATGATTGTTATATCATCAACCTAGAGTAAAGAGAGTGCAAGTGTGTAGCGATGACAATTTCATACTTGGTATGAATTGTATGAACTTATGATTATCTTATTGGACTTATTAACGACTTAGTCATATAGGGATTTGAGAAGTCATGTATTCTGGACACGATTGGATCAGTTGTGGTCGTTGGAGTTGCGTAATTTGGTCACTGTTGATGGTGGTATTTGGAGTTGTGCACTCGGCCACTGTAGATGGTGGTTTCATGGTATTGATTTGATTATTACCATAGATATAGATAGGATGCTCTAGCGGTACTACATCGCTGACTGGTTGGACCAGGAAGGTGAAGGAATTTACTTGGTCTGAAGCTTGTGAAACTAGTTTCAGGGATCAGATGATGGTTGACTTTTGCATCAGTGTTAGTTAATCATTCTAGTGTGGATGGATGAGTAGTGTACATGGATGCATAATTTTGGGGATCGTAGTGATTCCAATGCTATTGAATAAGACGTATCTTAAGTTTACAGTAGTTAAAGAACTGCAAGGTAAGTCGTCATATATATGACATGGACATAGCAGTTATTATGTTGTTTTTCAGAGGTGAGGAGCAGGAATGCTCATGGGATTTTGGCTAGCTACTGGATAGCTACTATGGAGTAGCTGGAACACGAACTGTTGTAACAAGGGAGTTTGGTCGCTATAGCCTCCCATGTACTTACAGAGTGTGTGGTGGAGTGGATTTTGGACGATAGATGGACTTCTCTTGTAAAAAGATAATTCCCCGTCTCTGACTCCGAGAAGGATAGTGGTTTCTGGAGTTGCATTAGATTAAGGAAGAGATGCTTCAGGAAATTCCGATTCTGGAATGGAATTGAAGCATATCATTATGGATTTTGGGGGCAACTGGGAGGACCACTTGCCCTTAATGGAATTTGTATACAACAACAGCCATCATTCGGTTATCCAAATGGTACTGTTTGAAGCATTATATGGTAATCGGTGTTGGACACCCACCCTCTGGGGGGAGGTTGGGGAGGACCAATTGCTAGGACCCCATAGAGCTCAGCATGAGGCAGGGTTGGTCCGTACTAGCAGACAAAGGATGGCAGAGGTGCAGGATCATCAGAAGAGTTATGCAGATCGGAGATGGAGAGCTCGAGAGTTCTCTATTGGTGACCATGTATTCCTGCGAGTCTCACACACGAAAGGGGTGATGAGATTTGGCCTTCGTGGTAAGTTAGCTCCAAGGTACATTGTGCCTTTCGAGATTTTGGAGAGGATCGGAGCAGTCGCTTACCACCTAGCGCTACCACCGTCTTTGGCTGGTATCCATGATGTCTTTCATATGTCCATACTGAGGAAGTATGTGCCAGACCCTAAACATATTCTGTCATATGAGTCAGGTTCCTTTCAACCTGATGCTACTTACGAAGAGGTTCCGGTATGGATTTTGGATCACAAAGAACGACAATTATGGAACAAGACTGTGCGACTTGTTAAAGTCTAGTGGAGTCACCAAACCGATGAGGAGGCTACTTGGGAGCTTGCAGAAAAGATCAAAGCTCAATACCCCCACTTGTTTACATAAGGTACGTGAGATATATTTTCGGTACTTGTGGTATCTCTTACTCATTATGCATTTGAGTAGGAAATTTGGGGACCAAATTTTTTATTAGTGCGGTAGAATGTTAAATATGGAAATTTAAAATACTAAATTAAATGGCCAAAATTTAGGAAAAATAATCCTGGGAATTATTTCAGGATTTTTAGATAATTTTAGAAATTTTTTCCAGATTTTTTCTGGGATTAAACAGGGCTTGTACGGGATATTTACGAGGATAAGAAAAACATATTTTTAAAGGGCCTATTTGAAATATCAATTTTTGAGGAGTAAATGTGTTAACTTAAACCTAGGTCGTTTCCTCATTCTTAATGCACGAGTCACCGTCATTTTTATTCCCGAGCGGTTCACTTTCGCAATAACTTCCTCTCCACCACGCCCGACTCCACCTCACTATCCTCTTCCTCACCATTTCTTCCCACGACTCAAACTCTTCGCGATCCGATGCCTTGCGTAGTTTCCCCTTTTCACCACCGCCATTGCAGCACTCACCGATGTCGGTGTCAGCCATTTTCGGCCAGATGCTTCCCCGTGCATCAGGCGCACGTGATCGACAGTCGCGACCTACGCGTGCTCGTCCCCTTCATGCTCTGCTTCGTCGCGATTGTTCCTCCCTATGCCACTGCCTTATTGCTGTTGGGTTTCCGGCACCGCGGCGTGTGTGTGTTCGATCATGTTTCGTAAACATGAGCACAGCGGAAGCAATTAAAAATAATAAATCTATATTTATTACAACACACACAACACACGCATGCTATTACAACAAGTGTAGACATAACCGTAAATTAAAATTTGCAATAAAGAAAATTATCTACGTTATACCTTTCGTATGACGTGTAGCGGGAACGGCATCAACCGGAACGATCCTCGTAAGAATCGTCTTTATCCGTATCCACGCCGAGCTCCTCGGGATGACTTCGCTAAGTCACGAGCTTCGTCTTCGTACGGGTTACTAGCCTCGTGTTGAAGACGACGTGATCGAGAGATGATCACGATCCGAATCCAAATTCGGATCCTAAACCGAGTTCTCAAAACTCGCTTCTCCGGAGAGGTATTCGTCAACCGTTTGACGAATCCTTCGTCCTCCACCTCAGAGGATTACCGGAGATCAAATCCCCGGTAAGTTAGCCGCTGTCGGAGCACTAACCGTCGTCCAAACGACGCTCCGACGAGAGGAGGAGAAGCTATCCAGAAAACTGGACAGCTTGGTGGAGGATATAGGCGCCGGCCAACCAAGGAAAGAAAAGCCTCACCTTGATGCCAAACCTATAGGGGATCACCGGAGGGTCGCCGGAGTGTTCACCGGCTGAAGCTTGGTCGCCGGCAATGACTTGGACGGCGGCACAAAGGATGGGCGGCGGCACTTAGGGTTGGGCGCCGAATTCACCAACAAGGGGTGGGCGGCAACTCTATGTTGGGCGGCCACAACTTGATTAGGGTTTTGGATTAGGGTTTAAGCCCTATTTTATAGAGAACTAATTCTCTTAATGGTTAATGGATCATATCCATAAAGCCCGTTAACCCGCTCCATTAAGATAAGTTAAAATAAACCAAACCATGATGATTTATTTTAAGTTAAAACGAACCGAACCAACCTTTGGTTCATTCGTTTAATATAAACCAAACCCTTTGGTTTATTCTCATCCATTGGATTAGAACCAAACCATTTTGGTCCATCCATTATGTCTTCATAAGACACGGCCCATCCACGCTTCCATTGCATGAAACAATTTCATGCTCGCTTTATGTTTGGTCCAACCAAACATAGTTTCTCTCGATGCGAGAATCCCATTCTCAAGCTCGTTTTAAATCCTTTGGATTACGCTCGTTGTGCGTGTGACCAAATAGGTTCTCGGTTTATGTTGGCCGTCTATAATTAACCATTAATTATAGAACGATCATGAGTGGCACCTAGTAGTACATCATGACCCCCAATTAACCGAAAAGATCAACGGTTGATCCAGAACTATTTCTGAAACCCTTCAGTAGCTCGAATGAATCGTGCCCCATTCCTTCACTCATCTTATACCCACTTGGTTCAGACATGGTCTATTGTGTCGGTCCCCACTAAGGTGACTCGTCACACCTAGCCCAAGTATCATTTCCTCATCCTCACGGATTCTAGTTACTCCACATGTATCGAAGAGTACCTTACTCTAAACATGTAATGCTTTGGCCAAAGACTTTAGTAACAATCCGACGAGAGGCCATGGGTATACATCTCCTCGCAAGGAGTGGTGAATCCTTTATAGGCTATTCAAACACCTTGATCACTTGACTTATACCCAATCATCCGGGTCCACATCTCCTTAGAGATGTTTGCTTAAGATGTCAAAGCATAAGTCTCCATGATCAAGATGACTTGAATACCGCAAGTCAAAGGAACATCGCACTTAAGCCCACAGAAGAACTTCATTGACATATCTATATATGCAGAGAACCATATGAAGTCTTACTACCTGGTCACTCCAATGAACTAGTTACCATAACTAGCATCCACGATTAACTCCGGACATCACAATGTCTCCAGCCAGTGAGAATCAGCTGCTTGGATACACCAAGGAGTATACCTCATGCTAGTCTCGACAGAATTGATGGTGTCCAAATCCATCAATTCATCGACTAGGGATAATTCCGATACATCACAATTACACATGTAGAGATACTCACTAGTTGTGATCCAATCACAAATTCTCTCATGCTGTGAATCGTATCGTGGACATTCAGTAAATGAGTTTAAGATCCAATCAAATACATAAAACATGTATACCCAAATAGTGAATCTTCATTTATCATATAAATGGTTCATACATAAGGCGATTGCCTTAGGACATCTCTCATATATTACTAACAGACTCCCACTTGGCCTAATGCCAATCGCTACGGTATCCAATACCAAAAGCTCGAACATGACCCTCAAACTTACTTTGAGGTAATGCCTTAGTCAAAGGATCCGCTAAGTTCCTTTCAGTGGGAATTTTCTCGATTTGTATTTCGTTCCTACTGATGATCTCTCTGATAAGATGATAGCGGCGAAGCACATGTTTGGATCGTTGATGAGACCTTGGCTCTTTCGCCTGTGCAATTGCTCCATTGTTGTCGCAGTAAACCGATATTGCTTCAACAATGGCCGGAATCACACCAAGTTCATAAACGAACTTCTTGATCCAAACCGCTTCCTTTGCTGCTTCCGAAGCTGCAATATATTCTGCCTCAGTGGTAGAATCCGCTACAGTCTCTTGTTTGGAACTTTTCCAACTCACTGCGCCCCCATTCAAGGTGAACACGTATCCAGACTGAGACCTGGAATCATCCTTGTCTGTCTGGAAGCTGGCATCCGTATACCCGCGTATCACCTTGTCCCCTCCTCCATATATTAGGAACACATCCTTAGTTCTTCTCAAGTACTTAAGGATCGTCTTAACAGCCGCCCAATGATCCATTCCTGGATCAGATTGGTATCTGCTCGTGACACTCAGAGCGTATGATACATCGGGCCTCGTACATAACATAGCATACATGATAGATCCTATTGCGGATGCATAGGGAATCTTACTCATGCAAATCCTCTCGTCTTCTGTGCGCGGACACATAGACTTCGAAAGGTGTACCCCATGCCTGATGGGCAGATAACCTTTCTTGGATTCCGACATGCTAAACCTCTTTAGCACTCGGTCTATATATGTAGACTGCGAAAGACCAAGCAACCGTTTCGATCTATCTCTATAGATCTTAATCCCAAGGATGTAGGTTGCTTCTCCCAGGTCTTTCATGGAGAATGTCTTGGATAACCAAACCTTAACTGACTGTAAGATTGACACATCGTTTCCTATAAGTAATATGTCATCGACATACAATACTAGGAACACGACTGCACTCCCACTAACCTTCTTGTACACACAAGGTTCGTCTGAATTTTGTGAGAAATCAAACTTTTTGATTATCTCATCAAAACGGATATTCCAACTCCTGGATGCTTGCTTCAATCCATAAATGGATCGTCGCAATTTGCACACCTTGGTTTTATCAACCGATGTGAAACCCTCAGGCTGTGTCATATACACGTCCTCGAGCAGGTTTCCATTAAGGAAAGCTGTTTTCACATCCATCTGTCATATCTCATAATCATAATGAGCTGCTATGGCCAGGAGCATCCGAATGGATTTAAGCATAGCTACAGGCGAATAGGTTTCGTCATAATCAACACCTTGTTTTTGACGATATCCTTTCGCCACTAATCTAGCTTTATAGGTAATCACATTACCATCCATGTCGGTTTTCTTCTTGAAAACCCACTTGCACCCTATAGGCTTGATGCCTTCAGGTGGGTCAACCAAGTTCCAAACTTGGTTTTCATACATGGAATCCATTTCCACTTCATGGCACCAAGCCACTTATCCCTTCTCGAACTTGTCACTTCTTCATAACTGGTAGGCTCCTCATCATCAATGAGTAACACGTCATTCGATTCACTTACGAGAAATCCATATCTCTCAGGAATATTGCGTGTTCTACCAGATCTACGAAGATGTGGTGTTACAATAGGTCCAGCCGATTGCTCATCACTATGAGTTGTCGGCTGTTGTGCTTCACCGGTATCTCATCAATGTCTATTTGAGTCTCTCGAGCCTCCTCAAGCTCGGACACTCCCCTTGTTTTCTTGCAAGAGAAACTCTTTCTCTAGAAACACGATGCCTTGAAACAAACACCTTTTGTTCCACAAGATGATAGAATTGGTAACCCCTTGTTTCCTTAGGGTATCCAATAAATAGACATTTATCAGACTTAGCATCCAGTTTGTCTGATACAGTCCGCTTCACATAAGCAGGACAACCCCATATCTTCAAGTAAGATACATGAGGTTTCTTACTAGCCCATATCTCATATGGAGTAGTAGAGACTACCTTGGTAGGCATTCTGTTTAACAAGTAAACAACCCCAAAAGGACTTGGGAAGAGTCATGATTCATCATTGACTGACCATGTCCAACAAGGTCCGGTTACGCCTCTCAGATACACCATTATGCTGTGGTGTATAGGGCGGAGTCCATTGAGACAATATGCCATTGTCTCTTAGATAATCAAGAAACTCTTGACTTAAGTATTCACCACCTCAATCCGATCGAAGTATTTTAATACTTTTGTCATGTTGTTTCTCTACTTCATTTCTGAATTCTTTGAACCTTTCAAAGGCTTCAGACTTGTGTTTCATCAAGAACACATACCCAAACCGTGAGTGATCATTGGTGAAGGTAATGAAGTAGCTATAGCCTCCTAAAGCTTGAGTTGACATAGGTCCACATACATCAGTATGTACTAGACCTAGTAACTCTCCCACTCGTTCACCTTTTCCAGTAAAAGGTAACTTAGTCATCTTGCCTTTTAAGCATGATTCGCATGTATCGTATGAATCCAATTCAAACGATTCCAGAATTCCACATCGGTGTAATTCGGACATGCGTTTCTTGCTTATATGGACAAGACGACAATGCCACATATAGGAGTCTATGTGATTATCCTTTCGAGCATGCGTGTTGCTCGCTTCGATATTGAAAATGTCACTGGATACGTCCAACGTATAAATGTCATTACTCAAAGTTCCAGTTCCATAAAGTACGCCATTCAAAGTTATATAACAACAATTGTTACTAAACATTAAATGGAAACCATTTCTATTTAAGCAGGAAATAGAAACAATGTTCTTTATTAGAGAAGGAACATAATAGCAATTGTCCAGTTCCAAGACTAGTCCACTAGGGAGCTTCAGCAAATAAGTTCCGATGGCGTACGGCAACCTTTGCTCCATTGCCAACTCGCAAATTTGACTCCCCTCTGACAAGTCTTCTTCTATTCCTTAGCCCCTGTATGTCATTACATATATGTGAGCTACACCCAGTATCCAATACCCAAGTGTCTAAGGAAATAGAATGACAATCAATAACGAAGATACCTGAAGAGGATGTGGCATCGGATGCCTTCTTCTTCTTCATGGACTCAAGATAAATCTTGCAGTTTCTTCGCGATGGCCTTCCTTGCCAGATGATGGCAAGTGCCCTTTATTTCCGCCTTCTTTGCCTTTTTCTTTCCTTTCTTATGTTCTTTTGCCTTCCTCTTAGAACCTTTCTTTGAGGAATCAACTAACAGAACCGCCTTCTCCTCATGCTTTACAGAAGGCTCCACAGTCTTCAGCATATTAAGGAGCTCGGGAATGGTGGATTCCAATTTGTTCATCCGATAGTTCATCACAAATTGCGAGAAGCTCTTGGGCAAACAATGCAAAATTAAGTCAATACTTAACTCATGATCCATCACAAAACCGAGGGTAGCTAGCCGCTCGATGTACCCGTTCATCTTTAGCACAAACTGCACTATAGACGAACCTTCTTGCATCTTCGTAGTGAAGAGGAGCCTAGAGACCTCGAACCTTTCGGATCTCGCTTGCTCATCGAACAACTCATGAAGATGGAAGACCATAGTATTAGCATCCATATGCTCATGCTGCTTTTGCAGCTCAGGTACCATCGCCGCTAGCATGATGCAACTCGCCAGCTCAGAATCTGCCACATGTTTCTGATAGACCAACATTTGGTCTGGAGTTGCATCGTCCTTAGGACGGTCAGGAAGAGGCTCTTCAAGGACATATGCAAGCTTTTTCGCCTTGAGAACAATTCTCAGGTTTCTAAGCCAGTCCAGGAAGTTAGGCCCAGTCAGTTTGTTCGAATCCAAAATAGTGCGCAAATTCAAAGACGTCATGATCAATTTATTGACCTAGAAATACAAAACGAGCATATATGAGAAAATGATTTTAAAATGCATCAATATACATTTATAAATCCCATTCATTTTTCGAATTTCAAAAACCCCAAAATCACTTCGGGAGATCGTAGGTCCATCTCCGAATGGGCTGATATCCATCATAGATAAGAACAACCTTGGAGTGAGTCCAACAAGCCATTCTTAGCTATGATGGTGGGTATCAAGTATACCGATTACATATCATGTATATGTAACTATCACAATGTGCTATCAACTAATTGAATGTTTACACATACATTGGGTTGTTAACACATTAACAAGTATGCATTGTAGGGGATCGGTATGGCCGGCTAGAGGGGGGTGAATAGCCCTCGTACGTTGGACGTCGTAAATTGCTCGTCTACAAAACTAATTAGCGCAAGCGGAATATACAAATACAAAGCAAAAGACAAACAATAAAACAAACGCTAACACGATGGTATAACGTGGTTCACGGCTACGCCGCTAATCCACGGTCCCCGATTCGTCCTCGGTGAATTACTCCGTTAAACCAATTCACTAAATGGTCTCTCCTTTGCACCAAGCTAGGTGGAGGTAACCTTTACAAATCAAGCACACTCTTCTTACAAATAGAATGGAGTAAGAACAGGTAAGAAGAGTTTAGAGCTTGTGGGGCACTAGGAAGATTGTTTGGAGTATGAGCATTAGCCTCTCAAAGGCTCACACCCTCTCTTTTTATAGAGAGGGCTAACTTCTTCCCGTTTGCCGCCATCGATCATTGCCGCCCTTGGCGATCGGCGCCCATCACTCTAGCGGCCTCCTAACACGTCGGATCCCGATCGTTGTAGTCCAGCGGAACTCTTGGCAGTCGACTGATGGACCTCATCAATCGGCTCACCTCCGTAATCGATCGCCCGATCGGCTACGAGCGGTTCTAATGGTCGAACCCTTATTGACTACCGATCGGCTGCGCCTTGCGATCGGGTCTTAGCGATCGGCCCGACGTATGGCGATTGGCTAGCCTAATCATCGATTGTATACCATCGAACTCACTGACTGAAGCGATCGTGACATGACATGGCGATCGGCGGTGTCGGGAAAACCCATCCGACACTTGGCGGATGGCAAGTTTCACCTAAACTACCCTTCCTGGGTTACAATCGCTCACTCTCATTTCTCGAGTCCCTCGCCGAAGTTCTCTTTCGTTCTCGGCCCGTCCCTCGGCGACATCGTGCGGCTCTGCAATGCTCCTTCGCGTCTCTTGCCTCGAAGTCTACTTCCTCCGGCTTCACTCCAAGCTTCTCGTCCGGCGGTCCCTCGGATGCTCCAAGCGCACGGCTTCCGCAAAGCTATACTTCACCGACTCAAGGCACGAGTCATGAGATGTGAAACTCGCCACGGCTCCATGTGCGAATTACTAAGTCCTGCACGACTTCAACGCACAGATCACATCAACATATCAAACTAACTTAAACCCTTTGCCACACCATCAAAACCATATTACGGCAAGAGATTGCCCTAACAATCTCCCCCTTTTTGATGTGTGGCAATCCGTTTAAGTTAGGTAAAAACATTTGATATAAAATCTAAGGTAAGAAAGCATGTAAAGATAAACATGATATAACAACATGCAATTCACCCTAAAACCATGAAACTCTCAATGCAAATTTTCTCCCCCTATCATATATTTCTCCCCCTAAAATATATTTCTCCCACTAAAGTGATTAACTTAAACATACTTATTTCTCCCCCTTTGACACTATCAAAAAGATTAACACTAAGTTATAAGCTCATGGCATCAAGTATAATGGAGGGAAAATATGACAAGTTGATTTAAAATTGGGTACCACTTGTTGATGGCATCAAGTATATTTCTACCACTTGTTGTAGGTTTACAAACTGAATTCGCCTTCAATGTTCTGATTTACGTCCACGATCATTATCGGTATGGCGTATCGTGCACAAAGAATCCGAATTTTTGATTTTACGGGAATTTCAGAAATGCATTATAAATTCCAGAAAATTCTAAAAATCATGAAATTTGGGGAACATATTTCTTTTAAGTATATCTATCAATGAAAAATAGTTTTTCATGAAAACTCATTATATTTTCTTGTTTTTGCCAAAAATCCAAAAGCTCTGAAAACCACTAGGTTTTTGATCATTCTAGTATCAAGTTAGCTACCTAGTTTTGCATCCAATTGTTTCAAAACATGAATACATGTATTTTAAGGTAAGAAATTGTTTTGAAAACATATGAAATATCCAACCATGATCTTTGGGCAATATTTCTATGAATTAAACATAAGCCTTCCCCATGATTGGTCTATTATTGCTATTTTGATACTTTAAATGACCATCTAAATGCCATAGGCATTAGTGGACATTTGTATCATCCTAATATCTCACCCATGCTAAGTTTGCAATCAAGTTAGCCTATAGTGAGTGTGAGATGTATCCTAGGGGGTATTTGTATATACTTAACCCATATATTCATGCAATTCTATCATGGTTAAGTATCAACCTAACATTCTACATGATCATAATGACATATATCAATCAATTCTACATTATGATCATGAAACTCATGTATCCATCAAATAATAGTCATGCATTAGGTATTATACGATGATAATAAACAAATTATCACCTAAAGCATGATTTAACCCTATTTCTCATGATAACATGCCAAATATCAAAATCATAAATCATGATTTAAAACATACATAGGAATTACATCAATCATCATGATTTAGGCATTATTACCTATTTATGGGCACGTTATCATCACCCAACACTATCTAAAAAATGTTGTCCCGTCATCCTAAGTCAACCAAAATATGATATAGGTTAGGACCATGTGGTTGACTACCCTAGGGTTATTCTAACCCTTAAGGATGGATTTTGGAACCCAAAATACATTCTTTCCTATTGGGTTCACTAAATACTTCTTGGGGATCCATTTCCTAGCAATTACTTTCTTTTTATCTTGTCCCCTAGCTATTAGGCATTTATAGGCCTTTTCATTTTTCTTTTCTTTGTATCCTAGGCCTTTCTTGTTGAAACTAGCTCTTTGGCTCCCTAAGATCATGTTCAATGTGTTGGAGCCAATAGTGAATTTCTCTAGGGCTTTGGTTAAATAATCTACCTTTTCCCTTAAGGCCCTATTTTCATTCATACATGCATCACTAACATCTAATGGCATATAATCATGTGAGCATGCTTCATTTAAGCTAGAAGAAATACTATCATTTAAGCATGCATTTTCTAGTTTGTTTTCTAGGTCCTTAATTTGATGTAGCATGCTTTTGTTTTTCTTCTTAGCTCTAAGTAAATCTCTAGTTAAGCTAGAAACCATGGAAACTATTTTCTTAGGAGTTAGATTTGTTACCATAGTTTCCATGTCCTCTTCTTCGGATGAGGAGGATGTGGAAGCTCCCCCTTCATTTGAGCTCTCCCCATTTGAGCTTGATCCTTCATTTTCGGATGAAGAGCAATCCAAGTCATCAAAGGCCATCAAGGCCAAATTGGTGACAAAGGAATTCTCCTCATCCGATGATGAGGAGGAGGATGAGGATGGGTCATCCCAAGTCCTTGCCTTGAGAGTCTTAGCCTTTCCCTTCTCCTTTGTCTTCTTCTCCTCTTCCTTCTTTTTCTTGCTCCCCTTCTTCTTCTTCTTTTCTTCTTTCTTTTTCCTTTCTTCCTTGCTCTTGTTTAGGAGAGGACAATTGTCCCTTATGTGTCCCTCTCCTTGGCAATTATAGCATATGACCTTCCCCCTTGGTCTTCTATTCCTATCATTAGATTTATCAAATCTAAAATTCTTAAATGCACGTCTTACCCTCCTTACCATATAGGCTTCTTCGGTGCTATCCATGGAGGAGGAGGAAGATGCTTCGTCATCAGAGGAGGAGGTGATTTCCATCTTCTTCTTCCCCTTATTTGCCAATAATGCTACTCCTCTTGAGGGTTGAATTTTAGGCTCCTCTTGTATTCCCTCAAGCCTAGTTTCGTGGAGTTCCATTGTTGAGAAGAACTCCTCCAAGGTGCTCACTTCTAAATTCTTTGAGATATAGAATGAGTCCACCATGGAGCTCCACTTTGAGGACCGGGGAAAGGCATCTATGGCCTTCATTACCATATCCCGGTTTGATAGCTTCTCACCTACACTTGTTAGCCCAATTAAAATTTCTTTAAACCTAGAGTGTAGTGAGGTTACCTTTTCTCCCTTTTCTAGTTTTATATTGGATAGTTGGGAGCGGAGGAGGTCTCTCCTTGCTAGCTTGGCCTCGGATGTGCCTTCATGGAGTTCTATAAGCTTCTCCCACATCTCTTTGGCGCTAGCACATTCTCTGATCCGGTTGATCTCTTGTTGAGGGAGCACATTGTAGAGATGGTGCTTGGCTTTGGAGTTTACAAGGTGCTCCTCTCTTTGCCTCTTGGTCCACCTAGATTTCTCTATTGTCTTCCCCTCTTCATCCCTAGGCAAAACGAAACCGGATTCCATTGTAATCATTATATCAAAATCCGTTTCGAAAAATACCTCCATTCGCTTCTTCCACCAAGCGAATTCTCCTTCAAACTTCGGAGGATGGATGTTGGAGCCGGCCATTTTGAAAGTTGCTTGTTGTGGCGGTTAGTCCTTGACAAGCTTTCCTTGGCTCTGATACCACTTGTAGGGGATCGGTATGGCTGGCTAGAGGGGGGTGAATAGCCCTCGTACGTTGGACGTCGTAAATTGCTCGTCTACAAAACTAATTAGCGCAAGCGGAATATACAAATACAAAGCAAAAGACAAACAATAAAACAAACGCTAACACGATGGTATAACGTGGTTCACGGCTACGCCGCTAATCCACGGTCCCCGATTCGTCCTTGGTGAATCACTCCGTTAAACCAATTCACTAAATGGTCTCTCCTTTGCACCAAGCTAGGTGGAGGTAACCTTTACAAATCAAGCACACTCTTCTTACAAATAGAATGGAGTAAGAACAGGTAAGAAGAGTTTAGAGCTTGTGGGGCACTAGGAAGATTGTTTGGAGTATGAGCATTAGCCTCTCAAAGGCTCACACCCTCTCTTTTTATAGAGAGGGCTAACTTCTTCCCGTTTGCCGCCATCAGTCGACTGCCGTCACTACAACGGCCTCCGAACACGTCGGATCCCGACCGTTGTAGTCCAACGGAACTCTTGGCAGTCGACTGATGGACCTCATCAGTCGACTGCTGCCTCCGTAGTCGACTGCCCAGTCGGCTACGAACGGTTCTGTGGCCGAACCCTTATCTACCAGTCGAACTCACTCGACTCAGAGCAGTCGACTGCCATGACATGGCAGTCGACTGGTGTCGGGAAAACCCATCCGACACTTGGCCAAATGGCCAAGTTTCACCTAAGAGCTACCCTTCCCTGGGTTACAATCGCTCACTCTCATTTCTCGGAGTCCCTCGCCTTCGAAGTTCTCTTCGTTCTCGGCCACGTCCCTCGGCAGCATCAGGCGCACGGCTCTGCAATGCTCCTTCGCGTCTCTTGCCTCGAAGTCTACTTCCTCCGGCTTCACTCCAAGCTTCTCGTCCGGCGGTCCCTCGGATGCTCCAAGCGCACGGCTTCCGCAAAGCTATCCTTCACCGACTCAAGGCACGAGTCATGAGATGTGAAACTCGCCACGGCTCCATGTGCGAATTACTAAGTCCTGCATGACTTCAACGCACATATCACATCAACATATCAAACTAACTTAAACCCTTTGCCACACCATCAAAACCATATTACGGCAAGAGATTGCCCTAACATGCATCATATGCATAGCACCCAACTTCACCTCTCTTCACATCGACCTTGGAGTGAGTCCAACAAATCGATGCTCCAAGTTAAAGCCGACCCATTAATCGCGAAATAGTTTTAATATGGTTAGAGCGCATTCAACCAATTAGCCAGGCTTGGAGTGAGTCCAACAACCCAAACTAACGATTGACCTCTGACTCTTACCATATTAGAGTTAAACTATTCCAATGATTTGAACATGTTCAGGTTCGAGCCGGGCTTGGAGTGAGTCCAACAACCCAAACAAGAAACAGAACTCTGGTTCTAACCATATTAATGGAAGGTGTAGGCTTTAATATTGAGTTAGGGTTTTTATGTCTCATCCTCTTTGCATGCAAATAACTATTATCTACATGGCATGGCATACATGGCATACATCTACATGTCACGACACGCATGACATAATGTTATGCATCTAATGCAATTACATGGCATACAATTATGTCATGTACATAATTTCCTTATTTGTCATAACTATTTATGGAAATAAAATATGTTTAAGATTTGATTCTCCAAATCAAATCATAATTAAATTAGGAAACAAATTTCCAAATCTAATCACATATTTTATTCATAGAATTATTTGATTAAGGAAAATCTATTTAGGAAACCAATTTCCTAAATCTTTAAAACTACTTATGGAAATAAAATATTTTAAGATTTGATTTCCCAAATCAAATCATGATTAAATTAGGAAACAAATTTCCAGAATCTAATCAAATATTTTATTTATGGAAAATATCAATTTCCATAAATACTTCCAACTTTCCAAAAGTGAAAGATTTCCATAAATACTTCTAGACTTTCCAAAATTGAAAAATTTCCATAAATACTTCTAAATTTCCAAAATTCAGAAAATTTCCAGAAATACATTATGACTATCGCAAAACCATTTTACGATTATGTCGAAACACAACCTGGGCTCTGATACCACTGTTGGGTTTCCGGCACCGCGGCGTGTGTGTGTTCGATCATGTTTCGTAAACATGAGCACAGCGGAAGCAATTAAAAATAATAAATCTATATTTATTACAACACACACAACACACGCATGCTATTACAACAAGTGTAGACATAACCGTAAATTAAAATTTGCAATAAAGAAAATTATCTACGTTATACCTTTCGTATGACGTGTAGCGGGAACGACATCAACCGGAACGATCCTCGTAAGAATCGTCTCTATCCATATCCACGCCGAGCTCCTCGGGATGACTTCGCTAAGTCACGAGCTTCGTCTTCGTACGGGTTACTAGCCTCGTGTTGAAGATGACGTGATCGAGAGATGATCACGATCCGAATCCAAATTCGGATCCTAAAACGAGTTCTCAAAACTCGCTTCTCCGGAGAGGTATTCGTCAACCGTTTGATGAATCCTTCGTCCTCCACCTCAGAGGATTACCGGAGATCAAATCCCCGGTAAGTTAGCCGCTGTCGGAGCACTAACCGTCGTCCAAACGACGCTCCGACGAGAGGAGGAGAAGCTGTCCAGAAAACTGGACAGCTTGGTGGAGGATATAGGCGCCGGCCAACCAAGGAAAGAAAAACCTCACCTTGATGCCAAACCTATAGGGGATCACCGGAGGGTCGCCGGAGTGTTCACCGGCTGAAGCTTGGTCGCCGGCAATGACTTGGACGGCGGCACAAAGGCTGGGCGGCGGCACTTAGGGTTGGGCGCCGAATTCACCAACAAGGGGTGGGCGGCAACTCTATGTTGGGCGGCCACTTAGGGTTTTGGATTAGGGTTTAAGCCCTATTTTATAGAGAACTAATTCTCTTAATGGTTAATGGATCATATCCATAAAGCCCGTTAACCCGCTCCATTAAGATAAGTTAAAATAAACCAAACCATGATGGTTTATTTTAAGTTAAAACGAACCGAACCAACCTTTGGTTCATTCGTTTAATATAAACCAAACCCTTTGGTTTATTCTCATCCATTGGAT
The DNA here is from genome assembly GCA_025175895.1 of Wurfbainia villosa. NCBI lineage: Eukaryota > Viridiplantae > Streptophyta > Magnoliopsida > Zingiberales > Zingiberaceae > Wurfbainia > Wurfbainia villosa. The sequence goes on from CM045997.1 coordinate 39,675,118, forward strand.
TAGAACCAAAACATTTTGGTCCATCCATTATGTCTTCATAAGACACGGCCCATCCACGCTTCCATTGCGACTGAAACAATTTCATGCTCGCTTTATGTTTGGTCTAACCAAACATAGTTTCTCTCGGTCTGAGAATCCCATTCTCAAGCTCGTTTTAAATCCTTTGGATTACACTCGTTGTGCGTGTGACCAAATAGGTTCTCGGTTTATGTTGGCCGTCTATAATTAACCATTAATTATAGAACGATCATGAGTGGCACCTAGTAGTACATCATGATCCCCAATTAACCGAAAAGATCAACGGTTGATCCAGAACTATTTCTGAAACCCTTCAGTAGCTCGAATGAATCGTGCCCCATTCCCTTCACTCATCTTATACCCACTTGGTTCAGGACATGGTCTATTGTGTTAGTCCCCACTAGGCTGACTACGTCACACCTAGCCCAAGTATCATTTCCTCGTCCTACGGATTCTAGTTACTCCACATGTATCGAAGAGTACCTTACTCTAAACATGTAATGCTTTGGCCAAAGACTTTAGTAACAATCCGACGAGAGGCCATGGGTATACATCTCCTCGCAAGGAGTGGTGAATCCTTTATAGGCTATTCAAACACCTTCGATCACTTCGACTTATACCCAATCATCCCGGGTCCACATCTCCTTAGAGATGTTTGCTTAAGATGTCAAAGCATAAGTCTCCATGATCAAGATGACTTGAATACCGCAAGTCAAAGGAACATCTCACTTAAGCCACAGTAAGAACTTCATTGACATATCTATATATGCAGAGAACCATATGAAGTCTTACGGCTGGTCACTCCAATGAACTAGTTACCATAACTAGCATCCACGATTAACTCCGGACATCACAATGTCTCCAGCCAGTGAGAATCAGCTGCTTGGATACACCAAGGAGTATACCTCGTGCTAGTCTCGACAGAATTGATGGTGTCCAAATCCATCAATTCATCGACTAGGGACAATTCCGATACATCACAATTACACATGTAGAGATACTCACTAGTTGTGATCCAATCACAAATTCTCTCATGCTGTGAATCGTATCGTGGACATTCAGTAAATGAGTTTAAGATCCAATCAAATACATAAAACATGTATACCCAAATAGTGAATCTTCATTTATCATATAAATGGTTCATACATAAGGCGATTGCCTTAGAACATCTCTCATATATTACTAACAATTGCCGCTCGAGCTTGCGGCCGGTGTCCTCGACAGCCTCAGTGGATGGGCTGGAACCGGGAGGGTGGGAGTGGCTGGAAGCGTGGATTAGGGCTGCAGGTATGCGCGGCTGGAAGTTTACGTCGACGACAAGCATTTGAGTGGCTGGAAGCTTAGGTCAGCGGCGTCAACACCTCGTTCTGATCGGAGGCTGTGATCTTTGCAGAAGGTAGGTCAGGTCCGATCGAATTCCTAGTCGTGGTTCGCCTCTCTTAGTTTGATCGGTTGAATTGTGGCAGTAGGGGAGGAGTGTTGGGTTGTGCGGCTGTGGGGCGGGGGGCTGCCGGTGTTAGGGATTGCTCTGCCGATGGTCATCGGGAATAGGTAAGCATCGATTTTCCTCTGTTTATCTTGGATAAGATCTGTACCTAGCTGTGAAATTTCATCATCCTAACTTGGATCTATGATTTGGGCAGTGTCCTAGAGCTTAGATTGCTTTGGTGAATAGGGGATCTGGACATGTTAGGTCGGTAGTGACCCAAGAGAAGGTAAGTTGTGATTTATCCTTCTTGGTTCATTTGTGATTGCTGTACTTTGTGGAGGGTTGATGCACAGCAACCTTGCCAAAGGATTGGTGTTGGGCCGATCTGGGTAAGCTTGATCGATCTCCTCTCTTTTTAGCTGTAAATTGATAGATTATGGGTTGTGCGGCTGTGATTGGAGATTACTGTCGATTGAGAGGGTTGTGAGGTTCTATTTGGGTGTTGTCGGCTATGAAGTTGTGGTGTGTTGTGATTGGTTTTTAATGAGGTTGTTCTTGGCCACAAAGGTGTTGGATCGAAGTGGATCGCTAGAGGGGGGGGGTGAATAGCGATAAAACCTTTTTCTTTTCTTTTCGTTCGTTAAAACTCGAGAGATAATTAATTGCAGCGGAAATGTAAATGTAAAGTAAAAAGAGACAAAGGAGTTTTACTTGGTTCGTAGCCTTCGGCTACTACTCCAAGGCCCTAGCGGTCCTTGACCACGTACGGAGGGCAAAAACACTAAAGAACTCTTCCCCTTTAGAGGTAGGAGTTTAATCGATACAAGTAAAGCACAAAGCTTGAGGTAGAGGGACACTCCCCCTCTCCTCGTTACGATAAAAGCTCTGAAAATGAAAGTACTAAACTGAAATAAAACTCTAACCGACGTAATAAAATGAAAACAAATAAACCTAGACATCGGAGAAGAAGCACTTCGTTGTCGGAGAAGTTGTAGCTATGCGGAGGCTTAGAATTGATGAAGAAACCCTAGGTTAGGACCTCCTTTTATAGCCTTTAAGCCCCTCATCGAATGGGTCTTCAACCAATAGGAATTGGGCACAAAACTCCTTGACAAATGGTGATAAAGCTTGATTCTTCGAGGCTGATTCTTGACCATCGGTTGAACTGATGGCTCAGCAGTTGAACAGATCCTTGGCCAGTTGAACTGATGGCTTAGCTGTTGAACTAATTTTTGGCCGGTTGAACTAATTTTTAGACTTTTCGACTGTAATAAAGAGTTAGCTCGAAATATAAGTGAATTCGACGGCCACTTGCCATCCGATCTCAACATAGACCTTCCATGGGAAGTCTTGGTCGGATCGTCGCCTAAGGATGTCCTCGTATGGAGGACTCGACCTTACTTACGCTCACTCACACGAGCTTACCTCAACATTTTCCTTTGAAGCCTTGCTTTCGGTCTCCACCTGATTCCTTCGGCTCCCTCCGAAGTCCTCCCGGTGTCGCCCGACCACCGCGGCTTCCTCCGGGTGTCGCTAGCCTTGAGCTCAAGCTATAGCAATCTTCTGCACACTCGATTCAGCTCGTGAGATAACGACATGAGCTTAACTTTGTATCGTTTACTATAATCAAAACTCAGGTTCGACTTAGGTGCCTACTGCACCAACAATCTCCCCCTTTTTGATTTATGGCAAACCCACATACAAAGTTAAGTAAATAGCAAGTATGAAGAATAATGTGCATTAGAAACAAGAAATAAAAAAGATTAAGTTGGAGTAGTAAGGATTTTCTTCAAGTACTCCCCCTTGAGGAAACCTCCCCCTTGACCGAGGGTGAGTCTTGAAGAAAGACCTTAATCCTCCCCTTTGAGGGTTTCTTTAAGTAATTAACATTACTTAAAGTTGGCCTTAGTAAAAACGTTTAAGTTAAGAGTTCATCTTAACTTGGCCCTTTCTCCCCCTTAAGTAAAATATTAAGGGCATAATAAAAAATAAGTAAAACGTTGACGCCACAAATAAGTTTAAGTTAAGAATTCTCTTAACTTGGCCTTTAATAAGTTTTCAAAACTTAAAGTTAACTTTTGGTTTAAATATAAAGTAAGAGTTAAGTTATCAAAAAAAATTTTAACCCCTTAACTTTGGCCTTTTTCTCCCCCTTTTGCCATATATCGAAAAGAGTGAGTGTGTGTGTGGAAAACAAAAATAAGTGTTAAATTTAAAGTCCAAGCATGTTCCATATTATTTTGAAAATAATATACTAAAAATAAGTTCATCTATAAGATGTTCGACTCATATTTGGCTTGATTGATATGAAAGATCAACCAGTCCTGGTCAGAGTCAGTTAGTATGTATGATTATACTCCGTGGTTCATAGCGATGCACTAGCTCTACATCTGGAACCAGGAGTAAGGTCCTAACATCTCACGCCCATCTACGTGGCTAAGTACACAAACACATTAGTCCTATGTGTTGTGAGATGTATTGGCTCCTTAAATCTATAGGTGCATGATATCTAAGGTATGTCCTATGCTAGTTCCATAAAAATGAAAATTTAAGAAATAGTAGTAAGAAAATATAATTTGCAAGTTCCTATTCTACTATGCACATGCCCAATTTTCATCTTAATAGACTAAATTCGGCTTCGGGTAGGGGTTTAGTAAATAGGTCTGCTAAGTTAGACTTTGATTCGACGTATTCGAGTTGTATGGCTCCGTTGGCCACATGTTCTCGAATGAAATGGTGTTTGACCTCTATATGTTTGGTCCTAGAGTGACATATCAGATTCTTTGTAAGATTAATTGAACTAATGTTATCTACGTTAAGTTTAGTATTCGTAAAGTCTAACTTAAAGTCGCAGAGAGTGTGCTTCATCCAAAGAAGCTGCGTGACACACTCACCCATCGCGATGTATTCGGCTTCGGTGGTAGATAAAGCAACACAGTGTTGCTTCCTACTGCACCAACTCACTAGACTCGAGCCGAGAAGTTGACAACAACCACTCGTACTCTTTCTATCGAGCTTACTACCGGCATAGTCCGAATTGGAGTAGCCGGTTAGTTCAAACTCGGTAGATCTAGGATATCAAATACCGACATTAAGTGTACCCTTTAGATATCTAAGGATACGCTTGACTAGAGTTAGGTGAGACTCCTTGGCACAGGTTTGAAACCTTGCGCACATACTTACTGCAAATAAGATATCAGGTCGGCTTGCAGTTAAGTAAAGGAGACTCCCTATTATGCTCCTATAGTATTTTAAATCAATTGAATTTCCAATTACATCTTCTTCTATATTCACATTAGTTTCCATTGGGGTATTAATAATTTTAGCGTCTTGCATTCCAAAGCATTTAATTAATTTCCTAGTATATTTGCGTTGATGTAGGTATATTCCATCTTTAGTTTGTTTAATTTGTAGACCTAAAAAGAAACTTAACTCACATACTAAATTCATTTCAAATTCACTTTCCATAAGTGAAATGAACTCATTTAGTAGGATTGAGTTGGTGGTTCCGAAAATAATATCATCTACGTAGATTTGGGCTATGAATATGTCTTTACCTAAGGTTTTTACGAAAAGGGTTGGGTCAACTACACCTTGGTTAAAGCCTTTGGACTTAAGATAAATCGAAAGTCTCTCGTACCAAGCTCGAGGAGCTTGTTTAAGTCCATAAAGAGCTTTCTTTAACCTAAGGACATGATTGGGTTTGTCTAAACTTTCGAAACCGGGGGGTTGACTAACATAAACTTCTTCTTTAATGTATCCATTTAAGAATGCAGATTTCACATCCATTTGAAACAACTTAAATCCTCGATGTGCTGCATATGCTAATAGCATTCGAATGGACTCTAATCTAGCTACTGGGGCATAGGTCTCGTCGTAATCTAAACCTTCGACTTGACTAAACCCTTTAGCAACTAGTCTAGCTTTATTTCTAACTACTTCACCTCTATCATCAATTTTATTTCTAAACACCCACCTTGTTCCAATGATTGTTTTATCTTTAGGTGGTGGTACTAATTCCCATACTTCGTTCCTAGTGAATTGAGCCAACTCTTCTTGCATTGCAATAATCCAATCGGGATCAAGAAGAGCTTGGTCAATAGTTTTGGGTTCAATTTTAGAAATCAAAGATATTTGACTAAGGTTTCTGTATGAGGCTCTAGTTCAAACTCCTAGACTTGGATCACCTATCACTTGGTCGATAGGATGATTCGTTTGAGTCCTAGTTGGATTTGGGTTTTAGTCTACAACTTGATCCATAGGATGACTCGTTTGAGTTCTAGTTTGGTTGGAGTCATCTATCACTTGGTCGATAGAGTGACTTGGTTGACTTAGGTTAGGATTAACACTAGACCTGATCTCCAGATCAGAGTTAGGTCTAGTACGAGTCGGTTCGCTAATTGGGGTTGCCGGGGGTTTTGTAGGTTCGTGTCTTTCATCAAATACTACATTGATAGTCTCCTCGACTCTAAGGGTGTCGTGGTTATATACTCTATAAGCTCTGCTTGTAGTCGAGTATCCTAGAAAGATTCCGATCGTGGTTTTCGATGTAAGTTTCCCTAGGTAATCCTTAGTGTTTAGGATATGTACCTTACACCTAAATACCCTAAAGTACTTGATGTTAGGTATTTTATCGTGATAAATCTCGTATGAGGTCTTAAGGTGCCTCTTTACCATAAGGATTCTATTTTGGACATAGCATGTCGTACTCACGGCTTCCGGCCAAAACCTATCGGATAGGTTATACTCATTTAACATTGTCCTAGTGGCTTCTTGTAGGGTTCTATTTTTGCGTTCTACTAGGCCATTTTGTTGTGGAGTTTTAGGGCAAGAGAACTCGTGGTGGTATCCATTTAGGTTACAGAATTCTGTAAACCTATGGTTTTCGAATTCACCACCATGATCAGTCCTTAGTCTTTTGATTTTAATGCTTTGTTGATTTTCTATTAATTTAAATAGATTGATTAATTGATCTAGGGTATCACTTTTGTGTTTGATGAACCTTACCCAAGTAAATCTAGAATAGTCATCAATTATGACTAAGCAGAATTTACTTCCGTTAAGTGACTTAGCTCCGTGTGAATCAAATAGATCCATGTGTAGGAGCTCAAGCACACTTTTGGTTCGTTCTTGACTAGTTAGTTGATGTTGTGTCCTAGATTGTTTACCTTGTTGACAAGCATTACATATTTTATTATCCAAGTTATTGAGGTTAGGCAAACCTCTAACTAAGTCACTCTGACTCATCTTGTGGATGAGTCTTGGGTGTGAGTGACCGAGTCGTCGGTGCCATAACCATGATTCCTCTTACCGTGTCATAAGACACTTAGTTGAGGAGTTAGTTAAGTTAATAGTGTAAATGTTGTTATTTCTAGTTCCCTTAAGAATTGTTTTAGAGGTTTCGTTTGTATTAATTACGCATTCGTTTTCTAGAAATATGACCTTATAGTTATTATCACACAATTGGCTTACACTGAGAAGATTATATTGAAATTTTTCTACTAATAAAATGTTTTGAATGACAAAATTTGAGTTAAGCTCAATATCACCTGATCCGATGATTTTAAGCTTGCCGTTATTTTCGAAGGCTACCGATCCTTGTCGTTTGAATCGAAGCTTCGAAAACTTGAGTTGATCCCCGATCATGTGTCGGGAGCAACCACTGTCCAACATCCATTGATCCTACACGCAAGGTAGTTGGATCGGATATTGGATTTATTAAAAATTGGTTGAAAATTATTAACCTAAATCATCTCACCCATGTCTACATGATCAAACATGTTAATCCTATATGTTCTTGTGAGATGACTTTCAATTTTAGTTGAATTAAATTTAATGACTTAAACACTTGTCAACCTTGCGTTAGATTCGGATTTGACCTTAGGCTCATCAAGTCACCTTTTCAAGATCATGGCTTCCAGGTCGTGGCGAGGCACAGAGGTCTTCTTTGATCGGAACAACGACCACTTCCTTAGACAAAGCCATTTTCAAGAAAATAGAGACTTGACTCACCTAAGACCACTTCCTGGTCTAACTAGTCTAGGATACGGCGAGGTAGCTTCAGCTAGTTCCACTCGGTCAAGTGCACCGAACTAGATACGCCTTATCTAGCCCGAATACACAAGACTCCGCTTTCCTAGCGTACTATCATCTCGCCGCATCCTGGTACTATGTTATCAAGTATTGACGAGTTATAGTCATATCTAACCATTCTAAAAAGAAAAATAAAAACCTAAGCATGCAATTTCTAAGTTAAAACACAAACAAATTTCATACTAGCTCCCCCTGGACCGTTGAATCGATTCGGTCTCTCCACATAGTGGATTTGGTCCTTGGGAACCCAGTACTGGTTTGATCCTAAGTTTGAAATTAAGGTGATCTTAGGGACCCATGCTTGGACACGTTTTTTATGTCTACTTACGATTGACATATACGACTTATTGGTCGTGTTTGAACTAAACCCTAGCTCGGCCTTGTTGTACACGGCCCTTTGCGATCCAAGTAGGAGGTCAAGTCCTTTGGATCCCAAAGTAAACCTTTCCAATGTATTCCTAAGATCTTCGACTTGACTTTTCAAGAGTGAGTTCTCAACTTCGAGTTTTTCAACCCGAGTTGAGTCCTTCTCTTGAACTCGACTAGTCAAAGAGGTTAGGGAGACCTCGTGTTTAAGGAGTTTAACTTCCTCAACCAGGGTCTCGACCTTGGACTCGGACTTAGCTAACTTTCTATTTAAAAACTTAATTGCACTATAAAGTGTGGTAATAAGAGAGCAACTTACCTTGAGTTTATCTTTTGAACCGGATGTGTATCCGTGGCTTGTCTTGAATAGTGCTTCGCAGTCCGACTCATCTTCGGTTTCCGATTCAAGTTCCAGTTCCGACTCCATCTCCGATTCCACCGGTTTAGCCATAAGGACTCGATCGTCGTCTTCTTCCTCAGAAGCTTCTTCCCAAGTAGCGTTGAGTGCCTTTTTGTATTTTGGTGCCTTGCTCTTGAGTTTTGGGCATTCGGACTTAATGTGTCCAAACCTGTTGCATTCATAACATCTTATGTTTGAACTTTTAGGCTTACCTTCGTTGGGTCGAGTGACGGCTCATTTTCGGCCCTTGACTATCCTCCGAACTAGGTTGACTAGTTCGACTTCCATTTCCGAGTCGACCTCCGAATCCGACTCATCCTCTTCTTCCTTCGGAGGTGGCTTGCTAGCGGTTTTCTTCTTTGAACCTGCAAATAAAGCTATACCTTTCTCGGGTTCCGAATTAGACTGCTCATGAAGTTCAAAATCAGAAAAAAGTTCATCTAATATAAGTTTAGAAAGATCCTTGGAGACCTTGTAGGCATCGACCATGGATGCCCACAAGGTAGTCCTTGGAAAGGAGTTTAGGACATACCTTATAAGATCGCGGTTTTCGACCTTTTGCCCGATTGCATGTAGATTATTGACTATGTCCTAGACTCGGGCGTGAAGTTGTGTCGCGGACTCATGTTCCTGCATTTTTAGGTTATATAGTTTATTGAATAGAAGATCACGCTTACATACCTTGGCTTCATCGGTCCCTTCGTGTAGCTTCACTAGTTTTGTCCAAAGGTCCTTTGCGCTTATGAAGGGGCCGATGCGATTTAGCTCTTCCTTGGATAAGATGCATTGGAGGATTTGTGTTGCCTTGGCGTCGGCTTCGACTTGTTGTTTTGTTGCAATGGTCCATTGATCATAATCCAAGGAGTCACCCACTTCATTAGTCGGAAGTGTGAAACCCGTTTGGATTATGATCCACATCTCGATTTGGGTTTTGAGAAAGCATTCCATCCGACCCTTCCAATAACGAAAGTCATCTCCGTTGTAAAACGGAGGTCAGACGGTGCTAAAACCCTCGAGATGGGCCATTAGAACAAAAGACACAAGGAGACGAAGACGAAGAAACTAGCAACGACAAAAAAAAAAGTACCAAGACTCGCGTCTTGGATTAGTAGTGCGGGAGAAAAAATAACAAAGCAAAATAAATATGAAATAAACAGAATTAAAAAGAAAAAATTATGTAAAATGGCTAGATTGGTGGTTTCACCAAATCTTAGCAACCCCCGGCTCTGATACCAATTGTTGGATCGAAGCGGATCGCTAGAGGGGGGGGTGAATAGCGATAAAACCTTTTTCTTTTCTTTTCGTTCGTTAAAACTCGAGAGATAATTAATTGCAGCGGAAATGTAAATGTAAAGTAAAAAGAGACAAAGGAGTTTTACTTGGTTCGTAGCCTTCGGCTACTACTCCAAGGCCCTAGCGGTCCTCGACCACGTACGGAGGGCAAAAACACTAAAGAACTCCTCCCCTTTAGAGGTAGGAGTTTAATCGATACAAGTAAAGCACAAAGCTTGAGGTAGAGGGACACTCCCCCTCTCCTCGTTACGATAAAAGCTCCGAAAATGAAAGTACTAAACTGAAATAAAACTCTAACCGACGTAATAAAATGAAAACAAATAAACCTAGACGTCGGAGAAGAAGCACTTCATTGTCGGAGAAGTTGTAGCTTTGCGGAGGCTTAGAATTGATGAAGAAACCCTAGGTTAGGACCTCCTTTTATAGCCTTTAAGACCCTCATCGAATGGGTCTTCAACCAATAGGAATTGGGCACAAAACTCCTTGACAAATGGTGATAAAGCTTGATTCCTCGAGGCTGATTCTTGACCATCGGTTGAATTGATGGCTCAGCAGTTGAACAGATCCTTGGCCGGTTGAACTGATGGCTTAGTTGTTGAACTAATTCTTGGCCAGTTGAACTAATTTTTAGACTTTTTGACTGTAATAAAGAGTTAGCTCGAAATATAAGTGAATTCGACGGCCACTTGCCATCCGATCTCAACATAGACCTTCCATGGGAAGTCTTGGTCGGATCGTCGCCTAAGGATGTCCTCGTATGGAGGACTCGACCTTACTTACGCTCACTCACACGAGCTTACCTCAACATTTACCTTTGAAGCCTTGCTTTTGGTCTCCACCAGATTCCTTCGGCTCCCTCCGAAGTCCTCCCGGTGTCGCCCGACCACCGCGGCTTCCTCCGGGTGTCGCTAGCCTTTAGCTCCAGCTATAGCAATCTTCTGCACACTCGATTCAGCTCGTGAGATAACGACATGAGCTTAACTTTGTATCGTTTACTATAATCAAAACTCAGGTTCGACTTAGGTGCCTACTGCACCAACAAAAGGGGCTGTGAAAGGGTTAGATAATTTGGGAAATTAGGAGTTGATTTAGGAAGGAATTATGTTTTGATATGGCAGTGAGTGGTCGTTTAGGTGGATAGCTTAATCCATTAGGTTTTGGACTTGATATTAGGGTTGGATATATAATCTGATTATATTATGTATTATGCAAGTTTCGGTCATGAGACAGGTCCATGGGCGTGAAGATTTGTAGTATTTTGAGCATTTTATCAGGCAGATATTTTGACGTATCATTTAGATATTGGCATATCGATATGCTTAGTTAGTTATAGCTTGCAATAATTTTCATGTTTTATCTGCCTTGTATGTCACTGTGCCATACATGATACATGCATTGCTATCTTAGTCGATACTATTTTGATACATGTACCTGATTAGCTTTTAGATATATCTTTCCTGTTTTACTTAGGTAATTGATATGTACCCATTTGTTTGTGCATATTATTCGGATACGTATTTTAGTTGGTGATACATGCTTTAGTGTCATGCACCATCTTGCATGATTGCATGCTGGCTGGATGGGGTTCCTTTGTAGTTGAGCCCGCAACCAGTTACATGTTCTGCACACACTGCCACTCATGGGTTAGTGGTACATCAGGAGGGTGTGTGCAGTAGATCTGTTAGGCTCTGCTGGTCCGCTCATGGGTAGCGATGGTAGCATGGTAGCGGACAGGGATCCCTCCTTTGGTCTACAACACCGGGAGATGAGAGCTTTTCTCCCCCACTCTGTTTGGGGAAGGAGGATAGGTGTACTCCGACAGCATCCTGTCCACTCGATCACTCAGGAGCAGTGATGGAAGAGTGCACAGTTGTCATAGCTCTACCCACTCGGCTTCACCATCGTGTGTGAGGCGGCTGACTGGCGTTAGGGGTGACCATGTCATTTGCATCGCATGCATATTGCATGGATGGCATTTCTATTGTGTTTGTTGCTTTTTGATTGCTGCCTTGGATGTTGCATATGATTAACATGCATACATGATACATTTTCATGTTTGGTTTGATGACTTTATTTCTGCTAGTATGACATATGCTTCTATGTCAGGATAGGAGATTCAGGTAAGTACAGTCTTTCCGCATTTCTCTTTTATGCATTTCCTATATATGATTGGGGAGACTGTACTGGCATTATTATTATTGTTAGTTATATCTTACTATGCATATCGACTATTATCCGTTGAGTTCATTGAACTTACCCCGTTGCTTTATATCTTTTTTCACGATGAAACTTCCAGGAGAGTCCAGCTGCCAATTCCCCTCGTCGTAATGGCTTCATTTTTATTTTGTTTTATGTTTTCGATTATATTGACATTGATTAGAAGACATGTGTAAGACTAGTATTTTGGACTTTTATTCGGACTTGTATTCGATATGGTTTTGGTTGTGTTTTCCTGCTCAGATGGAAGAAGAGGTAGGTCTTGATGTTGTAGATCTTTTATTTACTTTGATTGTTGGCCTGAGGCCTATTTATGACCTGTGTGTGTAGTTTTGTTCCTGTCGTGTTGACCGATGTATAGTGGTCGTGTAGGCCTTGTATGTAAGTTTCATATTATCCCCCGTACAAGGGAGATGCTGCCTGATTTTTGTCTGGCGGGGACTCCCTCGGGGCGTGACAATGGAGTTCAGGTGTGGGTTATCAAAATGCAAGGAGTGAGTGGAGTCCTTAGCATGTATATAGCAGTTATGTTGTCTTTTTTCTAATGTTTTTGTAGTTCGCGACAGAGGGATAGATAAATCAAGATAATCAGATTTAGCTAGAGACTGCATACATTTTCAAGGTCCTAAGTCTTAAAGCTCTGATACCAATTTTTCCCACCACATAGCAAATTTTTGAACATACGACTTTTAGGGGTTTTTTTTTAGCTACAGTGATTGGGTGCTACAGTGTTTTGGTACAATATTTTTCTACAGTGTTTGCTATAGTAGTACATTTTCATAAACAAGAAAAATGTATACAGAAAGTGGAGAAATCGAGAAGTAAAAACTTAGTTAATAAATGTTCCTGGGAACATAGAGAGAGAGAGACTTTGCTTCTTCTCTTGATCTCTTCTTCCTAGTGAGCCTTACCTGGTGTCATATCACCGTGCCCCAACTTTTAGAGGTTTTATCCGTTACCTCTATCTGCACAGGTCTTACCAGGCTTATGGCAACAGTTACTTTCCCAAGGGAAGGAAAAGGACTGAAGGATCCAAGAAAATCAAGCGAAGAGGTGCATAGTTTCACTCAATAAGTTCTCAGAAACACAGAGAATATTTAGTCATTCATGGCGATGTTATTAAACGATGATATAGTGTACAAAGGACTTGCACAATAAGATGCTTTTTTTTTTAAGAAAATAAGAAACTTATAAAAAATAAGAACTTACAGAGGGACTTAGACTTGACTCTTGACTCCGAACAGAAAAACACTCAATCTCTCAAACTAGAAAAGAAACATCTCAAATTATTGAGGTTGGGTTCTTCTGCTGAACCTCCGATAGAGCCCATGGATGCAACTCTGGATGGGCCTTCTAGTATGCAATTTTGACGGGTTACTGCAATCTCGACCTGTCTTAATTCCATCCTATATTGTCGCGCTATTTTCCGTGTTTTCTGTTGGATCCATTTTTCGTTTATTTTTAAGTAATGACTTAGTAAGGTTGTGTGTTGGGTAGTAGTTTTGAAAGGGATGAAAGCAGTACCATAGCTTGTCGGCCAGTAAATTTTATCTGTAAATATTTCTGCTACCAGTATGTAATGGAGAGAGTCTACAGAGTCATCCCAAAGCCAGTCAGAGCCTTGAATAGAGGCTCTCTAGTGTTTTACTTGTTGTTCCGAACTGGAAGAGCCCTCCCAGTCTAGTTCTTCGTCTGAGGGGACAAAATCTTCAATCTTATCCCCTTCTAGATTGAATATTTTGTGGACGTTCAGCTTGATCAAGTTCCTTGCTGGTTCAAATTTTAGGTTTATCCATTCGGGGGGAGAACTTTCAAAAGTGCATACTATTATGTTTCTGAAATGTTCTTCTACTAACAGGTGTCTTCTGCACTGTCCGAGTTTCCATGGGAACTCCTGTGTTAGCTCAATGTCTCTTATCCATAGCTTATATAACAACCCATAATCCATCAAGAGAAAAGGGGTTATTAACTTGCCTCTCTATCTGTGTGGCACGAATGTTTTAATGTCAATACTTGCTTTTCTGAAACTGTATATTACTTGACATTTACATCCACAATTTGCTTCACCATCTCTGCATTTAGGGAACTTATCTTGACATTTGAGTTTGTAATTGAACTCAGCCTCATAGCTGATTGTAATGCCTGTATAAGAGGGTGCCAAGTTTTGAAGCCATTTAAGAGCTTCCTGAATCTGCTGGAAATCTATCCAGTTTGATTTATCGGTCAGGGTTTTGATGTATGTAGTTAGATCTGTTGGTAGGTTTAAACTCATTGTAATGTCATTCTTTTCTATTTGTCTTACTGGCTCACTGGTAATAATGTCTAAGTAAGTCATATCTTTTGGGAGCCATGAAGAGTCTGGGACCGTTTTTGTTACTGGTCCTTTCCCTTTTAATGAGGCACTTACAAAATAATTTGGGCCCACCTTTGTCCTGACAACTATTAATGCTTCTCCGAGGTCTTTAAATTCTCTGTAAGTGACTTGGATTTCACTTCCAACAACAGCCAGAGCTTTTTCATGTTGGGTGGCGTAGACTCCTGCTTGTGATCCTGTTAGAATGTTGTAATAAATATTTTCTTGACCACAATGTTTTACTTTTGCTGTGTTTGCTGCATTTGCTATGTGGTGGAAATGTTGTATCAGGGCTTTTATAACAGCCACCTTTTGCTTGGTTATTCCTGGTGTGCTGGGAATATGCCACAGATTGTCTATAAGATAGTTTTGTACTTGTGTCAACATGTGTCTTGTTTCAAAATGAAATTGTTCTTCATGTTTGTTATACTGTGGGATCTCTACTTCCCCGAAAGTCATTAATCTTCTGTTGAAAACTGGTTCTGATCTATAATTTCTGAATTTATTCGTCATGTTAGCAACCTGGAAAGAGTGTCAACTAAAGAATTATTAATTCTTTTAATATGTTCCCAGTTTATTTTTAGTCCTTTAATAATAATAGTGTCAACAAATTTTATCCATCTTCTGCTACTTAGGGATTTTCTAGTTCCCTTAGTCTGTTGGTTATATTTTATTATGGCTTCACAGTCTGTTCGTATGGTAATCTCCTTTTTGTCACAAATAAATAACATAAATGAGTCAAGGTAGTAAATAACAGCTAATATTTCAAAATCCAAGGAAGTCAAATGGCCTTTTACTCTATATTTTCCTGAGGCATATCTACACAATGTCTCTATAGATTTTTTGTCATATTTTGTGGGTTTTTTCTATAAAGCTCCTCCCCATCTTGTCTCACATCCGTCACTTTCTATGACTAGATAATCATTATCTAATGCTAGTGTTAGTTTGGGGAATGTTTTTACTAATTCTTTAATTTGTTTGACTACTAAAACATCTTGTTGATTAAAGTGTTTTTGTCCTTTTGTTGATGTTTTATTGTATAGATTTCAACTTATTTTTCCTATATCTTTTAAATATGGTCTTGCATAGTTTAAAAGTCCTAGAAAAGCTCTCAAAGATCTAGTATTTTCGATTTTGTCGGAAAATTCAAGTATCATACTAGCAATATGTGGTTGCAAAGTTATTTTTCCTTGGCCTATTTCAGCTCCTAAAAATTCAATATGCTTTTTCATAAGTTGCATCTTTTTTCTAGAAATTATTAATTCGTGCTTTTCAAATAGGTTAAAAATCATATGTAGATGAGTTGTATGTTCTGATTTGGTCTTAGAGAAAACTAAGATGTCGTCAATATATATACATGTAAAATTTGTTGTCTTTAAAAATTGTATCCATCTTTCTTTGGAATATTTGTGGTGCTATTTTTAGGCCAAATGGCATAACTAACCATTCAAAATGTCCTTCAGGGCAAGTGAATGTTGTCTAGTTTATGGATTCTGGGTGCATCCGGACTTGCCAGAAACCAGATTTAAGGTCAAAATTTGAATACCATTGTGAATATTGTATTTTATTAATTAATTATTCTTTGTCAAGAATCTTATAACCATCCTCATTACAATTATCATTTTGGCATTTATAATTAAACACCATTCTTGACTGACCACGCTTTTGTTCTGATCCCTTGTTTACTATGAAAGATGGGCTTCTATGTCTAGAAGTAGATCGTTGTATTAGTTTGTAATCTAAAAGTTGTTTAATTTGCATTTTGCACTCTTGTGCTTCCCAATTTGTATATTTTAAGTCTTGGGTTTTAATTGTTAAATTTGGATTTATAATATCTAATTTACAATATATTTTATCCAGTTCCCAGTATTTAATAGGATTATCTCATAAGATTTCCATTTTTTCTAGTTTTGAAATTATATCTTCCAAATTCTCTTGGGTGTTAATTAAATTTAGTATACTCCGAGGGGATATAGTATAGGTAGGGAAGTAATACTCATTTCCTGTGTCTATTTCGGATTCTTCTGAGTCCGTACATGTGCAAGAACAATCTTGCGTTTGACAGGAATAAGTTTGAGGTGGGTGTGAGGAGGTACTATTGTTAAGTTCCTCTTCCTGGACTATGTAATCCAAATCTTGGGGCTTTAGTCAGATAAGTTCTCGTCTATCAAAGGTACCACCATGCTCCATAGAGCGATGGGAAGGAGGATATTCAGAAAGGATAGGGGCAATAATGGGGGTAGAGAGGAAAATGATGTAATCAAGGGTAAGCAGGAAAGCACGGTGTGGAGAGAGGAGAAAATTAAAATATAAGGCAAAAGAATACTCCACTGGCTACATTCCTATGGATACTAAGACAAATAACATAAATAACATAAACAAAGAAGTAATTTTAATGAATACAGCAGAATCCTCTGCTTCAAGACCATTCCAGATCACATACCCAAAAAGTACTATGAGAACGTTAGACTATAGTCAAGGACATCCCCCTAGAAGACATAATATCAACTTGGTAAATATAGGAGGAGCATTTGATGACTTAAATGAATATGTCTATTTGCCATGAGAAATGGCCACTCACCTAAACGAAACAGAAATACAAGGACTAGAAAGTTTTGATAAAATACACAAAGGCCTCCCGAAAAATGTAAAATTATATAAAGACGAAGAAAACAATATTATAGCAAAAGAATACTCCACCGGCTACACACCTCTGGATACTAAGACAAATAACTTAAATAACATAAACAAAGAGGTAAATTTAATGAATACAGCAGAATCCTCTACTTCAAGACCATTCCAGGTCACATACCCAGAAAGTACTATGAGAACGTTAGACTATAGTCAAGGACATCCCCGTAGAAGATATAATATCAACTTGGTAAATATAGGAGGAGCATTTGATGACTTAAATGAATATGTCTATTTTCCAGCAAAAATGACCTCTCACCTAAACGAAACAGAAATACAAGAACTAGAAAGGTTTGATAAAATACACAAAGGCCTCCCGGAAAATGTAAAATTTTATAAAGACGAAGAAAACAATATTATAGCAAAATAATACTCCAACGACTACACGCCTCTGGATACTAAGATAAATAACTTAAATAACATAAATAAAGAGATAAATTTAATGAATACAGTAGAATCCTCTGCTTTAAGACCATTCCAGATCACATACCCAGAAAGTACTATAAGAATGTTAGACTATAGTCAAGAACATCCCCCTAGAACTGCAGTCGACCCGTATAGTAACAATAACCCACTACTAAAAACCATTGGTCGTAGAGGACCCCTAGAACTAACATTCTTTGGAAAAGATGTTGTATTACTAAATATAACAGAATGTGACCCACAATTACATGACCTATACCTTGAAGAGTGGAAAATCTCTATAGCAAGAGACTACGCGGCTAAACATGAAATGGATATAAAAACTGGAGCGGCTATGTTAGAGTGGCAGAAAACTATTTAGGAGACGTGGCACGAGCCTCCTGGGAATCCTTCAAACAAAACTTCCCTGAAGAAGTAGCCAAGATAGCCGGCCAAGAAAACAATATACACAATTTTTGTTATACGATGCATACAATGATTACCACTAGTGACTCTAATACAGGACTAAATATAAGACAACAAGAAACAATGAGAGATTTAGAGCAATTACAATTATTAGATTGGAGTAGAGTGAAAGAATTTTGTAATGATTTCTTTGCGCTTACAGCCATCTCTGGGAACTACTAGAGCACTGAGCTAGGAGAAAGACTTTTTAGTAAGCTTCCTGGAGAATTAGGAAGAGAAATACATAAGGATTGGAGTGTCATGACTATAACACCCATTCACAATAACATAGGAGTACGAATTCAACATATCATAGCGAAATTAAAAGAAAAATGTATGTTTATATAGATACAAAAACATTTGAAACACCAGTAATATGGATTCTGTAAACACATATATACGCCACAACTATACGGGGCCAATACTAGACATAGAAAATTTACATCAAAACCAAAAAGAAAAACTAGACAAACATACTATCTAAGAAAAATCACAGCCCGAAAACCTTACCTGAACAAAAATAAACATGTTAGATGATTTAATCCAAAAAAGACTTATGCTAATACCATTACTTGTTTCGCATGTAACAAAATAGGACATTTATCTTCAGCCTGTCCTAATAAAAAAAATCTATACACTAAGGAATCCACTTTGGTCCAATGTACTAATTTAGATCTTCGGAAAATACAATCGAATATTTCAGATACCTCCTCCATATACTCAATTATCTCTGTAGATGACATGGAAGAAATCCAATCTACAACTGACTACTCATTAATAAATTCACTCACTACACCACCTAGTAGATATGCCGAAAAATATGGCATTCAAATGCCAGCCTATTTAAATAGAGATTTTGACAAATTAGGATTTCTAAATAATGAGGCAGAAGAAGAAGAAATTAATTTAATGTACCATCTAGACGACCGCTCAAAAGGAAAACAACCAATAACTTGCAAACATGAGTGGCAACTTCACATACTCCTTGTTCCTCTTGTGGGTTTTACCCCGCAGTCAACAAATGAGGAACTTGTAAAAAAATATAGGCAACAAATTTGTAATACCTGTCTTAAAGAAAATTTTAATATTGACATTCCCGACAAACCTAGGCTAGTTTCCTCTCGGACACACTTACTAGAGACCCGTCTTTCTATGCTCGAAACCCAACTTAATCTCGTTGAAACTGAACTTAGATAGCTACAGAATCAAGTAGTTAATCAAGACTACAAGGATTTTTGAGATCCTCAACAGTTACATTCTTCCAGAATTCTAGATGACACTAATCTGGTTTTTGTTAAAACTCCAAGTATGTGTAACACTGGAAGAGCCACTGATGTGCGTGTCCAATGCACCTTAACAGTCAAAGGTCATACATTAAATTTGCAAGCCCTAATAGATAGTGTTAGGGCAATCTCTTGCAGTGATATGGTGTTGATGTGTGTAGAAAAGGGTTTAAGTTAGGGTGTTATTATGGTTTGATATGTGCGTTGGAGTCTTACAGGACTTGGTAATTCGCACATGGAGTCTTGGCGGGTTCACCACTCACTACCTCGTGTTTGAGTCGGAGAAGGAGCATTGCAGAGTCGTGCACTTGATGCTGCCGAGGGACCGTCGGACAAGATGACTTGAAGCGAAGCCAAAGAAGCAGACTTCGGAGGCAAGAGACACGAAGGAGCATTGCAGAGTTGTGCGCCTGATGCTGCCGAGGGACGTGCCCGTGAACGAAGAGAGCTTCGGCGAGGGACTTCGAGTGAGATGAGAGAATGAGTGAATTGTAAGTAGCTCATTAGGTGAACTTGGCCGAATGGCTAAGTGTCGGATGAGTTTTCTCGACATCAATCGACTGCCATGGAATGTCAATCGACTGCTCTGAGTTGAATGGGTTTGACTGGTATTCGACTGATGGGTTTATGCCAATGATCGCCATGGAATGACGATGATTGTCGAGAGGATGTAGGGCCTGAGACCGCCGTGGCCGGTAGCGATCGACTACGGAGGAGGAGTCGACAGATGAGGTCAATCAGTCGACTGCCAAGTGTTACGTTGGACTACAACGGTCGAGATCAGACGTGTTCGAAGGTCGTTGGAGTGGCGACAGCCGACTGCTAAGGGCATCAGTCAACCGGTGGCGGCCAACGGGAAGAAATCAACCCTCTCTATAAAAAGAGAGGGTGTGGGCTTTTGGATGGCTAATGCTTATATCCCAAAGGATCATCCAAGTGCCCCACAAGCTTTAAACTCTTCTTACTTGCTTTTACTTCATTTCTATTGTAAGAAGAGTGATCTTGATTTGTAAAGGTTACCTCCACCTAGCTTGGTGCAAAGGAAAGACCAATAGTGGATTGGTTTTGGCGGAGTGATTCACCGAGGATGAATCGGGGACCGTGGATTAGCGGCGTAGCCGTGAACCACATTATACTATCTTACGAACAAATTCCACCATCCAACGACAAAGGGCTATTCACCCTCATCTAGCTGGCCGATCGATCACCTACAAGTGGTATCAGAGCCAAGGAAAGCTTGTCGAGGACTAACCGCCACAACAAGCATATTCAAGGATGGCTGGCTCAAACATTCACCCACCAAAATTCAAAGGCGAATTCTCTTGGTGGAAAAAGAGAATGGAGATATTCTTTGAAACTGACTTTGAAATTTTATTAATTATGGAAAATGGTTTCGAGTTGCCTAGGAATGAAGATGGGGAGCCATTAGAGAAAGCAAGGTGGAGCAAGAGGCAAAGAGAAGAATACTTGGCAAATTCAAAGGCCAAGCACCACCTCTACAATGCGCTTCCCCAACAAGAAAAGAATAGGATAGGGGAATGCTCTAGTGCAAAGGAGATGTGGGAGAAGCTAGTAGAGCTTCATGAAGGTACCTCGGAGGCCAAGCTTGCAAGAAGAGACCTCCTCCGCTCCCAACTATCCAACATAAAATTAGAAAAGGGAGAAAAGGTAACCTCCTTACATTCTAGATTTAAAGATATTTTAATTGGGCTAACAAGTGTAGGAGAAAAACTTTCAAACCGGGACATGTTTATGAAAGCAATTGACGTTTTTCCCCGGTCATCAAAATGGAGCTCAATGGTGGACTCCTTCTATATGTCCAAGAACTTAGAAGTAAGTACTTTAGAGGAGTTTTTCTCAACCATGGAGCTTCATGAAACAAGACTTGAAGGAATAATAGAAGAGCCAAGAATCCAACCTTCAAAAGGAGTAGCATTTTTGGGAAACAAAGGGAAGAAGAAGATAGAGATCCCCTCCTCCTCCGATGATGAAGCGTCCTCCTCCTCCTCCATGGATAGCACGAAAGAATCATATATGGTAAGGAGGGTAAGGGGTGCTTTAAAAGGTTTTCAATATAATAAATCTAATGATAGGAGAAGAAGACCAAGGGGAAAGGTAATTTGTTACAATTGCCAAGGAGAGGGAAACATAAGGGATAATTGTCTTCTCCTAAACAAGAGCAAAGAAGAGAGGAAGAAGAAAGAAGAAAAGTAGAAGAAAAAGGGGAGCAAAAAGAAGGAAGAAGAAAAGAAGGCCAAAGAAAAAGGTAAGGCCAAGGCATTCAAAGCAAAGACTTAGGATGGCGAGACAACATTTTTAAAATAGTGTTAGGTGATGATAATGTACCTATAAATAGATAATAATGCTTAAATCATGATAGTTAATGAAATTGCTATGTATGTTTGAAATCATGATTTATGATTTTGATATTTGGTACATAATCATGAGAAATAGGGTTTAAATCATGCTTTAGGTGATACTTGACTTATTATCATATTTAATACCTAATGCATGATTATTATTTGATGAATACATTTTTTTCATGATCATAATGTGAAATTAATTCATATATGTCTTTATGATCATGAAGATTGATAGGATGATACTTAACCTTTATAGAATTGCATGAAAATAATGGTTAAGTACATACAAATACCTTTAGGATACATCTCACACTCACCATAGGCTACCATGATTTAAAACTTAGCATGGGTGAGATGATAGGATGATACAAATGTCCACTAGTGCCTATGGCATTTAGATGATCATTTAAAGTATCAAAATAGCAATAATAGACCAATCATGGGGAAGGCTTATGTTTAATTCATAAACATATTGCCCAAAGATCATGGTTGGATATTTCATATGTTTTCAAAACAACTTCTTACTTTAAAATCCATGTATTCATGTTTTGAAACAATCCAAAGAAAGATTAGGTGTTAAAATGGATACTAACATGCTCAAAAACTAGTGGTTTTTAAAGCTTTTGGATTTTTAGCAAATCTCGGAAAAGATAATGATTTTTCATGAAAAAACTATTTTTCATTGATAGATATACTTAAAAGAAATGTGTTCCCCAAATTTCACTAATTTTCGAATTTTCTGGAATTAATAATGCATTTTTGAAATTCGTCCAGAAAATCAAATTGATTCTTTGTGCATCGCCATACCGAGCGTGATCTTGATGGATATAAATGAGTCTGATAACCTGATTTCATCAGGTATTTGACTGATTTTGTTTTTTCTTTCTCTCTAGACTTGATGCCATGATATATAAATGAAGGGAGTTGCTTCGGAGGCTCATTGGCTCCCATGTCCCCGGATTAAAATTTTCACTAATGAAAGAATTAATCCGGATGGGATGAGTTTCCTTAGCACAACCAATTCGTCGTCGTGCTAACAACTTGAGTGGTCGCTTGAACAAACTAGTTGTTCAAGCAACACAACTCTTCTAGTTGGTTAGCCGCGGAAGAGACGACGGACGGATCGCCGGTTTTTGTGTTTGTCTTCGGGGTCCATGATTATACAAAATATATACAAATGCACACTTGTATAATCAACACATAAAAGAACATGCTAAGATCAGAAAATAAAATTGTAAAACTTTTATACCTCACGATCTTCTACCGTATGTCCTATCCTCCTCGTGGACGACGTGTGGGCGAAGATCCTCCATGAGTAGAAGCCTTCTAGATCACGTTCTTCCCTTCCTTGTTCGCTGCGAACAAAGAGAAGAACCAACAAAACTTTTCCTTTCTAGAATCGGCCACCAAGAAAGGGAGTTTGATGTAACCGCCGGCCAAGGAACGAATGGATGAAGCACCGGCCACCAATGTAAGGGGAACCGCCGGCCACCTTGGAGAGAATGGAGGAGTGAACGCCGGCCAACCTTGAAGAGAGGTTGCCGCCGGCCAAGGAATAAGAGAGGGACCAAGAGGATGGGCGCCGGCCAAGTCTTGATGGAAGAAGATGGGCGCCAGCCACACTTTGTTGGAAGAAGATGGGCACCGGTTTCTTCTCCAAGAGTTGCCGCCCAAGCTAAAGCTTCCAAACCCTTGCCGCCCAACCTAAAACCCTAACTCCAATTGAACCATTATTGCCGCCCAACCTAAGCCCTCTATTTATAGAATTGGGCTTAAGCCTCCTTTAATCTCCACCGTCGGATCTAAGGATTTAATCTCCACCGTCGATTCTAGGGTTTCATCCTAACCATCGGATCTAGAGCAGTCGACTGATGGAGTCCTCACTCGACCAGTCGAGTCTCGACTCCATTCTGTGGCCGAATTCTCGAGCACCAGTCGACTGATCACATCATCAGTAGACTGCTCGATCCATCAGTCGATTGCCAACCTATGACAGTCGACTGCTAGGCCATAACCCGCAGTCAAACCCTAGTTGACTCGGTCCAGTCGACTGCCACATGGCACCAGTCGACTGGCACACCTCAAACATGAGGTTTTAACTCAAATATGGTTCCCCCATACTTGCTAGACCACCCTTAGCCTAGACCTAAGCCTTCTAGCCACCTCCATCAGCCTCACGCCTCTCGGATCCCTCCAAGTCATCCATGACTTGTTCATCCATCGCGCTAGCCTTCAGGTGCTTCCGTCGGCTATGTCATGCTAACGGTGTCTACACCGCCAAGGCACATTGGACTTACGCCGCCAAGACTCCGCTTGGACTTTATGCTGCCAACCATTGGACTTATGCTGCCAAGACTACCGCTTGGACTTTACGCCGCCAATATCAATCCCCTTGGACTTCAAATGCCAACCCATGTTGGACTTTCCATGCCAAGACCATGCTTGGACTTTCCTTGCCAACTCATGTTGGACTTTCCATTTGCCAAGACCTATGCTTGGACTTTCCTTGCCAACACATGTTGGACTTTCCATTTTCCAAGACCCATGCTTGGACTTTCCTTGACAATTATATTGTCATATGTTTTTGTCGAAACATCAAAACACATCAAAACATCACTCGAGCCAAACTCGAGTCCTGGCCAATCGTGACCTGGGCCGATTGCACCAACAATCTCCCCCTTTTTGATGTTTGACAAAAACCAAACAAATAATTGAGTTAGAATACTAACTCAAATCCTTTACAAATTATCCCAAATTGGTAAATACTCTCCAAATGTTTTTCCCAAACATTCTCCCCCTTGTTGACTAACATCAAAAAGGTCTTCTCTCCAAGGAGGTCAATGTCTCATGTCCCAATGAGATCTTACAATCTCCCCCTTGGTCTAAAAATATCTAGGATGTCTACCATCTTCCTAGTGATAAGTCCCATATCACTCAAGAGAGGCAATCCTATTCACTCTCCCAATTTCCAAATTGGGTATCACAAAAACTCATTTTTCCTTTCCATAAGAAAAAAAAAAATACCATTCATCATCCCATGATGAATTCCTTCCCCTAAAGGCTTGCTCCCCCTTGACCATTGCACCAACAATGTCCTTGGGAAGTCCCTAAGCCAATAGGAACTCTAAACCATCAAAATTAAGGTTAGAAATTCAACATTGAACTTTCCAACACCTTAAAATTGATATAAACCTCAAATACTTCTCCTAATCCATATCCAATGAATTTACACCCTTTATAATGCTTCCCAAAGCATATCCTAGGGTTAGGAGTGATTAGGGACCATAATCAGATAAATCGGGTTAAGCCTTTTTCGAAATCAAAGCTACAATGAGTGATTCGAAATCGCTGATCGAACCTCCATCACCGATCGCCACCTAGTAGTCGATGATAATCAAAATTCCGATTTTCAGTTATCAGAAATGATTTTTGAAAAATTATAACTAATTATACGTATATCGAAAAATCACGAAATTTGATACGTATAATACTTATGACTAATACAATGGGTGAAAAATGTTTGAAAATTATTTTACCCATTAAATAGTGAAATTGGTACAAAGTTCAAAACCATTGAAATTTTCAATGTTTTGGCCCTACTTTGTATCAACTTCATCAATGGTGATTGCTATCAAAAGATAGACTTCACCAAGGTTTTTCAAAATGATTTTAAAATGTTTTCAAAACCTTATCTTGGATCATATTCCTTGGGCTCTATGTATGTGACTTGTACACAAGCTCTCCCAATGATCCACAATGGAATTGGATGAGTTTTAGTTCATCTAGATGCAAAAACTATGCACCTTGAACTTAACTCATATCCTAGCATCTCACATGTATCTATGGTGTATAAATACACATACATGTCAATTAGATGTGAGATGTGGGTTTTGTTCTCCCTAAACTAGGGTTTCATGCATTTTCTAAAGCAACTCTACTTGATTCCCTTATAACTGGGACTCCAAGTCATGCCATAGTCCTTAAATCAATTTTAATCAAGTTAATGCATGAATGTATGATCATGGCATAAATAATAGCATTATTAAAAACATGGCCAATGATCATGATGTCATGACATATGATGAAATTTAAGAAAAACATGACATCTAAAGTAACCCTAAACAATGTCATGACATGGTATATGATAGCAATACAATTATACAAATATTCATTCATACACACAAGATTTTTCAGAAACAAAGATTTCATTTAACTTAAAATTTGTCTTTTACATTCAAAATGGAGATTGGCTATGCTCAATCTCACTACAAAAATTGACAACCACAAAAAAAAATCTAATATCCTCTAATCGTCCGCAGGAGGTGGCGGCGGAGGAGGCTGCTGACTCAGAGTCCAGGCCCGCATCATCTCTAGCATATCGAGCTGATGCTGCTCTATGCGGCCCTGGGACTCCTCCATCCTATCGAGACGTGCGCTGAAGGATGCCTGGCCTGCCAGTATCTCTGACAGCCTAGAGTCCACCGACTGCTGATAGTCCTGAAGTCTGGACTCCAGCCGGCCACGACGATCTGATGGACCAGCCGCTGATGTGTCTGCTGGCATCTGGTCATCCTCATCAGTGGTCTCTGCATCCTCGTGGTCCTCTGTCGCCTCTCTGGGTGGCGGAGGAGGCTGTCTGTGCGCCCTGGGTGGTGGTCGTGGCGCCAACTCCATCCGCCCGCCATCCGTAGCTGCTAATAGAAGTTACGAACTGATATACAGTCGTACACCTCCGATAGCTGTCGCAGAGAGCCCCTATGGATGTTGATGCCTACGGAGTCGAGCCATGCTGTGATGATATGTCCAAATGGCATATGCACTTTCCCTTGTACAGGGGAAGTGAAGTGCACAATGCAGTGGAAAATGTTCAATGCAAAGTTTATGTCTAACTGATGACGCATGGCATATAGAAGAAAGAGATGGGGAGGCCGAATCTTGGCCAGACCCCGAGTGACAATGGGCAGAAAACACCCAACAATGACCTTGTAGAGGACATTGTCAGGTGCAGATAACTCGGTGAGAGGAAATAGATTCTGGGCCAGTGGACGAGGATAACCAAAGATATGCTCATGCATGGACTCCATAGAGATATGATCAAAAGGCTCAGGTAGAGGAAAGTCCATGGTAGGGTAAAAGATAAAGGTGTTATCTGAAGGCCTACACTCGAGAAACTCCTGTAGTATCGCAGGAGTGAACTCTAACTCGCATTTTGCAACGCGAGTAGTGTATGTAGGGTCGTCATCCACCTTTTTAAGGTTTTGATAGAATTCCTTAATAAGGTCATCATTAATTGGATGCGTGCACAAGACTATTTTCATCAGATTGTAGTATGCAATTAATTCCATAACGTCACTACAATGCCTATTGAAAAAGTTCCTATCGATGTACCTAACCAACATAGGTTGGTACAATCGAGATTCACTCTCGGGTGGATCATTTCTACGGGCTCTCCTATTATGAATGCAATGTGATGATATGATATGCAATGGCAACAATACACGATTAGATAAACCTTAATTGTAATGGAAATGAAAATTAGGGCTCGGAAAGAAAAATCGTTACTTAGGCGCCATTTGAATGTGTGTGCCGGAGGGAAGACTCAAATGTTGCTGAGGATCGTCGGAAAAGTCGCCGGAAAGCTTTAGACGCCGGAACCCTAAACGGAACAAGAGAAATAAACCCTAAATCGCGCGAACTAGGGCTCCAAGATAGGTCAAACATGGAAGAGGAGAGGCTTGTTTATCAAACCTAGGACTTTGGAAGGTTGGCACGGCCGGAAGAGTTGGTTGGAGAGGGAGACAGCGATCGGAGACCGAAGGAAGAAGAAAGAGTTCGTCGCGTGAAGACGCTGAACCCTAGAGGTTCGCATTTTAAAAACGCAATTCAGTCGATTGATGTGGAGCATCATTCGACTGATGGCGGTTTATTACCGGGTTTACCGAGCCGGCAGTCGACTGATCCGGCTCGGCAATCGACTGTCGAACCTTCTGTAACGTGCTACTGATGCATCGATCGTGATGTTGCCCATCGATCGGTGATGTGCACATCACTCATCGTCGAGCACTCTGATGGCCTTCGGCCTCGGTGAAACGATACCATCGATCGGTGATGGACCTCATCGATCGGGATGTTCAATCGAGTCATGGAGCTAGCACTCGACTGATGGCCGTATCATATCGCGCTATAGTGTTATCGATCGGATCGATAATCGTATCGATCGATATCGATTTTCACAAAATCAAAAAATCTCGATTTCGTCATCTTAATTATTCCATTTTATCACGTTAGATCTTGTATATTGAATGTATTGATGTTATACTTTTATTCATGTATTTGTTAATGTATTTTAATGTTTTATTTCATTTTTGCAAACATTAACATTCAATGATTTCCAAAACCTAACATCTCACCCTTTCTAAGTGTTGAAATACACAATCAAGGTAAAAGACTTGTTTTGTGAGATGTAATCTATCCTAGACATTCCTTCCATGCAAACATATGGTAAAACATATGAAGCATGGTGAATACAAGACATCAAGTTGTGTGGCACTTGAGTATCACTCTAGATGTTACTTTTACATCTTAATCACACAATTCTTGATACATGACCTTCCAAAGTGTGCCAATAATCAAAGATACACACTATGACCTCTAAATCTAGATCGTGTCAATTTTATTGATTTTCATATTTTCAAGATATATATTGACACAACCTAAACTTCTTTAAAATTAAGGCTCAAGGATATTTCCAAGGTAACCATAACCTTGAAAGTAACCTAAAGTGCCAACTTTATCATGGTTGAGTTAACTACCCATCCAATCAAGGTTGGCACACCCTAAACCCATCTTAGCATGAATCAATCACGCTCTTAGGAACCCAAAATCGATTTGAGCTCCTAGGGTTAATTAGATATTCCTTAGGGATAACCTCCCTAGATACCTTCCTAATGACCCTCCTAGGCTTATTAGCCTTGGTCATTTTGGTCTTGCCTAGGTTAACCTTAGGGATTGCCCCCTAACAACCTTATTAGTGGCCATCCTAGGTTTCTTCGAAACCTTGGCCATTAGGCACAAACCTTGGTCAACTCTAGGAATGACTTTCCCATTGACCTTGGTCTTCCTAGACCTAGTTAGTGTTCAATAGTCAAATGGAACACTATGGTAAGCCGTCTTAGGCTTAGGTTTTTGACCCAAACCCTTCTTGCCTTTGGTTGACTTTTGTCTTTTAGATCCTACTTGTTGACTTGGATTATTTGACCTAAAAGTTTGACCAATTGACCCTTGCCTTTGATTTTGCATAATGTTGAGGGTCTTTTCAAGTTTTTCAAGCCTTGACCTCAAGGCCTGATTTTCCTTTTCTAATATCTCAATTTTTGATTTTTCATTTTCTCTTGAGATATTTCTATTTCTAGGCATATGTCTAGGTTCCTTAGCATCAAAGCCTAGATGTTCTCCTATTTTCTTAATGCTTTCCTTAGGTAATATATTTTTAGGGACATTAGTCCCAAATTTCTCCTTATTCTTAAGGTGAACATTCTTAGCTCCTAAACAAATATGTTTGTTACTTCTAGCATGCTCTTTATGATAGATAACAAAATTGCTAAAATTAGTTCTAGCATGCTTCTTAATATTTAAATTAGGCGGAGCATTATTTAAATATACCTTAAGGTTTGCCTTAGTGGCTCCCCCTACTTGTGATGCTCCCCTTTTCCCCTTCTTCTTCTTCTTTGGGCATTGACTCCGGTAATGACCCGGTAGTCGACATTTGAAGCAAATGACATGCTCCTTGCTCTTTTGTCTTGGAGAACCGGCATCCGTTGACTTTTGTTGACTTTTAGGCGCCGGAGGAGGTTTCTTGATCCTCTTTGGACATTTGCTCTTGTAATGCCCATACTCCCTACACTCAAAGCACATAATATGATTTTTATTTGAAAATAAGGTGTTTGAGTTACCTAGGGTGGTGGTAGGTGCCGGAGTTGAATTTTGAGCTTCCTCATCTTGATCGGATGTTGAAAGCTCTTCTTGAGGTTGCTCCGGTGTAGAGGATGGTCTCTCTTCCTCAATCCTAGGAATAGATGCTTCTTCCACCTCTTCTACTTCTTCTTTCTCCGATTCGGAAGTTGACTCCATCTCAACTTCCGATTCCTCACTTTCACTTGAGGATGAACTCTCCTCATGGTATCTTGCCAATTTTCTCCATAGCTCCTTAGCGTACATGTAATCCCCTAGCTTGCACAAAACATCATTAGGGATTAAATCTTCCAAAAGTTTCGTTACCTTAACTTCGGTCTTGAGCTTTTGGCATTGCTCTTGGGTCCACTTTTTCAATTTTAGGACATTCCCCTTCTTATCCCTAGGGGGTTCAAGACCTTCAATGAGAATGAACCAATCCTCTATGTTCATCATCAAGAATGTTTCCATTCTTGCTCTCCATGCCGGAAAATCTTCTGGATCATATGGAGGTGGAGTGTTGATTTCCCATCCAAGCTTGTCTTGGAATTCCATCTTCACCCTCTAGCCTTTTGCCTTAGCTCCCGGTTGTTAATCCGTAGAAGAGCCCCGGGCTCTGATACCACTTGTTAGGACCCTTGGAATGGATAGAGGGGGGGGTGAATAGCCTTTCTTCTTTTCTACAACAATGTTAGCGGAAGCAATACAAACATAAACACAAATCAAAGCAAGAACAAAGCTAACACCCGATGTACGTGGTTCGGAGATGACGCTCCTACTCCACGGCAATCCGTAAGGTGGATTAGCCCTAATCAACCTTCACTAGAACCTCCTTTGGATGAACCAAGGTGGAGAAACCTTTCTTACAATGCTCTCCTCTTCTTTACAATGATGGATGATCAAGAACAAGAGAAGAGGAGGATTTAAATCACTAAAAACACTTGGAAGGCTTGGTGAGCACGAGAGTATAGTTAGGAGCAAGAGCACTAGCTTCACCAAGCTCCTCATGGTCCCTTTTTATAGAAGAGGGGTTGTTTTTCCCGTTGGGCGTCGATCAGTCGACTGATGCATACCATCAGTCGACTGCCGCCGAAGCCAACGGCTTCTGAAATGCGATCTCCGCGGAGATTCGTAGCCGTAATTTCCAACGGCCAGGTGATCAGTCGACTGATCCCTCCATCAGTCGACTGATGGGGTGATTAGTCAAGTGATCAAGGCAACAGTCGAGTGAGACTGCATTCTGTGGCGATATTTCCCTTGATCAGTCGACTGATGCCCTTAGCGATCGGTGATTGCGGCATCGATCGCTCGACCAAAGGCGATCGATTGGTGGTCGAGGTTTCATCGACTCGGTCGAACACTGACGCCGATCGATACATCAAGTATGAGTAATTCATACTTGATTTTATACCCTAGACCTAGACTCAACCTTCTAGCTCCTCAATAAGCCTTGCGCCTTCAGGATCCCTCCGAGTCCGCAACTTGTTCATCCTTTGCGCTTTGCTTCCAAGAGCTTCCTTCGGTTTCGTCATGTCTTGGGTTGCCAAATGCATGGACTTTACGCCGCCAAGACTACAAGCTTGGACTTATGCTGCCAAGACTTTACTTTGGACTTCCCTTGCCAAGGTTCACTTGGACTTTATGCTGCCAAGACTACAAGCTTGGTCTTATGCCGCCAAGTCCATCCTTTGGACTTCCTTTGCCAAGATCATACTTGGACTTCCTTTTACCAAGTCTTCATCCTTGGATTTCCCTGTCACTTAAACACATGCTTAATTAGATCACAAGATATTGCCTAACTTAGATGATTAGCCAAACATCAAAACATATAAATGCTTGGAGCATTGTTGCACCAACAATCTCCCCCTTTTTGATGTTTGACAATCATTTAAGTTAGGTCTTTAAAGATACATGCATAATCATCTAACTTAAGCATTCCTTCTCCCCCTTTGACATACATCAAAAAGAGAAGGATGAAAGAATTAAGAATGTTGGATCTTGGACTAAGGTATTTGATTGAAATTAAGCTCCCCCTTAATCCAAGATACGATGTAAATTACATTTGAAGCAAAGAATAATCTAAAATTTAAAAGTTAAATCCTAACTTTGCACCAACAATGGTTTTGGGGATAAAAAGATAGAATTTATTGAAACTCCCCCTAAACCACTGTATTAAGCAGTCCTAAAACGCAATATTATCATACTAGAGTGTTAGGACATCAAACAATACACCAAATATCAGAAAATCGATCTTATTATCAGAAAACCCAGTGTATCAGTCGACTGGTATCTGAACCAGTCGACTGATAGGCCTGAAACCGAAATTTCAGCCTTTTCAGCCCAAAATCAGAAATGCGGTAGAAATTCCAAAAACCTCGAAAAATCACGAAATTTTGCGTACACATTTCTGAATTTATACTTTATCAAGGAAAAATAATTTGAAAAATATATGTTTTCCAGATTTCAAGATTGATACAAATTTGGAAACTTACAAAAGTTCTAAAGAATTTTCAAACTTTGTATCACTTTTGTGATTCACTTGAAATTTGTTTTCCAAAATATAATGAACATAGTTTACAATATATATGATTTGGAATTTCCAACCATGTTCTTAGAGCTATGTACTCATTACTTGAATACAAGCCTTCCCAATGGTTGGTCCATAAGGTATTTATGTCTCTAGGTGTGTCATTGGCTCATAGTAATGCATCATAACAAGCATGATGAGCCAAGTACACCTTCCTATCATTTCACATGGTTCTAAGTGTCTCAATACAAAAATCAAGGTTTCTTAAGGCTTTTTGTGAGATGTATCAAGGTATAAAGATAACATATAGACATGGGATCATGCAAATCTAGAATTTTACTCTACAAAGCACATACCTGTTGGGTTTCCGGCACCGCGGCGTGTGTGTGTTCGATCATGTTTCGTAAACATGAGCACAACGGAAGCAATTAAAATTAATAAATCTATATTTATTACAACACACACAACACACGCATGCTATTACAACAAGTGTAGACATAACCGTAAATTAAAATTTGCAATAAAAGGAAATTAAACTACATTATACCTTCCGTATGACGTGTAGCGGGAACGGCATCAACCGGAACGATCCTCGTAAGAATCGTCTCTATCCGTATCCACGCCGAGCTCCTCGGGATGACTTCGCTAAGTCACGAGCTTCGTCTTCGTACGGGTTACTAGCCTCGTGTTGAAGACGACGTGATCGAGAGATGATCACGAACCGAATCCAAATTCGGATCCAAAACGAGTTCTCAAAACTCGCTTCTCCGGAGAGGTATTCGTCAACCATTTGACGAATCCTTCGTCCTCCACCTCAGAGGATTACCGGAGATCAAATCCCCGGTAAGTTAGCCGCTGTTGGAGCACTAACCGTCGTCCAAACGACGCTCCCACGAGAGGAGGAGAAGCTGTCCAGAAAATTGGACAGCTTGGTGGAGGAGTAGGCGCCGGCCAAAACAAGGAGAGAAAAAGCTCACCTTGATGCCGAACCTATAGGAGATCACCGGAGGGTCGCCGGAGGTTCACCGGCTGGAGCTTGGACGCCGGCAAGGGTCTTGGACGGCGGCACAAAGCTGGGCGGCGGCAGCTCTAGGGTTGCCGCCGATTAACTCCTCCAAGGAGTGGGCGGCAACTCAAGGGGGGGCTAGGGTTTGGATTATTTAGGGTTTAACAATCCCTTAAGCCCACTTTTATAGAGAACTAATTCTCTTAATGGTTAATGGATCATATCCATAAAGCCCGTTAACCCGCTCCATTAAGATAAGTTAAAATAAACCAAACCATGATGGTTTATTTTAAGTTAAAACGAACCGAACCAACTTTGGGTTCATTCGTTTAAAATAAACCAAACCCTTTGGTTTATTCTTATCCATTGAATTAGAACCAAACCATTTTGGTCCATCCATTACGTCTTCATAAGATGCAGCCCATCCACGCTTCCATTGCGACTGAAACGATTTCATGCTCGCTTTATGTTTGGTCCAACCAAACCTAGTTTCTCTCGGTCTGAGAATCCAATTCTCAAGCTCGTTTTAAATCCTTTGGATTACACTCGTTGTGCGTGTGACCAAATAGGTTCTCGGTTTATGTTGGCCGTCTATAATTAACCATTAATTATAGAACGATCATGAGTGGCACCTAGTAGTACATCATGATCCCCAATTAACCGAAAAGATCAACTGGTTGATCCGTAACTATTTCAAACCCTTCGCCTCGAATGAATCGTGCCCCATTCCCTTCACTCATCTTATACCCACTTGGTTCAGGACATGGTCTATTGTGTCAGTCCCCACTAGGCTGACTACGTCACACCTAGCCCAAGTATCATTTCCTCGTCCTACGGATTCTAGTTACTCCACATGTATCGAAGAGTACTTTACTCTAAACATGTAATGCTTTGGCCAAAGACTTTAGTAACAATCCGACGAGAGGCCATGGGTATACATCTCCTCGCAAGGAGTGGTGAATCGTTTATAGGCTATTCAAACACCTTTGATTACTTCGACTTATACACAATCATCCCGGGTCCACATCTCCTCGGAGATGTTTGCTTAAGATGTCAAAGCATAAGTCTCCATGATCAAGATGACTTGAATACCGCATGTCAAAGGAACATCGCACTTAAGCCACAGTAAGAACTTCATTGACATATCTATATATGCAGAGAACCATATGAAGTCTTACGGCTGGTCATTCCAATGAACTAGTTACCATAACTAGCATCCACGATTAACTCCGGACATCACAATGTCTCCAGCCAGTGAGAATCAGCTGCTTGGATACACCAAGGAGTATACCTCGTGCTAGTCTCGACAGAATTGATGGTGTCCAAATCCATCAATTCATCAACTAGGGATAATTCCGATACATCACAATTACACATGTAGAGATACTCACTAGTTGTGATCCAATCACAAATTCTCTCATGCTGTGAATCGTATCATGGACATTCAGTAAATGAGTTTAAGATCCAATCAAATACATTAAACATGTATACTCAAATAGTGAATCTTCATTTATCATATAAATGGTTCATACATAAGGCGATTGCCTTAGGACATCTCTCATATATTACTAACAGACTCCCACTTGGCCTAATGCCAATCGCTATGGTATCCAATACCATAAGCTCTAACATGACCCTCAAACTTACTTTGAGGTAATGCTTTAGTCAAAGGATCCCTAAGTTCCTTTCAGTGGGAATTTTCTCGATTTGTATTTCGTTCCTACTTATGATCTCTCTGATAAGATGATAGCAGCGAAGTACATGTTTGGATCATTGATGAGACCACATCAAGTTCATAGATGAACTACTTGATCCAAACCGCTTCCTTTGTCGCCTAAAGTCGCAACGTATTCTCGCCTTAGTGGCGAATCCGCTTCAAGCTTGGAACCTTTCCAACTTATTGCGCTCCATCTAGGTGAATACATACCTGCATCGAGACATGGAATCATCCTTGTCTCGAGTCGCATCCGTATACCCACGCATCACCATGTACCCTTCTCCATATATTAGAACACATCCTTAGTTCTTCTCAAGTACTTAAGGATCGCCTTAATACCGCCCAATGATCCATTCCTCGATCGGACCGTATCCGCCGTGACACTCGTGAGCATACGATACATCGGGCCTCGTACATAACATAGCATACATGATAGATCCTATCATGATGCATAGGAATCTTACTCATGCAAATCCTCTCGCCTTCGTGGCGCTGACACATAGACTTCGAAAGGTGTACCCCATGCCCGATGGGTAGGAAACCTTTCTTGATTCCGACATGCTAAACCTCTTTAGCACTCGGCCTATATATGTAGACCGCGAAAGACCACAACTGCTTCGATCTATCTCTATAGATCTTAATCCCGAGGATGTAGGTTGCTTCTCCTGTGTCTTTCATGGAGAATGTCTTGGATAACCAAACCTTCACTGATCAGTAAGATTGAAACATCGCTTCTATAAGTAGTATGTCATCGACATACAATACTAGGAACACGACTGCACTCCCACTAACCTTCTTGTACACACAAGGTTCGTCTTGATTTTGTGAGAAATCAAACTTTTTGATTGTCTCATCAAAATGGATATTCCAGCTCCTGGATGCTTGCTTCAATCCATAAATGGACCGTCGCAATTTGCATACCTTGGTTTTATCAACCGATGTGAAACCCTCAGGCTGTATCATATACACGTCCTTAAGCAGGTTTCCATTAAGGAAAGCTGTTTTCACATCCATCTGCCATATCTCATAATCATAATGAGCCGCTATGGCCAGGAGCATCCGAATGGATTTAAGCATAGCTACAGGCGAATAGGTTTCGTCATAATCAACACCTTGTTTTTGACGATATCCTTTCGCCACCAATCTAGCCTTATAGGTAATCACATTACCATCCATGTCGGTTTTCTTCTTGAAAACCCTCTTGCACCCTATAGGCTTTATGCCTTCAGGTGGGTCAACCTAGTTCCTAACTTTGTTTTCATACATTGAATCCATTTCCGACTTCATGGCACCAAGCCACTTATCCCTTTCAACTTGTCAAGACTTCTTCATAACTCGTAGGCTCTCATCATCAATGAGTAACACGTCGCTCGATTCACTTACGAGAAATCCATATCTCTCGTGAATATTGCGTGTTCTACCAGATCTACGAAGATGTGGTGTTACAATAGGTCCAAATTGATTGCTCATCACTATGAGTTGTCTACCGTTGTGCTTCATCTGTATCTCATCAATGTCTATTTGAGTCTCTCGAGCCTCCTCAAGCTCGACGACACTCCCACGCTTTCTTGCAAGAGAAACTCTTTCTCTAGAAACACAACATGCCTTGAAACAAACACCTTTTGTTCCACAGGATGATAGAATTGGTAACCGCTTGTTTCCTTAGGGTATCCAATAAATAGACATTTATCAGACTTAGCATCCAATTTGTCGATACAAATTGGCTTCACATAAGCAGACAACCCCATATCTTCAAGTAAGATACATGAGGTTTCTTACCATTCCATATCTCATATGGAGTAGTTGAGACTACCTTGGTAGGCATTCTCGCTTAACAAGTAAACAAATGTCTCAAGTGCATAACCCCAAAAGGACTTGGGAAGAGTTGCATGATTCATCATTGACCGACCATGTCCAACAAGGTCCTATTACGCCTCTCGGATATACCATTATGCCGTGGTGTATAGGGCGGAGTCCATTGAGACAATATGCCATTGTCTCTTAGATAATCAAGAAACTCTTGACTTAAGTATTCACCACCTCGATCCGATCAAGTATTTTAATACTCTTGTCATGTTGTTTCTCTACTTCATTTCTGAATTCTTTGAACCTTTCAAAGGCTTACTTGTGTTTCATCAAGAACACATACCCAAACCGTGAGTGATCATCGGTGAAGGTAATGAAGTAGCTATAGCCTCCTAATGCTTGAGTTGACATAGGTCCACATACATCGCATGTATTAAACCTAGTAACTCTCCCACTCGCTCACCTTTTCCAAAAAAGGTAACTTAGTCATCTTGCCTTTTAAGCATGATTCGCATGTATCGTATGAATCCAATTCAACGATTCCGAATTCCACATCGGTGTAATTCGGACATGCGTTTCTTGCTTATATGGCCAAGACGACAATGCCACATATAGGAGTCTATGTGATTATCCTTTCGAGCACGCTGTTGCTCGCTCGATATTGAAAATGTCACCGGATACGCCCAACGATAAATGCCATTACTCAAAGTTCCAGTTCCATAAAGTACGCCATTCAAAGTTATATAACAACAATTGTTACTAAACGTTAAATGGAAACCATTTCTATTTAAGCAGGAAATAGAAACAATGTTCTTTATTAGAGAAGGAACATAATAGCAATTGTCCAGTTCCAAGACTAGTCCACTAGGGAGCTTCAGCAAATAAGTTCCGATGGCGACCGCAGCAACCTTTGCTCCATTGCCAACTCGCAAATTTGACTCCCCTCTGACAAGTCTTCTTCTATTCCTTTGCCCATGTATGTCATTAAATATATGTGAGCTACACCCAGTATCCAATACCCAAGTGTCTAAGGAAATAGAATGACAATCAATAATGAAGATACCTGAAGAGGATGGGGCATCGGATGCCTTCTTCTTCTTCATGGACTCAAGATAAATCTTGCAGTTTCTTCGCCAGTGGCCTTCCTTGCCACAGTGATGGCAAGTGCCCTTTTGCGCTGGTTCCGCCTTCTTTGCCTTTTTCTTTCCTTTCTTCTGTTCTTTTGCCTTCCTCTTAGGACCTTTCTTGGAGGAATCAACTAACAGAACCGCCTTCTCCTCATGCTTCACAGAAGGCTCCACAGTCTTCAGCATATTGAGGAGCTCGGGAATGGTGGATTCCAATTTGTTCATCCGATAGTTCATCACAAATTGCGAGAAACTCTTGGGCAAACAATGCAGAATTAAGTCAATACTTAACTCATGATCCATCACAAAACCGAGGGTAGCTAGCCACTCGATGTACCCGTTCATCTTTAGCACAAACCGCATACTAGACGAACCTTCTTGCATCTTCGTGGTGAAGAGGAGCCTAGAGACTCAACCTTTCTGGATCTCGCTTGCTCATCGAACAACTCATGAAGATGGAAGACCATAGTGTTAGCATCCATATGCTCATGCGCCAGATTTGGGTTCCATCGCCGCTAGCATGATGCAACTCGCCACTCAAAATCACCACATGTTTCTGATAGACCAACATTTGGTCTGGAGTTGCATCGTCCTTAGGACGGTCAGGAAGAGGCTCTTCAAGGACATATGCAAGCTTTTCCGCCTTGAGAACAATTCTCAGGTTTCTAAGCCAGTCCAGGAAGTTAGGCCCAGTCAGTTTGTTCGAATCCAAAATAGTGTGTAAATTCAAAGACGTCATGATCAATTTATTGACCTAGAAATACAAAACGAGCATATATGAGAAAATGATTTTAAAAATGCATCAATATACATTTATAAATCCCATTCATTTTTCAAATTTCAAAAACCCCAAAATCACTTCGGGAGATCGTAGGTCCATCTCCGAATGGGCTGATATCCATCATAGTTATGAACAACCTTGGAGAGAGTCCAACAAGCCATTCATAACTAAGACGGTAGGTATCAACTATACCGATTGCATATCACGTATATGCAACTATCACAATGTGCTATCAACTAATTGAATGTTCACACATACATCGGGTTGTTAACACATTAACAAGTATGCATCATATGCATAGCACCCAACTTCACCTCCCTTTACATCGACCTTGGAGAGAGTCCAACAAACCAATGCTCCAGGTTAAAGCCAACCCATTAATCAGGACATAGTTTTAATATGGTTAGAACGCATTCAACCAATTAGCCCAGCTTGGAGAGAGTCCAACAACCAAAGCTAACGATTGACCTCTGACTCTTACCATATTAGTATTAAACTATTCCATGGTTTGAACATATTCAGGTTCGAGCCGGGCTTGGAGAGAGTCCAACAACCCAAACAAGAAACAGAACTCTGGTTCTAACCATATTAATGGAAGGTGTAGGCTTTAATATTGATTAAGGGTTTTTATGTCTCATCCTCTTTGCATGCAAATAACTATTATCTACATGGCATGGCATACATGGCATACATCTACATGTCACGACACGCATGGCATAATGTTATGCATCAAATGCAATTACATGACATACAATTATGTCATGTATATAATTTCCTTATATGTCATAACTATTTATGGAAATAAAATATGTTTAAGATTTGATTCTCCAAATCAAATCATAATTAAATTAGGAAACAAATTTCCAAATCTAATCACATATTTTATTCATGGAATTATTTGATTAAGGAAAATCTATTTAGGAAACCAATTTTCTAAATCTTTAAAACTACTTATGGAAATTAAATATTTTAAGATTTGATTTCCCAAATCAAATCATGATTAAATTAGGAAACAAATTTCCAGAATCTAATCAAATATTTTATTTATGGAAAATATAAATTTCCATAAATACTTCCAACTTTCCAAAAGTGGAAGATTTCCATAAATACTTCTAGACTTTCCAAAATTGAAAAATTTCCATAAATACTTCTAAATTTCCAAAATTAGAAAATTTCCAGAAATACATTATGACTCTCGCAAAACCATTTTACGATTATGTCGAAACACAACCTCGGCTCGATACCCGTTGGTTTCACATCACAAGGCAGGTGTGTTCGATCATGTTTCGTAAACATGAGCACAAATGAAGCAATTAAAATTAATAAATCTATATTTATTACAACACACACAACACACGCATGCTATTACAACAAGTGTAGACATAACCGTAAATTAAAATTTGCAATAAAAGGAAATTAAACTACGTTATACCTTCCGTATGACGTGTAGCGGGAACGGCATCAACCAGAACGATCCTCGTAAGAATCGTCTCTATCCGTATCCACGCCGAGCTCCTCGGGATGACTTCGCTAAGTCACGAGCTTCGTCTTCGTACGGGTTACTAGCCTCGTGTTGAAGACGACGTGATCGAGAGATGATCACGATCCGAATCCAAATTCGGATCCAAAACGAGTTCTCAAAACTCGCTTCTCCGGAGAGGTATTCGTCAACCGTTTGACGAATCCTTCGTCTTCCACCTCAGAGGATTACCGGAGATCAAATCCCCGGTAAGTTAGCCGCTGTCGGAGCACTAACCGTCGTCCAAACGACGCTCCGACGAGAGGAGGAGAAGCTGTCCAGAAAACTGGACAGCTTGGTGGAGGAGTAGGCGCCGGCCAAAACAAGGAGAGAAAAAGCTCACCTTGATGCCGAACCTATAGGAGATCACCGGAGGGTCACCGGAGGTTCACCGGCTGGAGCTTGGACACCGGCAAGGGTCTTGGACGGCGGCACAAAGCTGGGCGGCGGCAGCTCTAGGGTTGGCGCCGATTAACTCCTCCAAGGAGTGGGCGGCAACTCAAGGGGGGGCTAGGGTTTGGATTAGTTAGGGTTTAACAATCCCTTAAGCCCACTTTTATAGAGAACTAATTCTCTTAATGGTTAATGGATCATATCCATAAAGCCAGTTAACCCGCTCCATTAAGATAAGTTAAAATAAACCAAACCATGATGGTTTATTTTAAGTTAAAACGAACCGAACCAACTTTTGGTTCATTCGTTTAAAATAAACCAAACCCTTTGGTTTATTCTTATCCATTAGATTAGAACCAAACCATTTTGGTCCATCCATTACGTCTTCATAAGACGCAGCCCATCCACGCTTCCATTGCGACTGAAACGATTTCATGCTCGCTTTATGTTTGGTCCAACCAAACCTAGTTTCTCTCGGTCTGAGAATCCAATTCTCAAGCTCGTTTTAAATCCTTTGGATTACACTCGTTGTGCGTGTGACCAAATAGGTTCTCGGTTTATGTTGGCCATCTATAATTAACCATTAATTATAGAACGATCATGAGTGGCACCTAGTAGTACATCATGATCCCCAATTAATCGAAAAGATCAACGGTTGATCCAGAACTATTTCTGAAACCCTTCAGCAGCTCGAATGAATCGTGCCCCATTCCCTTCACTCATCTTATACCCACTTGGTTCAGGACATGGTCTATTGTGTCAGTCCCCACTAGGCTGACTACGTCACACCTAGCCCAAGTATCATTTCCTCGTCCTACGGATTCTAGTTACTCCACATGTATCGAAGAGTACTTTACTCTAAACATGTAATGCTTTGGCCAAAGACTTTAGTAACAATCCGACGAGAGGCCATGGGTATACATCTCCTCGCAAGGAGTGGTGAATCCTTTATAGGCTATTCAAACACCTTGATTACTCGACTTATACTCAATCATCCGGGTCCACATCTCCTAGAGATGTTTGCTTAAGATGTCAAAGCATAAGTCTCCATGATCAAGATGACTTGAATACCGCAAGTCAAAGGAACATCGCACTTAAGCCACAGAAGAACTTCATTGACATATCTATATATGCAGAGAACCATATGAAGTCTTACTACCGGTCACTCCAATGAACTAGTTACCATAACTAGCATCCACGATTAACTCCGGACATCACAATGTCTCCAGCCAGTGAGAATCAGCTGCTTGGATACACCAAGGAGTATACCTCGTGCTAGTCTCGACAGAATTGATGGTGTCCAAATCCATCAATTCATCAACTAGGGATAATTCCGATACATCACAATTACACATGTAGAGATACTCACTAGTTGTGATCCAATCACAAATTCTCTCATGCT
Source organism: Wurfbainia villosa (assembly GCA_025175895.1). Classification (NCBI taxonomy): domain Eukaryota; kingdom Viridiplantae; phylum Streptophyta; class Magnoliopsida; order Zingiberales; family Zingiberaceae; genus Wurfbainia; species Wurfbainia villosa. The sequence continues at coordinate 39,716,719 of CM045997.1, forward strand.
GTGAATCGTATCGTGGACATTCAGTAAATGAGTTTAAGATCCAATCAAATACATTAAACATGTATACTCAAATAGTGAATCTTCATTTATCATATAAATGGTTCATACATAAGGCGATTGCCTTAGGACATCTCTCATATATTACTAACAATACCAAGCTCTCTCCTTAAAGATGAAAATTCATTTTCGGGAAGAGCTTTGGTGAAGATATCGGCAAGGTTGGACTTAGATTCTACATAATTAAGTTCAATGTCCCCTCTTGCCACATGATCTCTTATGAAGTGATGTTTCACTTCAATGTGTTTGGTCCTAGAGTGATGTACCGGATTTTTGGTCAAGTTGATAGTACTTACATTATCACAATAAACTTTAATGTTAGAGTAGTGTAGCTCATAGTCCACAAGAGTATGCCTCATCCAAAGTAATTGAGCTACACAACCACCCATAGCCACATATTCGGCTTTGGTGGTTGATAAAGCAACACAATGTTGCTTCCTACTACTCCAACTAACTAGGGAGGACCCAAGAAATTGGCATCCACCACTAGTACTTTTCCTATCCAATTTGCACCCGGCATAATCGGAATCGGTATAACCAAGCAATTCACATGACTTAGTCCTAGGATACCAAAGTCCTACATTTAGGGTGCCTTTAATATATCTTAATATTCTTTTGACGGCTACCAAATGTGATTCTTTGGCACAAGATTGGTATCTTGCACACATACCTACCGCAAATAAAATGTCGGGTCTACTAGCGGTTAAGTATAGTAAGCTACCAATCATACTCCTATACAATTTAAGATCAATTGATTTACCTTCATGATCACTATCTATTCTAGTGCTAGTGGCCATAGGAGTGGTTACAATTTTGGCATTTTCCAAACCAAATTTCTTGATCATTTCATTTGCATATTTGGTTTGATAAATATGAATACCCTCATTGGTTTGTTTGACTTGTAAGCCTAGGAAAAAGGTAAGCTCTCCAACCAAACTCATTTCAAATTCATTTTTCATATTTTTTATAAAGTCTTGAAGAAGATCATCATTTGTTGACCCAAAGATGATATCATCAACATATACTTGGGCTATGAATATATCTTTTAACGTTGACTTTATAAACAAAGTTTGATCTACTTGGCCTCTTCTAAAATCCTTAGAAATTAAGAAGGATGACAATATTTCATACCATGCCCGGGGAGCTTGTTTTAACCCATATAATGCTTTCCTAAGCTTACATACATGATTTGGATACTCTATGTTCTCAAATCCGGGTGGTTGCTCTACATATACTTCCTCCTTAACAAAACCATTTAAGAATGCCGATTTAACATCCATTTGGTAAAGTTTAAATCCCATGAAGGAAGCATACCCTAAGAGAATCCTAATAGATTCTAACCTTGCAACCGGGGCATAAGTCTCATCATAGTCAAGCCCCTCAACTTGATTGAATCCCCTAGCAACCAACCTAGCCTTATTTCTAGTGATATTTCCTTGATCATCTAGCTTATTCCTAAAGACCCATCTTGTAGTAATTATGGTGCTATCATTGGGTCTAGGCACTAATTCCCACACTTGACTTCTCTCAAATTGAGCCAATTCATCTTGCATTGCCAAAATCCAATCCGGATCATGTAATGCATCATTGATCGACTTGGGCTCAATTTGTGAGATAAGAGCCACTTGACTAGTAGGAGGTCTATGAAATGACCTAGTTCTTACTCCTTGAGATAGATCTCCTACTACTTGGTCAAGTGGATGATCTTGATGAATTCTTAGGTTTCTAGAAGGGGTTTCAATTTGATTATTGTTATCTTCCACCCTTCTTTCATCATCGGAGTCTCCTCTTCCTCCCCCTTGATCATTACCCCTAATGGTCAAATTTTGAAGTTTTTGGGTAATGTCTTGATTATTGTCATTAATATCCTTATCAATGGAGGACTTTCTAGGGTAGGTACTAGTAGTTTCATCAAATTGAACATTGGAAGACTCCTCAATCCCTTTGGTTCTCTTATTGTAGACTCTATACCCTCTACTTGTGGATGAGTATCCAACTAGGATTCCCTCATCCGCTTTTGATTCAAATTTTCCTAAGTTATCTTTGGTGTTTAGAATATAAACTTTACACCCAAAGACTTTGAAATAATGAATTGTGGGTATAGTCCCATTCCATAATTCAAATGGTGTTTTTCCTAAAAACCTATGGATTTGAACCCTATTTTGGATATAGCAAGCGGTATTAACCGCTTCCGCCCACAAGTAGCTAGGTAGAGAATATGCATTAAGCATAGTTCTAGCCGCCTCTTGTAGGACACGATTTCTCCTTTCCACCACCCCATTTTGTTGGGGTGTTCTAGGACAAGAGAACTCATGCTTGTACCCTTGCTCTAAACAAAATTGTGAAAATTTTAGATTTTCAAATTCACCACCATGATCACTACGGATCCGGTTGATTTTGAGACTCTTTTCATTTTCAACCCTTTTACTAAATCCTATGATTATTTCTAAGGTATCATCCTTATGTTTCATAAAATAGACCCAAGTATACCTAGAAAAATCATCTACTATAACCAAACAATATTTATTACCATTTAAAGATGGAGTACTATGGCAATCAAATAAGTCAAGATGCAATAATTCTAATGGTAAAGAAGTATTGGTTAGGGTTTTACCTTTGTGTGATGCCTTTGTTTGTTTTCCTTCTTGGCATGCATCACACAATTTGTTCTTGACATACTTGATCTTTGGTAGCCCTTTGACTAACTCCATCTTGGCTACCTTGGCTATGTTTTTCATGTTAATATGCCCCAATCTTCTATGCCATAGCCAACTTTCCTCTTCTTTTGCAACAAAACACTTAGTAGAAATGTTAGAGGCATATGAAAGATCAACATAATAAATATTTGATTTCCTATATCCAACTAACATGCAATCATTTAATTCCTTGTGTCTAATCATGCATTTAGAGGATTCAAAAGAGACATGATAGTTTGCATCACAAAGTTGACTAACACTTAATAAATTAAATTTCATATTTTCAACTAGCAAGACTTTGTGAATAACAATTTTGGGGGATACCTCAATTGTTCCTCTACCTAATATCTTGAGTTTTCCACTATTCCCAAAGGACACCGCTCCCTTCTTCACATATTTAATTGTGGAGAACTTGCTCACATCCCCGGTCATATGTGTTGAGCAACCGCTATCCACAATCCACATACCTCGCTCTCCTACCTAAATCACATGAAAAACACAAGCTTTTGGTACCCAAACATTTGGACCGGTAACATTAAGTAAAAACTTCTTAGGTACCCAAGCTTTCTTAACCTTACCCTTAATAGTTGCTTTCCTATTTATTAATGAAATATAAGCAACTTCTTTTTCTTTTGGCTTATAACCTAAACCGGCCTTGTTATAAACCGCTCTTTGTCTACTAAGAATCATATCAAGACACTTTGAGCCATTTGAAAATTTTTCTAACCATGCTTTTAATTCACTAACCTCATCCTTAAGTTTTTCATTTTCTTCCTTAAGCATGCAAGAATCAACATGTGAAGGTTTTTCATTTTTAATAGCCTTTAGTTCTACCTTCATGCTCTTAACCTTAGATTTTGACTTATCTAGAGCTTCTTTAAGATAAGCAATTGATTTATAGAGAAGCATAACCTTGGGAGAATTCATTACCTCATCGTCACTAGATGACGATTCATCACTTGAAGAATCTTCTTGACTTGATGTGCCGGAATCATCTTCTAGTGCCATGAGTGCCACATGGCGTGTGATGTGGCAAAGCTCATCATCGGATGAAGAGTCTTCAACACTTGGTGTGTCCCATGTGGTTTGAGCCACCATGGCCTCCTTCTTCTTCTTTTCCTTCTTGTCCTTCTTTTTCTTTTCCTTTTCTTCCTTCTTCTTTAGCTCCGGGCAATTCGGCTTTATATGCCCCTTCTTATTGCAAGCATGGCAAATCACATTATTGCTAAAACTTGAATAACCATTAAATTTACCTTTTGAGGAATGATACCCCTTCCTTGCTTCTCTATTCTTGAACTCTCTTGACTTTCTATAAAGCTTCTTGACGAAATTTGCCATTTCACTAGATGAGTCCCCATCGCTACTTGACTCATCCTCCGACTCGGATGATGATGATGCTTCTTTTCTTTCCTTCTTCTTCTTTTCTTTCTTGTCCTTCTTTTCAACAAATAGAGCTAACCCCTTTTCCTTAGAGGACATGTTAGTTTGCTCATGTAATTCAAACTCACAAAATAATTCATCAATTTTAATTTGAGATAAATCCCTAGTTACCTTAATGGCATCAACTATAGAAGTCCATAAAGAATTTCTAGGAAATGCTTGTAAGATATACCTTACCAAATCCCGATTGTCAACTCGCTCACCTATGATATGGAGTCCGTTTACAATTTCCTTGAACCTTCCATGCATTTGACTTACGGTTTCATGCATCTTCATTTGGAAGGCTTGAAGTTGTCCAATTAATAGGTCCTTCTTGGCCCTCTTTGACTCCTTGGAACCTTCATTTAGCTCAATGAGCTTTTCCCATAGCTCCTTGGCGGATTCAAAAGGCCCCACCTTGTTGAGTTGCTCCATTGTGACGCCGCATTGGATGGTGAGGACGGCCTTTGCATTTGATTCAAATTTCTTGTTTATTTCTCTTGTCCAATCCTTTCTTGGAATAGGATGTCCATGTTCATCCACCGGTTCCTCGAAGCCATCTACAACACTATGCCAAATTTCAATATTACTCATAAGATAGTACTTCATCCTACCTTTCCAATACGCAAAGTGACTCCCATCGAAGAGCGGTGGCTTGGCGATGCTATATCCCTCTTGAAGAGCCATTGATGTCTTGGTTGATGGTGAGATCTTCCAAGCTATCCTGATAGAGTATAACCTACCCGATAGGTTTTGGGCGGAAGCCGTGAGTACGACATGCTATGTCCAAAATAGGATTCTTATGGTAAAGAGGCACCTTAAGACCTCATACAAGATTTATCATGATAAAATACCGAACATCAAGTACTTTAGGGTATTTGGGTGTAACGTACATATCCTAAACACTAAGGATTACCTAGGGAAATTTACATCCAAAACTTCGACCAGAATCTTTCTAGGATACTCGACTACGAGTAGAGCATATAGAGTATATAATTATGACACCCTTATGTAGGGTTGTTGCTTATCGAGTCCGAGAGGGGAAACTTCGCTTCCCACTATACCTTGGTTGTTTGTTCATGGCGATCCCTTCGATGTCCCCGGATTAAAAAAATTTAATCCTAGACAAAAGGGATTGCCCAAACAACAAAGTCATCGTCGTGCTATTCGTTTAGAGAGGTCACTTGAACAAACTCGTTGTTCAAGCGACCATCCTCTATTCTACGAGTAGCCGCGGAATAGACGATGTCTGGATCGCCGGTTTTTGTGTTTATGCTCGGGATCCAAGTATTATTTAGCCATATACAGATTTATATCGTGCTCATAATTGAAAAACAAATACAAACATGTAACATATAAAAATTAGAGAATCGATATACCTCTCGATCTTCTAATGTATGACCTTCCTCCTTTTGGACGTCGTGTGGGCGACGATCTACCAAAAGTCGAAGCTCCTAGATCGTAAATCTTCCTTCCTTGCTCTTCCAAAGCAAAAGGAAGAATAGAAACAAGGTTTTTCTCCTCCCTAAAACCAACCAACAAGGAACAAAAACAATCCTTGCCGCCGGCCAACAAAGAGAAGGAGATGAAGATGGAAAACAACCAAGACACCAAGGGAGACCCCTAAGTCTTGTTTTCACCACTCAAGGAGAAGAGAAGAGAGCCTTTTGTGTGCCGACCAAGGGCTGGAAAAGAGCTTGAGAGGCTGCTTGACGCCGGCCAAGTTGAAGGAAGAAGAAGAAAAGGAACAACTTCCTTATTTGGTGCCGCCCAAGCCTCCAAATCCTAATCCTATCTCAACAAGAATTCCTCTCTTGCCGCCCAAAACCCTAGCTCTCCTTTTTATTTTTCTCCATGCCAACCCATCAATCACTTTTATAGAGTTAGGGATAAGCCTCCAAATAATCTCCACCATTGGTTCTAGGGATTTAATCTCAACCGTCGGATCTAGAGATTTAATATCAACCGTCGGATCAAGAGATTTAATCTCTACCTTTGGATCTAGAGTTTTGTTTCTATCCATTGGATCTAAGCTTCATGAGGTGTTAATAGGTTACATTAGGGACCATGAGGAGGAGTTGGGTCTTGGCCACCCATGGATCAAGCCCACATAAAGTCCGATCCACTAATGATAATCCAATCCACTAAAGGATCATCATCGATCTACCTCACCAACCCCCATATGATAATATGGGCTCCATATATTATTTATACATTTTTTCCCCGTGTTTAAGATCTCGAATGTCCATCGATTAATTAATTTACTGACCATTAATTAATCAACATCTAACTCCTTGAGTAGTACCACTCAACCTTTTCATCATGCCGGACCAAGTCCACCTACAGGGTTTACATGATGAACCTTATGACCTCCTCAAGGGGACATCATCATCCTAATATATAGGACACAGTTTCCTCCTATAAACAACGACACACCATATAAATAATATCATCTCCCAACTTACCGAGCCTATCGATTTAATCTATAAATCTCGCCCATTGGTAAATCAAAGAGACGAATACTAAGTATATGTGCCCGTTATTATATCGGAATTAAGAGCATGCACTAAATAATATCTGAGGTCCGATTCGATTATGTAGTCAACAATAATTCGAATCACCTCTAAGTCGGTCCTGCTCAATGCACACAAAGTGAACTAGTGTGATTCTATGGTCAAGACAAACCAATACCAAATCACACTACAACCATTCCGATGGTTTGTCCAAAGTCATCTTGGTTGTGAGCCTTTACTTATACTTTTCAATGAGCCGATAACATGATCTCCCGTGTGACACCACACACCATGTTATCTACAATGTAAAGTATTAGACAATATGCATAACCATAAAAATATGAAAATAATGATCATGTGATTCTTATTTCAAAATAAAGATGTTCATACAAAAAATAGACTTTTCAGTATACATCCCTACAATCTCCACTTATACTAAAAGACTATGTTGTCCTCAAACTGCCATACATCTGATCCCCATTCCCTCCACATGCCTATCAAAAGCTCTCGCCGGAAGGGCCTTAGTGAAAGGATCTGCCAGGTTATCCTTCGATGCAATCTTGGCCACAACAACTTCTCCTCTCTTTATGATTTCTCGTATCAGGTGGTACTTGCGCTCTATGTGTTTACTAGCCTTATGGGCTCGTGGTTCCTTCGAGTTTGCAACTGCACCACTATTATCACAATAAATTGTGATAGTTCTGGGCAAACTAGGAATCACATCCAAGACTATCAGGAAGTTCCTGAGCCACACAACTTCTTTGGTCGCCTCAGAGGCCGCCACATACTCAGCTTCCATGGTGGAGTCTGCCACGCATTTCTGTTTGACACTCTTCCATACAATGGCTCCACCTCCCAAAGTAAACACAAAACCTGAGGTAGACTTACTGTTATCCCTATCAGATTGGAAGTCGGAATCCGTGTATCCCACAGGGAGTAATTGGTCTGCCCGGTAAACCATCATATAATACCTAGTCCTTCTCAGGTACTTCAATATATGCTTTACCGCAGTCCAATGTCCCTGTCCTGGATTACTCTGATATATGCTGACCATTCCCACGGCAAAGCAAATATCTGGTCTCATACATAGCATCACATACATGAGGCTTCCTACTGCCGAAGCATAAGGAACCACCTTCATCTCCTCTATCTCCTCAGATGATCTAGGATACATCTCCTTAGATAAAGGAACTCCATGCCTTAAAGGTAGAAAACCCTTCTTGAAGTTATGGATGCTAAAACGATCCAAAATCGTGTCTATGTATGAAGCTTAGGATAAGCACAACTTCCTTTTCCTACGATCCCTGATAACGTTGATCCCAAGGATGTGTCCCACCTCTCCCAAGTCCTTCATATCAAACTGTTTGGACAACCATACCCTTACGTCCGATAACACCTTGATATTGTTGCCAATCAATAAAATATCATCTATGTAAAGTACAAGAAATACCACTACGTTTTTATCACATCTCTTGTATACACAAGACTCATCCGGACTTTGAATAAATCCATAAGACTGGATTACCTCATCAAAGCGGATGTTCTAAGACCTCGAAGCTTGCTTCAATCCATAAATGGAGCGATTAAGCTTACATACAAGATGCTCTTTGCCCTTAGCAATGAATTCCTCTGGTTGCTTCATATAGATGTTTTCCTCAAGACTTCCATTAAGGAAAGCTATCTTGACATCCATCTGCCACACCTCATAATCCATATGAGCTTCTATGCATAAGAGAATCCGGATAGACTTAAGCATGGCTACCGGCGAAAAGGTCTCCTCATAATCGATACCCTCTTTATGAGTATACCCCTTCACAACAAGCCTCACTTTGAAGGTCTCAACCTACCCAGCTATTCCTCTCTTTCTCTTGTAGATCCACTTGCATCCAATGGTTTTTACACCATCGAGTGGTTCTACTAGCTCCCAGACCTGATTTGAATCCATAGATTCAATTTCAGCATTCATTGTACTTTGCCAAGATACTGCATCTTTTTCTTGGATTGCCTCGTCATATGTCCAAGGATCAGGTTCATGTTCGCCAAGGACCAAATCAGAAGATTCTCCCAAGAACATGAATCTATCAGGCTGTCTCACAACCCTCCCACTACGATGAGGTATCACCTGTGTATCCTCTGTGACACGCGGTGCAGTGACATGTGGTATATCCTCTTGTACCGGTGGTACTAAAGAAGTGGCTTCCCCTTTTAACTCCTCCAGAACAATTTTACACTTGGGCTTGTGGCTCATCATATAGTCTTCCTCTAGAAATCTAGCGTTCGTGCTAACGATCACCCTCTGATCTCTAGGACTATAAAACAATCCACCCTTCGTTCCATTGGGATAGCCAACGAACATGCGTACTTCTGTATGAGGTTTCAACTTACCAGCATCTGCCTTCAGCACATGTATTGGACTCCCCCATATCCGAATATGTCTTAGACTAGGCTTTCGCCCAGTCCACAACTCTGTGGGAGTAGAAGGCACTGATTTAGATGGAACCAAGTTTAGAATGTACACCGCCGTATCTAGAGCATATCCCCAGAACGAATTTGGCAAGTCAAAATAACTCATCATCGATCTAACCATCTCCATAAGAGTCCTATTCCTTCTCTCTACTGCACCGTTCTGCTGAGGTGTGTCAGGTGCAGTCAATTGGGATTGAATCCCAACCTCTGATAAGTAGTTCCTAAACTCTCCCAAGAGGTACTCACCACCACGATCAGATAGTAGTGTCTTGATACTTTTACCTTTACGTTTCTCCACATTAGCCTTGAATTCTTTGAACTTGTCAAAGCATTCAAACTTGTGGCGCATTAGGTAAATGTATCCATATCTTGAGTAATCGTCTATAAAAGAGATGAAATACTCAAAACCACCTCTAGCCTTGATAGACATAGGACTACACAAATCAAAATGAACCAATTCTAACACATCTTTGGCTCTATACCCCTTGGCCTTAAAAGGCCTCTTGGTCATTTTACCTTCCAAGCAGGATTCGCAGGTTGGGAGATCCTCCACCACTAATGAACCCAAAGGTCCATCAGCTATTAATCTTTGAATTCTGCTTAGGTTAATGTGACCAAGCCTAAGATGTCAAAGATATGTTTGGTTCATCTTCAAAGGTTCTTTTCTCTTATTAGAATTAGAAGATGAGTTATTAATTTCAATATGCATCGTGGGAGGTTTTGGTTCAAGTGTGTACAAATTTTCTATCAATGTACCCGAACAGATAATGTCCCTATCCCTTCTTATAACAACTCTGTCATTAAAAGAAATAGAATATCCATCCATAAACAATTTAGAAACCGAAATTAAATTCTTTCTAAATAAGGGTACATAAATGCAATTCTTAAGAACCAAAAGTTTATTTTTCTTAAAAGATAAATAAACATCTCCCACTGCAACAGCCGACACCTTCGTGACATCGTCCAAGTACACGGTAATCTCCCCCTTAGCCAGTCGTCTAGTTTCCTAGAACCCCTGCAAAGTATTGCAGACATTATCAGTGGCTCCTGTATCTACACACCAGGTGCCGGTAGATAACACCGCTAAACATGTTTCAACGATAAGACCAAAAGATATACCTTTGTTCAAGCGGTTGGGGCAGTCCTTCTTCCAGTGTCCAATCTGCTTACAAGTGAAGCACTTGCCTTTCATCTTCTTCACTCCTCCCTGAGTACCTCCCACCGCCTTCGCCCCAGTTTTTTTCTTCTTCTTTTTGCCTTTCGGCTTAGAAGTAGAAACCTTTTGGGTCACCACGACATGTGCCTGAGCACTCTGACGAAATAGCCCCTCTGCCACCTAGAGTTCTGTCAAAAGTTCTGCCAACAAATACAACCTTTTGTTCATGTTGTAGTTCAGGCGAAACTGCTCAAAACTTTTAGGTAGAGACTGGAGTATGATATCGACTTGGGTTTCCCCATCGATCTTAGCTCCAAGGACCTCTAGCTTATTCAAATGAGCCATCATCTTGAGAACATGATCCCTCTGTAGGGATGTATATTGAAAAGTCTATCTTTTCTATGAACATCTTTATTTTGGAATAAGAATCACATGATCATTGTTTGCATATTTTTATGGTTATGCAATATTGTCTAATACTTTACATTGTAGATAATATGGTGTGTGGTGTCACACAGGAGATCATGTTATCGGCCCCTTGAAAAGTATAAGTAAAGGCTCACAACCGAGATGACTTTGGACAAACCATCGGAATGGTTGTAGTGTGATTTGGTGTTGGTTTATCTTAACTATAGAATCACACTAGTGCACTTTGTGTGTATTGAGCAGGACCGACTTAGAGGTGATTCGATTTATTGTTGACTACATAATCGAATCGGACCTCAGATATTATTTAGTACATGCTCTTAATCCCGATATAATAATGGGCACATATACTTAGTACTCATCTCTTTGATTTACCAATGGGCGAGATTTATAGATTAAATCGATAGGCTCGGTAAGTTGAGAGATGATATTATTTATATGGTGTGTCGTTGATTATAGGAAGAAAATGTGTCCTATATATTAGGATGATGATGTCCCCTTGAGGAGCTCATAAGGTTCATCATGTAAACCCTGCAGGTGGACTTGGTCCGGCATGATGAAAAGGTTGAGTGGTACTACTCAAGGAGTTAGATGTTGATTAATTAATGGTCAGAAAATTAATTAATCGACGGACATTCGAGATCTTAAACATGGGGAGAAAATGTACAAATAATATATGGAGCCCATATTATCATATGGGGGTTGGTGTGGTAGATCAATGATGATCCTTTAGTGGATTGGTTCATCATTAGTGGATTGGACTTTATGTGGGCTTGATCCATGGGTGGCCAAGATCCAACTCCTCCTCATGGTCCCTAATGTAGCCTATTAACACCTCATGAAGCTTAGATCCAATGGATAGAAAGAAAACTCTAAGATCCATAGGTAGAGATTAAATCTCTAAGATCCGATGGTTGAGATTAAATCTCTAGATCCGACGGTTGAGATTAAATCCTTAGAACCAATGGAGGAGATTAATTCATGACTTATCCCTAAATCTATAAAAGGAGGGCATGGCAGTTGGCATGAACAACATCAAAGAGAGCTAGGGTTTTGGGAGGCAAGGGAGAGGAATCCTTGTTGAGATAGGATTAGGGTTAGGGTTTGGAAGCTTGGGCGGCACCAAATAAGGAAGGTTTCTTTCTTCCTCCTCCTTTTGTGGCCTGCATCCAGCTTTTTTCCCAGCCCCTTCCAGCCCTTGGCCGGCACCCAAAAGTCTCTACTCTCTTCTCCTTAGGTGGTGGAAATACGATATAGGGGTTCCCTTGGTGTCTTGAAGTTTTTCCATCATCTTCTCCACCTTCTAGTTGGCCGGCGGCAAGGAGATTGTGTGCTCCTTGTTGGTTGGTTTTAGGGAGGAGAAAAATCTTGTTTCTACTCTTCCTCTTGCTTTAGAAGAGCAAGGAAGGAAGATTTGCAATCTAGGAGCTTCGACTTTTGGTAGATCGTCGCCCACACGACGTCCAAAAGGAGGAAGGTCATACATTAGAAGATCGAGAGGTATACCTATTCTTCTTTCTCCTTTTGTTACTTGCTTGCATTTGTTTTTCAATTATGAGCATGATATAAATCTGTAAATGGATAAATAATACTTGGATCCTGAGCATAAACACAAAAAACCGGCGATCCAAATATCGTCTATTCCGCGGCTACTCGTAGAATAGAGGATGGTCGCTTGAACAACTAGTTTGTTCAAGTGACCTCTCTAAACGAATAGCACGACGATGACTTGGTGGTTTGGGCAATCCCTTTTGTCTAGGATTAAATTTTTTAATCAGGGGACATCGAAGGGATTGCCATGGATAAGCTACCGAGGTGAAGTGGGAAGCGAAGTTTCCCCTCACGGACTCGATAAGCAAAACCCTTCAATTGGTATCAGAGCCAAGGTTTCCGGTTTTGTGTGTTTAGGATTCGGTTAATTTTTATGCACTTTTTCATATATTATATGTGCCGGATAATGGTAGGATATGAGTAGTTTAACTCTTTGGTTGCAGACATAAGATCCGACTATTATGGCCATATGTGTGTATGTGATTGTATGTGTATAAATATTTATTTTGTTGAATCCTCGGGGTTGACGAGGCTAGTATTTAGTTTTTGTAAATTAAATACGGCATTGTTTAGCCACTCTTTCTTTTATTTTACTTTCGATCTAGATTTCATGTACACTCCCTCGTGGAGTATAGGATCGATGGATGTAAATTAAAATAGGTTTTAGTCTCGGCTCGGATCTCCGGAAGGCTCGTACATGGCGTAGGAGGAGCAGACGAGATGGCGATGCGATGGGAGTCATATTGAAGACAAAAGCCATAATAGTTGGAAAATAATTTTTATTTTTCATATTTATTGCTTATTGTTTGATATGCATGTCGTAGGCTAGGAAAATTCCTCATTTTCAAATTATTATGTGGGAGAGGGAAATTTTATTATTTCCATGACCTCCATTACGATTTGACAAGTGATGCAAACAAACTTGTGCGTCGGCTCTGAGTGCCTTCCTTCATATCAGATGGGTTTGTTTGCAGATCACAAGGTCGAATATAGTTATAGGAAATTATTAAGGAGCGTGTGTACTTACCCATCGTAAGACACATAACCCGAGATAATTACCTTGGTACCGAGTAATGGTGAACACTTAGATACAAATATATGTATCCTCCCCATCGGAGTCATTGCTTTTATTTGTAGGGCCAAAGAGGAACCAACTATTAATTTTACTTGTCAAAAAGTTAGGTTGACAAGATAGTAAAATTAATGGGTAAAACCTCCTCTTACAAATGTAGAATTCGTATACGTCCACACTATCGTGGCATACGATATTCTCGGTGTTTTGAGGTGTTGGTTGATTTTAAAATTTTATTGTTTGAGGAATCAATAATTTTTTGAAATCTAATGTTTTGATTTATGTGATTCTTAGGTTTTCTTTCAAAATGACTTTCAACCCACTTGCTATGATACTGAAAGAGAACAAACTTACTGGACCCAACTATGTTGATTGGAAGAGGAATCTAGACATTGTCTTGACTGCTGAGGAATACAAATATGTACTCCTCGAAGAGTGCCCTCCCAAGCCTGTAGATAATTCTGGAGAAAAGGAGAGAGAGAGCTATAAGAAGTGGATCAAGGCCGATGAGATGACGCGGTGTTACATTTTGGCATCTATGTCAAATGTACTACAACATCAGCATCAAGCCATGTCCACTACTTATGATATGATGCTCAATCTCAAGGAGCTTTTTGGACACCAGAATCGGGCTGCGAGGCAAGAGGCCATGAGAAACTTGATGACGACCACCATGATCGAGGGAACACCCGTGAGGGATCATGTTCTCAAGATGATGGCTCATTTGAATGAGCTGGAGGTCCTAGGAGCTGAGATTGATGGGGGAACCCAGGTCGATATCATACTCCAGTCTCTAGTTAGGAGTTTTGAGCAGTTTCACCTCAACTAGAACATGAACAAGAGGTTGTATTCGTTGGCGAAACTTCTGACAGAACTCCAGGCGATAGAGGGACTTTTTCGTCAGAGTGCTCAAGCGCATGCCGTGGTGACCCAGAAGGTTTCTACTTCTAAGCTGAAAGGCAAGAAGAAGAAGAAACAAACTGGAGTGAAGGCGGTAGGAGGTACTCAGGGAGGAGTGAAGAAGTCGAAAGGCAAGTGCTTCACTTGTAAGCAGACTGGACACTAGAAGAAGGACTGCCCCAACCGCAAGAACAAAGGTATATCTTTTGGTCTAGTCGTTGAAACATGTTTAGCGGTGTTATCTACCAGCACCTGGTGTGTAGATACGGGAGCCACTGATCATGTCTGTAATACTTTACAGGGGTTTCAGGAAACCAGACGACTGGATGAGGGGGAGATTACCGTGTACTTGGGTGATGCCACGAAGGTTGCGACTGTTGCAGTGGGAGATATTCATTTATCTTTTGAGAAAAATAAACTTTTGGTTCTTAAGAATTGCCTTTATGTACCCTTATTTAGAAAGAATTTAATTTCAGTTTCTAAATTGTTTATGGATGGATATTCTATTTTTTTTAATGACAAAGTTGTTATAAGAAGAAATAGAGGCATTATCTGTTCGGGTGCATTGATAGGAAATTTGTACACACTTGAACCAAAACCTCCCACGATGCAAATTGAAGTTAATAACTCATCTTCTAATTCCAATAAGAGAAAAGAACCTTCGAAGATGAACCAAACATATCTTCGGCATCTTAGGCTTGGTCACATTAACCTAAGCAGAATTCAAAGGTTGATAGCTGATGGACCTTTGGGTTCATTAGTGGTGGTGGATCTCCCAACCTGTGAATCTTGCTTGGAGAGTAAGATGACCAAGAGGCCTTTTAAGGCCAAGGGGTATAGAGCCAAAGATGTGTTAGAATTGGTTCATTCTGATTTATGTGGTCCTATGTCTATCCAGGCTAGAGGTGGTTTTGAGTATTTCGTCTCTTTTATAGATGATTACTCAAGATATGGATACATTTACCTGATGCGCCGCAAGTCTAAATGCTTTGACAAGTTCAAAGAATTCAAGGCTGATGTGGAGAAATGTCAAGGTAAAATTATCAAGACACTACGATCTGATCATGGTGGTGAGTACCTCTTGGGAGAGTTTAGGAACTACTTATCAGAGGTTGGGATTCAATCCCAATTGACTGCACCTGGCACACCCCAGCAGAATGGTGTAGCAGAGCGAAGGAATAGGACGCTTATGGAGATGGTTAGATCGATGATGAGTTATTCTGACTTACCAGCTTCGTTCTGGGGATATGCTCTAGATACGACGGTGTACATTCTGAACTTGGTTCCATCTAAATTAGTGCCTTCTACTCCCACAGAGTTGTGGACTGGGCGACAACCTAGTCTAAGACATATTTGGATATGGGGGAGTCCAGCACATGTGCTGAAGGCAGATGCTGGTAAGTTGGAACCTCGTACAGAAGTACGCATGTTCATTGACTTTCCCAGGGGAATGAAGGGTGGATTGTTTTATAGTCCTAGAGATCAGAGGGTGATCGTTAGCACGAATGCAAGATTTCTAGAGGAAAACTATGTGATGAGCCACAAGCCCAAGAGTAAATTTGTTCTGGAGGAGTTAAAAGGGGAAGTCACTTCTTTACTACCACCGGTACAAGAGGATATACCACATGTCACTGCACCGCGTGTCACAGAGGTTACACAAGTGATACCTCATCATAGTGGGAGGGTTGTGAGACAGCCTGATAGATTCATGTTCTTGGGAGAATCTTCTGATTTGGTCCCTGGCGAACATGAACCTGATCCCTGGACATATGACGAGGCAATCCAAGATAAAGATGCAGTATCTTGGCAAAGTGCAATGAATGCTGAGATTGAATCTATGGATTCAAATCAGGTATGGGAGCTAGTAGAACCACCCGATGGTGTAAAAATCATTGCATGCAAGTGAATCTACAAGGGAAAGAGAGGAATAGATGGGAAGGTTGAGACCTTCAAAGCGAGGCTTGTTGCGAAGGGGTATACTTAGAAAGAGGGTATCGATTATGAGGAGACCTTTTCGCCGGTAGCCATGCTTAAGTCAATCCGGATTCTCTTATGCATATCAGCTCATATGGATTATGAGGTGTGGCAGATGGATGTCAAGACAGCTTTCCTTAATGGAAGTCTTGAGGAAAACATCTACATGAAGCAACCAGAGGGATTCATTGCTAAGGGCAAAGAGCATCTTGTATGTAAGCTTAATCGGTCCATTTATTGATTGAAACAAGCTTCGAGGTCTTGGAACATCCGCTTTGATGAGGTGATCCAGTCTTATGGATTTATTCAAAGTCTGGATTAGTCTTGTGTATACAAGAGATGTGACGGAAACGTAGTGGTATTTCTTGTATTTCTTGTATACAAGAGATGTGACGGAAACATTTTGTTGATTAGCAACAATATCAAGGTATTATCGGACGTAAGGGTATGGTTGTCCAAATAGTTTGATATGAAGGACTTGGGAGAGGTGGAACACATCCTTGGGATCAAGGTTATAAGGGATCGCAGGAGAAGGATGTTGTGCTTATCCCAAGCTTCATACATATACACGATTATGGAGCGTTTTAGCATGCAGAACTCCAAGAAGGGTTTTCTACCTTTCAGGCATGGAGTTCCTTTATCTAATGAGATGTGTCCTAGATCATCTGAGGAGATAGAGGAGATGAAGGCGGTTTCATATGCTTCGGTAGTAGGAAGCCTTATGTATGCGATGCTCTGTACGAGACCAGATATCTTCTTTATCGTGGGCATGGTCAGCAGATATCAGAGTAATCCAGGATAGGGACATTGGACTGCGGTAAAGCATATATTGAAGTACCTGAGAAGGACTAGGGATTATATGCTGGTTTATCGGGCATACCAATTACTCCATGTGGGTTACACGGATTTTGACTTCCAATCTGATAGGGATAATAGTAAGTCTACCTCTAGTTTTGTGTTTACTTTGGGAGGTGGAATCATTGTATGGAGGAGTGTCAAGCAGAAGCGCGTGGCGGACTCTACCATGGAAGCTGAGTATGTGGCGGCCTCTGAGGCGGCCAAAGAAGTTGTATGGCTCAGGAACTTCCTAATGGACTTGGATGTGATTCCTGGTTTGCCCAGAACTATCACAATTTATTGTGATAATAGTGGTGCAGTTGCAAACTCGAAGGAACCACGAGCCCATAATGCTAGTAAACACATAGAGCGCAAGTACCACCAGATACGAGAAATCGTAAAGAGAGGAGAAGTTGTTGTGGCCAAGATTGCATCGGAGGATAACCTGGCAGATCCTTTCACTAAGACCCTTCCGACGAGAGCTTTTGATAGGCATGTGGAGGGAATGGGGATCAGATGTATGGCACTTTGAGAACAACATAGTCTTTTAGTATAAGTGGGAGATTGTAGGGATGTATACTGAAAAGTCTATCTTTTGTATGAACATTTTTATTTTGGAATAAGAATCACATGATCATTGTTTGCATATTTTTATGGTTATGCAATATTATCTAATACTTTACATTGTAGATAACATGGTGTGTGGTGTCACACAGGAGATCATGTTATCGGCCCGTTGAAAAGTATAAGTAAAGGCTCACAACCGAGATGGCTGTGGACAAACCATCGGAATGGTTGTAGTGTGATTTGATGTTGGTTTGTCTTAACCATAGAATCACACTAGAAAAGTGGGTTTCGGATTGTTTTCAAGTGCGGTGAAAAAAAGAGGGAAAAAGATAAGAGAGAGAAAATATTATTAGAAGGATTTTGAAAGATAAGTGTTGGATTTTTGTGATTTTGCGTTGGTTTAATATTAAGATGGATGAGTTAGAACATATAATAGACTTCATGCGACTTTGCTTTTCAGTCTAATATTGAAGGGGGACTCAGAGGGGTGGTGAGTAGGGTCATGAATGTGGTTGGTGGAAGGAAGAGAGTCTTTCCTTAAGGTGTGTTCTTTTGTAGAAGTTAAGTAAAAAATTTTCAAGGCTCTATGCCTAATATAACAGTCTAAGGGCTAGGTAATTGCACTCTGTTTGCGGGACTATAACAGTCCACTATAGTGGCTAAGTAAAATTTGTTCAAGGCTCTACGCCTAATATAACATCATAAGAGCTACATAATTACTCTCCCTTTGCGGTGTTAGGATGTATACTGAAAGCCTAGCCTTTGTATGAACATCTTCATTTTGAAATAAGAATCACATGATCATTGTTTGCATATTTATAGTTATGCATATTGTCTAATACTTTACATTGTAGATAATTAACATGGTGTGTGGTGTCGCACAGAAGATCATGTTATCAGTTCCTTGTAGAGTATAAGTGTTGGGTTTCCGGCACCGCGGCGTGTGTGTGTTCGATCATGTTTCGTAAACATGAACACAGCGGAAGCAATTAAAAATAATAAATACTCCTATTTATTACAACACACACAACACAGGCATGCTTTTACAACAAGTGTAGACATAACCGTAAATTAAAATTGCAATAAAAGGAAATTAACTACGTTATACCTTTCGTATGACGTGTAGCGGGAACGGCATCAACCGGAACGATCCTCGTGAGAATCGTCTCTATCCGTATCCACGCCGAGCTCCTCGGGATGACTTCGCTAAGTCACGAGCTTCGTCTTCGTACGGGTTACTAGCCTCGTGTTGAAGACGACGTGATCGAGAGATGATCACGATCCGAATCCAAATTCGGATCCAAAACGAGTTCTCAAAACTCGCTTCTCCGGAGAGGTATTCGTCAACCGTTTGACGAATCCTTCGTCCTCCACCTCAGAGGATTACCAAAGATCAAATCCCCGGTAAGTTAGCCGCTGTCGGAGCACTAACCGTCGTCCAAACGACGCTCCGACGAGAGGAGAAGAAGCTGTCCAGAAAACTGGACAGCTTGGTGGAGGAGATAGGCGCCCTACTAAAACAAGGAGACAAAGCTCACCTTGATGCCGAACCTTTAGGATCACCGGAGGGTCGCCGGAGGTTCACCGGCTGAAGCTTGACGCCGCAACAAGTTGGAAGGCTGCACCAAGCCGGGGCGGCAACAAGATGTTGGGCGGCCAATAGATTGGGCGGCAACTAGGTGTTGGGCGGCAACTTGATGATTAGGGTGTTAGGGTTAGGGTTTAAGCCCTATTTTATAGAGAACTAATTCTCTTAATGGTTAATGGATCATATCCATAAAGCCCGTTAACCCGCTCCATTAAGATAAGTTAAAATAAACCAAACCATGATGGTTTATTTTAAGTTAAAACGAACCGAACCAACCTTTGGTTCATTCGCTTAATATAAACCAAACCCTTTGGTTTATTCTCATCCATTGGATTAGAACCAAACCATTTTGGTCCATCCATTATGTCTTCATAAGACACGCCCATCCACGCTTCCATTGCGACTGAAACAATTTCATGCTCGCTTTATGTTTGGTCCAACCAAACATAGTTTCTCTCGGTCTGAGAATCTCATTCTCAAGCTCGTTTTAAATCCTTTGGATTACACTCGTTGTGCGTGTGACCAAATAGGTTCTCGGTTTATGTTGGCCGTCTATAATTAACCATTAATTATAGAACGATCATGAGTGGCACCTAGTAGTACATCATGATCCCCAATTAACCAAAAGATCAACGCTGATCCGTAACTATTTCTCAAACCCTTCAAGAGCTCGAATGAATCGTGCCCCATTCCTTCACTCATCTTATACCCACTTGGTTCAGACATGGTCTATTGTGTCGGGCCCTCACTAGGGCCGACTCACGCCACACCTAGCCCAAGTATCATTTCCTCGCCCTCACGGATTCTAGTTACTCCACATGTATCGAAGAGTACCTTACTCTAAACATGTATTGCTTTGGCCAAAGACTTTAGTAACAATCCGACGAGAGGCCATGGGTATACATCTCCTCGCAAGGAGTGGTGAATCCTTTATAGGCTATTCAAACACCTTCGATCACTGACTTATACCCAATCATCCCGGGTCCACATCTCCTTAGAGATGTTTGCTTAAGATGTCAAAGCATAAGTCTCCATGATCAAGATGACTTGAATACCGCAAGTCAAAGGAACATCGCACTTAAGCCACAAGAAGAACTTCATTGACATATCTATATATGCAGAGAACCATATGAAGTCTTACTACTGGTCACTCCAATGAACTAGTTACCATAACTAGCATCCACGATCAACTCGACATCACTATGTCTCCAGCCGGAGAATCACCGCTTGGATACACCAAGGAGTATACCTCATGCTAGTCTCGGCTGTAATCGATGGTGTCCAAATCCATCAATCATCGACTAGGATAATTCCGATACATCACAATTACACATGTAGAGATACTCACTAGTTGTGATCCAATCACAAATTCTCTCATGCCGTGAATCGTATCGTGGACATTCAAGAAATGAGTTTAAGATCCAATCAAATACATTAAACATGTATACTCAAATAGTGAATCTTCATTTATCATATAAATGGTTCATACATAAGGCGATTGCCTTAGGACATCTCTCATATATTACTAACAGACTTCACTTGGCCTAATGTCCAATCGCTACAGATCCAATACCATAAGCACCAACATGACCTCAAACTTACTTTCGAGGTAATGCTTAGTCAAAGGATCCGCTAAGTTCCTTTCAAAGGGGAATTTTCTCGATTTGTATTTCATTCCTACCGATGATCTCTCGATAAGATGATAGCGCGGCACATGTTTGGATCGTTGATGAGACCTTGGCTCTTTCGCTGTGCAATTGCTCCATTGTTGTCACAAGAGACCCAGATTGCTTCAACAATGGCCGGAATCACACCAAGTTCATGAACGAACTTTGATCCAAACCGCCTTTGTCGCCCGGCCGCAATATATTCTCGCCGGTAGAATCCGCTACGCCTCTTGTTTGGAACTTTTCCAACTCATCGCGCTCCATTCAAGGTGAACACGATCCGCATCGAGACCGAATCATCCTTGTCCGTCTCGAAGCCGCATCCGATACCCGCGTATCACCATGTCCCCTTCTCCATATATTAGGAACACATCCTTAGTTCTTCTTAAGTACTTAAGGATCGTCTTAACAGCCACCCAATGATCCATTCCTAGATCAGACTGGTATCTGCTCGTGACACTCAGCGCATATGATACATCGGGCCTCGTACATAACATAGCATACATGATAGATCCTATTGCGGATGCATAGGGAATCTTACTCATGCAAATCCTCTCGTCTTCTGTACGCGGACACATAGACTTCGAAAGGTGTACCCCATGCCTGATGGGCAGATAACCTTTCTTGGATTCCGACATGCTAAACCTCTTTAGCACTCGGTCTATATATGTAGACTGCGAAAGACCAAGCAACCGTTTCGATCTATCTCTATAGATCTTAATCCCAAGGATGTAGGTTGCTTCTCCCGTGTCTTTCATGGAGAATGTCTTGGATAACCAAACCTTAATCGATCAGTAAGATGGACACATCGCTTTCCTATAAGTAATATGTCATCGACATACAATACTAGGAACACGATCGCACTCTACTAACCTTCTTGTACACACAAGGTTCGTCTGGATTTTGTGAGAAATCAAACTTTTGATTGTCTCATCAAAACGGATATTCCAGCTCCTGGATGCTTGCTTCAATCCATAAATGGACCGTCGCAATTTGCATACCTTGGTTTTATCAACCGATGTGAAACCTCAGTCGTATCATATACACGCCCTCGAGCAGGTTTCCATTAAGGAAAGCTGCTTTCACATCCATCTGCCATATCTCATAATCATAATGAGCCGCTATGGCCAGGAGCATCCGAATGGATTTAAGCATAGCTACAGGCGAATAGGTTTCGTCATAATCAACACCTTGTTTTTTACGATATCCTTTCGCCACCAATCTAGCCTTATAGGTAATCACATTACCATCCATGTCGGTTTTCTTCTTGAAAACCCACTTGCACCCTATAGGCTTTATGCCTTCAGGTGGGTCAACCAAGTACTAAACTTGGTTTTCATACAAGGAATCCATTTCTGACTTCATGGCACCAAGCCACTTATCCCTTTCTGAACTTGTCAACACTTATTCATAACTGGTAGGCTCCTCATCATCAATGAGTAACACGTCGTTCGATTCACTTACGAGAAATCCATATCTCTCAGGAATATTGCGTGTTCTACCAGATCTACGAAGATGTGGTGTTACAATAGGTCCAGCCGATTGCTCATCACTATGAGTTGTCGGCTGTTGTGCTTCACCAGGTATCTCATCAATGTCTATTTGAGTCTCTCGAGCCTCCTCAAGCTCGACGACACTCCCACTGTTTTCTTGCAAGAGAAACTCTTTCTCTAGAAACACAACATGCCTTGAAACAAACACCTTTTGTTCCACAGGATGATAGAATTGGTAACCCCTTGTTTCCTTAGGATATCCAATAAATAGACATTTATCAGACTTAGCATCCAATTTGTCTGATACAGTCCGCTTCACATAAGCAGGACAACCCCATATCTTCAAGTAAGATACATGAGGTTTCTTACTAGCCCATATCTCATATGGAGTAGTAGAGACTACCTTGGTAGGCATTCTGTTTAACAAGTAAACAGCTGTCTGAAGTGCATAACCCCAACAGGACTTGGGAAGAGTTGCATGATTCATCATTGACCTGACCATGTCCAACAAGGTCCGGTTACGCCTCTCAGATACACCATTATGCTGTGGTGTATAGGGCGGAGTCCATTGAGACAATATGCCATTGTCTCTTAGATAATCAAGAAACTCTTGACTTAAGTATTCACCACCTCGATCCGATCGAAGTATTTTAATACTCTTGTCATGTTGTTTCTCTACTTCATTTCTGAATTCTTTGAACTTTTCAAAGGCTTGGACTTGTGTTTCATCAAGAACACATACCCAAACCGTGAGTGATCATCGGTGAAGGTAATGAAGTAGCTATAGCCTCCTAATGCTTGAGTTGACATAGGTCCACATACATCGATGTACTAGACCTAGTAACTCTCCCACTGCTCACCTTTTCCAAAGAAAAAGGTAACTTAGTCATCTTGCCTTTTAAGCATGATTCGCATGTATCGTATGAATCCAATTCAACGATTCCGAATTCCACATCGGTGTAATTCGGACATGCTTTCTTGCTTATATGGCCAAGACGACAATGCCACATATAGGAGTCTATGTGATTATCTTTGAGCACGCTGTTGCTCGCTCGATATTGAAAATGTCACCGGATACGCCCAACGTATAAATGCCATTACTCAAAGTTCCATTCCATAAAGTACGCCATTCAAAGTTATATAACAACAATTGTTACTAAACGTTAAATGGAAACCATTTCTATTTAAGCAGAAATAGAAACAATGTTCTTTATTAGAGAAGGAACATAATAGCAATTGTCCAGTTCAAGACTAGTCCACCTTCAACAAATAAGTTCGATGGCGATGGCAAAGAACCTTTGCTCCATTGCCAACTCGCAAATTTGACTCTCCTCGACAAGTCTTCTTCTATTCCTTAGCCTGTATGTCATTACATATATGTGAGCTACACCCAAGATCCAATACCCAAGTGTCTAAGGAAATAGAATGACAATCAATAACGAAGATACGAAGAGGATGGGGCATCGGATGCCTTCTTCTTCTTCATGGACTCAAGATAAATCTTGCAGCTTTCTTCGCAAGGGCCTTCCTTGCCACAATGATGGCAAGTGCCCTTTATGGGTTCCGCCTTCTTTGCCTTTTCTCTTTCTTTCTTCTCGCTTCTTTGCCTTCCTCTTAGAACCTTTCTTTGAGGAATCAACTAATGAACCGCCTTCTCCTCATGCTTCACGTAAGGCTCCACAGTCTTGATATTGAGGAGCTCGGGAATGGTGGATTCCAATTTGTTCATCCGATAGTTCATCACAAATTGCGAGAAACTCTTGGGCAAACAATGCACTTAAGTCAATACTTAACTCATGATCCATCACAAAACCGAGGGTAGCTAGCCGCCGATGTACCCGCTCATCTTTAGCACAAAGCATTACTCAGCAAACCTTCTTGCATCTTCGTGGTGAAGAGGAGCCTAGAGACCTCGAACCTTTCGGATCTCGCTTGCTCATCGAACAACTCATGAAGATGGAAGACCATAGTGTTAGCATCCATATGCTCATGCTGCTTCTGCAGCTCAGGTACCATCGCCGCTAGCATGATGCAACTCGCCAGCTCAGAATCTGCCACATGCTTCTGATAGACCAACATTTGGTCTGGAGTTGCATCGTCCTTAGGACGGTCAGGAAGAGGCTCTTCAAGGACATATGCTAGCTTTTCCGCCTTGAGAACAATTCTCAGGTTTCTAAGCCACCCGTGAAGTTAGGCCCCAATAATTTGTTCGAATCCAAAATAGTGCGCAAATTCAAAGACGTCATGATCAATTTATTGACCTAGAAATACAAAACGAGCATATATGAGAAAGATGATTTTAAAAATGCATCAATATACATTTATAAATCCCATTCATTTTTCGAATTCAAAAACCCCAAAATCACTTCGGGAGATCGTAGGTCCATCTCCGAATGGGCTGATATCCATCATAGATAAGAACAACCTTGGAGTGAGTCCAACAAGCCATTCTTAGCTATGATGGTGGGTATCAAGTATACCGATTACATATCATGTATATGTAACTATCACAATGTGCTATCAACTAATTGAATGTTCACACATACATTGGGTTGTTAACACATTAACAAGTATGCATCATATGCATAGCACCCAACTTCACCTCTCTTCACATCGACCTTGGAGTGAGTCCAACAAATCGATGCTCCAAGTTAAAGCTGACCCATTAATCGCGAAATAGTTTTAATATGGTTAGAGCGCATTCAACCAATTAGCCAGGCTTGGAGTGAGTCCAACAACCCAAACTAACGATTGACCTCTGACTCTTACCATATTAGAGTTAAACTATTCCAATGATTTGAACATGTTCAGGTTCGAGCCGGGCTTGGAGTGAGTCCAACAACCCAAACAAGAAACAGAACTCTGGTTCTAACCATATTAATGGAAGGTGTAGGCTTTAATATTGAGTTAGGGTTTTTATGTCTCATCCTCTTTTCATGCAAATAACTATTATCTACATGGCATGGCATACATGGCATACATCTACATGTCACGACACGCATGGCATAATGTTATGCATCTAATGCAATTACATGGCATACAATTATGTCATGTATATATTTCCTTATATGTCATAACTATTTATGGAAATAAAATATGTTTAAGATTTGATTCTCCAAATCAAATCATAATTAAATTAGGAAAAAAATTTCCAAATCTAATCACATATTTTATTCATGGAATTATTTGATTAAGGAAAATCTATTTAGGAAACCAATTTCCTAAATCATTAAAACTACTTATGGAAATAAAATATTTTAAGATTTGATTTCCCAAATCAAATCATGATTAAATTAGGAAACAAATTTCCAGAATCTAATCAAATATTTTATTTATGGAAAATATCAATTTCCATAAATACTTCCAACTTTCCAAAAGTGGAAGATTTCCATAAATACTTCTAGACTTTCCAAAATTGAAAAATTTCCATAAATACTTCTAAATTTCCAAAATTAGAAAATTTCCAGAAATACATTATGACTATCACAAAACCATTTTACGATTATGTCGAAACACAACCTGGGCTCTGATACCACTGTTGGGTTTCCGGCACCGCGGCGTGTGTGTGTTCGATCATGTTTCGTAAACATGAACACAGCGGAAGCAATTAAAAATAATAAATACTCCTATTTATTACAACACACACAACACACGCATGCTTTTACAACAAGTGTAGACATAACCGTAAATTAAAATTGCAATAAAAGGAAATTAACTACGTTATACCTTTCGTATGACGTGTAGCGGGAACGGCATCAACCGGAACGATCCTCGTGAGAATCGTCTCTATCCGTATCCACGCCGAGCTCCTCGGGATGACTTCGCTAAGTCACGAGCTTCGTCTTCGTACGGGTTACTAGCCTCGTGTTGAAGACGACGTGATCGAGAGATGATCACGATCCGAATCCACATTCGGATCCAAAACGAGTTCTCAAAACTCGCTTCTCCGGAGAGGTATTCGTCAACCGTTTGACGAATCCTTCGTCCTCCACCTCAGAGGATTACCGGAGATCAAATCCCCGGTAAGTTAGCCGCTGTCGGCGCACTAACCGTCGTCCAAACGACGCTCCGACGAGAGGAGAAGAAGCTGTCCAGAAAACTGGACAGCTTGGTGGAGGAGATAGGCGCCGGCCAAAACAAGGAGACAAAAGCTCACCTTGATGCCGAACCTTTTAGGGGATCACCGGAGGGTCGCCGGAGGTTCACCGGCTGAAGCTTGGTCGCCGGCAACAAGTTGGAAGGCTGCACCAAGCTGGGCGGCAACAAGATGTTGGGCGGCCACAATAGATTGGGCGGCAACTAGGTGTTGGGCGGCAACTTGATGATTAGGGTGTTAGGGTTAGGGTTTAAGCCCTATTTTATAGAGAACTAATTCTCTTAATGGTTAATGGATCATATCCATAAAGCCCGTTAACCCGCTCCATTAAGATAAGTTAAAATAAACCAAACCATGATGGTTTATTTTAAGTTAAAACGAACCGAACCAACCTTTGGTTCATTCATTTAATATAAACCAAACCCTTTGGTTTATTCTCATCCATTGGATTAGAACCAAACCATTTTGGTCCATCCATTATGTCTTCATAAGACACTGCCCATCCACGCTTCCATTGCGACTGAAACAATTTCATGCTCGCTTTATGTTTGGTCCAACCAAACATAGTTTCTCTCGGTCTGAGAATCCCATTCTCAAGCTCGTTTTAAATCCTTTGGATTACACTCGTTGTGCGTGTGACCAAATAGGTTCTCGGTTTATGTTGGCCGTCTATAATTAACCATTAAGTATAGAACGATCATGAGTGGCACCTAGTAGTACATCATGATCCCCAATTAACCGAAAAGATCAACGGTTGATCCAGAACTATTTCTGAAACCCTTCAGTAGCTCGAATGAATCGTGCCCCATTCCCTTCACTCATCTTATACCCACTTGGTTGACATGGTCTATTGTGTCACCCTCACTAGGTCGACTCACGCCACACCTAGCCCAAGTATCATTTCCTCGTCCTACGGATTCTAGTTACTCCACATGTATCGAAGAGTACCTTACTCTAAACATGTATTGCTTTGGCCAAAGACTTTAGTAACAATCCGACGAGAGGCCATGGGTATACATCTCCTCGCAAGGAGTGGTGAATCCTTTATAGGCTATTCAAACACCTTCGATCACTTCGACTTATACCCAATCATCCCGGGTCCACATCTCCTTAGAGATGTTTGCTTAAGATGTCAAAGCATAAGTCTCCATGATCAAGATGACTTGAATACCGCAAGTCAAAGGAACATCGCACTTAAGCTACAGAAGAACTTCATTGACATATCTATATATGCAGAGAACCATATGAAGTCTTAAGTTTACCGGGTCACTCCAATGAACTAGTTACCATAACTAGCATCCACGATCAACTCCGGACATCACTATGTCTCCAGCCAGTGAGAATCAGCTGCTTGGATACACCAAGGAGTATACCTCGTGCTAGTCTCGACAGAATTGATGGTGTCCAAATCCATCAATCATCGACTAGGGATAATTCCGATACATCACAATTACACATGTAGAGATACTCACTAGTTGTGATCCAATCACAAATTCTCTCATGCTGTGAATCGTATCGTGGACATTCAGTAAATGAGTTTAAGATCCAATCAAATACATTAAACATGTATACTCAAATAGTGAATCTTCATTTATCATATAAATGGTTCATACATAAGGCGATTGCCTTAGGACATCTCTCATATATTACTAACAATAAGTAGAGGCTCACAACCAAGATGATTTAAGACAAACTATTGGCATGGTTGTAGTGTAATTTGATATTGGTTTATCTTGACCTAGAATTACACTAGTACACTTTGTGTATATTGAGCATGACCAATTTAGAGGTGATTCAATTTATATTGACTATATAATTGAATCATACCTCAGATATTATGTTATATATGCTCTTAATCCCGCTATAATAACGAGCATATGTACTTAGTATTTATTTCTTTGATTTACTAATGGGCGAGATTTATGTGTTAAGTTGACAGGTCAGGTAAGTTGGGAAATGATATTATTTACATGGTGTGTCGTTGATTATAGGAGGAAATCGTGTCCTATGTATTAGGATGATGATGTCCCCTTGAGGAGCTCATAAGGATCATCATGTAAATCTTGCAGGTGGACTTGGTCCAGCATGATGATAAGGTTGAGTGGTACTACTCATGGAGTTAGATGTTAATTAATTAATTGTCAGTAAATTAATTAATTGACGGACATTCAATATCTTAAACACGGAGAGATATTTGTACAATTAATATATGGAGCCCATATTTAATTATGGGAGTTGGTGAGGTAGATCAATGATAATCCTCTAGTGGAATGGATTATCATTAATGAATCGGTTTTTATGTGGGCCAGAACTATTGGGTGACCAAGATCCAACTCCTTCTCATGGTCCCTATTATAGTCTATTAAAACCCTCATGAAGTCTAGATCTAACGGACATGATTAAAAGGAGACTTGGGCGAAATCTATAAATAGATTCCAAGGCTTGGGCGAAAAAAACCAAGGGTTTTGTTTTGAATCTAATTTTTTCTCCTCCTCCCCTCCTAGGGACAGCGGCAAAAACCCAACCATTAGGGTTTTTGGCCGGCGCCTCCTCCCTCCCTTCCCTTTGGTGGTCGGCGCCCTTCTTCCTCAAGCAAGGGCCGGTGGATACAAGCAAAGGGCAGCTCTCTCCATCTCTTGGTGACCGGCGGTTAGGGTGCTTTCACCCTTCTTCTTTGACTGCGGTAACAACCTTTCTTTGTGGGTGGTTCTTCCCTTTGTTCTCCCTTAGGTTGGCGGCAACAAGGAAGGGGAGCTCTCCTTGGTGGCCGGCACAAGCAAGGGAGATGGAGAAGGGTGTTCGGCCAAGAGGAGAAGAAGGGGACAGCTTGTGTTGGAGCGAACAAGAAGGAGAAAAGGTGGTCTAGGCGGCTTCATTTCTTGGAAGATCGTTGCCCACACAACTTCCAAGAAGAGGATAGGTCATACAATAGAAGATCAAGAGATAAAAAAGAGGTATAATTCTTGTTTAAGTTTCTTTCTTGTTCTGTGCAATTTGTTTATAATTGTATGATCATGGACTTCGAAGATAAATACAAAAATCGACTATCCATACATCATCTATTCCACGGCTAATTGAGGATAAGAGTTAGGTCGCTTGAACAACAAGTTTGTTCAAGTGACTACTCAAATCTAATAGCACGATGATGGATCGGTTACTTGGGTAATCCATCTTTTTCTGGATTAATTTTTTTTTTCGGGGACGTATGATAGGATCGCCATGCACAAGCGACCTAAGCGAAGCTTCAACCTTCAAGTGGTATCAGAGCCACGGTTTCCGATTTTGTGTGTTTAGAATTCAGTTACTTTTATACACTTATCATATATTATGTGTGTCGGATAATAGTAGAATGTGCGTAGGCTAACTTTTTGGTTGCAGGCATAAGATCCAACTATTATGGCTATATGTGTGTGTATGTGATTGTATGTGTGTAATCGTAATATTATTTGAATCATCGGGGTTGATGAGGCTAGTATTTAATTTTGTAATTAAGTATGACATTGTTTAGCCACTCTTTTATTTTATTTTACTTTCGATCTAGATTTCATGTACACTCCTTTGTGGAGTATATGATCGATGGATGTAAATTAAAATAATTTTTCTCGGCTCGGATCTTCGGATGGCATGTGCATGGCGTAGGGAGGAGTGGACGAGGTGACAACACGACTGGAGGCATATTGGAGAACAAATGTCATAATAGTTGGAAAATTTATTTTTCATATTTATTGCTTTTGATTTATATGCTTGTTGTGCTTGTATAGTTAAAATTCCTCAAATTTAAATTACTAAGTGGGAGAGGGATATTTTTTTTTAAATTCCCACGGCCTCCATTACAATTTGACATGTGATACGAACAAACTTGTGCGTTGGCTCTGAGTGCCTTCCTCCTTATCAGATGAGTTTGTTTTGCGGATCATTAGGTCAAATATGGTTATAGGAAGTTATTTAGGAGCGTGTCTACTTCCCCATCAAAAGGCATATAATCCGAGGTAATTACCTTAGTATCGAGTAATGGTGAACACTTAGATGCAAATAAAAGTATCATCCCCATCGGAGTCATTGCTTTTATTTGTAGGGTCGAAGAGGAACCAACTATTAATTTTATTTTTCAAAAAGTAAGGTTGACAGGATAATAAAATTAATGGGTAAAACCTCCTCTTACAAATGAAGAATTCGTATACACCTACACTATCATGGCATACTATATTCTCGGTGTTTTGAGGTATTGGTTGATTTTAAAATTTTATTGTTTGAGGAATCAATAATTTTTTGAAATCTAAATATTTTTTATCTATGTGATTCTTAGGTTTCTTCAAAATGACTTTCAATCCACTTGCTGTGATTCTAAAGAAAAACAAACTTACTGGACCTAACTATGTTGATTGGAAAAGAAATCTGGACATTGTCTTAACTGCTGAGGTGTAAAATATGTACTCTTCGAAGAGTGTCCTTTTAAGTCTGTGGATGATTCTGGTGAAAAGGAGAAAGAGAGTTATAAGAAGTGGATCAAGGCAGATGAGATGGCGCGGTGTTACATTTTGGCTTCTATGTCAAATGTATTATAACATCAGCATCAGGCCATGACCACTGCCTATGACATGATGCTCAATCTCAAGGAATTTTTCGGACACTAGAATTGGGCTGCAAGGCAGGAAGCCAAGAGAAACTTGATGATGACCACCATGGTTGAGGGAACACCCGTGAGGGATCATGTTCTCAAGATGATGGCTCATTTGAATGAGCTGGAAGTCCTTGGAGCTGAGATCGATGGGGAAATCCATGTCGATATCATTCTCTAATCTCTACCAAGGAGTTTTGAGCAGTTTTGCCTGAACTACAACATGAATAAGAGGTTGTATTCGTTGGTGGAGCTTCTGACAGAACTCCAGGCGACAGAGGGGCTTTTTCGTTAGAGTTATCAGGTTTTGGTTGCCCAAAAGGTTTCTTTTTCTAAGCCGAAAGACAAGAAGAAGAAGAAACAAGGTGCAGCGAAGGTGGTGGGAGGATCATAGAGAGGAGTGAAGAAGCCGAAAGGCAAGTGCTTCACTTACAAGCAGACTGGACATTGGAAGGCGGACTGTCCCAACCGCAAACAGAACAAAGGTATATCTTTTGTTCTAGTTGTTGAAACATGTTTAGCGGTGTTATCTACCGACACCTGGTGTGTAGATACGGGAGCCACTAATCATGTCTGTAACTCTTTGCAGGGGTTCTAGGAAACTAGACGACTAGCTGAGGGGGAGATTACCATCTACTTGGGCAATGCTACGAAGGTGACGGCTATTGCAGTGGGAGATGTTTATTTATCTTTTGATAGGAATAAAACTTAGGTTCTGAGAAATTGCCTTTATGTACCTTCATTTAGAAAGAATTTAATTTCAGTTTCTAAATTATTTTTGGATGGATATTCTATTTCTTTTAATGACAGAGTTGTTATAAAAAGGAATAGGAAGATTATCTATTCTGGTACGTTGATAGGAAATTTGTACACTCTTGAACCAAAAGCTCCCACGATGCGAATAGAAATAAATAACTCATCTTCTAAATCTAATAAGAGAAAAGAACATTTGAAAATGAACCAAACGTATCTTTGGCATCTAAGGTTAGGTCATATTAACCTGAGTAAAATTCAAAGGTTGATAGCTGATGGACCTTTGAGTTCATTGGTGGTGGAAGATTTCCCAACTTGCGAATCTTGCTTGGAAGGTAAAATGACCAAGAGGCCTTTTAAGGCCAAGGGGTATAGAGCCAAAGATGTGTTGGAATTGGTTCATTCTGATTTGTGTGGTCCTATGTCTATCCAGGCTAGAGGTGGTTTTGAATATTTCATCTCTTTTATAGACGATTATTCAAGATATGGATACATTTACTTGATGTGTCGCAAGTTTGAATGCTTTGACAGGTTTAAAGAATTCAAGGCTGATGTGGAGAAACGTCAAGGTAAAAGTATCAAGACACTATGATCTGATCGTGGTCGTGAGTACCTCTTGGAAGAGTTTAGGAGTTACTTATCAGAGACTGGGATTCAATCCCAACTGTCTGCACCTGGTACACCCCAACAGAATGGTGTGGTGGAGCGAAGGAATAGGACTCTTATGGAGATGGTTAGATCGATGATGAGTTATTCTGAGTTACCAGATTCGTTCTGGGAGTATGCTCTGGATACGACAGTGTATATTCTGAACTTGGTACCATCTAAATCAGTACCTTCTACTCCCACAGAATTGTGGACTGGGCGAAAGCCCAGTCTGAGACATATTCATATTTGGGGGAGTCCAACACATGTGCTGAAAGAAGATGCTGGTAAGTTGTAACCTCGTACAGAAGTGCGCTTATTCATAGGCTATCCTAGAGGAACGAAAGGTGGTTTGTTCTATAGTCCTAGAGATCAGAGGGTGATCGTTAGCATGAATGCTCGATTTTTAGAGGAAGACTATGTGATGAACCACAAGCCCATGAGCAAGATTGTTCTGGAGGAGTTAAGAGGGGAAGTCCATACTTCAGTACCAACGGTACAAGAGGATATACTACAAGTGACTGCATCGCGTGTCACAGAGGATACACAGGTGATACCTCATCGTAGTGTGAGGGTTGTTAGATAACCTGAGAGATTTATGTTCTTGGGAGAATCTTCTGATTTGGTCCCTGGCGAAAATGAATCTGATCCCTGGATATATGACGAGGCAATCCAAGATAAAGATGTAGTATCTTGGCAAAGGGCGATGAATTCTGAGATAGATTCTATGGATTCAAATTAGGTCTGGGAGCTAGTAGAACCACCTAATGATGTAAAAGCCATTGGATGCAAGTGGATCTACAAAAGAAAGAGAGGAAGAGATGGGAAGGTTGAGACCTTCAAAGCAAGGCTTGTTGTGAAAGGGTATACTCAGAAAGAGGGCATCGATTATGAGGAGACTTTTTCATCGGTAGTCATGCTTAAGTCTATCTGGATTCTCTTATCTATTGCTGCTCATATGGATTATGAGGTTTGGCAGATGGATGTCAAGACAACTTTCCTTAATGGAAGTCTTGAAGAAAACATCTATATGAAGCAACTAGAGGGATTCATTACAAAGGGCAAAGAGAATCTTGTGTGCAAGCTTAATCGGTCCATTTATGGATTGAAGCAAGCTTTAAGATCTTGGAACATCCGCTTTGATGAGGTAATCCAGTCATATGGATTTATTCAAAGTCCGGATGAGTCTTGTGTATACAAGAGATGTAACGGAAACGTAGTAGTATTTCTTGTACTATACGTAGATGACATTTTGCTCATTAGCAACAATGTCAAAGTGTTGTCAGATGTAAGGGTATGGTTGTCCAAACAATTTGATATGAAGGACTTGGAAGAAGTGGGACACATCCTTGGGATCAAGGTTATAAGGGATCGCAAGAAAAGGATGTTGTGCTTATCTCAAGCTTCATACGTAGACACTAATTTGACTCTTTTTAGCATGTAAAACTTCAAGAAAGGTTTTCTACCTTTTAGGCATGGAGTACCTTTATCTAAAGAAATATCTCCTAGAACATCAAAGGAGATAGAGGAGATGAAGGCAATTCCTTATGCTTCGGCGGTAGGAAGCCTCATGTATGCTATGCTATGTACGAGGTCGGATATCTGCTTTGTCGTGGGCATGGTTAGCAGATATTAGAGTAATCCAGGACTGGGACATTGGACTGCGGTAAAGCATATATTGAAGTTCCTGAGAAGGACTAGGGATTATATGCTGGTATACCAGGCAGATCAATTACTCCCTGTGGGTTACACAGATTCTGACTTCCAATCATATAGGGATAACAGTAAGTCTACCTCAGATTTTGTGTTTACTTTGGGAGGTGGAGCCATCGTATCGAGGAGTGTCAAGCAGAAATGTGTGGCGAACTCCACCATGGAAGCTGAGTATGTGGCAGCCTCTGAGGAAGCTAAAGAAGCTATATGGCTCAGGAACTTCTTGATGGACTTGGATGTAATTCCTAGTTTTCCCAGAACTATCATAATTTATTGTGATAACAGTGGTGCAGTTGCAAACTCGAAGGAACCACGAGCCTATAAGGCAAGTAAACACATAGAGCGCAAGTATCATCTGATACGAGAGATCATAAAGCGAGGAGAAGTTACTGTCGCCAAGATTGCATCAGAGGATAACCTGGCAGATCCTTTCACTAAGACCCTTCTAGCGAGAGCTTTTGATAGGCATGTGGAGGGAATGAGAATCAAATGTATGGCAGTTTGATGGCAGCATAATCTTTTAGTATACGTGGAAGATTATTGGGATGTATACTGAAAGCCTAGCCTTTGTATGAACATCATCATTTTGAAATAAGAATCACATGATCATTGTTTGCATATTTATAGTTATGCATATTGTCTAATACTTTACATTGTAGATAACATGGTGTGTGGTGTCGCACAGAAGATCATGTTATCAGTTCCTTTTAGAGTATAAGTAGAGGCTCACAACCAAGATGGTTTTGGACAAACTATTGGCATGGTTGTAATGTAATTTGGTATTGGTTTATCTTGACCATAGAATTACACTAGTACACTTTGTGTGTATTGAGCAGGACCGATTTAAAGGTGATTCAATTTATACTGACTATATAACTGAGTCGGACCTCGGATATTATGGTGTACATGCTTTTAATCCCGATATAATAACGGACACATGTACTTAATATTTATTTCTTTGATTTACCAATGGACGAGATTTATGGGTTAAATCAATAGGCCCAGTAAGTTGGGAAATGATATTATTTACATGGTGTGTCGTTGATTATAGGAGGAAACCATGTCATATGTATTAGGATGGTGATGTCCCCTTGAGGAGCTCATAAGGATCATCATGTAAATCTTGCAGGTGGACTTTGTCCAGCATGATGATAAGGTTGAGTGGTACTACTCATGGAGTTAGATGTTAATTAATTAATTGTCAATAAATTAATTAATTAACGAACATTCGATATCTTAAACACGGGGAGATATTTGTACAATTAATATATGGAGCCCATATTTAATTATGGGAGTTGGTGAGGTAGATCAATGATAATCCTCTAGTGGAATGGATTATCATTAATGGATCGGTTTTTATGTGAGCCAGATCCATTGGGTTGCCAAGATCCAACTCCTCCTCATCGTCCCTATTGTAGCCTATTAAAACCCTCATGAAGCCTAGATCCAACAGACACGATTAAAAGGAGGCTTGGGTGAAATCTATAAATAGATTCTAAGGCTTGGGCGAAAAAACTAAGGGTTTTGTTTTGAATCTAATTTTTTTCTCCTCCTCCCCTCCTTGGGTCGGCGGCAAAAACCCAACCATTAGGGTTTTTAGCCGGCGCCTCCTCCCTCCCTTCCCTTTGGGTGTTGGCGCCCTTCTTCTTTAAGCAAGAGCCGGTGGATACAAGCGAA
Source organism: Wurfbainia villosa (assembly GCA_025175895.1). Classification (NCBI taxonomy): domain Eukaryota; kingdom Viridiplantae; phylum Streptophyta; class Magnoliopsida; order Zingiberales; family Zingiberaceae; genus Wurfbainia; species Wurfbainia villosa. The sequence continues at coordinate 39,752,603 of CM045997.1, forward strand.
GGGCAGCCCTCTCCATCTCTTGTTGACTGGTAGTTAGGGTGCTTTCACCCTTCTTCTTTGGCCGGCGACAACAACCTCCCATTGTGGCTGGTTCTTCCCTTTGTTCTCCCTTAGGTCGGCGGCAACAAGAAAGGGGAGCTCTCCTTGGTGGCCGACACAAGAAAGAGAGAAGGAGAAGGGTGTTTGGCCAAGAGGAGAAGAAGGGGACAGCTTGTGTTGGAACGAGCAAGAAGGAGAAAAGGTGGTCTAGGTGGCTTCATTTCTTGGAAGATTATTTCCCACACAACGTCCAAGAAGAGGATAGGTCATACAATAGAAGAACAAGAGGTAAATAAGAGGTATAATTCTTGTTTAAGTTTCTTTCTTATTCTATGTAATTTATTTGTAATTGTATTATCATTGACCCCGAAGATAAATACAAAAATCGGCGATCCGTACATCATCTATTCCACAACTATTCAAGGATAAGAGTTAGGTCACTTGAACAACAAGTTTGTTCAAGCGACTACTCAAATCGAATAGCACGATGATGGATCGGTTGCTTGGGTAATCCATCTTCGTCTGGATTAATTTTTTTTCCGGGGACATATGATAGGATAGCCATGCAGAAGCGACCGAAGCGAAGCGAGAAGCAAAGCTTCAACCTTCATGCGGGACTATAACAGCTTGCTATAGTGGCTAAGTAAAATTGTTTCATGGCTTTATGCCTAATATAATAGCCTAAAAGCTAGGTAATTACACTCCCTTTATGGGACTATAACAATCTACTATAGTGGTTAAGTAAAATTGTTTCAAGGCTCTACGCCTAATATAACATCCTAAGGGCTAGGTAATTACACTCCCTTTGCGGGACTATAACATCCCACTATAGTGGCTAAGTAAAATTTTCTTAAGCTCAGCACCTAATGTGACATCTTAAAGGCTAAAATAAATTATTTAGACTCTGCGTTTAATGACATGGTGATTGTTTTTGAGTTTAGTGAAGCATTCTCGATAGACACTTGTCAAGATTCATTCGACTTTGCTCTTCAGTTTTACTAAAGAGGGTGAACTTATGATGGGTTCGGGGCTTTTTGGGTATATGTTTGAGCAATGACATTACAGAAGTATAATGTGCTTGAGTGCAGTGGTGTATTCTTTATGGATACTTGTAAAACTTCATTCGACTTTGCTTTTCTATTTTACTAAAGAGGGGGAACTTATGATGGGTTTGGGATTTTCAGTTGAGGCATGCTAGTAATTGTCACAGATGATGTGCCAGAGCATCTTGTGTATTTCTAGAGTACTTAATATCTTTACATAGCATTCTGTGTATTAGAACCGGAGTACTTAGTGAATTTGTAGAGCACCTGTGGTGGTAGTAGAGCATTGTTGGTTGGCTAAGCGATATGTACATTTCTTGATCAACAGGTATGTATTTCCTGGGTAGCACGTGCATTTCTAGAGCTCAGTGGGGATAAGCAATATAGTTAATGTTGGAATGTATACTGAAAGCCTAGCTCTTTTTGTATGAACATTTTATTTTTGAAATAAGAATCACATGATCATTGTTTGTATTTTATATATTCATTATATATGTGTGCATATTGTCTAAATATTTTACATTGTAGATAACATGGTGCTTGGTGTGGCACAGAAGATCATGTTATCAGTTCCTTGTAAAATATAAGTAGAGGCTCACAACCAAGATGGTTTTGGACAAACCATTGGCATGGTTGTAGTGTAGCTTGGTATTGTTTTGTCTTGAACATAGAGTTACACTGGTACACTTAGGTGTATTGAGCAGGACCGACATAGAGGTGATTCAATTTAGTACTGACTACATGATTGAATCGGACCTCGGATATTATGTTGTACATGCTCTTAATCCCGATATAATAACGGGCACATGTACTTAGTATTTATTTCTTTGATTTACCAATGGGTGAGATTTAGATGGATTAAATCAATATGCCCGGTAAGTTAGGAAATAATATTATTTACATGGTGTGCCGTTGATTATAGGAGAAAACTGTGTCCTATATATTAGGTTGATGATGTCCCCTTGAGGAGCTCATAAGGTTCATCATGTAAACCCAGCTGGTTGACTTAGTCAACATGATGATAAGGTTGAGTGGTACTACTCGAGGAATTAGATGTTAATTAATTGATGGTCAGTAAATCAATTAATTGACGGACATTCGATATCTTAAATACGGGGAGATTAATGTACAAATAATATATGGAGCCCATATTGATTTATGGGGGTTGGTGAGGTAGTTCAATGATGATCCTCTAGTGGAATGGAACATCATTGATGGATCAAGTTTGTGTGGTTCCGATCCATCGGGTGGCCAAGACCCAACTCCTCCTTATGGTCCCTATCGTAGCCTAATATAATCCTTATGAAGTCTAGATCCAAGAATGTAAAACAAAACCTAGAACCAACGGTTGGGATTAAATCCCTAGATCCGATGGTTGGATGAAACCCTAGAACCAACGGTTGGGATTAAATCCCTAGATCCGATGGTTAGGATGAAATCCTAGAATCGACGGTTGGGATTAAATCCCTAGATCCGACGGTTGGGATAAAACCCTAGATCCGACGGTTGGGATGGAACCTTAGATCCGATGGTTGGGATGAAATCCTAGATCTGACGGTTGGGATTAAACCCTAGATCCGACGGTTGGGATAAAACCCTAGATCCGACGGTGGAGATTAAATCCCTAGATCCGACGGTGGAGATTAAAGGAGACTTAAGCCCTATTCTATAAATAGATGCTTAGGGTTGGGCGGCAAGATTGATCAAAAGGATTGGAGTTAGGGTTTTGGGCGGCTAGGGTTTGGAGCAAAGTGGGCGGCAACCTCTTCCATCTTGTTGATTGCCGGCGCTCACTTCCATTGATAATTCCTTGGCTGGCGCCCATCCTAGAAGCTTCCCCCTTCTTCCTTTGCCGGCGGTTCTCCTCCCATTGGTGGCCGGTTCTCTTCCTCCTCCCTATTCTCCAAAGTGGCCGGCGGCAACAATTCTTGAAGTTGGCTGGCGCATCATCCATTGCTCCTTGGCCGGCGGTTGCACCAAATTCCCTAATTTGGTGGCCGGTTCTAGATAGGAAAGGTATTTGTGAGTTCTTCTCTTTGTTTGCAACGGACAAGGTAGAGAAGAAAGCGATCTAGAAGGCTTCTACTCGTGGAGAAACTTCGTCCACACGTCGTCCACGAGAAGGATAGGACATACGGTAGAAGATCGTGAGGTATAAAGTTATTTTAACTTTATGTACAGATCTGAGCATGTTCTTATTTGTTTTGATTATGCATGTGTGTGTATGAATATATATTGTATAATCAAGGACCCCAAAGACAAACACAAAAACCGGCGATCCATCCGTCGTCTCTTCCGCGGCTAACCAACTAGAAGAGTTGTGTTGCTTGAACAACTAGTTTGTTCAAGTGACCACTCAAGTTGTTAGCACGACGACGAATAGGTTGTGCTAAGGAAGCTCATCCCATCCGGATTAATTCTTTCATTAGTGAAAATTTTAATCCGGGGACATGGGAGCCAATGAGCCTCCGATGCGGCCACCTAACTATTGGTATCAGAGCCATCGGTTTCCGGTTTTGTGTGTTTAGGATTCGGTTAATTTTTTATGCATTTTTCATATATTATATGTGCCGGATAATAGTAGTGTTAGTAATATATGAGAGATGTCCTAAGGCAATCGCCTTATGTATGAACCATTTATATGATAAATGAAGATTCACTATTTGAGTATACATGTTTTATGTATTTGATTGGATCTTAAACTCATTTATTGAATGTCCACGATACGATTCACAGCATGAGAGAATTTGTGATTGGATCACAACTAGTGAGTATCTCTACATGTGTAATTGTGATGTATCGAAATTATCCCTAGTCGATGAATTGATGGATTTGGACACCATCAATTCTGTCGAGACTAGCACGAGGTATACTCCTTGGTGTATCCAAGCAGCTGATTCTCACTGACTGGAGACATTGTGATGTCCGGAGTTAATCGTGGATGCTAGTTATGGAAACTACTTCATTGGAGTGACCAGCCGTAAGACTTCATATGGTTCTCTGCATATATAGATATGTCAATGAAGTTCTTACTGTGGCTTAAGTGCGATGTTCCTTTGACTTGCGGTATTCAAGTCATCTTGATCATGGAGACTTATGCTTTGACATCTTAAGCAAACATCTCTGAGGAGATGTGGACCCGGGATGATTGGGTATAAGTCGAAGTGATCGAAGGTGTTTGAATAGCCTATAAAGGATTCACCACTCCTTGCGAGGAGATGTATACCCATGGCCTCTCGTTGGATTGTTACTAAAGTCTTTGGCCAAAGCATTACATGTTTAGAGTAAGGTACTCTTCGATACATGTGGAGTAATTAGAATCCTAGGACGAGGAAATGATACTTGGGCTAGGTGTGACGTAGTCAGCCTAGTGGGGACTGACACAATAGACCATGTCCTGAACCAAGTGGGTATAAGATGAGTGAAGGGAATGGGGCACGATTCATTCGAGCTACTGAAGGGTTTCAGAAATAGTTCTGGATCAACCGTTGATCTTTTCGGTTAATTGGGGATCATGATGTACTACTAGGTGCCACTCATGATCGTTCTATAATTAATGATTAATTATAGACGGCCAACATAAACCGAGAACCTATTTGGTCACACGCACAACGAGTGTAATCCAAAGGATTTAAAACGAGCTTGAGAATGGGATTCTCAGACCGAGAGAAACTATGTTTGGTTGGACCAAACATAAAGCAAGCATGAAATTGTTTCAGTCGCAATGGAAGCGTGGATGGGCCGTGTCTTATGAAGACATAATGGATTGACCAAAATGGTTTGGTTCTAATCCAATGGATGAGAATAAACCAAAGGGTTTGGTTTATATTAAACGAATGAACCAAAGGTTGGTTCGGTTCATTTTAACTTAAAATAAACCATCATGGTTTGATTTATTTTAACTTATCTTAATGGAGCGGGTTAACGGGCTTTATGGATATGATCCATTAACCATTAAGAGAATTAGTTCTCTTTAAAATAGAGCTTAAACCCTAATCCAAAAAACCTAATTAGAGTTGCCGCCCAACCTAATTGTGCCGCCCCCTCCATCTTCTCTCCTAGTCGGCGCCAACCCTAGGTGTGCCGCCGCCCAGCTTTTGTGCCGCCGTCCAAGTCATTGCCGGCGACCAAGCTTCAGCCGGAGAACCTCCGGCGACCCTCCGGCGATCTCCTTTGGGTTCGGTGATAAGGTGAGCTTCCATCTTTCCTTAGCCGGCCTCTATTCCTCCACCAAAAGCTGTCCAGTTTTTCTGGACAGCTTGTTTCTTTGTTGTCGGAGCATCGTTTGGATGACGGTTAGTGCTCCGACAGCGGCTAACTTACCGGGGATTTGATCTCCGGTAATCCTCTGAGGTGGGGGACGAAGGATTCGTCAAACGGTTGACGAATACCTCTCCGGAGAAGCGAGTTTTGAGAACTCGTTTTAGGATCCGAATTTGAATTCGGATCGTGATCATCTCTCGATCACGTCGTCTTCAACACGAGGCTAGTAACCCATACGAAGACGAAGCTCGTGACTTAGCGAAGTCATCCCGAGGAGCTCGGCGTGGATACGGATAGAGACGATTCTTACGAGGATCGTTCCGGTTGATGCCGTTCCCTCTACACGTCATACGAAAGGTATAACGTAGATAAATTTCTTTTATTGCAAATTTTAATTTACGATTATGTCTACACTTGTTGTAATATGCATGCGTGTGTTGTGTGTGTTGTAATAAATATAGATTTATTATTTTTAATTGCTTCCGCTGTGCTCATGTTTACGAAACATGATCGAACACACACGCCTTGCGCTTTAAACCCGGTATCGAGCCCGTGTTGTGTTTCGACATAATCGTAAAATGGTTTTGCGATAGTCATAATGTATTTCTGGAAATTTTCTAAATTTTGGAAATTTAGAAGTATTTATGGAAAATTTTCAATTTTGGAAAGTCTAGAAGTTTTTATGGAAATCTTCCACTTTTGGAAAGTTGGAAGTATTTATGGAAATTTATATTTTCCATAAATAAAATATTTGATTAGATTCTAGAAATTTGTTTCCTAATTTAATCATGATTTGATTTGGGAAATCAAATCTTAAAATATTTTAATTTCGATAAGTAGTTTTAATGATTTAGGAAATTGGTTTCCTAAATAGATTTTCCTTAATCAAATAATTCCATGAATAAAATATGTGATTAGATTTGGAAATTTGTTTCCTAATTTAATTATGATTTGATTTGGAGAATCAAATCTTAAACATATTTTATTTCCATAAATAGTTATGACATATAAGGAAATTATATACATGACATAATTGTATGCCATGTAATTGCATTAGATGCATAACATTATGCCATGCGTGTCGTGACATGTAGATGTACGCCATGTATGCCATGCCATGTAGATAATAGTTATTTGCATGCAAAGAGGATGAGACATAAAAACCCTTAATCAATATTAAAGCCTACACCTTCCATTAATATGGTTAGAACCAGAGTTCTGTTTCTTGTTTGGGTTGTTGGACTCTCTCCAAGCCCGGCTCGAACCTGAATATGTTCAAACCATGGAATAGTTTAATACTAATATGGTAAGAGTCAGAGGTCAATCGTTAGCTTTGGTTGTTGGACTTTCTCCAAGCTGGGCTAATTGGTTGAATGCACTCTAACCATATTAAAACTATGTCCTGATTAATGGGTTGGCTTTAACCTGGAGCATCGGCTTGTTGGACTCTCTCCAAGGTCGATGTAAAGGGAGGTGAAGTTGGGTGCTATGCATATGATGCATACTTGTTAATGTGTTAACAACCCGATGTATGTGTGAACATTCAATTAGTTGATAGCACATTGTGATAGTTGCATATACGGGATATGCAATCAGTATAGATGATACCTACCGTCGTAGTTATGAATGACTTGTTGGACTCTCTCCAAGGTTGTTCATAATTATGATGGATATCAGCCCATTCAGAGATGGAGCTATAATCTCCCGAAGTGATTTTGGGGTTTTTGAAATTCGAAAAATGAATGGGATTTATAAATGTATATTGATGCATTTTAAAATCATCTTTCTCATATATGCTCGTTTTGTATTTCTAAGTTAATATATTGATCATGATGTGTTTGAATTTTCGTTCCATTTTGGATTCGAATAAATTGACTGGGCCGAGCTTCATGGACTGGCTTAGAAGCTTGAGAATTGTTCTCAAGGTTGAAAAGCTTGCAAATGTCCTCGAAGTGCCTCTTCCCGCCCATCCTAGTGACGATGCAACTCTGGACGAATTGTTGTCCTATCAGAAACATGTGAGTGATTCTGAACAAATGAGTTGCATCATGCTAGCCACGATGGAACCCAAGCTACGAAAGAAGCATGAGCATATGGATGCTCATATCGTAGTCCTTCATCTTTGTGAGTTGGTTGATGAGCAAGTGAGATTCGAAAGGTTCAAAGTCTCAAAGCTCCTCTTCACCTCTGAGATGCTAGGAGGTTCATCTGTGGTACTGCTCAATATCTTTGAAGGCTAGAGTCTTCGAGAAGCATGAGCGAGGGGCGGTGTTGTTAGTTGATTCCTCGAAGAAAGGTTCTAAGAGGAAGTCAAAGGAACAGCAGAAGGGAAAGAAGAGAAGGGCTAAGAAGGTAGAACTAGCACAAAAGGAAACTTGCCATCATTATGGCAAGGAGAGCCATTTGCGAAGAAAGTACAAGATTTATTTTGAGTCCGTGAAGAAGGATAAGGCATCGGATGCCCCATCTTCTTCAGAAATCTTCTTTATTGATTGTCATTCTATTTCCTCAGACACTTGGGTATTCGATACTGGGTGTGGCTCACATATATGTAATGACATACATGGGCTAAGGAATAGAAGAAGACTCATCAAGGGGAGAGTCAAATTTACGTGTTGGGAATGGAGCAACGGTTGCTACACTCGCCATCGGAACGTATTTGTTGGAACTCCCTGTAGGACTTGTCTTAGAACTGGACAATTGCTTTTATGTTCCTTCGTTGATAAAGAACATCATTTCTATTTCGTGTTTAAAATAGAAATGGGTACCATTTGACTTTTAGTAACAATTGTTGTTACATAACTTTGAATGGAGTTCTTTATGGGACTGGAACTTTAAGCAATGGTGTTTATACGTTGGACGTATCCAGTGACATTTTCAATATCGAAGCGAGCAACACACGTGCTCGAAAGGATAATCAAATAGACTCCTATATGTGGCATTGTCGTCTTGGCCATATAAGCAAGAAATGCATGTCCGAATTACACCGATGTGGAATTCTGGAATCGTTTGAATTGGATTCATACGATACATGCGAATCATGCTTAAAAGGCAAGATGACTAAGTTACCTTTTATTGGAAAAGGTGAACGAGTGGGAGAGTTACTAGGTCTAGTACATACTGATGTATGTGGACCTATGTCAACTCAAGCTTTAGGAGGCTATAGCTACTTTATTACCTTCACCGATGATCACTCATGGTTTGGGTATGTGTTCTTGATGAAACACAAGTCTGAAGCCTTTGAAAGGTTCAAAGAATTCAAAAATGAAGTAGAGAAACAACATGACAAAAGTATTAAAATACTTCGATCGGATCGAGGTGGTGAATACTTAAGTCAAGAGTTTCTTGATTATCTAAGAGACAATGGCATATTGTCTCAATGGACTCCGCCCTATACACCATAGCATAATGGTGTATCTGAGAGGCGTAACCGGACCTTGTTGGACATGGTCAGGTCAATGATGAATCATGCGACTCTTCCCAAGTCCTTTTGGGGTTATGCACTTCAGACAGCTGTTTACTTGTTAAACAGAATGCCTACCAAGGTAGTCTCAACTACTCCATATGAGATATGGAATGGTAAGAAACCTCATGTATCTTACTTGAAGATATGGGGTTGTCCTGCTTATGTGAAGCGGACTGTATCAGACAAATTGGATGCTAAGTCTGATAAATGTCTATTTGTTGGATACCCTAAGGAAACAAGGGGTTACCAATTCTATCATCCTGTGGAACAAAAGATGTTTGTTTCAAGGCATGCTGTGTTTCTAGAGAAAGAGTTTCTCTTGCAAGAAAACAGTGGGAGTGTCGTCGAGCTTGAGGAGGCTCGAGAGACTCAAATAGACATTAATGAGATACCTGGTAAAGCACAACAGCCGACAACTCATAGTGATGAGCAATCGGCTGGACCTATTGTAACACCACATCTTCGTAGATCTGGTAGAACACGCAATATTCCTGAGAGATATGGATTTCTCGTAAGTGAATCGAACAACATGTTACTCATTGATGATGAGGAACCTACCAGTTATGAAGAAGTACTGACAAGTTCAGAAAGGGATAAGTGGCTTGGTGCCATGAAGTCGGAAATGGATTCCATGTACGAAAACCAAGTTTGGAACTTGGTTGACCCACCTGAAGGCATAAAGCCTATAGGGTGCAAGTGGGTTTTCAAGAAGAAAACCGACATGGATGGTAATGTGATTACCTATAAGGCTAGATTGGTGGCGAAAGGATATCGTCAAAACAAGGTGTTGATTATGACGAAACCTATTCGCCTGTAGCTATGCTTAAATTCATTCGGATGCTCCTGGCCATAGCGGCTCATTATGATTATGAGATATGGCAGATGGATGTGAAAACAGCTTTCCTTAATGGAAACCTGCTCGAGGACGTGTATATGATACAGCCTGAGGGTTTCACATCGGTTGATAAAACTAAGGTATGCAAATTGCGACGGTCCATTTATGGATTGAAGCAAGCATCCAGGAGCTGGAATATCCGTTTTGATGAGACGATCAAAAAGTTTAATTTCTCGCAAAATCCAGACGAACCTTGTGTGTACAAGAAGGTTAGTGGGAGTGCAGTCGTGTTCCTAGTATTGTATGTCGATGACATATTACTTATAGGAAACGATGTTTCAATCTTACAGTCAGTGAAGGTTTGGTTATCCAAGACATTCTCCATGAAAGACCTGAGAGAAGCAACCTACATCCTCGGGATTAAGATCTATAGAGATAGATCGAAACGGTTGCTTGGTCTTTCGCAGTCTACATATATAGACCGAGTGCTAAAGAGGTTTAGCATGTCGAAATCCAAGAAAGGTTTCTTACCCATCAGGCATGGGGTACACCTTTCGAAGTCTATGTGTCCGCGCACAGAAGACGAGAGGATTTTCATGAGTAAGATTCCCTATGCATCCGCAAAAGGATCTATCATGTATGCTATGTTATGTACGAGGCCCGATGTATCGTATGCTCTGAGTGTCACGAGCAGATACCAGTCCGATCCAGGAATGGATCATTGGGTGACTGTTAAGACGATCCTTAAGTACTTAAGAAGAACTAAGGATACGTTCCTAATATATGGAGAAGGGTACATGGTGATACGTGGGTATAAGGATACCAGCTCCAGACAGACAAGGATGATTCCATGTCTCAGTCTGGTTATGTATTCACCTGGAATGGAGGCACAATAAGTTGGAAAGGTTCCAAGCTTGACGCTATAGCGGATTCTGCCACTAAGGCAGAATACATTGCAGCTTTGGAAGCAGCAAAGGAAGCGGTTTGGATCAAGAAGTTCATCTATGAACTTGATGTGGTCTCATCAATGATCCAAACATGTGCTTCACCGCTATCATCTTATTAGAGAGATCATCAGTAGGAACGAAATACAAATCGAGAAAATTCCCACTGAAAGGAACTTAGCGGATCCTTTGACTAAAGCATTACCTCAAAGTAAGTTTGAGGGTCATGTTAGTGCTTATGGTATTGGATATCGTAGCGATTGACATTAGGCCAAGTGGGAGTCTGTTAGTAATATATGAGAGATGTCCTAAGGCAATCGCCTTATGTATGAACCATTTATATGATAAATGAAGATTCACTATTTGAGTATACATGTTTTATGTATTTGATTGGATCTTAAACTAATTTACTGAATGTCCACGATACGATTCACAGCATGAGAGAATTTGTGATTGGATCACAACTAGTGAGTATCTCTACATGTGTAATTGTGATGTATCGGAATTATCCCTAGTCGATGAATTGATCGATTTGGACACCATAAATTCTGTCGAGACTAGCACGAGGTATACTCCTTGGTGTATCCAAGCAGCTGATTCTCACTGACTGGAGACATTGTGATGTCCGGAGTTAATCGTGGATGCTAGTTATGGTAACTAGTTCATTGGAGTGACCAGCCATAAGACTTCATATGGTTCTCTGCATATATAGATATGTCAATGAAGTTCTTACTGTGGCTTAAGTGCGATGTTCCTTTGACTTGCGGTATTCAAGTCATCTTGATCATGGAGACTTATGCTTTGACATCTTAAGCAAACATCTCTAAGGAGATGTGGACCCGAGATGATTGGGTATAAGTAGAAGTGATCGAAGGTGTTTGAATAGCCTATAAAGGATTCACCACTCCTTGCGAGGAGATGTATACCCATGGCCTCTCGTCGGATTGTTACTAAAGTCTTTGGCCAAAGCATTACATGTTTAGAGTAAGGTACTCTTCGATACATGTGGAGTAACTAGAATCCGTAGGATGAGGAAATGATACTTGGGCTAGGTGTGACGTAGTCAGCCTAGTGGGGACTGACACAATAGACCATGTCCTGAACCAAGTGGGTATAAGATTAGTGAAGGGAATGGGGCACGATTCATTCGAGCTACTGAAGGGTTTCAGAAATAGTTCTGGATCAACCGTTGATCTTTTCGGTTAATTGGGGATCATGATGTACTACTAGGTACCACTCATGATCGTTCTATGATTAATGGTTAATTATAGACGGCCAACATAAACCGAGAACCTATTTGGTCACACGCACAACGAGTGTAATCCAAAGGATTTAAAACGAGCTTGAGAATGGGATTCTCAGACCAAGAGAAACTATGTTTGGTTGGACCAAACATAAAGCGAGCATGAAATTGTTTCAGTCGCAATGGAAGCGTGGATGGGCCGTGTCTTATGAAGACATAATGGATGGACCAAAATGGTTTGGTTCTAATCCAATGGATGAGAATAAACAAAAGGGTTTGGTTTATATTAAACGAATGAACCAAAGGTTGGTTCGGTTCGTTTTAACTTAAAATAAACCATCATGGTTTGATTTATTTTAACTTATCTTAATGGAGCGGGTTAACGGGCTTTATGGATATGATCCATTAACCATTAAGAGAATTAGTTCTCTATAAAATAGGGCTTAAACCCTAATCCAAAAAACCTAATTAGAGTTGCCGCCCAACCTAATTGTGCCGCCCCCTCCATCTTCTCTCCTAGTCGGCGCCAACCCTAGGTGTGTCGCCGCCCAGCTTTTGTGCCGCCGTCCAAGTCATTGCCGGCGACCAAGCTTCAGCCGGAGAACCTCCGGCGACCCTCCGGTGATCTCCTTTGGGTTCGGTGATAAGGTGAGCTTCCATCTTTCCTTAGCCGGCCTCTATTCCTCCACCAAAAGCTGTCCAGTTTTTCTGGACAGCTTGTTTCTTTGTTGTCGGAGTGTCGTTTGGACAACGGTTAGTGCTCCGACAGCGGCTAACTTACCGGGGATTTGATCTCCGGTAATCCTCTGAGGTGGGGGACGAAGGATTCGTCAAACGGTTGACGAATACCTCTCCGGAGAAGCGAGTTTTGAGAACTCGTTTTAGGATCCGAATTTGGATTCGGATCGTGATCATCTCTCGATCACGTCGTCTTCAACACGAGGCTAGTAACCCATACGAAGACGAAGCTCGTGACTTAGCGAAGTCATCCCGAGGAGCTCGGCGTGGATACGGATAGAGACGATTCTTACGAGGATCGTTCCGGTTGATGTCGTTCCCGCTACACGTCATACGAAAGGTATAACGTAGTTTAAATTTCCTTTTATTGCAAATTTTAATTTACGGTTATGTCTACACTTGTTGTAATATGCATGCGTGTGTTGTGTGTGTTGTAATAAATATAGATTTATTATTTTTAATTGCTTCCGCTGTGCTCATGTTTACGAAACATGATCGAACACACACACGCCGCGGTGCCGGAAACCCAACAAGTAGGATATGCGTAGTTTAACTCTTTGGTTGCAGGCATAAGATTTGACTATTATGGCCATGTGTGTGTATGTGAATGGATGTGTGTAAAAATTTATTATTTGAATCCTCGGGGTTGACGAGGCTAGATTAGTATTTAATTTTTGTAATTAAATACGGCATTGTTTAGCCGATCATTTTAGTTTACTTTCGATCTAGATTATTTGTACACTCCTTCATGGAGTATAGGATCGATGGATGTAAATAAAATGATTTATCTCGGCTCGGATATCTTTGGTGACTTGCGCACGGGAAAAGGTGGAGCAGACGAGGTGGCGACACTACGGGATGCATATTGGAGGACAATGCCATAATAGTTGGAAATAATTCTGTTTTTCCTTATTTATTGCTTATTTGTTTTATATGCATGTTGTGTATGTTTAAAATTCCTCGATTTCAATTTACTAAGTGGGAGAGGGATATTATAATTAATTCCCGTGGCCTCCATTACAATTTGATGTGTGATGCAACAAACTTGCGCGTTGGCTTTGAGTGCCTTCCTCCCCATCGGATGGGTTTGTTTGCGGATCACTAGGTCAAATAATGGTTATAGAAAATTATTTAGGAGCGTGTGTACTTCCCCATCGGTAAGGCACATAATCCGAAATAATTCCCTTAGTATCGTGTAATGGTACACACTTAGATACAAATAAAGGTATCCTCCCCATCGGAGTCACTGCTTTTATTTGTAGGGCTAAAGAGGAACCAACTATTAATTTTATTTGTCAAAAAGTAAGGTTGACAAGATAATAAAATTAATGGGTAAAACCTCCTCTTACAAATGTAGAATTCGTATACGTCCACACTATCGTGGCATGCGATATTCTCGGTGTTTTGAGATGTTGGTACATTTCGGGATTTTATTCTTTTTGTGGAATAAATAATATTTGAAATCTAATATTTTGATCATTGTGATTTTTAGGATTTTCAAATGGCTTTCAACCCACTTGCTGTGATTTTAAAAGAAAACAAACTTACTGGTCCAAACTACATTGATTGGAAAAGAAACCTGGATATTGTCCTAACTGCGGAGGAGTACAAATTTGTACTCTTCGAGGTCTGTCCTCCTAAGCCCTCCGATGACTCTGATGAAAAGGAGAAAGAACATTATAAGAAATGGGTTAAGGCAGATGAGATGGCGCGGTGTTACATTTTGGCATCTATGTCAAATGTGCTGCAACATCAGCATCAGGCCATAGCCACTACATATGACATGATGTTCAATCTCAAGGAACTTTTCGGACATCAGAGTAGGGCGGCTAGGCAGGAGGCAATGAGAAACTTGATGACGACCACCATGGTCGAGGGAACACCCGTTAGGGATCATGTTCTCACGATAATGGCTCATCTTAATGAGATGGAAGTCCTCGGAGCTGAGATCGATGGGGAAACCCAGGTCGATATCATTCTCCAGTCTCTGCCTAGGAGTTTTGAGCAGTTCCGCCTCAACTACAACATGAACAAGTGGTTGTATTCATTGGTGGAGCTTCTGACAGAACTCCAGGCTGCAGAGGGGCTTTTTCGTCAGAGTTCTCAAGCCATGGTCGCTCAGAAGGTTTCTTCCTCCAAACCGAAAGGTAAGAAGAAGAAGAAGCAAGGTGGAGCGAAGAAGGTAGCAGTGGGGCCTCAGGCAGGAGTGAAGAAGCCGAAAGGCAAGTGCTTCACTTGCAAGCAGACTGGACATTGGAAGGCGGATTGTCCTCGCCGAAAGAACAAAGGTATATCTTCTTGTTTAGTTGTTGAAACATGTTTAGCGGTGTTATCTACCAGTGCCTGTTGTGTAGATACAGGAGCCACTGATCATGTCTGCAATACATTGCAGGGGTTCCAGGAAACCCGACGACTAGCTGAGGGAGAGATTACCGTCTTCATGGGCAATGCTTCGAAGGTGGCGGCTATTGTAGTGGGAGACATTTATTTATATTTTGATAGGAATAAATTTTTGGTTTTGAGAAATTGTCTTTATGTACCTACTTTTAGAAAGAATTTAATTTCAGTTTCTAAATTGTTTTTGGATGGATATTCTGTTTCTTTTAATGACAAGGTGGTTATAAAAAGGAATAGGGAGATTATCTGTTCTGGTACATTGGTTGGCAATTTATATACTATTGAACTAAAAACTCCCACGATGCAAATAGAAGTAAATAACTCATCTTCTAAATCTAATAAGAGAAAAGAACCTTCGCAAATGAACCAAACATATCTTTGGCATCTAAGGCTTGGTCATATTAACCTAAGTAGAATTCAAAGGTTGATAGCTGATGGACCTTTGGGTTCATTAGTGGTGGAGGATCTCCCAATCTGCGAATCTTGCTTGGAAGGTAAAATGACCAAGAGGCCTTTTAAGGCCAAGGGGCATAGAGTCAAAGATGTGTTAGAATTGGTTCATTCTGATTTGTGCGGTCCTATGACTATCCAGGCAAGAGGTGGCTTTGAATACTTCGTCTCTTTTATAGACGATTATTCAAGGTATGGATACATTTACTTGATGTGCTGCAAGTCTGAATGCTTTGACAAGTTCAAAGAATTCAAGGCTGATGTGGAGAACCGTCAAGGTAAAAGTATCAAGACATTACGATCTGATCGTGGTGGCGAGTACCTCTTGGGAGAGTTTAGGAGTTACTTATCAGAGGCTGGGATTCAATCCCAATTGTCCGCACCTTGCACACCCCAGCAGAATGGTGTGGCGGAGCGAAGGAATAGGACTCTTATGGAGATGGTCAGATCAATGATGAGTTATTCTGAGTTACCTGATTCGTTCTGGGGGTTTACTCTGGAAACAGCAGCACACATTCTGAACTTGGTTCCATCTAAGTCAGTACCCTCTACTCCCACAGAGTTATGGACTGGGCGAAAGCCTAGTCTAAGACATATTCAGATTTGGGGTAGTCCAGCACATGTGCAGAAGGGAGATGCTGGTAAGTTGGAATCTCGTACAGAAGCACGCTTGTTTGTTGGCTACCCTAAGGGAACGAAGGGTGGTTTATTCTATAGTCCTAGAGATCAGAAGGTGATCGTGAGTACGAATGCCAGATTTCTAGAGGAAGACTATGTGATGAACCACAAGCCCACGAGTAGGATTGTTCTTGAGGAGATGACAGGGGAAGTCCCGACTTCAGTACCACCGGTACAAGAGGAGACACCACAAGTCACTGCACCGCGTGTCACAGAGCATACACAGGAGGCACCTCGTCGTAGTGGGAGGGTTGTTAGACAACCCGACAGATTCATGTTTTTGGGAGAGTCTTCGGACTTAGTCCCTGGTGAACATGAACCTGATCCCTGGACATATGACGAGGCAATCCAAGATAGAGATGCAGTATCATGGAAAAGAGCGATGAATTCAGAGATAGAATCTATGGATTCTAATCAGGTCTGGGAGCTAGTAGAGCCACCCGATGGTGTAAAAACCATTGGATGCAAGTGGATCTACAAGAGAAAGAGAGGAGCAGACGGGAAGGTTGAAACCTTTAAAGCTAGGCTTGTTGCGAAAGGGTATACTCAGAAAGAGGGTATCGATTATGAGGAGACCTTTTCGCCGGTAGCTATGCTTAAGTCTATCCAGATTCTCTTATCTCTAGCTGCTCATATGGATTATGAGATTTGGCAGATGGATGTCAAGACAGCTTTCCTTAACGGAAGTCTTGAGGAGAACATCTATATGCGCCAACCAGAGGGATTCATTGCTAAAGGCAAAGAGCATCTTGTATGTAAGCTTAATCGGTCCATTTATGGATTGAAGCAAGCTTCTAGATCTTGGAACATCCGCTTTGATGAGGTAATCCAGTCATATGGATTTATTCAAAGTCCGGATGAGCCTTGTGTATACAAGAGATGTGACGGAAACGTAGTGGTGTTTCTGGTACTATACGTAGATGACATTTTGTTAGTTGGCAACAATATCAAAGTGTTATCAGATGTAAGGGTATGGTTGTCCAAACAGTTTGATATGAAGGACTTGGGAGAAGTGGGATACATCCTTGGGATCAAAGTTATAAGGGATCGCAAGAAAAGGATGTTGTGCTTGTCTCAAGCTTCATACATTGACACTATCCTTGCTCGTTTTAGCATGCAGAACTCCAAGAAAGGTTTTCTACCTTTTAGGCATGGAGTTCCTTTGTCTAAAGAGATGTGTCCCAGAACATCAAAGGAGATAGAGGACATGAAGGCGGTTCCTTATGCTTCGGCAGTAGGAAGCCTTATGTATGCTATGCTATGTACGAGACCGGATATCTGCTTTGCCGTGGGCATGGTTAGCAGATATCAGAGTAATCCTGGACAGGGACATTGGACTGTTGTAAAGCATATATTGAAGTACCTGAGAAGGACTAGGGATTATATGCTGGTTTACCGGGCAGATCAATTAGTCCCTGTGGGTTACACGGATTCGGATTTCCAATCAGATAGGGACAAGAGTAAGTCTACCTCGGGGTTTGTGTTTACTTTTGGAGGTGGAGCCATAGCATGGAGGAGTGTCAAGGTAAATGCGTGGCGGACTCTACCATGGAAGCGAATATGTGGCACCTGAGGCAAATGCATGAAGTCAGTATGGCTCAGAACTTCTTGATGGACTTGGATGTGATTCCCGATTTGCCTGTAACTATCACAATTTATTGTGATAATAGTGGTGCAATGCAAACTCAAGGAACCACGAGCCCATAAGGCGAGTAAACACATAGAGCAAGTACCACCTCATACGAGATCGTAAAGCGAGGAGAAGTTGCTGTCGCCAAGATTGCATCAGAGGATAACCTGGCGGATCCATTCACTAAGGCCCTTCCAGCGAAAGCGTTTGATAGGCATGTGGAGGACATGGGGATCAGATGTATGGCAGAGTGATGACGGCATAGTCTTTTAGTATAAGTGGGAGATTGTTGGAATGTATACTGAAAGCCTAGCTCTTTTTGTATGAACATTTTATTTTGAAATAAGAATCACATGATCATTGTTTGCATTTTATATATTCATTATATATGTGTGCATATTGTCTAAATATTTTACATTGTAGATAACATGGTGCTTGGTGTGGCACAGAAGATCATGTTATCGCCTTGTAAAATATAAGTAGAGGCTCACAACCAAGATGGTGGACAAACCATTGGCATGGTTGTAGTGTAGCTTGGTATTGTTTTGTCTTGAACATAGAGTTACACTACACTTAGGTGTATTGAGCGGGATGACATAGAGGTGATTCAATTTAGTACTGACTACATGATTGAATCGGACCTCGGATATTATGTTGTACATGCTCTTAATCCCAATATAATAACGGGCACATGTACTTAGTATTTATTTCTTTGATTTACCAGTGGGTGAGATTTAGATGGATTAAATCAATATGCCCGGTAAGTTGGGAAATAATATTATTTACATGGTGTGTCGTTGATTATAGGAGGAAACCGTGTCCTATATATTAGGTTGATGATGTCCCCTTGAGGAGCTCATAAGGTTCATCATGTAAACCCAGCTGGTTGACTTAGTCAACATGATGATAAGGTTGAGTGGTACTACTCGAGGAATTAGATGTTAATTAATTGATGGTCAGTAAATCAATTAATTGACGGACATTCGATATCTTAAACACGGGGAGATTAATGTGCAAATAATATATGGAGCCCATATTGATTTATGGGGTTGGTGAGGTAGTTCAATGATGATCCTCTAGTGGAATGGAACATCATTGATGGATCAAGTTTGTGTGGTTCCGATCCATCGGGTGGCCAAGACCCAACTCCTCCTTATGGTCCCTATCGTAGCCTAATATAATCCTTATGAAGTCTAGATCCAAGAATGTAAAACAAAACCTAGAACCAATGGTTGGGATTAAATCCCTAGATCCGATGGTTGGATGAAACCCTAGAACCAATGGTTGGGATTAAATCCCTAGATCCGATGGTTAGGATGAAATCCTAGAATCGACGGTTGGGATTAAATCCCTAGATCCGACGGTTGGGATGGAACCTTAGATCCGACGGTTGGGATGAAATCCTATATCCGACGGTTGGGATTAAACCCTAGATCCGACGGTTGGGATAAAACCCTAGATCCGACGATGGAGATTAAATCCCTAGATCCGACGGTGAAGATTAAAGGAGGCTTAAGCCCTATTCTATAAATAGATGCTTAGGGTTGGGCGGCAAGATTGATCAAAAGGATTGGAGTTAGGGTTTTGGGTGGCTAGGGTTTGGAGCAAAGTGGGCGGCAACCTCTTCCATCTTGTTGATTGTCGGCGCCCACTTCCATTGATAATTCCTTGGCCGGCGCCCATCCTAGAAGCTTCCCCCTTCTTCCTTGGCCGGCGGTTCTCCTCCCATTGGTGGCCGGTTCTCTTCCTCCTCCCTATTCTCCAAAGTGGCCAGCGGCAACAATTCTTGAAGTTGGCTGGCGCATCATCCATTGCTCATTGGCCGGCGGTTGCACCAAATTCTCTAATTTGGTGGCCGGTTCTAGATAGGAAAGGTATTTGTGAGTTCTTCTCTTTGTTCGCAGCGGACAAGGTAGAGAAGAAAGCGATCTAGAAGGCTTCTACTCGTGGAGGAACTTCGTCCACACGTCGTCCACGAGAAGGATAGGACATACGGTAAAAGATCGTGAGGTATAAAGTTATTTTAACTTTATGTACAGATCTGAGCATGTTCTTATTTGTTTTGATTATGCATGTGTGTGTATGAATATATATTGTATAATCATGGACCCCGAAGACAAACACAAAAACCGGCGATCCATCCGTCATCTCTTCCGCGGCTAACCAACTAGAAGAGTTGTGTTGCTTGAACAACTAGTTTGTTCAAGCGACCACTCAAGTTGTTAGCACGACGACGAATAGGTTGTGCTAAGGAAGCTCATCCCATCCGGATTAATTCTTTCATTAGTGAAAATTTTAATCCGGGGACATGGGAGCCAATGAGCCTCCGATGCGGCCACCTAACAGTTAATTCAGAGCTTAGTTTTGTGAAGTCAGTATTGAGCAATAGGTGTACTTCTTGAGCTGCTTATGTATTTCTCGAGCTACATATGTATTTCCCGAGCTTAGTAGGGATAGATAGCATAGTTGATTCAGATGAAGTCAGTATTGAGCAGTATGTGTACTTCCCGAGCAGCTTATGTATTCTCGAGCTGTATATGTATTTCTCGAGCTCAGTAGGGATATACAACATAGTTGATCCAGAGCTCAGTTTTGTGGAGTCAGTATTGAGCAGTAGGTGTACTTCCCGAGCCACTTATTTATTTCCCGAGCTATATATGTATTTCTGGAGCTCAGTAGGGATAGACAGCGTAGTTGATCCAGATGAAGTCTGTATTGAGCAGTATGTATACTTCCCGAGCCACTTATGTATTTCCTGATCATCATATGTATTTCCCGAGCTTAGTAGGGATATACATTGTAGTCGATCCAGAGCTCAGTTTTGCGAAGTTAGTATTGAGCAGTATGTGTACATCCAGAATCACTTATATATTTTCCGATCAGCATATGTATTTCCCGAGCTCAGTAGGGATATACAGCGTTGTTGATCCAAAGCTCAATTTTGTGAAGTCAATATTGAGCAGTATGTGATCTTCTCGAGCCGCTTATATATTTCCCGAGCTACTTATGTATTTCCTGAGCTGCATATGTATTTTCCGAGCTCATTAGGAATGAATAGCATAGTTGATCCAGATGAAGTCAGTATTGAGAGTATGTGTACTTCCCAAGCTGTTATGTATTTCCCAATCAACATATATATTTCCCGAGCTCAGTAGGGATATACAACATAGTTGATCAAGAGCCCAGTTTTGCGAAGTCAGTATTGAGCAGTATGTGTACTTCCCGAGCCACTTATGCATTTTCCTAGCTACTTATGTATTTTCCGAGTAGCATATGTATTTCTCGAGATCAGTAGGGATAGCCAATGTAGTGGATCCAGAGCTCAGTTTTGAGAAGTTAGTATTGAGCATTATGTGTATTTTCCGAGCAACATATGTGTTTTTCAATCAGCATGTGTATTTCTCGAGTTCAGTAGGGATTTGCAATATAGTTATCTAGAGCTCCGTTATATGAAGTGTTAGTATTGAGCAGTATGTGCAGTTCTCGAGGAGCATATATATTTTTCGATATGCTTATGCATTTTCTGATCAGAATGTGTATTTCTCGGGCAACATATGTATTTCCCGAGCACCTTGCTGTTTTATGATTTTTATATGGATTTCTTGAATTTAGTAAGGGAAAATGACATGGATATTTTGGAATATGATAAGATAGGATGTTAAGGGTTTTTTTGAATAAAAAGTATTTTTATTGTTATTTGTGAATGATTTATTTTTTAGGTAATTAATAAGGAAGAAGGAGGGGCACGTGGAAGGAACGGAAGAAATCATTTTGAAAGGAAGCGGGAAGAGCAGTTACATCTCAATGGGTTGATAAGAGCATTAAAGTAAATTCATCTCAGAATAAGGCGGTGTAAATTTACTATAAAAGGGGCAGAGATGGGAGGAAGTAGGGGATGATTCATTTTTCTCTATTCGGTACGCAAAGATCTCTTCTTATTTCTTCTTTATTATATCAGTCTACTTTCCCGATTCTGACTTGAGCATTAGAAGGGTTGTGTCGGTGATGTCGATCCACCTCTAATTGTTCTTTGTAAGTGACAGATTCAACATTGGATCGAGAGAATTCAAGCTTTAATAGGTACTCTCAGAAAAGAAAAGGGGGATCTGAGTGAGCCGAAGAACAAGACACCATCAAGACATTATCAACCAAAGAGGCGTCACAAGGGATGTTTGAGTCTAGTCAACAGAGTGAGAGTAATTTGCCGAGTCATGAGTTGACTTCTCAACAACCCAACTTACAAAGAAGTGTTCGTAAGATCAAACCTAAGAAGAGGTTTGATATTTTGAATGATGTAATGATGACACTTTCAGTTGATGATGATGAATGTCGTTTTGTTAAGGAAGCATAGGGATGCAGTCTTAGAGAAGAGTAGAAAATTGCAATGGAAGAAGAGATGAAGTCTATGATGAAGAATCTTGTTTGGGATTTAGTCGATCTTTCTCCTGGCTGAAGGGCTATTGGGAATAAGTGGATTCTCAAAATTAAAAGGAAAACAGATGGATCAATTAAACAATACAAAACTTGTTTGGTTGCAAAAGGATATATTCAAATGGAGAGTATTGACTATGAAGAGACATTTTCTCCTGTAATAAAATTTGTATCAATAAGAGTCATTTTGGCTTTTTAGCACATTTTGACTTAAAATTACATCAAGTGGATGTAAAAACCAATTTCCTAAACTGTGAGTTTAATGAGGAAATCTATGTGGAACAGTTAGAAGATTTCATTGCTAAAGGCTAAGAGGATAAAGTATATAGACTTTAAAAATCTATATATGGGCTAAAGCTAAAACAAACATCAAGACAGTAGAACATGAGATTTAACGAAGTCCTTTTATCTTATGGTTTTGAAACGATCATTGTGGATCATTGTGTTTTTCTGAAAAAGAAAAAAAGAAAGTATGTTATTTTATAATTATATGTTGATGATATGCTGATAGTAGGAAATGACAGAGTTTGTGACAAAAGTCAAAGAGTGACTTTCATCACAGTTTAACATAATAGATATGAGAGAAGCTGAATACATCTTAGAGGTCAAGATCATAAGAGATCGATCAAAAAGTCTTTTGAATTTGTCTCAAGAGACTTATTTCAGCATGTTTAATTACAATATAGAACATACACCTATAGCGAAAAGTATTGTTCTGAGTAAGAGTATGTGTCCCAAGACTCTTGAGGAAATAGCCAAAATGAAGAGAAAATCATATGCTAGTATTGTTGGTAGTTTGATGTATATTACATTGTGTAATCATCCCGATATCAACTATGTTGTTGGTTAGTCAGCTGGTTCTAGTCAAACCTAGGACTGAGACACTAGAAAGCGGGGAAGAGGATATTCAGATGTTTGAAAGAGACAATAGTTATTGTCTCATTTTTCAAGGATCAGATATGAGTTTGAAGGGCTATTCAGATGCAGATTAGGCTGGGGACTTAGATGATAAGAAATCCACATCAGGCTATGCCTTCTTGTTGAATGGTGGCGCCATCTCATGGAACAACAAGAAATAGATCTGTTCAACCTTGTCAACTATGGAAGGTGAATATGTGGCATGTTCAATGACTGTGCAAGAAGTTGTTTGGTTAAGAAGGTTCTTGAAGTATCTAAAATTTTTTGAGGATAGTAGGAGTCTGATTACTGTTTACTGTGACAATCAAGCTACAATAACTTTTACAAGGGATCCCAAATATCATAGCAATGACAAACATATAATTATAAAATATAACTTTATAAGGAATATTATTGCTAAGAAAAAGATTATTCTTGAGTATATCCCTACACATGCTATGCTTGCAAATCTTTTTACTAAGCCAATGACTAAAAAATCATTTTATGAACATGTGAAAACTTTGGGACTTCGAAGAATGTAACAAAGTTATAATAACAATTAGATTTTGTGAGACAATTTAATTGAGAAATGTCATAATCTATTCAGTGTAAATGTTCATGTTACATTCAAATAAGATCTCGGTGAGTATGTTGGCAGGTTAAGATTGGTCATCTCACATGGACAATTATTTCTATTTGTTGAGTATGAATAGAGCTAAGACCGTTGCTTATGAGATAACTTGTGTAGCTATATGTAAAAAGAGACATACTTGTAAGCTGGGGTCGCCTTTATAATTTTATTAAGATGAGATCGTTAGTAAAATAATGATCAAAGTAAATGAATCTATCATTTACTAAACCTGTTTGAAGCCAGATTAGAATTCATGAATTAAATTCAGAATTAGACATTAAGAATGTCTAGATCAAAATTTATACGATATTAATTTGAGGAAAGCATGCACTCTTTTTAATAAAGAGAATAATGTTGGGATCATTATATGCGCTAGATGGGGGTGAATAGCATCGATTCGACTCATTTCTACAACTCGTTTGCGAAAGAAAATATAGATTGAAAGCTATAATGAAAAACAATGCAAACCAATGCTAACACGACAATGTAACATGGTTCGGAGATTCACTCCTACTCCATGATAATTCTTAAGCCGTATTACTTCTTTGCAAACTTTCACCAAACTTCTCCTTTGGAAGAACACCAAGGTGGAGAAGCCTTCTTATAACAATAATCTCTTCTTCCTACAAGATTGAATGAATGATCGCTTGAAGAAGATATTTAGGGTTCAATGGAGAAGAGCTTAGAAAAACTTAGAGAGCTTTTGGATGTTTTCTTGAATGTTTTTATTAGCCTTATTCAAGCTCTAACACCCTTCTTATATAGAGTTTGGAGCTTTGTTGTCGATGACTCAACGACTTATCGTGATTCTCAGGATTACGAACATTACAACTCAACGGTCGCTTCACCGGTCGACTGGTCATCAGACTAGTCGATTGGTCATGACTGAGTCGACTGACCAGTCGACTCAGAGTGCTTTTGTTCATTTCTTACTATTGGGGAGATTGTTGGTGTAATCACCCTTGGGTCAAGGTTGACCAAGATCGAGTGAGACTCGAGTAGAGTTTTGATGTTTGATAATAGGCTTGACAATTCATATGACTAGATGACATGGGACATCAGTAGTCATATGGAGTTGTTAACCGAGAATTTAAGTAGGTTATGGTTGACAAGAGACTTGATGGGAAAAGTCCAAGTATGGATACTTGGAAAGGAAATGTCCAAGTATGGATATTTGACAAAGGGAAAAATCCAAGTATAAATACTTCAAGGAAAAGTTCAAGTATGGATGCTTGATAAGGGAAAGTCCAAGTATGGATACTTGACAAGGAAAAGTCCAAATATGGATACTTGCCAAAGGGAAAGTCCAAATATGTGTTGGTACAATCAACCCAAGTCACGATTGACCAGACTCGAGTTTGACTCGAGTAGTATTTTGATGTTTGACAAAACGGCTGACAATGTGATTGTCATGGAAAGTCCAAAAATGGTCTTGACATTTGAGAAATCCAAGTCTTGGGTACTTGGCATGAAAAGTCTAAGTCATGTGTATTTGGCAAGGAAAGTCCAAGTCATGGGTACTTGGCAATGGTAAAGTCTAAGTCATGGGTACTTGGCAATTGGAAAGTCCAAGCATGGGTCTTAGAAATTGGAAAGTCCAACATGGAGTTGGCAAGGAAGTCCAAGAGTGTGATATTGGCGGCGTAAAGTCCAAGCATGAGTCTTGGCAACATAAGTCCGATGTTTGGCAGCGTAAAGTCCAAGCATGGAGTCTTGACAGAATAAGTCCAAATGGATCTTAGCAATTGGGAAGTCTACGGGTGTGATATTGAATGCGTAAAGTCTAAGCTGTAGTCTTGGCGACATAAGTCTAATGTTTGGCGGTGTAAAGTCCAAGCGTTTATCTTGGCAGCGTAAGTCCAAATGTACCTTAGCAATGTAGACTCAATTAACATGACAATAGACGATGTAAGCACCCGAAGGCTAGCGTATGGATGATCAAGTCTTGGAGGACTTGGAGGGATCTAATAGGCATGAGGATGATAGAGGTGGCTAGAAGTTTTAGGTTTAGGCTAAGGGTGGTCTATCAAGTATGAGTGGATCATACCTGGGTTAAACATCATTGTTGAGGTTTACCAGTCGACTGTTGACTTTGGTTAGTCGATTGGTGAGTAAAGCTCGGAGCCAGTCACCGAAGTAGTGGGGTTATATTGATCGGTAATCTGGTGTTGGTGGTGCTCATTACTTTCGATTGTTGCCCTAGCGATCGTGATAGGGTTTATTAGTCGATTTGTCCACAATAGTCGGTGATTGTAGTGGACATGGGCGCAGATTGTTGCATAGTCGGTGGCGGTCGGATATTGTACCTTGATCCAGTAATGTGATTGTGATGAGGTATCCGTTGGATAGATTCCAACGTGGATAGAGCGGTTATGAGATTATGGAATGAAGGTCAGTCAACTGCTGGGTAAGAGCAGTCGATTGGAAGGTGAAAATCAGCTCGAGTTGCAGCTTTATAAGGAGCTCAAGAAGGAGGATTTTGGCCAGGGTTCTTGGGGTGATTTGAAGGAGAAGTGTTGTTGCATTCCAAACCTTCAAGAGCAATCCAAAGTAATCAACAAGAAAGCAATCAAGAGTTATTTGTGTAAAGTTTTCTTTACTTGTATTAGCTTATTGCATAGTATACTTATTGTATTTCTTGTATTACTGTTGTAATCGCTTTGCAAGAGGTTTCTCCACTTCCGTAGTATTTTCCGAGAAGGAGAGGTTCATTAGTGGTGGTGTGCATCACTAGAGCTCACTTGAGCTCGACCCGTAGATTAGGAACCCTAGGTTTTGAAGCAATCGAACGATCAAGCGAATTTCAATCGACGAAGTGAATCGCTATTCACCTGCCTCTAGTTACATCATCTGATCTCCAACAAGTGGTATCAGAGCTCGGGGCTCTCAGAAGAACAAGTCGCTTCGATATCCAACAAGTGGTATCAGAGCGGGTCGCTCTTCAAGGCTTAACAACCAAGGGAGCATCACTAGAGGTGAAGAAGATGGAGTTTCAAGACAAATTGGGTGATGACGTAACAATTCCACCTACCTTCGATCATGAGAATTTCAAATATTGGAAAGGTAGAATGGTATATTTTCTTATGTGTGATTATGATAATTGATAGTGTTATAGTAGGGTTCGATGTTCCGAAGGACAAAAAGGGGAGAACACTCAAGAAGAAGAAGTGGGCAAGGAGCAAATCCGATATTTCAACATAAATAATAAGGTACCGAGTATATTAATTAATGTAATCCCTAATGATATTTTGTATAGATTAGGAGATTATAAGGATGCCAAGGAGCTCTGGAGCAAGTTGGCAAAATCTCATGAAGATCTATCATCGACTCAATTGGAGAAGGAGATCTAAGAAGCAAGTACATCTTCACAAGAGCCTGAGGATTCGGAGGTTAAGAGGGAATCAACATCCGGATCGATAGAAGAGGTGGAAGAAGTAGAAGAAGCCTCCGCCTCTAGGATTGAGGGGGAGGAGATTAGGCCTTCCATGTCGGAGCAAGAAGAAGAACCATCTACCTCCGGGAGAGAAGAAGAGCAAGCTCAAAATACCGACCTAGGTAACTCAAATACATATGTTAATAATAAAAATCATATAATGTATTTTGAGTATAGGGAAGTATGACACTACAAGAGTCAAGTGTCCAAAGCGAGTCAAGAAGAATCAACCGGCACGAAAAGTCAATGAAAAGCTTAAGGATGTTGAAGCCCTAACAATCAAGAGCAAGGAGCATATTATTTGCTTTAAATGCAATCAAAGGGGTCACTATAGGACTCAATTCCCTAGAGGGAGGAAGCAAACCAAGGGCAAATGAAGAGTTTCAAATGTAGGGGGAGCTAAGGCAAACCCTAAGGTAACTTTTAATTATGCTCCTTTACTTAATAATCAAAAGCATGCTAGGAATTTTATTACAATTGCTCATGATCATAAAAAGCATGATAATAATAATAAATTTTATTGCTTAGGTGCTAAATCTTGCGATATTAGGGTTAAAGACAAATCTGGAACAAATAACGCAAGAACAATTCTACCTAAGGAAGTGATGGGGTTGGGATTTCCAGAGCAGTCTGAGTATTTCCAGGGCAGTGTGATTATTTCAGAGTAGTAGGTGTATTTCCAGAGCAGTGTTAACTGTTCCAGAGCAGTATGTTTATTTTCAGGGCAGTGTGATTATTTCAGAGTAGTATGTGTATTTCCAGGGCAGTGTGAATAGTTCCAAAGTAGTATGTGTATTTCTAGGGCAGTGTGTGTAGTTCCAGAGCAGTATTTGTATTTTCAAGGTAGTGTGTTCTGTTCTAGAGAAGTTGGTGTAGTTCTAGACCAATATGAATGTTTCCAGGGTGGTATGCTCAGTTCCAGAGCAGCATGAGTATTTTCCAGAGCAGTGTGTGCTGTTCTAGAGTAGTTGGTGTAGTTCAAGAGCTGCATGAGTATTTTCTAGGGCAGTTGGTGTAGTTCTAGAGCAGTATGAATGTTTCCATGGTGGTATGCTTAGTTTCAGAGCAGCATGAGTATTTTCCAGGGCAGTGTGATTAGCTCCAGAGAAATATGTGTATTGTCAGGACAGCGTGAACATTTCTAGAGAAGTATGAGTATTTCTAGGATGATATGTTCAGTTTCATAGCAGCATGAGTATTGTCCAGGGCAGTGTGATTAATTCCAGAGGAGTCTAAGTATTTCCAGGGCAGTGTGATTATTTTAGAATAGTATGTGTATTTTCAAGATAGTATGTGCGATTCCAGAGCAGTATGAGGATTTCCAGGGCAGTGTGGTCAGTTCCAGAATAGTATGTGTATTTCCAGAGCAGTATGTGTATTTTTAGGGTAGTATGTTCGGTTCTAAGGAAGTGTGAATAGTTCTAGGACAGTATGGGTGGCTCCAGAGCTGTATAGGTAGTTCTAGAGTAGTGTGTATATTTATATTCGGTTCTAGAGCAATATGAATATTTCCAGGGTAGTGTGATCAATTTTAGGGTAGTATATGTATTTCTCGACCAGTGAAGGTAATTTCTGAAGGTGCGTGTGCAGTGTTCAACAGGAAGGCAGGGTAGGGACAGGATAGTTCGTGTACTTTCCGAGTAGTATGTATATTTTCTGAGCAGTATGTATACTTCCCGAGCAGTATGTTTAAATCCCGGACAGTTCCTGAGATATGCAAGGGGGTTTAGGGGTTCCTCTTATATCTGGTAAAATCAAGAAGAGAGGATGATTAAGGATAGCAGGGGGAGTTTAAGGGGAATAAGCATGATTAAATAAGATATTTTATTATTTGTTTACATTATGTAAATTTAATGTTTGTCAAGAGAGTGAATGACACAAGGAATGGGCGAAGAAGATAATTTAAATACAGGCGGGAAAAGCAATTACAGAGACAGCTGGGTAAAGGGTATTAAAGTAAATGCACCTCGAGGAGAAGGTGGTTGGTTCACCTATAAAAGGGGCAGAGGAGGACGAGACAAGGGATGGTCTGTTGGTTCAATTGGCTCAAGTCATGATTGACCAGGACTCGAGTTTGACTCGAGTGATGTTTTGATGTTTCGACAAAAACATATGACAATGTAATTGTCATGGAAAGTCCAAGTGGGACACTTGGCAAGGAAAAGTCCAAGCATGGGTCTTGGCATGAAAAGTCCAAGCATGAGTCTTGGCATTTGGAAAGTCCAAGGGGTTTGATATTGGCGGCGCAAAGTCCAAGGGTGAAGTCTTGGCATCATAAGTCCAATGGTTGACGGCGTAAAGTCCAAGCGAAGTCTTGGCGGAGTAAGTCCAATGTGCCTTGGCGGTGTAGACACAATTAGCATGACATAGCCGATGGAAGCACCTGAAGGCTAGGGCGATGGATGAACAAGTCATGGATAACTTGGAGGGATCCGAGAGGTGTGAGGCTGATGGAGGTGGCTAGAAGGCTTAGGTCTAGGCTAAGGGTGGTCTAGCAATTATGGGGGAACTATACATGGGCTAAAACCTCATGTTTGAGGTGTGCTAGTCGACTGGTGCCATGTGACAGTCGACTGGCTGAGTCAACTAGGGTTTGACTGTTGGAATTGGCCTAGCAGTCGACTGTCAGAGTTGGCAGTCGACTAATCAGCCGAGCAGTCGACTGATCGTGTGATCAGTCGACTGGTGCTCGGGTTTTGGAGCACAGAATGGAATCTCACTCGACCGCTGCGGTCAACAGTCGAGTGATGGCTTGATCAGTCGATTGATGGTCATAATCAGTCGACTGATGATGGATCCGTTGGATTTTTCCAGCGTGGATCTAGCCATTGTCTCACGACAACAGTGGCATCAGTCGACTGATGATCTCGAGCAATCGACTGATCGACTTTTTCCAGCACAGGTAGAAGCTTTAAAAGGAGCTCGTGGAGGAGGAAAAATGTAGCAATTTTCTTGGACAAATTGAAGGGGAGAGTTGGTGTTTTCTAGTCCTTCAAGGCTAGTCCAAGGTAATCAAAGATCAAGCAACCAAAGTGCTCTTGTAAAGTATTTTTCTTTACTTGCATTGTATTTCTCATTTGTATTAGCTTGTATCTTGTGTATTGCTTAGTGTAATCATTGTACGAGGTTTTTCCACCTCCGACTTGTGTCGAGAAGGAGTTATTTGTGATTAGTGATTGTGTGTGCATCACTAGAGCTCATCCGAGCTCGATCCGTGGAGTAGGAATCGTTTCGGTTCCGAACCATGTTAAATATTTGTGTATTGGTGTGTTTGATTATGTCTATTTTGTTATTGCTTTTATCATTATTATTCTGCTGCGCTAACGAAATTTGTAGACTCAATCATGAACTAATTCCATCATCGGTACTAGCACGCGCTATTCACCCCCCTCTAGCGTTCCAATGATCCCCTACAAGTGGTATCAGAGCGAGACCGCTCTTGAAGTTTAACAACTAAGGGAGCACGCTAGAGGGTGAAGA
This sequence comes from Wurfbainia villosa, assembly GCA_025175895.1. NCBI lineage: Eukaryota > Viridiplantae > Streptophyta > Magnoliopsida > Zingiberales > Zingiberaceae > Wurfbainia > Wurfbainia villosa. The sequence goes on from CM045997.1 coordinate 39,783,201, forward strand.
TGGAAGTCCAAGAACAATTAGGATGGGACATCAACACACAGGTGCCCTACACTTTCTATGGACTAGAAGACTTCAATTCTTGGAAGAGAAGAATTGAAGATTTTTTTATGATGAAAGATTTTGAGGAATGATCCATATTAATGGAAGGATTTGAGTATCCAAAAGGACCAAAAGGTGGCTTCCTAAAAAAGAAGAGATGGAGTGAAGAGCAACTCCAAAGATTTGAGAATAACAAGAAGGTAATCAATTTTATTTTTGATTTAATTCCTAATGACTTCTTGTGTAGCCTAGGTGAGTGCATGGATGCCAAGGAGCTATGGAGCGATTTGGCTAAGCTTCATGAAAATTCATCATCAATCCAAGAAGAAGAAGAAGAGGAGTACTCACCCTCTCAAGCTCAAACAAGTACATCATCATCTATAGAGCTTGAGGATTCGGGAGTTGATAGAGAATCAATTTCCAGATCGGTGGAAGAAGTGGAAGAAGCATCCACTTCAAGGATTGAGGGGGAGGAGAGACCATCCACACCGGAGGAAGAGCAAAGTCAAGAAGAATCTTCTACTTCCGGTCAAGAAGAAGAGCAAGCTCAAGCTTCCACCACCACCCTAGGTAACTCAAACACGGTATTTCAAAATAAAAATCATATAATTTACTTTGAGTGTAGGGAAAGTGGGTATTACAAGAGCAAATATCCAAAGAGAGTAAGAAAAGCTCAAACGGTACCAAAAGTTAAGGATGTCGGTCCCCCAACAACCATCAAAAGCAAGGAGCACATTATTTGCTTTAAATGTCGACTACCGGGACACTACCGAAGTCAATGCTCTATGGGGGAGAAGAAGGGGCAAAAAGGAGCACCACAAGTAGGGGGAGCTTCCAAAGCTAACCCTAAGGTATTTTTAAATAAAGCTCCTTATTCAAATAATGTCAAAAAGCATGCTAGAAATAATTTTAGCAATCTTGCTATTTATCAAAAAGAGCATGCTAGAAATAGAGAATATTGCTTAGGATCTAAGAAAGTCAACCTTGTTGGAGATTTGGGGGCGCTAGAGGGGGGGTGAATAGCGTTGACCGTAGGAAGATGGAAATCGATCGCGTGTTCGTGTCTACAAGTTTCGTTAGCACAGCGGAATATATATATGATAACAATAACGAAACACAATCACAAACACAATAACAAGAAGATTTAACGTGGTTCGGAACCGAACGGTTCCTACTCCACGGATCGAGCTCTAAAGAGCCCTAGTGATGCACACACACTCACTAATCACAAATACTCCTTCTCAACACATGTCGGAGGTGGAGAAACCTCTTACAATAGATTACAACAATAATCTAAAAGCAACAAGCAAATACAATGAAGAATAATGCAATACAAGTAAAGAAAACACTTTACAAATGCTTTGGATTGCTTGCTTTTGGTTTCTTGAAGAGTGGCCTTGGAGACTCTGATTTGCAGCAACAAATCGCCCCAAAGATGCTCAAGAAACCATTGCCAAAAATCCTCCCGTCGAGCTCCTTTTATCCTTGTGCGCGACCTGGATTTCCGCCTATCAGTCGACTGCCATAAGTCACCAGTCGACTGATGCCACTGTCGTCATGAGACAACGGCTCGATCCACGCTGGAAAAACTCCAACGGATCTCTTGGCGATCGCCAACATTTGCAATGATCGCCACCGCGTAGTCGGCCACGAGCATTCTGCGCTCATGCGGCCGAACTAGCAGCGATGACCACGACTGGCCGACATCAGAGACATCGGGCCGATCCGCTCCATGAGCGATAGCCGACCGCGATGAGGTTTTAACCCAAGTATGGTGCCCCCATACTTGCTAGACCACCCTTAGCCTAGACCTAAGCCTTCTAGCCACCTCCATCAGCCTCACGCCTCTCAGATCCCTCCAAGTCATCCATGACTTGTTCATCCATCGCGCTAGCCTCCAGGTGCTTCCCTCGGCTATGTCATGCTAACGGTGTCTACACCGCCAAGGCACATTGGACTTACGCCGCCAAGACTCCGCTTGGACTTTACGCTGCCAATATCAATCCCCTTGGACTTCCCAAATGCCAAGACTCAAGCTTGGACTTTCCCTTGCCAACCCATGTTGGACTTTCCATGCCAAGACCCATGCTTGGACTTTCCATTTGCCAAGACCCATGCTTGGACTTCTCATTTGCCAAGACCCATGCTTGGACTTCTCATGCCAAGTACTCAAGACTTGGACTTTCCCAAATGCCAAGTGTTCCACTTGGACTTTCCATGCCAAGTGCACAAGACTTGGACTTTTCATGCCAAATACCCATGACTTGGACTTTACCTTGCCAAGACCCATGCTTGGACTTTCCCATAATCACCTGGTCAACCCCAGTCAACCATCATGGCCTTCCTCGAGTCAAACTCGAGTCCGGTCAAGCATGACCCGGGTCGATTGCTCCAACAATCTCCCCAACATATTAACCGACATTAATGTCAAACATTAATGCCAAACCACTTTGTCAAACATCAAAACATCACTTGAGTCAAACTCGAGTCTGGTCAATCGTGACCTGGGCCGATTGCACCAACAATCTTCCCCTTTTTGATGTTTGACAAAAACCAAATAAATCATCCGAGTTAGACCACTAACTCAAATCCCTTACCAATTATCCCAAATTGGTAAACACTCTCCAAATGTTCTCCCCCAAACATTCTCCCCCTTTTTGACTAACATCAAAAAGGTTTTCTCCCCAAGAGGGTCAATGTCTCATGTCCCAATGAGATCTTACAATCTCTCCCTTGATCCAAAAATAAATACCTAGGATGCCTACCATCTTCCTAGTGATAATTCACATATCACTCAAGAGAGACAATCTTATACTCTCTCCCAATTTCCAAATTGGGTATCAAAAACCCATCAATTTTCCCAATTGATGATACTCTCCCAATAACTTCTCCTCTTCAAGGAGAAAAACACATCCATCATCCCAAGATGGATACCTCCCCCTAAAGGCTTGCTCCCCCTTGATCATTGCACCAACAATGTCCTTGGGAAGCCCCTAAGCCAATAGGAACTCTAAACCATCAAAATTAAGGTTCTAAGTTCAAACTTGAACTTTCCATACCCTAAATTTGATACTTTGACCTAACACTTCTCCTAATCCATATCCAATGAATTTTCACCCTTTATAATGCTTCCCAAATCATATCCTAGGGTTAGAAGTGGTTAGGGACCTTTACCATGGCTGAACACGGGCTAAACAAACCTTGTTAATCCGAAATCAGACCTGACAGTCGACTCGACGATGTCGATCATTGCCACTCACATCGATCGAATCTCGATTTTGAAAATTCATAAATAATTATACGTAATTTGAAAAATCATGAAAATTCATACGTATAATACTTATGACACACACAATGGGTGAAAAATATTTGAAAATTATTTTACCCATAAAATAGTGAGTTTGATACAAAACTCAAAACCATTGAAATTTTCAATGTTTTGGCCTTATTTTGTATCAACTCTATCAATGGTGATTGCTATCAAAAGATAGACTTCACCAAGGTTTTTCAAAATGATTTTAAAATGTTTTCAAAACCTTATTTTGGATCATATTCCTTGGGCTCTATGTACATGACTTGTACACATGCTCTCCCAATGATCCACAAATGAAACAAGATGAGTTTTAGTTCATCTAGATGCAAAAAACTATGCACCTTGAACTCAACTCATATCCTAGCATCTCACATGTATCTAAGGTGTATAAATACACATACATGTCAATTTGATGTGAGATGTGGGTTTTGATCATCCTAAACTAGGGTTTCATGCATTCTCTAAGGCAACCCTACTTGATTCCCTTATAAATGGGACTTCAAGTCATGCCATAGTCCTTAATTCAATTTCAACCAAATTGTCTTAAATGCATGAATGATTATGGCATTAGAAATGTTATAAATAAACATATGCTCATAATCATGATGTCATGGCATAAGATGAAATCTAAAAGCACATGACATTTGAAACCTTAATCCTAAACATGAACATGACATATAAAATCATAGAAATAGGCATGATGTCATGACATGACATATGACAATCAAAGCATGGCATATAAAATATATAGGTATAGTAATACCAAAATTTTTTAATATTAATTGCCATTTGATATAGTTAGATATATTTTGCCATATTAACCTTAATCTCCCTAGTGTGTCAAAAACCCAAAATGGCACACTAACACTCTAAACCCTAATTGTGCCAATTTGATCATTTTATCAAACTTCATAACTAATATTGGCACATCCTAAAAATCTTTTAGGATTATAATTCAACCCTATTTCCAAGGTATCCATAACCTTGAAAATAACCTAAAATGCCACCTTTATCATGATTGAGTTAACTACCCATCCACTCAAGGTTGGCACATCCTAAATCCATCTAGCGTGAATCAATCACGCTCTTAGGAACCCAAAACCGAATTGAGCTCCTAGGGTTAATTAGGTATTCCTTAGGGATAACCTCCCTAGATACCTTCCTAATGACCCTCCTAGGCTTGTTAGCCTTGGTCATTTGGGTCTTACCTAGGTTGACTCTAGGGGTAACTCCCCTTGCAACCTTCTTAGTGGCCACCCTAGGTTTCCTTGAAACCCTAGCCACTAGGCACACCCTTTGGTCAATTCTAGGGATGACTTCCCTATTGACCTTGGTCTTCCTAGACCTAGTTTGTGTTCCATAGTCAAATGGAACACTATGATATGCCACCTTAGGCTTAGGTTTGTGACCCAAACCTTGCTTGCCCTTGGTTAACTTTTGACTCTTAGGTCCTAGGTGTTGACTTTGACTTTTGGACCCTTGATTTTGACCACTAGACCCTTTAAATTGATTTTGTATCTTACTTAGGGTCTTTTCAAATTTTTCAAGCCTTGACCTCAAGACTTGATTTTCCTTTTCTAATTGCCCAATTTTAGAATTTTGATTTAAAACTTGGGCATTGGACTTCCTAGGCATATGCCTAGTCCATTTAGGGTTTAGACCTAGGTGCTCTTGCACCTTTCTAATTGTCTCCCTAGGTAAAAATTTTCTAGAGTTATTTGACCTAGGTTTGTCCTTAGATAAGTTGTTTTTAGGGACATTAGTCCCAAATTTCTCCCTATTATCTAAGTGAATATTTTTAGCTCCTAAACAAAAGTATTTATTTCTCTTAGCATGCTTTTCATGGAAAATTGCTAGGGAATTGAAATTTCTAACATGCTTTTGTCTATTAACTAAAGAAAGAGCATTATTAACTTGATATACCTTAGGGTTAGCCTTAGTAGCTCCCCCTACTTGTGATGCTCCCCTTTGCCCCTTCTTCTCCCCTTGGGCATTGACTCGTAATGACCCTAGAGTCGGCATTCGAAGCAAATCACTTGCTCCTTGCTCTTTTTCATTGAGGCACCGGTCTCCTTGACTTTTGGCACGGGTGGAGTCTTCTTAACCCGTTTAGGACACTTACTCTTGTAGTGTCCTTTCTCCCTACACTCAAAGCATATAATATTCATTTTATTATTAATTGACATGCTTGAGTTACCTAGGGTGGTTGTGGTGGTCGGAGTGGATTCTTGAGCTTGCTCTTCCTCTCTACCGGATGTAGATGGTTCTTCTTGTTGCTCCGGTGTTGAGGTTCTCTCCTCCCCCTCAATCCTTGAGGTGGATGCTTCTTCCACTTCCTCCACCTCTTCCGATCCGGATGTTGATTCCCTATCAACCTCCGAATCCTCACTTCCTTGTGAGGATGATCTCTCATCTTCACCCTCCTTATCTTCTTGAATTGATGGTGAACTTTCTTGAGCTTGAGAGGGTGAGCACTCCTCTTCTTCTTCTTCTTCTTCTTCTTGGACCGATGATGAGTTTTCATGGAGTTTTGCCACTTGGCTCCATAACTCTTTAGCATCTACATAATTACCTAACATACACAAGATATTGTTAGGCATTAAATCAATTAAAAATTTTATCACCTTATCATTTTTCTCGGATGCTTGAACTTGCTCTTCGGTCCATCTTTTCTTTTTGAGGAATCCACCTCTTGGTCCTCTTGGATATTCAAATCCATCCATCAAAATGGACCATTCCTCAAAGTCTCTCATCATAATAAAATCCTCAATTCTTCCCTTCCAAGAATTGAATCCTTCTCGTCCGTATAGAGTGTAGGGCACCGGTGTGTTGATGTCCCAACCTAATTGATCTTGGACTTCCATCTTTTACCCTCTAGAGTCTTGCTCCCGGTTGTTAATCCGTTGAAGAGCAACCTTGCTCTGATACCACTTGTTGGAGATTTGAGGGCGCTAGAGGGGGGGTGAATAGCATTGACCGTAGGAAGATGGAAATCGATCACGTGTTCGTGTCTACAAGTTTCGTTAGCATAGCGGAATATATATATGATAACAATAACGAAACACAATCACAAACACAATAACACGAAGATTTAACGTGGTTCGGAACCGAACGGTTCCTACTCCACGGATCGAGCTCTAAAGAGCCCTAGTGATGCACACGCACTCACTAATCACAAATACTCCTTCTCGACACAAGTCGGAGGTGGAGAAACCTCTTACAATAGATTACAACAATAATCTAAAAGCAACAAGCAAATACAATAAAGAATAATGCAATACAAGTAAAGAAAACACTTTACAAATGCTTTGGATTGCTTGCTTTTGGTTGCTTGAAGAGTGGCCTTGGAGACTTTGATTTGCAGCAACAAATCGCCCCAAATATGCTCAAGAAACCATTGCCAAAAATCCTCCCGTCGAGCTCCTTTTATCCTTGTGCGTGACCTGGATTTCCGCCTATCAGTCGACTGCCATAAGTCACCTGACCGATGCCACGCTGCCATGAGACAATCGCTCGATCCACGCGAAAAACTCCTAACGGATCTTTTCGGCAATCGATCGCCAACATTGGCGGCGATCGCCGCAGCGAGTCGGCTACGAGCATTCTGTGCTCATGCGGGTCAACTAGCAAATGACTCGGTAACGCCGCATGGCGGCCAGAGACATCAAGATGAGGTTTTAACCCAAGTATGGTGCCCCATACTTGCTAGACCACCCTTAGCCTAGACCTAAGCCTTCTAGCCACCTCCATCAGCCTCACGCCTCTCGGATCCCTCCAAGTCATCCATGACTTGTTCATCCATCGCGCTAGCCTCCAGGTGCTTCCCTCGGCTATGTCATGCTAACGGTGTCTACACCGCCAAGGCACATTGGATTTACGCCTCCAAGACTCCGCTTGGACTTTACGCTGCCAATATCAATCCCCTTGGACTTCCCAAATGCCAAGACTCAAGCTTGGACTTTCCCTTGCCAACCCATGTTGGACTTTCCATGCCAAGACCCATGCTTGGACTTTCCATTTGCCAAGACCCATGCTTGGACTTCTCATTTGCCAAGACCCATGCTTGGACTTCTCATGCCAAGTACTCAAGACTTGGACTTTCCCAAATGCCAAGTGTTCCACTTGGACTTTCCATGCCAAGTGCACAAGACTTGGACTTTTCATGCCAAGTACCCATGACTTGGACTTTACCTTGCCAAGACCCATGCTTGGACTTTCCCATAATCACCTGGTCAACCCCAGTCAATCATCAAGGCCTTCCTTGAGTCAAACTCGAGTCCGATCAAGCATGACCCGGGTCGATTGCTCCAACAATCTCCCCAACATATTAACCGACATTAATGTCAAACATTAATGCCAAACCACTTTGTCAAATCCCTTTGTCAAACATCAAAACATCACTCGAGTCAAACTCGAGTCTGGTCAATCGTGACCTGGGCCGATTGCACCAACAAACCTTAGGAAGAAGGAGAAATTTGGGACTAATGTCCCTAGAAATATTTTACCTAAGGACAACCCTAGGTCAAACAATTCTAGACAAATCCTACCTAGGGAAACCATTAGAAAGGTACAAGAGCATCTAGGTCTCAACCTCAAATGGACTAGGCATATGCCTAGAAAGAACCATGCCCAAGGTTTAAATAAAAATTCTAAAATTGAGTAATTAAAATTAGAGAACCAAACCTTAAGGTCAAGGCTTGAAAAACTTGAAAAGACCTTCAATAAGATGCAAAATCAATTTCAAGGGTCTAATAGTCAAAGTCAAGGGTCTAGGACTCAAAGTCAACATCTAGGGCCAAAGAGAGAAAAGTCAACCAAGGACAAGAAGGGTTTGGGTCACAAACCTAAGCCTAAGGTGGCGTATCATAGTGTTCCATTTGATTATGGAACACAAATTAGGTCTAGGAAGATCAAGGTTACTAGGGAAGTCATCCCTAAGAGTAACCAAGGTGTGTGCCTAGTGGCTAAGGTTTCAAGGAAATCTAGAGAAGTCACTAAGAAGGTTGCAAGGGGAGTAACCCCTAGAGTCAACCTAGGTAAGATCCAAATGACCAAGGCTAACAAGCCTAGGAGAGTCATTAGGAAGGTATCTAGGGAGGTTATCCCTAGGGAATACTAGTTAACCCTAGGAGCTCAAATAGGTTTTGGGTTCCTAAGAGCGTGATTGATTCACGCTAGATGGGTTTAGGGTGTGCCAACCTTGATTGGATGAGTAGTTAACTCAACCATGGTAAAGGTGGCATTTTAGACAATTTTCAAGGTTATGGGTACCTTGGAAATAGGTTTGATTTTTAATCCTAAAAGATTTTAGGATGTGCCAATACATTCTTGGAATTATGAAAAATCAATTAATTTGGCACAATTTAGGTTTAGAGGTTAGTGTGCCATTTTGGATTTTTGGCACACTTGGGAGGTTTGTAGTAATATAGCAAAATAAATCTAATTATAACAAATGACAACTAATATTAAAATTTAGGTATTATGATACCTATACTTTTTATATGCCATGCTTTGTTTGCCATATAACATACCATGACATCATATTTTTTTTTATCATTTATATGTCATGATCATATTTAGGGTTAGGTTAAATGTCATGTGTTTTTAAATTATATCATATGTCATGACATCATGATCATTGGTCATGCTTTATTATGCTATTATTTATGTCATGATCATCTCATGCATTTAATTTGATTAAAATTGATTTAAGGACTTTGGCATGACTTGGAGTCCCATTCATAAGGGAATCAAGTAGGGTTGCCTTAGAAAATGCATGAGACCTTAGATTAGGATAACCAAAACCCACATCTCACATCTAAACTGACATGTATGTGTATTTGCACACCCTAGATGCATGTGAGATTCTAGGATATGAGTTAAGTTCAAGGTGCATAGTTTTTGCATCTAGATGAACTAAAACTCATCTTTAACCAACAAGTGGATCATTGGGAAAGCTTGTGTACAAGTCATATGCATTGAGCCCAAGGAATATGATCCAAAATAAGGTTTTGAAAATATTTTAAAATCCTTTTTGAAAAACCTTAGTGAAGTCTATCTTTTGATAGCAATCACCATTGATAAGATTGATACAAAGTGAGCTAAAACTTTGAAGTTTTTATTCACTTTTGGATTTTGTATCAATTTCAATATTTTATGGGTAAAATGTTTTTTTATCATTTTTCACCCATTGTAGGTGTCATAAGTAGTATACGTATGAATTTTCATGATTTTTCGATATACGTATATTTATTTATGCATTTCAGAAAATCGACTTTGATAATTGAAAATCGGATTTTTTAGTTATCAGTCGACTACCCTTGATGGCAGTCGATTGATGAGGGTGGTAGTCGACTGATAGCTGAGAGAGTCGACTGCCAATGTTGAATTCAGGAAAACAAGGTTGTTTAGCCCGTGTTCAGCTACGGTTAAGGTCCCTAACCACTCCTAACCCTAGGATATGCTTTGGGAAGCATTAGAAAGGGTGAAAATCCATTGGATATGGATTAGGAGAGGTGTTAGGTCGATGTATCAAACTTAAGGGTAGGAAAGTTCATGTTTGAACTTTGAACCTTATTTTTGATATGTTTAGAGTTCCAATTGGCTTAGGGACTTCCCAAGGACATTGTTGGTGCAATGGTCAAGGGGGAGTAAGCCTTTAGGGGGAGGTATCCATCATGGGATGATGGATGTGTGGTTTGACCACATCCATAACCGATTGTTAGTGAAAGCCCTAGAGCCAATCATATGATGATTGTTGTATGGACTTTATTGTATCATATTCCTATTTATAAAGGCATGGTTATTATATTTACTTGTATTGGTGCCAAATAACTAAATATAATAATGTCCTTGGGTAGTAGGTTCTTATCTATGTCAATCGATTGGATGAATCGATAATGAGATGATATAGAGAACACTACTCTTAATCATTCCTAGTCGAGTATTAACATTCAGGGACAATGTTAATGCGTAGAGACTAGCATGTAGGTCAACAAGATGACTTGATCTCACAAGTCATGGATATGAGATATCAAGTTGACACATGGGTATGCATTGGAGAATGTATACTGAATGACCCGCCATGAGAAAGTATCATGGATCGTTATATGAGTGTCATATACTTTCTCATGTGGCTATTAGTATGACTATTAGTCCTTAGACCTGAAGTCACCATGGTTCCCTACATAAGGAGTTGCATACTTTGGTTTCGTCAAACGTCACCCGTAAATGGGTGGACTATAAAGGCGATTACTGGGTATGTAACAAATTATGCGGAGGGATGTGAGTGATGTAGATGGGATCTATCCCTCCTATATGACGGGGGTGACATCGATATTCTTGATAGAGTGAGACCACGAAGTGCATGGCCATGCCCAAATGAGTCAATATGAGATATTGAGCTCATTTGATTAGAGTGAGTCTACTTGGAGTTCAAGATTTAGATTGTACCGAGGATGACACGGTCTATGCCTCGATTGGTCAATCTAGATGTCAAGGATAGAGGGACATTGTCACATATTGTGAGAGTCACAATTAGTAGTCACAAAGGTGATGTTGGAGCTCAACATTCTTGTAACTTGGGTAGCAATGATGTGTTGCTAGATACCGCTCATTGCTTATGTTCCTAAATCGGTTTAGGGACATTGCCAACGTTACAAGAACCTATAGGGTCACACACATGAGAGCAATTAGATGGAGATTAGGTTCATATGATGAACCATGAGGATTAGGTTCATGGGATGAACCAAATTGGATTAAGAGTAATCCAAATTAGACTAATTGAGTTAGACTCAAGTTGATTCAAGTGTTGAATGAGTCTAATTGAGATTTGATTCATCAAATCAATTTAAATTAATGAATAGAGATTCATTATATTAAATTGACTTGAGTCAAGTGGTTAGATTTGATCAACCATGGAGATTAGAGGTCAAGTTTGACTTGACTTGAGAGGAAGTTGAAAGGTCAAGTTTGACTTGACCAAATGCCATGTCATGATGATGACTAGGCATGGCCGCCAATGATGATGCTCCACATCATCATTGACTTAATCAATTAGTGCCACATCATGAGGGAGACCAAGGGTCATGGGAGTTACATGCATGCATGTAACTCCCCCTCCATGAAGTGGCCGGCCACCCATTTGGGGGTTATGTGAGTGAAAATTCATTTGATGAGTTACTCTCATTACTTCATCTTCAACCTTGGAACCTTTCCTCTCAAGCTCTCCCTCTCCCATCCCTCTCTTTGGCCGAAATTCCTAAGGGAGTGCTAGCACACTCTAAGGCATTTCTCTCCACCTATTGCTTGTGTGGATACCATAGAAGTGTGCACTTGACACTCTCGAGTTCCGCGAACTTTGACGAGCGGATAAGCGAAGGGCGCCGCCACGAGGGTAACGTTCTAACCTCTTAGATCTAAGGTAGATCTAGGATTTTGTGTAAGCACATACATGTAATTATAATTTTTATACTTCGCACGGATCCGGGGCCGGGGCTTCCGAGGTTTCCGCAACGCAAAAAGCGGTTTTTGCGGCTCGGAAACCCAACAAAGGGTATCGAGCCACGTCGAAGCATGTATGTGTTTCGTTTTTTGTAGTTTTTATATTAGATATAAAAATTACAGATTTATATGTTTCTGTAAATTTTCTTATTTTATAGAATTTTTGGGTATTTTTCTCGTAGAGTCGAAGCAACGAGTGTTGGGACACTCGTAGGCTTCAACCGTCGAGAAAAACTCTCCGAATCGGCGAGTTCTCGCTTTAGGTTTTTGGTACAGCGACTTAAGTCGCTGTAAGATCATTGTAGGGACACTCGCGAAGTTTATTTTGCGAGTAGGGGCGCTGCCCCTATCCCCGAAAGGGGCCATGTCCCGCGATCGCGCCCGGAAACCGCTTAGCGAGACCGTTTCGGAGGGGTGACTCATAAATTCAAAATAAATTAGGAAAAATTATAGAAATTTTCTGTAAAAATACATAATTTAGAATTATGTATAATTCTGTGATTGTCATGGCCCAATAACCCAATTGGATTGGATTATGTGTGTTGTAATTCATAATACGGCCTGCGTGCCGTTTTGTGGTTGTGCGTGTTGTAAAATGTTTGCGACTGTGCCGCACCTCTTCTTTTAATATTCTAGTTGTAAATAGTTTAAGACTCGAATGTAACTCGAGTTTCGTATTTGTAATGTACAAAAATGGAGCGGTGGAAAGTCCACTTGAAGATGAGCTTACGAGAAGGGTGACGACGACACATGGCGGTCAAAGGAAGCACTTGGAGAAGCCGCTAGCCTTAGGTTGACCGTCCGATCTTCTCATTGGCTTGAGAAGATCGTAGTAGGGCCATGACTATATCACATTTAATTATATATATATATATGTTGATATATATATATTTAATTGATTTATGCTTGTATGTATGTGATGCATGCTAGTGAAAAAAAAATGCTTGTATGTATATGATGCATGCTAGGTTAATTTTCTTGTATGTATATGATGCATGCTAGAATAATGAATGTATGTATATGATGCATGCTAATATAGGATAATAAAGGCCTAAATGCGTATAAGATACACATTATGATTAGATTAGATCATAATCGAATCAACTCGAAAATGCCTACCGAGCCTTGATACCCATCACTACCTCGATCATTTGTTGTTGTTGAATCTGCCAAAGCAGAGCAACACATATTATCTTGGTAGGGTGCGGAGGGACAATCTTGGTCCTGCCTATCACGACTCGGGTTAGAGTAAGCTCAATTAGATTGAGCAAAACTAGTTAACTCAATTGGATCGAGTAGAACTATAGGCATATTCCAATCGTTGGAAAGATAGGTTAAGATCGCATTTACACTAAATCTTGGGCGATTTAGCCAAAGCTAACTCAAGGTCTTTTGTAAATGTGGGTCTTAATCCTATAAACAAGAGTTGCATAGAGATGTAATCGGTAATGTGTTACCCACCGATCGTACTAAGTCTTGGGCGATTTAGCCAAAGCTAACTCAAGGCTTAGTATGATGTGGATCTTGTCCCACAAGAATTATAGCTAGTTTGTATGAATCAAGTAAATGTGGTTTGACCACATCCATAACTCGATTCTATAAAATTCCTATAATTCAGTGGGAGCATCATTTGATTAAAGGCCTAATTAAATGATAAAAGGAATATGATATTAATTCTCTGCATTGTATGTTGTAGATTACTATGTCAAACAACACGAACACTCTCTCTCTGCGATCTGTCCTTGAGAAGGACAAGCTCAATGGAGCAAATTTCCTGGACTGGTACAGGAACCTGAGAATTGTTCTCACCCAAGAAAGGAAGCTGTACGTCCTGGAGCAGCCCATTCCAGAGGCACCTCCTGCCACTGCCTCGCGAGCTGACAAAGATGCTTACAAGAAGCATCAAGATGATGCATTAGATGTGTCATGTCTAATGCTCGCGAACATGAACTCTGAGCTTCAGAAGCAACATGAGTTCATGAATGCTTATGATATGGTTGGACATCTTCGTCAACTATATCAAGGACAAGCTAGGCATGAGAGATATGAAGTCTCTAAAGCACTATTTGGGTCTAAAATGCAAGAAGGGACTCTGTAGGTTCATATGTACTCAAGATGATTGGGTACGAGAAAACCTACAAAGGCCGGGATTCCCACTTGGCCAAGAGTCGCCATCGACCTAATCTTGCAATCTTTGCCAAGAGCCTTGATCAATTTGTCATGAATTATAACATGAATGAAATTGATAAGCCATCGTACTGAAATGCTCAAAGATGTTGAGAACTCAGAGCTTAACCTTAAGAAGGGTAAATCGACACCATTTTGATGGTGCGTAAGAAGAAAGGCAAGGGCAAGCCTAAAGGTAAGGGAAAGTCCCAAGCCAAGGGCAAAGGCAAAGAACTTAAACCCAAAGGAGGGGTAGCCAAGGAAGGGGCTTGCTTCTTCGCAAGGAAGCGGGTGACATTGGAAGCGAATCGCAAGGCATACCTGGAAGATCTTAAGAAGAAGAGAAGTGAGACTTCTACTTCAGGTATAAATGTTATAGAAGTCAATCTATCTATTTCTTCATCATGGGTATTAGATACCGGATGTGCATCTCACATTTGTTCCAATGTGCAGGGGCTGAGAAATAGCTAGGCATTGACATTGGGCGAGGTGGACCTACGAGTAGGCAATGGAGCAAGGGTTGCCGCTGTCAGAGGAACTTATGATCTATCTCTCGCCTCCGGGCTTGTACTAGAATTAGATGAATGTTGTTATGTGCCCGCTTTAACTAAGAACATCATTTCAGCTTGTTCGACAAGAAAGGTTTTTCATTTATAATAAAGAACAAATGTTGTTCACTTTATTTAAATGATATGTTCTATTGTAGTGCACCTCTAATGAACGGACTCTACTTTCTAGACTTAGAGAGCCCTATCTATAACATAAGTACCAAGAGGTTCAAGTCAAATGAGTTGAACCAAACCTATCTCTGGCATTGTCGCTTAGGTCATATAAATGAGAGTCGCTTATATCAGCTCCATAAGGATGGGCTGTTAGACTCATTTTATTTTTAATAATATGAGACAATCGAGTCTTTCCTTTTATGCAAGATTACCAAGACACCCATTATTGGACAAAGCGAAAGAGCAACAGATTTGTTAGGACTTATACATAGTGATGTATGTGGTCCTTTCAATGTTGCTGCTAGAGGTGGTTACAGGTACTTCATTACATTTACTGATGACTTCAGTAGATATGGTTATGTGTATCTTATGACACATAAATCAACTTTTGAAAAGTTCAAAGAATTCAAGAATGAAGTACAAAACCACTTGGCAAGAGTATTAAGATACTGATCAGATCGAGGTGGTGAATACCTTAGCCATGAGTTTCGTGACTATCTAGCCGAGTGTGGGATTCTATCCCAACTCACTCTCCCGAACACCACAAAGGGAATGGTGTATCCGAAAGGAGGAATCGTACCCTATTGGATATGGTACGATCTATGATGAGTCACACAGATCTTCCTATATCCTTTTGGGAATATGCTCTAGATACAGCAGCCTTTACCCTTAACCGTGTACCATCCAAGGTCAGGGTAAAGACACCATATAATGATATGGACAGGGAAAAATCCCAAGATGTCTTTTATGAGGATTTGGGGTTGTGAGGCTTACGTTCGACGTCAAGTCTCAGACAAACTGGGACCCAAATCCGATAGGTGCTATTTTGTTGGATATCCCAAGTCTACAAAGGGATATTACTTCTACATTCCCAGTCAGCACAAAGTGTTTGTGGCAAAGACTGGGGTTTTTCTAGAAAGGGATTTTGTTTCTAGAAAAACTAGTGGGAGTACCTTCGATCTTGAAGAAATTCAAGATAAGGACCATAGCACTGAGGCCTTGATGGAGGTTGAACAGGAACCACAAAGTGTTGTGGGTGAAGAGGTTGTTGCACAAAGAGTTGTGGAACAACCACCTGTTCAAGTAGACCTACCTCTTCGCAGGTCTGATAGGGTACGTCGTCAGCCTGAGAGATACTCATTTCTCTTGTTTGACCATGATGACGTTATGCTCATTGAGAATGAGCCTACCTCCTATCAGGAAGCTGTGATGAGCCCAGATTCTGAGAAATGGCTAGACGCCATGAGATCCGAGATGGAATCCATGTACACTAACCAAGTATGGACTTTGGTTGATCCACCTGAAGGGGTCAAACCCATTGGGTGTAAGTGGGTCTTTAGGAGAAAGACTGACATGGATGGACATACGCATACCTATAAGGGCCGATTGGTGGCTAAAGGTTTCAAGCAAATTCATGGTATTGACTATGATGAAACCTTTTCTCCAGTGGCGATGTTTAAGTCCATTCGGATCTTGCTTGCTATTGCAGCATACCACGATTATGAGATCTGGCAGATGGATGTCAAAACCGCGCTTCAATGGAAACTTACTCGAGGATGTGTACATGACACAACCCGAGGGTTTTGTAGATCCACAAAGACATCGGGAAGGTATGCAAGTGCAAAGGTCCATTTATGGGCTAAAGCAAGCTTCGAGTGGAATCTTCGATTCGATGATGCGATCAAACAGTTTGGTTTCATCAAGAATGAAGATGAACCCTGTGTCTACAAGAGGGTTAATGGGAATACAGTTGTCTTCCTTGTACTGTATGTGGATGACATACTACTCATTGGGAATGACATCCCTTCGCTACAGTCTGTGAAGACTTGGCTGGGGACGTGCTTCTCAATGAAGGACTTAGGTGAAGCAGCCTGTATTCTAGGCATCAAGATCTATAGAGATAGATCTAAGAGATTGCTTGGCCTAAGTCAGAGTACATACATTGACACGGTATTACTTCGGTTTGCCATGCAGAATTCCAAGAAAGGACTTCTGCCGATGTCACATGGTGTGAGTCTTTCGAAGACTCAAAGTCCTTCTTCTAGAGAGGAGAGAGACCGCATGGATAAGATCCCTTACGCATCTGCTATAGGATCTATCATGTACGCCATGCTGTGTACTCGTCCTGATGTCTCGTATGCTTTGAGCATGACGAGTAGATAGATACAGATCGATCCGTGAGCGCCATCGGATAGCGCAAGAATATTCTTAAGTACTTAAGAAGGACTAAAGAATATTTCTTGATATTTGGAGGCAATGAGGAGCTAGCTGTAAAGGGTTACAGCGATGCCAGCTTCCAAACTGACCAGGATGATTACAGATCGCAGTCAGGGTTCGTGTTTTGCTTGAATGGTGGTGCTGTGAGCTGGAAGAGTTCGAAGCAGGACACAGTTGCTGATTCTACAACAGAAGACGAGTATATCGCTGCATCTGAGGCAGCAAAGGAGGCAGTTTGGATCCGCAAGTTCATTACTGAGCTTGGGGTGGTTCCTAGCATTGCAGATCCTATAGAGCTCTATTGTGACAACAATGGAGCGATTGCACAGGCTAAGGAACCTCGCTCACACCAGCGGACCAAACACATACTACGGCGCTTCCATCTCATTCGAGAGATCATCGATAGAGGAGATGTGAAGATTTACAGAGTACCCACAGAGGCTAACATCGCAGATCCCTTGACCAAGGCTTTGGCACAGAAAAAGCATGATGGTCACACTAGGTCATTGGGTATTAGATACTACGGTGATTGGCACTAGTGCTAGTGGGAGATTGTTAGTGAAAGCCCTAGAGCCAATCATATGATGATTGTTGTATGGACTTTATTGTATCATATTCCTATTTATAAAGGCATGGTTATTATATTTACTTGTATTGGTGCCAAATAACTAAATATAATAATGTCCTTGGGTAGTAGGTTCTTATCTATGTCAATCGATTGGATGAATCGATAATGAGATGATATAGAGAACACTACTCTTAATCATTCCTAGTCGAGTATTAACATTCAGGGACAATGTTAATGCGTAGAGACTAGCATGTAGGTCAACAAGATGACTTGATCTCACAAGTCATGGATATGAGATATCAAGTTGACACATGGGTATGCATTGGAGAATGTATATCGAATGACCCGCCATGAGAAAGTATCATGGATCGTTATATGAGTGTCATATACTTTCTCATGTGGCTATTAGTATGACTATTAGTCCTTAGACCAAGTCACCATGGTTCCCTACATAAGGAGTTGCATACTTTGGTTTCACAAACGCCACCCGTAAATGGGTGGACTATAAAGGCGACATCGGGGTATGTAACTAATTATGCGGAGGGATGTGAGTGATGTAGATGGGATCTATCCCTCCTATATGACGGGGTGACATCGATATTCTTGATAGAGTGAGACCACGAAGTGCATGGCCATGCCCAAATGAGTCAATATGAGATATTGAGCTCATTTGATTAGAGTGAGTCTACTGAGTTCAAGATTTAGATTGTATGAGGATGACACGGTCTATGCCTCGATTGGTCAATCTAGATGTCAAGGATAGAGGGACATTGTCACATATTGTGAGAGTCACAATTAGTAGTCACAAAGGTGATGTTGGAGCTCAACATTCTTGTAACTTGGGTAGCAATGATGTGTTGCTAGATACCGCTCATTGCTTATGTTCCTAAATCGGTTTAGGGACATTGCCAACGTTACAAGAACCTATAGGGTCACACACATGAGAGCAATTAGATGGAGATTAGGTTCATATGATGAACCATGAGGATTAGGTTCATGGGATGAACCAAATTGGATTAAGAGTAATCCAAATTAGACTAATTGAGTTAGACTCAAGTTGATTCAAGTGTTGAATGAGTCTAATTGAGATTTGATTCATCAAATCAATTTAAATTAATGAATAGAGATTCATTATATTAAATTGACTTGAGTCAAGTGGTTAGATTTGATCAACCATGGGAGATTAGAGGTCAAGTTTGACTTGACTTGAGAGGGAAGTTGAAAGGTCAAGTTTGACTTGACCAAATGCCATGTCATGATGATGACTAGGCATGGCCGGCCAATGATGATGCTCCACATCATCATTGACTTGGTCAATTAGTACCACATCATGAGGGAGACCAAGGGTCATGGGAGTTACATGCATGCATGTAACTCCCCCTCCATGAAGTGGCCGGCCACCCATTTGGGGGTTATGTGAGTGAAAATTCATTTGATGAGTTACTCTCATTACTTCATCTTCAACCTTGGAACCTTTCCTCTCAAGCTCTCCCTCTCCCATCCCTCTCTTTGGCCGAAATTCCTAAGGGAGTGCTAGCACACTCTAAGGCATTTCTCTCCACCTATTGCTTGTGTGGATACCATAGAGGAGTGTGCACTTGACACTCTCGAGTTCCGGCGAACTTTTGGACGAGCGGGATAAGCGAAGGGCGTCGCTATGAGGGTAACGTTCTAACCTCTTAGATCTAAGGTAGATCTAGGATTTTTGTAAGCACATACATGTAATTATAATTTTTATACTTCGCACGGATCCGTGGCCGGGGGCTTCCGAGGTTTCTGCAACGCAAAAAGCGGTATTTGCGGCTCGGAAAAACCCAACAGGATGGTATTTTTTTTTCTCATGAGGAGGAAAATGGTATTTTGAGATACCCAATTTGGAAATTGGGAGAGTGTATAGGATTGCCTCTCTTGAGTGATATGTGACTTATCACTAGGAAGATGGTAGGCATTGTAACGCCCGTGAAATTCTAGCAATTTTACGAGAATTTTTGGCTTTATGATGATAGGCTTTATGTAGGCCTTTTTGGAGAAATAAAAGAAAATAAGCCAAAAAGAGATGCAAAGCCTAGGAATTGAACCCCCCACCTCTAGAGATAGCCAAGCCTTATAGATGCACCCACTAACCATGAGCCCAATAGAATCATATCATTAGAGGAAAAGGGGAACCTATAGATAAATGGGAGGAGGGTAAATGAAGAGGCTTGACAAAGAGAAGAGAAACTTCTCTTCCTCCCCTTTATAAAGAAGAGAGAAGTTCCACTTGGCCACTTCTTCTTTCCTTCTTCCTCTTCTCTTCATTCTCACCGAAACCTAAGCCCTTCTTCTTCTTCCTTTGAGAGAGCCCTTGCAAGCTAGGAGAGAGCTAGGTGACTTCCATTAGGTCATCTCCTCAAGCAAAGCGAAGGAAGTAAGTTTTCCCTCACACTGCGGTGTATTAGTTTGATAGGTTAGGTTGCTTGAAAGAAATATGAAATTGTAGCCTTATAAGTTTGCCAACTAAGTTGGTGGGCTAGGATTCATGAAAATGCTACTAAGGGAGGTTTGTATGGGTGGTATGTTTCAAGTAGATACCTTTAGGAGTCCAAAGTCCAAAGGGATGACCCTATATGGTTCGGCCAACCCCAAGATTTTAGGGTTAGGGTTGCATGAACTTGATTCTAAAGTTATGTTCTTAGATGGTATGTTTCAAGTAAGACCTTTAAGTAACCACCATCCAAGATGATGCCCTTATAGGTTTCGCCACCCTAGGTAACTAGGGTTAGGGTTGCATGAAAATATCCCTAATGATGCTATGCTAGGTTATAATGCTCATGAATGACGGTTAGGTGACAAGAACCCTAGTTGAGCCCTTATAGGTTTCGCCACCCTAGGTAACTAGGGTTAGGGTTGCATGAAAATATCCCTAATGGTGCTATGCTAGGTTATAATGCTCATGAATGAAGGTTAGGTGACAAGAACCCTAGTTGAGCCCTTATAGGTTTGCCACCCTAGGTAACTAGGGTTAGGGTTGCATGAAAATATCCTAAAGATGCTATGCTAGGGTGTAGTGCTCATGAATGAATATTAGGTGACAAGAACCCTAGTTGAGCCCTTATAGGTTTGGCCACCCTAGGTAACTAGGGTTAGGGTTGCATGAAAATATCCTAATGAGGCTATGCTAGGTTATAATGCTTTATGAATGAATTTTAGGGGACAAAACCTAAGCTTGAGCCCTTACAAGATTCGCCAACCAATGATTTTAGGGTTAGGGTTTCATGAAAACACCCTATATGTAGTTGTGCTATGGGTATGTTTTTTTAATATGACATGAACTATGCTTGTGTGATGAATATGTTATGATTCAATGCAACATGAAATTAGGCTATGTGATGAACATGTTTGATGATTTAATATGCCTTGAATAGGCCTAGGAAATAAGCTTCATGTTATGATGTAATGTGCCATGAAACATGCTTAGGTGATGAACATGTTGTGTGAATTAATATGCCATGTATATGTTTAGGAATATGCTTCAAGTTTATGAATTAGTATGCCATGAAATTAGGCCATGTGATGAACATGTTTTATGATTCAATATGCCATGAATATGCCTAGGAAATGTGCTACATGTTTATGATGTAATGTGCCATGAATATTGTGATTTGCCTAGGTGAAGAACATGTTTTGTGATTTAATATGTCATGAATATGCTTAGGAAATATGCTTCATGTTTACGATGCAATGAAACATGCTTATGTGATGAACTCGTTTATGCTTTAGGACCCGTTAGGTACTCTTACGTTATGAATGCATGTGTCCTTATGATAAGATAAGATGGAGATGCTTCCTTTCAAGTAGGGATCAAGAGCTCTCCTTATGACAAGATAAGATGGAGATGCTTCCCTTTCAAGTAGGGATCAAGAGCTCTCCTTATGATATGATAAGATGGAGATGCTTCCCTTTCAAGTAGGGATCAAGAGCTCTCTTTATGACAAGATAAAATCAAGATGCTTCCATTTTTGTGTTGGAGATCAAGAGCATTCTTTATATTATGACAATAAAAAGGAAAGAATTAAGTATTTTACTTTGCAAGAGGTTAAGTACCCGACCGTCGGTGGTCGTTAATCAAATCCATAGGGACACAAGAAGACGTAAGAGGTCTTGCCTCGTAAGACGTAAGAGGTCTTGCTCTAGTAGGATCGTGGCTCGCTACTCACTGACCTATTAGGGAACGCGCATTATGTGGTACTTAACCTGGGGCCCCCCAAACAAGTTATGATGATATTGAAGTATTTATAAGTATATGTTTTGAAAAGAAAAGACTTTTATGATATTGTGTATGCTTATGTTAAATGCTCTGAATGCTTACGAACTAGGTTCTTTATGCATGCTAGATGTTATGAAGTTATGATGATATTGAAGTATTTATAAGTGTATGTTTTGAAAAGAAAAGACTTTTATGATATTGTGTATGCTTATGTTAAAGGCTCGATTGCTTACTTAACTAGGTTCTTTATGCATGCTAGATGTTATGAAGTTATGATGATATTGAAGTATTTATAAGTGTATGTTTTGAAAAGAAAAGACTTTTGATATTGTGTATGCTTATGTTAAAGGCAATGCACGAACTAGGTTCTTTATGCATGCTAGATGTTATGAAGTTATGATGATATTGAAGTATTTATAAGTATATGTTTTGAAAAGAAAAGACTTTTATGATATTGTGTATGCTTATGTTAAATGCTCTGAATGCTTACGAACTAGGTTCTTTATGCATGCTAGATGTTATGAAGTTATGATGATATTGAATTATTTATAAGTATATGTTTTGAAAAGAAAAGACTTTTATGATATTGTGTATGCTTATGTTAAAGGCCCTGAATGCTTACGAACTAGGTTCTTTATGCATGCTAGATGTTATGAAGTTATGATGATATTGAAGTATTTATAAGTATATGTTTTGAAAAGAAAAGACTTTTATGATATTGTGTATGCTTATGTTAAATTCTCAATGCTACTTACGAACTAGGTTCTTTATGCATGCTAGATGTTATGAAGTTATGATGTTTAGAGTTAAGTCTAAGTATGTGGTGACTATGTACTTTATGCTAGTTTAGGATTTATGATGTGGTGAAGGTTAAGGGTAAGGTTAAGAATACTTGCGACTATGTTCCTTCTGCATGATTAGGGTTTATGTTATTACAAATGTTTATGTTCAAGTTAACCAAATGCTTATGATTACGTTCTTTCATGCATGCTTAGTTTATGCAGTTATAACGCTCATGTTCAAAGTATGCCCTGCTTAGATTAATTATGCTTAACCTGCTTATGAACAATTCTATGCCATGCTTAGTTCTTTTGTACTATTACCTGGATATGTTGTTGATTAGTGTTGCTATGAAATGCTTAGGTCATTTTCTATGCCAGCATGCTCATGTTCTAATAGTTTGATGAAATCGTGGCTTTTGTGAGTAGGCAAGGATCTTACTAAGCTATATGCTTATAGTTTATTGAGATAAAGGAAGCAAGAGGACGTGGCAGGAGGGGCCATGTGCGTGTGTGATAGTGGCATGGTGGAAGAAGACCCTTCACTATCTGCTTATATTTATATGCTCTAAGAACAATTTAAGACATTGCTTCCGCTTATAAGACTTGTGTTTAATGAGTATCCCTTTATTTAAGAGGTTCGATATGTTAGAACTCATGAACGAATCCTTTCGTTATGCATGTTATGAAATGAGATAAGATATGTGGTCATGCTAATGATGAATAAGATAGGTGATGCATGTGCCAAAGAAGGTTTCAGTTATGATAACCTGTTTAAGCATGTAGACTTTGAACGGATCCATATGTAGTATGCTAATAAAAAAAAAATATATAGACCCAAGTAGCGCCGCCCTGAGAGCAGATAAGGGCGGGCGCTACAGGTGGTATCAGAGCGGGTTCACCTTTCCACTATCACACATCAAGCCTCCATCCTGCTATTTCCAAGTAAGTAACTTTATGCATACTTGAGTTTCTTTTATAATGAAGAATGACTCCTATTTAGATAGAAATAATACCTCATCATGTTTTAGTAGATTGGAATCACACTTGTGAACTAGATAGAAATAATACCTCATCATGTTTTAGTAGATTGGAATCACGCTTGTGATCTAGATAGAAATAATACCTTATCATATTTTAGTAGATTGGAATCACACTTGCGACTTAGATAGAAATAATACCTCGTTATGTTTAGTATAATGGAACCGTACTTGTGATTGAGATAGCAACAATACCTTACCATGCTTTATATGATGGAAACATGTCTTTAACCCAGACCTACCATTCCAAAAATTTCGAAGATCTGATTTTCGTAATTATCAGTGTCAGTCTATGCTCATATGAATTGAAATAAGCGGTTTAGTGCGGGTTAGTCGGTCTTATCTTGACTTCATTTTTCAATTTCAGATGGCACGACGATGACTACCATGACCGTCGTGATGTGTCCCAAACCGATTGAGGAAGCTATTGAAGAGATAGTTTATAAACTGATGGTGGGGTCGGGACACATGAGGAGACTCGATGGTCTCTTTAGGAGACTCGGCGTGAGGAGTTTCCGATACTGGATAATTATCGGATATGGGCCTTGGTACGCTCCCTGCCAAACGATTTCATGGTAGTCGCGCATCACGTATGGGGCCGCTATGAAGGGCGGATAACATATGCGGAGTTGTCTTTGGGAGCTCTTTGGAGCACAAGGTTCAAGAGAAGCTGTGGTAGAGAATCCGGTGGTAGCCGGCCTCAAGAGGAAGGAAGAGGGTTACGTAAGCAGTCAACTTAGTGGCGGTAGGAGACTACCCTAGTGAGGCGGGGAAGATAGGACTAAAAATAGTTACAACCGCACTAGGGTTTGTCCTAGTGGGAGTCATAATGAACTATCTTCTTAAGTAGTTTCGTTGTTCCAATTAGGAATAAAGAATGTTATATGTTAACATTATTCATACAGTGCGAAAATATGAATAAAAGATGATGAGTCGTTCTTTTGAAATTAAAGATGAGTTAGTTGCATGGGAAGTGTATGGTATAATTGATCAATGTCGGTTAGATGGAACATCTGAATAATGAGTGGAAACAAAGTCCGGTGCCGCTTTGATGTCCTTATCGATGCTATCTCAACCTCGAAAAGTGAAGCAATGAATTACGGAATAGAAATCATTTCGACAACTTTCCACCATGACTATAACGCCGACGCCGTTTCGACGATATAAAGGGAAAGCAAGATGGTGATTCGGACATCCGAAGTTCAAACAAGAAGTACCGAAGGAAGGGATAATGGATTCCGCATCACCGAAATGGATTATTATACTTCCGGATCGCCTATGCATTCCAACGATCCGAATTACTAAGAAGATACTCGAGGAATCCCATGGAACACCTTATACCATGCATCCTGGATCTAATAAAATGTATCAGGACTTAAGGGATAAATTTTGGTGGTCCGGCATGAAAAGGGATGTGGCTCAGTACGTTAACACCCCTCGACCGCTGAAGGTGAAGGCGTAACACCGTAAACCCGGGGATTACTACAGCCAATACAGATTCCCGAGTGGAAATGGGAAGAAATTTCCATGGATTTCATCTCGGGATTACCCAGAACGACAAATGGTTACGATGCTATATGGGTAATCATAGACCGGCTGACAAAGTCCGCCATTTCGCAATCAAGATTGAGCAATGACCTAGCTCAATTATATGTCAAGGAAATTATCAAATTACATGGAGTGCCTAAGGCTATTATTTCGACCGGGATGGCCGCTTTACCTCCCATCTCCGGGAATGTGTCTGTAAGGCTCTTGGCACTGTTGAGATTCAAAGATGCGTTTCATCCTCGAGCCACTGGCCGACGGAAAGAGTGAACCAGGTGTTGGAAGATATGCTGCGGGCCTGTGCTCTAGACTTTAAGGGGAGCTGGTGTCGATATTTGTGCCTGGCAGAATTTGCTTACAACAACAGCTACCAGGCTACCATTGGAATGGCACCCTATGAAGCTCTATACGGGAGAAGATGCAGGTCTCCCATGTTGGTACGAGGGTGGTGAAAGGAGGGAAATGGGTCTTCGTGCCTATATTATTGACAATACCACCCGCTTATACTGAATATCCATCGAGAGAATCAAACGCTGCTGAGCCGGCAAAAGAGCTATGCGGATATGCGGCGTAGACCGTTAGAATTCAAGTCGGGACCCAGTATTCCTCAGAGTGACCCCTATGAAGGGAGTGATGAGATTCGGAAGGAAGGGTAAACTGAATCCACGTTACGTGGGACCCTATCCGATATCACAGAGAGTGGGCAAGGTGGCGTACAAGCTGGAACTGCCCCAAGAGATGTCGGCTATACACAACGTGTTCCATGTCTCTATGCTCAAGAAATGCATATCCAGAGCGGACCAAGTGATCGAGCCACAAATTGTACACGTTCAAGAGGACCTGAGTATCGAAAGTCGGCCTATCCAGATACTAGACCGAGATGTCAAGAGACTAAGGAACAAAGAGGTGCCCTTAGTGAAGGTCCTGCGGGCATTGCAATATGAGGAGGCTACTTGGGAACGCGAGGAGGACATGAGGCAGAAGTACCCGGAATTGTTTTAAGTTTCGAGGATGAAACTTTTACAAGGTATGAGGGATTGTAACGCCCGTGAAATTCTAGCAATTTTACGAGAATTTTTGGCTTTATGATGATAGGCTTTATGTAGGCCTTTTTGGAGAAATAAAAGAAAATAAGCCAAAAAGAGATGCAAAGCCTAGGAATTGAACCCCCCACCTCTAGAGATAGCCAAGCCTTATAGATGCACCCACTAACCATGAGCCCAATAGAATCATATCATTAGAGGAAAAGGGGAACCTATAGATAAATGGGAGGAGGGTAAATGAAGAGGCTTGACAAAGAGAAGAGAAACTTCTCTTCCTCCCCTTTATAAAGAAGAGAGAAGTTCCACTTGGCCACTTCTTCTTTCCTTCTTCCTCTTCTCTTCATTCTCACCGAAACCTAAGCCCTTCTTCTTCTTCCTTTGGCCGAGAGCCCCTTGCAAGCTAGGAGAGAGCTAGGTGACTTCCATTAGGTCATCTCCTCAAGCAAAGCGAAGGAAGTAAGTTTTCCCCTCACCTGCAGTGTATTAGTTTGATAGGTTAGGTTGCTTGAAAGAAATATGAAATTGTAGCCTTATAAGTTTCGGCCAACTAAGTTGGTGGGCTAGGATTCATGAAAATGCTACTAAGGGAGGTTTGTATGGGTGGTATGTTTCAAGTAGATACCTTTAGGAGTCCAAAGTCCAAAGGGGATGACCCTATATGGTTCGGCCAACCCCAAGATTTTAGGGTTAGGGTTGCATGAACTTGATTCTAAAGTTATGTTCTTAGATGGTATGTTTCAAGTAAGACCTTTAAGTAACCACCATCCAAGATGATGCCCTTATAGGTTTCGGCCACCCTAGGTAACTAGGGTTAGGGTTGCATGAAAATATCCCTAATGATGCTATGCTAGGTTATAATGCTCATGAATGAAGGTTAGGTGACAAGAACCCTAGTTGAGCCCTTATAGGTTTCGGCCACCCTAGGTAACTAGGGTTAGGGTTGCATGAAAATATCCCTAATGGTGCTATGCTAGGTTATAATGCTCATGAATGAAGGTTAGGTGACAAGAACCCTAGTTGAGCCCTTATAGGTTTCGGCCACCCTAGGTAACTAGGGTTAGGGTTGCATGAAAATATCCCTAAAGATGCTATGCTAGGGTGTAGTGCTCATGAATGAATATTAGGTGACAAGAACCCTAGTTGAGCCCTTATAGGTTTCGGCCACCCTAGGTAACTAGGGTTAGGGTTGCATGAAAATATCCCTAATGAGGCTATGCTAGGTTATAATGCTTTATGAATGAATTTTAGGGGACAAAACCTAAGCTTGAGCACCTTACAAGATTCGGCCAACCAATGATTTTAGGGTTAGGGTTTCATGAAAACACCCCTATATGTAGTTGTGCTATGGGTATGTTTTTTTTTTAATATGACATGAACTATGCTTGTGTGATGAATATGTTATTATTCAATGCAACATGAAATTAGGCTATGTGATGAACATGTTTGATGATTTAATATGCCTTGAATAGGCCTAGGAAATAAGCTTCATGTTATGATGTAATGTGCCATGAAACATGCTTAGGTGATGAACATGTTGTGTGAATTAATATGCCATGTATATGTTTAGGGAATATGCTTCAAGTTTATGAATTAGTATGCCATGAAATTAGGCCATGTGATGAACATGTTTTATGATTCAATATGCCATGAATATGCCTAGGAAATGTGCTACATGTTTATGATGTAATGTGCCATGAATATTGTGATTTGCCTAGGTGAAGAACATGTTTTGTGATTTAATATGTCATGAATATGCTTAGGAAATATGCTTCATGTTTACGATGCAATGAAACATGCTTATGTGATGAACACGTTTATGCTTTAGGACCCGTTAGGTACTCTTACGCTATGAATGCATGTGTCCTTATGATAAGATAAGATGGAGATGCTTCCCTTTCAAGTAGGGATCAAGAGCTCTCCTTATGACAAGATAAGATGGAGATGCTTCCCTTTCAAGTAGGGATCAAGAGCTCTCCTTATGATATGATAAGATGGAGATGCTTCCCTTTCAAGTAGGGATCAAGAGCTCTCTTTATGACAAGATAAAATCAAGATGCTTCCCTTTTGTGTTGGGGATCAAGAGCATTCTTTATATTATGACAATAAAAGGAAAGAATTAAGTATTTTACTTTACAAGAGGTTAAGTACCCACCCGTCAGTGGTCGTTAATCAAATCCATAGGGACACAAGAAGACGTAAGAGGTCTTGCCACGTAAGGCGTGAAGAGGTCTTGCTCTAGTAGGATCGGTGGCTCGCTACTGACCTATTAGGAACGCGCATTATGTGGTACTTAACCTGGGGGCCCCCAAACAAGTTATGATGATATTGAAGTATTTATAAGTATATGTTTTGAAAAGAAAAGACTTTTATGATATTGTGTATGCTTATGTTAAATTCTTCCAGATGCTTACTTAACTAGGTTCTTTATGCATGCTAGATGTTATGAAGTTATGATGATATTGAAGTATTTATAAGTGTATGTTTTGAAAAGAAAAGACTTTTATGATATTGTGTATGCTTATGTTAAAGGCCCTGATTGCTTACGAACTAGGTTCTTTATGCATGCTAGATGTTATGAAGTTATGATGATATTGAAGTATTTATAAGTGTATGTTTTGAAAAGAAAAGACTTTTATGATATTGTGTATGCTTATGTTAAAGGCCCTGAATGCTTACGAACTAGGTTCTTTATGCATGCTAGATGTTATGAAGTTATGATGATATTGAAGTATTTATAAGTATATGTTTTGAAAAGAAAAGACTTTTATGATATTGTGTATGCTTATGTTAAATGCTCTGAATGCTTACGAACTAGGTTCTTTATGCATGCTAGATGTTATGAAGTTATGATGATATTGAAGTATTTATAAGTGTATGTTTTGAAAAGAAAAGACTTTTATGATATTGTGTATGCTTATGTTAAAGGCCACAATGCTTACAGTAACTAGGTTCTTTATGCATGCTAGATGTTATGAAGTTATGATGATATTGAAGTAATTATAAGTATATGTTTTGAAAAGAAAAGACTTTTATGATATTGTGTATGCTTATGTTAAATGCTCTGAATGCTTACGAACTAGGTTCTTTATGCATGCTAGATGTTATGAAGTTATGATGTTTAGAGTTAAGTCTAAGTATGTGGTGACTATGTACTTTATGCTAGTTTAGGATTTATGATGTGGTGAAGGTTAAGGGTAAGGTTAAGAATACTTGCGACTATGTTCCTTCTGCATGATTAGGGTTTATGTTATTACAAATGTTTATGTTCAAGTTAACCAAATGCTTATGATTACGTTCTTTCATGCATGCTTAGTTTATGCAGTTATAACGCTCATGTTCAAAGTATGCCCTGCTTAGATTAATTATGCTTAACCTGCTTATGAACAATTCTATGCCATGCTTAGTTCTTTTTGTACTATTACCTGGATATGTTGTTGATTAGTGTTGCTATGAAATGCTTAGGTCATTTTCTATGCCAGCATGCTCATGTTCTAATAGTTTGATGAAATCGTGGCTTTTGTGAGTAGGCAAGGATCTTACTAAGCTATATGCTTATAGTTTATGTTGTCCATATACTGCAGATAAAGGAAGTCTGCACTAGAGGAAGTGACAGGAGGGGCCATGTGCGTGTGTGATAGTGGCATGGTGGAAGAAGACCCTTCACTATCTGCTTATATTTATATGCTCTAAGAATAATTTAAGACATTGCTTCCGCTTATAAGACTTGTGTTTAATGAGTATCCCTTTATTTAAGAGGTTCGATATGTTAGAACTCATGAACGAATCCTTTCGTTATGCATGTTATGAAATGAGATAAGATATGTGGTCATGCTAATGATGAATAAGATAGGTGATGCATGGGCCAAAGAAGGTTTCAGTTATGATAACCTGTTTAAGCATGTAGACTTTGAACGGATCCATATGTAGTATGCTAATAAAAAAAAAATATATAGACCCAAGTAGCGCCGCCCTGAGAGCAGATAAGGGCGGGCGCTACAGGCATCCTAGGTATGTTTGGACCAAGGGGGAGATTGTAAGATCTCATTGGGACATGAGACATTGACCTCCTTGGAGAGATAACCTTTTTGATGTTAGTCAAAAAGAGAGAGAATGTTTTGGGGGAGAAGTTAGAATTACCAATTTGGGATAATTGGTAAGGGATTTGAGTTAATGGTCAAACTCAATGGTTTGTTTTGGTTATTGTCAAACATCAAAAAGGGGGAGATTGTTGGTGCAATCGGCCCAAGTCACGTTTGATCAGGACTCGAGTTTGACTCGAGTGATGTTTTGATGTTTCGACAAAAACATATGACAATGTAATTGTCATGGAAAGTTTAAGTGGGACACTTGGCAAGGAAAAGTCCAAGCATGGGTCTTGGCATGGAAAGTCCAAGCTTGAGTCTTGGCATTTGGAAAGTCCAAGGGGTTTGATATTGGCGGCGTAAAGTCCAAGGTGAAGTCTTGGCAGCATAAGTCCAATGGTTGGCGGCGTAAAGTCCAAACGGAGTCTTGGCGGCGTAAGTCCAATGTGCCTTGGCGGTGTAGACACCGTTAGCATGACATAGTCGATGGAAGCACCTGAAGGCTAGCGCGATGGATGAACAAGTCATGGATGACTTGGAGGGATCCGAGAGGCGTGAGGTTGATGGAGGTGGCTAGAAGGCTTAGGTCTAGGCTAAGGGTGGTCTAGCAAGTATGGGGGAACCATACTTGGGCTAAAACCTCATGTTTGAGGTGTGCTGACGAATGCGGCCGAAGCTAACAGTTTGCAGAGGTGCAAATCGATT
Source organism: Wurfbainia villosa (assembly GCA_025175895.1). Lineage (NCBI taxonomy): Eukaryota > Viridiplantae > Streptophyta > Magnoliopsida > Zingiberales > Zingiberaceae > Wurfbainia > Wurfbainia villosa. The sequence goes on from CM045997.1 coordinate 39,814,168, forward strand.
GATCGATCGGGCCGATCGATCGATCATGTGATCAATCGACTGGTGCTCGGATTTTGGAGCACAAAATGGCGTCTCACTCAACCGCTGTGGTCAGCAGTCGAGTGATGGCTTGATCAGTTGACTGACAATCATAATCAGTCGATAGATGATGGATCTGTTGGATTTTTCTAGCGTGGATCTGTTAGTAATATATGAGAGATGTCCTAAGGCAATCGCCTTATGTATGAACCATTTATATGATAAATGAATATTCACTATTTGAGTATACATGTTTTCATGTATTTGATTGGATCTTAAACTCATTTACTGAATTTCCACGATACGATTCACAGCATGAGAGAATTTGTGATTGGATCACAACTAGTGAGTATCTCTACATGTGTAATTGTGATGTATCGGAATTATCCCTAGTCGATGAATTGATGGATTTGGACACCATCAATTCTGTCGAGACTAGCACGAGGTATACTCCTTGGTGTAACCAAGCAACTGATTCTCACTGGCTGGAGATATTGTGATGTCCGGAGTTAATCGCGGATGCTAGTTATGGTAACTAGTTCATTGGAGTGACCAACCGTAAGACTTCATATGGTTCTCTACATATATAGATATGTCAATGAAGTTCTTACTGTAGCTTAAGTGCGATGTTCCTTTGACTTGAGGTATTCAAGTCATCTTGATCATAAAGACTTATGCTTTGACATCTTAAGCAAGCATCTCTGAGGAGATGTGGACACAGGATGATTGGGTATAAGTCAAAGTGATCGAAGGTGTTTGAATAGCCTATAAAGGATTCACCACTCCTTGCGAGGAGATGTATACCCATGGCCTCTCGTCGGATTGTTACTAAAGTCTTTGGCCAAAGCATTACATGTTTAGAGTAAGGTACTCTTCGATACATGTGCAGTAACTAGAATCCGTAGGACGAGGAAATGATACTTGGGCTAGGTGTGACGTAGTCAGCCTAGTGGGGACTGACACTATAGACCATGTTCTGAACCAAGTGGGTATAAGATGAGTGAAGGGAATGGGGCACAATTCATTCGAGCTGCTGAAGGGTTTCAGAAATAGTTCTGGATCAACCATTGATCTTTTCGGTTAATTGGGGATCATGATGTACTACTAGGTGCCACTCATGATCGTTCTATAATTAATAGTTAATTTTAGACGGCCAACATAAACCGAGAACCTATTTGGTCACACGCACAATGAGCGTAATCCGAAGGATTTAAAACGAGCTTAAGAATGAGATTCTCAGACCGAGAGAAACTAAGTTTGGTTGGACCAAACAAGAAGCGAGCATGAAATCGTTTCAGTCGCAATGGAAGCGTGGATGGGCTGTGTCTTATGAAGACATAATGGATGAACCAAAATGGTTTGTTTCTAATCCAATGGAGGAGAATAAACCAAAGGGTTTGGTTTATTTTAAACGAATGAACCAAAGTTGGTTCGGTTCATTTTAACTTAAAATAAACCATCATGGTTTGGTTTATTTTAACTTATATTAATGGAGCGGGTTAACGGGCCTTATGGTTATGATCCAATAACCATTAAGAGAATTAGTTCTCTATAAAAGAGGGCTTAAGGGTTTGTTAAGCCCTAATCCAAAAACCCTAACCTAGAGTTGCTGCCCACCTCTCCCATTTGAAGAAGTCGGCGCCAACCCTAGTGCCGCCGCCCCTTCTCCTCCAACCGGCGACCAGCTGCTGCCGTCTTCTCCAATTGCCAGTGTCGAGCTACTGCCGGAGGAGCTCCGGTGATCTCCCTTGGGTTCGGTAATAAGGTGAGCTTCCACCTTTCCTTTTTGGTCGGCCCCTACTCCTCCACCAAAGCTGTCCAGTTTTCTGGACAGCTTGTTTCCCTCTCATCGGAGCGTCGTTTGGACGACATTTGGAGCTCCGACAACGGTAGCCTTTCTGGGGATTCGATCTCCTGTAATCCTCATAGGTGGAGGATGAAGGATTCGTCAAACGGTTGACGAATACCTCTCCGGAGAAGCGAATTTTGAGGACTCGGTTTTGGATCCGAATTTGGATTCAGATAGTGATCTTCTCTCGATCACATCGTCTTCAACACGAGGCTAGTAACACATACGAAGACGAGGCTCGTGACTTGGTAAAGTCATCCCGAAGATACTCGGCGTGGATACGGATAGAGACGATTCTAGTGAGGATCGTTCCGGTTGATGCCTTTCCCGCTACACGTGATACGAAAGGTATACGTAGTTAAATTTGCTTTTATTGCAAAATTTAAATTTACGGTTATGTCTACACATGTTGTACTATGCATGCGTGTGATGTTTGTGTTGTAATAAATGTAGATTTATTATTTTATTTCTTCTGTTGTGCACATGTTTACGAAACATGTTCGAACACACACTCGCCGCGGTGCTGGAAACCCAACAGTGGTATCAGAGCCCAGGTTGTGTTTCAACATAATCGTAAAATGGTTTTGCGATAGTCATAATGATATTTCTGGAAATTTTCTACTTTTGGAAAGTTAGAAGTATTTATGGAAATTTTTTAATTTTGGAAAGTCTAGAAGTATTTATGGAAATCTTCCACTTTTGGAAAGTTGGAAGTATTTATGGAAATTGATATTTTCCATAAATAAAATATTTGATTAGATTTTGGAAATTTGTTTCCTAATTTAATCATGATTTGATTTGGGAAATCAAATCTTAAAATATTTTATTTCCATAAGTAGTTTTGATGATTTAGGAAATTGGTTTCCTAAATTGACTTTCCTTAATCAACTATTTCCACAAATAAAATATGTGATTAGATTTGGAAATTTATTTCCTATTTTAATCATGATTTGATTTGGAGAATCAAATTTTAAACATATTTTATTTCCATAAATTGTTATGACATATAAGGAAATATTGTACATGACATAATTGTATGTCATGTAATTGCATTATATGCATATCATTATGCCATGCATGTCGTGACATGTAGATGTATGTCATGTATGTCATGCCATGTAGATAATAGTTATTTGCATGCAAAGAGGATGAGACATAAAAAAACCTAACTCAATATTAAAGCCTACACCTTCCATTAATATGGTTAGAACCAGAGTTTCGTTTCTTGTTTGGGTTGTTGGACTCTCTCCAAGCCCGGCTCGAACCCGAACATGTTCAAACCATGGAATAGTTTAATACTAATATGGTAAGAGTCAGAGGTCAATCGTTAGCTTTAGTTGTTGGACTCTCTCCAAGCCGGGCTAATTGGTTGAATGCGCTCTAACCATATTAAAACTATTTCTCGATTAATGGATTGACTTTAACTTGGAGCATCGGCTTGTTGGACTCTCTCCAAGGTCGATGTTAAGGGAGGTGAAGTTGGGTGCTATGCATATGATGCATACTTGTTAATGTGTTAACAACCCGATGTATGTGTGGACATTCAATTAGTTGATAGCACATTGTGATAGTTGCATATACGTTATATGCAATCGGTATAGTTGATACCTACCATCGTAGTTATGAATGGCTTGTTGGACTCTCTCCAAGGTTGTTCATATCTATGATGGATATCAACCCATTCGGAGATGGACCTACGATCTCCCGAAGTGATTTTGGGGTTTTTGAAATTCGAAAAATAAATGGGATTTATAAATGTATATTGATGCATTTTTAAAATCATTTTCTCATATATGCTCGTTTTGTATTTCTAGGTCAATCGATTGATCATGATGTCTGTGAATTTGCGTACTATTTTGGATTCAAACAAACTGACTGGGCCTAACTTCCTGGACTGGCTTAGAAACCTGAGAATTGTTCTCAAGGCGGAAAAGTTAGCATATGTCCTTGAAGAGCCTCTTCCCAACCGTCCTAAGGACGATGCAACTCCAGACCAAATGTTGGTCTATCAGAAGCAAGTGGCAGATTCTGAGCTGGCGAGTTGCATCATGCTAGCGTCGATGGTACCTGAGCTGCAAAAGCAGCATGAGCATATGGATGCTAATACCATGGTCTTCCATCTTCATGAGTTGTTTGATTAGCAAGCGAGATTCGAAAGGTTCGAAGTCTCCAGGCTTCTCTTCACCATGAAGATGCAAGAAGGTTCATCTGTAGTGAAGTTTGTGTTAAAGATGAACGGGTACATCGAGCGGCTAGCCACCCTCGAGTTTGTGATGGATCATGAATTAAGTATTGACTTAATTCTGCATTGTTTGCCCAAGAGTTTCTCACGATTTGGGATGAACAAATTAGAATCCACTATTCCTGAGCTCCTCAATATGCTGAAGACTATGGAGCCTTCTGTGAAGCATGAGGAGAAGGCGGTTCTGTTAGTTGATTCCTCAAAGAAAGGTTCTAAGAGGAAGGCAAAAGAACAGAAGAAAGGGAAGAACAAGAAGGCAAAGAAGGCAGAACCAGCACAAAAGGGCACTTGCCATCACTGTGGCAAGGAAGGCCACTGGCGAAGAAACTGCAAGATTTATCTTGAGTCCATGAAGAAGAAGAAGGCATCCGATGCCCCATCCTCTTCAGGTATCTTCGTTATTGATGTTGGTGCAGTAGGCACCTAAGTCAAACCTGAGTTTTGATTATAGCAAACGATACAAAGTTAAGCTCATGTCGTTATCTCACGAGCTGAATCGAGTATGCAGAAGATTGATATAGCTGGAGCTGAAGGCTAGCAACACCCGGAAGAAGCCGCGGTGGTTGGGCGACACTCGAGTGACTTCGGAGGGAGCTGAAGGAATTGAGTGGAAGGCCGGAAGCAAAAGCAACATGTAAGTGTCGAGGTAAGCTCGTGTGTGCGAGTGTAAGTGAGGTCGTATCCTCTTTATGGGGATGATCTTAAGCGTAGATCCGACCAAAGACATCCTATAGATGGTCTAGGTCGAGATCAGACGGTCGATGACCATCGAAATTATGTTTTTGTTGAGCTAACTTTGACTTGCAGCAAGCATCAATCGACTGCCAGCTTGGAGGACTCGACCGCCACAATCACGATCGTCGGAAGTCAACACTCGATCCGATCGCCATCACGATCGATGATGGCCATCAGTCGACTGATGGTCAATGATCAGATTCGAGGAGTCAAGGCTTATCACCCCATTTCAAGGAGTTTTTGTGTCCACTTGTGATTGGTTGAAGACCCATTCGATGAGGGGCTCAAAGGCTATAAAAGGAGGGCTTATCTTAGGGTTTTTCATCAATTAAAAAGCTTCCAAGTGCTTCCGATACGCTCCGACTCTCCGACATCCCTACGACGAAGCGCTGCCGAGACGACGACTAGAGCTTCAACCTCCAACCTTTGAAGTCGTCGGTAACGAAAAGTTTGAATTATAATTCAGTTTACAAGTTGTTCTTCTTTTCAAGCTTTAAATCATATCAAGGAGAGGGGAAGTGTCCCTCTACCTTGAGCTTTTTTCATTTTGTGTATCCGTCTAACTCCTACCTCCAACGAGGAGGAGTTTTTTAGTAGATTGCCCTCCGTATGTGGTCAAGGACCACTAGGGCCTTGGAGTAGTAGCCTTCGGCTACGAACCAAGTAAAACCTTTGTGTCTATTGTCTTTTATATTTGTTTATTTTTCCGCTGCGTATATTTGTCTTGAAACAAATTCGAAAGAAAAATTTCTATCGCTATTCTTGTCACGCCCGCCCTTTTCGGACCCAGAATCCGGGAGGGGCGGCACGCGACGCGACCGTACATACATACATTACATACAGCGGAAGACTTTATACATACTTCTTAATTCTTACAGCGGAAGACTTTAGACCTATATATTTTTTTTTTCTTCTTTAAAACATAAACATGCATTGACATATATATATATATATATATATATATATATATATATATATATATATATATATATATATATATATATATATATATATATACGTATATATATTTCTTCTTCTTAACATAGGGCATGTATCATAACATGTGTAGATACTTCTTCTTACTTCTTCTTTACTTCTTCTTATTAACATGGAGCATGCATCATAACGTATATAGATACCTAGTGCTTAGTTCAGGTTCATAACCATCGTCATCATACGGAGACATAAGTAAGGACATCCATAAACATCATCATCATAGGTAAACATATATATATAAACCTAACGGATCTTCTCCACCATGCCACTGCCACACACATTTGGCCCCTCCTGCTGCTCCCTTTAGTTTATCCATCCCTTACCCTTATCTGCAGTACGAGGGAAAGATAAACTATAAGCACATAGGCTTAGTAAGATCCAGTCCTACTCACAAAAACCATATATCGACATTAATCATAGCATGTACCATTCATAACATATAAGCATGTAACATTCATAACATATAAGCCACATAACATGTAACATACATGGCGTAATCAGCTTAACATGTAGCATAAATAACGTGAGTAAACATAACATGTCTCATCCATAGCATGGCAGCATAACATGTATCATCTATAACCTAGCATCATATCATGTACATTTAGGACTTACTTAAACATAACATATAACATACGTAACGTAGCAAATCAACATAACATAAACATATAGGTATGACCTATCAAACATAACATACATCATATGTAACATAGTGACATAACATGGCATATCAAATGTAACATGCATCATATGTAGCATAGTGACATAAACATGGCATATCAAACATAACATGCATCATATGTAGCATAGTGACATAAACATGGCATATCAAACATAACATACTTCATATGTAACATAGTGACATAAACATGGCATATCAAACATAACATGCATCATATGTAGCATAGTGACATAAACATGGCATATCAAACATAGCATGTAACATAACAATCTAATCAGGTAACATATGCAGGATGCTTTTGAAAACATATATTATAGGTACGTAAATATAATCTCAACATATTTGGGCTCGGCATTGTACCACTTCTTCATTATCATAGCGCGCATCCCTAAATAGGCCCGAGGTAGCAAGTCTCGAACCTAATAGGTTACTAGGCCCGATCTTAGTCCGTCGACCTAGGGCAATCGTCATAGCGTAGAAGCCCATCCTAGGCCCGAGTCTTACTCCATCGACCTAAGGCATCTTGGAGCCCATCCCGTACTAGGCCCGAGTCTTATTCCATCGACCTAGGGGCAATTATACATAGAAGCCCATCCTAGGCCCGAGTCTTATTCCATCGACCTAGGGCATCTTAGGAGCCCATCCCTTCTTGGACCCTGTTAGGGTCTTGGTACAAGCCATGCAGAAGGTAAAATACTTATATGCTTATTTTATAACATAGCTTATTTCATTTTGCAAACATAGCATACTTCATTTCATAACACATCATGCTTCCCTTCATGGACATATCATCTTTCATTTCGTAAACATGCCATTCTTCATTTCATAACATATCATTCTTCATTTCATCATCATGTCATATTCATGCCGTGAACATATCGTTTTGTTTCATTTCATAATCTTATCTTCTTCCATTTCATAACATATTTTAAATATCGCATACACATAGACATGGCAAAAAGGCATGGCATCAAAAGTAAGTAAACACTAACCTAAGGCATGTTATCTTCATCTAGCATTATTTAATATCACAAGTCAACATGAATTCACCCAACATAAAACACATGTTAACCTATTCATTTAACTTAACAACAACTTCATATGCACATAAGACTTATATTAAAACTTCATCTAATACCCAAAATGCATGATGGCCGAATGGTCCATAGGGTTTTCTAGGGTTATCCTTTAACCTAATTCATTTTAGCATAACAACAACTTCATTTGCATATAGAACATGAATTAGACTTCATTTAATCACCCAAAATTCATGGTGGCCGAATAGTCCATAGGGTATTCTAGGGTTATGTTTTAACCTAATTCATTTTAACATAACTACAACTTCATTTGCATATAAAACATGGGTTAAACTTCATGGAGTCATCAAGATAGAGAGGTGGCCGAATGGTCCAAGTAGGTTTTTAGGGCTAGTCTTTTAACCTAATTCAATTAACATACTAACAACTTCATATGCATATAAAACATGGATTAAACTTCATGGAGTCATCAAGATAGAGAGGTGGCCGAATGGTCCAAGTAGGTTTTTAGGGTTAGCTTTTGTCCTAATCCATCTTAAATCCTAACATCATCATATAGTTACAAAAACATGGCATAGAGCTTCACTAAAACCCTAAAATCATGGCATGGCCGAATAGGCTTTAGGGGCTATTAGGGTTAACCTTTAACCTAATTCATTTTAAATCCTAGCATCATCATATAGTTCCCAAAAAAAAACATAGCATGGAACTCATTGAAACCTAGATTCATGGCATGGCCGAATAGGCTCTAGGGGCTATTAGGGTTAGCTTTTAACCTAATCCCTTTTTCCATGTGAACATCATCATCTACCTCCTAAACATAGCATACAACTTCATTGATAAACTAAAACATAGCTTGGTTAGATATAACATATAGATTTCTTTTACAAACAACAATCGAAGCTACTCGTATGCAGGTGACGGATACTTACATCCTTCGCTTTGCTTTGGGTGGGGAAGATAACCTAAAGAACCAACCTAGCCTTTGCTTTCTTGCTTGGATGAGGTTCGGCCAAAAGAGGGAAATGGAGAGGGAGAGGCTCTAGGTTTTGGTGAGAAGGAGAAGAAGAGAGGAAGTGGTCAATTAGAACCTTCCCTCTTCTTTATAAAGGGAGGAAGAGAAGTTTCTCTTCTCTTCTTCCATGCCTCTTCATTTACCTTTATCACACTTATCTATAATCCCCCCCCCTTCCTCTAATGATAATATCCTATTGGGCTTCTGGTTAGTGGGTACATCTATAGGGCTTGGCTATCTCTAGAGGTTTGGGGTTCAATTCCTAGGCCTTGCACTCCTTTTTGGCTTATTTTCTTTTATTTTTGAAAAGGCCCACCTAAGGCCCATGATCATCAAGCCAAAAATTCTTGTAAAATTGCTAGGAATTTTACGGGCGTTACAATTCACCCCCCCTCTAGCGATCCGATCGATCCAACAATTGGTATCAGAGCCGGGGGTTGCTAAGATTTGGTGAAACCACCAATCTAGCCATTTTTACAGATTTATTTTTCTTTTAATTCTGTTTTTTTTATTTCGCTTTGTTAAGTTTTTCTCCCGCACTACTAATCTAAGACGCGAGTCTTGGTACTTGTTTTTGTGTTTTTGTCGTTGCTAGTTTCTTCGTCTTCGTCTCTTTGTGTCTTTCGTGTTAATGGCCCATCTCAAGGGTTTTAGCACCGTCCGACCACCGTTTTACAACGGTGACGATTTCCGTTACTGGAAAGGTCGGATGGAGTGCTTCCTAAAAACCCAAATAGAGATGTGGATTGTGATCCAAACCGGGTTCACCCTTCCTACTAATGAAGAAGGTGAATCCTTGGATTACAATCAGTGGTCCATTGCCACTAAACGACAAGTCAAGGCAGATGCAAAGGCGACTCAAATCCTGCAGTGCGGGCTATCCAAGGAGGAGCTGAACCGAGTCGAACCCTTCATCAGCGCAAGAGATCTCTGGACGAGGCTGATCGAGTTACACGAAGGATCGGATCAAGCTAAGGTTTGCAAACGCGATTTGTTGTTCAATAAATTGTACACACTAAAAATGCAGGAACACGAGACAGCAACACAATTGCACGCTCGCGTCCAGGACATCGTCAACAACCAACACGCAATCGGGCAAAAGGTCGAAAACCACGACCTTATAAGGTATGTTATAAACTCTTTTCCGAGGACTACCTTGTGGGCATCCATGGTCGACGCCTACAAGGTCTCCAAGGACCTTTCTAAAGTTAGAATAGATGAATTATTCTCAGATTTCGAATTACATGAGCAGTCCAACTCGGAACCCGAGAGGGGTATAGCCTTGTTTGCAGGTTCAAAGAAGAAGAAAATCGCAAGCAAGCCACCACCAACCGAGGAGGAAGACGAGTCCGAAGAAGAAGTTGACCCGGAGTTGACTACCGAACTAATGAACCTAGCTCGAAGGATAGCCAAGGGACGAAAGCGAACCACGACTCGACCCAACCAAGGTAAGCCTAAAAGTTCTAATATTAGGTGTTATGAGTGTAACAAGTTTGGACATATCAAGTCCGAGTGCCCCAAGCTCAACCACCAAGCACCTAAGCACAAGAAGGCCCTCAACGCGACATGGGAAGAAGCGTCATCCGAAGAAGACGAAGACCACGTCTTCATGGAGAAATCGATTGAGTCAGACACAGAGACCGAACCTGAACTTGAGTCAGAACCTGAGGATGACTCGTACTACGAAGCTACCTTCAAGTCAAGCCACGGATACTCATCCGGTTCAAAAGATACCCTTAAAGTGAGTCGAACTTTATTTAATACTTTACATAATACGGTTAGGTTTTTGTCTAGGAAATTATCTAAGTCTGAGTTCAAGGTCGAGACCCTTGTTGAGGAGGTTAAACTCCTTAAACACGAGGTCTCCCTAACCTCTTCGACTAGTCGAGTTCAAGAGAAGGACTCAACTCGAGTTGAAAAGCTCGAAGTTGAGAACTCTCTCTTGAAAAGTCAAGTTGAAGATCTTAGGAACACGTAGAAAAGGTTCACTTCGGGATCCAAAGGACTTGACCTCCTACTTGGATCTCAAAGGGACGTGTACAACAAGGCTGGACTAGGGTTTAACTCAAACACGACTAATAGGTCGTATATGTCGATTGTAAGTCGATATAGGAAACATGTCCAAGCATGGGTCCCTAAGAACTTTTTGATTTCAACTCTAGGATCCAACCCGTACTGGGTTCCCAAGGACCAAATCCACTATATGGATAGACCGAACCGATTCATCGGTCTAGGGGGAGCCAGTACAAAACATGTTTGTGCTTTAACTTAGAAATTGCATGCTTAGAATTTTTTTTTTGTTTTTGTGAACTCACTTAGAACACTACATAACCAACTAAAATCCTTTGAAAAGATTGAGCCTCGGGGAGCCTCTTTTCAAAAATAATTAGTTAGACTAGGAAATAGTCTTAAGTGAGTCAAGTCATCATTTTCTTGAAAATGGCTTTGTCTAAGGAAGTGGTCGATGATCCGATAAAAGAAGGCCCCTGTGCCTCGGCACGACCTGCAAGCCATGATCTTGAAAAGGTAAACTTGACAAGCCTAGGGTCAAATCCAAATCTAACATAAAATTACTTAAACCTAAATGCACTTAATCAACTTAATTGGAAATCATCTCACAAAAAACACATAAGTATAACATGCTTGATCATATAGACACAGGTGAGATGACCTAGGTTTAACAACTTACAACCAATTTTTTTTTTTTAAAAAAAAAATCTAACATCCAATCCAACCACCTTGTGTGTAGGATCAATGGATGTTGGACAGCGGTTGCTCCCGACACATGACCGGGGATCAACTCAAATTCACGAAGCTTCGATTCAAACGACAAGGATCGGTAGCCTTTGGGAATAACGGCAAGCTCAAAATCATCGGATCAGGTGATATCGAGCTTAACTCGAATTTTGTTATTAAAAATGTATTACTTGTAGAGAATTTTGAATATAACCAGCTTAGCGTAAGCCAATTATGTGACAATAACTATAAGGTCGTATTTTTAGAAAATGAATGTATAATTAAAACAAATAAAACAGCTAAAATAATACTCAAAGGAACTAGGACAAATAACATTTATACAATTAACTTAATCAAATCCTCAGCCAAATGTCTTATGACACAGGAAGAGGAATCATGGTTGTGGCAATCAAGCGACTCGGTCACTCGCACCCAAGACTCGTCCACAAGATGAGTCAGAGTGGCTTAGTCAGAGGCTTACCCAACCTCAACAATTTGGTTAATAAAATCTGTAATGCTTGTCAACAAGGAAAACAACCTAGAACACAACACAAGTTAACTAACCAAGAACGAACCTCAAGTGTACTTGAGCTCCTGCATATGGATCTATTCGATTCACATGGAGCCAAGTCACTCAATAGAAGTCAATATTGCTTAGTCATAATTGACGACTACTCCAGGTTTACCTGGGTTAGGTTCATCAAACATAAAAATGATACCCTAGATCAATTAATCGAGAATCAAAAAAACCTTAAGGTTAAAAGACTTAGAAGCGATCATGGTGGTGAATTCGAAAATCAAAGGTTCACTGACTTCTATAACCTAAATGGATACCACCATGAATTCTCTTGCCCTAGGACCCCTCAACAAAATGGCCTAGTGGAGCGGAAAAACCGAACTCTACAAGAAGCCGCTAGGACCATGTTGAACGAATACGACCTACCTAATAGGTTTTGGGCAGAAGCCGTTAGCACGGCTTGCTATGTCGAGAATAGGATCCTTATGGTAAAGAGGCACCTTAAGACCTCGTACGAGATTTATCACAATAAAGTACCCAACATCAAGTACTTTAGGGTATTTGGATGTAAAGTACATATCTTAAACACTAAGAACCACCTAGGGAAATTCGAATCCAAAACCTCCACCGGAATCTTCTTAGGATACTCAACCACGAGTAGGGCCTATAGGGTATATAACCACGATACCCTTAAAGTCGAAGAGACTATTAATGTAGTGTTCGATGAAGTACCCGAACCTACAAAACCCTTAATGACCCCAAGTGTTGAGCCCATCGATACCAAACTCGTCCTCGACCACGAGATCGAGTCTAATCCACATCAACCAACTTCTCTTGTCGACCAAGTGACAAGTGATCCGAGTCAAACTAGTGTTCAACCACGTCACCCCATTGATCAAGCATTAGGTGACACAAACCCAACCCAATCTAGGATTCGGACTAACCACCCTATCGATCAAGTGCTTGGAGATCCTAATCTAGGAGGTTGAACTAGAGCATCCTATAGGAACCTTAGTCAAATTTCCTTAATTTCAAAGATAGAACCCAAATCAATTGAACAAGCTCTTCTTGATCCCGATTGGATTATTGCAATGCAAGAAGAGCTAGCTCAATTTACTAGGAATGAAGTGTGGGAATTAGTACCACCACCTAAAGACAAAACGATAATTGGAACAAGGTGGGTATTTCGAAATAAGCTTGATGATAAAGGTGAAGTAGTTAGAAACAAGGCTACGTTAGTCGCCAAAGGGTTTAGTCAAGTCGAAGGCTTAGATTACGACGAAACCTATTCCCCAGTAGCTAGACTCGAATCCATTCGAATGTTGCTAGCTTATGCCGCACATCGAGGATTTAAGCTGTTTCAAATGGATGTTAAGTCGGCATTCCTAAATGGATACATTAAAGAAGAAGTTTATGTTAGCCAACCCCCCGGATTCGAAAATCTAGATAAACCCGACCATGTTCTAAAACTTAAGAAAGCTCTCTATGGACTTAAACAAGCTCCTCGAGCTTGGTACAAGAGACTTTCAATCCATCTTAAGTCAAAAGGGTTTAACCAAGGCTTAGTTGACCCAACTCTCTTCGTAAAAACCATAGGTAAAGAAATATTCATAGCTCAAATTTACGTAGACGATATAATTTTTGGAACCTCTAACTCAGCCTTACTAAACGAGTTCGTTTCACTCATGGAAAGTGAGTTCGAAATCAACTTGATAGGCGAGTTAAGTTTCTTTTTAGGTCTACAAATTAAACAAACTAAAGATGGTATATACCTATATCAACAAAAATACACTAAGGAGTTAATTAAAAGATTTGGAATGCAAGACGCTAAGGTAATAAACACCCCAATGGCGATTAATGTTAACATAGGAGAAGACCTAGAAAGTAAGTCCATTGACTTAAAGTACTATAGGAGCGCGATAGGAAGTCTCCTATACTTAACTGCGAGTCGACCCGACATCCTATTCCATTGTTAACTTCTCGGCTCGAGTCTAGTGAGTTGGTGCAGTAGGAAGCAACACTGTGTTGCTTTATCTACCACCGAAGCCGAATACATCACGATGGGTGAGTGTGTCACGCAGCTTCTTTGGATGAAGCACACTCTCCGCGACTTTAAGTTAGACTTTACGAATACTAAACTTCACGTAGATAACATTAGTTCAATTAATCTTACAAAGAATCCGATATGTCACTCTAGGACCAAACATATAGAGGTCAAACACCATTTTATTCGAGAACATGTGGCCAACGGAGCCATACATCTCGAATACGTCGAATCGAAGTCTAACTTGGCAGACCTATTTACTAAACCCCTACCCGAAGCCGAATTTAGTCTATTAAGACGAAAATTGGGCATGTGCATAATAGAATAGGTACTTGCAAATTATATGTTCTTACTACTATTTCTTTAATTTCATGGAACTAGCATAGGACATACCTTAGATATCATACACCTATAGATTTAAGGAGCCAGTACATCTCACAATACATAGGACTAATGTGTTTGTGTACTTAGCCACGTAGATGGGCGTGAGATGTTAGGACCTTACTCCTGGTTCCAGATGTAGAGCTAGTGTATCACTCTGAACCACGGAGTATAATCATACATACTAACCGACTCTGACCAGGACTGGTTGATCCTTCATATCAATCAAGCCAAATATGAGTCAAACATTTTATATATGAACCTATTTTCAGTATATTATTTTCAAAATAATGTGGAACATGCTTGGACTTTAAAATTAAAACTTATTTTTTATTCCACACACATCCTCACTCTTTTCGATATATGGCAAAAGGGGGAGAAAAAGGCCAAAGTTAAGGGATCAATTTTTTTTATGGCCAAGGCTTACTTAACTTTAAGTTAACAAAACAAGTTAAGGGAACTCTTAACTTAAACACATTTAGTTAACTTGTTTTCGTTAACAATACAATAATTTACTTAACTCTTACTTAACTTGTTAACAAAAAGTAATTTACTTAACTTGTTAACAAAATAGAAGTAAAGGCCAAGGTTAAGAAATCAATTTTTTTTCTTAGCTTAAAACTTATTTTAAACACTATGGCCAATATAAAGTAATTTCGGTCACTTAATTCTTTTTTAGTGGCAAATATCAAGGGGGAGAGTTAAAACCCTTTCTCAAGTACTCACCCTCGGTCAAGGGGGAGGATTCCTCAAGGGGGAGCACTTGAAAAAGAGTTTTTACTCCTACACATTCATGCATATCTCTTGCTCATTTTACTTAATGCACTTAATTTGTTTTTTCTTAACTTTGTATGTGGGTTTGCCATAAATCAAAAAGGGGGAGATTGTTGGTGCAGTAGGCACCTAAGTCAAACCTGAGTTTTGATTATAGCAAACGATACAAAGTTAAGCTCATGTCGTTATCTCACGAGCTGAATCGAGTATGCAGAAGATTGATATAGCTGGAGCTGAAGGCTAGCGACACCCGGAGGAAGCCGCAGTGGTCGGGCGACACTCGAGTGACTTCGGAGGGAGCCGAAGGAATCGAGTGAAAGGCCGGAAACAAAAGCAACATGTAAGTGTCGAGGTAAGCTCGTGTGTGCGAGCGTAAGTGAGGTCGTATCCTCTTTATGGGGATGATCTTAAGCGTAGATCCGACCAAAGACATCTTATAGATGGTCTAGGTCGAGATCGGACGGTCGACGACCGTCGAAATTATATTTTTGTTGAGCAAACTTTGACTTGCAGCAAGCATTAGTCGACTGCCAGCTTGGAGGACTCGACTGCCGTCAATCGATCGGCCAGAAGTCGACACTCGACCGATCGCCATCGATCGATGATGATGGCCATCAGTCGACTGATGGTCAATGATCAGATTCGAGGAGTCAAGGCTTATCACCCCATTTCAAGGAGTTTTTGTGTCCACTTGTGATTGGTTGAAGACCCATTCGATGAGGGGCTCAAAGGCTATAAAAGGAGGGCTTGTCTTAGGGTTTTTCATCAATTAAAAAGCTTCCAAGTGCTTCCGATACGCTCCGACTCTCCGACATCCCTACGACGAAGCGCTGCCGAGACGACGACTAGAGCTTCAACCTCCAACCTTTGAAGTCGTCGGTAATGAAAAGTTTGAATTATAATTCAGTTTATAAGTTGTTCTTCTTTTCAAGCTTTAAATCATATCAAGGAGAGGGGAAGTGTCCCTCTACCTTGAGCTTTTTTCATTTTGTGTATCCGTCTAACTCCTACCTCCAACGAGGAGGAGTTTTTTAGTAGATTGCCCTCTGTACGTGGTCAAGGACCACTAGGGCCTTGGAGTAGTAGCCTTCGGCTACGAACCAAGTAAAACCTTTGTGTCTATTGTCTTTTATTTTTGTTTATTTTTCCGCTGTGTATATTTGTCTTGAAACAAATTCGAAAGAAAAATTTCTATCGCTATTCACCCCCCCTCTAGCGATCCGATCGATCCAACAATTGATTGTCATTCTATTTCCTTAGACACTTGGGTATTAGATAATGGGTGTGGCTCACATATATGTAATGACATACAGGGGCTAACGAATAGAATAAGACTCGTCAGAGGGGAGTCAAATTTGCGAGTTGGCAATGGATCAAAGGTTGCTGCGGTCGCCATCGGAACTTATTTGCTGAATCTCCCTAGTGGACTAGTCTTGGAATTGGACAATTGCTATTGTGTTCCTTCTCTAATTAAGAACATTGTTTCTATTTCCTGCTTAAATAGAAATGGTTTCCATTTGATGTTTAGTAACAATTGTTGTTATATAACTTTGAATGGCGTACTTTATGGAACTAGAACTTTGAGCAATGACATTTATACGTTGGACGTATCCAGTGATATTTTCAATATCGAAGCGAGCAACAAGCGTGCTCGAAAGGATAATCAATTAGACTCCTACATGTGGCATTGTCGTCTTGGCCATGTAAGCAAGAAACACATGTCCGAATTACACCAATGTGGAATTCTGGAATCGTTTGAATTGGATTCATACGATACATGCGAATCATGCTTAAAAGGCAAGATGACTAAGTTACCTTTTTCAGGAAAAGGTGAACGAGTGGGAGAGTTACTAGGTCTGATACATACTGATGTATGTGGACCTATGTCAACTCAAGCTTTAGGAGGCTATAGCTACTTCATTACCTTCACCGATGATCCCTCACTGTTTGGGTATGTGTTCTTGATGAAACACAAGTCTGAAGCCTTTGAAAGGTTCAAAGAATTCAGAAATGAAGTAGAGAAACAACATGACAAGAGTATTAAAATACTTAGATCGGATCAAGGTGGTGAATGCTTAAGTCAAGAGTTTCTTGATTATCTAAGAGACAATGACATATTCTCTCAATGGACTCCGCCATATACACCATAGCATAATGGTGTATCTGAGAGGCGTAACCAAACCTTGTTGGACATGGTCAGGTCAATGATGAATCATGCGAATCTTCCCAAGTCCTTTTGGGGCTATGCACTTTAAACAGTTGTTTACTTGTTAAACAGAATGACAACCAAGGTAGTCTCTACTACTCCATATGAGATATGGAATAGTAAGAAACCTCATGTATCTTACTTGAAGATATGGGGTTGTCCTGCTTATGTGAACCGGACTGTATCAGACAAACTGGATGCTAAGTCTGATAAATGTCTATTTATTGGATACCCTAAGGAAACAAGGGGGTTACCAATTCTCTCATCCTGTGGAACAAAAGGTGTTTGTTTCAAGGCATGTTATGTTTCTAGAGAAAGAGTTTCTCTTGCAAGAAAATAGTGGGAGTGTCGTCGAGCTTGAGGAGGCTCGAGAGACTCAAATAGACATTGATGAGATACCTGGTGAAGCACAATAGCCGACAACTCATAGTGATGAGCAATCGGCTGGACCTATTGTAACACCACATCTTCATAGATCTGGTAGAACACGCAACATTCCTGAGAGATATGGATTTCTCGTAAGTGAATCGAACGACGTGTTACTCATTGATGATGAGGAGCCTACCAGTTATGAAGAAGTGCTGACAAGTTCAAAAAGGGATAAATGGCTTGATGCCATGAAGTCGGAAATGGATTCCATGTATGAAAACCAAGTTTGGAACTTGGTTAACCCACCTGAAGGCATCAAGCCTATAGGGTGCAAGTGGGTTTTCAAGAAGAAAACCGACATGGATGGTAATGTGATTACCTATAAAGCTAGATTAGTGGCGAAAGGATATCGTCAATAACAAGGTGTTGATTATGACGAAACCTATTCACCTGTAGCTATGCTTAATTCCATTCGGATGCTCCTGGCCATAGTGGCTCATTATGATTATGAGATATGGCAGATGGATGTGAAAATAGCTTTCCTTAATGGGAACATGCTCGAGGATGTGTATATGATACAACCTGAGGGTTTCACATCAGTTGACAAAACCAAGGTATGCAAATTGTGACAGTCCATATATGGATTGAAGCAAGCATCCAGGAGCTGGAATATCCATTTTGATGAGATAATCAAAAAGTTTGTTTTCTCACAAAATCCAGATGAACCTTGTGTGTAAAAGAAGGTTAGTGGGAGTGTAGTCGTGTTCCTAGTATTGTATGTCGATGACATATTACTTATAGGAAACGATGTTTCAATCTTGCAGTTAGTTAAGGTTTGGTTATCCAAGACATTCTCCATGAAAGACCTGGGAGAAGCAACCTACATCCTCGGAATTAAGATCTATAGAGATAGATCGAAACGGTTGCTTGGTCTTTCACAGTCTACATATATAGACCGAGTGCTAAAGAGGTTTAGCATGTCAGAATCCAAGAAAGGTTTCCTACCCATCAGGCATGGGGTACACCATTCGAAGTCTATGTGTCCGCGCACAGAAGATGAGAGGATTTGCATGAGTAAGATTCCCTATGCATCCGCAATAGGATCTATCATGTATGCTATGTTATGTACGAGGCCCGATGTATCGTATGCTCTGAGTGTCACGAGCAGATACTAGTCTGATCCAGGAATGGATCATTGGGTGGCTGTTAAGACGATCCTTAAGTACTTGAGA
Organism: Wurfbainia villosa; assembly: GCA_025175895.1. Classification (NCBI taxonomy): domain Eukaryota; kingdom Viridiplantae; phylum Streptophyta; class Magnoliopsida; order Zingiberales; family Zingiberaceae; genus Wurfbainia; species Wurfbainia villosa. The sequence goes on from CM045997.1 coordinate 39,833,001, forward strand.
AGAACTAAGGATGTGATCCTAATATATGGAGAAGGGGACATGGTGATACGCGGGTATACGGAAGCCAGCTTCCAGACAGACAAGGATGATTCCAGCTCTCAGTCTGGATACGTGTTCACCTTGAATGAGGGCGCAGTGAGTTGGAAAAATTCTAAACAAGACACTGTAGCGGATTCTACCACTGAGGCAGAATACATTGCAGCTTCGGAAGCAGCAAAGGAAGCGGTTTGGATCAAGAAGTTCATTTATGAACTTGGTGTGATTCCAGCCATTGTTGAAGCAATACCGGTCTACTGCGAAAACAATGGAGCAATTGCACAGGCGAAAGAGCCAAGGTCTCATCAATGATCCAAACATGTGCTTCGCCGCTATCATCTTATCAGAGAGATCATCAGTAGGAAAGAAATACAAATCAAGAAAATCCCCACTGAAAGGAACTTAGCGGATCCTTTAAGTAAGGCATTACCTCAAAGTAAGTTTGAGGGTCATGTTAGAGCATATGGTATTGGATACCGTAGCGATTGGCATTAGGCCAAGTGAGAGTCTGTTAGTAATATATGAGAGATGTCCTAAGGCAATCGCCTTATGTATGAACCATTTATATGATAAATGAAGATTCACTATTTGAGTATACATGTTTTCTGTATTTGATTGGATCTTAAACTCATTTACTGAATGTCCACGATACGATTCACAGAATGAGAGAATTTGTGATTAGATCACAACTAGTGAGTATCTCTACATGTGTAATTGTGATGTATCAGAATTATCCCTAGTCGATGAATTGATGGATTTGGACACCATCAATTCTGTCGAGACTAGCACGAGGTATACACCTTGGTGTAACCAAGCAGCTGATTCTCACTGGCTGGAGACATTGTGATGTCCGGAGTTAATCATGGATGCTAGTTATGGTAACTAGTTCATTGGAGTGACCAACCGTAAGACTTCATATGGTTCTCTGCATATATAGATATGTCAATGAAGTTCTTACTGTAGCTTAAGTGCGATGTTCCTTTGACTTACGGTATTCAAGTCATCTTGATCATAAAGACTTATGCTTTGACATCTTAAGCAAGCATCTCTGAGGAGATGTGGACCCAGGATGATTGGGTATAAGTCGAAGTGATCGAAGGTGTTTGAATAGCCTATAAAGGATTCACCACTCCTTGCGAGGAGATGTATACCCATGGTCTCTCGTCGGATTGTCACTAAAGTCTTTGGCCAAAGCATTACATGTTTAGAGTAAGGTACTCTTCGATACATGTGCAGTAACTAGAATTCGTAGGACGAGGAAATGATACTTGGGCTAGGTGTGACGTAGTCAGCCTAGTTGGGACTGACACTATAGATTATGTCCTGAACCAAGTGGGTATAAGATGAGTGAAGGGAATGGGGCACGATTCATTCGAGCTGCTGAAGGGTTTCAGAAATAGTTCTGGATCAACCGTTGATCTTTTCGGTTAATTGGGGATCATGATGTACTACTAGGTGCCACTCATGATTGTTCTATAATTAATGGTTAATTATAGACGACCAACATAAACCGAGAACCTATTTGGTCACACGCACAACGAGCATAATCCGAAGGATTTAAAACGAGCTTGAGAATGAGATTTTCAGACCGAGAGAAACTAAATTTGGTTGGACCAAACAAGAAGAGAGCATGAAATCGTTTCAGTCGCAATGGAAGCGTGGATGGGCCGTGTCTTATGAAGACATAATGGATGAACCAAAATAGTTTGGTTCTAATCCAATGGAGGAGAATAAACCAAAGGGTTTGGTTTATTTTAAACGAATGAACCAAAGTTGGTTTGGTTCATTTTAACTTAAAATAAACCATCATGGTTTGGTTTATTTTAACTTATATTAATGGAGTGCGTTAACGGGCCTTATGGTTATGATCCAATAACCATTAAGAGAATTAGTTCTCTATAAAAGAGGGCTTAAGGGTTTGTTAAGACCTAATCCAAAAACCCTAACCTAGAGTTGCCGCCCACCTCTCCCCTTTAAAGAAGTCGGCGCCAACCCTATTCTCGCCTCCCCTTCTCCTCCAACCGGCAACCAGCTGCTGCCGTCTTCTCCACTTGCCGGCGTCGAGCTACTGCCGGAGGAGCTCCGGTGATCTCCCTTGGGTTCGGTAATAAGGTGAGCTTCCACCATTCCTTTTTGGCCGGCCCCTACTCCTCCACCAAAGCTGTCCAGTTTTCTGGACAGTTTGTTTCCCTCTCGTCGGAGCGTCGTTTGGACGACGTTTGGAGCTTCGACAGCGGTAGCCTTGCCAGGGATTCGATCTCCGGTAATCCTCATAGGTGGAGGACGAACGATTCATCAAACAGTTGACGAATACCTCTCCGGAGAAGTGAGTTTTGAGGACTCGGTTTTGGATCCGAATTTGGATTCGGATAGTGATCTTCTCTCAATCACATCGTCTTCAACACGAGGCTAGTAACCCTTACGATGACGAGGCTCGTGACTTGGTGATGTCATCCCGAAGATACTCGGTGTGGATACGGATAAAGACGATTCTAGTGAGGATCGTTCCGATTGATGACTTTCCCGCTACAAGTGATACGAAAGGTATACGTAGTTAAATTTCCTTTTATTGCAAAATTTAAATTTACTGTTATGTCTACACATATTGTACTATGCATGCGTGTGATGTGTGTGTTGTAATAAATGTAGATTTATTATTTTATTTCTTCCGTTGTGCACATGTTTACGAAACATGTTCGAACACACACTACTTGTGATGCGGAAACCCAACAATATCTAATTTGTCTCACGACAGTGGCATCGATCAATGATGGTCCGGCGATCGTGATAGAATTTTTTCATCACAGGTAGAAGCTTTAAAAGGAGCTCGTGGAGGAGAAAAAAGGCAGCGATTTTCTTGGGCAAATTGAAGGGGAGAGTTGGTGCTTTCCAGTCCTTCTAGGCTAGTCCAAGGCTATCAAAGATCAAGCAACCAAAGTGCTCTTGTAAAGTATTTTTCTTTACTTGCATTGTATTTCTCATTTGTATTAGCTTGTATCTTGTGTATTTCTTAGTGTAATCATTGTACGAGATTTTTCCACCTCCGACTTGTGTCTAGAAGGAGTTATTTGTGATTAGTGATTGCGTGTGCATCACTAGAGCTCATCCGAGCTAGATCCGTGGAGTAGGAATTGTTTCGGTTCCGAACCACGTTAAATATTTGTGTATTGGTGTGTTTGATTGTGTCTATTTCGTTATTGCTTTTATTATCATTATTCCGCTGCGCTAACGAAATTTGTAGACTCAATCACGAACGAATTCCATCATCGGTACTAGCACTCGCTATTCACCCCCCTCTAGCATTTCAACGATCCCCTAAATGGTCTTTTCTTCTCCATTTGGTATCTTTGAGATCTCTATTCTTCTCCAGTTCATTACTTTTTTCTCATACTTATACTAACTTGAGCATCGGAGTAGCTGTGCCGGGAAGCCGACCAACCCTTAACACTCTTCCTTGGTGTGTTAGATTCAGCTCCGTTCCTAAAAATGAGGGTGATTCTTTGCAACTAATCTTTTCCCTACCGAGCTCTCTCGGTGACAGATCCAGCGATCGACACGGAGAGGAAAGGAGATCTTGGTGATCCAAAGAAGCAAGCACCATCAAATTGGCACTATCTATGGGAACCTGAACAAAAAGTCGTGATGGTGAATACTAGAAGGACGTTGAAGGAACCAGTGGAAGGGGAGAAGTTCGTCTCCAGTACCTCTCAGGGGGGTACCAGCAAAAGGTGTTGGGAGCCATTATATAAGGAAGATCTTATGCAGATTATAACTGAAATGATGGATCAAATGTCACAAAGGCTCACTCCGAAGAAGGTTAAAGTAGACAATATTTCCTGGTAGTGATTCTGAGGAAGAGGGGGGGGTAAGGTTTCTCAGCTGAAGAAGGGTTCTTCTAGTGCTCGCCCCAAAAGTTGAAGGGAAAAGAAAAATGTGGAGTAGGAATCCAAGTTCTGAACCACGTGAAATCGCTTGTGTTGTGTATGCATTTTGTCTTTATTTCTATTTGCATTGTATTCCACAGCGTATAATGTTTTGAAAACAAGCACGACACGATCGCGATCACGATCGAAGAAATCATGAAAATCACTATTCACCCCCCCTAGTGGGTGATAACAACATTTTAGTATATTATTTTGGTCCTTAATTTCGATGTTTTTAATCCTCTCATGTGGTTAATTGTCGATTCTTAGCATGGTTTACGAGTTTAAATTTATTTTGGACCTTATTGTAAATTCTCCTAAATTTGTGGACTTATATACAAATTTTATACCTTATTTGTAGGAGATCGAGATGAGTCAATGGACTAAACTCGAGTTAGATCAAATATGGCTTAATCTAGGGTTACAAGAGGTGTTTCAAGCTGGATCAATTTGGACCCTTCATCAAGATCTGAAGCAATTTAAGCAAGGATTCATATCTGCTTAATCTTGATCGTCCGATGAGATCTGATCGATTTTGAGCCATCCATTTATATCTGGAGAGATCCGGTCCATACACTTAGATCTATACATCTCAACCTTCCATCCAGATCAAGTTGATAGTGATCATCCATTCAGATTGATCAGATCCATTCATTTTAAATCAGAGCAATATCGACCATTGGATGAGATCTAGATTTGGGTTGTTAATTAAGCTTGAGGAGATTTTTTGAGATTTCTTTTCCACAGATCGCGTTCTTCATCGCGCGTCGCTGAGCTGCTTCACCGTTGTTTCACCTCCAAGCACCGTCAACCATCTTTCTCCTCCGCCAAGGCCGACGGTGATCAATCCCTCCTCCATCTCCGCCGCCTCTCACCCTTCATTCATCGACAGTTGAAGAGGATGCCACTTCTCTTCAGTTGCTCCTTCACAGCCCTTTTCTCCACCTCTTTTCAACTGTTGACAACCAACTTCTTCCACAACATTTCTTCTTTGGGCAGAACCTTCACAGCTCCCACCAGCTTCTATTTCAGTTCCGACAACTTCTCTATTCCTCCGGCAGCAGCTCTACAGCCTTCTACATCTTATATTTTGGTCAAATCCAACATCTTCTCAGTCTCCGATTGATTCGAACAGTAAGCTCCGCAAGCCTTCCAATGTGTTTTGATTGCTTCGTCATTTAGTTTGTGTTGAATGATTGTAATAGATTCAATCTTCCATGTTTAGATTGCACGTACTCGATTTACTTTGTTTCATGCCTCTTTAGTGTTTGATGAAATGTTTCTTTGAGTAATTAGGTTGTAGTTGGTTAGGTTAGATTTAATTTCTTGTTTTACTTTACTCTCATGTTATTCTGTATTTCAATTGTTATTTAAATTCCTATACTTTTTTTATGTTTTTAAATGCTCTTGTTTGAATGCTAGTTTAAGTTTCCTTTAATTTCATCGTAATCATATATTAGAATTTGATTACTTGCATTGTCTTTCATTTAGTAGGATTAGCCTTTTAAATTCCAAATCCTCATTTTCAATAGAAAACCCAAAGCAATAATTAGCAAATCCTAAGATTACTATTCTCCCAATTACACTGTCACGCCCCGAGAGGGGTACATGTTCGATGAAAATCGAACAACACCTCCCCTATACTGCGGACAATTGAAACCGATATACAAGGCCTACATGGCCCACTATACATCAGCCAACACGGCCGGAACATCTAACACCACAAGACATATAACATAAGGCCTCGGGCCAACAATCAACATAACTAAAAATGTCTAAACGTACCCCTTCTGCCATCTGCGCAGGAATACGAAATCACACATAAAGACTTAAACTAGTACCACCCAAACGACAAAGAGTCTAAAGTTTTACAAGTTTGAAACACAGAGCCTTAGAAAACAAAATGCGGAAAACTAGCAAGATCATAACAGAGTCGGTAGATCAGGGGAGGATGGCAACTGGACTCTCTGGACGGCTTCATCCTGAAATGAATAAATATCAACGGAGTGAGTAGAACTCAGCGGATATCAACAGTCATGCATAGTAAACTATAAATAGCAATAGAAATCAAGCTGGTACAGTTTCTCAACAGAAATACATACCTGAAACTATACATACCATAATCACCTAAGCCTACATAAAATACATCCACACAGATATATGAAGAATCACCTAAAACAAACAATATAATATCTCCTGTATGTGCATGACAATCATATGCAACAACCAAAAGTGCAACGATCAATGCATATAGTAAAAACATATGCTCATGATGCAATCAACTGTGTCACCCCTGATGCCAGTCTAGCCAATGACATGTCATGTGTGTCGGTCGAGTGGGTAGGGCTGTGACAACTGTACACTCTGTCGTCACTACACCTATGTGACCGAGTGGATAGGATGCTAGCGGAGCATCACCCTCCTACCCCATGTATGTATCTGGGGACATCACCTCGTCTCATCTCCTCATCTCCTCATCTCAAGACAAAGGAGGGATCCTTGTCTGCTACCACATCGCAAAACCAATCACCTGAGCGACCACTGTGGAGCCCTGACAGAGCAACTACACACACCTGCAATACCACCAACCCAATAGTGGCTGTATATTGAGGTAATGTGACAGACGATGGGCTCACCTACCAAGAAGTATCATCTCCTACCGAGGAGCCGATGATCGTCAGTCATGCAATAATACAAGATGGTGCATGACATTGATGCACAATACACCTATCAGTTCATGGCTACCTATGGTATGTACCAATAGAAGCCCATATCAAAAAACCTAAGTACATAAGTCTATGTACACATGCAAGTTATATTCTTTATTCATTCCATGTCATGTACGCAAGGAATGTCACTACTCTAGTGCTAAATAAACAAATAACACGTATCAAAACTGATAGAGCATAATATAATAAGCATATGAAACGACTACAACACATACTAGGTAGTGACATACCACGACAGTTAACAAGCATAGAAGACTACTACTAGTTATAGTAAACCATGCATTACAAGATGACAATATCTAAAAGAAGATAAGTCAAAGATACCCGCCTGCTATAATGCTCGAAATAATAAAATCTTCATGCCTGCGGACATGTCTCGTATCCACGTCCTGCACACAACAGAACAATTGTTAAGCACTATGATACAATCCACCGTCAAATCGAATACTTCAACAATTTCTTACATAACCAATTAACCCAAATGCTTAATAAAAATCTTGATCACCTTCCACCTAATATAACCGTCTTTTCGTCCAATTACTTGAATATGATTTCACAACCCCTATCATCATGTGTACAACATCCAAATAGAACCTCACAACCTGTTCTATTAACCGGCACAACCCAAACAAGTCTGCTCCTCTTGCTCACTGCCGTACAACCCAAAATCTAGCAATTCACAGCAAAAATTGAGAGGGCTAGACCAACTTACCAACAATTAGGACCCCACTGAAAGGAATTTCCCAACTAAATTCATCGGAGAAAATCTCGCCTGCCCTAATCACTGCCCAAACACAAAGATCAAGAATTAGCTTGCTCCGGAGACCACCGGCATAGATTCACAGCGAGGTGGAGAAGATTGACCTATTACCTTACTTCGGCGAACACCGACAGAGATCGCAACCCCCCAATAGTGATTGTGACAGTGGGGTGGTGTGAGATAGTGACACGCACAACCCGCATCACCTGCCTGGGTGAAGTAGAGGTGTCGAACGGTCGGACGCAAGGCCAGTGGCGTCGGCAAGGCTGACGACGTCGGCTGGGCGATCACTGTCAAGGAGGGGCCACACTGGTCCGTTGAGCGCGGAGCAACCGAAGGGGCAATGTCGAGGTTAAGCGGCGGCCGCAAAATCATGGCTGCTGGTTGTGGCAAGGTGAGAAGAACGGTTCGCGGAGATAGAGATTCACAAAACACGAAGAAGAAGAAGTTACTGAAGAGGGATTTCAGGTCGCGAGGGAGAAAAGTCGGTGCGATGGGGAAAAATAGGGATCGGTCCCTAATAATCCGAACTACCCCCTTTATAAATAAATAAAAACCTAGGTTTTAATTTAACACCTTATTAATTTAAATATATATATTCTCGGTATCTCACATTCACCCCCACCAACAAAAATTTGGTCCCCAAATTTTTCACTCAATGCATAATGAGTAAGAGATACCACAAGTGCTGAAAATATATCTTACGTACCTTAAGCAAACAAGTGGGGATATTGAGCTCTGATCGTTTCCTCAAGCTCCCAAGTAGCCTCCTCATCGGTGTGGTGACTCCACCCAACTTTGACAAGTCGCACAACTTTGTTCCACAGCCGTCATTCTTTGTGGTCCAGAATCCGTACTGGAACCTCTTCGTAAGTAGCATCAGGTTGAATAGAACCTGAGACACTTGACAGAACATGTGTAGGGTCTGGCACATACTTCCTCAACATGGACACATGAAACACATCATGAATACCCGTCAAGAATGTGTTGGGTTTCCGACACCGCGGCGAGTGTGTGTTCAAACATGTTTCCAAAACATGTGCACAGCGAAAGGAATAAAATAATAAATCTAATTTATTACAACACACACATCACACGCATGCATAGTACAACATGTGTAGATATAACCGTAAATTCAAATTTTGCAATAAAAGGAAATTTATACTACGTATACCTGATGTATCACGTGTAGCGGGAAAGACATCAACCCGAATGATTCTCGCTAGAATCGTCTCTATCCGTATCCACGCCGAATATCTTCGGGATGACTTCATAAAGTCACGAGCCTCGTCTTCGTACGAGTTACTAGCCTCGTGTTGAAGACAATGTGATCGAGAGAAGATCACGATCCGAATCAAAATTCGGATCCAAAACGAGTCCTCAAAAACTCGCTTCTCCGGAGAGGTATTCGTCAACCATTTGACGAATCCTTCGTCCTCCACCTATGAGGATTACCGGAGATCGAATCCCCAGCAAGGCTACCGCTGTCGGAGCTCCAAACGTCATCCAAACGACACTCTGACAAGAAGGAAGCAAGCTGTCCAGAAAACTGGACAGCTTTGGTGGAGGAATAGGGGTCGGCCAAAAGGGAAGGTTGAAGCTCACCTTGTTGCCGAACCCAAAGGAGATCACCGGAGCTCCTCCAGCAGCAGCTCGACACCGGCAAGGGGAGAGGACGGCAGCTGCTGGACGTCGGCAAGGAGATTGGGTGGTGGTGGGCGGCGGCAAGGTGGGGTTGGCGCCGACTACACCAAGGAGAAGGAAGGGGCGGCAACTTAGGGTTGCAAGGACTTGGATTAGGGCTTAAAAAAACCCTTAAGCCCTATTTTATAGAGAACCAATTCTCTTAATGGTTATCGGATCATAACCAAAAGCCCGTTAACCCGCTTCATTAATTTAAGTTAAAATAAACCAAACCATGATGGTTTATTTTAAGTTAAAACGAACCGAACCAACTTTGGTTCATTCGTTTAAAACAAACCAAACCCTTTGGTTCCTTCTCCTCCATTGGATTAGAACCAAACCAATTTGGTTCATCCATCATGTCTTCATAAGACACGGCCCATCCACGCTTCCATTGCGACTGAAATGATTTCATGCTCGCTCCATGTTTGGTCCAACCAAACCTAGTTTCTCTCGGTCTGAGAATCTCATTCTCAAGCTCGTTTTAAATCCTTCGGATTACGCTCGTTGTGCGTGTGACCAAATAGGTTCTCGATTTATGTTGGCCATCTATAATTAACCATTAATTATAGAACGATCATGAGTGGCACCTAGTAGTACATCATGATCTCCAATTAACCGAAAACATCAACGGTTGATCCAAAACTACTTCTGAAACCCTTCAGCAGCTCGAATGAATCGTGCCCCATTCCCTTCACTCATCTTATACCCACTTGGTTCAGGACATGGTCTATAGTGGCAGTCCCCACTAGGCTGACTACGTCACACCTAGCCCAAGTATCATTTCCTTGTCCTACGGATTCTAGTTACTTCACATGTATCGAAGAGTACCATACTCTAAACATGTAATGCTTTGGCCAAAGACTTTAGTAACAATCCGACGAGAGGCCATGGGTATACATCTCCTCGCAAGGAGTGGTGAATCCTTTATAGGCTATTCAAACACCTTCGATCACTTCGACTTATACCCAATCATCCCGGGTCCACATCTCCTTAGAGATGCTTGCTTAAGATGTCAAAGCTTAAGTCTTTATGATCAAGATGACTTGAATACCGCAAGTCAAAGGAACATCGCACCTAAGCTGCAGTAAGAACTTCATTGACATATCTTTATATGCAGAGAACCATATGAAGTCTTACGGCTGGTCACTCCAATGAACTAGTTACCATAACTAGCATCCACAATTAACTCCGGACATCACAATGTCTCCAACCAGTGAGAATCAGCTGCTTGGATACACCAAGGAGTATACCTCGTGCTAGTCTCGACATAATCAATGGTGTCCAAATCCATCAATTCATCGACTAGGGATAATTCCGATACATCACAATTACACATGTAGAGATACTCACTAGTTGTGATCCAATCACAAATTCTCTCATGCTGTGTATCGTATCGTGGACATTCAGTAAATGAGTTTAAGATCTAATCAAATACATGAAAACATGTATACTCAAAAAGTGAATCTTCATTTATCATATAAATGGTTCAAACATAAGGCGATTGCCTTAGGACATCTCTCATATATCACTAACAAACTCCCACTTGGCTTAATGACAATCGCTACGGTATCCAATACCATAAGCTCTTACATGACCCTCAAACTTACTTTGAGGTAATGCCTTAGTCAAAGGATCCGCTAACTTCCTTTCAGTGGGGATTTTCTCGATTTGTATTTCCTTCCTACTAATGATCTCTCTGATAAGATGATAGCGGCGAAGCACATGTTTGGATCGTTGATGAGACATTGGCTCTTTCGCCCGTCAATTGCTCCATTGTTGTCGCAGTAGACCGGTATTGCTTCAACAATGGCTGGAATCACACCAAGTTAATAAATGAACTTCTTGATCCAAACTTCTTCCTTTGCTGCTTCCGAAGCTGCAATGTATTCTGCCTCAGTGGTAGAATCCGCTACAGTGTCTTGTTTGGAACTTTTCCAACTCACTGCGCCCCCATTCAAGGTGAACACGTATCCAGACTGAGACCTGGAATCATCCTTGTCTGTCTGGAAGTTGGCATCCGTATACCCACGTATCACCATGTCCCCTTCTCCATATATTAGGAACACATCCTTAGTTCTTCTTACGTACTTAAGGATCATCTTAACAGTCACCCAATGATCCATTCCTGGATCAGACTGGTATCTACTCGTGACACTCAGAGCATACGATACATCGGGCCTCGTACATAACATAACATACATGATAGATCCTATTGAGGATGCATAGGGAATCTTACTCATGCAAATCCTCTCGTCTTCTGTGCACGGACATATAGACTTCGAAAGGTGTATCCCATGCCTGATGGGTAGGAAAACTTTCTTGGATTTCAATATGCTAAACCTCTTTAGCACTCGGTCTATATATGTAGACTGCGAAAGACCAAGCAACCGTTTCGATCTATCTCTATAGATCTTAATCCTGAGGATGTAGGTTGCTTCTCCCAGGTCTTTCATGGAGAATGTCTTGGATAACCAAATCTTATCTGACTGTAAGACTGAAACATCGTCTCCTATAAGTAATATATCATCGACATACAATACTAAGAACACGACTCCACTCCCACTAACCTTCTTGTACACACAAGGTTCGTCTGGATTTTGTGAGAAATCAAACTTTTTGATTGTCTCATCAAAACGGATATTCTAGCTCTTGGATGCTTGCTTCAATCCATATATGGACCGTCGCAATTTGCATACCTTGGTTTTATCAACCGATGTGAAACCCTCAGGTTGTATCATATACACGTCCTCGAGCAGGTTTCCATTAAGGAAAGTTGTTTTCACATCCATCTGCCATATCTCATAATCATAATGAGCCGTTATGGCCAGGAGCATCCGAATGAATTTAAGCATAGCTACAGGCGAATAGGTTTTATCATAATCAACACCTTGTTTTTGAAGATATCCTTTCGCCACTAATCTAGCCTTATAGGTAATCACATTACCATCCATGTCAGTTTTCTTCTTGAAAACCCACTTGCACCCTATAGGCTTGATGCCTTCAGTGGGTCAACCAAGTTCCAAACTGTTGGATCGAAGCGGATCGCTAGAGGGGGGTGAATAGCGATAAAAACTTTTCTTTTAAAAATGTTCGATGGACAATTAAATGCAGCAGAAATGTAAATAAAACCTAAATGAGACAAATAATTTTTTACTTGGTTCGTAGCCTTCGGCTACTACTCCAAGGCCCTAACGGTCCTAGACCGTGTACGGAGGGCAATTCACTAAAACACTCCTCCTTGTTGGAGGTAGGAGTTTTACGATTACAAAAGCATTCAAAGCAAAAAGATAGAGAGACAAACCCTCTCTTCTATTAAAGTAAAATGCAACGAAAAACCTCGATTGAAAGGAATTGCAATATTGAAAGAAATAACAAATTAAGATTATACCAACAACTAAACAAAAGAAACTTTAAGCTAGGGTTGTTGGCAGCACTTCGTTGTTGTAGAGTCGTCGGAGAGTTGCGGCGTAACAGAGGCTTTTTAGCACTTAGAATTGTTTTTGAAACCCTAGGTTTGGCCCTCCTTTTATAGCCTTTGAGCCCCTTTTCGAGAGGAACCCTAGCCAATCAAATTTGATCACAACTCCCCTTGAAACTTGGTGATAACGATCCTTTGACAGCCGATCGTGATGGCCATCACCCGATCATTGCTAGCAACATCGATCGAGTGCTAGCCGTAGTCACCGTGATGGGCGACGATCGAGTCCTTTAGGTTGGCGGTCGGTGATCTTGCAAAGGCAATGTTAGCTTAAAGAAAACATTATTTCGACGGTCGTCGCCCGTCCGATCTCGACCTAGACCACCTATGAGATGTCTTGGGTCGAATCTACGCTTAAATCTTTCCCCGTAACGAGGGTACGACCTTACTTACACTCGCACACACGAGCTTACCTCGATACTTACGTGTTGCTTTTGCTTCCGACCTTCCACTCAATTCCTTCGGCTCCCTCCGAAGTCACTTGAGTGTCGCCCGACCATGGCGGCTTCCTCCGGGTGTCGCTAGCCTTCAGCTCCAGCTATAGCAATTTTCTGCACACTCGATTCAGCTCGTGAGATAACAACATGAGCTTAACTTTGTATCGTTTGCTATAATCAAAACTCAGGTTCGACTTAGGTGCCTACTGCACCAACAATCTCTCCATTTTTGATTTATGGCAAACCCACATACAAAGTTAAGTGCATTAAGAAAAGATATGCATGAATGAGCAGGAGTGTTAAGAAATGAATGAACAGGAGTATAAAAACTCTTTTTCAAGTGCTCCCCCTTGAGGAATCCTCCCCCTTGACCGAGGGTGAGTACTTGAGAAAGAGTTTTAACTCTTCCCCTTGACGTTTGCTACAAAAAAAAGAATTAAGTAACCGAAATTACTTAATATCGGCCATAGTATTTAAAATTAGTTTTAAGTTAAGAAATCAAAAAATTGATTTCTTAACCTTGGCCTTTACTTCCATTTTGTTATCAAGTAACTAAAGTTTGTAAGTCTTGGCAAGAAAAAATATTGATCCCTTAACTTTGGCTTGATCCCTTAACTTTGGCATTTTTCTCCCCCTTTTGCCATACATCGAAAAGAGTGAGAGTGTGTGAAAAAAAGTTTTACTTTTAAAGTCCAAGCATGTTCCACATTATTTTGAAAATAATATACTGAAAATAAGTTCATCTATAAAATGTTCGACTCATATTTGGCTTGATTGATATGAAAGATCAACCAGTCCTGGTCAGAGTCGGTTAGCATGTATGATTATACTCCGTGGTTCATAGCGATGCACTAGCTCTACAACTGGAACCAGGAGTAGGGTCCTAACATCTCACGCCCATCTACGTGGCTAAGTACACATACACATTAGTCCTATGTGTTGTGAGATGTACTGGCTCCTTAAATCTATAGGTGCATGATATCTAAGGTATGTCCTATGCTAGTTCCATGAAAATTAAGAAATAGTAGTAAGAAAATATAATTTGCAAGTTCCTATTCTACTACGCACTTGCCCAATTTTCGTCTCAAGAGACTAAATTCGGCTTCGGGTAGTGGTTTAGTGAACAGGTCTGCTAGGTTAGACTTCAAGTCAACATATTCGAGGTGTATGGAGCCGTTGGCTACATGTTCTAGAATGAAATGGTGTTTTACCTCTATATGCTTTGTCCTTGAATGGCATATAGGGTTCTTAGTTAGATTTATCGAACTTATGTTGTCTACAAAAATTTTAGTTTTGGTGAAGTCCAACCTAAAGTCTCGGAGAGTGTGCTTCATCCAAAGAAGCTAAGTTACACACTCACCCATCGCAACGTATTCGACTTCGGTGGTAGATAAGGCAACACAATGTTGCTTCCTACTACACCAACTTACTAGACTCGAGCCGAGTAGTTGACAACAACCACTCGTGCTCTTTCTATCGAGTTTACTGTTGGATCGATGCGGTTCGCTAGAGGGGGGGGTGAATAGAGAAAAACCTTTTCTTTTTCTTTCGTTCGTTAAAACTCGAGAGATAATAAATTAATTGCAGCGGAAATGTAAATATAAAATAAAAGAGACAATCGACACAAGGGTTTTACTTGGTTCGTAGCCGAAGGCTACTACTTCAAGGCCCTAGTGGTCTTTGACCACGTACGGAGGGCAAAAGCACTAAAGGAACTCCTCCTCGTTGGAGGTAGGAGTTAATCGATACAAAAAAAACTTTAAGGTAGAGGGACACTCCCCCTCTCCTCGTATACGATAAAAGCTTCGAAAAGTAGATGAACAACTGATAACAAAATAATACCGACGTACAAAGACAAATAAGAAAAATTAAACCTAGACGTCGGAAGGAAGGACTTCGTTGTCGGAGAATTGTAGCTTTGCGGAGACTTTTTGAAGGCTTAGAATTTGTTGATGAAACCCTAGGTTTGGCCCTCCTTTTATAGCCTTTGAGCCCCTTTTCGAGAGGAACCCTAGCCAATCAAATTTGAGCACATCTTCCCTTGAAATTTGGTGATAATCCTTGACTCCTCGAATCTGATCATTGACCATTAGTCGACTAATGGCCATCATCGATCGTGATGGCGACATCGATCGATTCTTGATTCGGTAGTCATTGTTTGTGGCCGATGGTAGAGTCCTCCGGGCGACGTGATGCTTCTTTGCAAGTCAAAGTTAGCACAACAAAAACATAATTTCGATGGTCGTCGACCATCCGATCTCGACCTAGACCATCTATAAGAAGTCTTTGGTCGGATCTACACTTAAGATCATCCCCGTAAAGAGGATACGACCTTACTTACTCTCGCACACACGAGCTTACCTCGATACTTACGTGTCACTTTTGCTTCCGGCCTTCCACTCGATTCCTTCGGCTCCCTCTGAAGTAACTCGAGTATCGCCCGACCACCGCGGCTTCCTCCGGGTGTCGCTAGCCTTCAGCTCCAGCTATATCAATCTTCTGCACACTCGATTCAGCTCGTGAGAAAACAAAATAGACTTAACTTTTGTGTCTTTGCTATAATCAAAACACAGGTTCGATTTCGGTGCCTCACTGCACCAACAATCTCCCCCTTTTTGATCTATGGCAAAAACACACAAAGTTAAGGAAATTAAGTGCATGAAACAGTAAAGACAAGAAGCAAAAGTAGGAGTAGTAAAGATATTTCTCAAGTTCTCCCCTTAGAGGAACCCTCCCCCTTGACCGAGGGTGAGTACTTGAAAAAGACTTTTAGTTCTCCAAACACAAAAGGTAACGAGTTAAGTAAATGGCATTACTTAACTCCAAACACAAAAGATAACGAGTTAAGTAAATGGCATTACTTAACTTAGGCCTTTAAAGTTTTCAATTCAGAAGAGTTGAAACATAAACCTTACTCCCCCTTAACTTAGGGCAGAATCAAAGTTAAAATTTGTAAAATTTGAAATTGAACCTTAACTTTGGCCCTTTCTCCCCCTTTTGACATAAATCAATCAAAAAGTGGGGGGGGGGGTTTAAGAAAACCTTAAGTCCAAGCATGATGATTTTGAAAATAGTATGTGAAAATAATTCATCTAAATGTTCAACTCTAGTTTGACTTGATTGAAATGATATTATCAACAAGTCCTGATTAGAGTTGGTTAATATTAGTTGCATATTTATACTCCGAGGTTCATATTGACGCACTTGATCTACATCTTGGAACCTGGAGTAGGTCCTAACATCTCACGCCCATCTACGTGGCTAAGTACACAAACACATTAGTCCTATGTATTGTAAGATGTACTGGCTCCTTAAATCTATAGGTGCATGATATCTAAGGTATGTCCTATGCTAGTTCCATCAAAATGAAAAATAAGAAATAGTAGTAAGAAAATATAGTTTGCAAGTTCTTATTCTATTACGCACATGCCCAATTTTCGTCTTAATAAACTAAATTCGGCTTCGGATAGGGGTTTAGTAAATAGGTCTGCTAGGTTAGACTTCGATTCGACGTACTCGAGTTGTATGGCTCCGTTGGCCACATGTTCTCGAATGAAATGGTGTTTGACTTCTATATGCTTGGTCCTAGAGTGACATATTGGATTCTTGGTAAGATTAATTGAACTAATGTTATCTACGTGAAGTTTAGTATTCGTAAAGTCTAACTTAAAGTCACGGAGAGTGTGCTTCATCCAAAGAAGTTGAGTGACACACTCACCCATCGCGATGTATTCGGCTTCGGTGGTAGATAAGGCAACACAATGTTGCTTCCTACTGCACCAACTCACTAGACTCGAGCCGAGTAGTTGACAACAACCATTCGTGCTCTTTCTGTCGAGTTTACTACCGGCATAATCCAAATCGGAGTAGCCGATTAGTTCGAACTCGGTAGATCTAGGATACCAAATACCGACATTAAGTGTACCCTTTAGATATCTAAGGATACGCTTAACTAGGGTTAGGTGAGACTCCTTAGCACAGGTTTGAAACCTGGCGCACATACTTACTGCGAATAGGATGTCGGGTCGACTCGCAGTTAAGTATAGAAGACTTCCTATTGCGCTCCTATAGTACTTTAAGTCAATGGACTTACTTTCTAGGTCTTCTCCTATGTTAACATTTATCGCCATTGGGGTGTTTATTACCTTAGCGTCTTGCATTCCAAATCTTTTAATTAACTCCTTAGTGTATTTTTGTTGATATAGGTATATACCATCCTTAGTTTGTTTAATTTGTAGACCTAAAAAGAAACTTAACTCGCCTACCAAGTTCATTTCGAACTCACTTTCCATGAGCGAAACGAACTCGTTTAGTAAGGCTGAGTTAGAGGTTCCAAAAATTATATCGTCTACGTAAATTTGAGCTATTAATATTTCTTTACCTAAGGTTTTTACAAAGAGAGTTGGGTCAACTAAGCCTTGGTTAAACCCTTTTGACTTAAGATGGATTGAAAGTCTCTCGTACCAAGCTCGAGGAGCTTGTTTAAGTCCATAGAGAGCTTTCTTAAGTTTTAGAACATGGTCAGGTTTATCTAGATTTTCGAATCCGGGGGGTTGGCTAACATAAACTTCTTCTTTAATGTATCCATTTAGGAATTCCGACTTAACATCCATTTGAAACAGCTTAAATCCTCGATGTGCGGCATAAGCTAGCAACATTCGAATGGATTCGAGTCTAGCTACTGGGGCATAGGTTTCGTCGTAATCTAAGCCTTCGACTTGGCTAAAACCTTTGGCGACTAACCTAGCCTTGTTTCTAACTACTTTACCTTTATCATCAAGCTTATTTCGAAACACCCACCTTGTTCCAATTATCGTTTTGTCTTTAGGTGGTGGTACTAATTCCCACACCTCGTTCCTAGTAAATTGAGCTAGCTCTTCTTGCATTGCAATAATCCAATCGGGATCAAGAAGAGCTTGTTCAATTGATTTGGGTTCTATCTTTGAAATTAAGGAAATTTGACTAAGGTTCCTATAGGATGCTCTAGTTCGAACTCCTAGATTAGGATCTCCTATCACTTGATCGATAGGGTGGTTAGTCTGAATCCTAGATTGGGTTGGGTTTGTGTCACCTAATGCTTGATCAATGTGGTGACTTGGTTGAACACTAGTTTGGTTGGAGTCATCTATCACTTGATCAATAGAGTGACTAGGTTGACCTAGGTTAGGATTAACACTAGACCTGATCTCCGGATCAGAGTTAGGTCTAGTATAAATCGGCTCGGTAATTGGGGTTGCCGGGGGTTCATGTTCTTCATCAAATACTACATTGATAGTCTCCTCGACTCTAAGGGTGTCGTGGTTATATACTCTATAAGCTCTACTTGTAGTCGAGTATCCTAGAAAGATTCCGGTCGTGGTTTTGGATGTAAATTTCCCTAGGTAATCCTTAGTGTTTAGGATATGTACCTTACACCCAAATACCCTAAAGTACTTGATGTTAGGTATTTTATCGTGATAAATCTCGTACGAGGTCTTAAGGTGCCTCTTTACCATAAGGATCCTATTTTGGACATAGCATCGTGACTCACGGCTTCGCCCAAAACCTATCGGGTAGATCGTATTCGCTCAACATGGTCCTAGCGGCTTCTTGTAGAGTTCGGTTTTTCCGCTCCACTAGGCCATTTTGTTGAGGGTCATAGGGCAAGAGAATTCATGGTGGTATCCGCTTAGGTTACGTCGGTGAACCTTTGATTTTCGAATTCACCACCATGATCGCTTCTAAGTCTTTTAACCTTAAGGTCTTTTTGATTCTCGATTAATTTGAATAGATTGATTAATTGATCTAGGGTATCATTTTTATGTTTGATGAACCTAAACCAGGTAAACCTGGAGTAGTCCTCAATTATGACTAAGCAATATTGACTTCTATTGAGTGACTTGGCTCCATGTGAATCGAATAGATCCATATGCAGGAGCTCAAGTACACTTGAGGTTCGTTCTTGGTTAGTTAACTTGTGTTGTGTCCTAGGTTGTTTTCCTTGTTGACAAGCATTACAAATTTTATTAACCAAGTTGTTGAGGTTGGGTAAGCCTCTGACTAAGCCACTCTGACTCATCTTGTGGACGAGTCTTGGGTGCGAGTGACCGAGTCATCGGTGCCACAACCATGATTCCTCTTGCCGTGTCATAAGACACTTAGTTGAGGAGTTGGTTAAATTGATCATATAAATGTTGTTATTTCTAGTTCCTTTAAGAATTATTTCAGAGGTTTCGTTGGTATTAATTACGCATTCATTTTCTAGAAATATAACCTTATAGTTATTATCACACAATTGGCTTACACTAAGTAAGTTATATTCAAAATTCTCTACAAGTAATACATTTTTAATGACAAAATTCGTGTTAAGCTCGATATCACCTGATCCGATGATTTTGAGCTTGCCGTTATTCCCAAAGGCTACCGATCCTTGTTGTTTGAATCGAAGCTTTGCGAATTTGAGTTGATCCCTGGTCATGTGTCGGGAGCAACCGCTGTCCAACATCCATTGATCCTACACACAAGGTGGTTGGATTGGATGTTAGATTTTTGTTAAGAAAATTGGTTGTAAGTTGTTAACCCTAGGTCATCTCACCGGAGTCTATATGATCAAGCATGTTATACTTATGTGTTATTTTGAGATGACTTCCAATTAAGTTGATTAAGTGGATTTAGGTTCAAGTGATTTTATGTTAGATTTGGATTTAACCCTAGGCTTGTCAAGTTTACCTTTTCAAGATCATGGCTTCCAGGTCGTGGCGAGGCACAGGGGCCTTCTTTTATCGGATCATCGACCACTTCCTTAGACAAAGCCATTTTCAAGAAAATGATGACTTGACTCACCTAAAATTATTTCCTCGTCTAACTAGTTATTTTTGAAAAGAGGCTCCCCGAGGCTCAATCTTTTCGAAGGATTTTAGTTGGTTATTTGAAAAGAGGCTCCCCGAGGCTCAATCTTTTCGAAAGCTTTTAGTTGGTTATTTACGTGTTCTAAGTGAGTTCACGAAAAAAAACAAAAAAAATATAAGCATGCAATTTCTAAGTTAAAACACAAACATGTTTTGTACTGGCTCCCCCTAGACCGTTGAATCGGTTCGGTCTATCCACATAGTGGATTTGGTCCTTGGGAACCCAGTACGAGTTGGATCCTAGAGTTGAAATCAAAGTGGTCTTAGGGACCCATGCTTGGACACATTTTTTATATCTACTTACGATTGACATATATGACTTATTGGTCGTGTTTGAGCTAAACCCTAGTCCGGCCTTGTTGTACACGTCCCTTTGCGATCCAAGTAGGAGGTCAAGTCCTTTGGATCCCAAAGTAAACCTTTCCAACGTATTCCTAAGATCTTCGACTTGACTTTTCAAGAGTGAGTTCTCAACTTCGAGTTTTTCAACCCGAGTTAAGTCCTTCTCTTGAACTCGACTAGTCGAAGAGGTTAGGGAGACCTTGTGTTTGAGGAGTTTAACTTCCTCAACCAGGGTCTCGACCTTGGACTCGGACTTAGCTAACTTCCTAGACAAAAACCTAACCGTATTATGTAAAGTATTAAATAAGGTTCGACTCACCTTAAGTGTATCTTTTGAACCGGATGTGTATCTGTGGATTGACTTGAAGGTAGCTTCGTAGTCTGAGTCATCCTTAGGTTCTGACTCAAGTTCGGTCTCCGTGTCTGACTCAATTGATTTCGCCATGAAGACGTGGTCTTCGTCTTCTTCGGATGACGCTTCTTCCCATGTCGCGTTGAGGGCCTTCTTGTGCTTAGGTGCTTGGTGGTTGAGCTTGGGGCACTCGGACTTTATATGTCCAAACCTGTTACACTCATAACACCTAATATTAGAACTTTTAGGCTTACCTTGGTTGGGTCGAGTTGTGGTTCGCTTTCATCCCTTGGCTATCCTTCGAGCTAGGTTCATTAGTTCGGCAGTCAATTCCAGGTCAACTTCTTCTTCGGACTCATCTTCCTCCTCGGGTGGTGGTGGCTTGCTTGCGATTTTCTTCTTCTTTGAACCTGCAAACAAGGCTATACCCCTCTCGGGTTCCGAGTTGGACTGCTCATGTAATTCAAAATCCGAAAAGAGTTCATCTAATCTAAGTTTAGAAAGGTCCTTGGAGACCTTATAGGCATCAACCATGGATGCCCATAAGGTAGTCCTCGGAAAAGAGTTTAGGACATACCTTATAAGGTCGCGGTTTTTGACCTTTTGCCCGATTGCGTGTAGGTTGTTGACTATGTCTTGGACACGGGCGTGGAGTTGCGTCGCGGACTCGTGTTCCTGCATTTTTAGTGTGTACAATTTATTGAATAACAAATCACGTTTGCAAACCTTAGCTTGATCCGATCCTTCATGTAACTCGATTAGCTTTGTCCAAAGATCCTTTGTGCTTATGAAGGGGCCGACGCGATTTAGCTCCTCCTTGGACAAGCCGCATTGGAGGATTTGTGTTGCCTTGGCATTGGCTTTGACTTGTCGTTTTGTTGCAACGGTCCATTGATCATAATCCAAGGAGTCACCCAGTTCATTAGTCGGAAGTGTGAAACCCGTTTGGATTATGATCCACATCTCGATTTGGGTTTTGAGAAAGCATTCCATCCGACCTTTCCAGTAACGAAAATCATCTCCGTTGTAAAACGGAGGTCGGACGGTGCTAAAACCCTCGAGATGGGCCATTAGAACAAAAAAACAAGGAGACTAAAAAGAGGACCTTCGATGTCCCCGAAAGGCTACTAAATGTCGATTTTTTAGGATGAAAACAACTAGTTACGGGGGTAAACCCCCGTAAGAAGTGTAGATCTCTGCGAAGGCTTCGATTTGGTAGGTAGAACGTGTCGTGGGTCAACTTGTACAAAAAGTTATGCCCGTTTGACCGTCAGCTACTCCAAAAGCGAATACTTGCAAAACAAAATCAAACGAAGAGTACCAAGACTTCGTCTTGGATTAGTAGTGCAGGAGAAAAATTTAAATGAACGAAAAACAAATCTGTAAAAAAAAAATGTTAGATTGGTGGTTTCACCAAATCTAAGCGCCCCCGGCTCTGATACCAATTGTTGGATCGATGCGGTTCGCTAGAGGGGGGGTGAATAGCGAAAAACCTTTTCTTTTTCTTTCGTTCGTTAAAACTCGAGAGATAATAAATTAATTGCAGCGGAAATGTAAATATAAAATAAAAGAGACAATCGACACAAGGGTTTTACTTGGTTCGTAGCCGAAGGCTACTACTCCAAGGCCCTAGTGATCCTTGACCACGTACGGAGGGCAGAAGCACTAAAGGAACTCCTCCTCGTTGGAGGTAGGAGTTAATCGATACAAAAAAAACTTTAAGGTAGAGGGACACTCCCTCTCTCGTATACGATAAAAGCTCCGAAAAGTAGATGAACAACCGATAACAAAATAATACCGACGTACAAAGACAAATAAGAAAAATTAAACCTAGACATCGGAAGGAAGGACTTCGTTGTCGGAGAATTGTAGCTTTGCGGAGA
Organism: Wurfbainia villosa; assembly: GCA_025175895.1. Taxonomy (NCBI): domain Eukaryota; kingdom Viridiplantae; phylum Streptophyta; class Magnoliopsida; order Zingiberales; family Zingiberaceae; genus Wurfbainia; species Wurfbainia villosa. The sequence goes on from CM045997.1 coordinate 39,855,514, forward strand.
CTTTTTGAAGGCTTAGAATTTGTTGATGAAACCTTAGGTTTGTCCCTCCTTTTATAGCCTTTGAGCCCCTTTTCTAGAGGAACCCTAGCCAATCAAATTTGAGCACATCTTCCCTTGAAATTTGGTGATAATCCTTGACTCCTCGAATCTGATCATTGACCATCACGATCGATGGCCATCATCGATCGATGGCGATCGATCGATTGTCGACCTTCCAATGATTGTTTGGCGGTCGAGTCCTCAAGTAGCGATCGTGATGCTTGCTGCAAGTCAAAGTTAGCACAACAAAAACATAATTTCGATGGTTGTCGACCATCCGATCTCGACCTAGACCATCTATAAGAAGTCTTTGGTCGGATCTACGCTTAAGATCATCCCCGTAAAGAGGATACGACCTTACTTACTCTCGCACACACGAGCTTACCTCGATACTTATGTGTCGCTTTTGCTTCCGGCCTTCCACTCGATTCCTTCGGCTCCCTCCGAAGTAACTCGAGTATCGCCCGACCACCGCGGCTTCCTCCGGGTGTCGCTAGCCTTCAGCTACAGCTATATCAATCTTCTGCACACTCGATTCAGCTCGTGAGAAAACAAAATAGACTTAACTTTTGTGTCTTTGCTATAATCAAAACACAGGTTCGATTTCGGTGCCTCACTGCACCAACATTTACTACCGGCATAATCCGAATCGGAGTAGCCGATTAGTTCGAACTCCGTAGATCTAGGCTACCAAATACCAACGTTAAGTGTACCCTTAAGATATCTAAGGATACGTTTAACTCGGGTTAGGTGAGACTCCTTAGCACAGGTTTGAAACCTGGCGCACATACTTACTGCGAATAGGATGTCGGGTCGGCTCGCAGTTAAGTATAGGAGACTTCCTATCGCGCTCCTATAGTACTTTAAGTCAATGGACTTACTTTCTAGGTCTTCTCCTATGTTAACATTAACCGCCATTGGGGTGTTTATTATCTTAGCGTCTTGCATTCCAAATCTTTTAATTAACTCCTTAGTGTATTTTTGTTGATATAGGTATATACCATCCTTAGTTTGTTTAATTTGTAGACCTAAAAAGAAACTTAACTCGCCTACCAAGTTCATTTCGAACTCACTTTCCATGAGTGAAATGAACTCGTTTAGTAAGGCTGAGTTAGAGGTCCCAAAAATTATATCGTCTACGTAAATTTGAGCTATGAATATTTCTTTACCTAAGGTTTTTACGAAGAGAGTTGGGTCAACTAAGACTTGGTTAAACCCTTTTGACTTAAGATGGATTGAAAGTCTCTCGTACCAAGCTCGAGGAGCTTGTTTAAGTCCATAGATTGGGTTGAGTTTGTGTCACCTAATGCTTGATCAATGGGGTGACTTGGTTGAACACTAGTTTGACTCGGATCACTTGTCACTTGGTCGACAAGAGGAGTTGGTTGATGTGGATTAGACTCGATCTCAGGGTCGGAGACGAGTTTGGTATCAGTGGGCTCAACACTTGGGGTCATTAAGGGTTTTGTAAGTTCGGGTACTTCATCAAATACTACATTGATAGTCTCCTCGACTCTAAGGGTGTCGTGGTTATATACTCTATAAGCTCGACTTGTAGTCGAGTATCCTAGAAAGATTCCGGTCGTGGTTTTGGATGTAAATTTCCCTAGGTAATCCTTAGTGTTTAGGATATGTACCTTACACCCAAATACCCTAAAGTACTTGATGTTAGGTATTTTATCGTGATAGATCTCGTATGAGGTCTTAAGGTGCCTTTTTACCATAAGGATCCTATTTTGGACATAGCATGCCGTACTCACGGCTTCTGCCCAAAACCTATCGGGTAGGTCGTATTCGTTCAACATGGTCCTAGCGGCTTCTTGTAGAGTTCGGTTTTTCCGCTCCACTAGGCCATTTTGCTGAGGGGTCCTAGGGCAAGAGAATTCATGGTGGTATCCGTTTAGGTTACAGAAGTCGGTGAACCTTTGATTTTCGAATTCACCACCATGATCGCTTCTAAGTCTTTTAACCTTAAGGTCTTTTTGATTCTCGATTAATTTGAATAGATTGATTAATTGATCTAGGGTATCATTTTTATGTTTGATGAACCTAACCCAGGTAAACCTGGAGTAGTCATCAATTATGACTAAGCAATATTGACTTCTATTGAGTGACTTGGCTCCATGTGAATCAAATAGATCCATATGCAGGAGTTCAAGTACACTTGAGGTTCGTTCTTAGTTAGTTAACTTGTGTTGTGTCCTATATTGTTTTCCTTGTTGACAAGCATTGCAGATTTTATTAACCAAGTTGTTGAGGTTGGGTAAGCCTCTGACTAAGCCACTCAGACTCATCTTGTGGATGAGTCTTGGGTGCGAGTGACCGAGTCGTCGGTGCCACAACCATGATTCCTCTTCCTGTGTCATAAGACATTTGGCTGAGGAATTGATTAAGTTAATTGTATAAATGTTATTTGTCCTAGTTCCTTTGAGTATTGTTTTAGCTGTTTTATTTATTTTAATTACACATTCATTTTCTAAAAATACGACCTTATAGTTATTGTCACATAATTGGCTTACGCTAAGCAGGTTATATTCAAAATTCTCTACAAGTAATACATTTTTAATAACAAAATTCGAGTTGAGCTCGATATCACCTGATCCGATGATTTTGAGCTTGTCGTTATTCCCAAAGGCTACTGATCCTTGTCATTTGAATCGAAGCTTCGTGAATTTGAGTTGATCCCCGGTCATGTGTCGGGAGCAACCGCTATCCAACATCCATTGATCCTACACACAAGGTGGTTAGATTGGATGTTAGATAATTTTTTTTTTAAAAAATAATTTGTTGTAAGTTGTTAAACCTAGGTCATCTCACCTGTGTCTATATGATCAAGTATGTTATATTTATGTGGTTTTTGTGAGATGACTTCCAATTAAGTTGATTAAGTGGATTTAGGTTCAAGTAATTTTATGTTAGATTTGGATTTGACCCTAGGCTTGTCAAGTTTACCTTTTCAAGATCATGGCTTCCAGGTCGTGGCGAGGCACATGGGCCTTCTTTTATCGGATCATCGACCACTTCCTTAGACAAAGCCATGTTCATGAAAATGATGACTTGACTCACCTAAGATTATTTCCTAGTCTAACTGGTTATTTTTGAAAAGAGGCTCCCCGAGGCTCAATCTTTTCGAAGAATTTTAGTTGGTTATGTTTTTTGAAAAGAGGCTCCCCAAGGCTCAATCTTTTCGAAGAATTTTAGTTGGTTATGTTCATGTTCTAAGTGAGTTCACAAGTTTTAAAGCACAAACTTTCTAAGTTAAAGAATGCAATTTCTAAGTTAAAGCACAAACTTTCTAAGTTAAAACATGCAATTTCTAAGTTAAAGCACAAACATGTTTTGTACTGGCTCCCCCTAGACGGTTGAATCGGTTCGGTTTATCCACATAGTGGATTTGGTTTTTGGAAATCCAGTACGGGTTGGATCCTAGAGTTGAAATCAAAAGGTTCTTAGGGACCCATGCTTGGACATGTTTCCTATGTCGACTTACAATCGACATATACGACCTATTAGTCGTGTTTGAGTTAAACCCTAGTCCAGCCTTGTTGTACACAGCCCTTTGAGATCCAAGTAGGAGGTCAAGTCCTTTGGATCCCGAAGTGAACCTTTCCAACGTGATCCTAAGATCTTCGACTTGACTTTTCAAGAGTGAGTTCTCAACTTCGAGTTTTTCAACCCGAGTTGAGTCCTTCTCTTGAACTCGACTAGTCGAAGAGGTTAGGGAGACCTTGTGTTTAAGGAGTTTGACCTCCTCAACCAGGGTCTCGACCTTGGACTCGGATTTAACTAATTTCCTAGACAAAAACCTAACCGTATTTTGTAAAGTATTAAATAAAGTTTGACTTACTTTAAGGGTATCTTTTGAACCGGATGCATATTCGTGGCTTGACTTGAAGATCGCTTCGTAGTCCGAGTCATCCTCAGGTTCTGACTCAATCGATTTCGCCATGAAGACGTGGTCTTCGTCTTCTTCGGATGATGCTTCTTCCCATGTCGCGTTGAGGGCCTTCTTGTGCTTAGGTGCTCGGTGGTTGAGCTTGGGGCACTCGGACTTGATATGTCCAAACCTGTTACACTCATAACACCTAATATTAGAACTTATAGGCTTACCTTGGTTGGGTCGAGTCGTGGTTCGCTTTCGTCCCTTGGCTATCCTTCGAGCTAGGTTCATTAGTTCGGCAGTCAATTCCGGGTCAACTTCTTCTTCGGACTCGTCTTCCTCCTCGGTTGGTGGTGGCTTGCTTGCGATTTTCTTCTTTGAACCTACAAACAAGGCTATACCCCTCTCGGGTTCCGAGTTAGACTGCTCATGTAATTCGAAATTGGAAAAGAATTCATCTAACCTAATTTTAGAAAAATCCTTGGAGACCTTGTAGGCATCGACCATGGATGCCCACAAGGTAGTCCTCGGAAACGAGTTTAGAACATACCTTATAAGGTCGTGGTTTTTGACCTTTTGCCCGATTGCGTGTAGGTTGTTGACTATGTCTTGGACACGGGCATGGAGTTGCATCACGGACTCGTGTTCCTGCATTTTTAGTGTGTACAATTTATTGAACAACAAATCGCGTTTGCAAACCTTAGCTTGATCCAATCCTTCGTGTAACTCGATTAGTTTTGTCCAAAGATCCTTTGCGCTTATGAAGGGGCCGACGCGATTTAGCTCCTCCTTGGATAGGCCGCATTGGAGGATTTGTGTTGCCTTGGCGTCGACTTCGACTTGTCGTTTTGTCGCAATGGTCCATTGATCATAATCCAAGGAGTCACCCACTTCATTAGTCGGAAGTGTGAAACCCGTTTGGATTATGATCCACATCTCGATTTGGGTTTTGAGAAAGCATTCCATCCGACCCTTCCAATAATGGAAGTCATATCTGTTGTAAAACGGAGGTCGGACGGTGCTAAATCCCTCGAGATGGGCCATTAGAACAAAAGACACAAGGAGACGAAGATGAAGAAACTAGCAACGACAAAAACACAAAGAAGAGTACCAAGACTCGCGTCTTGGATTAGTAGTGCGGGAGAAAACTTAACAAAGCGAAATAAATAGAAATAAACAGAATTAAAAGAACAATAAATCTGTAAAAATGGCTAGATTGGTGGTTTCACCAAATCTTAGCAACCCCCGGCTCTGATACCAATTGTTGGATCGAAGCGGATCGCTAGAGGGGGGTGAATAGCGATAAAAACTTTTCTTTTAAAAACGTTCGATGGACAATTAAATGCAGCAGAAATGTAAATAAAACCTAAATGAGACAAATAATTTTTTACTTGGTTCGTAGCCTTCGGCTACTACTCCAAGGCCCTAACGGTCCTAGACCATCTACGGAGGGCAATTCACTAAAACACTCCTCCTCGTTGGAGGTAGGAGTTTTACGATTACAAAAGCCTTCGAAGCAAAAAGATAGAGAGACAAACCCTCTCTTCTATTAAAGTAAAATGCAACGAAAAACCTCGATTGAAAGGAATTGCAATATTGAAAGCAATAACAAATTAAGATTATACCAATAACTAAACAAAAGAAACTTTAAGCTAGGGTTGTTGGCAGCACTTCGTTGTTGTAGAGTCGTCGGAGAGTTGCGGCGTAACGGAGGCTTTTTAGCACTTAGAATTGTTTTTGAAACCCTAGGTTTGGCCCTCCTTTTATAGCCTTTGAGCCCCTTTTCGACAGGAACCCTAGCCAATCAAATTTGAGCACAACTCCCCTTGAAACTTGGTGATAAACCATGACTCCTCGAGGCTGATCCTTTGACCAGATCGATGGCCATCATCACGATCATGTGGCGATCGATCGAGTGCTAGCCATAGTCACCCGACTGATGGACGGCAGTCGAGTCCTTTAGGTTGGCAGTCGACTGATGCTGGCTGCAAGGCAATGTTAGCTTAAAGAAAAAATTATTTCAACGGTCGTCGACCGTCTGATCTCGACCTAGACCACCTATGAGATGTCTTGGGTCGGATCTACGCTTAAGTCTTTCCCCGTAACGAGGGTACGACCTTACTTACACTCGCACACACGAGCTTACCTCGATACTTATGTGTTGCTTTTGCTTCTGGCCTTCCACTCAATTCCTTCGGCTCCCTCCGAAGTCACTTGAGTGTCGCCCGACCACGGCGGCTTCCTCCGGGTGTCGCTAGCCTTCACCTCCAGCTATAGCAATTTTCTGCACACTCGATTCAGCTCGTGAGATAACAACATGAGCTTAACTTTGTATCGTTTGCTATAATCAAAACTCAGGTTCGACTTAGGTGCCTACTGCACCAACAAAAACTTGGTTTTCATACATGAAATCCATTTTCGACTTCATGGCATCAAGCCACTTATCCCTTTCTGAACTTGTCAGCACTTCTTCATAACTGGTAGGCTCCTCATCATCAATGAGTAACATGTCATTCGATTCACTTATGAGAAATCCGTATCTCTCAGGAATGTTGCGTGTTATACTAGATCTACGAAGATGTGGTGTTTCAATAGGTTCAGCCGATTGCTCATCACTATGAGTTATTGGTTGTTGTGATTCACCAGGTATCTCATCAATGTCTATTTGAGTCTCTCGAGCCTCCTCAAGCTCGACGACACTCCCACTGTTTTCTTGCAAGAGAAACTCTTTCTTTAGAAACACAGCATGCCTTGAAATAAATACCTTTTGTTCCACAGGATGATAGAATTGGTAACCCCTTGTTTCCTTAGGGTATCCAATAAATAGACATCTATCAGACTTAGCATCCAATTTGTCTGATATAGTCCGCTTCACATAAGCAGGACAACCCCATATCTTCAAGTACGATACATGAGGTTTCTTACTATTCCATATCTCATATGGAGTAGTAGAGACTACCTTGGTTGGCATTCTGTTTAACAAGTAAACAGTTGTCTGAAGTGCATAGCCCCAAAAGGACTTGGAAAGATTCGCATGATTTATCATTGACCTGACCATGTCCAACAAGGTCCGGTTACGCCTTTCAGATACACCATTATGCTGTGGTGTGTATGGCGGAGTCCATTGAGACAATATACCATTGTCTCTTAGATAATCAAGAAACTCTTGACTTAAGTATTCACCACCTCGATCCGATCGAAGTATTTTAATACTCTTGTCATGTTGTTTCTCTACTTCATTTCTAAATTCTTTGAACCTTTCAAAGGCTTCAGACTTGTGTTTCATCAAGAACACATACCCAAACTGTGAGTGATCATCGGTGAAGGTAATGAAGTAGCTATAGCCTCCTAAAGCTTGAGTTGACATAGGTTCACATACATTAGTATGTATTAGACCTAGTAACTCTCCCACTCGTTCACCTTTTCTGGTAAAAGGTAACTTAGTCATCTTGCCTTTTAAGCATTATTCGCATGTATCGTATGAATCCAATTCAAATGATTCCAGAATTCCACATCGGTGTAATTTGGACATGCGTTTCTTGCTTACATGGCCATGATGACAATGCCACATGTAGGAGTCTATTTGATTATCCTTTCGAACACGCTTGTTGCTCGCTTCGATATTGAAAATATCACTGGATACGTCCAACGTATAAATGCCATTGCTCAAAGTTCCAGTTCCATAAAGTACGCCATTCAAAGTTATATAACAACAATTGTTACTAAACGTCAAATGGTAACTATTTCTATTTAAGAAGGAAATAAAAACAATGTTCTTTATTAGAGAAGGAACACAATAGCAATTGTCCAGTTCTAAGACTAGTCCGCTAGGGAGCTTCAGCAAATAAGTTTCGATGGCGACCGCAACAACCTTTGCTCCATTGCCAACTCGCAAATTTGACTCCCCTCTGACGAGTCTTCTTCTATTCCTTAGCCCCTGTATGTCATTACATATATGTGAGTCACACCCAGTATCCAATACCCAAGTGTCTAAGGAAATAGAATGACAATCAATAACGAAGATACCTGAAGAGGATGGGTCATCGGATGTCTTCTTCTTCTTCATGGACTCAAGATAAATCTTACAGTTTCTTCGCCATTGGCCTTCCTTGCCACAATGATGGCAAGTGCCCTTTTGTGCTGGTTCTGCCTTCTTTGCCTTCTTGTTCTTCCCTTTTTTCTGTTCCTTTGCCTTACTCTTAGAACCTTTCTTTGAGGAATCAACTAACAGAACCGCCTTCTCCTCATGCTTCACAGAAGGCTCCACAGTCTTCAGCATATTGAGGAGCTCAGGAATAGTGGATTCTAATTTGTTAATCTGATAGTTCATCACAAATTGTGAGAAACTCTTGGGCAAACAATACAGAATTAAGTCAATACTTAATTCATGATCCATCGAAAACCCGAGGGTGGCTAGCCGCTCGATGTACCCATTCATCTTTAGCACAAACTGCACTACAGACGAACCTTCTTGCATCTTCATGGTGAAGAGGAGCCTGGAGACTTCGAACCTTTCAGATCTCGCTTGCTCATCAAACAACTCATGAAGATGGAAGACCATGGTATTAGCATCCATATGCTCATGCTGCTTTTGCAGCTCAGGTACCATCGCAGCTAGCATGATGCAACTCGCCAGTTCAGAATCTTCCACATGCTTCTGATAGACCAACATTTGGTCTGGAGTTGCATCGTCCCGAGGACGGTTGGGAAGAGGCTCTTCAAGGACATATGTTAGCTTTTTCACCTTGAGAACAATTCTCAGGTTTCTAAGCCAGTCCAGGAAGTTAGGCCTAGTCAATTTGTTTGAATCCAAAATAGTGCGCAAATTCAAAGACGTCATGATCAATCGATTAACCTAGAAATACAAAACGAGCATATATGAGAAAATGATTTTAAAATGCATCAACATACATTTATAAATCCCATTTATTTTTCGAATTTCAAAAAACCCCAAAATCACTTCGGGAGATCGTAGGTCCATCTCTGAATGGGCTGATACCCATCATAGATATAAACAACCTTGGAGAGAGTCCAACAAGCCATTCATAACTACTATGGTAGGTATCAAATATACCGATTGCATATCACGTATATGCAACTATCACAATGTGCTATCAACTAATTGAATGTTCACACATACATCGGGTTGTTAACACATTAACAAGTATGCATCATATGCATAGCACCCAACTTCACCTCCCTTTACATCGACCTTGGAGAGAGTCCAACAAGCCGATGCTCCAGGTTAAAGTCAACCCATTAATCGAGAAATAATTTTAATATGGTTAGAGTGCATTCAACCAATTAGCCCGGCTTGGAGAGAGTCCAACAACCAAAGATAACGATTGACCTCTGACTCTTACCATATTAGTATTAAACTATTCCATGGTTTGAACATGTTCGGGTTCGAGCCGGGCTTGGAGAGAGTCCAACAACCCGAACAAGAAATGGAACTCTAGTTCTAACCATATTAATGGAAGGTGTAGGCTTTAATATTGAGTTAGGGTTTTTATGTCTCATCCTCTTTGTATGCAAATAACTATTATCTACATGGCATGACATACATGACATACTTCTACATGTCACGACACGCATGGCATAATGATATGCATCTAATGCAATTACATGGCATACAATTATGTCATGTACAAAATTTCCTTATGTGTCATAAATATTTATGGAAATAAAATATGTTTAAGATTTGATTCTCCAAATCAAATCATGATTAAATTAGGAAATAAATTTTCAAATCTAATCACATATTTTATTTGTGGAAATAGTTGATTAAGGAAAGTTAATTTAGGAAACCAATATCCTAAATCATCAAAACTACTTATGGAAATAAAATATTTAAAGATTTGATTTACCAAATCAAATCATGATTAAATTAGGAAACAAATTTCCAAAATCTAATCAAATATTTTATTTATGGAAATTATCAATTTCCATAAATACTTCCAACTTTCCAAAAGTAGAAGATTTCCATAAATACTTCTAGACTTTCCAAAATTGAAAAATTTCCATAAATACTTCTAACTTTCCAAAAGTAGAAAATTTCCAAAAATATCGTTATGACTATCGCAAAACAATTTTACGATTATGTCGAAACATAACCTGGGCTCTGATACCACTGTTGGGTTTCCGGCACCGCGGCGAGTGTGTGTTCGAACATGTTTCGTAAATATGTGCACAATGGAAGGAATAAAATAATAAATCTAATTTATTAAAATACACACATCACATGCATGCATAGTACAACATGTGTAGACATAACCATAAATTCAAATTTTGCAATAAAAGGAAATTTATGCTACGTATACATGACGTATCACGTGTAGCGGGAAAGGCATCAACCGGAACGATTCTCGCTAGAATCGTCTCTATCCGTATCCACGCCGAGTATCTTCGGGATGACTTCACAAAGTCACAAGCCTCATCTTCGTACGAGTTACTAGCCTCGTGTTGAAGATGATGTGATCGAGAGAAGATCACGATCCGAATCAAAATTCGGATCCAAAACGAGTCCTCAAAAACTCGCTTCTCCGGAGAGGTATTCGACAACCGTTTGACGAATCCTTCGTCCTCCACCTATGAGGATTACCGGAGATCGAATCCCCAGAAATGCTACCGCTGTAGGAGCTCCAAATGTCATCCAAACGATGCTCCAACAAGAAGGAAACAAGCTGTCCAGAAAACTGGACAGCTTTGGTGGAGGAATAGGCGTCGGCCAAAAGGGAAGGTTGAAGCTCACCTTGTTGCCGAACCCAAAGGAGATCACCGGAGCTCCTCCGGCAGCAGCTCGACGCTGGAAAGGGGAGAGGATGGCAGCTGCTGGACGCCGCCAAGGAGATTAGGTGGTGGTGGGCGGCGGCAAGGTGGGGTTGGCGCCGACTACACCAAGGAGAAGGAGGGGGCGGCAACTTAGGGTTGCAAGGACTTGGATTAGGGCTTAACAAAACCCTTAAGCCTTATTTTATAGAGAACAAATTCTCTTAATGGTTGACGGATCATAACCAAAAGCCCGTTAACCCGCACCATTAATTTAAGTTAAAATAAACCAAACCATGATGGTTTATTTTAAGTTAAAATGAACCGAACCAACTTTGGTTCATTCGTTTAAAACAAACCAAACCCTTTGGTTCATTCTCCTCCATTGGATTAGAACCAAACCAATTTTGTTCATCCATCATGTCTTCATAAGACACGACCCATCCACGCTTCCATTGCGACTGAAACAATTTCATGCTTGCTCCATGTTTGGTCCAACCAAACCTTGTTTCTCTCGGTCTGAGAATCTCATTCTCAAGCTCGTTTTAAATCCTTCGGATTATGTTCGTTGTGCGTGTGACCAAATAGGTTCTCAGTTTATGTTGGCCGTCTATAATTAACCATTAATTATAGAACGATCATGAGTAGCACCTAGTAGTACATCATGATCCCCAATTAACCGAAAAGATCAACGGTAGATCTAGAACTACTTCTGAAACCCTTCAGCAGCTCGAATGAATCGTGCCCCATTCCCTTCACTCATCTTATACCCACTTGGTTCAGGACATGGTCTATAGTGTCAGTCCCCACTAGACTGACTATGTCACACTTAGCCCAAGTATCATTTCTTCGTCCTGCAAATTCAAGTTACTTCACATGTATCAAAGAGTACCTTACTCTAAACATATAATGCTTTGGCCAAAGACTTTAGTAACAATCCGACGAGAGGCCATGGGTATACATCTCCTCGCAAGGAGTGGTGAATCCTTTATAGGCTATTCAAACACCTTCGATCACTTCGACTTATACCGAATCATCCCGGGTCCACATCTCCTTAGAAATGCTTGCTTAAGATGTCAAAGCATAAGTCTTTATGATCAAGATGACTTGAATACCGCAAGTTAAAGGAACATCGCACCTAAGCTGCAGTAAAAACTTCATTGACATATCTATATATGCAGAGAACCATATGAAGTCTTACGGCTGGTCACTCCAATGAACTAGTTACCATAACTAGCATCCACGATTAACTCCGGACATCACAATGTCTCCAGCCAGTGAGAATCAGTTGCTTGGATACACTAAGGAGTATACCTCGTGCTAGTCTCAATAGAATCAATGATGTCCAAATCCATCAATTCATCGACTAGGGATAATTCTGATACATCACAATTACACATGTAGAGATACTCACTAGTTGTGATCCAATCACAAATTCTCTCATGCTGTGAATCGTATCGTGGACATTCAGTAAATGAGTTTAAGATCTAATAAAATACATGAAAACATGTATACTCAAATAGTGAATCTTCATTTATCATATAAATGGTTCAAACATAAGGTGATTGCCTTAGGACATCTCTCATATATCACTAAAAGAATGGTGGTAGCACTAAATGATAAGCGACTGCTTCGATCCTCTCCAAAATCTCGAACGGACTAATGTACCTTGGAGCCAGCTTACCACGGAGTCCAAATATTTTCACCCCTTTCGTGGGTGAAACGTGCAAGAAAACACGATCACCAACAGAGAACTCCAGAGGTCTCCGTCTCCGATCGGCATAACTCTTCTAATGATCCTGCGCCTATGTCATCCTTCGTCTAATAGTACGGACCAACTCTGCCTCATGCTGAGCTCTCTGGGGTCCTAGCAACTGGGCCTCTCCAACCTCCTCCCAGAGGGTGGGTGTACGACACTGTCTACCATACAATGCTTCAAACGGGGCCATTTGAATAGCCGAATGATAGCTCTTGTTGTAAGCGAACTCCACTAATGACAAGTGGTCCTCCCAGTTGCCCTCGAAATCCATAACACAAGATCTCAACAAATCCTCTAGAGTCTGAATGGTCCGCTCCGACTGTCCATCGGTCTGAAGATGGAATGCTGTACTAAAATGGAGTTGTGTGCCTAAGGCCTGCTGCAAAGCTGCAAATCCTGCCAGAATCGGGATGTGAACTGAGGATCTCTATCTGATATTATGCTCAAAGGAACACCATGCAATCTGATGATCTCCCGACAATATAACTCTGCCAAACGATCCAGAGAGTCGGTCTTCCGAATCGCTATGAAGTGTACGGATTTAGTTAGTCGGTCAATGACTACCCAAATCGCGTCATGACCTTGACGTGTCCTAGGCAGACCCACCATAAAATCCATGGTAATGTGATCCCACTTCCACTCGGAAATAGGAATCCTCTGAAGTAATCCAGCTGGTCTCTGGTGCTCAGCCTTCACGTGTTGGCAAACTAGGCATCTTGCCACAAAATTTGCGATGTCTTTCTTCATGTCGTTCCACCAATACAAACACTTTAAATCTCGATACATGCAGGTTTTGCCTGGGTGGATCGCAAATCGAGAGCGATGAGCCTCCTAAAGTAACTCTTCCATGACCCGATGAGACTGAGGTACGCATAGTCTGCCCCGAAAATAAATAATACCCTCGTCATCACTGGTGAACTCAATCTGCTGTCCTGAGATTATCTGGCTGCCAATGAATTGCAAGTGTTGATCACTAGCCTGAGCCTCTCGGACTCTCATCTTGATAGATGACTGAATAACCATGGTAACAAGAATGCCCAGCTCTATCAGTCCCTGCTCCTCAAGGCCCAACTTGGAAAAACCCTGAATCAACTCCGTGACTAAAACTCGCTAGCAAGCTAAGGTCCCTTGGGACTTCCGGCTAAGTGCATCGGCATCCACATTGGCTTTCCCTAGATGGTAGCTAATAGTACAGTCATAATCCTTCAGGAACTCCATCTATCTTTTCTGTCAGAGATTGAGTTCCTTTTGTGTAAATAGATATTTGAGACTCTTATGATCAGTAAGAATCTCAAATGTAACCCCATACAAATGATGCCTCCAAATCTTCAAGGCAAAGATAATAGCTTCTAACTCTAAATCATGTACTGGATAGTTTTTCTCATGCTCCTTCAATTGGCAAGAAGCATAAGAGACTACCTTGCTGTGCTGCATCAGTACTGCGCCTAAACCCTGGAGTCACGCATCGGTGTAAAGAATAAAATCGTCGTCCCCCAACGGCAATACCAGAATCGGTGCTGACACTAGTCTCTTCTTCAACTCTTGAAAACTAGTCTCGTAGGCCTCTGACCACGTGAACTTCACGCCCTTCCTGGTAAGGCGTGTCAATGGCATAGCAATGCTCAAGAAACCCTCAATGAACCGTCTGTAATAACCAGCTGAGCCTAAGAAATTGCAAACCTCCTGAACCGATTTCGGCTGCTCCCAACTGGTGACTGCCTCGATCTTCTGGGGGTCAACTAAAATGCCTTTGCTAGAAACCACATGTCCCAGAAAACTGACTGAGGGTAACCAGAATATGCATTTATTGAATTTTGCATACAGTTGCTTCTGTCGAAGCCTATCCAAGACCATGCGAAGATGCTGCGTGTGTTCTTCCTCAGAACGGGAATAGACCAGAATATCATCAATAAAAACAATAACGAACCGATCTAGGAAATCCATAAATTCATGGTTCATCAAGTCCATGAATACTGCTAGAGCATTGGTAAGCCCAAATGGCATTACCAAAATCTCATAGTGCCCATATCTGGTACGGAATGCTGTCTTTTGAACATCTGAATCTCTAACCCTTAGCTGATGATATCCGGACCGCAGATTAATCTTAGAATACACTGATGTACCTTTGAGTTGATCAAATAAGTCCTCAATACACGGCAGGGGATATTTATTCTTGATGGTGATGGTGTTCAATTGTTTGTAGTCGATGCATAATCTCATCGAACTGTCTTTCTTCTTTACAAAGAGAACCGGAGAACCCTAGGAAGATGTGCTAGGGCAGATAAAACCTCTGTCCAAAAGCTCCTGAAGCTGGACTTTTAGCTCGTCCAACTCCTTCGAGGTCATACGATAAGGAGCTTTCGATGCCAGCGTCATTCCCAGAATTAACTCAATCATGAACTCCACTTGCCTTCTAGGAGGCAGGCCTGGTAACTCCTCTGGAAAGACATCCGGATACTCTCAGACGATAGGAATGTCCAAGATCTAAGATTCACCATTGTCCTCGATGTTGATTAATGATAAGAGAAAACCCTGTCAGCCATGTACTAAAAGCTTCCGAGCCTGAATTGCAGAAATGGTTGATATGCCATCGTTTCTGATGCCAGTAAAATCCCATGAGGGTTTGTTAGGAGGATGGAACGTAACTACCCTCGTCTGGCAATCCACAGTGGCATGATACGCTGTTAGGTAGTCCATGCCAAGAATGATGTTGAATTTAATCATGTTGAGAACCAACAAATCTACTGGGAGTATAACGCTACCGAAATCCAATGGACATCCTCTAACCTCCTGGGTGACTTCTAATTTATCCCCAGAAGGCAGAGATACCATCAGTCTTTGGGACCTAAAAGTAGGTAATCTACCAACCTCCCTCAGGAACGCCTGAGAAATAAACGAATGTGAACTACCAGTGTCAACTAACATATCAACAGAAAATGCATAAAGTAAAACTATACCCCGAAAACAGATCAATTGGCTCGTTGTGCATCCTCTCGGGTAACTGCATGAATATGTCCAGTCTCTGGAGGAGGTGGAGGTGGTAGCGCTGCCAGAGGCTGTGGCGGCTATGCCCGAGACTGCCACTGAGGCGGTACCGAGTACTGCACCGGAGGCTGATATAAATATTGTTGTTGATATGAAACCAATGGCTGAGGCTGCGACTGATATTGCACCAGCTGCAGTGCAATCTGCCGGACTAATCTTGCAAGCGGTAAAAGTGCGAGATCCTGAAATAAAACTCTACAACTCCATAGGGACTCTAGAGTGTCCTTGTCCATGCATGACATACGCAGCAACTGTCGACGGAGCCATTCTTTACTGGCATTGCGAAGATTAGGATTTCTGCCCTCCTCGCTGAGGTCCCCTCTGTCCGTACTGTCCTCCCTGCACAAACACTCCTGAAGCCACATGCTGAGCCTTCAGTGAACAATCTCGGCTCTGGTGTCCAAGAAGTTTGCAATAATAGCAAACTGACTGTGTCAGTGTACAAGCTGATATCATATGTTCCCTAGATCCACACCTAACATTGTGACTGTCATTAGAGGACCGCTTCTGCTGCTGCTGGTAAGACTGAGAATGTCCTAACGAAGATCGTCCAGTCTTTTGGAATTTTTCTGATTCCCCAGAAGTATTCTGACCTGTCTCACTGCATCCGCCTCACTAATGACCCATAGTCGGCGACTGCTGAGCCTGAACTGATCTTTGATCTGATTATTTCCTTTTCCTTTCCGCATTTGCTCTCTGCTAAGCCGACTCAATCAGAAGATCTCTATCCAATGCCTCCCTGTAAGAAGAATTTCCAAAACCCGCTAGCTTCACCTGAAGATGTCCGTCAAGAGCCTGAACAAACTGAAGCATACGAGACTAGTCCTCGGCAACTAACTCCGGATAGAATTTGGCTAATCGGTTGAATTTAGCATTATATTCCATCACCGTGCGATTTTTCTATCGAAGGTTTTGAAAATCCTGACGACGCATCATCTGATAAGACAGTGGAAAGTACTGGCTCTCGAAAACCTCTCTGAATTTTGCCCATGTTATATGTTGCTCGCCTATAATCGCACGTTCCATGTCCCACCAGGTTTCAGCCTCATCCCGTAAATGATAGGTTGCAAGCTCTGTCTTCTCCCACTCGGAGCAAGCCATATAGGAAAAGGTCTGCTCCATAGTCTCTATCCAGGACTGTGCCGCCCTCGAATCTGCCTCTCCATGAAAGAGCGTGAATCGGCCTTTCACCGACTCCTCTAAGGCTGGGATCCGAGCTCGTGCCCCAGTCACATCAGCAGGATGAGTAGCGATCATCATGAAAGCTGGCAAAATCACTGAAGTTGGTGCGGTTGCACAAATAGAAGCCAGTACTAAGAAAGAGGCGACCAGTACTACTGGTGGGACTGTCGGGCATGCAGTAGCCTGCACCGCTGGCAGAGGTGCCGCATATCCATAGACACTACTGGAGGAGATGCCTAGTATGTATCAGCAGAGGCTACCGGTGATACCTCTGGGGGTACAGTAGAAGGTGTTATCAAGGGTGCTGCGGAAGATGTTGGTGTGGGAACCACCGGTGGCACCGTGAATACCACAAAAGTGGGTATCTCTGGAGGAGGAATCGTTAGGGACTCAGGACCCACTACACCTGTGGCACCATTTAAAGTCTGACCCTGATCAATAGGCTCATCTTCGGTAGTCCTTTCTGACATCTAAGTAGCGCTCAATGTCCTCATGTGTGGTCGCCCTGCACCTCGTCTCGGTGAGATACCACGCCCACCTCGTATCATATCTGCTATAATAGTACACAGGTATTACTACAGATAGAAACAAAAATTAAAATTTCACCTCTTAGCCATCTGGAGATGTCCTATCGCCGCCAAGTCCCCAATATGATCTTGTCGAAATATGACTCCAAAATATCCAAAACGCCACATCAACGAAAATCCATAAACATTCGAAAATGCACAAATTGACCTGCCTAACGTGGCGAACTCCGAAAACCCAAAATCCCTAGGAACTTCGGAACTTGGCTCTGATACCAAATAAATTATCATGCCTCGAGAGGGGTACATGTCCGACGAAAATCGGACATCACCTCCCCTGTACTGCAGATAATTGAAACTGATATACAAGGCCTACACGGCCCACTATACATCGGCCAACATGGCCGGAACATCTAACACCACAAGACATATAACATAAGGCCTCAGGCCAACAATCAACATAACTAAAAATGTCTAAACTTGCCCCTTCTGACATATGAGCAGGAATACAAAATCACACATACAACCAAAAATATATCGAAATAAAAGTCCACAAAGACTTAAACTAGTACCACCAAAATGACCAAGAGTCTAAAGTTTTACAAGTTTGAAACATAGAGCCTTTGAAAACAAAATGCGGAAAACTAGCAAGATGATAACAGAGTCGACAGATCAGGGGGGGCTGGCAACTGGACTCTCCGGACGGCTTCATCCTGAAATGAATAAATATCAACGGAGTGAGTAAAACTCAGCGGATATCAACAATCTTGCATAGTAAACTATAAATAGCAATAGAAATCAAGCTGGTATAGTTTCTCAACATAAATACATACCTGAAACTGTACATACCAGAATCACCTAAGCCTACATAAAATACATCCACACAGATATATGAAGAATCACCTAAAACAAACAACATAATATCTCCTGTATGTGCATGACAATCATATGCAACAACCAAAAGTGCAACAATCAATGCATATAGTAAAAACATATGCTCATGATGCAATCACCTGTGTCACCCCTGACGCCAATCAAGCCATCGACATGTCATGTGTGTCGGCCGAGTGGGTAGTGTTAGGGCAATCTCTTGCCATGATAAGGTTTTGATGTGTGTGGCAAAGGGTTTAAGTTAGTTTGTAATTGTGATTTGATATGTGCGTTGAAGTCATGCAGGACTTAGTAATTCGCACATTGAGCCGTGGCGAGTTTCACATCTCATGACTCGGGCCTTGAGTCGGTGAAGGATAGCTTTGCGGAAGCCGTGCGCTTGGAGCATCCGAAGGACCGTCGGACGAGGAGCTTGGAGTGAAGCCGGAGGAAATAGACTTCGAGGCAAGAGACACGAAGGAGCATTGCAAAGTCATATGCCTGATGCTGCCGAGGGGCATGGCTACAAACGAAGAGAACTTCGAAGGCGAGGGAATCCGAGGGATGAGAGTGAGCGATGTAACCCGGGAAGGGGTAGCTTTTAGGTGAAACTTGGCCATTTAGCCAAGTGTCGGATGAGTTTTTCCCGACACGCGGTCATTGCCATGTCATGGCGATCGCTGAGAGTTGATGGTTCGATCGGTGGTTTAAGTCACCGGTGAATCAAGTTGATCGATCGACTACGGACAAGAGGGCGTCGGATCGATGGATTTGATCACCGACTATTCACGCAGTAGTAGTCGACTGATGGCACTGTGCACGGGCACAGAATGGAGTCGAGCTCGCGGAGCACTCGACTGATGGTACATCAGTCGACTGATGGTAAGATCAATCGACTGATGCCAATACCGTTGGATGGAATCCAATGTGGAAAGTGGTCGTTATTGGGCAACGGCTACAGGACCAGTCGACTGATCGAGGGCATCAGTCGACTGCTCCTGTGTCAACGGGAAGAAACACTCTTCCTCTATAAAAAGGAAGGGGATGGAGCTTTGGGAAGCTAATGCTTATGCTCTAATCTTCTCCCAAAGTTCTCTAAGGGTTTTTCCACTCTTCTTACTTGCTTTATTTCCATTCTATTGTAAGAAGAGAAATTGTAAAGAGGTTACCTCCACCTAGCTTGGTGCAAAGGAGAGATCTAGTGGATTTGGAGGAGTGATTCACCTTGGATGAATCGGACCGTGGATTAGCGGCGTAGCTGTGAACCACGTTACATCTCGGTGTTATTGTTTGTATTGTTGTTTCCGCTTGCACTAATCTTTTGTAGATGAGCAAAATCCTCCATCCAAGTAAAGAGGGCTATTCACCCCCCTCTAGCCGGCCGATTGATCACCAACAAGTGGTATCAGAGCCAAGTTGCTTGTCGAGGACTAACCGCCGCAACAAGTACTTCATCAAAAGATGGCCGGCTCGAACATTCACCCACCGAAATTCGAAGGTGAATTCTCTTAGTGGAAAAAGAGAATGGAGGTATTCTTCGAAACCGACTTTGAAATTCTCTTAATAATGGAAAACGGTTTCGAATTGCCTAGGAACGAAAATGGGGAGCCATTGGAGAAATCAAGGTGGAGCAAGAGGCAAAGAGAAGAATACTTGGCAAATTCAAAGGCCAAGCATCACCTATACAATGTCCTCCCCCAACAAGAAGTCAACCGGATAGGAGAGTGTGCTAGTGCCAAGGAAATGTTGGAGAAACTAATAAAGATTCATGAAGGCACATCCGAGGCAAAGCTAGCAAGGAGAGATGTCCTTCGCTCCCAATTGTCCAATATCAAACTCGAAAAGGGAGAGAAGGTAAAATCCCTACACTCTAGATTTAAGGAAATTCTAACCGGCTGGACAAGTGTAGGTGAAAAGCTCTCCAACCGGGATATGGTAATGAAGGCTATAGATGCCTTTCCCCGGTCCTCAAGATGGAGCTCCATGGTGGATTCGTTTTACATCTCCAAGAACTTGGAAGTAAGTACCTTGGAGGAGTTCTTCTCAACAATGGAGCTCCACGAAACGAGGCTTGAAGGAATAGTTGAAGAGCCAAGAATTCAACCTTCAAGTGGAGTAGCACTTTTGGTGAACAAGGGGAAGAAGAAAATGGAGATCCCCTCCTCCTCCATGGATAGCATGGAAGAAGCCTATATGGTAAGGAGGGTAAGGCATGCATTAAAAGGTTTTCAATTTAATAAATCTAATGATAGGAGGAGAAGACCAAGGGGGAAGGTCATTTGCTACAATTACCAAGGAGAAGAACACAAAAGGGACAATTGTCCTCTCCTAAACAAGAGCAAAGAAGAGAGGAAGAAGAAAGAAGAAAAGAAGAAGTATAAGGAGAATAAAAAGAAGGAAGAAGAAAAGAAGGCCAAAGAAAAAGGGAAGGCCAAGGCATTCAAAGCAAAGACATGGGATTACCCTTCCTCTTCATCCTCATCCGAAGAAGAAGAAAATGTCTACTCCAACCTTGCCCTAATGGCATTTGACGACTTGGATTGCTCTTCCTCCGAAAATGAAGGATCAAGCTCAAGTGGAGAGAGCTCAAGTGAAGGGGGAGCTTCCTCATCCTCCTCATCAAAAGAAGAAGACATGGAAACTATGGTAACGAATGCCTCTCCTAAGAAAATAGTTTCCATAATTTCTAGTTTAACTAAGGACTTATTTGGAATGAAAAAGAAAAATAAGATCATGCTAGATCAAATTAAGGATTTAGAAAATAAATTAGAAAAAGCATGTTTTAATGATAATGATGATGATGCATGCTCACATGAATATATGTCATTTAATGTTAGTGATGCATGTATGGATGAAAATAGGGCTTTAAGGGAAAAGGTAGACTATTTGACAAAAGCCCTAGAAAAATTCACTATTGGCTCCAACACATTGAACATGATCATAGGGAGCCAAAGAGCAAGCTTTAACAAGAAAGGCCTAGGATACAAAGAAAAGAAAAATGAAAAGGCCTATAAATGCCTAATTGCTAGGGGACAAGATAAGAAGAAAGTAATTGCTAGGAAATGGATTCCTAAGGAATTTCTAGTGAACCCCATAGGCAAGAACTTATTTTGGGTTCCAAAATCCATCCTTAAGGGTTAGAAAAACCCTAGGGTAGTCAACCATATGGACTTGACCTATATCATATTTTTGGTTGACTTAGGATGGCGGGACAACATTTTTGAAATAGTGTTAGGTGATGATAACGTGCCTATAAATAGATAAAATCATGCTTTAGATGATGTTTACCTTATTATCATCATGTAATATCTAATGCATGATAACAATTCAATGAATACATTTGTTTCATGATCATAATGTGAAATTAAGTCATATATGTCTTTATGATCATGAGGTTTGCTAGGATGATACTTAACCTTGATAGAATTTCATGAATATAATGGTTAAGTATATACAAATACCGTCTAGGATGCATCTCACACTCACCATAGGCTACCATGATTGAAAACTTAGCATGGGTAAGATGTTAGGATGATACAAATGTCCACTAATGCCTATGGCATTTAGATGGTCATCTAAAGTGTCAAAATAGCAATAATAGACCAATCATGGGGAAGGCTTATGTTTAATTCATAGACATATTGTCCAAAGATCATGGTTGGATATTTCACATGTTTTCAAAACAATTTCTTACTTTAAAATCTATGTATTCATGTTTTGAAACAATTGGAATCAAAACTAGGTGTTAAACTTGATACTCACATGATCAAAAACCTAGTGGTTTTTAAAGCTTTTGGATTTTTAGCAAATACGTGAAAATATAATGATTTTTCATGAAAGACTATTTTTCACTGATAAAGAACCTTACAAGAAATATGTTCTCCAAATTTCATGATTTTTTGAATTTTTTGGAATTTTTAATGCATTTCTGAATTTCACCCCGAAAAATTAGAATTCAAAAAAGCGATTGTGGATCGGTAGTCCGAACTACCGATCGGGTGGCCTGATATTCCGAACAGTAAAGACTGATTTCAATTTTTGGTATTTTCCTTCTATTAGACTTGATGCCATAAGTTTATAACTTAGTATTAATCTTTTTGATGGTGTCAAAGGGGGAGAATTGATTATGTTTAAGTAAATTATGATAGGGGGAGAAAATTTGTATGGGAAGTTTCATGGATTAAGGGGGAGTTGCATGTTGCTATATCATGTTTATGTTTACATGCTTTCTTACCTTATAAATTTTTATCAAATGTTTTTACCTAACTTAAACGGATTGCCACACATCAAAAAGGGGGAGATTGTTAGGGCAATCTCTTGCCAAGATAAGGTTTTGATGTGTGTGGCAAAGGCTTTAAGTTAGTTTGTAATTGTGATTTGATATGTGCGTTGAAGTCATGCAAGACTTAGTAATTCACACATGGAGCCGTGGCGAGTTTTACATCTCATGACTCGGGCCTTGAGTCGGTGAAGGATAGCTTTGCGGAAGCCGTGCGCTTGGAGCATCCGAGGGACCGCCGGACGAGGAGCTTGGAGTGAAGCCGGAGGAAGTAGACTTCGAGGCAAGAGACGCGAAGGAGCATTACAGAGTCGTGCGCCTGATGCTGCCAAGGGGCATGGCCGCAAACGAAGAGAACTTCGAAGGCGAGGGACTCCGAGGGATGAGAGTGAGCAATGTAACCCGGGAAGGGGTAGCTCTTAGGTGAAACTTGGTCATTTGGCCAAGTGTCAGATGAGTTTTTCTCGACACCAGTCGATTGTCATGTCATGGCAGTCAACTGCTCTGAGTCGATGGTTCGATCGACTGGTTTAAGTCAGTTGAATCAAGTTGAACAGTCGACTGCAGACAAGGACGATCGATGGAGTTGATCACCGATCGCTCATGCGCAGGCCGATCGATGGCATCGCTGCACGGGCAGATGGAGTCGAGCTCGCGGAGCACTCGACTGATGGTAGATCAGTCGACTGATGGTAAGATCAGTCGACTGATGTCAATACCATTGGATGGAATCCAACGTGGAAAGCGGTCGTTATTGGGCAATGGCTACAGGACCAGTCGACTGATCGAGGGCATCAGTCGACTGCTCCTGTGTCAACGGGAAGAAACCCTCTTCCTCTATAAAAAGGAAGGGGATGGAGCTTTGGGAAGCTAATGCTTATGCTCTAATCTTCTCCCAAAGTTCTCTAAGGGTTTTTCCACTCTTCTTACTTGCTTTATTTCCATTCTATTGTAAGAAGAGAAATTGTAAAGAGGTTACCTCCACCTAGCTTGGTGCAAAGGAGAGATCTAGTGGATTTGGAGGAGTGATTCAACTTGGACGAATCGGACCGTGGATTAGCGGCGTAGCCATGAACCACATTACATCTCGGTGTTATTGTTTGTATTCTCTTTTGTTTATTTTCTTGTCTTGTATTGTTGTTTCCGCTTGCTCTAATCTTTTGTAGATGAGTAAAATCCTCCATCCAAGTAAAGAGGGCTATTCACCCTCCTCTAGCCGGCCGATCGATCACCAACAGGTAGGGCTGTGACAACTATACACTCTATCGTCACTACACCTGTGTGACCGAGTGGATAGGATGCTATCGGACTATCACTCTCCTACCCCATTTATTTATATGGGGGACATCACTTCGTCTCATCTCCTCGTCTCAAGACAAAAGAGGGATCCCTGTCTGCTACCACATCGCAAAACCAATCACCTGAGCGACCACTGTGGAGCCCTGAAAGAGCAACTACACACCTGCAATACCACCAACCCACTAGTGGTTGTATATGTAGGAAATGTGACTGACGATGAGCTCACCTACCAAGAAGTATCACCTCCTACCGAGGAGCCGATGATCGTCAGTCATGCAATAATAGAAGATGGTCCATGACATTGATGCACAATACACCTATCAGTTCATGGCTACCTATGGTATGTACCAATAGATACCCATATCAAATAACCTAAGTACATAAGTCTATGTACACATGCAAGTTATATTCTTTATTCATTCCATGTCCAGTACGCAAGGAATGTCACTACTCTAGTGCTAAATAAATAATTAACACGTATAAAAAATGATAGAGCATAATATAATAAGCATATGAAACGACTACAACACATACTAGGTAATGACATACCAGGGCAGTTAACAAGCATAGAAGACTACTACTAGTTATAGTAAACCATGCATTACAAGATGACAATATCTAAAAGAAGATAAGTCAAAGATACCCACCTGCTATAATGCTCGAAATAATAAAATCTTCACGCCTGCGGACCTGTCTCGTATCCACGTCCTACACACAACTGAACAATTGTTAAGCACTATGATACAATCCACCGTCAAATCAAATACTTAAACAATTTCTTACATAACCAAATAACCCAAATGCTTAATAAAAATCTTGATCACCTTCCACCTAATATAACCATCTTTTCGTCCAAAAACTCAAATATGATTTCACAACCCCTATCATCATGTGTACAACATCCAAACAGAACCTCACAACCTATTATATTAACCGGCACAACCCAAACAAGTCTGCTCCTCTCGTTCACAGTCGTACAACCCAAAATCTATCAATTCACAGCAAAAATTTGAGAGGGCTAGACCAACTTACCAACAATTAAGACCCCACCGAAAGGAATTTCCCAACTAAATTCACCGAAGAAAATCTCTCCTGCCCTAATCATTGCCCAAACACAAAGATCAAGAATTAGCTTGCTCTAGCGACCACCGATAGAGATCCACAGCGAGGTGGAGAAGATTGACCTATTACCTTGCTCCGCGCGAGCACCGGCAGAGATCGTAGCCCCCCAACAGTTGCTGTGACGACGGGGTGGTGTGAGACAGTGACACGCATAGTTCGTGTCGCCTGCCTGGGTAAAGTAGAGGTGTCGAACGATCGGACGCAAGGCCGGCGACGTCGGCAAGGCTGATGACGTCGACTGGGCGATCACTGTCAAGGAGGGGCCGCACCAGTCCGTCGAGTGTGGAGCAACCGAAGGGGCGACATCGAGGTTGAGCGGCGGTCGTAAAATCGTGGCTACTGGCTATGGTGTGGCGAGAAGAAGGTTTCACGGAGAGAGAGATTCACGAAACGTGAAGAGGGAGAAGAAGTTACTGAAGAGGGATTTCGGGCCGCGAGGGAGAAAAGTCGGCGCGACGGGGAAAAACAGGGATCGATCCCTAATAATCCGAACAACCCCCTTTATAAATAAATAAAAACCTAGGTTTTAATTTAATACCTTATTAATTTAATTATACTTTTATATATTCTTTACAAACCTGTTTAATTCCAAAAAAATCCCTAAAAATTCTTGGAAAATCACCTAAAATAATTTCTCAAGTAAAAATAATAGGTATTATATATATATATATATATATATATATATATATATATATATATATATATATATATATATATATATATATATATATATATATATATATATATATATATATATAATACACTCATTGGGAAACGATCCGAGTCATTCACTATATTATATTAGCATAGAGAAGATTTGATAATTAATTTGTAACGGTACCATGACAAAGACATCGTTATCAAATTTTGGCGTCGTTGTCGAGGATTGTAATGATACTTTGTAGACTTAGGATTGTTTTCCCATTTTTCTTAAAAAAAATCAAAATTCAAAACTTTTGTTTAGGGTTGCATTCTTTTATTTCTTGTATATCCATGTACTTTGTCATGTCTATTTCCTATGCCTTTTGA
Organism: Wurfbainia villosa; assembly: GCA_025175895.1. Classification (NCBI taxonomy): domain Eukaryota; kingdom Viridiplantae; phylum Streptophyta; class Magnoliopsida; order Zingiberales; family Zingiberaceae; genus Wurfbainia; species Wurfbainia villosa. Next base: position 39,881,310 of record CM045997.1, read on the forward strand.
TTGTGTTTGTCAGTGTTTCAGGAAGAAACAATAAATTTCTTCGAACATGGATCCATATTATCAGCAGTATGGAGACTACAACAATATTTATTATTCAGGCACTATGCAACAAGAGTATTATCAGCCTGAACATCAATATTATCAGCATCAGCCTCAATATCACCATCTTGATCCTCAGTATCTTCAACCTTATCAACAGGATAGGTATAATTCATTTTTTGGTACATGTAATTTCAATCCAGATTTCAGGTATGGGAACACACAACAGTACACCCTTAAGCAGTCTCAGTGCTATCTACCCCCACCGTCTATCAATACTTACATACCTAGTTGGGGAGATCAATCTAGTTACTGTGAAGAAACCCTTGCTTCCAGTCAAGTGAATACACAAACACTAGGAAAGTTTTTGCAGTTATCATCATTGCCATAATAATATCAGTAGCAAATGAACGATAGTCATCATCAACAACAAATTTTACACAGCTAATTTTTAAACATACGACTTTTAGGGGTTTTTCTAGCTACAGTGATCGAGTGCTATAGTGTTTTTGCTACAATAGTACATATTCATAAACAAGAAAAATGCATACAAAAAGCGGAGAAATTGAGAAGTAAAAACTTAGTTAATAAATTTTCTTGGGAACATAGAGAGAGAGAGAGAGACTTTGCTTCTTCCTAGTGAGCCTCACCTGGTGCCATCTCACCGTGCCTTGACTTTTAGAGCTTTTATCTATTATCTCTGTCTGCACAGGTCTTACCAAGCTTATGGCAACAATTACCTTCCCAGGGGAAGGAAAAGGACTGAAGGATCCAAGAAAATCAAGCGAAGAGGTGCATAGTTTCACTCAATAAGTTCTCAGAAACACAGAGAATATTTAACCGTTCATGGTGATGATATTAAACGATGATATAATGTACAAAGGACTTGTACAATAAGACTCTCTTTTTTTTAATAAAATAAGAAACTTACAGAAAATAAGAACTTATAGAGGGACTTAGACTGGACTCCTGACTCCGAACAGAAAAACACTCAAGCTCTCAAACTAGGAAAAGAAACTTCTCAAAGGATGGATGGATTGGCGGAGAGACTGGGGTTCTCTTTATAGCAGGGAAAGAAGCTGGAATCCCACGGGTGCTAGGACACATTAAGTGTGAGTGGAAATATCACGGGTGTAAAGTGGTGTCATGGGTTGGTGCTTTAGATGTCCTTCCTGTCTTTATGGTGGACTTTGTGTCACGTGTTGGTGTTGTGGATGTCCTTCTTGTTTGGTGTGGGTACTGTTAGATTTCCATCATATTATTAAGGTTGGCTTCTTCTGCTGAACCTCCGATATAGCCCATGGATGCAACTCTGGATGGGCCTTCTAGTGGGTTATTTTGACGGGTTGTTGCAATCTCGGCCTGTCTTAGTTTTATCCTGTACTGTCGCGCCATTTGGCGTGTTTTCTGTTGAATCCATTTTTCATTTATTTTTTGGTAATGACTTAGTAAGGCTGTGTGTTGGGTAGTAGTTTTGAAAGGGAAGAAAGTAGTACCATTACTTGTTGGCCAGTAAATTTTTTCTGCTGCCAGTATGTAATGGCGAGAGTCTATAGAGTAATCCCAAAGCTAGTCAGAGCCTTGAATAGAGACTCTCCAGTGTTTTACTTTCTATTCCGGACTGGAAGAGCCCTCCCAGTCTAGTTCATCATCTGAAGGGACCAAATCATTAATCTTATCCTCTTCTGGATTGACTGTTTTGTGGACGTCCAGCTTGATCAAGTGTCTTGCTGGTTCAACTTTTAGGTTTATCCATTCGGGGGAGAACTTTCAAAAGTGCATACTATTATATTTCTGAAATGTTCTTCTACTAACAGGTGTCTTATGCACTGTCCGAGTTTCCATGGGAACTCCTGTGTTAGCTCAATGTCTCTTATCCATAGCTTATATAACAACCCATAATCCGTCAAGAGAAAAGGGGTTATCAGCTTGCCTCTGTATCTGTGTGGCACGAATGTTTTTATGTCAATACTTGCTTTTCTGAAACTATATATTACTTGACATTTACATCCACATTTTGCTTCACCGTCTCTGCATGTAGGGAACTTATCTTGACATTTGAGTTTGTAATTGAACTCAACCTCATAGTTGATTGTAATGCCTGTATAAGAGGGTGCCAAGTTATGAAGCCATTTAAGAGCTTCCTGAATCTGCTGGAAATCTATCCAGTTTAATTTATCGGCCAGGGTTCTGATGTATATAATTAGATCTGTTGGTAGGTTAAAACTCGTTGTAATGTCATTCTTTTCTGTTTGTCTTGTCGCTGGTAATTATGTCTAAGTAAGTCATATCTTTTGGGAGCCATGAAGAGTCTGGGACCATTTTTGTTACTGGTCCTTTGTAAGATATCGGAAAATATAATAATAATAAATACCCTTGCTAATTAAGAAATTATCTTATAGAATTTTTCTGTATTTTTTAGAAATTTTTCTAGATTTAAACAGAAGTTTTATGGACATTTCATGGGGATAAGTAGATAGGCTTTTGTAAAGCCTGTTTAAACTATCTGCTATTGAGGAATTTATAGGTTTAATTAACCTATGCTAAATGTTTATTTCTTCGCCGATCCTTCTTCCCCGATCCCGATCTTCATCACGACTTTCCTCCTCCCAACAGTAGCTGCGAGTCCTTCTTCCTCCTGCTCGATTTCTTACCGATCTCTGCCCAATCTCTATCTCTCTCCCTCTCAATTTCTCGCCACTGCGGTCCCCTCTCCCGAACCCATACGAGCATCGCCCGTTCCCCGTTATTCTCCCGATCCAATAGCAGCAAGGTCGTCGTCGCCCGATTGCCAATCACGAGCCTTCTCGATCGATTTGGCCACCGCCATGCTCGAGCCACTGCACCGCAACCTTCTCCTCTTCATCAATGTCTTCAACCTTCCCGATCGTGCAGATCGCCACGCCAGCAGCACTACCCTTTGACTCGTGTGTCATCGCAGCTGTGCACGCAACGTCGCTGCTTACCTCTCCAGATCGCATGCTGTGTCGGTGGTCTTCCATCCTCGATCTTGATCATTTACTCACTACCGCAGCTTTTTTTTTGTCGTCGCAAACATCCATTGTGTTCAATTGCAGCCACCCCGGACAGCTCCGCTGCCACTGCTAGATCTGTTAGGCTAGTCGTCTTCGTCGGCAGCCAGACCACCGATGGCTCAACCTCGTTGATCGCCTGCCTTGCATTGCAACCAATGATTGCGGTCATCGTGCTTCGGTGTTTAGATTTGTGGATCGATCGATGGGTTCTTATAATCGATATGCCCTAATTTTTTTGGTAAGCCTATTGGTAATCCCTGTTATCCCTTTTCTTTATTGGTGTGTAGAATTTGGAGGTTGGTTGCAGTATTAACTGGATTGGCAGTTGGTTTACCTTTCAAATAGTTTGTGGGCAGTGGCTTTGATCTATCCGAATAGGTTGTGAGCAATTAAATCAGTAGGAGGTAAGGTTTTCGAATGTTGGATGATGAAGTGTACATGATTAAGTCAAAATGGTTTTGATTGTGATGTTAGGTGGCGGCTATGGTTGAATTCATCTTGTTGTGATAGATTGCTACTTCAATGGTGAATCAAGAAGCCGAATGACTATGGAAGGGGATTGTTCTTCCAAATAAGCTATGGGAATTGATGCAGATATATGAGTTGGTACATCTTATAGTATTAGATTATTTGGATGTGTAATAGGGATGAATATGGAGGATTGATTAGGTTAATTGGATAACTAGATCAATTTAGTTGATCAGGATACGAAGTCGATGTAGGATTCGATTTGATCATTCGTTGTATGCTTGCACTTAAACATAATGTTTGATATGTGTAGGACGTGGATACGAGACAGGACCGCGACAATGAAGATATTATTCTGAGCTTCTTAGAAGGTGGGTAATTTTTTACCCTGGTCAGGTAGTTTTAATGCATACAGATTTAGATATATGATCATCTTATATGATCATGTTACCTTGACTCTGCTCTTATTTACTCTTGCGCTTGATACCTTATCTTTGGCTATTAAACTCTATTGTTGTTATCATGTTTCACTTCATCATGATTAAGAGTTATATATGTGATGTAAGTAACCTAGAGTTTGTTTAGTTAAGTGCAAATAGTAAAGTCCGGATGATGACCTGATTGTAAATTGGGCAAAAAGGTCATCCGTAGGTAGATAATGTCTTGAACATAGGGTTAATTCTAGTATCCTTAGGTTGCATGTTTACCACCAACCATGTATTTTGTAAATGGTCAGGTGAATTGTACTTAGTGTGTCGCTACGGACCGATGGTCCTAGCTTGTTATAATCAGTTAAGTATGACTCTCTACAGGATAGAAAGTGCATCGATCAGTAAGTACGACTCTCTATAGGATAGAGAGTGCATCGATCAGTGAGTATGACTCTCTATAGGATAGAGAGTGCTATGATCAGTTGAGTACGACTCTCTACAAGATAGAGAGTGCGTCGATCAGTAAGTACGACTCTCTACAGGATAGAGAGTGTGTCAATCAGTGAGTACGACTCTCTACAGGATAGAGAGTTCTATGATCAGTTGAGTATAACTCTCTGTAGGATAGAGAGTGCGTAGATCATATTGTTATGACTCTCTGTAAAATAGAGAATCTGTGGTGGATGTCTGTATGTGGGACATTACATTCATGTCATTTGCATGCACGCTGGCAACGTGGTCTCCCTTGTGGTTGAGAGGGTCGCCAGTCATCCTGCCTCCATGGTTACTCATAGGAGGAGTAACCGGTGTGAGGGCAGAGCATTGTGGTGCCGCACTCTACCACTATAGACGGTGGTAGTGAGATTTGCATGTCATAGTCCTGCGTGTGTGGTACTCGACCACTCATGGGTAGTGACTGTCAGAGTGGCCAATAGTAGGGACCCCCATCGTGTAGCTTTCTCTTCACGCTTATATGCTACTCGATCAAACTGCCCACTTGGCCACTCGAGAGTAGTGGTCGGTGTTGAGTTGGGACAGTTGTCATGCTCGAGCCATATATATATATATATATATATATATATATATATATATATATATATATATATATATATATATATATATATATATTTGGATGATTGTGATTAGTGAATATATATAGATGTAGTCTATATATATATGCTTATTGTGATGCTGCATTTGATTGTACTATGCTTGTTGCATTTGGTTATACATCATCTTCATACATGCTACCTGCATCACTTATATGGTTGTGTCAGATACATGTATAGTTGTTGAATTGTCTATTGTATTCTTTGACCCATATTTATGTCGTTATATGGTTTAGTGCAGACTTCCTGTATATGTATATACTGTGGATATGTGCTTAAGTTAGATAGATGTAGCATAGCAGACTTTCAATTATGTCTGCATTTTACATTGGCCTTTGGTTAAAAGGTATATACATGGATATTTTATCATGCTAGTGTTACCTGATATACCGGTAGATTTTTCTATCGAATTACATGTGATATTGATATAAACATGTTTTTCTATTACCTGCTGAGTTTTACTCACCTCCACGGACCCTAGATTTTTCTGTCGCCCAGGTAACAGATAGCTGACTTTGTGATGGACTTGGAGCACGACTGGCTAGCATCGTCTCATCTCAACTCTGAGAGTTCGGGTTTTTGGGTTATCTTGGTGTTCCGATATGGATTTGGTTTATGTGATGTTTAGTAGTGATTGGACGCTGCTAATGTTGTATCATTCTTTTCTGGTTTTGTTATGGTGTTTCTGTGTTTGGTGTTAGTCATACTGGTATGCACTATATGTAGTTGTGATGTGGTTGTTTTAGTTTCCACTGTGTTTTGTGTATTTGTTATATATACAGTTATATGTTATGTTTATTGTAGGCCCAAGGGCCTTGTATTAACACAATATGTTGCCACGTATAGGGGAGATGTCATCCGTTTGCTTTTCGGCACGACATACTCTCGTGGCATGACATCCTTTCCCTTTTAATGAGGCACTTACAAAATAATTTGGGCCTGGCTTTGTCCTGACAGCTGTTAATGCTTCTCTGAGGTCTTTAAATTCTCTGTAAGTGACTTGGATTTCACTTCCAACAGCAGCCAGAGCTGCTTCATGTTGGGTGGCGTAGACTCTTGCTTGTGATCCTGTAAGAATGGTGTAATAAATATTTTCTTGACCACCATGTTTTACTTTTGCTGTGTTTGCTGTGTAGTGGAAATGTTGCATCAGGGCTTTTTAACAGCCCCTTTTGCTTGGTTGTTCCTGGTGTGCTCGGAATATGCCACAGATTGTCTATAAGACAGTTTTGTACTTGTGTCAACATGTGTCTTGTTTCAAAATGGAATTGTTCTTCATGTTTGTTAGACTGTGGGATCTCTACTTCCCCGAAAGTCATTAATCTTCTGTTGACAACTAGTTCTGATCTATAATTTTTGAATTTATCCGTCATGTTAGCAACCTGGAAAGAGTGTTAGCTAAAGAATTATTAATTCCTTTAATATGTTCCCAGTTTATTTTTAGTCCTTTATTAATAATAGTGTCAGCAAATTTTATCCATCTTCTGCTACTTAGGGATTTTCTAGTTTCCTTAGTCTGTTGGTTATATTTTATTATGGCTTCATAGTCTGTTCATATGGTAATCTCCTTTTTGTCACAAATAAACAACATAAATGAGTCAAGGTAGTAAATAACAGATAATATTTCAAAATCCAAGGAAGTCAAATGACCTTTTTCTCTATATTTTCGTGAGGCATATCTACACAATGTCTCTATAGATTTTGTGTCATATTTTGTGGGTTTTTTATATCAAGCTCCTCCCCATCCTGTCTCACATCCGTCACTTTCTATGACTAGATAATCATTATCTAAAGGTAGTGTTAGTTTGGGCAATATTTTTACTAATTCTTTAATTTGTTTGACTACTAAAACATCTTGTTGATTAAAGTGTTTTTATCCTTTTGTTGATGTTTTATTGTATAGATTTCCACTTATTTTTCCTATATCTTTTAAATACGGTCTTGCATAGTTTAAAAGTCCTAGAAAAGCTCTCAAAGATCTAGTATTTTCGATTTTGTCGGGAAATTCAAGTATCTTACTAGCAATATGTGGTTACAAAGTTATTTTTCCTTGGCCTATTTCATCTCCTAAAAATTCAATATGCTTTTTCATAAGTTGCATCTTTTTTCTAGAAAATATTAATCCGTGCTTTTCAAATAGGTTAAAAATCATATGTAGATGAGCTGTATGTTCTGATTTGGTCTTAGAGAAAACTAAGATGTCGTCAATATATATACGTGTAAAATTTGTTGTGTCTTTAAAAATTGTATCCATCTTTCTTTGGAATATTTGTGGTGCTGTTTTTAGGCCAAATGACATAACTAACCATTCAAAATGTCCTTAAGGGCAAGAGAATGTTGTCTCGTTTATGGATTCTGGGTGCATCCGGACTTGCCAGAAACCAGATTTAAGGTCAAATTTTGAATACCATTGTGAATCTTATATTTTATTAATTAATTATTCTTTGTTAGGAATCTTATAACCATCCTCATTACAATTGTCATTTAGGTGTTTATAATTAAACACCATTCTTGACTGACCACGCTTTTGTTCTGATCTCTTGTTTACTATGAAAGCTGGGCTTCTATGTCTAGAAGTAGATCGTTGTATTAGTTTGTAATCTAAAAGTTGTTTAATATGAATTTTGCACTCTTGTGCTTCCCAATTTGTATATTTTAAGTCTTGGGCTTTAATTGTTAAATCTGGATTTATAATATCTAATTTACAATATATTTTATCCAGTTCCCAGTATTTAATAGGATTATCTCCTAAGATTTCCATTTTTTCTAGTTTTGAAATTATATCTTCCAAATTCTCTTGGGTGTTAATTAAATTTAGTATACTCCGAGGGGATATAGTATCGGTAGGGAAGTCATACTCATTTTCTGTTTCTATTTCAAATTCTTCTGAGTTCGTACAGGTGCAAGAACAATCTTGTGTTTGACAAGAACAAGTTTGAGGTGGGTGTGAGGAGGTACTATTGTTAAGTTCTTCTTCCTGGTCTATGTAATCCAAATCTTGGGGCTTTAGTCGGAGAAGTTCGGGTCTATCCAAGGTACCACCACGCTCCATAGCATGATGGGAAGGAGGATATTCAGAAAGGATAGGGGCAATAATGGGGGTAGAGAGGAAAATGGCGTAATCAAGGGTAAGCAGGAAAGCACGGTGTGGAGGTGGGAGAAAATTAAGTCCAAGGATATGGTGCACATTAGCAATATTAAGGTTGGTAACCCATAAGTGGGTAAGAGTTAGAGGGATACTGTTGTTTCCGCAGTTGGTATAAAAAGAAATAGTACAACTTGGCAGATAAGTGGAGCAAACATTTTTTGTTCCATCAAACTAGGTAGTGATCTAGGGTTGATTTGTTTGTCGCAAAAAAGAAGAGGGAATAACATAAAGTAGTATTCCTTTATCGATAGAAGAGCTAGAGGCGCCACTATCTATTAGGGCTTGCAAAGTTAATGTATGACCTTTGACTGTTAAGGTGCATTGGACACGCACATCAGTGGCTCTTCCAGTGTTACACATACTTGGAGTTTTAACAAAAACCAGATTAGTGTCATCTGGAATTCTGGAAGAATGTAACTGTTGAGGATCTCGAAAATCCTCGTAGTCTTGGTTAGCTACATGATTCTGTAGTTGTCTAAGTTCAGTTTCAACGAGATTAAGTCAGGTTTCGAGCACAGAAAGACGGGTCTCTAGTAAGTGTGTCCGAGAGGAAACTAGCCTAGGTGTGTCAGGAATGTCAATATTAAAATTTTCTTTAAGACAGGTATTACAAATTTTTTGCCTACATTTTTTACAAGTTCCTCGTTTGTTGAATGTGGGGTAAAACCCACAAGAGGAACAAGGAGTATGTGCAGTTCTCTCTTTAAGTTGCCACTCATGTTCGCAGGTGACTGGTTGTTTTCCTTTGGAGTGGTCGTCTAAACGATACATTAAATTAATTTCTTCTTCCTCTGCCTCATTATTTAGAAATCCTAATTCATCAAAATCTCTATTTAAATAGGCCGACATTTGAATGCCATATTTTTCAGCATAACTACCAGGTGGTGTAGTGAGTGAATTTATTAATTAATTAGTTGTAGATTGGATTTCTTCCATGTCATCTACATAGATAATTGAGTATATGGAGGAGGTATCGAAAATATCCTATTGTATTTCCGGAAGATCTAAATTAGTACATTGGACCAAAGTGGATTCCTTAGTGTATAGATTTTTTCTATTAGGACAGGCTAAAGATAAATGTCCTGTTTTGTTACATGTGAAACAAGTAATGGTATTAACATAAGTCTTTTTTGGATTAAATCGTCTAACGTGTTTATTTTTGTTCAGGTAAGGTTTTCGGGCTGTGCTTTATCTTAGATAGTATGTTCTTCTAGGTTTTCTTTTTGGTTTTGATGTAAATTTTCTATGTCTAGTATTGGCCCCGTATTGTTGTGGAATATATATGTGTTTACAGAATCCATATTGTTGGTGTTTCAAATGTTTTTGTATCTGTATAAACGCACATTTTTCTTTTAATTTCGCTATGATATGTTGAATTTGTACTCCTATGTTATTGTGAATGGGTGATATAGTCATGACACTCCAGTCCTTATGTATTTCTCTTCCTAATTCTCCAGGCAGCTTACTAAAAAGTCTTTCTCCCAGCTCAGTGCTATAGTAGTTCCAAGAGATGGCTGTAAGCGCAAAGAAATCATTGCAAAATTCTTTCACTCTCCTCCAATCTAATAATTGTAATTGCTCTAAATCTCTCATTGCTTCTTGTTGTCTTATATTTAGTCCTGTATTAGAGTCTCTAGCGGTAATCATTGTATGCACCGTATAACAAAAATTGTGTATATTGTTTCCTTGGTCGGCTATCCTGGCTACTTCTTCAGGGAAGTTTTGTTTGAAGGATTCCCAGAAGGCTCATGCCACGTCTCCTAAATAGTTTTCTGCCACTCTAAGCATAGCCGCTCTAGTTTCTATATCCATTTCATGTTTAGCCGCGTAGTCTCTTGCTACAGAGACTTTCCACTGTTCAAGGTATAGGTCATGTAATCGTGGGTCACATTCTGTTATATTTAGTAATATGACATCTTTTCCAAAGAATGTTAGTTCTGGGGGTCCTCTACGGCCAATGGTTTTTAGTAGTGAGTTATTGTTAGTATACGAGTCAACTGCAGTTCTAGGTGGATGTCCTTGACTATAGTCTAACGTTCTCATAGTACTTTCTGGGTATGTGATCCGGAATGGTCTTGAAGCAGAGGATTCTATTGTATTCATTAAATTTACCTCTTTGTTTGTGTTATTTAAGTTATTTGTCTTAGTATAAAGAGGCGTGTAACCGGTAGAGTATTCTTTTGCTATAATATTATTTTCTTCGTCTTTATATAATTTTACATTTTTCGGGAGTCCTTTGTGTATTTTATCAAACCTTTCTAGTTCTTGTATTTCTGTTTCGTTTAGGTGAGAGGCCATTTTTGCTGCCAAATAGACATATTCATTTAAGTCATCAAATGCTCCTCCTATATTTGCCAAGTTGATATTATGTCTTCTATTATGTGTTTCTAGTAATCGGAGATGTTTCCGTCCAAATTCTCTTAGTTGTTGTTGAGCAATCAGTAAGGGGTCTTGTTCCTCTAAAAACACAAGGTTGTGTTCTTGGTTTTCAGTGTCTTCTTCCTCAATTAACCTATTTGGTGTATAGTTTGTAAATCTTACACTTAGTTGTCCATTCCTATCTTTATACATTAATGATTCTGTAGATTGTAGAAGAGTTGGTTGTTCCTCTTCTAAGTTAATTATCCATTCTAGATTGGCTAGTTGTTCTGAACTATACTGTCTGAGTCTTTGAAATTGAATTCTCCTTGTACTAAGAGTCTCTATTATCCCATCTATTTGAATTTTAAATTTATTGTGTATATGATTCATAGTTTTTCCCAGAAATATCATTTCGGGTTGGATATTCGTTCCTTGAAAATTTCCATATCCTTTCACTTGTATTACTATTTTAATGTGTTTAGTAAAGTCTTTAATAGTCATGTTGATATTAGGACAAATGTAAGTTATTCCTAAATTATCATTCATGTCTACTTCGGCTAAGCCAATAATGGTTTTTTCTTTATCTTAGAATCTAGAGTCATATAAGACTATAAGGACCTTTCCTCCTATTCTTTGTCTTGTCATTCCTCTTAATCCAAAGACTATTAAGCCTAGATGTATGCAGTGGTGTTTCAAAGTTGCTAATTGTCTTGCTGACTGGTTAGTTATTAAATCTAAATGTTGTTCCTCACCATCTGGGAGATGTAAAGCTTCCGTTCTTCGTTGCCTATATATAGAAGTTGTTGATGTGAAATATGAAAATCTATTTCTCCCGCATAGGAGTTGCGGTTGTAACATATTTAATTGTTCATTAGAAAATATTTCTAAGTTTCGATCTATGTTTATTACTTCTTCTCATGTTTGGCTTAGACTAGGAAGTGTCCGTATGTTGTCCAGCCAAGAAGTACTAGAGACTGTTCTTCTTCCACTCAGTGTTCTGGATGTTCGAGTAAAACTTTCTGTCCTTGTTTGTCTCATTTTGACTCTTCAGGTTAATATGTTAAAAATGTATATGTAGTAGGATGATGTCTTATGATTTTTCCCGTAGATAGTTTCCCCAAACCTATATTTATATTTTCCAGAGCTGCTTTCCAGTTATCTTCTATTGGCACTTTAGACACTTTTTGTTCTAAATCAAATAATTTTCCTTCCAGTTTGGTTAACCTAAAATGTAGGGATGTTAATAAGGCTATTATAGTATTATTTTGTTGTACCTGAATTTGATCACTTTTTCCTATTAGCTCTGTAGAGGAATAATAACCATCTTCCTTAGTTTTTGTATATTTTTGTACATAGTCTAAGGCTTCGTCATAATGGGTATTCTCATAAACATGCTAGTTCATTTAATGAGTAATGCATTTATTTGTTCTTGTAGAATCTTAAATTCTGCTTCTATTGTTAGCAAGAAACTTTTTACTTCTGCTAGAAGATCTTTATGTTTGATTTCAAAAGTATGTGGTTGGTTTTCTCTGATTATTCTTGTAAGGTTTATTACATCACTTCTCTTTGGTAGATTTATAAAATTTACTTGAGCAACTTTGGAGTTAAGACTTTCTTGTGAATTCTTTAAATATATTATGTTTTGTTTTATTTCATTAAGCTGGATCTGTTGTTGTCTTTGATTAATAAGTACAGTTTCCAGGACGTGATGTATATCTCTAAACATAGTTTCTGATGAAAAACTCTGTCCTAGTAGTATATCTATTATGGAGTTCAGGTGTGGGTTATCAGAATGCAAGGAGCGAGTGGAGTCCTTAGCGTGTATATAGCAGCTATGTTTTCTTTTGTCTAATGTTTTTGTAGTTCGCGGCAGAGGGATAGATAAATCAAGATAATCAAATTTAGCTAGAGACTGCATACATTTTTCAAGGTCCTAAGTCTTAAAGCTCTGTTACCAATTTTACACAGCTAATTATTGAACATATGGCTTTTAGGGGTTTTTTTTAGCTACAGTGATCGGATGCTACAGTGTTTAGCTACAGTATTTTGCTACAGTGTTGCTACAGTGTTTTGCTATAATAGTACATATTCATAAACAAAAAAAATTCATACAGAAATCGGAGAAATTGAGAAGTAAAAACTTAGTTAATAAATGTTCCTAGGAACATAGAGAGAGATACTTTGCTTCTTCTCTTGATCTCTTCTTCCTAGTGAGCCTCACCTGGTGCCATCTCACTGTGGTCTACCCACCACACAGCTAATTTTTGAACATATGACTTTTAGTTTTTTTTTTCTTTTTTTTTTTACGCAACAGTGATCGGGTGCTACAGTGTTTAGCTATAGTGTTTTGCTACAGTAGTACATATTCATAAACAAGAAAAATGCATACAGAAAGTGGAAAAATTGAGAAGTAAAAACTTAGTAAATAAATATTCCTGGGAACATAGAGAGAGAGACTTTGCTTCTTCTCTTGATCTCTTCTTCCTAGTGAGCCTCACCTGGTGCCATATCACCGTGCCCCGACTTTTAGAGGTTTTATCCGTTACCTATGTCTGCATAGGTCTTACTAGGCTTATGGCAATAGTTACCTTCCCAGGGGAAGAAAAAGGACTGAAGGATCCAAGAAAATCAAGCAAAGAGGTGCATAGTTTCACTCAATAAGTTCTCAGAAACACAGAGAATATTTAGCCATTCATGGCGATGATATTAAATGATGATATATTATACAAAGGACTTGCACAATAAGACTCTCTTTTTTTTTTTAAGAAAATAAGAAACTTACAAAAAAATAAGAACTTATAGAGGGACTTAGATTGGACTCTTGACTCCGAACAGAAAAACACTCAAGCTCTCAAACTAGGAAAAGAAACTTCTCAAAGGATGGATGGATTGGCGGAGAGGCTGGGGGTCTCTTTATAGCAGGGAAAGAAGCTGGTATCCCACCGGTGCTAGGATACATTATGCGTGAGTGGAGGTATCACGGGTGTAAAGTGGTGTCACGGGTTGGTGTTGTATATGTCCTTGTTAGTGAAAGCCCTAGAGCCAATCATATGATAATTGTTGTATGAACTTTATTGTATAATATTCCTATTTATAAAGGCATGGTTATTATATTTACTTGTATTGGTGCCAAATAACTAAATATAATAATGTCCTTGAGTAGTAAGTTCTTATCTATATCAATCGATTGGTTGAATCGATAATGATATGATATAGAGAACACTACTCTTAATCATTCCTAGTCGAGTATTAACATTCAGGGACAATGTTAATGCATAAAGACTAGCATGTAGGTTAACACGATGACTTGATCTAACAAGTCATGGATATGAGATATCAAGTTGACACATGGGTATGCATTAGAGAATGTATACTGAATGATCCGCCATGAGAAAGTATCATGGATCGTTATATGAGTGTCATATACTTTCTCATGTGGCTATTAGTATGACTATTAGTCCTTAGACCTGAAGTCACCATGGTTCCCTACATAAGGAGTTGCATACTTTGGCTTCGTCAAACGTCACCCGTAAATGGGTGGACTATAAAGGCGATTACTGGGTATGTAACAAATTATGCGGAGGGATGTGAGTGATGTAGATGGGATCTATCCCTTTTATATGATGGGGGTGACATCGATATTCTTGATAGAGTGAGACCACGAAGTGCATGGCCATGCCCAAATGAGTCAATATGAGATATTGAGCTCATTTGATTAGAGTGAGTCTACTTGGAGTTAAAGATATAGATTGTACCGAGGATGACACGGTCTATGCCTCAATTGGTCAATCTAGATGTCAAGGATAGAGGGACATTGTCACATATTGTGAGAGTCACAGTTAGTAGTCACAAAGGTGATGTTGGAGCTCAACATTCTTGTAACTTGGGTAGCAATGATGTGTTGCTAGATACCGCTCATTGCTTATGTTCCTAAATCGGTTTAGGGACATTGCCAACGTTACAAGAACCTATAGGGTCACACACAAAGGGCAATTAGATGGAGATTAGGTTCATATGATGAACCATGAGGATTAGGTTCATGGGATGAACCAAATTAGATTAAGAGTAATCTTAATTAGACTAATTGAGTTGGACTCAATTTGATTCAAGTGTTGAATGAGTCTAATTTAGATTTGATTCATCAAATTAATTTAAATTAATGAATAGAGATTCATTAAATTAAAATTGACTTGAATCAAATGGTTGAATTTGATCAACCATGGAAGATAAGAGGTCAAGTTTGACTTGACTTGAGAGGGAAGATGAAAGGTCAAGTTTGACTTGACAAAATGTCATGTCATGATGATGACTTGGCATGGCCGGCCAATGATGATGTTCTACATTATCATTGACTTATCATGTCGTGCCACCTCATGAGGGAGACCAAGAGCCATTAGCTCTTGGAGTTACATGCATGCATGTAACTCCCAAGCCCTGAAGTGGCCGGCCACCATTCCATTAGATGGGAATTCATTTTGTGAGTTACTACAACTTCATCTTCCTCCTTGGATTATCCTCTCAAGCTCCCTCTCCTCCTTGGCCGAACCATCCATAGGGTGCTAGCACACTCAAGGGAGTTTTTTCTCCACCTATTGCTTGTGTGGATACCAATAGAGGAGTGTACACTTGACACTCTAGAGTTCCAACAAGCTATTTGGACGAGCGGGATTTGCGAAGGGCGTCACATCGAGGGTAACTTCTTATCATGTATATCTAGAGTAGATCTAAAGGTATTAAACACATACGTGTTAGTTTTATTTTTTATACTTCGCACGGATCCATAGCCGGGGCTTCCTAGGTTTACGCAACATAAAAAAGCGGTTTTTGCGGCTCGGAAAACCCAACAGTCCTTCCTGTCTTTATGGTGGACTTTGTGTCACAGGTTGGTGCTGTGGATGTCCTTCTTGTCTGGTGTGGGTACTATAAGATTTCCATCATATTATTGAGGTTGGCTTCTTCTGTTGAACCTCCGATAGAGCCCATGGATGCAACTCTGGATGGGCCTTCTAGTGGGCTATTTTGACGGGCTGCTATAATCTCGGCCTGTCTTAATTCCATCCTATACTGTTGTGTCATTTGTTGTGTTTTCTATTGGATCCATTTTTCATTTATTTTCTGGTAATGACTTAGTAAGGTTGTGTGTTGGATAGTAGTTTTGAAAGGGAAGAAAGCAGTACCTGAAGGGTTTTGTTTATCGAGTCCGTGAGAAGAAACTTCGCTTCCCACTTCACCTCGGTCGTTTGTTCATGGCGATCCCATCGATGTCCCTGGATTAAAAAAATTTAATCCTAGACACAAGAGATTTCCCAAACAACCAAGTCATCATCGTGCTATTCGTTTAGAGAGGTCACTTGAACAAACTCGTTGTTCAAGCGACCATCCTCTATTCTACGAGTAGCCGCGGAATAGACGATGTACGGATCGCCGGTTTTTGTATTTATGATCGGGATCCAAGTATTATTTAGCCATATATAGATTTATATCATGCTCATAGTTGAAAAACAAAAACAAGCAAGTAACAAAAGAGAATAGAGAATAGGTATACCTCTCGATCTTCTAATGTATGACCTTCCTCCTTTCGGACGTCGTGTGGGCAGCGATCTACCAAAAGTCGAAGCTCCAAGATCTCAAATCTTCCTTCCTTGCTCTTCCAAAGCAAGAGGAATAATAGAAACAAGGTTCTTCTCCTTCCTAAAGCCAACCAACAAGGAGCAAAGACAATCCTTGCCGCCGGCCAACAAGGAGAAGGAGATAATGATGGAAACCAACCAAGACACCAAGGGAAACCCCTAAGTCTTGTTTCCACCACTCAAGGAGAAGGAGAGGAGAGGTTTGGACGCCGGACAATGGCTGGAAAAAGTTGGGAAAACAAGCTGGATGCCGGCCACCTTGAAGGAAGAAGGAGAAAGCAATCACCTTCCTTATTTGGTGCCGCCACCCTCCAAACACCCTAACCCTAGCTTTGCCGCCAACTCCAAAACCTTAGCCTCTCTTGATTGATCCTCTACGCCAACCCATCAAGCTCCTTTTATAGAGTTAGGGATAAGCCTCCTTTTAATCTCTACCATTGATTCTAGGGATTTAATCTCAACCATTGGATCTAGAGATTTAATCTCAACCATCGGATCTTAGAGATTTAATCTCTACCTATGGATCTAGAGTTTTGTTTCTATCCATTGGATCTAAGCTTCATGAGGTGTTAATAG
The DNA here is from genome assembly GCA_025175895.1 of Wurfbainia villosa. Taxonomy (NCBI): domain Eukaryota; kingdom Viridiplantae; phylum Streptophyta; class Magnoliopsida; order Zingiberales; family Zingiberaceae; genus Wurfbainia; species Wurfbainia villosa. The sequence goes on from CM045997.1 coordinate 39,898,107, forward strand.
GCTACATTAGGGACCATGAGGAGGAGTTGGGTCTTGGCCACCCATGGATCAAGCCCACATAAAGTCCGATCCACTAATGATAATCCAATCCACTAAAGGATCATCATTAATCTAACTCACCAACCCCCATATGATAATATGGGCTCCATATATTATTTGTAAATTTTCTCCCCGTGTTTAAGATCTCGAATGTCCGTCGATTAATTAATTTACTGACCATTAATTAATCAACATCTAACTCCTTGAGTAGTACCACTCAACCTTTTCATCATATCGGACCAAGTCCACCTGCAGGGTTTACATGATGAACCTTATGAGCTCCTCAAGGGGACATCATCATCCTAATATATAGGACATAGTTTCCTCCTATAATCAATGGTACACCATATAAATAATATCATCTCCCAACTTACCGAGCTTATCGATTTAATCTATAAATCTCGCCTATTGGTAAATCAAAGAGATGAGTACTAAGTATATGTGCCCGTTATTATATCGGGAATAAGAGTATGTACAATATAATATCTGAGGTCCGATTCAATTTTGTAGTCAGCAATAAATCGAATCACCTCTAAGTCGGTCCTGCTCAATACACACAAAGTGCACTAGTGTGATTTTATGGTCAAGACAAACCAATACCAAATCACACTACAACCATTCCAATGGTTTGTCCAAAGCCATCTCGGTTGTGAGCCTTTACTTATACTTTTCAAGGAGCCGATAACATGATCTCCCGTGTGACACCACACACCATGTTATCTACAATGTAAAGTATTAGACAATATGCATAACCATAAAAATATGCAAACAATGATCATGTGATTCTTATTTCAAAATAAAGATGTTCATACAAAAGGTAGACTTTTCAGTATACATCCCTACAATCTCCCACTTATACTAAAAGGTTATGTTGTCCTCAAACTGCCATACATCTGATCCTCATTCCCTCCACATGCCTATCAAAAGCTCTCGCAGGAAGGGCCTTAGTGAAAGGATCTGCCAGGTTATCCTCCGATGCAATCTTGGCCACAACAACTTCTCCTCTCTTTACGATTTCTCGTATCAGGTGGTACTTGCGCTCTATGTGTTTACTAGCTTTATGGGCTCGTAGTTCCTTCGAGTTTGCAACTGCACCACTATTATCACAATAAATTGTGATAGTTCTGGGCAAACCAGGAATCACATCCAAGTCCATCAGGAAGTTCCTGAGCCACACAGCTTCTTTGGCCGCCTCAGAGGCTGCCACATACTCAGCTTCCATGGTGGAGTCTGCCACGCATTTCTGCTTGACACTCCTCCATACAATGGGTCCACCTCCCAAAGTAAACACAAAACCTGAGGTAGACTTACTGTTATCCCTATCATATTGGAAGTCAGAATCTGTGAAACCCATAGGGAATAATTGGTCTACTCGGTAAACCAGCATGTAATCCCTAGTCCTTCTCAAGTACTTCAATATATGTTTTACCGTAGTCCAATGTCCCTGTCCTGGATTACTTTGATATCTGCTGACCATGCCCACCGCAAAGTAGATATCTGGTCTCATACACAGCATCACATACATGAGGCTTCCTACTACCGAAGCATAAGGAACCGCCTTCATCTTGTTAGTAATATATGAGAGGTATCCTACGGCAATCGCCTTATGGTCATACCATTTATTTGATAAATGAAGATTCACTATTTGAGTATACATGGTTTCATGTATTTGATTGGATCTTAAACTCATTTACTGAATGTCCGCAATATGACTCACAACATGAGAGAATTTGTGATTGGATCACAACTAGTGAGTATCTCTACATGTGTAATTGTGATGTATCGGAATTATCCCTAGTCGATGAATTGATGGATTTGGACACCATCAATTCTGTCGAGACTAGCATGAGGTATACTCCTTGGTGTATCCAAGCAGCTGATTCTCACTGGCTGGAGACATTGTGATGTCCGGAGTTAATCGTGGATGCTAGTTATGGTAACTAGTTCATTGGAGTGACCAGTCATAAGACTTCATATGGTTCTCTGCATATATAGATATGTCAATGAAGTTCTTACTGTAGCTTAAGTGCGATGTTCCTTTGACTTGCGGTTTTCAAGTCATCTTGATCATAAAGACTTATGCTTTGACATCTTAAGCAAGCATCTCTGTGGAGATGTGGACCCGGGATGATTGGGTATAAGTCCAAGTGATCGAAGGTGTTTGAATAGCTTATAAAGGATTCACCGCTCCTTGCGAGGAGATGTATACCCATGGCCTCTCGTCGGATTGTTACTAAAGTCTTTGGCCAAAGCATTACATGTTTAGAGTAAGGTACTCTTTGATACATGTGCAGTAACTAGAATCCGTAGGACGAGGAAATGATACTTGGGCTAGGTGTGACATAGTCAGCCTAGCGGGGACTGACACTATAGACCATGTCCTGAACCAAGTGGGTATAAGATGAGTAAAGGGAATGAGGCACGATTCATTCGAGCTGCTGAAGGGTTTCAGAAATAGTTCTGGATCAACCGTTGATCTTTTCGGTTAATTGGGGATCATGATGTACTACTAGGTGCAACTCATGATCGTTCTATAATTAATGGTTAATTATAGACGGCCAACATAAACCGATAACCTATTTGGTCACACGCACAATGAGCGTAATCCGAAGGATTTAAAACGAGCTTGAGAATGGGATTCTCAGACCGAGAGAAACTAGGTTTGGTTGGACCAAACAAGAAGCGAGCATGAAATCGTTTCAGTCGCAATGGAAGCGTGGATGGGCCGTGTCTTATGAAGACATAATGGATGAACCAAAATGGTTTGGTTCTAATCCAATGGAGGAGAATAAACCAAAGGGTTTGGTTTATTTTAAATGAATGAACCAAAAGTTTGTTCGGTTCGTTTTAACTTAAAATAAACCATCATGGTTTGGTTTATTTTAACTTATATTAATGGAGCGGGTTTACGGGCCTTATGGTTATGATCCAATAACCATTAAGAGAATTAGTTCTTTATAAAAGAGGGCTTAAGGTGTTGTTAAGCCCTAATCCAAAACCCTAACCTAGAGTTGCCGCCCAACCTCTTCCTCCCTCTAGTCGGTGCCAAGTTGTTGCCGCCGCCCACCTTCTCCAACCAGCGACCAGCTGCTGCCGTTTCCTCCACTTGCCGGCGATGAGCTTCTGCCGGAGGAGCTCCGGTGATCTCCCTTGGGTTCGGTAATAAGGTGAGCCTCCACCTTTCCTTTTGGCCGGCCCCATACTCCTCCACCAAAGCTGTCCAGTTTTCTGGACAGCTTGTTTCCCTCTCGTCGGAGCGTTGTTTGGACGACGTTTAGAGCTCCGACAGTGGTAATCTTGCCAGGGATTTGATCTCTGGTAATCCTCTGAGGTGGAGGACGAAGGATTCGTCAAACGGTTGACGAATACCTCTCCGGAGAAGCGAGTTTTGAGGACTCGGTTTTGGATCCGAATTTTGATTCGGATCGTGATCATCTCTCGATCACATCATCTTCAACACGAGGCTAGTAACCCGTACGAAGACAAGGCTCGTGACTTAGCGAAGTCATCCCGAGGATACTCGGCGTGGATACGGATAGAGACGATTCTAGCGAGGATCATTTCGGTTGATGCCGTTCCTGCTACACATGATACGAAAGGTATAACGTAGTTAAATTTCCTTTTATTGCAAATTTAAATTTACGGTTATGTCTAAATATGTTGTAATATGCATGCATGTGATGTGTGTGTTGTAATAAATGTAGATTTATTATTTTTATTTCTTCCGTTGTGCACATGTTTGCGAAACATGTTCGAACACACACTCGCCGCGGTGCCGGAAACCCAACAGTGGTATCAGAGCCCAGGTTGTGTTTCAACATAATCGTAAAATTGTTTTGCGATAGTCATAATGATATTTCTGGAAATTTTCTACTTTTGGAAAGTTAGAAGTATTTATGGAAATTTTTCAATTTTTGAAAGTCTAGAAGTATTTATGGAAATCTTCCACTTTTGGAAAGTTGGAAGTATTTATGGAAATTGATATTTTCCATAAATAAAATATTTGATTAGATTTTGGAAATTTGTTTCCTAATTTAATCTTGATTTGATTTGGGAAATAAAATCTTAAAATATTTTATTTCCATAAGTAGCTTTGATGATTTAGGAAATTGGTTTCCTAAATTGACTTTCCTTAATCAACTATTTCCACAATTAAAATATGTGATTAGATTTGGAAATTTGTTTCCTAATTTAATCATGATTTGATTTGGAGAATAAAATCTTAAACATATTTTATTTCCATAAATAGTTATGACATATAAGGAAATTATGTACATGACATAATTGTATGTCATGTAATTGCATTAGATGCATATCATTATGTCATGCGTGTCGTGACATGTAGATGTATGTCATGTATGCCATGCCATGTAGATAATAGTTATTTGCATGCAAAGAGGATGAGACATAAAAACCCTTACTCAATATTAAAGCCTACACCTTCCATTAATATGGTTAGAACCAGAGTTCCGTTTCTTATTTGGGTTGTTGGACTCTCTCCAAGCCCGGCTCGAACTCGAACATGTTCAAACCATGGAATATTTTAATACTAATATGGTAAGAGTTAGAGGTCAATCGTTAGCTTTGGTTGTTGGACTCTCTCCAAGCCGAGCTAATTGGTTGAATGTGCTCTAACCATATTAAAACTATTTCTCGATTAATGGGTTGGCTTTAACCTGGAGCATCGGCTTGTTGGACTCTCTCCAAGGTCGATGTAAAGGGAGGTGAAGTTGGGTGCTATGCATATGATGCATACTTGTTAATGTGTTAACAACCCGATGTATGTGTGAACATTCAATTAGTTGATAGCACATTGTGATAGTTGCATATACGTGATATGCAATCGGTATAGTTGATACCTACCGTCGTAGTTATGAATGGCTTGTTGGACTCTCTCCAAGGTTGTTCATATCTATGATGGATATCAGCCCATTCGGAGATGGACCTACGATCTCCAGAAGTGATTTTGGGGTTTTTGAAATTCGAAAAATGAATGGGATTTATAAATGTATATTGATGCATTTTAAAATCATTTTCTCATATATGCTCGTTTTGTATTTCTAAAATTGATCATGATGTCTTTGAATTTTCGTTCCATTTTGGATTCGAATAAATTGACTGGGCCGAACTTCTTGGACTGCTTAGAAACTTAAGAATTGTTCTCAAGGTGAAAAGCTTGCGTATGTCCTCGAAGCGCCTCTTCCCGCCAATCCTAGTGACGATGCAACTCCGGACCAATTGTTGGTCTATCAGAAACATGTGACTGATTCTGAACTAACAAGTTGCATCATGTTAACCGCGATGGAACCCAAGCTACGAAAGCAGCATGAGCATATGGATGCTCATATCGTAGTCCTTCATCTTTATGAGTTGTTTGATAAGCAAGAGAGATTCGTAAGGTTCGAAGTCTCCAAGCTCCTCTTCACCTCTGAGATGCAAGAAGGTTTATCTGTGGTACTGCTCAACATGCTGAAGACTGTGGAGCTTTCTGAGAAGCATGAGCAGGGGACGGTGTTGTTAGTTGATTCCTCGAAGAAAGGTTCTAAGAGGGAGTCAAAGGGACAACAGAAGGGGAAGAAGAAAAAGGCTAAAAAGGCAAAACCAGCTCAAAAGGGCACTTGCCATCATTATGGCAAGTAGGGTCATTGGCGAAGAAATTGCAAGATTTATCTTGAGTCCGTGAAGAAGAATAAGGCATAAGATGCTCCATCTTTTTCATATATCTTTGTTATTGATTGTCATTCTATTTCCTCAGATACTTGGGTATTGGATACTGGGTGTGGCTCACATATATGTAATGACATACATGGGCTAAGGAATAGAAGAAGACTCGTCAAGGGAGAGTTAAATTTACGTGTTGGGAATGGAGCAAAGGTTGTTGCACTCGCCATCGGAACGTATTTGTTGAAACTCCCTGCAGGACTTGTCTTAGAACTGGACAATTGCTTTTATGTTTCTTCGTTGATAAAGAACATCATTTCTATTTCTTGTTTAAATAGAAATGGGTACAATTTGACTTTTAGTAACAATTGTTGTTACATAACTTTGAATGGAGTTCTTTATGGGACTGGAACTTTAAGCAATGGTGTTTATACGTTGGACGTATCCAGTGACATTTGCAATATCGAAGCGAGCAACAAGCGTGCTCGAAAAGATAATCAAATAGACTCCTACATGTGGCATTGTCGTCTTGGCCATATAAGCAAGAAACGCATGTCTGAATTACACCGATGTGGAATTCTATAATCGTTTGAATTAGATTCATACGATACATGTGAATCATGCTTAAAAGGCAAGATGACTAAGTTACCTTTTACTGGAAAAGGTGAACGAGTGGGAGAGTTACTAGGTCTAATACATACTGATGTATGTGGACCTATGTCAACTCAAGCTTTAGGAGGTTATAGCTACTTCATTACCTTCACCGATGATCACTTACGGTTTGGGTATGTGTTCTTGATGAAACACAAGTCTGAAGCCTTTGAAAGGTTCAAAGAATTCAGAAATGAAGTAGAGAAACAACATGACAAGAGTATTAAAATACTTCGATCGGATTGAGGTGGTGAATACTTAAGTCAAGAGTTTCTTGATTATCTAAGAGACAATGGCATATTGTCTCAATGGACTCCGCCATATACACCACAGCATAATGGTGTATCTGAGAGGCATAACCGGACCTTGTTGGACATGGTCAGGTCAATGATGAATCATGCGAATCTTCCCAAGTCCTTTTGGGGCTATGCACTTCAGACAGCTGTTTACTTGTTAAACAGAATGTCAACCAAGGTAGTCTCTACTACTCCATATGAGATATGGAATGGTAAGAAACCTCATGTATCTTACTTGAAGATATGGGGTTGTCCTGCTTATGTGAAGCGGACTGTATCAGACAAAATGGATGCTAAGTCTGCTAAATGTCTATTTATTGGATACCCCAAGGAAACAAGGGGTTACCAATTCTATCATCCTGTGGAACAAAAGGTGTTTGTTTCAAGGCATGTTGTGTTTCTAGAGAAAGAGTTTCTCTTGCAAGAAAACAGTGGGAGTGTCGTCGAGCTTGAGGAGGCTCGAGAGACTCAAATAGATATTGATGAGATACCTGGTGAAGCACAACAGCTGATAACTCATAGTGATGAGCAATCGGCTGGACCTATTGTAAAACCACATCTTCGTAGATCTGGTAGAACACGCAACATTTTTGAGAGATATGGATTTCTCGTAAGTGAATCGAACTACGTGTTACTCATTGATGATGAGGAGCCTACCAGTTATGAAGAAGTACTGACAAGTTCAGAAAGGGATAAGTGGCTTGAAGCCATGAAGTCGGAAATAGATTTCATGTATGAAAACCAAGTTTGGAACTTGGTTGACCCACCTAAAGGCATTAAGCCTATAGGGTGCAAGTGGGTTTTCAAGAAGAAAACCGACATGGATTGTAATGTGATTACCTATAAGGCAAGATTGGTGGTGAAAGGATATCGTCAAAAGCAAGGTGTTGATTATGACGAAACCTATTCGCCTGTAGCTATGCTTAAATCCATTCGGATGCTCCTGGCCATAGCGGCTCATTATGATTATGAGATATGGCAGATGGATGTGAAAACAACTTTCCTTAATGGAAACCTGCTCGAGGACGTATATATGATACAACCTGAGGGTTTCACATCGGTTGATAAAACCAAGGTATGCAAATTGCGACGGTCCATTTATGGATTGAAGCAAGCATCCAGGAGCTGGAATATCCGTTTTGATGAGACAATCAAAAAGTTTGATTTCTCACAATATCCAGACGAACCTTGTGTGTACAAGAAGGTTAGTGGGAGTGCAGTCGTGTTCCTAGTATTATATGTCGATGAAATATTACTTATAAGAAATGATGTTTCAATCTTACAGTCAGTTAAGGTTTGGTTATCCAAGACATTCTCCATCAAAGACCTGGGAGAAGCAACCTACATCCTCGGGATTAAGATCTATAGAGATATATCGAAATGGTTGCTTGGTCTTTCACAGTTTACATATATAAACCGAGTGCTAAAGAGGTTTAGCATGTCGGAATCCAAGAAAGGTTTCCTACCCATCAGGCATGGGGTACACCTTTCGAAGTCTATGTGTCCGCGCACAGAAGACGAGAGGATTTGCATGAGTAAGATTCCCTATGCATCCGCAATAGGATCTATCATGTATGTTATGTTATGTACGAGACCCGATGTATCGTATGCTCTGAGTGTCACGAGCAGATACCAGTCTGATCCAGGAATGGATCATTGGGTGGTTGTTAAGATGATTCTTAAGTACTTAAGAAGAACTAAGGATGTGTTCCTAATATATGGAGAAGGGTACATGGTGATATGTGGGTATACGGATGCCAGCTCCAGACAGACAAGGATGATTCCATGTCTCAGTCTGGGTATGTATTCACCTAGAATGGAGGCGCAATAAGTTGGAAAGGTTCCAAGCTTGACACTATAGCAGATTCTGCCACTAAGGCAGAATACGTTGAAGCTTTGGAAGCAGCAAAGGAAGCGGTTTGGATCAAGAAGTTCATCTAAGAACTTGATGTGGTCTCATCAATGATCCAAACATGTGCTTCGCCGCTATCATTTGATCAGAGAGATCATTAGTAGGAAGGAAATACAAATCGAGAAAAACCCCACTGAAAGGAACTTAGCGGATCCTTTGACTAAGGCATTACCTCAAAGTAAGTTTGAGGGTAATATTAGAGCTTATAGTATTGGATACCATAGCGATTGGCATTAGGCCAAGTGGGAGTTTGTTAGTAATATATGAGAGGTGTCCTAAGGCAATCGCCTTATGGTCATACCATTTATTTGATAAATGAAGATTCACTATTTGAGTATACATGGTTTGATATATTTGATTGGATCTTAAACTCATTTACTGAATGTCCATGATACAACTCACAGCATGAGAGAATTTGTGATTGGATCACAACTAGTGAGTATCTCTACATGTGTAATTGTGATGTATCGGAATTATCCCTAGTCGATGAATTGATGGATTTGGACACCATCAATTCTGTCGAGACTAGCACGAGGTATACTCCTTGGTGTATCCAAGCAGCTGATTCTCACTGGATGGAGACATTGTGATGTTCGAAGTTAATCGTGGATGCTAGTTATGGTAACTAGTTCATTGGAGTGACCAGCCGTAAGACTTCATATGGTTCTCTGCATATATAGATATGTCAATGAAGTTCTTACTATAGCTTAAGTGCGATGTTCCTTTGACTTGCGGGATTCAAGTGATCTTGATCATAAAGGCTTATGCTTTGACATCTTAAGCAAGCATCTCTGTGGAGATGTGGACCCGAGATGATTGGGTATAAGTCGAAGTGATCGAAGGTGTTTGAATAGCCTATAAAGGATTCACCACTCCTTGCGAGGAGATGTATACCCATGGCCTCTCGTCGGATTGTTACAAAAGTCTTTGGCTAAAGCATTACATGTTTAGAGTAAGATACTCTTCGATACATGTGCAGTAACTAGAATCCATAGGATGAGGAAATGATACTTGGGCTAGGTGTGACGTAGTCAGCCTAGCGGGGACTGACACTATAGACCATGTCCTGAACCAAGTGGGTATAAGATGAGTGAAGGGAATGGGGCACGATTCATTCGAGCTGCTGAAGGGTTTCAAAAATAGTTCTGGATCAACCGTTGTTCTTCTCGGTTAATTGGGGATCATGATGTACTACTAGGTGCCACTCATGATCGTTCTATAATTAATGGTTAATTATAGACGGCCAACATAAACCGAGAACCTATTTGGTCACACGCACAACGAGCGTAATCTGAAGGATTTAAAATGAGCTTGAGAATGGGATTCTCAGACCGAGAGAAACTAGGTTTGGTTGGACCAAACAAGAAGCGAGCATGAAATCGTTTCAGTCGCAATGGAAGCGTGGATGGGCCGTGTCTTATGAAGACATAATGGATGAACCAAAATGGTTTGGTTCTAATCCAATGGAGGAGAATAAACCAAAGGGTTTGGTTTATTTTAAACGAATGAACCAAAAGTTAGTTCGGTTCATTTTAACTTAAAATAAACCATCATGGTTTGATTTATTTTAACTTATATTAATGGAGCGGGTTTACGGGCCTTATGGTTATGATCCAATAACCATTAAGAGAATTAGTTCTCTATAAAAGAGGGCTTAAGGTGTTGTTAAGCCCTAATCCAAAACCCTAACCTAGAGTTGCCGCCCAACCTCTTCCTCCCTCTAGTCGGCGCCAAGTTGTTGCCGCCGCCCACCTTCTCCAACCGGCGACCAGTTGCTGCCGTTTCCTTGGGTTCGGTGATCTCCCTTGGGTTCGGTAATAAGGTGAGCCTCCACCTTTCCTTTTGGCCGGCACCATACTCCTCCACCAAAGCTGTCCAATTTTCCGAACAGTTTGTTTCCCTCTCGTCAGAGCATCGTTTGGACGACGTTTAGAGCTCCGACAGCGGTAGTCTTGACGGGGATTCGATCTCCGGTAATCCTCTGAGGTGGAGGACGAAGGATTCATCAAACGGTTGACGAATACCTCTCCAGAGAAGCGAGTTTTGAGGACTCGGTTTTGGATCCGAATTTGGATTCGGATCGTGATCATCTCTCGATCACATCGTCTTTAACACGAGGCTAGTAACCCGTACAAAGACGAGGCTCATGACTTAGCGAAGTCATCCCGAGGATACTCGGCATGGATACGGATAGAGATGATTCTAGCGAGGATCGTTCCGGTTGATGCCGTTCCCGCTACACGTGATACGAAAGGTATAACGTAGTTAAATTTCCTTTTATTGCAAATTTAAATTTACGGTTATGTCTACGCATGTTGTACTATGCATGCGTGTGATGTGTGTTTTGTAATAAATGTAGATTTATTATTTTTATTTCTTCCGCTGTGCACATGTTTGCGAAACAAGTTCGAACACACACTCGCCGCGGTTCCGGAAACCCAACACATCTCCTCTATCTCCTCAGATGATCTAGGACACATCTCCTTAGATAAAGGAACTCCATGCCTGAAAGGTAGAAAACCCTTCTTGGAGTTCTGCAAGCTAAAACAATCCAAAATCGTGTCTATGTTTGAAGCTTGGGATAAGCACAACATCCTTTTCCTGCGATCCCTTATAACCTTGATCCCAAGGATGTGTCCCACCTCTCCCAAGTCCTTCATATCAAACTGTTTAGACAACCATACCCTTACGTCCGATAACACCTTGATATTGTTGTCAATCAACAAAATGTCATCTACGTAAAGTACAAGAAATACCACTATGTTTCCGTCACATCTCTTGTATACACAAGACTCATCCAGACTTTGAATAAATCCATAAGACTGGATTACCTAATCAAAGCGGATGTTCCAAGACCTCGAAGCTTGCTTCAATCCATAAATGGACCGATTAAGCTTACATACAAGATGCTCTTTTCCCTTAGCAATGAATCCCTTTGGTTGCTTCATATAGATGTTTTCCTCAAGACTTCCATTAAGGAAAGTTGTCTTGACATCCATCTGCCACACCTCATAATCCATATGAGCTGCTATGCATAAGAGGATCCGATAGACTTAAGCATGGCTACCGGCGAAAAGGTCTACTCATAATCGATACCCTCTTTCTGAGTATACCCCTTCACAACAAGCCTCGCTTTGAAGGTCTCAACCTTCCCATCTATTCCTCTCTTTCTCTTGTAGATTCACTTGCATCCAATGGTTTTTACACCATCGCGTGGCTCTACTAGCTCCCAGACCTGATTTGAATCCATAGATTCAATCTCAACATTCATTGCACTTTGCCAAGATCCTGCATCTTTATCTTGGATTTCCTCGTCATATGTCCAGGGATCAGGTTCATGTTCGCCAGGGACCAAATCAGAAGATTCTCCCAAGAACATGAATTTATCAGGCTGTCTCACAACCCTCCCACTACGACGAGGTATCACTTGTGTATCCTCTGTGACACGCGGTGCAGTGACATGTGGTAAGTCCTCTTGTACCGGTGGTACTAAAGAAGTGACTTCCCCTTTTAATTCCTCTAGAACAATTTTACTCTTGGGCTTGTGGCTCATCACATAGTCTTCCTCTAGAAATCTGGCATTCGTGCTAACGATTACCCTCTGATCTCTAGGACTATAAAACAAGCCACCCTTCGTTCCTCTAGGATAGCCAACGAACAAGCGTACTTCTGTACGAGGTTCCAACTTACCAGCATCTGCCTTCAGCACATGGGCTAGACTCCCCCATATCCGAATATGTCTTAGACTAGGCTTTCGCCCAGTCCACAATTCTGTGAGAGTAGAAGGCACTGATTTAGATGGAACCAAGTTCAGAATGTACATCACCGTATCTAGAGCATATCCCCAGAACGAATATGGCAAGTCAGAATAACTCATCATCGATCTAACCATCTCCATAAGAGTCCTATTCCTTCGCTCTGCTACACCATTCTGCTGGGGTGTGCCAGGTGAAGTCAATTGTGATTGAATCCCAGCCTCTGATAGGTAATCCCTAAACTCTCCCAAGAGGTACTCCCCACCATGATCAGATCGTAGTGTCTTGATACTTTTACCTTGATGTTTCTCCACATCAGCCTTGAATTCTTTGAACTTATCAAAGCATTCAGACTTGCAGCGCATCAGGTAAATCTATCCATATCTTGAGTAATCGTCTATAAAAGAGACGAAATACTCAAAACCACCTCTAGCCTGGATAGACATAGAACCACACATATCAGAATGAACCAATTCTAACACATCTTTGGCTCTATACCACTTGGCCTTAAAAGGCCTCTTGGTCATCTTACCCTCCAAGCAAGATTCACAGGTTGGGAGATCCTCCACCACTAATGAACCCCAAAGGTCCATCAACTATCAACCTTTGAATTCTGCTTAGGTTAATGTGACCAAGCCTAAGATGCCAAAGATATGTTTGGTTCATCTTCGAAGGTTCTTTTCTCTTATTGGAATTAGAAGATGAGTTATTAACTTCAATTTGCATCGTGGGAGGTTTTGGTTCAAGTGTGTACAAATTTCCTATCAATGCACCCGAACAGATAATGTCCCTATTCCTTCTTATAACAACTCTGTCATTAAAAGAAATAGAATATCCATCCATAAATAATTTAGAAACTGAAATTAAATTATTTCTAAATAAGGGTACATAAAGGCAATTCTTAAGAACCAAAAGTTTATTTTTCTCAAAAGATAAATGAATATCTCCCACTACAACAGCCGCCACCTTCGTGGCATCGCCCAAGTACACGGTAATCTCCCCCTCAGCCAGTCGTCTGGTTTTCTAGAACCCCTGCAAAGTATTGCAGACATGATCAGTGGCTCCCGTATCTACACACCAGGTGCTGGTAGATAACACCGCTAAACATGTTTCAACGACTAGACCAAAAGATATACCTTTGTTCTTGCGGTTGGGGCAGTCCTTCTTCCAGTGTCTAGTCTGCTTACAAGTGAAGCACTTGCCTTTCGGCTTCTTCACTCCTCCCTGAGTAACTCCCACCACCTTCGCCCTAGTTTGTTTCTTCTTCTTCTTGCCTTTTGGCTTAGAAGTAGAAACCTTTGGGTCACCACGGCATGCGCCTGAGCACTCTGACGAAATAGCCCCTCTGCCACCTGGAGTTCTGTCAGAAGTTCCGCCAACGAATACAACCTCTTGTTCATGTTGTAGTTCAGGCGAAACTGCTCAAAACTCCTAGGTAGAGACTGGAGTATGATATCGACTTGGGTTTCCCCATCGATCTCAGCTCCAAGGACCTCTAGCTCATTCAAATGAGCCATCATCTTGAGAACATGATCCCTTACGGGTGTTCCCTCGATCATGGAGGTCGTCATCAAGTTTCTCATGGCTTCTTGCCTCGCAGCCCGATTCTGGTGTCCGAAAAGCTCCTTGAGATTGAGCATCATGTCATAAGCAGTGGACATAGCTTGATACTGATGTTGCAGTACATTTCACATAGATGCCAAAATGTAACACCGTGCTATCTCATCGGCCTTGATCCACTTCTTATAGCTCTCTCTCTCCTTTTCCCCAGAATCATCTGCAGGCTTGGGAGGGCACTCTTCGAGGAGTTTGTATTCCTCAGCAGTCAAGACAATGTCTAGATTCCTCTTCCAATCAACATAGTTGGGTCCAGTAAGTTTGTTCTCTTTCAGTATCACAACAAATGGGTTGAAAGTCATTTTGAAAGAAAACCTAAGAATCACATAAATCAAAACATTAGATTTCAAAAAATTATTGATTCCTCAAACAATAAAATTTTAAAATCAACCAACACCTCAAAACACCGAGAATATCGTATGCCACGATAGTGTGGACGTATACGAATTCTACATTTGTAAGAGGAGGTTTTACCCATTAATTTTACTATCTTGTCAACCTAACTTTTTGACAAGTAAAATTAATAGTTGGTTCCTCTTTGGCCATACAAATAAAAGCAGTGACTCCGATGGAGAGGATACTTATATTCGTATCTAAGTGTTCACCATTACTCGGTACCAAGGTAATCATCTCGGGTTATGTGACTTCTGATGAGGAAGTGCACACGCTCCTTGATAATTCCCTATAACTATATTTGACCTTGTGATCCGCAAACAAACTCATCCGATGGGGAGGAAGACACTCAGAGCCGACGCGCAAGTTTGTTTGCATCACTTGTCAAATCATAATAGAGGCTGTGGGAATTTATAAAAATTTCTCTCTCCCACTTAGTAATTTAAAATTGAGGAATTTTCCTATCCTACGACATGCATATCAAACAAAAAGCAATAAATATGAAAAACAAATTATTTTCCAACTATTATGGCTTTTGTCTCAATAAGTCTCCCGTCGCATTGCCTTCTTGTCTGCTCCTCCTATGCCATGTACAAGCCATCCGGAGATTCGAGCCGAGACTAAAACCTATTTTAATTTACATTCATCGATCCTATACTCCTCGAGGGAGTGTATATGAAATCTAGATCGAAAGTAAAATAAAATAAAGAGTGGCTAAACAATGCCGTATCGAATTTACAAAAAATCAAATACTAGCCCCGTCAACCCCGAGGATTCAACAAAATATACACATACAATCACATACACACATATGGCCATAATAGTCGGATCTTATGCCTGCAACCAAAGAATTAAACTACGCATATCCTACTATTATCCGGCACATATAATATATGAAAAGTGCATAAAAATTAACCGAATCCTAAACACACAAAACCGGAAACCTTGGCTCTGATACCAATTGAAGGGTTTTGCTTATCGAGTCCATGAGGGGAAACTTCACTTCTCACTTCACCTCGATCGTTTGTTCATGGCGATCCCATCAATGTCCCCAGATTAAAAAAATTTAATCCTAGACACAAGGGATTGCCCAAACAACCAAGTCATCGTCGTGCTATTCGTTTAGAGAGGTCACTTGAACAAACTCGTTGTTCAAGCGACCATCCTCTATTCTACGAGTAGCCACGGAATAGATGATGTACGGATCACCAGTTTTTGTATTTATGATCGGGATCCAAGTATTATTTAGCCATATACAGATTTATATAATGCTCATAGTTGAAAAACAAAAACAAGCAAGTAACAAAAGAGAATAGTGAATAGGTATACCTCTCGATCTTCTAATGTATGACCTTCCTCCTTTCGGACGTCGTGTGGGAGACGATCTACCAAAAGTTGAAGCTCCAAGATCGCAAATCTTCCTTCCTTGCTCTTCCAAAGCAAGAGGAAGAATAGAAACAAGGTTTTTCTCCTTCCTAAAGCCAACTAACAAGGAGCAAAGACAATCCTTGCCGCCGGCCAACAAGGAGAAGGAGATGATGATGGAAACCAACCAAGACACCAAGGGAAACCCCAAAGTCTTGTTTCCACCACTCAAGGAGAAGGAGAGGAGAGGTTTGGATGCCGGACAATGGCTGGAAAAATCTGGGAAAACAAGCTAGACGCCGACCACCTTGAAGGAAGAAGAAGAAAGCAATCACCTTCCTTATTTGGTTCCGCCACCCTCCAAAAACCCTAACCCTAGCTTTGCCGGCAACTCCAAAACCTTAGCCTCTCTTGATTGATCCTCTATGCCAACCCATCAAGCTCCTTTTATAGAGTTAGGGATAAGCCTCCTTTTAATCTCTACCATTGGTTCTAGGGATTTAATCTCAACCATCGGATCTAAAGATTTAATCTTAACCGTCGGATCTTAGAGATTTAATCTCTATCTATGGATCTAGAGTTTTGTTTCTATCCATTGGATCTAAGCTTCATGAGGTATTAATAGGCTACATTAGGGACCATGAGGAGGAGTTGGGTCTTGGCCACCCATGGATCAAGCCCACATAAAGTCCGATCCACTAATGATAATCCAATCCACTAAAGGATCATCATCGATCTACCAC
Organism: Wurfbainia villosa; assembly: GCA_025175895.1. Classification (NCBI taxonomy): domain Eukaryota; kingdom Viridiplantae; phylum Streptophyta; class Magnoliopsida; order Zingiberales; family Zingiberaceae; genus Wurfbainia; species Wurfbainia villosa. The sequence goes on from CM045997.1 coordinate 39,914,539, forward strand.
ACCAACCCCCATATGATAAAATTGTTGGGATGTATACTGAAAGCCTAGCTCTTTTGTATGAACATCTTTATTTTGAAATAAGAATCACATGATAATTGTTTGCATATTTTTATAGTTATGCAAAATTGTCTAATATTTTACATTGTAGATAACATGGTGCTTGGTGTGGCACAGAAGATCATGTTATCAGTCCATTGTAGAATATAAGTAGAGGCTCACAACCAAGATAGTTTTGGACAAACCATTGGAATGGTTGTAGTGTAGCTTGGTATTGTTTTATCTTGAATATAGAGTTACACTAGTACACCTCGGTGTATTGAGCAGGACCGACATAGAGGTGATTCAATTTATTGCTGACTACATAATTGAATCGGACCTCGGATATTATGTTGTACATGCTCTTAATCCCGATATAATAACGGGCACATGTACTTAGTATTTATTTCTTTGATTTACCAAAGGGTGAGATTTCTATGGATTAAATCAATATGCCCGGTAAGTTGGGAAATGATATTATTTACATGGTGTGCTATTGATTATAGGAGAAAACTGTGTCCTATATATAGGTTGATGATGTCCCCTTGAGGAGCTCATAAGGTTCATCATGTAAACCCTGCAGGTTGACTTAGTCAACATGATGATAAGGTTGAGTGGTACTACTCGAGGAGTTAGATGTTAATTAATTGATGGTCAGTAAATCAATTAATTGATGGACATTCAATATCTTAAACACAGGGAGATGGATGTACAAATAATATATGGAGCCCATATTAATTTATGGGGGTTGGTGAGGTAATTCAATGATGATCCTCTAGTGGAATGGAACATCATTGATGGATCAAGTTTGTGTGGTTCCGATCCATCGGGTGGCCAAGATCCAACTCCTCTTCATGGTCCCTATCGTAGCCTAATATAAACCTCATGATGTCTAGATCCAACGGTTGAGATTAAATCCCTAGAACCGACGGTGGAGATTAAATCTCTAGATCCGACGGTTGGGATTAAAACCCTAGAACCAACGGTTGAGATTAAATCCCTAGATCCGACGGTTGGGATTAAAACCCTAGAACCGACGGTTGAGATTAAATCCCTAGATCCGACGGTTGAGATTAAACCCTAGAACCGACGGTTGAGATTAAATCTCTAGAACCGACGGTGGAGATTAAACCAAAGCCTATCCCTAACTCTATAAAAGGGTGGCTTAGGGTGGGCGGCAAGGATGATGTTGGATGATGGATGCTAAGGAGATTAGGGTTTTGCCTAGCATTGCTTGGGCAGCAAGAAACCCTAAGGAGGAAACCCTAATTGGATTAGGGTTTGGCTCTTTGGTTGGGCGGCAAGGTTAGGAAAGAAGGGTGGGCGGCAACTTGTGGAAGATCTCTTCTTCTTCCTTGAAGGTGGCTAGCTCCTAGATCTCTTCTCTCCACCATGGTTGGGCGGCAAGAAAGCCTAAGGAGGAAACCCTAATTAGGGTTTGGCTCCTATGGTTGGATAGCTAGGGATTGCAAGGAAGTTGGGCGGCAACTATAGGAGAGGAGCTCTTCCTCTTCCTAGGGTGTGGCCGGCTCCTTCCTCTATTCCCTCCACCGTGGCCGGTGCCACACATATTGTCACGCCCGCCCTTCCGGGACCCTAAATGTCTGGAGAGGCGGCGCGTGACGCGACCGTACATACATTTCATACAGCGGAAGACTTTATATATATATATATATATATACTTCTTCTTTGTTACAGCGGAAGACTTAAGACCTAAATATTTTTTTTTTGATTCTTTTAAACATAAATATGCATTAACACTTCTTCTTAACATAGAGTATGTTTCATAGCATAGCATGCATAGATACTTCTTCTTACTTCATAAAGCATTCTTCTTTACTTCTTCTTATCAACGTAAAGCATGCATCATATATATATAGATACTTAGGGCTTAGTAGGTTCATAACATCATCGTCATAGGGAGACATAAGTAAAGACATCCATAGGCATCATCATCATAGGTAATACATGTATAAGTAGACTTAACGGATCTTCTCCACCATGCCACTACCACACACATTGACCCCTCCTGCTGCTCCCTTTAGTTTAACCATCCCTTACCCTTATCTGCAGTACGAGGGAAAGATAAACTATAAGCACATAGGCTTAGTAAGATCCTATCCTACTCACAAAAACCATACATCATCATTAATCATGACTTGTAGCATTTATAACATATAATCAATATATCACGTAACATACATGGCATCATCAACTTAACTTGTAGCTTAAGTAACATGAGATAATATAGCATGGATCATCCCTAACTTAGCAGCATAACATGAAATATATATATATACTTAATCGATAATATGCATCATAGGTAACTTAGTAACCTAACATCATAGCGTACCATCGAACATAACATGTAACTTATACATCATGACATACCATCTAACATAACAGGTAACTTACACATTATGGCATATCATCTAGCATAACAAGTAACTTAGATATTATGGCATATCATCTAACATAACATGTAACTTAACCATTATGGCATATCATCTAACATAACATGTAACTTAACATTATGGCATATCATCTAACATAACATGTAACTTAAACATTATGGCATATCACCTAACATAACAGGTAACTTAAACATTAAGGCATATCATCTAACATAACATGTAACTTAAACATTATGGCATATCACCTAACATAACATGTAACTTAAACATTATGGCATATCATCTAACATAACATGTAACTTAAACATTATGGCATATCACCTAACATAACAGGTAACTTAAACATTATGGCATATCATCTAACATAACATGTAACTTAAACATTATGGCATATCATCTAACATAACATGTAACTTAAACATTATGGCATATCACCTAACATAACAGGTAACTTAAACATTAACAGGTAAACATATGCAAGATGCTTTTGAAAACATATATGTTAGGTACGTAAATATAATTCTCAACATATTTGGGCCCGACATTGTACCACTTCTTCATTATCATAGCGCATCCTAAATAGGCCGAGATAGCAAGTCTCGAACCTAATAGGTTCCTAGGCCCGAGTCTTATTCCATCGACCTAGGGGCAATCGTCATAGCGTAGAAGCCCATCCTAGGCCCGAGTCTTACTCCATCGACCTAAGGCATCTTGGAGCCCATCCCGTACTAGGCCCGAATCTTATTCCATCGACCTAGGGGCAATCATACATAGAAGCCCATCCTAGGCCCGAGTCTTATTCCATCGACCTAGGGCATCTTAGGAGCCCATCCCTTCTTGGACCTTGTTAAGGTCTTGGTACAAGCCATGCAGAAGGTAAAATACTTATATGCTTATTTTACAACATAGCTTATTTCTTTAACATAGCATAGCATACTTCATTTCATACACATCATGCTTCATTTCATTAACATAGCATAGCATACTTCATTTCATAACAACATAGCTTATTTCATTAACATAGCATAGCATACTTCATTTCATACACATCATGCTTCATTTCATTAACATAGCATAGCATACTTCATTTCATACACATCATGCTTCATTTCATTAACATAGCGTAGCATACTTCATTTCATAACAACATAGCTTATTTCATTAACATAGCATAGCATACAATTCATGGTATGAACTTCATTGTAACCTAAAAGACCAAAGGTGGCCGAATGGCCCTTATAGGCTTTTTAGGGTTTAGACTTTTAACCTAATTCAAGTAACATACATATGCATACAAATTCCATAAATTTCATGGTATGAACTTCATTGTAACCTAAAAGACCAAAGGTGGCGAATGGCTTATAGGCTTTTTAGGGTTTAGACTTTTAACCTAATTCAAGTGACATACATATGCATACAAATTCCATAAATTTCATGGTATGAACTTCATTGTAACCTAAAAGACCAAAGGTGGCCGAATGGCCCTTATAGGCTTTTTAGGGTTTAGACTTTTAACCTAATTCAAGTAACATACATAGGCATACAAATTCCATAAATTTCATGGTATGAACTTCATTGTAACCTAAAGACCAAAGGTGGCGAATGGCCCTATAGGCTTTTAGGTTTAGACTTTAACCAAATCCAATTTACATACATATGCATACAAATTCCATAAATTTCATGGTATGAACTTCATTGTAACCTAAAAGACCAAAGGTGGCCGAATGGCCCTTATAGGCTTTTTAGGGTTTAGACTTTTAACCTAATTCAAGTAACATACATAGGCATACAAATTCCATAAATTTCATGGTATGAACTTCATTGTAACCTAAAAGACCAAAGGTGGCGAATGGCCTATAGGCTTTTAGGGTTTAGACTTTAACCTAATTCAAGTAACATACATATGCATACAAATTCCATAAATTTCATGGTATGAACTTCATTGTAACCTAAAGACCAAAGGTGGCGAATGGCTATATGGGATTTTAGGTTTTGCTTTTAACCTAATTCATTAAACATGACTACAACATCATAACCCTACAAAACATGGATTGAAACCTCATTGTGTCTTGAATATCTAGGGGTGGCCGAATGGGTCTTTAGTGGCTATTAGGGTTAGCTTTTGTCCTAATCCACTTTTAACCCCTAACATCATCATCTAGTTATAAACAACATAGCATAGAGCTTCATTGAACCCTAAATCATGGCTTGGCCGAATATATCATGTAGGTTTCTTTAAAAAAAAAATAGCAATCGGAGCTACTCGTATGCGGTGAGGATACTTACTTCCTTGCGTTGCTTTTTGGTGGAAGGAAAACCTAAGGAAGAACCAACCTAGCCTTCTCTTGCTTGGATGAGATTCGCCAAAGGTGGAGAAGAAGCTAGAATTGGTGAGGAGAAGAAGAAGAAGGGTGGAAGTGACCAAATCCAATCTTCCCTCTTCTTTATAAAGGGGGGGAGGAAGAGAAGTTCCTCTTTTCTTTTCCATGCCTCTTCATTTACTCTTAGTCCCATTTATCTATAGTTTCCCCCTCTTCCTTAATCATATAATCCTATTGGGCTTCTGGTTAGTGGGTGCATCTATAAGGCTTGGCTATCTCTAGAGGTTTGGGGTTCAATTCCTAGGCCTTCCACCCCTTTTTGGCTTATTTTCTTTTATTTTTGAAAAGGCCCACATAAAGCCCATGATCATCAAGCCAAAAATTTCTTGTAAAATTGCTAGGAATTTTATGGGCGTTACAATCCTTCATACCTTTAAAAAGTTTCATCCTAGAAACTTAGAACAATTAATGGGTATACCTTCATGCATGTCCTCCTCGCGTTCCCAGGTAGCTTCCTCGTACCGTTGATTCTGCCACAGGACCTTTACTAAGGGCACCTCTTTGTTCCTTAGCCTCTTGATTTCTCGGTCTAGTATTTGGATAGGCCGACTTTCAATACTTAGGTCCTCTTGAACTTATCTTGTTTGTGGCTCGATCACTTGGTACATCTTTGAAATGCATTTCTTGAGCACGAGAGACATGGAACACGTTGTGAATAGCCGACATCTCTTGGCGGCTCTAGCTTGTAAGCTACATTGCCGATACTCTGCGATATCGGATACGGTACCACGTAACGTGGACGCAGATTAACCTTCCTTCCGAACCTCATTACTCCATTCAATTGAGCCACTTTGAGGAAAACTAGGTCCCCAACCTCGAATTCTAATGGTCTACGCCTCTTATCCGCATAGCTCTTTTGTCGGCTTTGGGCAGTTTCAATCCTCTGGCGGATGTTCCGTATAGCTCTGGTGGTGTCGTCGATGAAATCCGTCTGGAGTCCCATCCTCTTCTTTTCACCACCCTCGTACCCGATATGGGAGATCTACATTTCCTCCGTATAGAGCCTCGTAAGGTGCCATTCCAATAGTAGCTTGGTAGCTATTATTGTAGGGTCTGCGAAAATATAAGTATCGACACGGCTACCCTTGAAATCCAGTAGCAGCTCTTAACATATCTTCGATTTGATTTACTCTTTCGGTCTGTCCGTCCGTCTGGGGATGGAAGGCAGTACTGAACAATAGCTTTGTGCCTAAGGCCTTCTGAACGCATTCCCAGAAATGGGATATAAAGCGACCATCTCTGTCAGAAATGATGGTCTTAGGAATTCCATGTAGTCTGATAATTTCCCTAGCATATAACTGAGCCAGTTGCTCCGTCGAATAGGTCATCTTGATTGCTAAGAAATGGGCGGACTTAGTCAATCTGTCTACAATCACCCATATAGCATCGTAACCGTTTGTCGTCTTGGGCAATCACGAGATGAAATCCATAGAAATGTCCTCCCATTTCCATTGAATCTGGATCACCGCAGTGTTCCTCCAGGTCTTTGGTGCTCTGCCTTAACCCTTTGGCAGGTCAGGCAAGTACTGACATACTGAGCCACATCTCTTTTCATTCCGAACCACCAGAACTTCCGTTTAAGGTCTTGGTACATCTTGGTGGTTCCAGGATGCATCGCATAGGGAGTTCTGTGAGCTTCCTCAAATATCTCCTCATGATTACGGATTGTCGGGAATACACAAGCGATCCCTGAGGTAGAGTACTCCACTATCAGAGATCCGGAACCCGTCGTCCTTTCCCTCTAGGACCTCTTGCTTGATCCTCTGAAGGCTTGGGTCACGTGCTTGCTTTTCCAGTATATCATCGAACAGCGTCGGTGTTATCGTCATCATCGAACAGCATCGGTGTTATCGTCATGGTCGAGAGCTGCCCGGAGATGATTTCAACCCCGTAATTCATTACTTCCCCATTTTTTTTTTTTTTTGTATGTTCCAGTCTACCCAGCATTGTTCGACTATATCATACACATCCCATGCAATGAACTCATCATCAATTTCAAAAAGAGAAACGACTTGTCGTCTCTTATTCACATCTCTTATTCATATTTTCCAATCAGAAGGAAAAATGTTAACATATAACATTCCTTATTTCCAAATTAAACCACTGCAACTATTTGAGAAGATAGTTCATTATGACTCTCACTAGGACAAACCCTAGTGCGATCGTAATTATTTTTTGTCCCATCTTCCTTGGCCTCACCAGGGTGGTCTTTGGTTGGCCAATAAGTTGACTGTTTGCAGATCCTTCTTCCTTCCTCCCAAGGCCAGCTACCACCGGATTCTCTACCACAGGCTTCTCTTGAACCCTATGCTCCAGCAGTTCCCAGCACAACTCCGCATAGGTTATCCGCCCTTCATAACGGCCCCACACGTGGTGTGCAACTACCATGAACTCATTTGGCAGGGAGCGGACCAAGGCCCATATCTTATAGTTGTCCAGTAACGGAAACTCCTGCCGCTCGAGTCTCCTAAAAAGACCATCGAGCCTTCTCATGTGTCCGATGACCCCACCATCTGGTTTATAGACTATCTCTTCAATAGCTTCCCTTAATCGGTTTCGTGACACATCACGACGGGTCATGGTAGTCATCGTCCGTGCCATCTGAAATTGAAATAAATGAAGTCAGTACAAAACCGACCAACCCGTACGAAACCGGCTTATTTCAATTCAGATGAACATAGACCTTACACAGTTAATTACGAAAAAATCAAATTTTCGTAACAAAATTTGTTTATTTATTTATTTATTTGTTTATATATATATATATATATATATATATTATATTAATTTTTTTTTTTTTTGTGTAATTAAACTAAGGCTAGCATAAGGTCGTTTTAAGCTTAAGGCATCATAGCTTAAGGCATCATTCATGTTCTCCTGCATAATTTAAGCTTAAGGTATTTTATATCATATATGAACAATCATAAGGGTATCATACACATTTTCGTGCATGTTTAAGCTAGAAGCATTTCCTATCATACATGAATCAAGCATAAGGGAAAGGCATTTTATATTATACATGAACTAAATAATCTAAAGATATTTCATATCATGCATGATCAAAATTAACAAAATTAGAGTATAGACATAGAATTCTTACTTGGAGCAGCAGGATTTGGAGCTTGATGTGTGTGTAGTGGAAAGGAAGATCCGCTCTGATACCAACCTGTCACGCCCGCCCTTCCGGGACCCTAAATGTCCGGAGAGGCGGCGCGTGACGCGACCGTACATACATTTCATACAGCGGAAGACTTTATATATATATATATATATATATATATACTTCTTCTTTCTTACAGCGGAAGACTTAAGACCTAAATATTTTTTTTTGATTCTTTTAAACATAAATATGCATTAACACTTCTTCTTAACATAGAGTATGTTTCATAGCATAGCATGCATAGATACTTCTTCTTACTTCATAAAGCATTCTTCTTTACTTCTTCTTATCAACGTAAAGCATGCATCATATATATATAGATACTTAGGGCTTAGTAGGTTCATAACATCATCGTCATAGGGAGACATAAGTAAAGACATCCATAGGCATCATCATCATAGGTAATACATGTATAAGTAGACTTAACGGATCTTCTCCACCATGACACTACCACACACATTGACCCCTCCTGCTGCTCCCTTTAGTTTAACCATCCCTTACCCTTATCTGCAGGACGAGAGAAAAGAAACTATAAGCACATAGGCTTAGTAAGATCCTGTCCTACTCACAAAACCATACATCATCATTAATCATGACTTGTAGCATTTATAACATATAATCAATATATCACGTAACATACATGGCATCATCAACAACTTGTAGCTTAATTAACATGAGATAATATAGCATGGATCATCCCTAACTTAGCAAAGATAACATGAAATATATATATATACTTAATCAAAGATAATATGCATCATAGGTAACTTAGTAACCTAACATCATAGCGTACATCAGACATAACATGTAACTTATACATCATGACATACCATCTAAATATCATCTAGCATAATGTAACTTAGATATTATGGCATATCATCTAACATAACATGTAACTTAACCATTATGGCATATCATCTAACATAACATGTAACTTAACATTATGGCATATCATCTAACATAACATGTAACTTAAACATTATGGCATATCACCTAACATAACAGGTAACTTAAAGATTAAGGCATATCATCTAACATAACATGTAACTTAAACATTATGGCATATCACCTAACATAACATGTAACTTAAACATTATGGCATATCATCTAACATAACATGTAACTTAAACATTATGGCATATCACCTAACATAACAGGTAACTTAAACATTATGGCATATCATCTAACATAACATGTAACTTAAACATTATGGCATATCATCTAACATAACATGTAACTTAAACATTATGGCATATCACCTAACATAACAGGTAACTTAAACATTAACAGGTAAACATATGCAAGATGCTTTTGAAAACATATATGTTAGGTACGTAAATATAATTCTCAACATATTTGGGCCCGGCATTGTACCACTTCTTCATTATCATAGCGCGCATCCCTAAATAGGCCCGAGGTAGCAAGTCTCGAACCTAATAGGTTCCTAGGCCCGAGTCTTATTCCATCGACCTAGGGGCAATCGTCATAGCGTAGAAGCCCATCCTAGGCCCGAGTCTTACTCCATCGACCTAAGGCATCTTGGAGCCCATCCCGTACTAGGCCCGAATCTTATTCCATCGACCTAGGGGCAATCATAAATAGAAGCCCATCCTAGGCCCGATTCTTATTCCATCGACCTAGGGCATCTTAAGAGCCCATCCCTTCTTGGACCTTGTTAAGGTCTTGGTACAAGCCATGCAGAAGGTAAAATACTTATATGCTTATTTTACAACATAGCTTATTTCTTTAACATAGCATAGCATACTTCATTTCATACACATCATGCTTCATTTCATTAACATAGCATAGCATACTTCATTTCATAACAACATAGCTTATTTCATTAACATAGCATAGCATACTTCATTTCATACACATCATGCTTCATTTCATTAACATAGCATAGCATACTTCATTTCATACACATCATGCTTCATTTCATTAACATAGCGTAGCATACTTAATTTCATAACAACATAGCTTATTTCATTAACATAGCATAGCATACAATTCATGGTATGAACTTCATTGTAACCTAAGAGACCAAAGGTGGCCGAATGGCCCTTATAGGCTTTTTAGGGTTTAGACTTTTAACCTAATTCAAGTAACATACATATGCATACAAATTCCATAAATTTCATGGTATGAACTTCATTGTAACCTAAAAGACCAAAGGTGGCCGAATGGCCCTTATAGGCTTTTTAGGGTTTAGACTTTTAACCTAATTCAAGTAACATACATAGGCATACAAATTCCATAAATTTCATGGTATGAACTTCATTGTAACCTAAAAGACCAAAGGTGGCCGAATGGCCCTTATAGGCTTTTTAGGGTTTAGACTTTTAACCTAATTCAAGTAACATACATATGCATACAAATTCCATAAATTTCATGGTATGAACTTCATTGTAACCTAAAAGACCAAAGGTGGCCGAATGGCCCTTATAGGCTTTTTAGGGTTTAGACTTTTAACCTAATTCAAGTAACATACATATGCATACAAATTCCATAAATTTCATGGTATGAACTTCATTGTAACCTAAAAGACCAAAGGTGGCCGAATGGCCCTTATAGGCTTTTTAGGGTTTAGACTTTTAACCTAATTCAAGTAACATACATAGGCATACAAATTCCATAAATTTCATGGTATGAACTTCATTGTAACCTAAAAGACCAAAGGTGGCCGAATGGCCCTTATAGGCTTTTTAGGGTTTAGACTTTTAACCTAATTCAAGTAACATACATATGCATACAAATTCCATAAATTTCATGGTATGAACTTCATTGTAACCTAAAAGACCAAAGGTGGCCGAATGGCCCTTATAGGCTTTTTAGGGTTTAGACTTTTAACCTAATTCAAGTAACATACATAGGCATACAAATTTCATGGTATGAACTTCATTGTAACCTAAAAGACCAAAGGTGGCCGAATGGCCCTTATAGGCTTTTTGGGGTTTAGACTTTTAACCTAATTCAAGTAACATACATATGCATACAAATTCCATAAATTTCATGGTATGAACTTCATTGTAACCTAAAAGACCAAAGGTGGCCGAATGGCCCTTATGGGGATTTTAGGGTTTTCTTTTAACCTAATTCATTAAACATGACTACAACATCATAACCCTACAAAACATGGATTGAAACCTCATTGGGTCTTGAATATCTAGGGGTGGCCGAATGGGTCTTTAGTGGCTATTAGGGTTAGCTTTTGTCCTAATCCACTTTTAACCCCTAACATCATCATCTAGTTATAAACAACATAGCATAGAGCTTCATTGAACCCTAAATCATGGCTTGGCCGAATATATCATGTAGGTTTCTTTAAAAAAAAAATAGCAATCGGAGCTACTCGTATGCAGGTGAGGGATACTTACTTCCTTCGCGTTGCTTTTTGGTGGAAGGAAAACCTAAGGAAGAACCAACCCTAGCCTTCTCTTGCTTGGATGAGATTCGGCCAAAGGTGGAGAAGAAGCTAGAATTCGGTGAGGAGAAGAAGAAGAAGGGTGGAAGTGACCAAATCCAATCTTCCCTCTTCTTTATAAAGGGGGGGAGGAAGAGAAGTTCCTCTTTTCTTTTCCATGCTTCTTCATTTACTCTTAGTCCCATTTATCTATAGTTTCCCCCTCTTCCTTAATCATATAATCCTATTGGGCTTCTGGTTAGTGGGTGCATCTATAAGGCTTGGCTATCTCTAGAGGTTTGGGGTTCAATTCCTAGGCCTTGCACCCCTTTTTGGCTTATTTTCTTTTATTTTTAAAAAGGCCCATATAAAGCCCATGATCATCAAGCCAAAAATTTCTTTAAAATTGCTAGGAATTTTATGGGCGTTACACATATTCCCTTTCTCCTCTTCACTCCATCTTGGCCGGCGGCACTAGAAGCTAGGGTTTGTCCCTAGTTCGGTTCCTTGGTTGTTTCCATATTATTCTCTCTATTCTTGGGGCCGGCGGCATCAATCCTTTGTGGATTGGTGGTTGGCTCAAGAAAGAAGGGAAAGAGAGTTCTTCTTTCTTTGGATTGAAGAAGACCTAGGAAGCTTCAACTTGTGGAGGATCTTCGCCCACACAAAGTCTACAAGGAGGTTAGGACATACGATAGAAGATCAAGAGGTATAAAAGTTTTATAACTTTTATTATTGTTCTTTGCATGTTCTTATTTAATATGTTAGCTTATGTTCTTTATGTTAGTATGTGTTGATTATACTAGTTTACATTTGTATGTATTTGTATAATCATGGACCCCGAAGACAAACACAAAAACCGGCGATCCGTCCATCGTCTCTTCCGCGGCTAATCGACTAGAAGAGTTGATTGCTTGAACAACAAGTTTGTTCGAGCGATTGCTCGAGTCATTAGCACGACGACGAATTGGTTGTGCTTAGGAAACTCATCCCATCCGGATTAGTTTTCATTAGTGAAAATTTTAATCCGGGGACATGGGAGCCGATGAGCATTCCGAAGAATAGCACGTTGCCAACAAATGGTATCAGAGCCACGGTTTCCGATTTTGTGTGTTTTGGATTCGATTACTTTCATGCCCATATCATATATTGAGTATGCCGTATAATAGTAGGATGTGCGTAGGCTAACTCTTTAGTTGCAGGCATAAGATCCGACTACTATGGCTATATGTGTGTATGTGATTGTTTGTTTGTGATTGTATATTATTTGAATCCTCGGGGTTGACGAGGCTAGATTAGTATTTAATTTTTGTAATTAAATATGGCATTGTTTAGCCACTCTTTATTTTATTTTACTTTCGATCTAGATTTCTTGTACACTCCCTCGTGGAGTATAGGATCGATGGATGTAAAATAAAATAGGTTTTATTCTCGGCTCGGATCTCCGGATGGCTCGTACATGACGTAGGAGGAGCGGACGAGGTGGATACACGACGGAACGCATATTGGAGAACAATGCCATAATAGTTGGAAAATTTATGTTGTTTTCCATATTTATTGCTGATTTGTTTTATATGCATGTTGTGTGTGCTTGAAAATTCCTCAATTTCAATTTACTAAGTGGGAGAGGGATATTTTAATTAATTCCCGCGGCCTCCATTACAATTTGACGTGTGATGCAACAAACTTGCATGTCGGCTCTGAGTGCCTTCCTCCCTGCGGATGAGTTTGTTTGCGGATCACTAGGTCAAATAATGGTTATAGGAAATTATCTAGGAGCGTGTGTACTTCCACAGCGGTAAGGCACATAATCCGAAATAATTCCCTTCGTATCGTGTAATGGTGCACACTTAGATGCAAATATAAAGTATCCTCCCCATCGGAGTCACTGCTTTTATTTGTAGGGCCAAAGAGGAACCAACTATTAATTTTATTTGTCAAAAAGTAAGGTTGACAAGATAATAAAATTAATGGGTAAAACCTCCTCTTACAAATGTAGAATTCGTATACGTCCACACTGCGTGGCATGCGATATTCTCGGTGTTTTGAGGTGTTGGTTGATTTCGGAATTTTATTGTTTTGAGGAATCAATAATATTTGAAATCTAATATTTTGATCATTGTGATTCTTAGGATTTTTAAAATGACTTTCAGTCCACTTATAATGATACTAAAGGAAATAAACTTACTGTACCCAAATAATGTTGATTGGAAAAGAATCTAGATAGTCTTATCTACTAAGGAGTACAAGTATGCACTCTTCGATGAGTGTCCTCAAGCCCTTGTTTCTCAAAAAGGTTTCTACTTCTAAGCCGAAAGGCAAGAAGAAGAAAAAACAAGGTGGAGCAAAGGTGGTGGGAGGATCTCAGGGATGAGTGAAGAAGCCGAAAGGCAAGTACTTCACTTACTAGCAGACTGGACATAAGAAGAAGGATTATCCCAATCCAAAGCAAGAACAAATGTATATCTTTTGGTCCAGTCGTTGAAACATGGTTAGAGGTATTATCTACCGGCACCTGGTGTGTAGATACGAGAGCCACTAATCATGTCTGCAACACTTTGCAAGGGTTCCAGGAAACCCGACGACTAGCTAAAGGGGATATTACCATTTACTTGGGCAATGCCATGAAGATGGCGGCTATTACAGTGGGAGATGTTTTATTTATCTTTTGAGAAAAATAAAGTTTTTGGTTCTTAAGAATTTTCTTTATGTACCTTAATTTAGAAAGAATTGCTTTCGGTTTCTAAATTATGGATGGATAATCTATTCCTTTTAATGACAGATTTGTTATAAAAGGAATAAGGACATTATCTATTCAGGTACATAGATAGGAAATTTATAACTTGAACCACAAGCTCCCCCGATGCAAATAGAAGTTAATAACTCATCTTCTAATTCCAATAAGAGAAAAGAACCTTCGAAAATGAACCAAACATATCTTTTGGCATCTTAGGCTTGGTCATATTAACCTAAGAAGAATTCAACAGGTTGATAGCTGATGGACCTTTGGGTTCATTAGTGGTGGAGGATCTCCCAACCTATGAATCTTGCTTGGAGGGTATGATGACCAAGAGGCCTCTCAAGGCCAAGGGGTATAGAGCCAAAGATGTGTTAGAAATGATTCATTCTGATTTGTGAGTTCCTATGACTATCTAGGCAAGAGGTAATCTTGAATATTTCGTCTCTTTTATAGATGATTATTCAAGATATGGATGATACTATGATCTGATCGTGGTGGTGACAACCTCTTGGGAGAGTTTAGGAACTACTTATCAGAGGTTGGGATTCAATCCCAATTGACTGCACCTGGCACACCCCAACAGAACGGTGTAGCAGAGCAAAGGAATAGGACTCTTATGGAGATGGTTAGATCGATGGCGAGTTATTCTGACTTGCCAGATTCGTTCTGGGGATATGCTCTACATACGGCAGTGTACATTCCGAACCTGGTTCCATCTAAATCAGTGCCTTCTACTCCCACAGAGTTGTGGACTAGGCGAAAGCCTAGTCTAAGACATATTCGGATATGGGGAGTCCAGCACATGTGCTGAAGGCTGATGCTGGTAAGTTGGAACCTCGTACAGAAGTGCGCTTGTTTGTTGTCTATCCTAGGGGAACGAAGGGTGGTTTGTTTTATAGTCCTAGAGATCAGAGGGTGACCGTTAACACGAACGCTAGATTTCTAGAGGAAGACTATGTGATGAGCCACAAGCCCAAGGGTAAAATTGTTCTGGAGGAGTTAAAAGGGAAGTCACTTCTTTAGTACCACCGGTACAAGAGGATATACCACATGTCACTGCACCGCATGTCACAGAGGATACACAGGTGATACCTCGTCGTAGTGGGAGGGTTGTGAGACAGCCTGATAGATTCATGTTCTTGGGAGAATCTTCCGATTTGGTCCCTAGCGAACATGAACCTGATCCCTGGACATATGACGAGGCAATCCAAGATAAAGATGCAGCATCTTTGCAAAGTGCAATGAATACTGAGATTGAATCTATGGATTCAAATCAGGACTGGGAGCTCTTATGCATAGCAGCTCATATGGATTATGAGGTGTGGCAGATGGATGTCAAGACAGCTTTCCTTAATGGAAGTCTTGAGGAGAACATCTATATGAAGCAACCAGAGATTCATTGCTAAGGGCAAAGAGCATCTTGTGTGTAAGCTTAATCGGTCCATTTATGGATTGAAACAAGCTTCGAGGTCTTGGAACATCCGCTTTGATGAGATAAATCCAGACTTATGGATTTATTCAAAGTCCGGATGAGTCTTGTGTATACAAGAGATGTGACAGAAACGTAGTGATATTTCTTGTACTATATGTAGATGACATTTTGGTGGTTGACGACAACATCGAAGTGTTATCGGACGTAAGGGTATGGTTGTCCAATGAGTTTGATATGAAGGACTTGGGAGAGGTGAGACACATCCTTGGGATCAAGGGATCGCTGGAAAAGGATGTTGTGCTTATCCCAAGCTTCATACATAGACACGATTATGGAGCATTTTATCATGCAAAACTCCAAGAAGGGTTTTCTACCTTTCAGGCATGGAGTTCCTTTATCTAAGGAGATGTGTTCTAGATCATCTGAAGTGTTAGAGGAGATGAAGGCGGTTCCTTATGCTTGGGCATTAGGAAGCCTCATGTATGCAATGCTCTGTACGAGACCAGATATCTACTTTGCCGTGGGCATGGTCAGCAGATATCAGAGTAATCCAAGACAGGGATATTGGACTACGGTAAAGCATATATTGTAGTGCCTGAGAAGGACTAGGGATTATATGCTAGTTTATCTGCACTAATTACTCTGTGGGTTACACGGATTCTGATTTCCAATCATATAGGGATAACAGTAAGTCTACCTCAGGTTTTGTGTTTACTTAGGGAGGTGGAGCCATTGTATGGAGGAGTGTCCAGTAGAAATGCATGGCGGACTCCACCATGGAAGCTGAGTGTGTGGCAGCCTAAAAGGCGGCCAAAGAAGCTGTGTGGCTCAGGAACTTTCTGATGGACTTGGATGTGATTCCTGGTTTTCCCAGAACTATCACAATTTATTGTGATAATAATGGTGCAGTTGCAAACTCGAAGGAACCACATGCCCATAAGGCTAGTAAACACATAGAGTGCAAGTACCACCTGATACGAGAAATCGTAAAGGAGGTAGAAGTTGTTGTCGCCTAGATTGCATCAGAGGATGACCTGGTAGACCCTTTCACTAAGGCCCTTCAAGCAGAGCTTTGATAGGCATGTGGAGGAAGGGGAATCGATGTATGGCAAGATGATGACAAAGATAGTCTTTTATTATAATTGGGAGATTGTTGGGATTTATACTGAAAGCCTAGCTCTATTGTATTAACATATTTATTTTGAAATAAGAATCACATGATCATTGTTTGCATATTTTTATATGTGTGCATATTGTCTAATATTTTACATTGTAGATAACATGGTGCTTGTTGTGGCACAGAAGATCATGTTATCAGTGACTTGTAAAATATAAGTAGAGGCTCACAACCAAGATGGTTTTGGACAAACCATTGGCATGGTTGTAGTGTAGCTTGGTATTGTTTTGTCTTGAACATAGAGTTACAGTATCGAAAGCAGACCAACATATAGAGGTGATTCAATTTATCACGACTACATAATCAATCCTGACTGGATATTATGTTGTACATGCTCTTAATCCCGATATAATAACGGGCACATGTACTTAGTATTTATTTCTTTGATTTACCAAAGGGTGAGATTTCTATGGATTAAATCAATATGCCCGGTAAGTTGGGAAATGATATTATTTACATGGTGTGTCGTTGATTATAGGAGGAAACCGTGTCCTATATATAGGTTGATGATGTCCCCTTGAGGAGCTCATAAGGTTCATCATGTAAACCCTGCAGGTTGACTTAGTCAACATGATGATAAGGTTGAGTGGTACTACTCGAGGAGTTAGATGTTAATTAATTGATGGTCAGTAAATCAATTAATTGATGGACATTCGATATCTTAAACACGGGAAGATGGATGTACAAATAATATAGGAGCCCATATTAATTTATGGGGGTTGGTGAGGTAATTCAATGATGATCCTCTAGTGGAATGGAACATCATTGATGGATCAAGTTTGTGTGGTTTCGATCCATCGGGTGGCCAAGATCCAACTCCTCTTCATGGTCCCTATCGTAGCCTAATATAAACCTCATGAAGTCTAGATCCGACGGTAGGATTAAATCCCTAGAACCGACGGTGGAGATTAAATCTCTAGATCCGACGGTTGGGATTAAAACCCTAGAACCGACGGTTGAGATTAAATCTCTAGATCTGACGGTTGGGATTAAAACCCTAGAACCGACGGTTGAGATTATATCCCTAGATCCGACGGTTGAGATTAAACCCTAGAACCGACGGTTGAGATTAAATCTCTAGAACCGATGGTGGAGATTAAACCAAGGCCTATCCCTAACTCTATAAAAGGGTGGCTTAGGGTGGGCGGCAAGGATGATGTTGGATGATGGATGCTAAGGAGATTAGGGTTTTGCCTAGCATTGCTTGGGCAGCAAGAAACCCTAAGGAGGAAACCCTAATTGGATTAGGGTTTGGCTCTTTGGTTGGGCGGCAAGGTTAGGAAAGAAGGGTGGGCGGCAACTTGTGGAAGATCTCTTCTTCTTCCTTGAAGGTGGCTAGCTCCTAGATCTCTTCTCTCCACCATGGTTGGGCGGCAAGAAAGCCTAAGGAGGAAACCCTAATTAGGGTTTGGCTCCTATGGTTGGACGGCTAGGGATTGCAAGGAAGTTGGGCGGCAACTATAGGAGAGGAGCTCTTCCTCTTCCTAGGGTGTGGCCGGCTCCTTCCTCTATTCCCTCCACCGTGGCCGGTGCCCAACATATTCCCTTTCTCCTCTTCACTCCATCTTGGTCGGCGGCACTAGAAGCTAGGGTTTGTCCCTAGTTCGGTTCCTTGGTTGTTTCCATATTATTCTCTCTATTCTTGGGGCCGGCGGCATCAATCCTTTGTGGATTGGTGGTTGGCTCAAGCAAGAAGGTAAAGAGAGTTCTTATTTCTTTGGATTGAAGAAGACCTAGGAAGCTTCAACTTGTGGAGGATCTTCGCCCACACGAAGTCTACAAGGAGGTTAGGACATACGATAGAAGATCAAGAGGTATAAAAGTTTTATAACTTTTATTATTGTTCTTTGCATGTTCTTATTTAATATGCTAGCTTATGTTCTTTATGTTAGTATGTGTTGATTATACTAGTTTACATTTGTATGTATTTGTATAATCATGGACCCCGAAGACAAACACAAAAACCGGCGATCCGTCCGTCGTCTCTTCCGCAGCTAATCGACTAGAAGAGTTGATTGCTTGAACAACAAGTTTATTCGAGCAATTGCTCGAGTCATTAGCACGATGACGAATTGGTTGTGCTTAGGAAACTCATCCCATCCGTATTAGTTTTCATTAGTGAAATTTTTAATCCGGGGACATGGGAGCCGATGAGCATTCCGAAGAATAGCACGTTGCCAACAAATATGGGCTCCATATATTATTTGTACATTTTCTCCCCGTGTTTAAGATCTCGAATGTCCGTCGATTAATTAATTTACTGACCATTAATTAATCAACCTTTTCATCATGCTGGACCAAGTCCACCTGCAGGGTTTACATGGTGAACCTTATGAGCTCCTCAAGGGGACATCATCATCCTAATATATAGGACACGGTTTCCTCCTATAATCAACGGCACACCATATAAATAATATCATCTCCCAACTTACCGAGCCTATCGATTTAATTTATAAATCTCACCCATTGGTAAATCAAAGAGATGAGTACTAAGTATATGTGCTCATTATTATATCAGGATTAAGAGCATGTACTAAATAATATATGAGGTCTGATTCGATTATGTAGTCAGCAATAAATTAAATCGCCTCTAATTCGGTCATGCTCAATACACACAAAGTGCACTAGTGTGATTCTATGGTCAAGACAAACAAATACCAAATCACACTACAACCATTCCGATGGTTTGTCCAAAGCCATCTCGGTTGTGAGCTTTTACTTATACTTTTCAAGGAGCCTATAACATGATCTCCCGTGTGACACCACACACCATGTTATCTACAATGTAAAGTATTAGACAATATGCATAACCATAAAAATATGCAAACAATGATCATGTGATTCTTATTTCAAAATAAAGAAGTTCATAAAAAAAGTAGACTTTTCAGTATACATCCCTACAGTACCATTGCTTGTCGGCCAGTAAATTTTTTCTGTAAATGTTTCTGCTGCCATTATGTGATGGCGAGAGTATACAGAGTTATCCCAAAGCCAGTCAGAACCTTTAATAGAGGCTCTCCAGTGTTTTACTTGTTGTTCTGAACTAGAAGAGCCCTCCAAGTCTAGTTCTTCGTCTGAGGGGACAAAATCTTCAATCTATTCCCTTCTGGATTGACTATTTTGTGGATGTCCAGCTTGATCAAGTGCCTTGTTGGTTCAACTTTTAGGTTTATCCATTCGGGGGGAGAACTTTCAAAAGTGCATACTATTATGTTTCTGAAATGTTCTTCTACTAATAGGTGTCTTATGCACTGTCCGAGTTTTCATGGGAACTCCTATGTTAGCTCAATGTCTCTTATCCATAGCTTATTTAACAACCCATAATCCATCAAGAGAAAAGGGGTTATTAGCTTGCCTCTGTATCTGTGTGGCAAATATGTTTTTATGTCAATACTTGCTTTTTTTGAAACTGTATATTACTTGAGATTTACATCTACATTTTTCTTCACTATCTCAGCATGTAGGGAACTTATCTTAACATTTGAGTTTGTAATTGAACTCAGCCTCATAGCTGATTGTAATGCATGTATAAGAGGGTGCCAAGTTATGAAGCCATTTAAGAGCCTCCTGAATCTGCTAGAAATCTATCCAGTTTGATTTATCGGCCAGGGTTCTGATGTATGTAGTTAGATCTGTTGATAGGTTTAAACTCATTATAATGTCATTCTTTTCTATTTGTCTTACTGGCTCACTAGTAAATATGTCTAAGTAAGTCATATCTTTTGAAAGCCATGAAGAGTCTTGGATTGTTTTTGTTACTGGTCGTTTCCCTTTTAATGAGGCACTTACAAAATAATTTGAGCCCGCCTTTGTCCTGACAGTTGTTAATGCTTCTCTGAGGTCTTTAAATTCTTTGTAAGTGACTTGGATTTCACTTCCAACAGCAGCAAGAGTTGCTTCATGTTGGGTGGCATAGACTCCTTCTTGTGACCCTGTTAGAATGGTGTAATAAATATTTTCTTGACCACCATGTTTTACTTTTGTTGTATTTGCTGTGTGGTGGAAATGTTGTATCAGGGCTTTTATAACAGCCACCTTTTGCTTGGTTGTTCATGGTGTGCTGGGAATATGCCACAGATTGTCTATAAGACAGTTTTGTACTTGTGTCAACTTGTGTCTTGTTTTAAAATGGAATTGTTCTTCATGTTTGTTGTACTGTGGGATCTCTACTTCCCCGAAAGCCATTAATCTTCTATTAACAACTGGTTCTGATCTGTAATTTTTGAATTTATCCGTCATGTTAGCAACCAGAAAAAGAGTGTCAGCTAAAGAATTATTAATTCCTTTAATATGTTCCCAGTTTATTTTTAGTCCTTTATTAATAATAGTTTCAGCAAATTTTATCCATCTTCTGTTACTTAGGGATTTTCTAGTTCCCTTAGTCTGTTAGTTATATTTTATTATGGCTTTATAGTCTATTCATATGGTAATATCCTTTTTGTCACAAATAAATAGCATAAATGAGTCAAGGCAGTAAATAATAGCTAATATTTCAAAATC
The DNA here is from genome assembly GCA_025175895.1 of Wurfbainia villosa. NCBI lineage: Eukaryota > Viridiplantae > Streptophyta > Magnoliopsida > Zingiberales > Zingiberaceae > Wurfbainia > Wurfbainia villosa. The sequence continues at coordinate 39,935,782 of CM045997.1, forward strand.
CAAGGAAGTCAAATGACCTTTTTCGCTATTTTTCATGAGGCATATCTACACAATGTCTCTGTAGATTTTGTGTCATATTTTATGGGTTTTTTATATAAAGCTCCTCCCCATCCTGTCTCACATCCATCACTTTCTATGACTAGATAATCATTTTCTAATGGTAGTGTTAGTTTTGGCAATGTTTTTACTAATTCTTTAATTTGTTTGGCTACTAAAACATCTTGTTGATTAAAGTGTTTTTGTCCTTTTTTTGATGTTTTAATGTATAGATTTCCACTTATTTTTCCTATATCTTTTAAATATGGTATTGCATAGTTTAAAAGTCCTAGAAAAGCTCTCAAAGATCTAGTATTTTCTATTTTGTCGGGAAATTCAAGTATCTTACTAGCAATATGTGGTTGCAAAGTTATTTTTCCTTGGCCTATTTTAGCTCCTAAAAATTCAATATGCTTTTTCATAAGTTGCATTGTCACACCCCGAGATTGTGCCGTGCCGAAAATCAAACGGAAGACATCTCCCCTGTACATGACAATATTTTGGGTTAATACAAGGCCTGTAGGCCCACAACAACAACATAACATAAATATACAACCACAATGGAAACATAAACCACATACCCACAACAAATATACCAAAAACATACAGGTGTATACCACCTGACAAGTCCACAGTCATAAAACCGTAAATAAAACATCGACTAAAGAAGTAAAGTCAACGACATCATGACAAAGTCCATAATAAAACAAGTCCATAACATATCAAAGTCCAAGACATAAAACGAACTCCTCGAGAGGCTCGGAAAATGGAGATGGGATGGATCGTCGGCGCAGCTCCAAGTCATCACGAAGACTTCTACCTGTTACCTGGGCGACAGAAAAACCCAGGGTCTATGGTGGTGAGTAAAACTCAGCAGGTAATAAGATAGAACATGTAAATATATGTATCAATATTATATGTCATTCAACAGTTTAATCTACTCGTACAACAGGTATACATCAGCATAACAAGTATACATGCATGCATACACTAAATAAAGTGAACAATAAACGAGGCTGACATACCTGAAAGTCAGCTACTCTATCCTCCAACCTGGGCATATATCCACAACATAAGGTATAAAGAATCATACTAACTCACACTACATCCTGATATGAGTCGAGGGTATCACAGTGAATAACTAACAGGTATACAAGTATCGGCCAACTACCATACAGAAAATGCAATAGCATGTATGAATATGTACAAACAAATGCAACAAGCATAGTATATACAAATGCATCATCAAAGTGAATATACATATAGACTGTATCTGTATGTATACTGATCACCATCATCCAAGTTTATATATATATATATATATATATATATATATATATATATATATATATATATATATATATATATATCAATATGCAAAACACCGTATGATACGGTAATGCATCAAGCATGGTCATGCCTGCACACCCCTACTCGCTACCACGACCCCAGTGTGGCCTAGGTGGCATGACATGACAACTGTCCCAACTCACACCAACCACTGCTCTAGAGTGGCCGAGTGGGCAGTATGATCAAGTAGCATATGAGCGTAAAGAGCTTGCTACGCAACGGGGGTCCCAGCTGCTGGCCACTCCGACTGACACTACCAATGAGTGGTCGTGTACCACGCACCCAGGACAACTACACGCAACTTCAACTATCATCGTCTATAATGGTAGAGTGTGACACAACAAATGCTCTACCCTCACACCAGTTACTCCTTTGGGAGTAACCTGGGAGGGAAGATGACTGACGACTCTCTCAACCCCCAAGGGAGACAATGTCGTCAGTATGCATGCAATATCATGAAGGTACTGTCTCACATACAGAGATCTACCACAGACTCTCTGTTCAACAGAGAGTCACATGCCTTGATCAGTACACTCTTTATCATGTAGAGAGCCGTACTCGACTAATCATGGCAAGCTAGGACCACCGGTCCATAGCGACACACTATTTACGACTCACCTGACCATTTACACAACACGTGGTTGGTAAATAAGTGTACAACATATTAGTATTGGTATAACTCCTACATTTAGGGCATTACCTACCTAAGGATGACCTTTTTGCCCATTTATAAATTTGGTCATCACCCATACTCTAACATCCACACCCTACTAAACATCTAGGCCTATTTACATCACATATATAACCCTAAATCTTAATGAAAGGGAATGTGATATCAACCTTTGAGTATATAGTCAATTACAAGTTCAAGTACAAGATAATAAGAGCAGGGTCAAGGTAACATGATCATATAAGATGATCATGCATCTAAATCTGTAATCATTAAAACTACCTGACCAGGATAGGAATTATCCACCTACTGTAAATGCTCGTAGTACTAGAGTCTTCACGTCCGCGGACCCGTCTCGTATCCACGTCCTGCACATTTCAAACATTGTGGTTATGTTTAAGCATACAACAATATATATATAATTTCACTATTCCCTCGTTTCCATATTCACGTCCCTTAATCGAATACGAATTAGAAACCCAAATAGCCATACTTGACCATTTAATTTAACCCACCGGTTTCAATTAGCAAAAGTGATAACTGACTCATCCAATTCTATATTCAACTTAACAAAGTCAACCTCATAAAGATTTAATCCTTTTTACAACAAATTTACATCTCTATTCGTAACCAAAACAAAGCTACTACTTCACAACCGTTCACAACGACCCAAATTTACAGCCGGTAACACCTCTGTACAAATCCATCCTCCATCCATACGACCTATCCAATGTCTCACCAATAATCCCTTACATTACCACACTTACCATTAATTCAACCCCTGTTCCTTCCCAATCCATTAATTGTCGTTTTGACAAAGTTGAGCTCTCAAATAGAATATTACCGACCTCACAGCCGATTCACCCCTCTGTGGTCAAGAACCGCATCATTCACAACTTTTCTATTCACCGACACAGTCCGTGGACAACTAACACCACCCACCGGAACCCTCAACCTTGACAAACACCCAAAATTTAGAAATTACAGACACGAGGTAGAGTAAATTGAACTTACCAATCATTGGAACCTCCACCGACAGCAAGGTCCCTAAAACCTAGCAGCCTCCTTTCACCAACCAACCTATCAACACCTCATTAAGCTCTCAACTCCCTATCCATCCACTGAATTGAACTGGATTCATAGCAAAAAAGAGGGGAAATTGATTTTGCTTACCACAATTGAAACCTCAACGGCAGCAGCAAGATCCCCAATAACCGGCAGCCCACAGAAATGTCGCTGCACTAGCTCTTGTCGAAACCCCTATTCAAATGACTCAAAATCAACTACCCAATCGCATAAGAATTCCTTCTCTTACCGGGCTTCGGCAACAAGTCACCGCTTCCGATTAGGACACCGCGTCGTCATCGTTGATCCAACCTCACAGCCTCGCACTCGCTTGCCGTTCCGTCTCGACCGTGGCCACAAGCTAGGGTACTCTTTGGTCGTCGCTTGCAGCAGGGAAGGAGACCAGCGAGGAAGTAGGAGAAGGCACTCGACCAGTCACGTGCGTCAGAAGGGAGGATGAAGATCGTGTGGTGAGGCAGAGAGGTTGTCGCGGTGAGGGAAAAAGAGGAAGAGAGGGCCTCGAGAAAGTCGGCACTGGCGGCGGAGTCGGCGACGAACAGAAATCACCACAGCGTGCGTGAAATGCTCGCGCGAGGAGAAATCGTCGGCGAGAAATGGAAGGGAAGAATGGCGGCGTTAAGAGATTAACAGGTCGGGTGGTTTTTAACGGGTTGGGCTTTAAACAATGCTTATTGGGTTTTAAATCCAATAAGCCATTAACCCTAGATTTAATTAAATCTAGGTTAATTAAACTCTTAAAATTACTTAAGCTAGGTTAGATGTAATTTACTCCTAACCATAAATTTTTTTTTTCGTGGTATTTTACATTCTCCCCCACTTATTAAAATTTGGCCCCCCCAAATTTCGTACTTAAATGCAAAAATTAATTCATGCATATTCCGAAATCACCACATACTTCAGGTAAACAGATGAGGGTATCGAGCTTGGATAGTATCTTCCAGCTCCTATATAGCCTCCTCATCTGTATGATGCTGCCATCCCACCTTTATGAGTCGGATGGTTTTGTTCCGCAACTATCACTCCTTGCCACAAAGAATCCGCACCGGAATCTCCTCATAAGTCGCATTCGCCTGGAGTGGTATCGGAACCTCTTTCAGAACATGGTCAGATTGCGGCACGTATTTCCTTAGCATAGATACATGGAATACGTTGTGAACACCCACAAGTGTCGGAGGTAAAGCCAACCGATAAGCAACACCTCCAATCCGCTCCAATATCTCAAATGGACCAATGTATCATGGAGCTAATTTCCCTTTTAGCCCAAATCTCTTGACTCCTTTGGTGGGGGACACTCGTAGGAATACATGGTCCCCGACAGAGAATTCCAAAGGCCTTCGCCTCTAGTCCGCATAACTTTTTTGTCTATCCTGTGCCTCTGATAATCGTCGTCTGATGACTCGTACCAACTCCGCATCATGATGGATACTCTGAGGCCCCAATATCTATCGTTCCCCAACTTTCTCCCATAACACAGGAGATCTGCAGGGTCTACCGTATAATGCCTCGAAAGGAGCCATCTGGATAGAAGACTAGTAGCTGTTGTTGTAGGAAAACTCCACTAAAGGAATGTGATCCTCCCAACTACCACCGAAATCCATGACGCAAGATCTCAATAGATCCTCCAGAGTCTCAATGGTACGTTCGGACTGTCCGTCTGTCTATGGATGAAAGGTTGTACTGAGTCGAAGCTCTATGCCCATGGCCTGCTGCAGACTCTACCAGAATCGCGAAGTAAATCACGGATCTCTATCAGATATGATACTCAATGGTACACCATGCAATCTGATGATCTCTCAACAATACAATTCCACTAGACGATCCAATGAGTCTGTATCATGAATCGGAAGGAAGTGAGCTGATTTAGTTAGTCGATCTACGATCACCCAAATCGCATCATGTCCTTTACGGGTTCTAGGTAATCCCATAACAAAATCCATCGTGATATTTTCCCACTTCCATTCCGGGATCGGAATTTTCTGAAGTAAGCCAGTAGGTTTCTGATGTTCAACCTTCACTTGCTGGCACACTAGACATCGTGCAACAAAGTCTGCAACATCCCATTTCATACCATTCCACCAGTATAAACACTTCAAATCCTGGTACATCCGAGTACCACCATGATGTATAGCAATCCTCGACTGATGTGCTTCCTGTAGCAGTTCTTCCTTAACTGGGTGCGTGTCTGAAACACATAATCATCCACGGAAACGAAGTACACCATTCTCGTCACTCGAGAAATCCGTCTGACGTTCTGAGTCTACCATGCTGCACAAGAACTGTAGATGTTGGTCACTGATTTGTGCTTCCTTAATCCTCTCAGCAATAGCAGAATGGGCAACCATAGAAACTAATATCCCCCGGGATGTTTGACCATGTTCAGACAATCCCAACTCTGAGAACTGTCGAACTAAATCAGTAACTGCTGTCAGATGACTGGCCAGAACTCCACGAGACTTCCTGCTCAGCGCATCTACTACCACATTATCTTTTCCCGGATGATACTGGATGGTGCAGTCGTAATCCTTCAAATATTCCATCCACCGTCTATGTCTCAGATTCAACTCTTTCTGTATGAATAGATACTTCAGACTTTTATGGTCTGTATAGATCTCAAAGGTAATCCCATACAAGTAGTGCCTCCATATCTTCAATGCGAAAATAATGGCGGCTAACTCTAGATCGTGCATTGGATAATTTCTCCCATGATCTTTTAGTTGATGGGAGGCATAAGATACCACACGGTTGTACTGCATCAGAACTGCACCCAACCCTTGGATAGAAGCATCCATATAAAGAACCATCCCATCAACACCAAAACGAATCACTAAGACTGGTGCAGAAACTAGCCGTCGCTTAAGCTCCTGGAAGCTAGTTTCACAAGCCTCTGACCAGGTGAACTTGACCCCTTTCCGAGTCAGGCGAATGAGTGGCATGGCGATACTCGAGAATCCCTCCACGAATCTCTTATAATACCCGGCCAGACCAAGGATACTACGGACCTCCTGAACTGATTTTGGCTGCTCCCAACTGGTAATCGCCTCAATCTTCTGGGGATCTACAGAAATACCTCTGTTGGACACCACATGTCCAAGAAAACCCACTAAGGATAACCAGAATGCACACTTGCTAAATTTGGCATACAACTGCTCCCGTCGCAATGTCTCCAATACTATCCGTAGATGTTGTTCATGCTCCTCCTCGAATCGAGAATAAATCAATATATCATCGATGAACACTATCACGAACTGATCTATATACCTCAGGAATACCCGGTTCATTAAGTCCATAAATGCAGCTGGGGCATTCGTGAGGCCGAACGACATCACTAGAAACTCGTAATGCCCATAACGGATGCAGAAAGCTATTTTCTGAACATCCTCATCTCTTATCTGAAGTTGATGATATCCTGAGCGCAGATCAATTTTAGAATACACACATGTATCCTTAAGCTAATCGAACAAATCTTCTATCCTCGGTAGTGGATATTTGTTCTTAACCGTGACTGCATTCAGTTGTCGATAATCAATACATAACCACAACGATCCATCCTTCTTTTTCACAAAGAGTACCGGTGCTCCCCATGGTGAAACACTAGGTCGGATGAATCCATTATCCAACAACTCCTATAGTTGAACTTTAAGTTCATTCAGCTCTTTCAGTGCCATCCGATAAGGAGGTTTCGATATAGGCGCAGTTCCTGGAATCACCTCTATCGCAAATTCAACTTGCCTAGGAGGTGGCAAGCCTGGAAGTTCATTTGGAAATACATCTGGATACTCTCGGACTACTCGCACATCAGAGAGGGGTGGTAGTCCTTCGTTCTCAACTTTGACTAGAGATAATAAATAACCCTGACAACCTTGGGCCAATAGCTTCTGAGCCTGTAAAGCCGATATAATAGATAATCCATTATCTCTAGTACCAACAAATTCCCAAGCTGGTTGATCTGGTGGTCGGAATGTCACCACCCTTGCTCTACAATCCACTGTAGCATGATAAGCGGCCAACCAGTCCATACCGAGAATAATATCGAACTCTATCATTTCCAACACCTGGAGGTCCACTGTAAGGATATGCCCGTCAAAATCTAACGGGCAACCTTTAATTTCTTAGTGGCTAGTCAGTACCTCTCCTGATGGCAAGGATACTGCTAACCCACAAGAACGAACCATTGGGATTCTTCCAACTCTACCCAGAAATATTCTAGATACGAATGAATGAGAACTATCGATATCAATCAAAGTATATAGAATAAACTGAAACCATACCCCGTATGAATGATCCCTCAACCCGCTGTGCCTCATCTCTGGTGATGGCATAAACTCGTCCAGTCTCGATATTCATCGGCTGCATCCCTGATGAAGTAGTAGTGTGCTTCCACTTCGACTGGATTTGGCTCTGTGGTAGTGGAGGCTGAGTCGCTGGTGCAAGCATAATATATCCCTAAGAGTTGGTTGGTAAGAACTGTTGCGGTGCAGATACTCATGGATAGTAGATCACCGGAGATGCAGGATACTGGATCGCTGTTGGCATCACTGTATGGGCACCCCCTGCAGCTGGTACAACTGTGCTGGTGGAGGTACTGGCTGCCTCTGACCATATGTCTGAGTCCGCGGTGCTGTCCTCTACTACTGCTTCTGGGTAGACTTCTTCCCTTTGTTAGAGCTATTAGGAAACTCCAACTGTGCTTTCAGTGTACAATCACGACTAGTATGACCCGATATTTTGCAATAATAGCAAACCGACTGCTCCAACGGACACTCTGATACTCTGTGACTTTCAGATCCACATTTATAGCATCCATTCCTGATTCGGCCCTTACAGCTACTCTGAGACCCTACAGAATACTCTGATGCTGGATGTTTCCCCTTCTGCGATCTAGCTGACCCTTCTACAGCACCTGGTGTAGTTCCTTTTTGCTCCCCTTTCTTCTGAATCCCCTGAGCTGAACCCTGGTTCTGTTGCTTGCCCTTAGTCATCTGCTTCTCTATATCCCTCTCCCTAGAAATTTACTGGGAAGTCATCTCGATGAAGAGGGCGCGGTCCAATGACTCCCTGTATGAGGTAATGATAGATCCTGACATACGGCTCCGTATATAGGTAGCAAGACCCTGTGTGAACTAGTACATTCGATCTGCATCTTGTGCTACCAGGTGAGAGCAGAACTCTGATAGTCTGGTAAACTCTACATTGTACTCCACGACAGAACTATCACCTTGCTTCAGGCTAAAAAATTCCTGACGACGTGCTGTAGAAAACGCCGAAGGAAAGTACTGTCTTCAGAAAGCGTCTCGAAAGATGGCCCAAGTAATCCCACACTCCCCGAATAGAGTCTTCTGCAATTTCCACCAAGTGACAACATGATCTCTGAGATGATATGCAGTAAGGCCCACTTCTCCACATCTATACAGTTCATGTACTCGAAGGTGTCTTCCATATTTTCCAGCCAAGACCGGGCAATCCATGGGTCGGACTCCCCTCGGAACAAGGTGAACTTTTCCTTGGCCGAACATGCTAACACGAGTATCCATGCCTTATCATTGAGCCAACTGGACTCTGCAGGCTCTGGCATAGTCAGTGGTACATCCAGATTCTGAGGCTCTGAATCACCAATAGAGGTAAGCTGAGGTTGTTCCTGAATAACGGGCTCAGTAGCAGCAACCTCCTGTCCCTCAACCTCGACGGATCGCCTTGATAGACGACCTTTACTACGAGTCTGCATAGATGCCATAACTTTGCCTGTATACACCTGTTAAACAAATTTAGATAAGTAACTATCTGAAATATGAGTTATCAGAAATACTCACTAAATGCTGCCTTGAGCTTATGTCGCTGTCAATCCCATCTCACAAAAACCAAATCCGAAAAATATACCGACTCTCGAGAATCCAAGACTCAAAAACAAAACATTGTATGGCATCACAGAACCTGGCTCTGATACCAATAAAGTTGTCATGCCCCGAGAGTTTGCCATGCCAAAAATTAAACAGAAGTCATCTCCCCTGTACGTGGCAACATTTCGGGTTAATACAAGGCCTGTAGGCCCACAACAACAACATAACATAAATATACAACAACAACGGAAACATAAACCACATACCCACAACAAATATACCAAAAACATACAGGTGTACACCACCTGACAAGTCCACAGTAATAAAACCGTAAATAAAACATCGACTACAGAAGTAAAGTCCATGACATCACGACAAAGTCCATAATAAAACAAGTCCATAACATATCAAAGTCCAAGACATAAAACGAACGCCTCGAGAGATTGGAAAATGGAGATGGGATGGATCGTCGGCGCAACTCAAAGTCATCACGAAGACTTCTACCTGTTACCTGGGCGACAGAAAAAATCAGGGCCTGTGGTGGTGAGTAAAACTCAGCAGGTAATAAGATAGAACATGTAAATATATGTATCAATATTACATGTCATTCAACAGTTTAATCTACTCGTACAATAGATATACATCAGCATAACAAGTATACATGCATGGATACACTAAATAAACTGAACAACAAACGATGCTGACATACCTGACAGTCATCAACTCTATCCTCCAACCTGGGCATATATCCACAACATAAGGTATAAAGAATCATACTAACTCACACTACATCCTGATATGGGTCGAGGGTATCACAGTGAATAACCAACAGGTATACAAGTACCAGCCTACTACCATACAGAAAATGCAATAGCATGTATGAATATGTACAAACAAATGCAATAAGCATAGTACATACAAATGCATCATCAAAGTGAATATACATATAGACTATATTTGTATGTATACTGATCACCATCATCCAAGTATATATATATATACAAGCTTATATGTATATATATATATCAATATACAAAACACTGTATGATACGGTAATGCATCATGCATGGTCATGCCTGCGCACCCCTACTCGCTACCACGACCCCAGTGTGGCCTAGGTGGCACGACATGACAACTGTCCCAACTCACACCAACCACTGCTCTAGAGTGGCCGAGTGGGCAGTATGATCAAATAGCATATGAGCGTAAAGAGCTCGCTATGCAACAGGGGTCCCTTCTACTAGCCACTCCGACTGACACTAACAATGAGTGGTTGAGTTCCACGCACCCAGGACAACTGCACGCAACTCCAACTACCATCGTCTATAATGGTAGAGTACGGCACAACAAATGCTCTGCCCTCACACCAATTACTCCTCTGGGAGTAACCTGGGAGGCAAGATGACTGATGACTCTCTCAACCCCCAAGGGAGACGATGTCGTCAGTATGCATGCAATGTCATGAAGGTATTGTCTCACATACAGACATCTACCACAGAAGCTCTGTTCAACAGAGAGTCACATCCCTTGATCAGTACACTCTCTATCATGTAGAGAGTCATACTCGACTGATCATGGCAAGCTAGGACCATCGGTCCATAGCGACATACTATTTATGACTCACCTGACCATTTACACAACACGTGGTTGGTAAATAAGTGTACAACATTTGAGTATTGGTATAACTCCTACATTTAGGGCATTACCTACCCACGGATGACCTTTTTGCCCATTTATAAATTTGGTCATCACCCGTACTCTATCATCCACACCCTACTAAACATCTAGGCCGATTTACATCACATATATAACCCTAAATCATAATAAAAGGGAATGCGATATCAACCTTTGAGTAAATATAGCCAATGACAAGTTCAAGCATAAGATAATAAGAGCAGGATCAAGGTAACACGATCATATAAGATGATCATGCATCTAAATCTATAAGCATTAAAACTACCTGACCAGGGTAGGAATTACCCACCTACTGTAAATGCTCGTAGTACTAGAGTCCTCACGTCTACGAACCCATCTTGTATCCACGTCCTGCACATTTCAAACTTTGTGGTTATGTTCAAGCATACAACAATATATATATAATTTCACTATTCCCTCGTTTCCATATTCGCGTCCCTTAATCCAATACGAATTAGAAACCCAAATAGCCATACTTGACCATTTAATTTAACCCACTGGTTTCAATTAGCAAAAGTGATAACTGACTCACCCAATTCTATATTCAACTTAACAAAGTCAACCTCATAAAGATTTAACCCTTTTTACAAAAATTTTACATCTCTATTCATAGCCAAAACAAAGCTACTACTTCACAACCGTTCACAACAACTCAAATTTACAGCCGGTAACACCTCTGTACAAATCCATCCTCCATCCATACGGCCTATCCAATGTCTCACCAATAATCCCTTACATTACCACACTTACCATTAATTCAACCCTTGTTCCTGCCCAATCCATTAATTGTCATTTTGACAAAGTTGAGCTCTTAAATAGAATATTACCGACCTCACAGCCGATTCACCCCTTTGTGGTCAAGAACCACATCGTTCACAACCCTTCTATTCACCGACACAGTCCTTGAACAACTAACACCACCCATCGGAACCCTCAACCTTGACAAACACCCAAAATTTAGAAATTACAGACACGAGGTAGAGTAAATTGAACTTACCAGTCGTTGGAACCTCCACCGACAGCAAGGTCCCCAAAACCTAGCACCCTCCTTTCACCAACCAACTTACTGCCCAAAACCTATCAACACCTCATTAAGCTCTCAACTCCCTGTCCATCCACTTAATTGAACTAGATTCACAGCACAAAAGAGGGCAAATTGATTTTGCTTACCACAATTGAAACCTCAACGGCAGCAGCAAGATCCCCAATAATCGGCAGCCCACAGAAACATCACTGCCCTAGCTCTCGTCAGAACCCCTGTTCAAATGACTCAAAATCAACTACCCAATCGCATAAGAATTCCTTCTGACATCGAAGGAGAACACTGCCTTACCCCGCTTCGGCAGCAAGTCGCCGCATCCGATCAGGACACCACGTCATCGTCGTTGATCCAACCTCACAACCTCGCGCCCACTTGCCGTTCCATCTCGACCGTGGCCACAGGCGAGGGTACTCACTGGTCGTCGCTTGCAGGGAAGGAGACCGACGAGGAAGTAGGAGAAGGCACTCGACTAGTCGCGTGCATCGGAAGGGAGGATGAAGATCGCGTGGTGAGGCAGAGAGGTTGTCGCGGTGAGGGAAAAAGAGGAAGAGAGGGGCTCGGGAAAGTCGACACTGGAGGCGGAGTCGGCGACGAATGAAAATCGATGTAGCGTGCGTGAAACACTCGTGCGAGGAGAAATCATCGGCGAGAAACGGAAGGGAAAACATCGTCGTTAAGAGATTAATGGGTCGGGTGGTTTTTAACGGGTTGGGCTTTAAACAATGATTATTGGGTTTTAAATCCAATAAGCCATTAACCCTAGATTTAATTAAATCTAGGTTAATTAAACTATTAAAATTCCTTAAGCTAGGTTAGATGTAATTAACTCCTAACCATAATTTTTTTTTGTGGTATTTTACTTGCATCTTTTTTCTAGAAATTATTAATCCGTGCTTTTCAAATAGGTTAAAAATCATATGTAGATGAGTTGTATGTTCTGATTTGGTCTTAGAGAAAACTAAAATGTCGTCAATATATATACATGTAAAATTTGTTGTGTCTTTAAAAATTGTATCCATCTTTCTTTGGAATATTTGTGGTGCTGTTTTTAGGCCAAATGGCATAACTAACCATTCAAAATGTCCTTCAAGGCAATAGAATGTTGTCCAGTTTATGGATTCTGGGTGCATCTGGACTTGCCAGAAACCAGATTTAAGGTCAAATTTTGAATACCATTGTGAATCTTGTATTTTATTAATTAATTATTCTTTTTCAGGAATCTTATAACCATCCTCATTACAATTGTCATTTAGGCATTTATAATTAAACATCATTCTTGACTGACCACGCTTTTGTTCTGATCCCTTGTTTACTATGAAAGCTGGGCTTCTAAGTCTAGAAGTAGATCATTGTATTAGTTTGTAATCTAAAAGTTGTTTAATATGAATTTTGCACTCTTGTGTTTCCCAATTTGTATATTTTAAGTCTTGGGCTTTAATTGTTAAATCTGGATTTATAATATCTAATTTACAATATATTTTATCTAGTTCCTAGTATTTAATAGGATTATCTCCTAAGATTTCCATTTTTTCTAGTTTTGAAATTATATCTTCCAAATTCTCTTGGGTGTTAATTAAATTTAGTATACTCCGAGGGGATATAGTATCAGTAGGGAAGTCATACTCATTTCCTGTGTCTATTTTGGATTCTTCTGAGTCCGTACAGGTGCAAGAACAATCTTGTGTTTGACAGGAACAAGTTTGAGGTGGGTGTGAGGAGGTACTATTGTTAAGTTCCTTTTCCTAGTCTATGTAATCCAAATCTTGGGGCTTTAGTCGGAGAAGTTCAGGTCTATCAAAGGTACCACCATGCTCCATATCGCGATGGGGAAGAGGATATTCAAAAAGGATAGGGGAAATAATGGGGCTAGAGAGGAAAATGGCGTAATCAAGAGTATGCAGAAAAGCACGGTGTGGAGAGAGGAGAAAATTAAGTCCAAGGATAAGGTGCACATTAGCAATATTAAGGTTGGTAACCCATAAGTGGGTAAGATTTAGAGGGATACTGTTGTTACCGCAGTTGGTATAAAAAGATATTGTTGGATCGAAGCAGATCGCTAGAGGGGGTGAATAGCGATAAACTTTTTCTTTTTCGAATTCGTTTTAAAACACTTATACGCAGCGGAAAGATAAATGTAAAGTAAATGAGACAAGAGAATTTTACTTGGTTTGTAGCCTTCGGCTATTACTCCAAGGTCCTAGTAGTCCTTGACTACGTACGGAGGGCAAAACACTAAAGAACTCCTCCTCGTTAAAGGTAGGAGTTAATCAATACAAAAGAAACACAATGCTTGAGGTACAGGGACACTCCCCCTCTCCTCGTTACGATAAAGGCTCCGAGAAAGTAAAGTAATGAACTTAAATAAAACTTATACCGACGTAACAAAAATGAAAGCAATTTAAACCTAGACGTCGGAGAAGAAGTACTTCGTTGTCGAAGAGTTGTAGCTTGGCAGAGGCTTTTGGAAGCTTAGAATTAATGATGAAACCCTAAGATAGACCCTCCTTTTATAGCCTTTGAGCCTTTTTCGAGAGGAACTTTAGCCAATCACAATTGAGCACCACTCCCCTTGAAATGAGATGATAAGCCTTGACTCCTCAAAATTGATCCTTGACCATCAATCGACTGATAGCCATCATCAGTCGGTGATGGCGACATCGATCGAATCGACACAGATAGTCGGTGATTGGCGATGATCGAGTCATCAAAGTAGTTGGTGATGCTTGAACAATAATATTATTTTGATGGCCTTCGACCGTCCGATCTCGACCTAGACCACCGATGGGATGTCTTGGGTTGGATCTATGCTTAAGTCTATCCCTGTAAAGAGGATACGACCTCACTTACACTCGCACACACACGAGCTTACCTCGATACTTACTGTGTCACTTTTTCTTCTGGCCTTCCACTCGATTCCTTCGGCTCCCTCCAAAGTCACTCGAGTGTTGTCCGACCACCGCAGCTTCCTCCGGGTGTCACTAGCCTTTAGCTCCAGCTATAGCAATTTTCTGCACACTCGATTCAGCTCATGAGATAACGACATGAGCTTAACATTGTATCGTTTGCTATAATCAAAACTCAGGTCCGACTTAGGTGCCTGCTGCACCAACAATCTTCCCCTTTTTGATTTATGGAAAACCCACATACAAAGTTAAGAAAATAGCATGCATGAAGAATAATAATGTGCATGAGAAACAATAATAATAAAGATTAGTAGGAGTAGTAAGGATTTACTTCAAGTACTCCCCCTTGAGGAAACCTCCCCCTTGACCGAGGGTGAGTCTTGAAAGAAAGACCTTACTCCTCCCCCTTGAGGGTTGCTATCTAGAAATAGTTTAAGTAATTAACATTACTTAAAGTTGGCCTTAGTGAAACATTTAAGTTAAGAAAACTTCTTAACTTAGCCTTTACTTCCGTTTAGTTAACAAAAATGAGTTAAGTGAATTTTCAAGTTAAGTAAATTTTCGAAACTTAAAGTTATGTTTTCATAAATATGAAGTGATTTAAGTTATCAAAAAAAATTGATCCCTTAACTTTGGCCTTATCAAAAAAAATTGATCCCTTAACTTTGGCCTTTTTCTCCCCCTTTTGCCATATATCAAAAAGAGTGGGGGTGTGTGAAAGACAAAAATAAGTATTAAATTTAAAGTCCAAGCGTGTTTCATATTATTTTGAAAATAATATACTGAAAATAAGCTCATCTATAAAATATTCGACTCATATTTGGCTTGATTGATATGAAAGATCAACCAGTCCTGGTTAGAGTCGGTTAGTATGTATTATTATACTCCGTGGTTGATGGCGATGCACTAGCTCTACATCTGGAACCAGGAGTAAGGTCCTAACATCTCACGCTCATCTACATGGCTAAGTACACAAACACATTAGTCCTATGTGTTGTGAGATGTATTGGCTCCTTAAATCTATAGGTGCATGATATCTAAGGTATGTCCTATGCTAGTTCCATGAAAATTAAAAGTAAGAAATAGTAGTAAGAAAATATAGTTTGTAAGTTCCTATTCTATTACGCACATGCCCAATTTTCATCTTAATAGACTAAATTCGGCTTCGGGTAGGGGTTTAGTAAATAGGTCTGCCAAGTTAGACTTCGATTCAACGTATTCGAGTTGTATGGCTCCGTTGGCCACATGTTCTTGAATGAAATGATGTTTGACCTCTATATGTTTGGTCCTAGAGTGAAATATCGGATTTTTAGTAAGGTTAATTGAACTAATGTTATCTACGTGAAGTTTAGTATTTGTAAAGTGTTGGTGCAGTAGGCACCTAAGTCGAACCTGAGTTTTGATTATAGCAAACGATACAAAGTTAAGCTCATGTCGTTATCTCACAAGCTGAATCGAGTGTGCAGAAGATTGCTATAGCTGGAGCTGAAGGCTAGTGACACCCAGAGGAAGCCACGGTGGTCAGTGACTTCGGAGGGAGCCGAAGGAATCGAGTAGAAGGCCGGAAGCAAAAGCAACACGTAAGTATCGAGGTAAGCTCGTGTGTGCGAGCGTAAGTGAGATCGTATCCTCGTTACGAGGATGATCTTAAGCGTAGATCCGACCAAAGACATCCTATAGATGGTCTAGGTCGAGATCGGACGGTCGATGACCGTCGAAATTATGTTTTTGTTGAGCTAACTTTGACTTGCAGCAAGCATCAGTCGACTGCCAACTTGGAGGACTCGACTGCCGGAGGTCAGCACTCGACTGATGCTGCCATCAGTCGACTGATGATGGCCATCAGCCGACTGATAGTCAATGATCAGATTCGAGGAGTCAAGGCTTATCACCCCATTTCAAGGAGATTGGTGCTCAATTGTGATTGGCTAGGGTTCCTCTCGAAAAGGGGCTCAAAGGCTATAAAAGGAGGTCCTAACCTAGGGTTTTCTCATCAATTCTAAGTGCTCAAAAGCCTCCACAATGCTGCGACTCTCCGACGACTCTACAACAACGAAGTGCTGCCAACAACCCTAGTTTAAGTCCTATCTTCGAGTTGTTAGTATAGTCTTAGTTTGTCATTTCTCTTAATCTTGCAATTCGTTTGTTAATTGAGGCTTTCTACCGTTGCATTTTATTTTAATAGAAGAGAGGGGTTGTCTCTCTATCTTTTGCTTCGAAGGTTTTTGTAATTGTAAAACTCCTACCTCCAACGAGGAGGAGTGTTTTAGTGAATTGCCCTCCGTACACGGTCTAGGATCGTTAGGGCCTTGGAGTAGTGGCCGAAGGCTACGAACCAAGTAAAAAAACTATTTGTCTCATTTAGTTTTTATTTACATTTCCGCTGCATTTAATTGTCTACCGAACGATTTAAAAGAAAAAGTGTTTATCGCTATTCACCCCCCCCCTCTAGCGATCCACTTGATCCAACAATTGGTATCAGAGCCGGGGGTGCTCAGATTCGGTGCAACCACCAATCGAGCAATTTTATTTTCGTATTTATCATTTTAAGATTTCTCCCACACTACTAATCCAAGACCAAGTCTTGGTACATAGTTTTTGGTTGTGTTTTTGCAAGTACTAATCGCCTTCGGAGTATCTTACGATCAAACTAGCATAACTTTTGCTACAAGGGGACTCACGAAATGATCTACCCACCAAATTGAAGCTCTCTGAGAGATCTACACTTCTTATATGGGTTTATCCCCGTAACAAGCTGTTTTCATCCTCAAAAATCGACGTTTAGTAGCCTTTCGGGGACATCGAAGGTTGTGAGTACTTACTTTTTATTTAGTTTCTTATTTCTTTGCTTAACTTTCTATTTCTCGTTTGTTTCTTTTTATTTCCCGCACCACTAATACAAGGCGAAGTCTTGGAACCCTTTTCGTGTTTTTTTTGTATTTTTTTGTGCAAGGTTTTCCTTCCAAATGGCCCATCTCGAGGGTTTTAGCACCGTCCGACCTCCGTTTTACAATGGAGATGATTTCCATTACTGGAAAGGTCGGATGGAGTGCTTTCTCAAAACCCAAATCGAGATGTGGATCATAATCCAAACGGGTTTCACACTTCCGACTAACGAAGTGGGTGAATCCTTGGGTTATGATCAATGGACCGTTGCAACAAAACGACAAGTCGAAGCCGATGCCAAGGCAACACAAATCCTCCAATGCGGCTTGTCCAAGGAGGAGTTAAATCACATCGGCCCCTTCATCAGTGCAAAGGACCTATGGACAAAGCTAGTAGAGCTACACGAAGGGACCGATGAAGCCAAGGTATGTAAGCGCGACCTTTTATTCAATAAATTATATAATCTAAAAATGCAGGAACATGAGTCCGTGACGCAACTTCACGCCCGAGTCCAGGACATCGTCAACAATCTACACACAATCGGGCAAAAGGTCGAAAACCGCAACCTTATAAGGTATGTCCTAAACTCCTTTCCGAGGACTACCTTGTGGGCATCCATGGTCAATGCCTACAAGGTCTCCAAGGATCTTTCTAAACTTAGATTAGATGAACTTTTTTCTGATTTTGAACTTCATGAGCAGTCTAACTCGGAACCCGAGAAAGGTATAGCATTATTTGCAGGTTCAAAGAAGAAAACCGCTAGCAAGCCACCTCCAAAGGAAGAAGAGGATGAGTCCGATTCGGAGGTCGACTCGGAAATGGAGGCCGAACTAGTCAACCTAGTTTGGAGGATAGTCAAGGGCCGAAAATGATCCATCACTCGACCCAATGAAGGTAAGCCTAAAAGTTTAAACATAAGATGTTATGAATGCAACAGGTTTGGACACATTAAGTCTGAATGCCCAAAACTCAAGAGCAAGGCACCAAAACACAAAAAGGCACTTAACGCCACTTGGGAAGAAGCTTCTGAGGAAGAAGATAACGATCGAGTCCTCATGGCTAAACCGGTGGAATCGGAGATGGAGTCAGAACCGAAACTTGAATCGGAAACTGAAGACGAGTCGGACTGCGAAGCACTATTCAAGACGAGCCACGGATACTCATCCGGTTCAAAAGATACACTCAAGGTAAGTCGGTCTCTTATTACTACACTTTATAGTGCAATTAAGTTTTTAAATAGAAAGTTAGCTAAGTCCGAGTCCAAGGTCGAGACCCTGGTTCAGGAAGTTCAACTCCTCAAACACGAGGTCTCCCTAACCTCTTCGACTTGTCGAGTTCAAGAGAAGGACTCAACTCGGATTGAAAAACTCAAAGTTGAGAACTCACTCTTGAAGAATCAAGTCGAAGATCTTAGGAATACGTTGGAAAGGTTTACTTTGGGATCCAAAGGACTTGACCTCCTACTTGGATCGCAAAGGGCCGTGTACAACAAGGTCGGGCTAGGGTTTAGCTCAAACATGACCAATAAGTCGTATATGTCAATCGTAAGTCGACATAAAAACGTGTCCAAGCATGGGTCCCTAAGACCACCTTGATTTCAAACTTAGGATCAAACCAGTACTGGGTTCCCAAGGACCAAATCCACTATGTGGAGAGACCGAATCGATTCAACGGTCCAGGGGGAGCTAGTACGAAATTTGTTTGTGTTTTAACTTAGAAATTGCATGCTTAGGTTTTTATTTAGTTTGATTTTACTTCTTAGAATGGTTAGATAGGACTATAACTCGTCAATACTTGATAACATAGTACCAGGACGCGGCGAGATGATAGTACGCTAGGAAAGTGGAGTCTTGTGTATTCGGGCTAGATAAGGCGTATCTAGTTCAGTGCACTTGACCGAGCGGAACTAGCTGAAGCTACCTCGCCGTATCCTAGACTAGTTAGACCAGGAAGTGGTCTTAGGTGAGTCAAGTCTCTATTTTCTTGAAAATGGCTTTGTCTAAGGAAGTGGTCGTTTTTCCGATCAAAGAAGGCCTCTGTGCCTCGCCACGACCTGGAAGCCATGATCTTTAAAAGGTTACTTGATGAGCCTAAGGTCAAATCCGAATCTAATGCAAGGTTGACAAGTGTTTAAGTCATTAAATTTAATTCAACTAAAATTGGAAGTCATCTCACAAGAACATATAGGATTAACATGTTTGATCATGTAGACATGGGTGAGATGATTTAAGTTAATAATTTTCAACTAATTTTTTAATAAATCCAATATCCGATCCAACTACCTTGCATGTAGGATCAATGGATGTTGGACAGTGGTTGCTCCCGACACATGACCGGGGATCAACTCAAGTTTTCGAAGCTTCGATTCAAACGACAAGGATCGATAGCCTTCGGAAATAACGGCAAGCTCAAAATCATCGGATCAGGTGATATTGAGCTTAACTCAAATTTTGTGATTCAAAATGTTTTATTAGTAGAAAATTTTCAATATAATCTTCTCAGTGTAAGCCAATTGTGTGATAATAACTATAAGGTCATATTTCTAGAAAACGAATGCGTAATTAATACAAACGAAACCTCTAAAACAATTCTTAAGGGAACTAGAAATAACAACATTTACACTATTAACTTAACTAACTCCTCAACTAAGTGTCTTATGACACGGAAAGAGGAATCATGGTTGTGGCACCGACGACTCAGTCACTCACACCCAAGACTCATCCACAAGATGAGTCAGAGTGACTTAGTTAGAGGTTTGCCTAACCTCAATAACTTGGATAATAAAATATGTAATGCTTGTCAACAAGGTAAACAATCTAGGACACAACATCAACTAACTAGTCAAGAACGAACCAAAAGTGTGCTTGAGCTCCTACACATGGATCTATTTGATTCACACGGAGCTAAGTCACTTAACGGAAGTAAATTCTGCTTAGTCATAATTGATGACTATTCTAGATTTACTTGGGTTAGGTTCATCAAACACAAAAATGATACCCTAGATCAATTAATCAATCTATTTAAGTTAATAGAAAATCAACAAAGCATTAAAATCAAAAGACTTAGGACTGATCATGGTGGTGAATTAAAAACCATAGGTTTACTGCACTCAGTAACCTAAATGGATACCACCACGAGTTCTCTTGCCCTAGAACTCCACAACAAAATGGCCTAGTAGAACGCAAAAATAGAACCCTACAAGAAGTCGCCAGACAATGTTAAATGAGTATAACCTACCCGATAGGTTTTGGGTGAAGCCGTGAGTACTAGATGCTATGTCCAAAATAGAATCCTTATGGTAAAGAGGCACCTTAAGACCTCATACGAGATTTATCACGATAAAATACCTAACATCAAGTACTTTAGGGTATTTGGATGTAAGGTACATATCCTAAACACTAAGGATTACCTAGGGAAATTTACATCCAAAACCACGACCGGAATCTTTCTAGGATACTCGACTACAAGCAGAGCTTATAGAGTATATAACCACGATACCCTTAGAGTCGAGGAGACTATCAATGTAGTATTTGATGAAGGACACGAACCTACAAAACCCCCGGCAACCCCAATTAGCGAGCCGACTCATACTAGACCTAACTCTGATCTGGAGATCAGGTCTAGTGTTAATCCTAACCTAAGTCAACCAAGTCACTCTATCGACCAAGTGATAGATGACTCCAACCAAACTAGAACTCAAACAAGCCATCCTATGGATCAAGTTGTAGACTCAAACCCAAATCCAACTAGGACTCAAACGAATCATCCTATCGACCAAGTGATAGGTGATCCAAGTCTAGGAGTTCGAACTAGAGCCTCATACAGAAACCTTAGTCAAATATCTTTGATTTCTAAAATTGAACCCAAAACTATTGACCAAGCTCTTCTTGATCCCGATTGGATTATTGCAATGCAAGAAGAGTTGGCTCAATTCACTAGGAACGAAGTATGGGAATTAGTACCACCACCTAAAGATAAAACAATCATTGGAACAAGGTGGGTGTTTAGAAATAAAATTGATGATAAAGGTGAAGTAGTTAGAAATAAAGCTAGACTAGTTGCTAAAGGGTTTAGTCAAGTCAAGGTTTAGATTACGACGAGACCTATGCCCCAAAGAGCTAGATTAGAGTCCATTCAATGCTATTAGCATATGCAAAGACATCGAGGATTTAAATTGGTTCAAATGAATGTGAAATCTGCATTCTTAAATGGATACATTAAAGAAGAAGTTTACGTTAGTCAACCCCCCCGGTTTCGAAAGTTTAGACAAACCCGATCATGTCCTTAGGTTAAAGAAAGCTCTTTATGGACTTAAACAAGCTCCTCGAGCTTGGTACGAGAGACTTTCGATTTATCTTAAGTCCAAAGGTTTTAACCAAGGTGTAGTTGACCCAACTCTTTCGTAAAAACCTTAGGTAAAGACATATTCATAGCCCAAATCTACGAGATGATATTATTTTCGAACCACCAACTCAATCCTACTAAATGAGTTCATTTCACTTATGGAAAGTGAATTTGAAATGAATTTAGTAGGTGAGTTGTTTCTTTTTAGGTCTACAAATTAAACAAACTAAAGATGGAATATACCTACATCAACGCAAATATACTAGGGAATTAATTAAACGCTTTGGAATGCAAGATGCTAAAATTATTAATACCCCAATGGCAACTAATGTCAATATAGAAGAAGATTTAATCGGAAACTCAATTGATTTAAAATACTATAGGAGCATAATAAGGAGTCTCCTTTACTTAACTACAAGCCGACCTGATATCCTATTTGCAGTAAGTATGTGCGCAAGGTTCCAAACCTGTGCCAAGGAGTCTCACCTAACTCTAGTTAAACGTATCCTTAGATATCTAAAGGGTACACTTAATGTCGATATTTGGTACCCTAGATCTACCGAGTTTAAACTAATCGGCTACTCTGATTCGGACTATGCCGGTAGTAAGCTCGATAGAAAGAGTACGAGTGGTTGTTGTCAACTTCTCGGCTCGAGTCTAGTGAGTTGGTGTAGTAGGAAGCAACACTGTGTTGATTTATCTACCACCGAAGCCGAATACATCGCGATGGGTGAGTGTGTCACGCAGCTTCTTTGGATGAAGCACACTCTCCGCGACTTTAAGTTAGACTTTACAAATACTAAAATTCACGTAGATAACATTAGTTCAATTAATCTTACAAAGAATCCGATATGTCACTCTAGGACCAAACATATAGAGGTCAAACACCATTTCATTCGAGAACATGTGGCCAACAGAGTCATACAACTCGAATACGTCGAATCAAAGTCTAACTTAGCAAACCTATTTACTAAACCCCTACCCGAAGTTGAATTTAGTCTATTAAGACGAAAATTGGGCATGTGCATAGTAGAATAGGAACTTGCAAATTATATTTTCTTACTACTATTTCTTAATTTTCATTTTTTATGGAACAAGTATAGGACATACCTTAGATATCATGCACCTATAGATTTAAGGAGCCAATACATCTCACAACACATAGGACTAATGTGTTTGTGTACTTAGCCACGTAGAAGGGCGTGAGATGTTAGGACCTTACTCCTGGTTCCAGATGTAGAGTTAGTGCATCGCTATGAACCACGGAGTATAATCATACATACTAACCGACTCTGACCAGGACTGGTTGATCTTTCATATCAATCAATCCAAATATGAGTCGAACATTTTATAGATGAACTTATTTTCAGTATATTATTTTCAAAATAATGTGGAACATGCCTGGACTTTAAATTTAATACTTATTTTTGTTTTCCACACACACCCTCACACTTTTCGATATATGGCAAAAGGGGGAGAAAAAGGCCAAAGTTAAGGGGTCAAATTTTTTTTATAACTTAACTCTTACTTCATATTTAAACCAAAAGTTAACTCTAAGTTTTTGAAAACTTGTTTAACTTTTAACAAAAGGAAGTAAAGGCCAAGTTAAGAGAATTCTTAACTTAAACTTATGTGTGCCATCAACGTAAACATTATGTCGTTAATGCTTTACTTAAAGGGGAGAAAGGGCCAAGTTAAGAAGAACTCTTAACTTAAACGTTTTACTAAGGCCAACTTTAAGTAATTACTTAAAGCAACCCTCAAGGGGGAGGATTAAGGTCTTTCTTCAAGACTCACCCTCGATCAAGGGGGAGGTTTCCTCAAGGGGGAGTACTTGAAGAAAATCTTTACTACTCCAACTTAATCTTCTTTATTTCTTGTTTGTTTCTAATGCACATTATTCTTCATGCTTGCTATTTACTTAACTTTGTATGTGGGTTTGCCATAAATCAAAAAGGGGGAGATTGTTGGTGTAGTAGGCACCTAAGTCGAACCTGAGTTTTGATTATAGCAAACGATACAAAGTTAAGCTCATGTCGTTATCTCACAAGCTGAATCGAGTGTGCAGAAGATTGCTATAGCTGGAGCTGAAGGCTAGTGACACCCAGAGGAAGCCGCGGTGGTTGGGCGACACTCGAGTGACTTCGGAGGGAGCCGAAGGAATCGAGTGGAAGGCCGGAAGCAAAAGCAACACGTAAGTATCGAGGTAAGCTCGTGTGTGCGAGCGTAAGTGAGGTCGTATCTTCGTTATGAGGATGATCTTAAGCGTAGATCCGACCAAAGACATCCTATAGATGGTCTAAAATTATGTTTTGACTTCAAGCATCACGATGGAGGACTCGATCGCCACAATCACCGATCCGCCGGGAGGTCGCGACTGATCGAGTGATCAATGCGATCGTGATGATGGCCATCACCGATCCGATAGTCAATGATCAGATTCGAGGAGTTAAGGTTTATCACCCCATTTCAAGGAGATTGGTGCTCAATTGTGATTGGCTAGGGTTCCTCTCGAAAAGGGGCTCAAAGGCTATAAAAGGAGGTCCTAACCTAGGGTTTTCTCATCAATTCTAAGTGCTCAAAAGCCTCTGCAACGCTGCGACTCTCCGACAACTCTACAACAACGAAGTGCTGCCAACAACCCTAGTTTAAGTCCTATCTTCGAGTTGTTGGTATAATCTTAGTTTGTCATTTCTCTTAATCTTGCAATTCGTTTGTTAATCGAGGCTTTCTACCGTTGCATTTTATTTTAATAGAAGAGAGGGGTTGTCTCTCTATCTTTTGCTTCGAAGGTTTTTGTAATCGTAAAACTCCTACCTCCAACGAGGAGGAGTGTTTTAGTGAATTGCCCTCCGTACACGGTCTAGGATCGTTAGGGCCTTGGAGTAGAGGCCGAAGGCTACGAACCAAGTAAAAAAACTATTTGTCTCATTTAGTTTTTATTTACATTTTCACTGCATTTAATTGTCTACCGAACAATTTAAAAGAAAAAGTGTTTATCGCTATTCACCCCCCCCTCTAGCGATCCACTCGATCCAACATAAAGTCTAACTTAAAGTCGCGGAGAGTGTGCTTCATCCAAAGAAGCTGAGTGACACACTCACCCATCGCGATGTATTCGGCTTCGGTGGTAGATAAGGCAACACAGTGTTGCTTCCTACTGCACCAACTCACTAGACTCGAGCCGAGAAGTTGACAACAACCACTCATACTCTTTCTATCGAGCTTACTACCGATATAGTCCGAATCGGAGTAGCCGGTTAGTTCGAAATTGGTAGATCTAGGGTACCAAATACCGAGATTAAGTGTACCCTTTAGATATCTAAGGATAAACTTGGCTAGAGTTAGGTGAGACTCCTTGGCACAGGTTTGAAACCTTGCGCACATACTTACTGCAAATAAGAAATCAGGTCGCCTTGCAGTTAAGTAAAGAAGACTCCCTATTACGCTTCTATAGTATTTTAAATCAATTGAGTTTCTGATTAAATCTTCTTCTATATTCACGTTAGTTGCCATGGGGTATTAATAATTTTAGCATCTTGCATTCCAAAGCGTTTAATTAATTCCCTACTACATTTGCGTTGATGTAGGTATATTCTATCTTTAGTTTGTTTAATTTGTAGACCTAAGAAGAAACTCAACTCGCCTACTAAATTCATTTAAAATTCACTTTTCATAAGTGAAATGAATTCATTTAGTAGGATCGAGTTGGTGGTTCCGAAAATAATATCATCTACGTAGATTTGGGCTATGAATATGTCTTTACCTAATGTTTTTACGAAAAGGGTTGGGTCAACTACACCCTGGTTAAATCCTTTGGACTTAAGATACACCGAAAGTCTCTCGTACTAAGCTCGAGGAGCTTGTTTAAGTCCATAGAGGGCTTTCTTTAACCTAAGGACATGGTCGGGTTTATCTAAACTTTCGAAATCGGGGGATTGACTAACATAAACCTCTTCTTTAATGTATCCATTCAAGAACGCAGATTTCACATCCATTTGAAACAACTTAAATCCTCGATGTGCAGTATACGCTAATAGCATTTGAATGGACTCTAATCTAGCTACTGGGGCATAGGTTTCGTCGTAATCTAAACCTTCGACTTGACTAAACCCTTTAGCGACTAGTCTAGCTTTATTTCTAACTACTTCACCTTTATCATCAAGTTTATTTCTAAACACCCACCTTGTTCCAACGATTGTTTTATCTTTAGGTGGTGGCATTAATTCCTATACTTCGTTCCTAGTGAATTGAGCCAGCTCTTCTTGCATTGCAATAATCCAATCGGGATCAAAAAGAGCTTGAACAATAGCTTTGGGTTCAATTTTAGAAATCAAGGAGATTTGACTAAGTTTTCTATATGAGGCTCTAGTTCAAACTCCTAGACTTGGATCACCTATCACTTGGTCGATAGGATGATTCGTTTGAGTCCTAGTTGGACTTGGGTTTGAGTCTACCACTTGATCAATAGGATGACTCATTTGAGTTCTAGTTTGGTTAGAGTCATCTTTCACTTGGTCGATAGGCTGACTTGGTTGACTTAGGTTAGGATTACCACTAGACTTGACCTCCGGATCGGAGTTGAGTCTAGTATGAATTGGCTCGCTAATTGGGGTTGCCGAGGGATTTGTAGGTTCGTGTCCTTCATCAAATACTACATTGATAGTCTCCTCGACTATAAGGTGTAGGGATGTATACTGAAAAGTCTATTTTTTGTATGAACATCTTTATTTTGAAATAAGAATCACATGATCATTGTTTGCATATTTTTATGGTTATGCATATTGTCTAATACTTTACATTGTAGATAACATGGTGTGTGGTGTCACACGGGAGATCATGTTATCGGCTCCTTGAAAAGTATTAGTAAAGGCTCACAACCGAGATGGCTTTGGACAAACCATCAGAATGGTTGTAGTGTGATTTGATATTGGTTTGTCTTGACCATAGAATCACACTAGTGCACTTTGTGTTTATTGAGCAGGACCGACTTAGAGGTGATTCGAATTATTATTGACTACATAATTGAATCAGACCTCAGATATTATTTAATACATGCTCTTAATCCCGATATAATAACGGGCACATATACTTAGTATTCGTCTCTTTGATTTACCAATGGGCGAGATTTATAGATTAAATCGATAGGCTCGGTAAGTTGGGAGATGATATTATTTATATGGTGTGTCGTTGATTATAGGAGGAAACCGTGTCCTATATATTAGGATGATGATGTCCCTCGAGGAGCTCATAAGGTTCATCATGTAAACCCTGCAGGTGGACTTGGTCCGGCATGATGAAAAGGTTGAGTGGTACTACTCAAGGAGTTAGATGTTGATTAATTAATGGTCAGTAAATTAATTAATCAATGGATATTCGAGATCTTAAACACGGGGAGAAAATGTACAAATAATATATGGAGCCCATATTATCATATGGGGGTTGGTGAGGTAGATCGATGATGATCCTTTAGTGGATTGGATTATCATTAGTGGATCGGACTTTATGTGGGCTTGATCCATGGGTGGCCAAGACCCAACTCCTCCTCATGGTCCCTAATGTAGCCTATTAACACCTCATGAAGCTTAGATCTAATGGATAGAAACAAAACTCTAGATCCAAAGGTAGAGATTAAATCTCTAGATCCGACGATTGAGATTAAATCTCTAGATCCGACGGTTGAGATTAAATCCCTAGAACCAATGGTGGAGATTATTTGGAGGCTTATCCCTAACTCTATAAAAGGGCTTGATGGGTTGGCGTGGAGAAAAATAAAAAGGAGAGCTAGGGTTTTGGGCGGCAAGAGAGGAATCCTAGTTGAGATAGGATTAGGGTTTGGAGGCTTAGGGTTTGGAGGCTTGGGCGGTACCAAATAAGGAAGTTGTTCCTTTTCTTCTTCTTCCTTCAACTTGGTCGGCATCGAGCAGCCTCTCAAGCTCTTTTCCAGCCCTTGGCCGGTGCCCAAAAGGCTCTCTTCCCTTCTCCTTGAGTGGTGGAAACAAGACTTAGGGGTCTCCCTTGGTGTCTTGGTTGTTTTCCATCTTCATCTTCTTCTCTTTGTTGGCCGACGGCAAGGATTGTTTTTGTTCCTTGTTAGTTGGTTTTAGGGAGGAGAAAAACCTTGTTTCTATTCTTTCTTTTGCTTTGGAAGATCAAGGAAGGAAGATTTGCGATCTAGGAGCTTCGACTTTTGGTAGATCGTCGCCCACATGACGTCCGAAAGGAGGAAGGTCATACATTAGAAGATCGAGAGGTATATCGATTCTCTAATTTTTATATGTTACATGTTTGTATTTGTTTTTCAATTATGAGCATGATATAAATCTGTATATGGATAAATAATACTTGGATCCCGAGCATAAATACAAAAACCGATGATCCGGACATCGTCTATTCCGCGGCTACTCGTAGAATAGAGGATGGTCACTTGAACAACGAGTTTGTTCAAGTGACCTCTCTAAATGAATAACACGACGATGACTTGGTTGTTTGGGCAATCCCTTTTGTCTAGGATTAAATTTTTTTAATCCTGGGAAATCGAAGGGATCGCCATGAACAAACAACCAAGGTGAAGTGGGAAGCGAAGTTTCCCCTCACAGACTCGATAAGCAACAACCCTACATTTAGTATCAGAGCCAAGGTTTCCGATTTTGTGTGTTTAGGATTCGGTTAATTTTTATGCACTTTTCATATATTATATGTGTCGGATAATAGTAGGATATGCATAGTTTAACTCTTTGGTTGCAGGCATAAGATCCGACTATTATGGTCATATGTGTGTGTGTGATTGTATGTGTATATTTTGTTGAATCCTCGGGGTTGACGAGGCTAGTATTTGATTTTTTGTAAATTAGATACGGCATTGTTTAGCCACTCTTTATTTTATTTTACTTTCATTCTAGATTTCATGTACACTCCCTCGTGGAGTATAGGATCGATGGATGTAAATTAAAATAGGTTTTAGTCTCAAATCGGATCTCTGGATGGCTTGTACATGGCGAAGGAGGAGCAGACGAGAAGGCGTTGCAACGGGAGACATATTGAAGACAAAAGCCATAATAGTTGGAAAATAATTTATTTTTCATATTTATTGCTTTTTGTTTGATATGCATGTCGTAGGCTAGGAAAATTCTTCAATTTCAAATTACTAAGTGGGAAAGGGAATTTTAAAATTCCCACGACCTCCATTACGATTTGACAAGTGATGCAAACAAACTTGCGCATCGGCTCTGAGTGCCTTCCTCCATATCGGATGGGTTTGTTTGCGGATCACAAGGTCAAATATGGTTATAGGGAATTATCAAGGAGCATGTGTACTTCCCCATCAGAAGGCACATAACCCGAGATAATTACCTTGGTACCGAGTAATGGTGAACACTTAGATACAAATATAAGTATCCTCCCCATCGGAGTCACTGCTTTTATTTGTAGGGCCAAAGAGGAACCAACTATTAATTTTACTTGTCAAAAAGTTAGGTTGACAAGATAGTAAAATTAATGGGTAAAACCTCCTCTTACAAATGTAGAATTCGTATATGTCCACACTATCGTGGCATACGATATTCTCGGTGTTTTGAGGTGTTGGTTGATTTTAAAATTTTATTGTTTGAGGAATCAATAATATTTTGAAATCTAATGTTTTGATTTATGTGATTCTTAGGTTTTCTTTCAAATTAACTTTCAACCCACTTGCTGTTATACTGAAAGAGAACAAACTTATTGGACACAACTATGTTGATTGGAAGAGGAATCTAGACATTGTCTTGACTGTTTAGGAATACAAATATGTACTCCTCGAAGAGTGTCCCCCCAAGCCTGCAAATGATTCTGGGGAAAAGGAGAGAGAGAGCTATAAGAAGTGGATCAAGGCCGATGAGATGGCGCGGTGTTACATTTTTGCATCTATGTCAAATGTACTGCAACATCAGCATCAAGGCATGTCCACTGCTTATGAAATGATGCTCAATCTCAAGGAGCTTTTCGGACACCCGTGAGGCAAGGCAAGAAGCCATGAGAAACTTGATGACGACCACCATGATTGAGGGAACACCCGTGAGGGTGAAGGGTTTTTCTTATCGAGTCTGTGAGGGGAAACTTCGCTTCCCACTTCACCTCGGTAGCTTGTCCATGGCGATCCCTTCGATGTCCCCGGATTAAAAAATTTAATCCTAGACAAAAGGGATTGCACAAATCCCTAATTTCGTCTTCTTCCCCAACCCCTCTTTGCAACCTCTGTAACTCCCCCTCAAGCTCTCCATGGCTTCTTCCTCTGATGTCCTTCCCTAGTATGAAGACACCCCTAGCCGACTAACTACAAACCATTCTTTTGTAACACCCACCCCCCCCCTCCTAGTCTTTCCACTCTCTACTAGGGGAGATGTCACTACTTTACTGTCTGTTTCTTTAATTCTTCCTTATCTTACCCTGACACCAACTGTACCACCCCTCCAATAAGAGAGAGATCGTTACAGATTTTGTACTTTCTACTCTTACTCTGATGTTATACTCTAATAATCACACCATGTTACTATCATTCCAACATTCATGCAATATGCTAACGCAATATGCTAACAACTAAAATGATAAAAAAAAAACTAGAAACTAAAAATCTGGTTTAGACATCTGCACTTAGGATCTTTTATTTCCATTGTTCCGTTGCCACACATTCCAAGCACTTCATCTGATATGCCACCTTACTGAAGCTTTTCTTTACCTTTATCTACAGTATAAGGAAATGCAAATTGTAAGTAATAATGCTTAGTAAGTACTTTCTATGCTCACAAAAACATGCAACGTATGAAATCATGCAACTAGTTCTCTTACCCTTGATACATTGATACACACGCATGCATAATTGGAAATCATATCTCTGAATACATGTCTCTTGTATAAACCATACTCTTAAGTATTTTAAAATTTATAAACAGTGTATCTGAACTGGAATAATTAACTTTGAAAAACTTTTACTTATACTTATACTGATACATAAAATTAATAATCATCCTGAATATGGGTCCAGCATAGTATCAATGCGCGCTTTCCTAATAGACTGGGGTGGCCAACCACCGAACCTACTAGGGTAAGTGAGACTGAGGGTCTTAGCCCGTGGGCAAAACTGATGCCCTGTACATGCCTTTTCAAAAGTAAAATATTTCCTTTATACTTATATTCTTATATATACTGAAAAAAATGCTCTTAATCCCCTAAACCAGGAATGGGGAGCACCATAAAGATCATTATGCTCTTGACCCCCAAAATTGAAATGGGGAGCATACTGAAGATCGTTGTGCTCTTAATCCCCAATTCGAACAGGGAGCATCTTCAAATTTTCTTTATAAAGGAAATATTTTTACATCTTACTCTATATCATGCATATAATTGTAAGCTACAACTCATCTACAATATGCATGATCATAAATCACATTCTTATCATGGATCTAAACATGATACTGAATCGAACATGACATAACAGATAAAAATCATGTAACAAAAAAACACCATGCATAACTGGAAATAACATGCACATAAAAATCTATCAATGACATACGATAACTACTTATACTGCAGGTGAGCAATACTTACTTCCTATGCTTTTTCACCAATTTATACCATTAGATTTCGTAAAGATAAGACCTCCTACGTGTTCCTTTGCTTTAGCATGATCCTCTACCAAGTCCTTGATGAGATCCCTCTTGAAAATCCCCTCTTGAATTATCCCACGGTGGAGAAATTATAGAAGCTCCTTTTTTTTTTTTTTTGATTCCACGAATGAAGATCGAGAGAGAGAGAGATGAGAGTTCAACTGCAGAGGAAAAAAATAACGAAGATCGAGAGAGAGAGAGGAGAGAAATTCTGCGGTGAGAAAAAAATGAGAGAGAGGAAGATGAGGGCTTCGGCGGCTGGAAGGGTTTTCGGCGTGGAGTTTAGGGAGAGGAAATAAATATATATATATATATATATATTAGGATTTTTCTTAACATAATTACCCCTTTAAATGATTAGCCAAATTAACCAACTTCTCTCTTTTTCCTGCCTGTAGATATATTCTATTATATCCTACTCATTGGTAATCTTATGACTTAGTGGTAGGAAGCCTATTCCCCTAAACCAAGGGTTCATGGTTTGAGCCCCGGCTAACGAACCATTTATTCGAATTTTTTTTTTCTATTTCTATTTTTATTATTTCTATTCTTATTCTTATTTCTATTTTTCTCTAAATAAAAAGTATAAGAACAAAAATTTGGGCTGTTACAATCCCTTATACCTTATAAAAGTTTCGCCCTCAAAACTTAGAACAACTCGGGGTACTTTTGCTTCATGCCATCCTCACGTTCCCAGGTTGCTTCTTCAAACTTTTGACTTTGACATAAGAATTTTACTAACGGTACTTCTTTATTTCTTAGTTTCTTGACTGCTCGATCTATCATCTGAATAGGTCGACTTTCATAACTTAGATCTGTCTGAATCTATACCGTCTGTAGCTCAATCACTTTGTTGGTATCTGGGACGTGCTTCTTAAGCATTGAAACATGAAATACATTATGGATAGCTGACATCTCCTGTGGTAGCTCTAGCTCATAAGCTACTTTACCAACTCTTTTGGTGATCAGGTAAGGGCCTACATATCTGGGACTTAACTTGCCTTTATTCCCAAACCTCATTACCCCTTTCATAGGAGCTACCTTAATGAACACCGAATCCCCAACTTGGAACTCTAGGGGTCTACGTCGGACATCGACGTAACTCTTCTGCTGACTCTGGGCAGTCTCTATCCTTTGGCGTATGTTCTTTATAGGTTTGGTGGCGTCATCTATAAAATCAGTCTTGACTCCCATTTCTTTCTTCTCGTCACCCTCATACCAACAGATAGGTGATCTATATCTCCTTCCATATAAGGCTTCATAAGGTGTCATTCCAATTATGGTTTGATAACTATTATTATAGGCAAACTCTGCCAAACACAAATATTTGCACCAGCTTCCTTTAAAATCTAAGGCACAAGCTCTTAGCATGTCCTCCAAAATTTGATTCACTCTTTCTATTTGCCCATCTGTCTGAGGATGAAATGCAGTGCTGAATCGTAGCTTAGTGTCGAGGGTTGTCTGAACACACTCCCAGAAGTGTGAAGTGAAGCGACTGTCTCGATCAGAGATAATGGTCTAAGGTACTCCATGCAGTCTAATCACTTCCTTAACATATAACTGGGCTAACTATTCCATGGAGTATGATATTCTGATAGGCATGAAGTGAGCATACTTTGTCAATCTATCGATAACTACCCAAATAGAATCGTAGCCATTGGTTGTTTTGGGCAGTCCTACTATGAAATCCATGGCTATTTCCTCCCACTTCCATTCTGAAATCTGGATAGGCTGTAGAACTCCTCCTGGTCTCTAGTGTTCTGCTTTCACTCTCTGACATGTCAGACAAGTGCTAACATACTTAGTCACGTCCCTCTTCATACCAAGCCACCAGAATTTCCCTTTCATATTTTGATACATCTTGGTGGATCCAAGATGCATCGAATATGGGGTCCCATGAGCTTCTTCTAGGATCTTCTTTCTTAAGTCTGGGTCCTTGGGGATACATAGGCATTCACCCAAATATAATACCCCACTGTCAGAGACACGGAATCCTTCATCCTTTCCTTCTTGGATCTCTTGCTTGATCCTTTGGATGCTAGGATCTTTGTCCTGTCCTGCTAATATATCCCCAAACAGTGTAGGTACTATGGTCAAGGCCGAGAGCTGTCCAGAAATGATCTCAACCCCAAACTTCATTATCTCTTTCTCTAGTGGTTGGGATAGTGTTGCTAGGGATATCAAAGTGGTGCATGATTTTCTACTCAGCGCGTCTGCTACTTTGTTTGCCTTTCCAAGATGGTAGTGGATTTCACAATCATAGTCCTTTACTAGCTCAAGTCATCTGCGCTATCACATATTCAGTTCCTTCTGAGTGAAGAAATACTTCAGGCTTTGATAATCTGTGTAAATCTTACATTAGACTCCATATATGTAATGTCTCCAAACTTTCAGAGCAAAGACTACTGCTGCCAACTCAAGGTCATGAGTGGGGTAATTCTTTTCGTAGTCCTTGAGTTGTCTAGATACATAAGCAATGACTTTACCCTTCTGCATAAGTACTACTCCGAGTCCTATCTTGGATGCATCACTATACATGTCAAATCCCTCATTACTTTCTGGAAGGGTAAGCACTGAAGTACTTGTGAGTCTCCTCTTTAATTCAAGGAAGCTCTTTTCACAATCTTCGGTCCATTCAAACTTCTTGTTCTTTCTGGCAAGAACCGTCAACGGTGAAGCTATCCTTGAGAAGTTTTTCACAAAATTCCGATAGTACCCTGCTAATCTGAGGAAACTTCTGATTTCACTGGCATTCTTTGGTCGACCCCAATTACTGACTGTTTCTATCTTTGTCGGGCCTACCATAACTCTATCTTTCGAAATAACATGACCCAGAAACAATATTCGTGTTAGACTCTCTGAGCCGTAAAAACCACTTTTTGCATTGTGGAAACCTCGAAAGTCGATCACGGATTAGTGCAAAGATAAATAAAATAAATTCATGTACATGTTTAGAAACACTAGATCTACATGGAAGAGTGTTACCCTTGATGCAACACACTTCGCTTATCCCGCTCGTCCAAATGGCTTGCCGGAACTCGAGAGTGTCAAGTTTACACTCTTCTACAAGTATCCACACGAGCAATAGGTGGAGAAGATAACCTAGAGTGTGCTAGCACTCATGAAGTCCACGACAATGGAGGATTAGAGAGAAAATCTTGAGAAGAGAGGAGGAAGAAGAATATCTCATCAATTCCCACTCACACACCATCAAGTGTTGGCCGGCCACATTAAGGAGACTTCAACCATGCAATACCAAGAGCCATGGCCCTTGGTCTCCCTCATGAGGTGGTACCCCATGATGTATCCATGATGATGTGAAAAATCATCATTGGTCGGCCCCTTTGACAAGTCATTAAGACGTGACATTTGGTCAAGTCAAACTTGACCCTTCATCTTCCTTCTCAAGTCAAGTCAAATTTAACCTCTTATCTCCCATGGTTGATCAAATCCAACCACTTGATTCAAGTCAATTTAATTTAATGAATCTCTATTCATTAGTTTAAATTGACTCAATGAATCAAATCTAAATTAGACTCATTCAACACTTGAATCAAATTGAGTCCAACTCAATTAGTGTAATTTGGATTACTCTAAATTCAATTTGGTTCATCACATGAACCTAATCCTCATGATCCATCATATGAACCTAATCTCCATCTAATTTCCCTTTGTGTGTGACTCTATAGGTTCTTGTAACGTTGGCAATGCTCCTAAATCAATTTAGAAGCATAAGCAATGAGCGGTATCTAGCAACACATCATTGCTACCCAAGTTACAAGAATGTTGAGATCCAACATCACCTTTGTGACTACTAATTGTGACTCTCGCAATATGTGACAATGTCTCTCTATCCTTGACATCTAGATTGACCAATAGAGGCATAGACCATGTCATCCTCTGTATAATCTATATCTTGAACTCCAAGTAAACTTACTCTAATCAAATGAGTTCAATCTCTCATATTGACTCATTTGGGCATGGTCATGCACTTAGTGGTCTCATTCTATCAAGAATCATGGTGTCACTCCCGTCATATAGGAGGGATAGATCTCATCTACAACACTCACATCCCTCCGCATAATTTATTACATACCCAGTAATCGCCTTTATAGTTCACCCATTTACGGGTGACGTTTGACGAAGCCAAAGTATGCAACTCCTTATGTAGGGAACCATGGTGACTTCAGGTCCAAGGACTAATAGTCATACTAATAGTCACATGAGAAAGTATATGACACTCATATAACGATCCATGATACTTTCTCATGGCGAGTCATTCAATATATATTCTCCAATGCATATTCATGTGTCAACTTGATATCTCATATCCATGACTTGTGAGATCAAGTCATCGAGTTGACCTACATGCTAGTCTCTTCGTATTCTCTATATCATCTCATTATCGATTCAACCAATCGATTGATATAGATAAGAACCTTCTACTCAAAGACGTTATTATACATAGTAATTTTGCACCAATACAAGTAAGTATAATAACTATAAAGAAATGCCTTTATATATATAGGAATATGATACAACAAAGTCCATACAACAATCATCACATGATTGGCTCTAGGACTTTCACTAACAATCTCCTACTAGCACTAGTGTCAATCACTGTAGTATCTAATACCCAATGACCTAGTGTGACCATCATGTTTTTTTTTGTGTCAAAGCCTTGGTCAAGGGATCTGCGATGTTAGCCTATGTGGGTACTCTGCAAATCTTCACATCTCCTCTATCGATAATCTCTCGAATGAGATGGAAGCGTCGTAGTATGTGTTTGGTCCGCTGGTGTGAGCGAGGTTCCTTAGTCTGCGCAATCGCTCCATTGTTGTCACAATAGAGCTCTATAGGATATGCTATACTAGGAACCACCCCAAGCTCAGTAATGAACTTGCGGATCCAAATTGCCTCCTTTGCTACCTCTGATGCAGCAATATACTCGGCCTCTATTGTAGAATCAACAAATGTGTCCTGCTTCGAACTCTTCCAGCTCACAGTGCCACCATTCAAGAAAAACACGAACCCTAACTGTGATCTATAATCATCCTAGTCAGTTTGGAAGCTGACATCATTGTAACCCTTTACAGCTAGCTCCTCATCGCCTCCAAATATCAAGAAATATTCTTTAGTCCTTCTCAAGTACTTAAGAGTATTCTTGACTGCTATCCAGTGATGCTCACCTGGATCTGACTGGTATCTACTCATCATGCTCAAAGCATACGAGACATCAGGACGAGTACATCGCATGGCGTACATGATAGATCCTATGGTCGATGCATAAGGAATCTTATCCATGCGGTCTCTCTCCTCCCTAGAAGAAGGACTTTGAGTCTTCGAAAGACTCACACCATGTGACATCGACAGAAGTCCCTTCTTGGAATTCTGCATGACAAACCATAGTAATACCGTGTCAATATATGTACTCTGACTTAGGCCAAGCAATCTCTTAGATTTATCTCTATAGATCTTGATGCCTAGAATACAGGCTACTTCACCTATGTCCTTCATTGAGAAGCATGTCCCCAGCCAAGTCTTCACAGAGTGTAGCGAAGGGATGTCATTCCCAATGAGTAGTATGTCATCCATATACAATACAAGGAAGACAATAGTTTTTTCATTAACCCTCTTGTAGACACAGAGTTCATCTTCATTCTTGATGAAACCAAACTGTTTGATCACATCGCCGAATCGAAGATTCCAGCTCCGAGAAGCTTGCTTTAGCCCATAAATGGACCTTTGCAGCTTGCATACTTTGCTAGTATGCTGTGGATCTACAAAACTCTCAGGTTATGTCATGTACACATCCTCGAGCAAGTTTCCATTCAGAAACACGATTTTGACATCCATCTGCCAGATCTCATAATCGTAGTACACTGGAATAGCAAGTATGATCCGAATGGACTTAAACATCGCCACTGGAGAAAAGGTTTCATCATAGTCAATACCATGAATTTGCTTGAAACCTTTAGCCACCAATCGGCCCTTATAGGCATGCGTAAGTCGATCTATGTCAGTCTTTCTCTTAAAGATCCACTTACACCCAATGGGTTTGACGCCTTCAGGTGGATCAACCAAAGTCCATACTTGGTTGGTGTACATGGATTCCATCTCAGATCTCATGACCTCTAGCCATTTCTCAGAATCTGGGCTCATCACAGCTTCCTGATAGGAGGTAGGCTCATTCTCAATGAGCATAATGTCATCATGGTCAGACAAGAGAAATGAATATCTCTCAGGCTGACGACGTACCTTATCAGACCTGCGAAGAGGTAGATCTACCTGAACAGGTTGTTGTTTCACAACTCTTTATTCAACAATATCATCACCCACAACACTTTGTGGTTCCTGTTCAACCTCCATCTCAGTCTCAGTGCTATGGTCCTTATCTTAAATTTCTTCAAGATCGAACGTACTCCCACTAGTTTTTCTAGAAACAAAATCCCTTTCTAGAAATACCCCAGTCTTTGCCACAAACACTTTGTGCTGACTGGGAATGTAGAAGTAATATCCCTTCATTTCCTTTGGGATATCCAACAAAATAGCACTTATCGGATTTGGGCCCCAGTTTGTCTGAGACTTTACATCGAACGTAAGTCTCACAACCCCAAATCCTCATAAAAGACATCTTAGGATTTTCCCCTGTCCATATCGTATATGGTGTCTTTATCACAGCTTTGGATGGAACACGGTTAA
The DNA here is from genome assembly GCA_025175895.1 of Wurfbainia villosa. Taxonomy (NCBI): domain Eukaryota; kingdom Viridiplantae; phylum Streptophyta; class Magnoliopsida; order Zingiberales; family Zingiberaceae; genus Wurfbainia; species Wurfbainia villosa. The sequence goes on from CM045997.1 coordinate 39,973,971, forward strand.
GTGTGAAGGTTGTTGTGTCTAGAGCATATTCCCAAAAGGATATAGGAAGATCTGTGTGACTCATCATAGATCGTACCATATCTGATAGGGTATGATTCCTCCTTTCGGATACACTATTCCACTATGGTGTTCCAGGAGGAGTGAGTTGGGATAGAATCCCACACTCAGCTAGAGAGTCACGAAACTCATGGCTAAGGTATTCACTACCTCGATCTGATCGAAGTATCTTAATACTCTTGCCAAGTTGGTTTTGTACTTCATTCTTGAATTCTTTAAACTTTTCAAAGGATTCAGATTTATGTGTCATCAGATACACATAACCATATCTACTGAAGTCATCAGTAAATGTAATGAAGTACCTATAACCACCTCTAGCAACAACATTGAAAAGGCCACATACATCACTATGTATAAGTCCTAACAAGTCTGTTGCTCTCTCTCTGAGTCCACTAAAGGGAGTCTTGGTCATCTTGCCTAGAAGGCAAGACTCGCATGTCTCATATGATTCAAAATCAAATGAATCTAGTAGCTCATCCTTATGAAGCTGGGATAAGCGACTCTCATTTATGTGACCTAAGCGACAATGCCAGAGATAGGTTTGGTTCAACTCATTTGACTTGAACCTTTTGGTACTTATGTTATAGATGGGGTTCTCTAAGTCTAAAATGTAGAGTTCGTTCATCAGAGGTGCACTATAATAGAACATATCATTTAAATAAACTGAACAACATTTATTCTTTATTATAAATGAAAAGTCTTTCTTGTCTAAACAAGAAATTGAAATTATATTCTTAGTCAGAGCAGGCACATAACAACATTCTTCTAATTCTAGTACAAGCCCAGAGGGTAGAGATAGAAAATAAGTTCCTACAACAGCAGCAGCAACCCTTGCTCCATTGCCTACTCGTAGGTCCACCTCGCCCTTCGTCAATGCCCTGCTATTTCTCAGGATCTACACATTAGTACAAATGTGAGATGCACATCCGGTATCTAATACCCATGCTGAAGAAATAGATAGATTGACTTCTATAACATTTATACCTGAAGTAGAAGTCTCACTTCTCTTCTTCTTAAGATCTTCTAGATATGCTTTGCAATTACGCTTCCAGTGTCCAGCTTCCTTACAGTTGAAGCAAGTCCCTTCCTTGGCTACCCCTCCTTTCGATTTCAATGCCTTGCCTTTGTCCTTGGCTTGTGACTTTCCCTTACCTTTAGGCTTGCCCTTGCCTTTCTTCTTTTGAACCATCAAAATGGAGTCGAACTTTGCCTTCTTAAGGTTGAGCTCAGTAGTTCTCAACATGCTAAGCATCTCAGGTAGTGACTTATCAATTTCATTCATGTTGTAATTCATGACAAATTGATTGTAATTTCTGGCAAGGATTGCAAGATCAAGTCAGTGGCCAGTTCTTGACCAAGTGGGAATCTCAACCTATGTAGGTTTTCTATGTACCCAATCATCTTGAGTACATATGGACCTATGGGAGTCCCATCTTGCATCTTGCACTGAAACAGTTCCTTAGAGATCTCGTATCTCTCGTGTCTTGCTTGTCCTTGATATAGTTGACGAAGATGTTCAACCATATCAAAAGCATTCATCAACTCGTGTTGCTTCTGAAGCTCAAAGTTTATGGTCATGAGCATGAGGCATGACATATCTAATGCATCATCGGAGGTGCTTAATGGGCTGGACTCTAGGACGTACAATTTTATTTCTTGTTTGAGAATGATTCTCAGATTCCTGTACCAGTCCAGGAAATTAGCTCCATTGAGCTTGTCCTTCTCAAGGACAGAATGCAGGGAGAGAGTGTTCGTATTTGACGACATGACAATCTACAACATAAATAATGCAGAAAGTAAATATTATATTCCATTTATCATTTAATTAGGTCTTTAATTAAATGATGCTCCCACTGAATTATAGAACTTTTGTAGAATCGAGTCATAGATGTGGTCAAACCACACTACTAGATTCATACAAACTAGCTATAATTTTCGCGGGACAAGATCCACATCATACTACGCTTGAGTTAGCTTTGGCTAAATCGCCCAAGACTTAGTATGATCGGTAGGTAACAAATTATCAATTACATCTCTTTGCAACTCTTATTTATAGGATCAAGATCCACATTTACAAAAGAACTTGAGTTAGCTTTGGCTAAATTTCCCAAGATTTAGTGTAAATGTGATCTTATCCTATCTTTCTAACCATTGGAATATACCTATAGTTTTACCCGATCCAATTGAGTTAACTAGTTTCACTCAATCTAATTGAGCTTATTCTCACCCAAGCTTTGATAGGCGGAACCAAGATTGTCCCTCCGCACCCTACCAAGATAATATGCGTTGCTCTGCTTTGGCAGATTCAACAACAACAAATGATCGAGGTAGTGATGGGTATCAAAACTTGGTAGGCATTTCGAGTTGACTTGATTGAGATCTAATCTAATCGTGAATGTGTATCATATACGCATTAAGACATTAATTACCTTATTCTAGCATGCATCACATACATATAAGCAAAAACAAATAAGGCATTAATTACCCTATACTAGCATGCATCACATACATACAAGCAAAAAAAACAAATATATATATATATATATACTAATTAATTAATTTGTGATGAGGTCATGGCCCTACTACGATCTTCTCGAGCCAATAAGAAGATTGGACGGTCAACCTAGGGTTAGCGGCTTCTCCAAGCGCCTCCTTTGACCGTCATGTGTCGTCGACACCCTCCTCGTAACTCTATCTACAAGTGGACCTTCTACCGCTTCATTTTGTACGTTACAAACATGAAACTCGAGTTACATTCGAGTCTAAAAATCTATTTACAATAGGAATATAATAAGAGAGGCACGACGCGCAGGTCGCATATCATATACAACATGCACAACACAAAAACGACGCGCAAGCCATATTATGAATTACAATATAATTTTATCCAATCACATTGGGGTTTTTGGTTCATGACCATCACAATATCATACATAATTCTAAATTATGTATTTTACAAAAAAAATTATAATTTTTCTTATTTGCTTTTCAATTTTATGAGTCACATCTCTGTAACGGTCCCGCTAAGCGATTTCCGAGCGCGATCGCGGGACAATGCCCCTTGCGGGGTTAGGGGCAGCACCCCTACTCGCAAAATGAATCTCGTGAGTGTCTCATCTTGATCTTACAGCACCTTAAGTCGTTGTCCCAAAAGACTAGAGCGAGAATTTGCCGTTTCAGAGAGTTTTTATCGGTGGTTGAAGCCTACAAGTGTCCCAACACTTGTTGCTTCGACTCTTCGAGAAAAATACCCAAAAAAATCTATAAAATAGGAAATTTACAGAAACTTATAGATCTGTAATTTTTATATCTAATTCAAAAATTACAAAGAGCCGCAAAATTGCTTTTTATGCTATGGAAACCTCAGAAGTCGGCCATGAATCCATGCAAAGATAAATAAAATAAATTCATGTACATGTTTAGAAACACTAGATCTACTTTAGATCTATATGGAAGAGTGTTATCCTTGATGCTACGCTCTTCGCTTATCCCGCTCATCCAAACGGCTTGTCGGAACTCGAGAGTGTCAAGTGTACACTCCTCTACAAGTATCCACATGAGCAATAGGTGGAGAAGACAACCTAGAGTGTGCTAGCACTCATGAAGTCCACGGTAATGGAGGATTACGGAGAAAATCTTGAGAAGAGAGGAGGAAGAAGAAGATCTCATCAATTCCCACTCACACACCATCAAGTGTTGGCCGGCCACATTAAGGAGACTTAAACCATGCAATACCAAGAGATATGACTCTTGGTTTCCCTCATGAGGTGGCACCCCATGATGTGTCCATGATGATGTGGAACATCATCATTGGCCGGCCCCTTTGCCAAGTCATCATGATGTGGAATTTGGTCAAGTCAAACTTGACCCTTCATCTTCCCTCTCAAGTCAAATCAAACTTGACCTATTATCTCCCATAGTTGATCAAATTCAACCATTTGATTCAAGTCAATTTAATTTAATGAATCTCTATTCATTAGTTTAAATTAACTCAATGAATCAAATCTAAATTAGACTCATTCAACACTTGAATCAAATTGAGTCCAACTCAATTAGTGTAATTTGGATTACTCTTAATCCAATTTGGTTCATCACATGAACCTAATCCTCATGGTCCATCATATGAACTTAATCTCCATCTAATTTTCCTTTGTGTGTAACCCTATAGGTTCTTGTAACGTTGGCAATGCTCCTAAATCGATTTAGAAGCATAAGCAATGAGCGGTATCTAGCAACACATCATTGCTACCCAAGTTACAAGAATGTTGAGATCCAACATCACCTTTGTGACTACTAATTGTGACTCTCACAATATGTGACAATGCCTCTCTATCCTTGACATCTAGATTGACCAATTGAGGAATAGTGTTGGACTATCTGAGCAGCAAAAACCGCTTTTTGCGTTGCGGAAACCCCCGAAGTCGGCCACGGATCCGTGCGAAGGTAAATAAAACTACATGTACGTGTTTAAAAACTTTAGATCTACTCTAGATCTACATGTTAAGAGTTTACCCTTGAAGCAACGCCCTTCGCTTATCCCTCTCATCCAAACGGATTGTCGGAACTCGAGAGTGTCAAATGTATACTCCTCTATTGGTATCCACACGAACAATAGGTGGAGAAAAGACAACTAAGAGTGTGCTAGCACTCCTTGAAGTCCACGGAAAGAAGAGAGGAAGGAGAGCTTGAGAAGAGAGAAGATCCAAGGAAGAAGATGAAGTTACAACCAAAAATAACTTCACTCTAACTCCTCCTAAAGTGGTCGGCCACTTCATGGAGGGGGGTTACATGCATGCATGTAATTCCAAGAGTCAATGGCTCTTGGTCTCCCTCATGAGGTGGCACCCCATGATGTGTCCATGATGATGTGGAACATCATCATTGGCCGGCCCCCGTGCCAAGTCACCATGACATGGCAATTGGTCAAGTCAAAATTGACCATTCATCTTCCCTCTCAAGTCAAGTCAAACTTGACCTATTATCTCCCTTGGTTGATCAAATCTAACCACTTGATTCAAGTCAATTTGATTTAATGAATCTCTATTCATTATTTTAAATTGACTCAATGAATCAAATCTAAATTAGACACATTCAACACTTGAATCAAATTGAGTCTAACTCAATTAGTCTAATTTTGGATTACCCTTAATCCAATTTGGTTCATCCCATGAACCTAATCCTCATGGTTCATCATATGAACCTAATCTCCATCTAATTTCCCTTTGTGTGTGACCCTATAGGTTCTTGTAACGTTGGCAATGCTCCTAAACCGATTTAGGAACATAAGCAATGAGCAGTATCTAACAACACATCATTACTACCCAAGTTACAAGAATGTTGAGATCCAACATCACCTTTATGACTACTAATTATGACTCCCACAATATGTGACAATGTCCCTCTATCCTTGACATCTAGATTGACCAATTGAGACATAGACCGTGTCATCCTCGGTACAATCTATATCTTGACCTCCAAGTAGACTCACTCTAATCAAATAAGCTCAATATCTCATATTGACTCATTTGGGCATGACCATGCACTTAGTGATCTCACTCTATCAAGAATAACGATGTCACTCCCATCATATAGGAGGGATAGATCTCATCTACATCACTCACATCCCTCCGCATAATTTGTTACATACCCAGTAATCGCCTTTATAGTCCACCCATTTACGGGTGACGTTTGACGAAGCCAAAGTATGCAACTCCTTATGTAGGGAACCATGGTGACTTCAGGTCCAAGGACTAATAGTCGTACTAATAGTCACATGAGAAAGTATATGACACTCATATAATGATCCATGATACTTTCTCATGGCAGGTCATTCAATATACATTCTCCAATACATATCCATGTGTCAACTTGATATCTCATATTCATGACTTGTGAGATCAAGTCATCGAGTTGACCTACATGCTAGTCTCTACGCATTAACATTGTCCCTGAATATTAATACTTGACTAGGAATGATTAAGAGTAGTGTTCTCTATATCATCTCATTATCGATTCATCCAATCGATTGATATAGATAAGAACCTTCTACTCAAGGACGTTATTATACTTAGTTATTTGGCACCAATATAAGTAAATATAATAACCATGCCTTTATAAATAGGAATATGATACTATAAAGTCCATACAACAATCATCACATGATTGGCTCTAGGGCTTTCACTAACACATAGACCGTGTCATCCTCTGTACAATCTATATCTTGAACTCCATGTTAGGACCGTTGGCGTCGCTAGAGGGGGGTGAATAGCTTTTCATGTCGATTTCATTCACACGAATACAAATATAAAAAAAAAATACAATTGTTAGTACGTAGTGGAAACACAAATACAAATACAAAAACACACAACAAACACAACGCACGGATTTTATGTGGTTTGAAACTCTAGTTCCTACTCCATGGGCGAGCCCTAGCGGACTCTAGTGATGCACACCACCACTATATCTCTTCTCCTTCTCGGTGAACACACCGGAGGTGGAGGAACCTCTCACAAGGCTCTTACAAACAATAAGAACGAGATACCACAAGCAACTACAACAAATACAAAAGCAAATAGAGAAAGCAAATAAAAACTCTTTACATATTAGGGCTTTTGAATCCTTGATTGTTGGTTGCTTTGGGATGACTTTGAAGGCCCTGAAATGCAGCAGCACTCCCTTCAATTCACCCCTCAAAACCGTCAAAAGAATAGTTGATAATCGCTGCTTGAAGAAACCCTAAAGCCTCTTCTTATAAACCTGTGTCGAAACCTCCCGAGCTCTAATGGTCGCCTCGACTGCGACCCCAGTCGAGGCGCCAGTCGAGCCACCTCGCTTTTGTGCCGCCGTCTTCATACCTGTGTTGAAATCGCCGATCCTCCGGGCCGAGGTGCACCGATCGCCTCCCCGAGGCGCTGGTCGAGCGCACCTCGCCTCTGAGCCTCCTTCCAGATCGTTGAGTTGAGTCACTAGTCGCCACCACCAGTCGAGGCACCGCCTCGACTGATACTCCATTCGAGGTGCTGGTTGAGCCCAGCTTGCTTCTGTTTGCCTACAAATAAAGCCCAGTCGACTGTTATACCTCTACAATGAGGTTTAACACCCCAAGTATGATCCCTTCATACTTGATACTCACCCTAAGCCTAGACCCAAGCCTTCAACCCACTTCCATCAGTCTCATGCCTCCTGGATCCCTCGAGTCCGTGACTCTTCATCCTTGTGCTAGCCTTCTAGTGCTTCCATCAGCTATTGTCATGCTCTCAGGTCTACCTTTGCCAAGTTCGATCTCCCTGATCAGCCGGGTCTTCCCTTGCCAAGACTCCCTGTCTGGGACTTCATTGCCAAGAGGCCACGTCTCAGGGACTTCACTGCCAAGACTCCTCGTCCGGGACTTCACTGCCAAGAGGCCACGCCTCCGGGACTTCACTGCCAAGACTCCTTGTCCGGGACATCACTGCCAAGAGGTCACACCTCCGAGACTTCACGGCCAAGACTCCCCGTTGGTCTTCCCATCACCAAGTGTCCGGTCTCCCTTGACCAACTTGGATTTTCCCTTGCCAAGTCACTAAACTTGGACTTCTCCAATAGTCTTCCTCATATGACCTTGGATGTCCCATACCATCCACTAGTCATGTGGTCAAACCACATTGTGAACTATTGTCGAACATCAAAACTCTACTCGAGTTCCACTCGAGTCTGGTCAATCATGACCTGGGTCGATTGCACCAACACTCCAAGTAGATTAACTCTAATCAAATAAGCTCAATATCTCATATTGACTCATTTGGACATGGTCATGCACTTAGTGGTCTCACTCTATCATGAATCACAATGTCACTCCTGTCATATAGGAGGGATAGATCTCATCTATATCACTCACATCCCTCCACATAATTTGTTACATACCCAGTAATCACCTTTATAGTCCACTCATTTACGGGTGACGTTTGACGAAGCCAAAGTATGCAACTCCTTATGTAGGGAACCATGGTGACTTCAGGTCCAAGGACTAATAGTCACATGATAAAGTATATGACACTAATATAACGATCCATGATACTTTCTCAAGGCGGGTCATTCAGTATGCATTCTCCAATGCATATCCATGTGTCAACTGTTGGGATGTATACTGAAAGCCTAGCTCTTTTGTATGGACATCTTTATTTTGAAATAAGAATCACATGATCATTGTTTGCACTTTTATATTTATTATATGTTGTGCATATTGTCTAATACTTTACATTGTAGATAACATGGTGCTTGGGTGATGGCACAGAAGATCATGTTATCAGTCCCTTGTAGAGTATAAGTAGAGGCTCACAACCAAGATGGTTTTGGACAAACCATTGGCATGGTTGTAGTGTAGCTTGGTATTGTTTTATCTTGAACATAGAGTTACACTAGTACACTTAGGTGTATTGAGCAGGACCGACATAGAGGTGATTCAATTTGTTGCTGACTACATAATTGAATCGGACCTCGGATATTATATTGTACATGCTCTTAATCCCGATATAATAACGGACACATGTACTTAGTATTTATTTCTTTGATTTACCAGAGGGTGAGATTTCTATGGATTAAATCAATATGCCCGGTAAGTTGGGAAATGATATTATTTACATGGTGTGCCGTTGATTATAGGAGGAATCCGTGTCCTATGTATTAGGTTGATGATGTCCCCTTGAGGAGCTCATAAGGTTCATCATGTAAACGCTGCAGGTTGACTTAGTCAACATGATGATAAGGTTGAGTGGTACTACTCGAGGAGTTAGATGTTAATTAATTGATGGTCAGTAAATCAATTAATTGACGGACATTCGATATCTTAAACACGGGAGATGGATGTACAAATAATATATGGAGCCCATATTAATTTATGGGGTTGGTGAGGTAGTTCGATGATGATCCTCTAGTGGAATGGAACATCATTGATGGATCAAGTTTGTGTGGTTCCGATCCATCGGGTGGCCAAGACCCAACTCCTCCTCATGGTCCCTATCGTAGCCTTATATAAACCTCATGAAGTCTAGATCAAATGATGGAAAACAAATCTCTAGATCCGATGATTAGGATTGAATCCCTAGAACCGACGGTGGAGATTAGATCTCTAGATCCGACGGTTGGGATTAAATTCCTAGAACCGACGGTTGAGATTAAATCTCTAGATCCGACGGTTGGGATTAAATTCCTAGAACCGACGGTTGAGATTAAATCTCTAGATCCGACGGTTGGGATTATTTCCTAGAACCGACGGTTGAGATTAAATCTCTAAATCCGACGGTTGAGATTAAAACCCTAGAACCGACGGTTGAGATTAAACCAAGGCCTAAACCTAACTCTATATAAAAGGGAGAGGAAAGGTTGGATAAGGTGGGCGGCAAGAAAATTGGGAATTAGTTCCTATATTTTTGGCTACCTCATCAATAACCAATTTTCTCATAAGTTCTATATAAGGGAGCATGGGTTGGGTGGCAACTAAGTTTTTTGAAGGGTTCATGATGGATGCTAAGGAAATTAGGGTTTTGCCTAGCATTACTTGGGCGGCAAGCAACCTCAAGGAGGAAACCCTAATTAGGGTTTTGGCTCCTTAGGTCGGCCAAGGTGGTGGAGCTAGAGGGGCGGCAACCTATGGATGAGCTTGTCTTCTTCCTCGAGGTGGCTAGCTCCTAGATCTCTCCTCTCCACCATGCTTAGGCGGCAAGAAACCTATGGAGGAAACCCTAATTAGATTAGGGTTTGGCTCTTTGGATTAGGCGGCTAGGTTTGGAAGTTATGGTTGGGCGGCAACTATAGGGGAAGGGCTCATCTTCTTCCTTCTAAGGGTTGGTGCCACTACCTTCTCTTCCTCTACCTTGGGCGGCAAGAAATCCAAAGGAAGCTTCTAGGGTTTGGAAGGTAAGGTAGGTGGCAACTATAGGGGAAGTGTTCTTCTTCTTCCTAGGGTGTTGGCCGGTTTCTATCCTTTTTCCTATACCTTTGGTGGTGCCCAACCTATTCCTCTTTTCCTCTTGTTTTCCTCTTGGCCGGCGGCACTAGGAGCTAGGGTTTGTCCCTAGTTCGGTTGCTTGGTTGTTTCCATTATGTTCTCTCTATTCTTGGGGCCGGCGGCATCAATCCTTTGTGGATTGGTGGTTGGCTCAAGCAAGAAGGGAAAGAGAGTTCTTCATTCTTTGGATTGAAGAAGATCTAAGAAGCTTCAACTTGTGGAGGATCTTCGCCCACACGAAGTCTACAAGGAGGTTAGGACATACGATAGAAGATCAAGAGGTATAAAAGTTTTATAACTTTTATTTATGATCTTTGCATGTTTCTATTCTTAATTGATATGCTAGCTTAAGTTCTTTATGTTAGTATATGTTGATTATACTAGTTTGCATTTGCATGTATTTGTATAATCATGGACCCCGAATAAGAAACACAAAAACCGGCGATCCGTCCGTCATCTCTTCCGCGGCTAACCGACTAGTAGAGTTGTGTTGCTTGAACAACTAGTTTGTTCAAGCGATCGCTCGAGTCGTTAGCACGACGACGAATTGGTTGTGCTTAGGAAACTCATCCCATCCGGATTAGTTTTCATTAGTGAAAATTTTAATCCGGGGACATGGGAGCCTATGAGCATTCCGAGAAATAGCTACAACAACAATTGCATCGAGAGCCACGGTTTCCGGTTTTGTGTGTTTTGGATTCGGTTACTTTCACACACTTATCATATATTGTGTATGCCGGATAATAGTAGGATGTGCGTAGGCTAACTTTTTTGTTGCAAGCATAAGATCCAACTATTATGGCTATATATGTGAGTATGTGATTGCATGTGTGTGTGATTGTATATTATTTAAATCCTTGGGGTTGACGAGGCTAAATTAGTATTTAATTTTTGTAATTGAATACGGCATTGTTTAGCCACTCTTTATTTTATTTTACTTTCGATCTAGATTTCATGTACACTCCCTCGTGGAGTATAGGATCGATGGATGTAAAATAAAATAGGTTTTATTCTCGGCTCGGATCTCCGGTTGGCTCGTACATGGCGTAGGAGGAGCGGACGAGGTGGCGACATGACGGGACGCATATTGGAGAACAATGCCATAATAGTTGGAAAAATTCTGATTTTTCCATATTTATTGCTGATTTGTTTTATATGCATGTTGTGTGTGCTTAAAAATTCCTCATTATCAATTTACTAAGTGAGAGAGGGATATTTTAATTAATTCCCGCGGCCTCCATTACAATTTGACATGTGATGCAACAAACTTGCACGTCGGCTTTGAGTGCCTTCCTCCCCATCGGATGAGTTTGTTTGCGGATCACTAGGTCAAATAATGGTTATAGGAAATTATCTAGGAGCGTGTGTACTTCCACAGCGGTAAGGCACATAATCCGAAATAATTCCCTTAGTACCTGTAATGGTGCACACTTAGATGCAAATAAAAAGTAGTTTTATTTGTAGGGCCGAAGAGAAACCAACTATTAATTTTATTTGTCAAAAGTAAGGTTGACAAGATAATAAAATTAATGGGTTAAACCTCCTCTTACAAATGTAGAATTCGTATACGTCCACACTATCGTGGCATGCGATATTCTCGGTGTTTGAGGTGTTGGTTGATTTCAAAATTTTATTGTTTGAGGAATCAATAATTTTTATTGAAATCTACAGTAATAATAAGCATGTTGTGTGTGCTTGAAAATTCCTCATTTTCAATTTACTAAGTGGGAGAGGGATATTTTAATTAATTCCCGCGGCCTCCATTACAATTTGACGTGTGATGCAACAAACTTGCGCGTCGGCTCTGAGTGTCTTCCTCCCCATCGGATGAGTTTGTTTGCGGATCACTAGGTCAAATAATGGTTATAGGAAATTGTCTAGGAGCGTGTGTACTTCCACAGCGGTAAGGCACATAATCCGAAATAATTCCCTTAGTACCGTGTAATGGTGCACACTTAGATGCAAATAAAAAGTATCCTCCCCATCGGAGTCACTGCTTTTATTTGTAGGGCCAAAGAGGAACCAACTATTAATTTTATTTGTCAAAAAATAAGGTTGACAAGATAATAAAATTAATGGGTAAAACCTCCTCTTACAAATGTAGAATTCGTACACGTCCACACTATTGTGGCATGCGATATTCTCGGTGTTTTGAGGTGTTGGTTGATTTTGAAATTTTATTGTTTGAGGAATCAATAATTTTTTGAAATCTAAAGTAATGATCTATGTGATTCTTAGGATTTTCAAAATTGACTTTCAGTCCACTTATTTTGATACTAAAGGAAATAAACTTATTGTACCTAAATTATATTGATTGGAAATGAGTCCAAATATTGTCTTATCTGCTAGCATGCAATCTTCAAAGAGTGTCCTCAAGCCATCATTGCTCAAAAGGGTTTCTACTTCTAAGCCGAAAGGCATGAAGAAGGAGAAACAAGGTGGAGCAAATGTGGTGGGAGGATCTCAGGGAGGAGTGAAGAAGCCGAAAGGCAAGTACTTCACTTACAAGCAGGATGGACATTGGAAGGAGGACTGTCCCAATCCAAAACAGAACAAAAGTATATCTTTTGGTCTAGTCGTTGTAACATGGTTAGCGGTGTTATCTACTGGTACCTGGTGAGTAGATACGAGAGCCACTAATCATGTCTGCAATACTTTGCAGGGGTTCCAGGAAACCCGACAACTAGCTAAAGGGGATATTACCATTTACTTGGGCAATGTCATGAAGATGGCAGCTATTGCAGTGGGAGATGTTTTATTTATTTTTTGAGAAAAATAAAGTTTTCTGGTTCTTAAGAATTTCCTTTATGTACCCTTATTTAGAAAGAATTAATTTCGGTTTCTAAATAATTTTTGGATGGATAATCTATTTCTTTTCATGACAGATTTGTTATAAAAGGAATAGGGAAATTATCTATTCAGGTACATAGATAGGAAATTTATAACTTGAACCACAAGCTCCCACGATGCAAATAGAAGTTAATAACTCATCTTCTAATTCCAATAAGAGAAAAGAACCTTCGAAGATGAACCAAACATATCTTTGGCTTCTTAGGCTTGGTCACATTAACCTAAGCAGAATTCAAAGGTTGATAGCTGATGGACCTTTGGGTTCATTAGTGGTGGAGGATCTCCTAACCTACGAATCTTGCTTGGAGGGTAAGATGACCAAGAGGCCTTTTTAAGGCCAAGGGGTATAGAGCCAATGATTTGTTAGAAATGGTTCATTCTGATTTGTGAGGTCCTATGACTATCTAGGCAAGAGGTAATCTTGAATATTTCGTCTCTTTCATAGACGATTATTCAAGATATGGATGACACTACGATCTGATCGTGGTGGTGACAACCTCTTGGGAGAGTTTAGGAACTACTTATCAGAGGTTGGGATTCAATCCCAATTGACTGCACTGCACACCCAGTGAGCGGTGTAGCAGAGCGAAGGAATATGACTCTTATGGAGATGGTTAGATCGATGATGAGTTATTCTGACTTGTTTTATAGTCCTAGAGATCAGAGGGTGATCGTTAACACGAATGCCAGATTTCTAGAGGAAGACTATGTGATAAGTCACAAGCCCAAGGGTAAAATTGTTCTGGAGGAGTTAAAGGGAAGTCACTTCTTTAGTACCACCGTACAAGAGGACATACCACATGTCACCGCACAAGGTCACAGGAGGATACAGAAGATACCTCGTCGTAGTGGGAGGGTTGTTAGACAACCTCTTAGATTCATGTTTTTGGACAAATCTTCTGATTTGGTCCCTAGCAAACATGAACCTGATCCCTAGACATACGACGAGGCAATCCAAGATATAAATACAGCATCTTTGCAAAGTGCAATGAATACTGAGATTGAATCTATGGATTCAAGTCAGGTCTGGGAGCTCTCATGCATAGCAACTCATATGGATTATGAGACGTGACAGATGGATGTCAAGACAGCATTCCTTAGTGGAAGTCTTGATGAATCCATCTACATGAAGCGACCAGAGGGATTCATTGCTAAGGGCAAAGAGCGTATTGTATATAAGCTTAATCGGTCCGTTAATGGACTGAAGCAAGCTTTGAAGTCTTGGGACATCCGTTTTGAGGAGGTAAATCTAGTCTTATGGAGTTATTCAAAGTTTGGATGAGTCTTGTGTATATCAGAGATGTGACGGAAACGTAGTGGTATTTTTGTACTATACGTAGATGACATTTTGGTGGTTGGCGACAACATCGAAGTGTTATCAGACGTAAGGGTATGGTCGTCCAAACAGTATGATATGAAGGACTTGGGAGAAGTGGGTCACAACCTTGGGGATCAAGGTTGTTGTGCTTATCCCAAGCTTCATACATAGACATGGTTTTGGATCGTTTTAGCATGCAATACTCCAAGAAGGGTTTTCTACCTTTCAGGTATGGAGTTCCTTTATCAAAGGAGATGTATCCTAGATCATCTGAGGAGATAGAGGAGATGAAGGCGGTCCCTTATGCTTCGGCAGTAGGAAGCCTCATGTATGCGATGCTCTGTACGAGACCAGATATCTGCTCTACCGTGGGCATGGTCAGCAGATATCAAAGAAATCCAGGACAGGGATATTGGACTGCGGTAAAGCATATATTGTAGTGCCTGAGAAGGACTAGGGATTATATGCTAGTTTTCCAATCTAATAGGGATAACAGTAAGTCTACCTCAGGGTTTGTGTTTACTTTGGGAGTGTTGGGTTTCCGGCACCGCGGCGTGTGTGTGTTCGATCATGTTTCGTAAACATGAGCACAGCGGAAGCAATTAAAATTAATAAATCTATATTTATTACAACACACACAACACACGCATGCTATTACAACAAGTGTAGACATAACCGTAAATTAAAATTTGCAATAAAAGGAAATTAAACTACGTTATACCTTCCGTATGACGTGTAGCGGGAACGGCATCAACCGGAACGATCCTCGTAAGAATCGTCTCTATCCGTATCCACGCCGAGCTCCTCGGGATGACTTCGCTAATTCACGAGCTTCGTCTTCGTACGGGTTACTAGCCTCGTGTTGAAGACGACGTGATCGAGAGATGATCACGATCCGAATCCAAATTCGGATCCAAAGCGAGTTCTCAAAACTCGCTTCTCCGGAGAGGTGTTCGTCAACCGTTTGACGAATCCTTCGTCCTCGACCTCAGAGGATTACCGGAGATCAAATCCCCGGTAAGTTAGCCGCTGTCGGAGCACTAACCGTCGTCCAAACAACGCTCCGACGAGAGGAGGAGAAGCTGTCCAGAAAACTGGACAGCTTGGTGGAGGAGTAGGCGCCGGCCAAAACAAGGAGAGAAAAAGCTCACCTTGATGCCGAACCTATAGGAGATCACCGGAGGGTCGCCGGAGGTTCACCGGCTGGAGCTTGGACGCCGGCAAGGGTCTTGGACGGTGGCACAAAGCTGGGCGGCGGCAGCTTTAGGGTTGGCGCCGATTAACTCCTCCAAGGAGTGGGCGGCAACTCAAGGGGGGGGCTAGGGTTTGGATTAGTTAGGGTTAACAATCCCTTAAGCCCATTTTTATAGAGAACTAATTCTCTTAATGGTTAATGGATCATATCCATAAAGCCCGTTAACCCGCTCCATTAAGATAAGTTAAAATAAACCAAACCATGATGGTTTATTTTAAGTTAAAACGAACCGAACCAACCTTTGGTTCATTCATTTAATATAAACCAAACCCTTTGGTTTATTCTCATCCATTGGATTAGAACCAAACCATTTTGGTCCATCCATTATGTCTTCATAAGACACTGCCCATCCACGCTTCCATTGCGACTGAAACAATTTCATGCTCGCTTTATGTTTGGTCCAACCAAACATAGTTTCTCTCGGTCTGAGAATCCCATTCTCAAGCTCGTTTTAAATCCTTTGGATTACACTCGTTGTGCGTGTGACCAAATAGGTTCTCGGTTTATGTTTGCCGTCTATAATTAACCATTAATTATAGAACGATCATGAGTGGCACCTAGTAGTACATCATGATCCCCAATTAACCGAAAAGATCAACGTTTGATCCAGAACTATTTCTGAAACCCTTCAGTAGCTCGAATGAATCGTGCCCCATTCCCTTCACTCATCTTATACCCACTTGGTTCAGGACATGGTCTATT
Source organism: Wurfbainia villosa (assembly GCA_025175895.1). Lineage (NCBI taxonomy): Eukaryota > Viridiplantae > Streptophyta > Magnoliopsida > Zingiberales > Zingiberaceae > Wurfbainia > Wurfbainia villosa. The sequence continues at coordinate 39,990,138 of CM045997.1, forward strand.
GTGTCAGTCCCCACTAGGCTGACTACGTCACACCTAGCCCAAGTATCATTTCCTCGTCCTACGGATTCTAGTTACTCCACATGTATCGAAGAGTACCTTACTCTAAACATGTAATACTTTGGCCAAAGACTTTAGTAACAATCCGACGAGAGGCCATGGGTATACATCTCCTCGCAAGGAGTGGTGAATCTTTTATAGGCTATTCAAACACCTTCGATCACTTCGACTTATACCCAATCATCCCGGGTCCACATCTCCTTAGAGATGTTTGCTTAAGATGTCAAAGCATAAGTCTCCATGATCAAGATGACTTGAATACCGCAAGTCAAAGGAACATCGCACTTAAGCCACGGTAAGAACTTCATTGACATATCTATATATGCAGAGAACCATATGAAGTCTTACGGCTGGTCACTCCAATGAACTAGTTACCATAACTAGCATCCACGATTAACTCCGGACATCACTATGTCTCCAGCCAGTGAGAATCAGCTGCTTGGATACACCAAGGAGTATACCTCGTGCTAGTCTCTGTTGGTGCAGTGGGCACCAAAGTCGAACCGGTATTTTGATTATGGCAAAAGGCTCAATAGTTAAGGGTATATTTGTTATCTTACGAGCTCAATTAAGTGTGCAGAAATGCTAAAGTTGAGCGGAAGGTCTGCGACACCCGGTGGGAACCGAGGTGGTCGGGCAACGCCAGAGGGACTTCGGAGGAAGCCGAGGTACTCGGGTGAAGACCGGAAGCGAGGCTACAAGGTAAGCTCGTGTGAAAGCGAAGCAAGGTCGTTAAGCGTAGATCCGACCCAATACCTCCAATGGAAGGTCTAGGTCGAGATCAAATGGTTAGAACCATCGTACTTTATATTTTAAGCTAACTTGTACTGCAGTCCAAAACCCTTTGACTACAGTCAACTGCTAGTCAAGTTCCAGCCTCGAGAAGAGCTCGAATTTCAAGGGGGTGAATTTGGACTTGACTCGTGTTTTGGTACAAAGGGTGATGTGGCATCAAGGTGGACATCCAAACCATCACCAAGCTTCCTTGTGGTGGACGCCCAAGATAAGGTGAGTTGGCACAAGATGTTTGGCTCCCATGATGTGGCACAAGTTGAATGGCTCCAACAAGTTGGCGCCCAAGGAGGTTGGAGGTGGCACAAGGTGGTTGGATGAAAACACCTCATCCTCAAGTTGGCGCCCAAGGAGGTTGGAGGTGGCACAAGGTGGTTGGATGAAACACCTCATCCTTGAGTTGGCGCACAAGGAGGTTGGAGGTGGCACAAGGTGGTTGGATGAAACACCTCATCCTTGAGTTGGCGCAAAGGATGTGGATGAACAAGTCTTGGGGGATAAGAACCTCACCTTGGACACTACCTATGTCTAAATTCATAGATCAATATCCATAAATAGACATGTTCAAGCCAAGCAAATAACAAGAATTCAAGAGCTCTCAACACGCCGTCGTAACGCCGCTACTACTACTCACATTTGCTACGACGAAGTGCCGCCGACAACGAAAGCTACATCTTCTACTTATAAGAGTTGTCGGTATATTTATTTAAGTTCTACTTCTTTAAATTGTCTTTGTGCATTAATCGTAACAAGGAAAGGGGGAGTGTCCCTTTGCCTTGATTTCTTTTTGTAATCGTTGCTCCTACCTCCAACGAGGAGGAGTGGTTTTAGTGAATTGCCCTCCGTACGTGATCAAGGATCACTAGGGCCGTGGATTAGCAATCGAAAGATTGTGAACCACGTAAAAATATCTTGTCTACTTTATATTTCCGCTGTGCATTCTCTACTTGCTTTTTACTTATTGCAAAAGTTTTTAACGACACCGTATCGCTATTCACCCCCCCCCCTCTAGCGACACTTTCGATCCAACAGTCTCGACAGAATTGATGGTGTCCAAATCCATCAATTCATCGACTAGGGATAATTCCGATACATCACAATTACACATGTAGAGATACTCACTAGTTGTGATCCAATCACAAATTCTCTCATGCTGTGAATCATATTGTGGACATTCAGTAAATGAGTTTAAGATCCAATCAAATACATAAAACATGTATACTCAAATAGTGAATCTTCATTTATCATATAAATGGTTCATACATAAGGCGATTGCCTTAGGACATCTCTCATATATTACTAACAGACTCCCACTTGGCCTAATGCCAATCGCTATGGTATCCAATACCATAAGCACCAATATGACCCTCAAACTTACTTTGAGGTAATGCTTTAGTCAAAGGATCCGCTAAGTTCCTTTCAGTGGGAATTTTCTCGATTTGTATTTCGTTCCTACTGATGATCTCTCTGATAAGATGATAGCGGCGAAGCATATGTTTGGATCATTGATGAGACCACATCAAGTTCATAGATGAACTACTTGATCCAAACCGCTTCCTTTGCTGCTTCCAAAGCTGCAACGTATTCTGCCTTAGTGGCAGAATCCGCTATAGTGTCAAGCTTGGAACCTTTCCAACTTATTGCGCCTCCATTCTAGGTGAATACATACCCAGACTAAGACATGGAATCATCCTTGTCTGTCTGGATCTGGCATCCGTATACCCACGTATCACCATGTACCCTTCTCCATATATTAGGAACACATCCTTAGTTCTTCTCAAATACTTAAGGATTGTCTTAACAGCCGCCCAATGATCCATCCCTGGATTGGATTGGTATCTGCTCGTGACACTCAGAGCGTACGATACATCGGGCCTCGTACATAACATAGCATACATGATAGATCCTATTGCGGATGCATAGGGAATCTTACTCATGCAAATCCTCTCGTCTTCTGTGCGCAGACACATAGACTTCGAAAGGTGTACCCCATGCCTGATGGGCAGATAACCTTTCTTGGATTCCGACATGCTAAACCTCTTTAGCACTCGGTCTATATATGTAGACTGCGAAAGACCAAGCAACCGTTTCGATCTATCTCTATACATCTTAATCCCAAGGATGTAGGTTGCTTCTCCCAGGTCTTTCATGGAGAATGTCTTGGATAACCAAACCTTAACTGACTGTAAGATTGACACATCGTTTCCTATAAGTAATATGTCATCGACATACAATACTAGGAACACGATCGACTCCCACTAACCTTCTTGTACACACAAGGTTCATTCGGATTTTGTGAGAAATCAAACTTTTTGATCGTCTCATCAAGCGGATATTCGACTCTGGATGCTTGCTTCAATCCATAAATGGACCGTCGCAATTTGCATACCTTGGTTTTATCAACCGATGTGAAACCCTCAGGCTGTATCATATACACGTCCTCGAGCAGGTTTCCATTAAGGAAAGCTGTTTTCACATCCATCTGCCATATCTCATAATCATAATGAGCCGCTATGGCCAGGAGCATCCGAATGGATTTAAGCATAGCTACAGGCGAATAGATTTCGTCATAATCAACACCTTGTTTTTGACGATATCCTTTCGCCACCAATCTAGCCTTATAGGTAATCACATTACCATCCATGTCGGTTTTCTTCTTGAAAACCCACTTGCACCCTATAGGCTTTATGCCTTCAGGTGGGTCAACCAAGTTCCAAACTTGGTTTTCGTACATGGAATCCATTTCCGACTTCATGGCACCAAGCCACTTATCCCTTTCTGAACTTGTCAGCACTTCTTCATAACTGGTAGGCTCCTCATCATCAATGAGTAACACGTCGTTCGATTCACTTACGAGAAATCCATATCTCTCAGGAATATTGCGTGTTCTACCAGATCTACGAAGATGTGGTGTTACAATAGGTCCAGTCGATTGCTCATCACTATGAGTTATCGGCTGTTGTGCTTCACCAGGTATCTCATCAATGTCTATTTGAGTCTCTCGAGCCTCCTCAAGCTCGACGACACTCCCACTGTTTTCTTGCAAGAGAAACTCTTTCTCTAGAAACACAACATGCCTTGAAACAAACACCTTTTGTTCCACAGGATGATAGAATTGGTAACCCCTTGTTTCCTTAGGGTATCCAATAAATAGACATTTATCAGACTTAGCATCCAGTTTGTCTGATACAGTCTGCTTCACATAAGCAGGACAACCCCATATCTTCAAGTAAGATACATGAGGTTTCTTACCATTCCATATCTCATATGGAGTGGTTGAGACTACCTTGGTAGGCATTCTGTTTAACAAGTAAACAGCTGTCTGAAGTGCATAACCCCAAAAGGACTTGGGAAGAGTTGCATGATTCATCATTGACCTGACCATGTCCAACAAGGTTCGGTTACGCCTCTCAGATACATCATTATGATGTGGTGTATAGGGTGGAGTCCATTGAGACAATATGCCATTGTCTCTTAGATAATCAAGAAACTCTTGACTTAAGTATTCACCTCCTCGATCCGGTCGAAGTATTTTAATACTCTTGTCATGTTGTTTCTCTACTTCATTTCTGAATTCCTTGAACCTTTCAAAGTTTCAGACTTGTGTTTCATCAAGAACACATACCCAAACCGTGAGTGATCATCGGTGAAGGTAATGAAGTAGCTATAGCCTCCTAATGCTTGAGTTGACATAGGTCCACATACATCAGTATGTACTAGACCTAGTAACTCTCCCACTCGTTCACCTTTTCCAGTAAAAGGTAACTTAGTCATCTTGCCTTTTAAGCATGATTCGCATGTATCGTATGAATCCAATTCAAACGATTCCAGAATTCCACATCGATGTAATTCGGACATGTGTTTCTTGCTTATATGGCCAAGACGACAATGCCACATATAGGAGTCTATGTGATTATCCTTTCGAGCACGCGTGTTGCTCGCTTCGATATTGAAAATGTCACTGGATACGTCCAACGTATAAATGCCATTACTCAAAGTTCCAGTTCCATAAAGTACGCCATTCAAAGTTATATAACAATAATTGTTACTAAACGTTAAATGGAAACCATTTCTATTTAAGCAGGAAATAGAAACAATGTTCTTTATTAGAGAAGGAACATAATAGCAATTGTCCAGTTCCAAGACTAGTCCACTAGGGAGCTTCAGCAAATAAGTTCCGATGGCGACTGCAGCAACCTTTGCTCCATTCCCAATACGCAAATTTGACTCTCCCTTGACGAGTCTTCTTCTATTCCTTAGCCCATGTATGTCATTACATATATGTGAGCTACACCCAGTATCCAATACCCAAGTGTCTAAGGAAATAGAATGACAATCAATAACGAAGATACCTGAAGAGGATGGGGCATCAGATGCCTTCTTCTTCTTCATGGACTCAAGATAAATCTTGCAGTTTCTTCGCCAGTGGCCTTCCTTGCCACAGTGATGGCAAGTGCCCTTTTGCGCTGGTTCCGCCTTCTTTGCCTTTTTCTTTCCTTTCTTCTATTCTTTTGCCTTCCTCTTAGAACCTTTCTTTGAGGAATCAACTAACAGAACCGCCTTCTCCTCATGCTTTACAGAAGGCTCCATCTTCAAAGATATTGAGGAGCTCGAATGGTGGATTCCAATTTGTTCATCCGATAGTTCATCACAAATTGCGAAACTCTTGGGCAAACAATGCAGAATTAAGTCAATACTTAACTCATGATCCATCACAAAACCGAGGGTAGCTAGCCGCTCGATGTACCTGCTTCATCTTTAGCACAAACCGCATGTACTGACGAACCTTCTTGCATCTTCGTGGTGAAGAGGAGCCTAGAGACCTCGAACCTTTCGGATCTCGCTTGCTCATCGAACAACTCATGAAGATGGAAGACCATAGTGTTAGCATCCATATGCTCATTTCGCACTGTACCATCGCCGCTAGCATGATGCAACTCGCCAACTCGACCGCTACATGTTTCGATAGACCAACATTTGGTGCTGGAGTTGCATCGCCCTTAGGACGGTCGTGAAGAGGCTCTTCAAGGACATATGCAAGCTTTTACGCCGAGAACAATTCTCGTGTTTCTAAGCACCGGAAGTTAGGCCCAGTCAGTTTGTTCGAATCCAAAATAGTGCACAAATTCAAAGACGTCATGATCAATTTATTGACCTAGAAATACAAAACGAGCATATATGAGAAAGATGATTTTAAAATGCATCAATATACATTTATTAATCTCATTCATTTTTCGAATTTCAAAAACCCCTAAATCACTTCGGGAGATTGTAGGTCCATCTCCGAATGGGCTGATATCCATCATAGTTATGAACAACCTTGGAGAGAGTCCAACAAGCCATTCATAACTACGACGGTAGGTATCATCTATACCGATTGCATATCCCTTATATGCAACTATCACAATGTGCTATCAACTAATTGAATGTTCACACATACATCGGGTTGTTAACACATTAACAAGTATGCATCATATGCATAGCACCCAACTTCACCTCCCTTTACATCGACCTTGGAGAGAGTCCAACAAGCCGATGCTGTTAAAGCCAACCCATTAATCGACATAGTTTTAATATGGTTAGAGCGCATTCAACCAATTAGCCCAGCTTGGAGAGAGTCCAACAACCAAAGCTAACGATTGACCTCGACTCTTACCATATTAGTATTAAACTATTCCATGGTTTGAACATATTCAGTTCGAAATGGGCTTGGAGAGAGTCCAACAACCCAAACAAGAAAGAACTCGGTTCTAACCATATTAATGGAAGGTGTAGGCTTTAATATTGATTAAGGGTTTTATGTCTCATCCTCTTTGCATGCAAATAACTATTATCTACATGGCATGGCATACATGGCATACATCTACATGTCACGACACGCATGGCATAATGTTATGCATCTAATGCAATTACATGGCATACAATTATGTCATGTTTATAATTTCCTTATATGTCATAACTATTTATGGAAATAAAATATGTTTAAGATTTGATTCTCCAAATCAAATCGTAATTAAATTAGGAAACAAATTTCCAAATCTAATCACATATTTTATTCATGGAATTATTTGATTAAGGAAAATCTATTTAGGAAACCAATTTCCTAAATCTTTAAAACTACTTATGGAAATAAAATATTTTAAGATTTGATTTCCCAAATCAAATCATGATTAAATTAGGAAACAAATTTCCAGAATCTAATCAAATATTTTATTTATGGAAAATATTGATTTCCATAAATACTTCCAACTTTCCAAAAGTGGAAGATTTCCATAAATACTTCTAGACTTTCCAAAATTGAAAAATTTCCATAAATACTTCTAGACTTTCCAAAATTGAAAAATTTCCATAAATACTTCTAAATTTCCAAAATTTAGAAAATTTCCAGAAATACATTATGACTATCGCAAAACCATTTTACGATTATGTCGAAACACAACCTGGGCTCTGATACCACTGTTGGGTTTCCGGCACCGCGGCGTGTGTGTGTTCGATCATGTTTCGTAAACATGAGCACAGCGGAAGCAATTAAAATTAATAAATCTATATTTATTACAACACACACAACACACGCATGCTATTACAACAAGTGTAGACATAACCGTAAATTAAAATTTGCAATAAAAGGAAATTAAACTACGTTATACCTTCCGTATGACGTGTAGCGGGAACGGCATCAACCGGAACGATCCTCGTAAGAATCGTCTCTATCCGTATCCACGCCGAGCTCCTCGGGATGACTTCGCTAAGTCACGAGCTTCGCCTTCGTCACGGGTTACTAGCCTCGTGTTGAAGACGACGTGATCGAGATGATCACGATCCAAATCCAAATTCGATCCAAAGCAGTTCTCAAAACTCGCTTCTCCGAGAGGTGTTCACAACCGTTTGACGAATCCTTCGTCCTCCACCTCAGAGGATTACCGGAGATCAAATCCCCGGTAAGTTAGCCGCTGTCGGAGCACTAACCGTCGTCCAAACGACGCTCCGACGAGAGGAGGATAAGCTGTCCAGAAAACTGGACAGCTTGGTGGAGGAGTAGGCGCCGGCCAAAACAAGGAGAGAAAAAGCTCACCTTGATGCCGAACCTATAGGAGATCACCGGAGGGTCTCCGGAAGTTCACCGGCTGGAGCTTGGACGCCGGCAAGGGTCTTGACGGCACAAAGCTGGGCGGCGGCAGCTTTAGGGTTGGCGCCGATTAACTCCTCCAAGGAGTGGGCGGCAACTCAAGGGGGGGCTAGGGTTTGGATTAGTTAGGGTTTAAAAATCCCTTAAGCCCATTTTTATAGAGAACTAATTCTCTTAATAGTTAATGGATCATATCCATAAAGCCCGTTAACCCGCTCCATTAAGATAAGTTAAAATAAACCAAACCATGATGGTTTATTTTAAGTTAAAACGAACCGAACCAACCTTTGGTTCATTCGTTTAATATAAACCAAACCCTTTGGTTTATTCTCATCCATTGGATTAGAACCAAACCATTTTGGTCCATCCATTATGTCTTCATAAGACACTACCCATCCATGCTTCCATTGCGACTGAAACAATTTCATGCTCGCTTTATGTTTGGTCCAACCAAACATAGTTTCTCTCGGTCTGAGAATCCCATTCTCAAGCTCGTTTTAAATCCTTTGGATTACACTCGTTGTGCGTGTGACCAAATAGGTTCTCGATTTATGTTGGTCGTCTATAATTAACCATTAATTATAGAATGATCATGAGTGGCACCTAGTAGTACATCATGATCCCCAATTAACCGAAAAGATCAACGGTTGATCCAGAACTATTTCTGAAACCCTTGAGCTTCGAATGAATCGTGCCCCATTCCCTTCACTCATCTTATACCCACTTGGTTCAGGACATGGTCTATTGTGTCAGTCCCCACTAGGCTGACTACGTCACACCTAGCCCAAGTATCATTTCCTCGTCCTACGGATTCTAGTTACTCCACATGTATCGAAGAGTATCTTACTCTAAACATGTAATGCTTTGGCCAAAGACTTTAGTAACAATCCGACGAGAGGCCATGGGTATACATCTCCTCGCAAGGAGTGGTGAATCCTTTATAGGCTATTCAAACACCTTCGATCACTTCGACTTATACCCAATCATCCCGGGTCCACATCTCCTTAGAGATGTTTGCTTAAGATGTCAAAGCATAAGTCTCGATGATCAAGATGACTTGAATACCGCAAGTCAAAGGAACATCACACTTAAGCCACAGTAAGAACTTCATTGACATATCTAGATATGCAGAGAACCATATGAAGTCTTACGGCTGGTCACTCCAATGAACTAGTTACCATAACTAGCATCCACGATTAACTCCGGACATCACTATGTCTCCAGCCAGTGAGAATCAGCTGCTTGGATACACCAAGGAGTATACCTCGTGCTAGTCTCGACAGAATTGATGGTGTCCAAATCCATCAATTCATCGACTAGGGATAATTCCGATACATCACAATTACACATGTAGAGATACTCACTAGTTATGATCCAATCACAAATTCTCTCATGCTGTGAATCGTATCGTGGACATTCAGTAAATGAGTTTAAGATCCAATCAAATACATAAAACATGTATACTCAAATAGTGAATCTTCATTTATCATATAAATGGTTCATACATAAGGCGATTGCCTTAGGACATCTCTCATATATTACTAACAGGGAGGTGGAGCCATAGTATGGAAGAGTGTCTAGCAGAAATGCGTGGTGGACTCTACCATGGAAGCTGACTGTATGGCAGCCTCTAAGGCGGCCAAAGAAGTTGGGTGGCTCAGGAATTTCCTAATGGACTTGGATGTGATTCCTGGTTTGCCCAGAACTATCACAATTTATTGTGATAATAATGGTGCAGTTGCAAGCTCGAAGGAACCACGAGCCCATAAGGTTAGTAAACACATAGAGTGCAAGTACCACCTGATACGAGAAATCGTTAAGGAGGTAGAAGTTGTTGTCGCCAAGATTGCATCAGAGGATGACCTGGTAGACCCTTTCACTAAGGCCCTTCTGGCGAGAGCTTTGATAGGCATGTGGAGGGAAGGGGAATCAGATGTATGGCAGTAAGAGGACAACATAGTCTTTTAGTATAAGTGGGAGATTGTTGGGATGTATACTGAAAGCCTAGCTCTTTTGTATGGACATCTTTATTTTGAAATAAGAATCACATGATCATTGTTTGCACTTTTATATTTATTATATGTTGTGCATATTATCTAATACTTTACATTGTAGATAACATGGTGCTTGGGTGATGGCACAGAAGATCATGTTATCAGTCCCTTGTAGAGTATAAGTAGAGGCTCACAACCAAGATGGTTTTGGACAAACCATTGGCATGGTTGTAGTGTAGCTTGGTATTGTTTTATCTTGAACATAGAGTTACACTAGTACACTTAGGTGTATTGAGCAGGACCGACATAGAGGTGATTCAATTTGTTGCTGACTACATAATTGAATCGGACCTCGGATATTATGTTGTACATGCTCTTAATCCCGATATAATAACGGACACATGTACTTAGTATTTATTTCTTTGATTTACCAGAGGGTGAGATTTCTATGGATTAAATCAATATGCCCGGTAAGTTGGGAAATGATATTATTTACATGGTGTGCCGTTGATTATAGGAGGAATCCGTGTCCTATGTATTAGGTTGATGATGTCCCCTTGAGGAGCTCATAAGGTTCATCATGTAAACCCTGCAGGTTGACTTAGTCAACATGATGATAAGGTTGAGTGGTACTACTCGAGGAGTTAGATGTTAATTAATCGATCACAAGAAATCAATTAATTGACGGACATTCGATATCTTAAACACGGGGAGATGGATGTACAAATAATATATGGAGCCCATATTAATTTATGGGGGTTGGTGAGGTAGTTCGATGATGATCCTCTAGTGGAATGGAACATCATTGATGGATCAAGTTTGTGTGGTTCCGATCCATCGGGTGGCCAAGACCCAACTCCTCCTCATGGTCCCTATCGTAGCCTTATATAAACCTCATGAAGTCTAGATCAAATGATGGAAAACAAATCTCTAGATCCGATGATTAGGATTGAATCCCTAGAACCGACGGTGGAGATTAGATCTTTAGATCCGACGGTTGGGATTAAATTCCTAGAACCGACGGTTGAGATTAAATCTCTAGATCCGACGGTTGGGATTAAATTCCTAGAACCGACGGTTGAGATTAAATCTCTAGATCCGACGGTTGGGATTAATTCCTAGAACTGACGGTTGAGATTAAATCTCTAAATCCGACGGTTGAGATTAAAACCCTAGAACCGACGGTTGAGATTAAACCAAGGCCTAAACCTAACTCTATATAAAAGGGAGAGGAAAGGTTGGATAAGGTGGGCGGCAAGAAAATTGGGAATTAGTTCCTATATTTTTGGCTACCTTATCAATAACCAATTTTCTCCTAAGTTCTATATAAGGGAGCATGGGTTGGGTGGCAACTAAGTTTTTTGAAGGGTTCATGATGGATGCTAAGGAAATTAGGGTTTTGCCTAGCATTACTTGGGCGGCAAGCAACCTCAAGGAGGAAACCCTAATTAGGGTTTTGGCTCCTTAGGTTGGGCGGCCAAGGTGGTGGAGCTAGAGGGGGCGGCAACCTATGGATGAGCTTGTCTTCTTCCTTGGAGGTGGCTAGCTCCTAGATCTCTCCTCTCCACCATGCTTAGGTGGCAAGAAACCTATGGAGGAAACCCTAATTAGATTAGGGTTTGGCTCTTTGGATTAGGCGGCTAGGTTTGGAAGTTATGGTTGGGCGGCAACTATAGGGGAAGGGCTCATCTTCTTCCTTCTAAGGGTTGGCCGGCCACTACCTTCTCTTCCTCTACCTTGGGCGGCAAGAAATCCAAAGGAAGCTTGGTTGGGCGGCTAGGGTTTGGAAGGTAAGGTAGGTGGCAACTATAGGGGAAGTGTTCTTCTTCTTCCTAGGGTGTTGGCCGGTTCCTATCCTTTTTCCTATACCTTTGGTGGTGCCCAACCTATTCCTCTTTCCCTTTGTTTTCCTCTTGGCGGCACTAGGAGCTAGGGTTTGTCCCTAGTCGGGTTGTAGGTTGTTTCCATTATGTTCTCTCTATTCTTGGGGCCGGCGGCATCAATCCTTTGTGGATTGGTGGTTGGCTCAAGCAAGAAGGGAAAGAGAGTTCTTCATTCTTTGGATTGAAGAAGATCTAAGAAGCTTCAACTTGTGGAGAATCTTCGCCCACACGAAGTCTACAAGGAGATTAGGACATACGATAGAAGATCAAGAGGTATAAAAGTTTTATAACTTTTATTTATGATCTTTGCATGTTTCTATTCTTAATTGATATGCTAGCTTAAGTTCTTTAGGTTAGTATATGTTGATTATACTAGTTTGCATTTGCATGTATTTGTATAATCATGGACCCCGAATAAGAAACACAAAAACCGGCGATCCGTCCGTCGTCTCTTCCACGGCTAACCGACTAGTAGAGTTGTGTTGCTTGAACAACTAGTTTGTTCAAGCGATCACTCGAGTCGTTAGCACGACGACGAATTGGTTGTGCTTAGGAAACTCATCCCATCCGGATTAGTTTTCATTAGTGAAAATTTTAATCCGGAGACATGGGTGCCTATGAGCATTCCGAGAAATAGCACGGTTGCCAACATCAACTTGATATCTCATATCCATGACTTATGAGATCAAGTCATCGAGTTGACCTACATGCTAGTCTCTTCGCATTAACATTGTCCCTGAATGTTAATACTTGACTAGGAATGATTAAGAGTAGTGTTCTCTATATCATCTCATTATCGATTCAACCAATCGATTGACATAGATAAGAACCTTCTACTCAAGGACGTTATTATACTTAGTTATTTGGCACCAATACAAGTAAGTATAATAACCATAAAGAAATGCCTTTATATATATAGGAATATGATACAACAATGTTCATACAACAATCATCACATGATTGGCTCTAGGGCTTTCACTAACAATTCGATAAAGCCAAAACTCACACCTGGAGAACTTTACATATAACTGTCTTTCCTGAAGGGTCTTCAAGACTATCTTCAAGTGTTTAGTATGTTCTTCCTGGGTTCTTGAGTAAATAAGGATGTTGTCAATGAAGACAACCACAAACTTGTCAAGGAACTCTCTAAATACCCGATTCATCAAGTCCATAAACATAGCGGGTGCATTTGTCACTCCGAAGGGCATAACCACGAACTCATAGTGTCCATACCTCGTTCGAAAAGCTATTTTCGGTATATCCTCCTCTTTAACTCTTACTTGATGATAATCAGACCGCAAGTCAATCTTGGAGAAGACTGTGGCTCCCCTCAATTGATCAAATAAATCCTCTATCCTTGGCAGAGGATACCTGTTCTTGATCGTCACTTGATTCAAGACTCGGTAGTCTATACGCATCCTCATAGACCCATCTTTCTTTTCACGAACAACACCGGAGCTCCCCACGGGGAATGACTAGGGTGGATGAATCTCTTGTCTAGAAACTCCCATAATTGTTCCTGAAGCTCTTTCAATTCAGCTGGAGTCATACGATAGGGTGCTTTTGAGATTGGGTGGGTACTAGAAATAAGCTCGATCTCAAACTCAACTTCTCTTCTAGGTGCTAGTCCTGGTAGCTTGTCAAGAAATACTCCCGGGTAGTCACATACAATTGGGACATCTTCCAGCTTTTGGCTTCTTTCTTGTCTTAGTATCAACTATATGTGCTAAATACCCAGTGCATCCACCAGCTAACATCTTCTGAGCTTCCATGGCAGACAAGAACTTCTTAGTCTTCTTCCTTGGTTCTCCAATAAACTCAAATTTGGCCTCGGTCTCGGGTTGGAATACTACTCTTCGCTTACGGCACTCAATGGAAGCACCGTACTTGCTCAGAAAATTCATTCCAAAGATGACATCATAGTCATGCATGTCCAGTAAGACCAGATCACTATAAAGCTCTCCGTCTGAAATTCTGACTGGCACGGCACGTAATCAATGTGTAGATGTTATTATTTCACCCGAAGGTAGGGTCGTTAAAAACTGAATATCTAAGATATCTGGAGTTATATCTATCTTCTTAGCCGATGCCATAGACATGAAAGAATGTGTTGTCCTAGTATCAAATAGTCCGATAGCATGCTGACTAAGGATGGATATCTAACCTGTGACTACCGTAGAAGCATTTGCTACCTCTTCCTTGGTGAGGGAGAAGATCCGAGCATTAGGTGTAACTGATGGGGCCTCTAATCTTCCTTGGGTGATGTGAGGACCCTCCAGTGCTCCTTGCATCTGATGTAGCTGAGCTGGTCTACCTCCATACTGAGTAGACTGTGGCGGAGGTAGATTAGTCTTGGTGGGGCACTGTTTGGTGAAGTGTCCCTCGACACCACATATATAACACCCGCTCATGCCCTGGCGACAAACTCCTGGATGCTTCCTCCCACACTTAGAACATGTGGGATACGTAGGCTGCTTACTGGTTGAACATCCCTTTGCATTATTCCATTGTTTCCTTTTGCCATTGTTGTTTCGCATCCAGTTCGAATTACCGCTCTGAGGTTTCTGACCTCCTGAACTTTTCTAGCTTTTGCTTTCTATCGAGGCTAGCTTCTAGTGCTTGATACTATTCATGTAATACTCCGTGATTAGAGCACTATTGACTAGCTCTTCAGTGGTCTGTGGTCTATTAATTCTACCAGCTACATTCAGAGCTATCTCCAGTCTCAACATCTTTAGCATCAACCTAACTATTTCCTTCTCAGTACTGACCAGTTCCGGACATAAGCGAGCCAACCTATTGAATTTCTTTACCGCTTCATCTACTGATAAATCCCCTTATCGGAACTCCGTGAACTCATCATAATGCTTATTGGTGACTCGCATATGGAAGAACTCCTCGAAGAACTCCGTCTCAAAGTCCGTCCATGACTTCACCACCCTCTTGGCCTTTACTCGCTCCCACCACATTCTGACATCTCCGGTCAGACAGAACGAGACACACTTAACTTTCTCATTCTCAGGCCAGTCCAGCAATTCCACTATGCTCTCTACTGTCTTGAATCATGCCTGAGCATCCCATGGTTCACTGGCACCGATTAAACACTCTGGCTTCAGCTTTTGCCATTGAATCAGATAGGCCTCTTGTCTCACCCCTCCCACTGGAGCTGTTGGTGGGTCTGGTGGGGCAAAAGATGCAGTTGGAATGGCATTCTAAGTCACTGGCTGAGTAACAGGATTTTCTCGCTGATTCGTCATCAAGGTATTGATGACCTGCTGCTGCTCTGCCACTTGCTGTTGGAGCTAAGTGACTATCTGCATCCAGGCAGGTGGTGGTACTTCTTCATTCATTCCTTGTCCTCTACGGGGTCTTCCTCAAGGCATTTCTTGCTCTTCATAAGATGAAAAGTGAAACCACTATAAGGCTATTATCACTACTTTTTATCATCTTCACATACATATCTAGGTATGCTCTATTACTTACTGTCTATCATCTTCATATATATATATGCAAGCATGTTTAACTCAAAGAGAATATTCTAGGTGAGCATGTTTAACTTAAAAGAAGCATTCCTTACTACTCATAAAGTAAATAAAGCAGATAAATACTTGCTTACTTGAAGGCGGTAGGACTGATGCTCGATGTGTGTGTGACGGAAGGGTGGAACCCGCTCTGATACCATCTTGTAACACCCACCTAGTCTTTTCACTCTCTACTATGGGAGATGTCACTACTTTACTGTCTGTTTCTTTAATTCTTCCTTATCTTACCCTGACACCAACTGTACCACCCCTCCCATAAGGGAGTCGTTACAGATTTTGTACTTTCTACTCTTACTCTGACGCTATACTCTAATCATCACACCATGTTACTATCATTCCAACATTCATGCAATATACTAATGCAATATGCTAACAACTAAAATGATAAAAAAAAACAACTAGAAACTAAAAATCTAGTTTATACATCTGCACTTGGGATCTTTTATTTTCACTGTTCCGTCGCCATATACTCCAAGCACTTCATCCGCTATGCCACCTTACTGAAGTTTTTCTTTACCTTTATCTGCAGTATAAGGAAATGCAAACTGTAAGCAATAACGCTTAGTAAGTACTTTCTATGCTCACAAAAACATGCAACGTATGAAATCATGCAACTAGTTCTCTTACCCTTAATACATTCATACACATGCAAGCATAACTAGAAATCATTTCTCTGAATATATGTCTCTTGTATAAACCATGCTCTTAAGTATTTTAAAACTTATAAATAGTGTATCTGAATTGGAATAATTAACTTTGAAAAAATTTACTTATACTTATATTGATACTTCAAATTAATAATCATCCTGAATATAGGTCCGGCATAGTACCAATGCGCGCTTTCCTAATAGGCCGGGGTGGCCAACCACCGAATCTACTAGGGTAACTGAGACTGAGGGCCTTGGCCCGTGGGCGAAACTGATGCCCGGTACATACCTTTTCAAAAGTAAAATACTTCCTTTATACTTATATTCTTATACATACTGAAAAAAATACTCTTAATCCCCTAAACCACGAATGGGGAGCACCATAAAGATCATTATACTCTTGACCCCCAAAACTGAAATGGGGAGTATACTGAAGATCATTGTGCTCTTAATCCCCAATTCGAACAGGGAGCATCTTCAAATTTTCTTTATAAAGGAAATATTTTTACATCTTACTCTACATCATGCATATAATTGTAAGCTACAACTCATCTACTACATGCATGATCATAAATCACATTCTTATCATGGATCTAAACATGATACTGAATCGAACATGACATAACAGATAAAAATCATGTAACAAAAAAACACCATGCTTAACTAGAAATAACATGCACATAAAAACCTATCAATGACATACGATAACTACTTATACAGCAGGTGAGCAATACTTACTTCCTATGCTTTTTCACCAATTTATACCATTAGATTTCGTAAAGATAAGACCTCCTACGTGTTCCTTTCCTTTAGCATGATCCTCTACCAAGTCCTTGATGAGATCCCTCTTGAAAATCCCCTCTTGAATTATCCCACGGTGGAGAAATTATAGAGGCTCCTTTTTTTTTTTGATTCCACGAACGAAGATCGAGAGAGAGAGAGATGAGAGTTCGACGACAGAGGAAAAAATAACGAAGATCAAGAGAGAGAGAGGAGGAGAGAAATTCTGTGGTGAGAAAAAATGAGAGAGAGGAAGATGAGGGCTTCGGCGGCTGGAAGGGTTTTCGGCGTGGAGTTTAAGGAGAGGAAAGAAAATAATATATATAAATTAGGATTTTTTTTTAACCTAATTACCCCTTTAAATGATTAGCCAAATTAACCAACTTCTCTCTTTTTCCTGTCTATAGATATATTCTATTATATCCTACTCATTGGTAATCTTATGACTTAGTGGTGGAAAGCCTATTCCCCCAAACCAAGGGTTCATGGTTCGAGCCCCGGCTAACAAACCATTTATTCGAATTTTTTTTTTATTTCTATTCTTATTCTTATTTCTATTTTCCTCTAAATAAAAAGTATAAGAACAAAAATTTGGGTTGTTACATCTTTTTCCAACAGGAACCTAAATACATCCTCGAGGGTTTCTCCTCCATCATCCCCGCTCCCCATCAACGACCTCACCATCCTCCTCCCAGTACTAGCACCCTCTTCACAGGTTAGCTCAAAGGAGGCCTCCGCCTTCCTGTCCCCAAACCCTTCTTCGACATACTGGTATTCTTCGGCATACCCATCAATCAATTAACTCCCAACTCCATTTGCATCCTCACTAAAACCCTAATTGTTTTTAAACACCTTAACATCCCTCATACTCTCCATATCTTCTACTACCTATACCAACTGAAAATGATTGACACCAGTGTCTTTTACTTCATAGCACACCAAGACTACCAATTTCTTACTGACATGCCTACTTCTCATAAAGGCTAGAAAGATTTATACTTCTTCATTCCCATGGATCCTCCTCTACAATTCTACTTAACCTGGAGAACTGCACTCCCCCGACTCCCCGAATTAAAAGGCATCAAGTCTTATTAAAACTTTTCTTAAATCCAACCTCTACTTAAAAACAAGTGATACAACATTACTGAACTCCTGCAAGAACCCATACTGCCTTACTATGGGTTATCCCCTATTCCTTCCATCGAAGCTCATCCTATAGATACAACTTCCCTACTTATTACATGCTTATTCCTCATCATTTACTAACATGTTGCTTTACATATTTTTCAGAAGATATGATGCATGTGGCCATCGCCAAGACCCTAACAAGAAAGCAGAAAAAGCGAAAAGCTCCTGAAACAACTATCTACTCACCTACCAAACAGCCTGCCTCCTAATCATCAATAATTATTTCCAACCTTACCACATACTATTAATCTTACTTATCTTTACTCAATTTACATCTTTCTACAGGTTCCTTCTAAATTTCTTGCCAACCCAATATTAACCATTGAAGAACTAGGAAAACCTCCTTTTTCCATCACCTTACTGACCTTGTTTATATCCCCCTGATTCCTCATCAATTCCACCCCCTCTTGACTTAACACATCCTATATAATACTTCGTTCAGTTACATATTGCCTATCCAGGAGTTGGATTTGAGACTTCTTTCTTCCTCCTAGCCCCATAATCCTTGATAACACAGCCTCATCCCCACTTGATTTACTGATACAAGTCGTATCAGACGCATACCCAGCTAATCCTCCAATATCTCCGAATGCACTTCCCCTATCCCCACCAAGTCCTGATTCACCCAACATACTTCCCTTGCACCCATCAAACACTAACACCTCGACCATACCTCACATTACCAATTCTGATATATACCAATTTCTCTAAAAACTTCATCAAAATCTAACCCTTGTAAGCTTTCTTTTTCTTTGCTGATTCATACAACCACCAATATATTTCTAACATTGTTGTTTACCACCTTCTTACAGAACACTTCCAAACTGCATCATCCCCAGGAATGGCTAAAAGGGTCTCATACTCAAACCCTTCAACCTCTATCTCCGCCCAGAGATACATTATCAGCTGACATCCCTCCAATAGATCCTTCCTCTTCAAAGGGTGTTCAAACTAGCCCTTTTGACTCGGATGAATGGTCAAAAAAGAAGAAGTTTACCTCCAACAACAACAAGCACTTCAAACCCAAATACAAACCCTTACCGTAGAAAGAGACCAACTATTATCAGAAAAAGCAGCCAGCTCTATCCAACACAAACATGAACTACATTAAGCTGAATGGAAGAGGGTCTGCAAAGATATAGAGATTCGTTCACTTCAAGAAAGAGTACAACTCCGCAATCAACAACTAGAAGCTCTTCAATCAGAAATGTCTACAGCTAACAACAAGGCCCAAAACTGATACACAGAGAAAGAGACTAGCACTTCTTATTTGACTAGTGCTTTCAACCTCTAGATGACCTCCGAAATTCCTATGAGGAGCTCAACCACAAGGCCAACGACAACATTGTAGAAATACAATTTCAACTATCAATCTTTAGCCAGCATGTTCAACGCATATCAGACGTCTGCAATGAACAAACTCGTCGTGTCACTCAACTCCAAAAAGAACTCTCAATAATGCGGGAATCAGAAGAAGAACGTTGGGTGACCCAAGAAACTTAATTATTAACCAAGATGACCTCCAAATATAGGAAATATTTTCAGAGAGGATTCGAAGGAGCCTTTCAAGAAGCCAACGAACAAGGATTACTTTCTTCAGATCAATCTACTACAATTTTGGACATGGAAGTTGTATTCAATAAATTCCCTATAGAAGATTTTTATGCTAAATCAGATCAATGACTATAATTTCTATCATTTTAATGATGAGTATATTTTACCTTTTCTGTAACCTATTTGTATTTGAAATTTATTTTTAATGCATTCTCCTTACTCATACTTAATTTCATACCTGCATTCTTACCACTGGGCCATAGCGTATATATCTCAATATCATAATACAAATAATTCTTTACACCAATTACACTCAGGTATTTTTGTAACCCAAAAAAAATGAGTCCCTCCCTAACCGCTTATTCACCTCTTATCTTTACAACAACAAATTATCCTAATTCCTTGACCCCACCTATTCTTCCATAAGCAGGAAAAACTGTTATTTCTCTCTCTTTTTTCTCCCCTCCTTTCCTATATATACAGATCATACCATCACTATCTCTTCCTACTTTTCTATCTCCCTACCTCCCACCTTCCAGAAACGCAACTATATCAAAGAATGCATCCTTTTCCTTCCCAAAACCTCCGCCCGTGGTTTGCATATACTCGCTCCAAAATAACAAGTGATCAATGTAGATCTCTATCTCATCGACTACAAATTCCTTCTAAATTTTATCTAATCCTAGCTACTTCTACCGAACGTCCTCACTTACCTCCCGGGCATACCAAAGCCTTCTTCATAGAACAACTAGAAGTTGGCCTCCATTTTCCCCTTCATCTCTTTTTCCTATAAATATCTGAGTATTTTTCTATTCCTCTAAACCAATTAAGCCCTAACTCCTTTCTCTTTATACTAGGATTTTATCTTATCACCTCTTACTTAACAATTACCCACTCACCTTTCTTATTCCACTATTTCTTTCAGCTAAAATCATCAGAAGCAAGCATCTTTTACTTCCAAGCCCGCTCTGACTTTCAATTTCTGACTAGTATCCCTTCTTCACACAAAGGATGGAAAGAACACTATCTTTTTATACATCCTCCTTCCCCTTTTACTTTCCCATCCACCTGGTTATATACTATCCCTCCTCGTCCTTCCCTAGGTAATTATCGAGACAACACTGAATACCAACTGATCACCTTATCATTAGCAGATGAACAATTTAACCTGAATCAACTACTCACCAAGCACTTACCTTAATCAGAACGAACCACCCTATCCTACAGTCGACTAATACTCTAGGTAATATTTGTACCAACTATACTCTTGTGAATTTATATAACATGCATTCATTTTTGCTCTTTGCTTGTACAGAATCACTCCTATTACAAGCTTCCAACAATGTTCGACCACCTTCCCACATAAACCCGATTAAACCTTTACTTCCAGACCAAGCTACACAAAATCTTAACTTCCCCATAACTAATTCCCCAAAGCTTCCTGTTGGATCGAAGCGGATCGCTAGAGGGGGGGGTGAATAGCGATAAAAACTTTTCTTTTAAATCGTTCGATAGACAATTAAACGCAGCGGAAATGTAAATAAAAACTAAATGAGACAAATAGTTTTTTTACTTGGTTCGTAGCCTTCGGCTACTACTCCAAGGCCCTAACGGTCCTAGACCGTGTACGGAGGGCAATTCACTAAAACACTCCTCCTCGTTGGAGGTAGGAGTTTTACGATTACAAAAGTCTTCGAAGCAAAAAGATAGAGAGACAAACCCTCTCTTCTATTAAAGTAAAATGCAACGAAAAGCCTCGATTAAAAAGAATTGCAATATTGAAAGCAATAACAAATTAAGATTATACCAACAACTAAACAAAAGAAACTTTAAGCTAGGGTTGTTGGTAGCACTTCGTTGTTGTAGAGTCGTCGGAGAGTTGCAGCGTAACGGAGGCTTTTGAGCACTTAGAATTGAGGATGAAACCCTAGGTTTGACCCTCCTTTTATAGCCTTTAAGCCCCTCAACGAATGGGTCTTCAACCAATCACAAATGGGCACAAAACTTCTTGAAAAATGGTGATAAAGCTTGACTCCTCGAGGCTGATTTTTGACCACTGGTTGAACTAGCCGGTTGAGCTGCGCGGTTGAAGCCCAGTCGGTTGAACTGATGGCCAGAATTTTTGACTACAATAAAGAGTTAGCTCAAAACATAAGCGGATTCGACGGCCACTTGCCGTCCGATCTCAACATAGACCTTCCATGGGAAGTCTTGGGTCGGATCGTCGCCTAAGATCATCCCCGTAAAGAGGATACGACCTCACTTACGCTCGCACACATGAGCTTACCTCGATACTTACGTGTCGCTTTTGCTTCCGGCCTTCCACTCGATTCCTTCGGCTCCCTCCGAAGTAACTCGAGTGTCGCCCGACCACCGCGGCTTCCTCCAGGTGTCGCTAGCCTTCAGCTCCAGCATTGAGACTTTTCTGCACACTTGATTTAGCTCGTGAGATAACAATATAAGCTTAACTTTGTATCGTTTGCTATAATCAAAACTTAGGTTCGACTTAGGTGCCCACTGCACCAACAATCTCCCCCTTTTTGATTTATGGCAAACCGACATACAAAGTTAAGACAAAAATAAGTATGAGATTATTCATGAATGAATAGGAGTATATAAAAATTCTTTTTCAAGTGCTCCCCCTTGAGGAATCCTCCCCCTTGACCGAGGGTGAGTACTTGAGAAAGGGTTTTAACTCTCCCCCTTGATATGTGCTACTAAGAAAAAGAATTAAGTAACCGAAATTACTTAATATTGGCCATAGTGTTTAAAATAAGTTTTAAGTTAAGAAACCAAATGATTTCTTAACCTTGGACTTTTGTTAAAAGTTTAAATAAGTTTTAAAAACTTAAAGTTAACTTTTGGTTTAATTATGAAGTAAGAGTTAAGTTATCAAAAAAAAATTTTGACCCCTTAACTTTTGTCCTTTTTCTCCTTTTTCTCCCCCTTTTGCCGTATATCGAAAAGAGTAAGGGGTGTGTGGAAAACAAAATAAATGTTAAATTTAAAGTCCAAACATGTTCCACATTTTTATTTTTAAAAATAATATACTGAAAATAAGTTCATCTATAAAATGTTCGACTCATATTTGGCTTGATTGATATGAAGGATCAACCAGTCCTGGTCAGAGTCGGTTAGTATGTATGATTATACTCCGTGGTTCATAGCGATGCACTAGCTCTACATCTGGAACCAGGAGTAAGGTCCTAACATCTCACGCCCATCTACGTGGCTAAGTACACAAACACATTAGTCCTATGTGTTGTGAGATGTATTGGCTCCTTAAATCTATAGGTGCATGATATCTAAGGTATGTCCTATGCTAGTTCCATGAAAAAAAAGTAAGAAATAGTAGTAAGAAAATATAATTTGCAAGTTCCTATTCTATTACGCACATGCCTAATCTTCGTCTCAAGAGACTAAATTCGGCTTCGGGTAGTGGTTTAGTAAATATGTCTGCTAGGTTAGATTTCGAGTCAACATATTCGAGTTGTATGGAGCCGTTGGCTACATGTTCTCGAATGAAATGGTGTTTTACCTCTATATGCTTTGTCCTTGAATGGCATATAGGGTTCTTAGTTAGATTTATCGAACTTATGTTGTCTACAAAAATTTTAGTTTTGGTGAAGTCCAACCTAAAGTCTCGGAGAGTGTGCTTCATCCAAAGAAGCTGAGTTACACACTCACCCATCGCAACGTATTCGGCTTCGGTGATAGATAAGGCAACACAATGTTGCTTCCTACTGCACCAACTCACTAGACTTGAGCCGAGTAGTTGACAACAACCACTCGTGCTCTTTCTATCGAGTTTACTACCGGCATAATCCGAATCGGAGTAGTCGATTAGTTCGAACTCCGTAGATCTAGGGTACCAAATACCAACGTTAAGTATACCCTTAAGATATCTAAGGATACGCTTAACTAGGGTTAAGTGAGACTCCTTAGCACAGGTTTGAAACCTGGTGCACATACTTACTACGAATAGGATGTCGGGTCGACTCGCAGTTAAGTATAGGAGACTTCCTATCGCGCTCCTATAGTACTTTAAGTCAATGGACTTACTTTCTGGGTCTTCTCCTATGTTAACATTAATCGCCATTGGGGTGTTTATTATCTTAGCGTCTTGCATTCCAAATCTTTTAATTAACTCCTTAGTGTATTTTTGTTGATATAGGTATATACCATCCTTAGTTTGTTTAATTTGTAGACCTAAAAAGAAACTTAACTCGCCTACCAAGTTCATTTCAAACTCACTTTCCATGAGTGAAACGAACTCATTTAGTAAGGCTGAGTTAGAGGTTCCAAAAATTATATCGTCTACGTAAATTTGAGCTATGAATATTTCTTTACCTAAGGTTTTTACGAAGAGAGTTGGGTCAACTAAGCCTTGGTTAAACCCTTTTGACTTAAGATGGATTGAAAGTCTCTCGTACCAAGCTCGAGGAGCTTGTTTAAGTCCATAGAGAGCTTTCTTAAGTTTTAGAACATGGTCGGGTTTATCTAGATTTTCGAATCCGGAGGGTTGGCTAACATAAAATTCTTCTTTAATGTATCCATTTAATAATGCCGACTTAACATCCATTTGAAACAGCTTAAATCCTCGATATGCGGCATAAGCTAGCAACATTCGAATGGATTCGAGTCTAGCTACTGGGGCATAGGTTTCGTCGTAATCTAAGCCTTCGACTTGACTAAACCCTTTGGCGACTAACCTAGCCTTGTTTCTAACTACTTCACCTTTATCATCAAGCTTATTTCGAAACACCCACCTTGTTCCAATTATCGTTTTGTCTTTAGGTGGTGGTACTAATTCCCACACTTCATTCCTAGTAAATTGAGCTAGCTCTTCTTGCATTGCAATAATTCAATCGGGATCAAGAAGAGCTTGTTCAATTGATTTGGGTTCTATCTTTGAAATTAAGGAAATTTGACTAAGGTTCCTATAGGATGCTCTAGTTCGAACTCCTAGATTAGGATCTCCTATCACTTGATCGATAGGGTGGTTAGTCTGAATCCTAGATTGGGTTGGGTTTGTGTCACCTAATGCTTGATCAATGGGGTGACTTGGTTGAACATTAGTTTGGTTGGAGTCATCTATCACTTGATCAATAGAGTGACTTGGTTGACTTAGGTTAGGATTAACACTAGACCTGATCTCCAGATCAGAGTTAGGTCTAGTATGAATCGGCTCACTAATTGGGGTTGCCGGGGGTTTTGTAGGTTCATGTCCTTCATCAAATACTACATTGATAGTCTCCTCGACTCTAAGGGTGTCGTGGTTATATACTCTATAAGCTCGACTTGTAGTCGAGTATCCTAGAAAGATTCCGGTCATGGTCTTGGATGTAAATTTCCCTAGGTAATACTTAGTGTTTAGGATATGTACCTTACACCCAAATACCCTAAAGTACTTGATGTTAGGTATTTTATCGTGATAAATCTCGTATGAGGTCTTAAGGTGCCTCTTTACCATAAGGATTCTATTTTGGACATAACATGTCGTACTCACGGCTTCTGCCCAAAACCTATCGGGTAGGTCATATTCATTCAACATGGTCCTAGCGGCTTCTTGTAGAGTTCGGTTTTTCCGCTCCACTAGGCCATTTTGTTGAGGGGTCCTAGGGCAAGAGAATTCATGGTGGTATCCGTTTAGGTTACAGAAGTCGGTGAACCTTTGATTTTCGAATTCACCACCATGATCGCTTCTAATTCTTTTAACCTTAAGGTTTTTTTTATTCTCGATTAATTTGAATAAATTGATTAATTGATCTAGGGTATCATTTTATGTTTGATGAACCTAACCCAGGTAAACCTGGAGTAGTCGTCAATTATGACTAAGCAATATTGACTTTTATTGAGTGACTTGGCTCCATGTGAATCGAATAGATCCATATGCAGGAGCTCAAGTACACTTGAGGTTCGTTCTTGGTTAGTTAACTTGTGTTGTGTCCTAGGTTGTTTTCCTTGTTGACAAGCATTACAGATTTTATTAACCAAATTGTTAAGGTTGGGTAAGCCTCTGACTAGGCCACTCTGACTCATCTTGTGGACGAGTCTTGGGTGAGTAAGTAAGTCGTGTCGATGCCACAACCATGATTCCTCTTCCTGTGTCATAAGACATTTGGCTGAGGATTTGATTAAGTTAATTGTATAAATGTTATTTGTCCTAGTTCCTTTGAGTATTGTTTTAGTTGTTTCATTTGTTTTAATTACACATTCATTTTCTAAAAATACGACCTTATAATCATTGTCACATAATTGGCTTACGCTAAGCAGGTTATATTCAAAATTCTCTACAAGTAATACATTTTTAATAACAAAATTCGAGTTAAGCTCGATATCACCTGATCCGATGATTTTGAGCTTGCCGTTATTCCCAAAGGCTACCGATCCTTGTCGTTTGAATCGAAGCTTCGCGAATTTGAGTTAATCCCCGGTCATGTGTCGGGAGCAACCGCTGTCTAACATCCATTGATCCTACACACAAGGTGGTTGGATTGGATGTTAGATTATTATATTTTTTAAAAAAAAATTGGTTGTAAGTTGTTAAACCTAGGTCATCTCACCGGAGTCTATATGATCAAGCATGTTATACTTATGTGTTCTTTGTGAGATGACTTCTAATTAAGTTGATTAAGTGCATTTATGTTTAAGTAATGTTAGATTTGGATTTGACCCTAGGCTTGTCAAGTTTACCTTTTCAAGATCATGGCTTCCAGGTCGTGGCGAGGCACAGGGGCCTTCTTTTATCGGATCATCGACCACTTCCTTAGACAAAGCCATTTTCAAGAAAATGATGACTTGACTTACCTAAAATTATTTCCTCGTCTAACTAGTTATTTTTGAAAAGAGGCTCCCCGAGGCTCAATCTTTTCGAAGGATTTTAGTTGATTATTTGAAAAGAGGCTCCCCGAGGCTCAATCTTTTTGAAGGATTTTAGTTGGTTATTTACGTGTTCTAAGTGAGTTCACGAAAGAAAAAAAAAATCTAAGCATGAAATTTCTAAGTTAAAACACAAACATGTTTTGTACTGGCTCCCCCTAGACCGTTGAATCGGTTCGGTCTATCCACATAGTGGATTTGGTCCTTGGGAACCCAGTACGAGTTGGATCCTAGAGTTGAAATCAAAGTGGTCTTAGGGACCCATGCTTGGACACATTTTTTATGTCTACTTACGATTGACATATACGACTTATTGGTCGTGTTTGAGCTAAACCCTAGTCCGGCCTTGTTGTACACGGCCCTTTGCGATCCAAGTAGGAGGTCAAGTCCTTTGGATCCCAAAGTAAACCTTTCCAACGTATTCCTAAGATCTTCGACTTGACTTTTCAAGAGTGAGTTCTCAACTTCGAGTTTTTCAACCCGAGTTGAGTCCTTCTCTTGAACTCGACTAGTCGAAGAGGTTAGGAGACCTCGTGTTTGAGGAGTTTAACTTCCTCAACCAGGGTCTCGACCTTGGACTCGGACTTAGCTAACTTCCTAGACAAAAACCTAACCGTATTATGTAAAGTATTAAATAAGGTTCGACTCACCTTAAGGGTATCTTTTGAACCGGATGCGTATCCATGGCTTGACTTGAAGGTAGCCGTGAGTCCGAGTCATCCTCGAGGTTCGACTCAAGTTGTGTTCGGTCTCCGTGTCGGACTCAATCGATTTCGCCATGAAGACGTGGTCTTCATCTTCTTCGGATGACGCTTCTTCCCATGTCGTATTGAGGGCCTTCTTGTGCTTAGGTGCTTGGTGGTTGAGCTTGGGGCACTCGGACTTTATATGTCCAAACTCACATACACTCATAACACCTAATATTAGAACTTTTAGGCTTACCTTGGTTGGGTCGAGTTGTGGTTCGCTTTTCGTCCCTTGGCTATCCTTGAGCTAGGTTCATTAGTTGTGATCAATTCGGGTCAACTTCTTCTTGGACTCATCTTCCTCCTCGGTTGGTGGTGGCTTGCTTGCGATTTTCTTCTTCTTTGAACCTGCGAACAAGGCTATACCTCTCGAGTTCGAGTTGAATTTGCTCATGTAATTCAAAATCCGAAAAGAGTTCATCTAATCTAAGTTTAGAAAGGTCCTTGGAGACCTTGTAGGCATCGACCATGGATGCCCACAAGGTAGTCCTCGGAAAAGAGTTTAGAACATACCTTATAAGGTCGCGATTTTTGACCTTTTGCCCGATTGCGTGTAGGTTGTTGACTTTGTCTTGGACACGGGCGTGGAGTTGCATCGGGGACTCGTGTTCCTGCATTTTTAGTGTGTACAATTTATTGAACAACAAATCACGTTTGCAAACCTTAGCTTGATCCGATCCTTCGTGTAACTCGATCAGCTTTGTCCAAAGGTCCTTTGCGCTAATGAAGGGGCCGACGCGATTTAACTCCTCCTTGGACAAGCCGCATTGGAGGATTTGTGTTGCCTTGGCGTCAGCTTCGACTTGTCATTTTGTCGCAATGGTCCATTGATCATAATCCAAGGAGTCACCCACTTCATTAGTCGGAAGTGTGAAACCCGTTTGGATTATGATCCACATCTCAATTTGGGTTTTGAGAAAGCATTCCATCCGACCCTTCCAATAACGGAAGTCATCTCCGTTGTAAAACGGAGGTCGGACGGTGCTAAAACCCTCGAGATGGGCCATTAGAACAAAAGACAAAAAGGGACGAAGACGAAGAAACTAGCAACGACAAAAACACAAAACAAGGTACTAAGACTCGCGTCTTGGATTAGTAGTGTGGGAGTAAATTTAACAAAGCGAAATAAATCAGAAATAAACAGAAATAAAAGAAAAATAAATCTGTGAAAATGGCTAGAATGGTGGTTTCACCAAATCTTAGCAACCCCCGGCTTTGATACCAATTGTTGGATCGAAGTGGATCGCTAGAGGGGGGGTGAATAGCGATAAAAACTTTTCTTTTAAATCGTTCGATAGAAAATTATACGCAACGGAAATGTAAATAAAAACTAAATGAGACAAATAGTTTTTTTACTTGGTTCGTAGCCTTCGGCTACTACTCCAAGGCCCTAACGGTCCTAGACCGTGTACGGAGGGCAATTCACTAAAACACTCCTCCTCGTTGGAGGTAGGAGTTTTACGATTACAAAAGCCTTCGAAGCAAAAAGATAGAGAGACAAACCCTCTCTTCTATTAAAGTAAAATGCAACGAAAAGCCTCGATTAAAAAGAATTGCAATATTGAAAGAAATAACAAATTAAGATTATACCAACAACTAAACAAAAGAAACTTTAAGCTAGGGTTGTTGGCAGCACTTCGTTGTTGTAGAGTCTGGGAGAGTTGCGTGAGCACTTAGAATTGAGGATGAAACCCTAGGTTTGGCCCTCCTTTTATAGCCTTTAAGCCCCTCAACGAATGGGTCTTCAACCAATCACAAATGGGCACAAAACTCCTTGAAAAATGGTGATAAAGCTTGACTCCTCGAGGCTGATTTTTGACCACCGGTTGAACTGGCCGGTTGAACTGGCCGGTTGAACTGATGGCCAGGATTTTTGACTACAATAAAGAGTTAGATCAAAATATAAGCGGATTCGACGGCCACTTGCCGTCCGATCTCAACATAGACCTTCCATGGGAAGTCTTGGGTCGAATCGTCGCCTAAGATCATCCCCGTAAAGAGGATACGACCTCACTTACGCTCGCACACACGAGCTTACCTCAATACTTACGTGTCGCTTTTGCTTCCGGCCTTCCACTCGATTCCTTCGGCTCCCTCCGAAGTAACTCGAGTGTCGCCCGACCATCGCGGCTTCCTCCGGGTGTCGCTAGCCTTCAGCACCAGCATTGAGACTTTTCTGCACACTTGATTTAGCTCGTGAGATAACAATATAAGCTTAACTTTGTATCGTTTGCTATAATCAAAACTTAGGTTCGACTTAGGTGCCCACTGCACTAACAATTCCTACCCCCATAGCTTCATCCAATCCTATTCCTCAACCCTTCCTTCCTTCACCCTTAACCGAGGATCTGTCAAATTTCCTTTTACACAGCATTAACCTGGTTAGTATCTGTTGGGATCGATCGATTGGACGGCTAGAGGGGGGTGAATAGCCCTCGTTCGATGATCGTCGTATTTTGTTCGTCTACAAAGCGTTAGCGCAAGCGGAATATACAAATACAAACAAAGACAAACAAAATATAAGCAAGCAATACAGACACCGAGATGTAACGTGGTTCACGGCTACGCCGCTAATCCACGGTCCGATTCGTCCACGGTGAATCACTCCGAAACCCAATCACTATTGGTCTCTCCTTTGCACCAAGCTAGGTGGAGGTAACCTTTACAACACAAAGATCACTCTTCTACAATGGAATAAAGATTAGAGCTAGTAGAAGAGTGGGAAATCGTTTAGGGCACTTTGGGAGTAGTTGGGTGTTCAAGCATTAACCCCCCAAAGCCCTAACCCTTTCCTTTTTATAGAGGAAGAGGGTTTCTTCCCGTTGACACGCGAGGCGATCGGTGATGGCACCCATCGGTCAGGTCGCTGCTTAGATCAATAACGGCTGCTTTCCACGTTGGATACCATCCAACGGTACTGGCATCAGTCGACTGATGGCACCATCAGTCGACTAGTGCTCGATCAGTCGAGTGCCCAGTCGAGTCGACTTCATTACGTACCCGTGCCGCGGTGTCATCGATCGGTCATTCATTCCGTCGATCATTGCTGCATCGACATCGATCATTGCCGATCCATGGCGATCGGCCAAGCACTTGGCCGGTCTTATACGATCGATCGACCCATTGACTCGGAAGCGATCGGGGTGTCGGAAAACCCATCCGACACTTGCCAAATGGCGTTTCACCGTAAGAGCTACCTTCCCGGGTTACAATCGCCACTCATCTCCTGAGTCCTCGCTCAAGTTCTCTTCGCTCGCCACGCCCCTAAGATCAGCGACGGCCTCGCAATGCTCCTTCGCCTCTTGCCTCAAGTCTACTTCCTCCGGCTTCACTCCAAGCTTCTCGTCCGGCGGTCCCCTGATGCTCCAAGCGCACGGCTCGCAGTTATCCTTCACCGACTCAAGGCACGAGTCATGAGATGTGAAACTCGCCATGGCTCCATGTGCGAATTACTAAGTCCTCGCACGACTTCAACGCATATCAAATCAACAATACCAACCCAACTTAACCCCTTTGCCACACCATCAAAACCATATCACGGCAAGAGATTGCCCTAATAATCTCCCCCTTTTTGATGTGTGGCAATCCGTTTAAGTTAGGTAAAAACATTTGATATAAATTTTTAAGGAAAGAAAGCATGTAAACATAAACATTTGATAGCAACATGCAACTCCCCCTAAATCTCTGAAACTCCCCCTTAATTGAAACTCCCCCTTAATCTCTCCCCATATCATAATTAACTTAAACATATTCATTTCTCCCCCTTTGACACCATCAAAAATATGAATACTAAGTTAAGAGCATATGGCATCAAGTCTAATAGAAAGAAAATACCACAAGTTGATAAAAATTGAATTCAATTCCATCGGTCCGAAATGTGCCATCAATGATGGTTCGGATACTCGATCGACCGCACGTGAGTTTTGGAATTTCTGATTTTTCTGGCCGAATTTCAGAAATGCATAAAAAATTCCAAAAAATTTGAAAAATCATGAAATTTGGGGAACACATTTCATTTAAGTGTATCTATCAGGGAAAAATAGTTTTTCATGAAAAATCATTATATTTTCACGTTTTTGCCAAAAATCCAAAAGCTTTAAAAACTACTAGGTTTTTGATCATGATAGTATCAAGTTTAACACCAAGTTTTGGTTCCAATTGTTCCAAAACATGAATACATGTATTTAAAGGTAAGAAATTGTTTTGAAAACATATGAAATATCCAACCATGATCTTTGGGCAATATGTCTATGAATTAAACATAAGCCTTCCCCATGATTGGTCTATTATTGCTATGTTGATACTTTAAATGACCATCTAAATTTCATAGGCATTAGTGGACATTTGTATCATCCTAACATCTCACTCATGCTAAGTTTTCAATCAAGGTAGCCTATAGTGAGTGTGAGATGCATCCTAGGGGGTATTTGAATATACTTAACCAATGTATTCATGCAATTCTATCATGGTCAAGTATCAACCTAACAATTAACATGATCATAATGACATATATGAATGAATTCTACATTATGATCATGAAACTCATGTATTCATCAAATAATAGTCATGCATTAGGTATTATATGATGACAATAAACAAAGTATTACCTAAAGCATGATTCAAACCTATTTCTCATGATAACGTGCCAAATTTCAAAAACATAAATCATGATTGAAAATATACATAGCAATTACATTAATCATCATGATTTAAGCATTATTATCTATTTATGGGTACGTTATCATCACCCAACACTATCTAAAAAATGTTGTCCCGTCATCCTAAGTCAACCAAAATATGATATTGATTAGGTCCATGTGGTTGACTACCCTAGGGGTATCCTAACCCTTAAGGATGGATTTTGGAACCCAAAATAAGTTTTTTCCTATTGGGTTCACTAGATATTCCTTGGGGATCCATTTTCTAGCTATTACCCTCTTTTTATCTTGTCTCCTAGCTATTAGGCATTTATAGGCCTTTTTATTTTTCTTTTCTTTGTATCCTAGGCCTTTCTTGTTGAAACTAGCTCTTTGGCTCCCTAAGATCATATTTAAGGTGTTGGAGCCAATTGTGAATTTCTCTAGGGCTTTGGTTAAATAATCTACCTTTTCCCTTAATGCCCTATTTTCCTCTATGCATGCATCACTAACATCTAAAGGCATATAATCATGTGAGCATGCATCATCATGGCAAGAAGAATTATTTTCATTTAAGCATGCATTTTCTAGCTTATTTTCTAAATCCTTAATTTGATTAAGCATGCTTTTATTTTTCTTTTTCATGCCAAATAATTCCTTAGTTAAACTAGAAATTATGGAAACTATTTTCTTAGGAGAGGCTTTCGTTACCATAGTTTCCATATCCTCTTCTTCTTCTTCGGATGAGGAGGATGTGGAGGCTCCCCCTTCATTTGAGCTCTCCCCACTTGAGCTTGATTCTTCATTTGAGGAGGAGGAGGAGCACTCCGAGTCATGAAGGGCCATTAGTGCTAGGTTGGAGTAGACATGCTCTTCTTCTTCGGATGAGGAGGATGGGGCAACGTCATCCCATGTCTTGGCTTTGAGAGCCATTGACTTTCCTTTTTCTTTGGCCTTCTTCTCCTCTTTCTTCTTGCTCCCCTTCTTCTTCTTCTTTTCTTCCTTCTTTTTCTTCTCTTCCTTGCTCTTGTTTAGGAGGGGACAATTATCCCTTATGTGCCCCTCTCCTTGGCAATTGTAGCATATGACCTTCCCCCTTTGTCTTCTATTCCTATCATGAAATTTATCAAATCTAAGATTCTTAAATGCACGCCTTACCTTCCTTACCATGTAGGCTTCTTCCGTGCTATCCATGGGGGAGGTAGAGGCTTCATCGGATGAGGAGGAGGGGACTTCCATCTTCTTTTTCCCCTTATTTGCCAACAAGGCTACTCCCCTTGAATTTTGGACTCTAGGCTCTTCTTGTATAACTTCAAGCCTTGTCTCATGAAGCTCCATGGTTGAAAAGAATTCCTCCAAGGTGCTCACTTCTAGGTTCTTGGAGATGTAAAATGAGTCCACCATGGAGCTCCATTTTGAGGACCGGGGAAAGGCATCTTTGGCCTTCATTACCATATCCCAGTTTGATAGCTTCTCACCTACACTTGTTAGCCCAATTAATATTTCTTTAATTCTAGAATGTAGGGAAGTTACCTTTTCTCCCTTTTCAAGCTTAATATTTGATAGTTGGGAGCGGAGGAGATCTCTTCTCGCTAGCTTGGCTTCCGAAGTGCCTTCATGAAGTTCAACCAATCTCTCCCACATCTCTTTGGCACTTGAGCACTCCCCTATTCTATTTACTTCTTGTTGGGGGAGGACATTGTATAGGTAGTGCTTGGCCTTTGAATTTGCCAAGTATTCTTCTCTTTGTCTCTTGCTCCACCTTGATTTCTCCAATGGCTCCCCATTTTCGTTCCTAGGCAACTCGAAACCGTTTTCCATAATTAACAATATTTCAAAGTCGGTTTCGAAGAATACCTCCATTCTCTTTTTCCACCAAGAGAATTCGCCGTCGAACTTCGGTGGGTGGATGTTTGAGCCGGCCATCTTTAGATGAAGTGTTTGTTGTTGCGGTTAGTCCTCGACAAATGACTTGGCTCTGATACCACTTGTTGGGATCGATCGATTGGCCGGCTAGAGGGGGGTGAATAGCCCTCGTTCGATGATCGTCGTATTTTGTTCGTCTACAAAGCGTTAGCGCAAGCGGAATATACAAATACAAACAAAGACAAACAAAATATAAGCAAGCAATACAGACACCGAGATGTAACGTGGTTCACGGCTACGCCGCTAATCCACGGTCCGATTCGTCCACGGTGAATCACTCCGAAACCCAATCACTATTGGTCTCTCCTTTGCACCAAGCTAGGTGGAGGTAACCTTTACAACACAAAGATCACTCTTCTACAATGGAATAAAGATTAGAGCTAGTAGAAGAGTGGGAAATCGTTTAGGGCACTTTGGGAGTAGTTGGGTGTTCAAGCATTAACCCCCCAAAGCCCTAACCCTTTCCTTTTTATAGAGGAAGAGGGTTTCTTCCTGACAGCCGATCGATGGCACCCATCACGATCGGCCAGAGCCTGCTCCAATAACGGCCGCTTTCCACGCTGGATACCATCCATCCAGATCGCATCACCGATCCGATGGCACCATCGATCCGACCGGTGCTCGATCATGAGTGCCGAGTGCCCAAATGAGTCGACTTCATTCCGTGCCGCAGTGTCATCGATCATCGCCATTCATCGATCGCTGTCGACATCGATATCCGACATCGCCGATCCCCATGGCAATGATCCAAGCACTTGACCGGTCTTATACCAGTCGATCGACCCATCGACTCAGAGCAGTCGACTGGTGTCGGGAAAACCCATCCGACACTTGGCCAAATGGCCAAGTTTCACCTAAGAGCTACCCTTCCCGGGTTACAATCGCTCACTCTCATCTCTCGGAGTCCCTCGCCTTTGAAGTTCTCTTCGTTCTCGGCCACGTCCCTCGGCAGCATCAGGCGCACGGCTCTGCAATGCTCCTTCGCGTCTCTTGCCTCGAAGTCTACTTCCTCCGGCTTCACTCCAAGCTTCTCGTCCGGCGGTCCCTCGGATGCTCCAAGCGCACGGCTTCCGCAAAGCAGTCCTTCACCGACTCAAGGCCCGAGTGATGAGTTGGTGAAACTCGCCATGGCTCCATGTGCGAATTACTAAGTCCTGCACGACTTCAACGCACATATCAAATCAACAATACCAACCCAACTTAACCCCTTTGACACACCATCAAAACCATATCACGGCAAGAGATTGCCCTAACAGTATCATATTTCCTTTATTATTTCTAATTGATACTTATATTCCATCCTTTTAGGGTTTTACAAGCATAACTCATCTAAACAATCAATGGGCTCAATATACTACTATTCTGAAAAAGGAGTTACAAGAATGCCAAGCTTGTGAAACATCCCTACAACATGCTTACCAAAAAATCGAGAGAGAACTACAAGCTTCTCTCATAAAAGCACAAGTTGACCGAGAAGAACTTTTAGCCCTCCGATTCCAAACAACTTATCTACAAAATACTTTGGACACTAAACAGACTCAACCATCATCCAAAGAAGAAAACAACACAGTTCAAGAAGAAACATTTTGGTCCTCCACTAAAATCAACGACCTGTTTCTCGACCGAGGCTTTGGCTTCCTCCAATGGGGCTTTCAAGACTGTGTAAATCAATTCCGAGTAGCATGATATCCTCCTTCAGGACACTCCACTTCTTTCTTAGATCTAGACAAGACTATTGATTGTACTCCTCCTCACTTATTGTCTTTTCCTTTTCCAGCAAATATTGGAAAAAATATAAACTTTGTATTTATCACATTTCGTGCATTTTATTACAGAATAATCATCAATTCTTTTCCTTACATTTTGCTTCCAGAAAAAATAAGAACACTATTTTTACAAAATTAACCACAAAAATAAGGATGCAAATTATACATATTCCATAGCCAAGCCAGAAACCTTCCTTGTGCATCCTTCAAGTAATAAGCCCCTATCCCCGCTGACTTTCTACATGGAAAGGACCTTCCTACTCAGGTCTTAATTTACCTTTACATCCCTCTGCAAATACCTTTCTCATCACCAAATCTCCTACCTGAAAAGATCACAGCACCATTTTCTTATTAGATGCTCTAATCACCTGTGCCCTATATTTTTCTATATGATAAAAAGCATGATCCCTCTTTTCCTGAATCAAGTCCAACTCCATGTGCCGAGTTGCTGCATTATCACCTGAAGTATAAGTTGTCGCCCTAGCAAATTCTATTCCTAACTCTGCAGGTAATACTGCCTCCGTATCATACATCATGCTGAAAGGAGGTGCTCCTGTGGCCCTCCTAGGAGTAGTGCAAAAGGACCATAATATGTTAGGCAATTCCTCTACCCAACTACCCCCTATATGCTCCAATTTAGTCTTTAACCCATTTACTAATTCTCTATTAGTGACTTTAGTCTGCCCATTACTTTGAGGATAAGCCACTAATATAAACACTTGCTCAATTTTAAAATTTTGACACTATTTTGCTAACTTTTTACCTTGAAACTATCACCCATTATATGATAATAATTGCCTAGGTATACCAAAATGACATATTATATTTTTCCATAAAAATATCAATACCATCTGTTCTATAATACAAGTTAAGGGCTCAGCTTCCATCCATTTAAAAAAATAATCAATAATCACTAATATAAACTTTTTCTAACTTGTCCCAATCGGAAATGACCCCACTATATCCATGCCCCACTGGTCAAAAGGACAGGATGACACAACTGACTTCATATATTCAACCGGCTGATGCTTCCAGTTGTGATGATTTTGACAACTTTCATACTATTGTACTAATTGACTAGCATCCTTCATTAGGGTAGGCCAAAAGTAACCAACCAAAATTACTTTCTGAGCCAGCGACCGATTGACTATATGACTTCCACAAGCTCCTTCATATATTTCTCGTAGTACATAATTTTTCTCCATTTTCCCTAAACATCGCAATAAGGGTCCGACCCTAGTTCTTTTATATAAAACTCATTTCAATACACAAAAGTGAGTAACTTGTTTAAACTATTGAGCACATATAGGATCCCCAACGACCTTATTATCCTGAAAAATGTTAACAATTCCTTTCTCCAATCATCCTCCATCAATTCTTCATATTTCTCACCCTGAGGCAACAATTTAATTTGTGCAATTACTTCTCTAGTACTCCAATTTCCCAAAGAGCTAGCTAATTGAGCCAACTCATCTGCTCACTGATTTTCTACTCGGGTAATCTTTTTTTTTTTAAATATTTCTGAAAATACCCCTTAGCCTTTTCTACCAACTCACAATAATTTTGACATTTATCATCTTTAACTTCAAATCCTCCACTCGTCTGATGTACTGATCGAACGATTTTTATTGTCGCAATACCGTTCCAAATTTATTTACCGAACCCCCTAACTACACTAATGCAGTATAGGACTGACTCGGGTCATCTCCCAACGAACCTAATGGTTGGACGTTTATTTTTAAATAGAAGTAAATACTGGAGGTTTTCACAATTTATCAATTATTAATTCCCGGGAAACTAACCTAATGCAGGGACAAATGCAAAAAGTAACAAGCAACTATCCTAATGCGCAAAAGTAAGTGATCACGCACCGCATTGTCACTATACGGTACAATGATCAAACAAATATGAACAATTCAACCATGCACCGCACTGTCACTATACAGTACACTGATCAAACAAAGGTGAACAATTCAACCATGCACCGCACTGTCACTATACGGCACAGTAGTCAAATAGTCACTAAAAACTGCAGTAAACGAAATGCAATAAACGAAAGCAATTCAACCATGCACCGCACTGTCACTATACGACACACTAGCTGAAGATTAACTCAAACGGGAAAGGACAATTACACTAAAGGAAGTAAATCTAACCACTAGGAAAACACTGTAAACGAATAACAATACTCACTAAACTATCAACTAGTTACCATGTGCACGATTTACCACACAGACATGATACAACTAAACATCAGTGAAACACTACTGCACACTAAGAAATCAATACTAAAACAATACTGATAAAATATAGTGCACATTAGGGAGCCAACGATGTAAAAATACTAAAATACCCAAAGTGAACAATGCAGTAAAACAATAAGAAATACAATACTGAATTAACAGTGAATCAATAAAGTAAATCAATAGTCAACCACAAACACCGAAAAGGTACCACCCTCTCCGGTGACCTATGACAATACCGAACACTCTAAGGGTCTCAGGATGCAGATCTCTCATCGGATTCCGACGAGAGTTGGATCGATGCGGTAGTTCACAGCTCCGATGTGGATGCGGGGCTGCCGTGACCACGAGCAGTCAATGTGGATGGAATCGGATCTGGTAACTGATACTCGTCGTCACCCGCTGCTGTTGAAGACCGCCCAGAGTTGGAAGTAACGCTGCCGCCGGAGTTGGAAACTGATTCTGCAGGATCCCGACAGTAGCAAGTCACCCCTAGCTTCGTGTGACCACGTCCCACTAGGGTAGCTCAACTCCTCCGGTGAGGGCTCTGAAGATCGCCGGTGAAGACAGGTGAACTCCACTGCTCAGTCGATGGAGTGTCGCCGCCCAAATGCTGCTGCAAGCTCCGCCGGACCGAAGAGGGAAAAGTCCGCCGGGTGGAATGGACTGGGGAAGAACTAGGGATTGCTGGAATTGTCGTTGGAGTGCTGTGTGGAGCTGTCGCCGCGCTCGCGAGTGGAAGACGACGCCGCCCGCTGCTGTTCTGTGTCGTGCGATTCTAGCACAGATGGGAAGAAGTTGGATTTTATCTCCAATTTTCTCAACCGTCCGATTGTGCCGGTTTTGATCTCAGCCGCCCAAATGCATCTAGGTTAATTGACTTCAATTAAAAAGCTGATCCATTTCATCCAACGGCTGAGATGAATTTGATCTTGATCAACGGCTATCATTGCTCCGATTTGGCTCTTTCATGTTCCCTAAGAAATCACATTCACCCGTGAAAAATAATACTGAAATTATAGGGAATAAACAATTAATTTCAATTAAATACAACATGCAAAAGACATCATGAATAACCATAATTACCCAAATCAAAGAGCCTAAAATCCCCAAATGTGAATAAAAATCACGCGATAAAAATGCGACTATCAAATTCCCCCACACTTATTTTTGCGCATCCCGAGCAATAATAAAAACACAGAAACACTAACTCCCTAACTCGTTTCCCAAACAGTACTTAGATCAATAATTCAGAGACAGAAAGAATAAGTTACTTAGGATCACCAAATTCATCCGAATCTAGGGTAATCAAAAGATTTGACTCCTACAGCAGTCAACATGTATGATGATTTACAGTCAAATCAAATAAACCAAGCCTGATACAAAACCTCCCAAATGGATATATGCACTCATGCTCACATAATGATCATAGGAGTGGGGTACCCTCAAAACACTATGTAATAATGTCCTACCATATGCTTGCTTTTCATCTACTTCTCCATCGCTATCAATACATTCCATACATGAATCAAAAGGATTTATAGAAATCAAATAAGATCAGAAGTGAATTGCAAAAGAAACATACCAAAAGATATAAGGAAAAGAGCAACAGTAGAAGAATTGGAAGAATAAACCTGATAAATTGCATGTAGGAGTGTGGAGGGATATATTCCAATAACTATCCAAGAACATAACACTCACAACATCTCCATTCTATTTCCATAAGCCACAACTTTAGCTAGCTGGGGTAATCACCAAATTGAGAATATCTCAAATTTGAAACTGTAGTAAACATGAATAATAGACCACACATTTAAATCCTTTACAATCAGATTCAAAGGCATCAGCTCCTACTGGAGCACTTCAAGCAATAAGTGACTTTAATCCTCTCATCTTGTCCATACCGTAAAGGATACTCAAGCTTGCACATTCAGCTTCAAAGGCAAGCAAACAAGATCACGACAAGTATGTTTCTGGTGCTTTCAGAAATTTACTGCTCAGAACATTCTGCAGCCGGTGATTCAGAAATTGCAACTCTAGCTCCAATTTAAGTGCACAAATTAATTGCAGATATAAACATCTCCATAGAGATGCAGAAACTCTGAATCAGACCTTCCATATCACAGCCTCTGCCAATTCCTGAGACACTGCTATCCATGGTTGAGCAACAATTTACAGATCTCTTATACAGACCGTATCTAGCTATCTAAGCTTGCAATTTTAGTGTATTACAACAGGTAAACAAGAACCCTACAAATCGTTTTCCAATTTATATCTCAGGTAATTCCAATTCTGCAAATCTGAACATTGCAGAAATGTTTAGGCCTACATTTCATTTGAAGTTTCAGCTTTTGAAAGGAGCTTTGGAAGATTATAAGAACACCATCATCTTTTGATAACTCTGTCGTAAATAACTCGTATTTGCAGTAACAAATTTTCAACCAAATACACATCCAGAATTCCATGGCTTAGTGTGAACTCTGCTCTACCCAATCTCTAAATTGCAACATTTTATCTCTGAATGCAGATTTCCCTACATGTCTCACACTCAGTAGAGGGTGCTTTTGAGTTGGCCTTTTTCTTCTTTCCTCTCAATGAAAAGTTAGAATTCGTACGTGAAACTTTTCTTTCCAGTACCTTTGCCATCTTGAAAATTTTTATCAAGTGGATATGCAATTACTCTAGCTCCATGGGTAGCAAATCCTTCCTCCACGTGTTTTGCAGCAGTTTGCCTCCAAAGATAATTGGATTGATGCTTGATTTTTCTGAATCTGTGATCTATGACTATAGATACTTGGCTCATTCATTTCCTTCATAAACACATTCTGCAGGTAAGGAGAATTGTGGTTCTAAGAAAATAGAATTTGAATTCATGTGGCAGTTACAAATTATCAGCTTCAGCAGTTTGATGCCTGGGTTGTTGATTAAGCATTCTCAATTTATCAAGTCAATTTCCTCCTTAGCATACTCCAATTTCCTGCTGATACTCCTGCTCAGATTTATTTTTCAAGCTGCTCTGCTGGTTGAACTTAAATCATCTTGCCTCTTCTTGAACTGCCCATAACAATTCCTCGGTGGAGTAGATGGTTATGGAACTCTGGGCAGATACCAGGCCACCTTGTTGCATGGGAGCAAGTGCTCCTAGCTGCAATGAACTAAAAGAATTTCCTTGGACATTGTCAAATGTAGATCCAGTCTGTAATGCATTTGAGATATTCCATTGAGATGTAACACCCAATTGTGCTGATCATGGCACAGAACCATGTTGCAGGCCTTACACAATAGGTGCCTGCATTGAATTTGAAGAACCTTGAATATTATTTTGCTGATTTGTATAGTTGTCATGTTGTTGCAGTTGAGAATTTTAAGTTTGCTGTTGTTGCTACACGAATTGAGAATTGCTGGGATGCTGAAATTGTTGTTGTCCAGTTGGCTGTGAAGGGATAACTTTGCTCTTATTTGAAGCTAATGTTGTGGACAGTTTCCAGGTGATACCACTTCCCTTCAATTCAAAAATTTCCTTAGATCATTCTAGAATTTCCAATTCCAATTCATGCATCACTTGTGCTTTCTTCGATAAATTTCTGACTTAACTATTTTCCAGCTGCACTTTCAACCTCTGTATCCAATTAACAGCTGAGCCCAAAGTTGTTGCATCAATGGACTACTATTTCTGTAATTGAGTTGTTGTTTCTGGATTTTCAGATTCAGAACAGTGGATGCCAATTTCAGATTCAACCCAATTCAATCCAGATCTTGCACGTACAGCTCCTAAAAACCTGATACAACCAAACACATTCAATCCATTCCTAAGTTCTGACTCCATAAGCAGAATTTTAACTTGTTGGCCTTGTAATCTACATCGTAATTTCACAAAGAATCGGAGGTGTCTGCACCCTTGTTGAGGTTGAAATTGCACGATAGTTAAGGATGCTATTGGTATGACAATTCGATAACGCCGCCATTTCGGTAATCCATCTAGATCAGTACATAGCTTCAACAACAAGTATTTCCAGCAGTAGTTCCAATCTCTCAATTTCACTACCATTTTCATAGCTGTAGGTCGATTAAGTTCTGAATGGCCAAGCTCTATAGCAAATTTCTGCCCAATGAAACAGTATATCCTCCCCCACACTTAAGAATTTTGTCCGTCTCGGACAAACAATTTAACAAGTTATTCTTCCAATATGAGAACAAAAGCTAAGAGAGAAGATAATCCTCGGTGGAGTAGATAACAAAGACAATAAATGGCAAATGTAAAAATATGACATGTAAGACAACATGGAAGGATCAAGTGGATTAGACAAGCAATACAAGTAAGGAAAAGAATCAAGAGTGAAATCCTTCATCATATTCATGCAATTAAATGTTATTGCAATCGTGAAAAGACTCAAAGCAAGTTCTGGAGTAACAAGTATCATATGTGTATCACACCAAAGTGGGTAAATGATGAAAATGGCTTAAACCTCACTAGGTGAATAAAAATCAAGCTTGGTCTATCAATAAAAAGTTCACCATCATAACAAGTGACCGCATGCAAGTGAAGTTTCTTAACATACACCAAAAGAATCCATAATTCGATGATCAAACTTAACTAATTTTTACTATCTCTGAAGTGATACAAAAGCATGCATAGGGAATATTATTGGACTAAACAACAACTGAACAACCAAAAAAAAAACTAACAAACAAATAACCTAAGTCATCAGGCAAATAAACAACCAACACTACTAAATCCAAACATGCAAGGTGTTGGGTTTTTCGAGCCGCAAAAACCGCTTTTTGCATAGCGGAAACCTCGGAAGCCCCATCCACGGATTCGTGTGAAGATGTATTAAAAATAAAACATGTATGTGTTTATATAAAACCCTAGATCTACCTTAGATCTACATGATAAGGATGTTACCCTCGTAGCGACGCCCTTCGCAAATTCCGCTCGTCCAAAAGGTTTGCCGGAACTCGAGAGTGTCAAGTGCACACCCCTCTATTGGTATCCACACAAGCAATAAGTGGAGAAAACACACCCTTGAGTGTGCTAGCACTCTATGGATGGTTCGGCCAAGGAGGTTGGGAGAGGGAGAGATCTTTAGGGAAGTTGATCCAAGGTTGAAGATGAAGTTGTGTAACCCACACAAAATGAATTACCACATGAATAACCATCAAGTGGCCGGCCACTTCATGGAGAGGGGCTTACATGCATGCATGTAACTCCCATGACCCTTGGTCTCCCTCATGAGGTGGCACCACATGACAAAGTCAATGATAATGTGGAGCATCATCATTGGCCGGCCATGCCAAGTCATCATCATGACATGACATTTGGTCAAGTCAAACTTGACCTTTCATCTTCCCTCTCAAGTCAAGTCAAACTTGACCTCTTATCTCCCATGGTTGATCAAATCTAACCATTTGATTCAAGTCAATTTTAATTTAATGAATCTCTATTCATTAATTTAAATTGATTTGATGAATCAAATCTAAATTAGACTCATTCAACACTTGAATCAACTTGAGTCTAACTCAATTAGTCTAATTTGGATTACTCTTAATCCAATTTGGTTCATCCCATGAACCTAATCCTCATGGTTTATCATATGAACCTAATCTCCATATAATTGCCCTTATGTGTGTGACCCTATAGGTTCTTGTAATGTTGGCAATGTCCCTAAATCGATTTAGGAATATAAGCAATGAGCGGTATCTAGCAACACATCATTGCTACCCAAGTTACAAGAATGTTGAGCTCCAACATCACCTTTGTGACTACTAATTGTGACTCTCACAATATGTGACAATGTCCCTCTATCCTTGACATCTAGATTGACCAATCGAGGCATAGACCGTGTCATCCTCGGTACAATCTAAATCTTGAACTCCAAGTAGACTCACTCTAATCAAATGAGCTCAATATCTCATATTGATTCATTTGGGCATGGCTATGCACATCGTGGTCTCACTCTATCAAGAATATCGATGTCTCTCCCGTCATATAGAAGGGATAGATCCCATCTACATCACTCACATCCCTCCGCATAATTTGTTACATACCCAGTAATCGCCTTTATAGTCCACCCATTTACGGGTGACGTTTGACGAAGCCAAAGTATGCAACGCCTTATGTAAGGAACCATGGTGACTTCAGGTCTAAGGACTAATAGTCATACTAATAGCCACATGAGAAAGTATATGACACTCATATAACGATCCACGATACTTTCTCATGGTGGGTCATTCAGTATACATTCTCTAATGTATACTCATGTGTCAACTCGATATCTCATATCCATGACTTGTGAGATCAAGTCATCATGTTGACCTACATGCTAGTCTCTACCCATTAACATTATCCCTGAATGTTAATACTTGACTAGGAATGATTAAGAGTAGTGTTCTCTATATCATCTCATTATCGATTCAACCAATCGATTGATATAGATAAGAACATATTACTCAAGGACATTATTATATTTAGTTATTTGGCACAAATACAAGTAAATATAATAACCATGCCTTTATAAATAGGAATATGATACAATAAAGTCCATACAACAATCATCACATGATTGGCTCTAGGGCTTTCACTAACAATCTCCCACTAGCACTAGTGTCAATCATCATAGTATCTAATACCCAATAACCTAGTGTGACCATCATGCTTTTTCTGTGCCAAAGCCTTAGTCAAGGGATCTACGATGTTAGCCTCTGTGAGTACTCTGCAAATCTTCACATCTCCTCTATCGATAATCTCTCGAATGAGATAGAAGCACCGATATATTCGTGCTCTATTGTAGAATCAGCAACTGTGTCCTGCTTGGAACTCTTCCAGCTCACAGCGCCACTATTCAAGCAAAACACGAACCCTGACTGCAATCTATAATCATCCTAGTCAGTTTGGAAGCTGGCATCGCTGTAACCCTTTACAGCTAGCTCCTCATCGCCTCCAAATATCAAGAAATATTCTTTAGTCCTTCTCAAGTACTTAAGAATATTCTTGACTGTTATCCAGTGACGCTCACCTGGATCTGACTGGTATCTACTCGTCATGCTCAAAGCATACGAGACATCAGGACGAGTACACAGCATGGCGTACATAATAGATCCTTTAGCAGATGCGTAAGGGATCTTATCCATGCGATCTCTCTCATCTCTAGAAGAGGGACTTTG
Source organism: Wurfbainia villosa (assembly GCA_025175895.1). Classification (NCBI taxonomy): domain Eukaryota; kingdom Viridiplantae; phylum Streptophyta; class Magnoliopsida; order Zingiberales; family Zingiberaceae; genus Wurfbainia; species Wurfbainia villosa. Next base: position 40,035,065 of record CM045997.1, read on the forward strand.
AGTCTTCGAAAGACTCACACCATGTGACATCGGCAGAAGTCCCTTCTTGGAATTCTGCATGGCAAATCGTAGTAATACCGTGTCAATGTATGTACTCTAACTTATGCTAAGCAATCTCTTAGATCTATCTCTATAGATCTTGATGCCTAGAATACAAGCTGCTTCACTTAAGTCTTTCATTGAGAAGCACGTCCCCAGCCAAGTCTTCACAGACTGTAGCGAAGGGATGTCATTCCCAATGAGTAGTATGTCATCCACATACAATATAAGGAAGACAACTGTGTTCCCATTAACCCTCTTGTAGACACAGGGTTCATCTTCACTCTTGATGAAACTAAACTGTTTGATCGCATCATCGAATCGAAGATTCCAACTCCGAGAGGCTTGCTTTAGCCCATAAATGGACCTTTGCAGCTTGCATACTTTCCCAGTATGTTGTGGATCTTCAAAACCCTCAGGTTGTGTCATGTACACATCCTCGAGTAAGTTTTCATTCAGAAATGTGGTTTTGACATCCATCTGCCAGATCTCATAATCGTGGTATGCTGCAATAGCAAGCAAGATCCTGATGGACTTAAACATCACCACTGGAGAAAAGGTTTCATCATAGTCAATACCATGAATTTGCTTGAAACCTTTAGCTACCAATCGGCCCTTATAGGTATGTGTAAGTCCATCCATGTCAGTCTTTCTCCTAAAGACCCACTTACACCCAATGAGTTTGACCCCTTCAGGTGGATCAACCAAAGTCCATACTTGGTTGGTGTACATAGATTCCATCTCAGATCTCATGGCCTCTAGCCATTTCTCAAAATCTGGGCTCATCACAGCTTCCTGATAGGAGGTAGGCTCATTCTCAATGAGCATAACGTCATCATGGTCAGACAAGAGAAATGAGTATCTCTCAGGCTGATGACGTATCCTATCAGATCTGCAAAGAGGTAGGTCTACCTGAACAGGTGATTGTTCCACAACTCTTTGTGCAACAACCTCATCACCCACAACACTTTGTGGTTCCTGTTCAGCCTCCATCAAGGCCTCAGTTCTATGGTCCTTATCTTGAATTTCTTCAAGATCGAAGGTACTCCCACTAGTTTTTCTAGAAACAAAATCCCTTTCTAGAAAAACCCCAGTCTTTGCCACAAACACTTTGTGTTGACTGGGAATGTAGAAGTAGTATCCCTTTGTATCCTTGGGATATCCAACAAAATAGCACCTATCGGATTTGGGTTCTAGTTTGTCTGAGACTTGACGTCGAACATAAGCCTCACAATCCCAAATCCTCATAAAAGACATCTTGGGATTTCTCCCTGTCCATATCGTATATAGTGTCTTTATCACAGCCTTGGATGGTACACTGTTAAGGGTAAAGGCTGCTTTATCTAGAGCATATCCCCAAAAGGATATAGGAAGATCTGTGTGACTCATCATAGATTGTACCATATCCAATAGGGTATGATTCCTCCTTTCGGATACACCATTCCACTGTGGTGTTCCAGGAGGAGTGAGTTGGGATAGAATCCCACACTCAGCTAGATAGTCACGAAACTCATGGCTAAGGTATTCTCCATCTCGATCTGATCGAAGTATCTTAATACTCTTGCCAAGCTAGTTTTGTACTTCATTCTTGAATTCTTTGAACTTTTCAAAGGATTCTGATTTATGTGTCATGAGATACACATAACCATATCTACTGAAGTCATCAGTAAATGTAATGAAGTACCTGTAACCACCTCTAGCTGCAACATTGAAAGGGCCACATACATCACTATGTATAAGTCCTAACAAATCTGTTGCTCTTTCGCTGTGTCCACTAAAGGGAGTCTTGGTCATCTTGCCTAAAAGGCAAGACTCGCATGTCTAATATGATTCAAAATCAAATGAGTCTAGCAGCCCATCCTTATGGATTTGAGATAAGCGACTCTCATTTATTTGACCTAAGCGACAATGCCAGAGATAGGTTTGGTTCAATTCATTTGACTTGAAACTTTTGGTACTTATGTTATAGATAGGGCTCTCTAAGTCTAGAAAATAGAGTCCGTTCATTAGAGGTGCACTACAATAGAACATATCATTTAAATAAACTGAACAATATTTGTTCTTTATTATAAATGAAAATCCTTTCTTGTCCAAACAAGAAACTGAAATGATGTTCTTAGTTAAGGCAGGAACATAACAACATTCATCTAATTCTAGTACAAGCCCAGAGGGTAAAGATAGATCATAAGGAAGAACTCTTGCTCCATTGCCTACTCGTAGGTCCACCTCGCCTTTGTCAATGCCCTGCTATTTCTCGGCCGCACATTGGTACAAATGTGAGATGCACATCCGGTATCTAATACCCATGATGAAGAAATAGATAGATTGACTTCTATAACATTTATACCTGAAGTAGAAGTCTCACTTCTCTTCTTCTTAAGATCTTCCATGTATGCCTTGCAGTTACGCTTCCAGTGTCCTGCTTCCTTGCAGCAGAAGCAAGCCCCTTCCTTGGCTACCCCTCCTTTGGGTTTAAGTTCTTTGTCTTTGCCCTTGGCTTGGGACTTTCCCTTACCTTTAGGCTTGCCCTTGCCTTTCTTCTTATGCACCATCAAAATGGTGTCAGATTTTCCTTTCTTAAGGTTAAGCTCAGCAGTTCTCAATATGCTGAGCATTTCAGGTAATGGCTTATCAATTTCATTCATGTTATAATTCATGACAAATTGATTGAAGGCTTGTGGCAAAGATTGCAAGATCAGGTCAGTGGCCAGCTCTTGGCCAAGTGGGAATCCCAGCCTTTGTAGGTTTTCTACGTACCCAATCATCTTGAGTACATATTGACCTACGGGAGTCCTTTCTTGCATTTTAGACCCAAACAATGCCTTAGAGACTTCATATCTCTCATGCCTTGCTTGTCCTTGATATAGTTGACGAAGATGTCCAACCATATCATAAGCATTCATGAACTCATTTACTTCTAAAGCTCAGAGTTCATGGTCGCGAGCATTAGACATGACACATCTAATGCCTCATCTTGATGCTTCTTGTAAGCATCTTTGTCAGCTCGCGAGGCAAAGGGCGGTGAGGTGCCTCGAATGGGCCGCCCAGACGATGCCTTCCTTTCTTGGGTGAGAACAATTCTCGTGTTCTGCATCCCAGAAATTTGCTCCATTGAGCTTGTCCTTCGGGCGAGTAACGCAGAGAGAGAGTGTTCGTGTTTGTCGACATAGTTATCTACAACATACAATGCAGAGAATTAATATCATATTCCTTTTATCATTTAATTAGGCCTTTAATCAAATGATGCTCCCACTGAATTATAGGAATTTTATAGAATCGAGTTATAGATGTGGTCAAACCACATTACTAGATTCATACAAATTAGCTATAATTCTTGCAGGACAAGATCCACATCATACTAAGCCTTGAGTTAGTTTTGGCTAAATCGCCCAAGACTTAATACGATCGGTGGGTAACACATTACCGATTACATCTCTATGCAACTCTTGTTTATAGGATCAAGACACACATTTAAAAAAAACCTTGAGTTAGCTTTGGCTAAATCGCCCAAGATTTTAGTGTAAATGCGATCTTACCCTATCTTTCCAACGATTGGAATATGCCTATAGTTCTACTCGATCCAATTGAGTTAACTAGTTTTGCTCAATCTAATTGAGCTTACTCTAACCCAAGCGTGATAGGCGGAACTAAGATTGTCCCTCCGCACCCTACCAAGATAATATGCGTTGCTCTACTTTGGCAGATTCAACAACAACAAATGATCGAGGTAGTGATGGGTATCAAGGCTCGGTAGGCATTTTCGAGTTGATTCGATTATGATCTAATATAATCGTAATGTGTATCTTATATACATTTAGGTCTTTATTATCCTATATTAGCATACATCACATACATACAATCATTATTCTAGCATGCACCATATACATACAAGAAAATTATCCTAGCATGCATCATATACATACAAGCATTATTCTACTAGCATGCATCACATACATACAAGCAAAATCAAATAAATAAATATATATATATATATATATATATATATATATATAATTAAATATGATGTAGTCATGGCCCTACTACGATCTTCTCAAGCCAATGAGAAGATTGGACAGTCAACCTAAGGCTAGCGGCTTCTCCAAGCGCTTCCTTTGACCGCCATGTGTCGTCGTCACCCTTCTCGTAATCTCGTCTTCAAGTGGACTTTCCACCGCTCCATTTTGTACATTACAAATATGAAACTCGAGTTACATTCGAGTCTAAAACTATTTACAACTAGAATATCAAAAGAAGATGTACGACGCGCAGGTCGCATACACTATACAACACGCACAACCATAAAACGGCACGCAAGCCGTATTATGAATTACAACACATCACATCCAATCATATTGGGGTTGTTGGGCCATGACAATCACAGAATTATACATAATTCTAAATTATGTATTTTTACAGAAAATTTCTATAATATTTCCTATTTTTTTTCAATTTTATGAGTCACCTCCCCGTAATGGTCCCGCTAAGCGATTTCCGGGCGCGATCGCGGGACAAGGCCCCTTTCGGGGATAGGGGTAGCACCCCTACTCGCAAAATAAACTTTACGAATGTCCCTACAATGATCTTACAGCGACTTAAGTCGCTGTCCCAAAAACCTAAAGCGAGAACTCGCCGTTACGGAGAGTTTTTCTCGACGATTGAATCCTATAAGTGTCCCAACACTCGTTGCTTCGATTCTTCAAGAAAAATACTCAAAAATTCTATAAAAATAGGAAATTTACAGAAACATATAAATTTGTAATTTTTATATCTAATACAAAAATTACAAAAAACGAAACACATACATGCTTCGCACGTGGCTCTGATACCATTGTTGGGTTTTCCGAGCCGTAAAAACCGCTTTTTGCGTTGCGAAAACCTCGGAAGCCCCGACCACGGATCCGTGCGAAGATGTATTAAAAACAAAACATGTATGTGTTTATATAAAACCCTAGATCTACCTTATATCTACATGATAAGGATGTTACTCTCGTAGCGACGCCCTTCGCAAATCCCGCTCGTCCAAAAGGTTCGCCGGAACTCGAGAGTGTCAAGTGCACACCCCTTTATTGGTATCCACACAAGCAATAGGTGGAGAAAACACACCCTTGAGTGTGCTAGCACTCTATGGATGGTTCAGACAAGGAGGTTGGGAGAGGGAGAGAGCTTGAGGGAAGTTGATCCAAGGTTGAAGATGAAGTTGTGTAACCCACACAAAATGAATTACCACATGAATAACCATCAAGTGGCCGACCACATCATGGAGAGGGGGTTACATGCATGCATGTAACTCCCATGACCCTTGGTCTCCCTCATGAGGTGGCACCACATGACAAAGTCAATGATGATGTGGAGCATCATTATTGGCCGGCTATGCCAAGTCATCATCATGACATGGCATTTGGTCAAGTCAAACTTGACCTTTCATCTTCCCTCTCAAGTCAAGTCAAACTTGACCTCTTATCTCCCATGGTTGATTAAATCCAACCATTTGATTCAAGTCAATTTTAATTTAATGAATCTCTATTCATTAATTTAAATTGATTTGATAAATCAAATCTAAATTAGACTCATTCAACACTTGAATCAACTTGAGTCTAACTCAATTAGTCTAATTTGGATTACTCTTAATCCAATTTGGTTCATCCCATGAACCTAATCCTCATGGTTTATCATATGAACCTAATCTCCATCTAATTGCCCTTATGTGTGTGACCCTATAGGTTCTTGTAATATTGGCAATATCCCTAAACCGATTTAGGAACATAAGCAATGAGCAGTATCTAGCAACACATCATTGCTACCCAAGTTATAAGAATGTTGAGCTCCAACATCACCTTTGTGACTACTAATTGTGACTCTCACAATATGTGACAATGTCCCTCTATCCTTGACATCTAGATTGACCAATCGAGGCATAGACCGTGTCATCCTCGGTACAATCTAAATCTTGAACTCCAAGTAGACTCACTCTAATCAAATGAGTTCAATATCTCATATTGATTCATTTGGGCATTGTCATGCACTTCGTGGTCTTACTCTATAAGAATATCGATGTCTCTCCCGTCATATAGGAGGGATAGATCTCATCTATATCACTCACATCCCTCTGCATAATTTGTTACATACCCAGTAATCGCCTTTATAGTCCACCCATTTACGGGTGACGTTTGACGAAGCCAAAGTATGCAACGTCTTATGTAGGGAACCATGGTGACTTCAAGTCTAAGGACTAATAGTCATACTAATAGCCACATGAGAAAGTATATGACACTCATATAACGATCCACGATACTTTCTCATGGCAGGTCATTCAGTATACATTCTCTAATGTATACCCATGTGTCAACTCGATATCTCATATCCATGACTTGTGAGATCAAGTCATCATGTTGACCTACATGTTAGTCTCTACGCATTAATATTGTCCCTGAATGTTAATACTTGACTAGGAATGATTAAGAGTAGTGTTCTCTATATCATCTCATTATCGATTCGACCAATCGATTGATATAGATAAGAACCTACTACTCAAGGACATTATTATATTTAGTAATTTGGCACCAATATAAGTAAATATAATAACCATGCCTTTATAAATAGGAATATGATACAATAAAGTTCATACAACAATCATCACATGATTGGCTCTAGGGCTTTCACTAACACAAGGAAAGAAGGAAATACAGTAAGGAAAGGAACACACTCCCATTTCATGTCGGAGAAGAAACATCGGCAAAGTGCACTTCCTCTACAAAGGCATCGCTCGTCCCCTCGTGAAATATTTTGAGACGGTGTCCATTCACTATGTAAGTGTTCCCTGAAGAAGGTTCCTACACCTCTACAACACCATAGGGAAAAATGTTAGAAACAAGGAAAGGACCGTTCCACCTGGATCTCAACTTACCTCTGATCAACTTGAGACGAGACTAGTACACTAGAACTTTGTCACCGATATAGAACTCCTTCTTCACAAGCCTCTTATCATGAAAATTCTTAGTCTTCTCCTTGTAAATGCGGGAGTTCTCATATGCTTCTAACCTTGTCTCCTCAAGTTCCTGAAGTTGGAGCTTTCTCTCTCTCCCAGCTCTGTAAGGATCCATGTCGCAAGCTTTCACTGCCCAGTAAGCTCTGTGCTCAATCTCCACCGGCAAGTGACATGCTTTGCCATAAACCAATCTATATGGAGACATGCTTATGGGAGTCTTATAGGCAGTAAGCCCACAGAGCATCTTTCAATCTTTTGCTCCAATCTTTCCTGTCTGGCCCCACTGTCTTCTCCAGTATTGATTTTATCTCTCTGTTCGACACTTCAGTCTGTCCATTTGTCTGAGGGTGATATGGAGTAGAAATCTTATGACACACCCCATACTTGCTTAACATAGCTTTCATGCGTCTGTTGCAAAAGTGAGACCCTTGATCACTGTTGATCGCCCTGGGTACCCCAAATCTACAAAATATATTAGACCTGAATCATCAGTCCTGGTGGGGATGGCTTCCACCCATTTGGAAACATAATCAACATCCAACAGAATATATAAAAATCCGAAAGATACAGGAAATGGACCCATAAAATCAATACCCCAAACATCGAAAATCTCACAAAATAACAAAGGTTGCTGAGGCATTTCGTTTCTACGTCCTATGTTCCCTGTTCGTTGACATTGCTCACAAGACTTATAAAATTCATAGGCATCACGAAATAAGGTGGGCCAATACAAACCAGACTCTAAAACTTTCCTAGCAGTTCTTTGGGGTCTAAAGTGCCCCCCACAAGCCAGAGTATGACAAAAGGTAAGTATGGAATGAAACTCATAATCAGGAACACATCTCCTAATAATCTGATCACTACAAAACTTCCAAAGGTAAGGATCATCCCATACATAATACTTGACATCACTTTTCAATTTCTGGACTTGTGCATGAGAAAAAAATAAAGGTACAACACGGGCAACTAAATAGTTAGCAATATCTGCATACCATGGTGTCTTACCCTGCAGGTGAAAAAGCTACTCATCTGGAAAAGAATCTGCTATGGGGGTGGAATCTATCTCCATCACAATCCTGCTCAGATGGTCTGCTACCAGGTTCTCCCTCCCGCTCCTATCGCGTATCTCTACGTCGAATTCTTGAAGCAGAAGCATCCATCTAATCAGTCTCGGTTTTGCATCAGGCTTCTTCAGGAGATATTTCAAAGCTGCATGATCAGAAAAAATAACCACATGAGAACATAGCAAATAAGATCTGAATTTATCCAAAGAAAAAATAATAGCTAAAAGCTCTTTTTCTGTGGTGGTGTAGTTGGATTGTGCAGCATCCAATGTCCTCGAGGCGTAGCAGATCACATGAGACACTCTGTCTACTCTCTGTGCCAAGACTACTCCCACCGCGTAGTTCGAGGCATCACACATCAACTCGAATGGGAGAGTCCAATCCGGTGGTCTAAGGATCGGTGCTAATGTCAAAACCTGCCTGAGCTGGTCAAAAGAGTCCTTGCACCTCTGATCAAACTGAAATACCACCTCCTTCTATAGCAAGTTGGTCAGGGGTAGGGCAATCCTGCTGAAATCTCTGATGAAACGTCTGTAAAAACCTGCATGTCCTAGAAAAGCACGTACTTCTCGCACAGAAGCGAGGTAAGATAGGGAAGAAATAACATGAATTTTAGCAGGATCTACTTCAATACCATGCACAGAGATAATATGACCTAAAACTATCCCATGCCTGACCATGAAATGGCATTTTTCGAAATTCAAAACCAAATCTGTATCAATGTATCTCTGTAAAACTCTCGACAAACTATCCAGACATGAATCAAAAGAAGAACCATACACAGAAAAATCATCCATAAAAACCTCCATGCAATGTTCTAATAAATCACCAAAAATACTAACCATACATCGCTGGAATGTCCCGGGAGCATTGCAAAGTCCGAAAGGCATACGCCGATATGCATACGTCTCGAAAGGGCAAGTAAAAGTGATCTTCTCCTGATCCTCTGGAGCAATACAGATCTGGAAATACCCAGTGTAACCATCTAGGAAGCAATAGTGTGACTTGCCTGCCAACCTCTCTAGCATCTGATCAATAAAAGGTAGGGGGTAGTGGTCTTTCCTGTTGGCCTGATTAAGCTTCCTGTAGTCTACACAAACTCTCCAAGAGTTCTGAACTCTGGTGGGCATCAACTCATTATCTGCATTGACAACCACTGTAATACCAGACTTCTTCGGAACCACCTGAACAGGACTTACCCATTTGCTGTCTGAAATAGGATAGATGATGCCAGCCTGTAAAAGCCTTGTCACCTCCTTCTTTACCACATCGAGAATCAGTGGGTTAAGTCGTCGCTGTGGTTGTCTGATTGGTTTCACATCCTCTTCCAAGTGAATTCTGTGCATACAGATCGAAGGACTAATACCAGGAATATCTGCAAGCGTTCACCCAATAGCTTTCCTGTGCTGCCTCAGAAGATCTACTAATCTGTACTCCTGATCTGACTCTAGATCTTGAGCAATAATAGCGGGTCGCTGCTCATCCTTATCCAAATACACATACTTCAAATGCTCCGGAAGAGGTTTCAATTCGAGCTTCTGTGGTTGCACATCTGATGGAAGTGATTCTTGGGGCGTTGCCTGAAGATCGCAAGTCCCTACACATTCCATGTCCCTATCCAAATCAAAGGGCCCACAGATAGGTCCTATCATATAAAGTATAGAGAATATCTAAAATAAAAAAGACTGTAAATGAAACTAGAACAATCCAGCTCATACTCTAAATCCATGCTAAGAATAGAATGATCCTCCATCGGATGCTTCATCGCATCCAAAATCCTGAATTGAACTACAGTATCTCCTACCTCCATGAAAAGTGTACCTACATGCACATCAATCTTGGTCTTGGCAGTCTTGAGGAATGGTCTGCCCAGAATAAGCGGAGCTCTGCCGCTCTGTGAATCACCCTCCATGTCAAGAATGTAGAAATCTGTAGGAATTATCAGCTCTCTCACCTTAAACAACACATCCTCGATCACCCCACCGGGTGAGTCATTGTGATCGCTAATCAATCACTACACACAGCTTTGCAAGGGTCCAATACCTAGTGAACAAAAAACTGACCTTGGCATCACATTAATGGAAGCTCCTAGATATAGCATAGCATCCTCGAACACCTGGCTCCCAATCACACAAGGTACAGTGAAAACTCCGGGATCCTCGCACTTCTGGGGCAAAGGCTGAATAAGTGCTGAAACATTCTTTCCAACTCTGATTAACTCATTTCCTTTCAGCTTCTTCTTATGCATACACAATTCTTTCAGAAACTTGGCATACTTGGGAATCTGCTCGATCATTGTCAATAAAGGGACATTAACTTCCACCTTACTGAACAAATCCACAAGCTCCTGAAATTCCCTAGCCTTTTCTTCACTAACCCCCTTCCTAGGTTGTACTGGCCTCTGAGGGAAAAGTAATGGAATTGGAGACTCCGATCGTCGCGGTTGTGGATCCTACTCTGCTCTGCACTGATCTAAACTACTCGAATCAGCAACTGGATCTGGTACAGGGTCTGAAGCCTGGGGTCTGAAGTAACTCTACCACTCCGCAGTGTAATCAAACTAATGTTTCCTTTAGGATTCGGGATGGTCTGAGATGGTAGCTGACTAGATCCCTGTGACTGCAGCTGGTTAATGTTGGATGCAAGCTGGCTAAGCTATCTCTCTATGTTCTGAATAGATGCATCCGTCTTCTGCTGAAACTGCTGCTGTTGTACCAAAAACTGCTGCACAAGATCCTCCATCTTTGAATTTGAACTCGAACTGGAAGACTCAGCTCTAATCGGGCAATGAAGGTCCGACTATCTTGGGTTACTCTAGATGGCTAGGGGTCTTCGAAATGCCGGTCTGGAAGCCAGCGATAAAAGGAATTCTCATATCTCGATTTGGATGATCTCTCCATCTGGATTATAAGTGGCAGCATCGGATCATATACGGAATGTTATTTGCGATCTTGAGGGTTGATCGCGATCTTTGTTGATCTTGATATGGAGAGGCGTCTTGAGTGCGGAAGGAAGCGATTAGCGCTACTATTTCATCTTCTTTGGAGTGAAGGACATGAATCGGAAGGATGCTCTGGACTCGAACAAATACCCACAAACTCTCATAGGTTGCATAGGCACTATAGAAGATTGGCTTGCACAGTTGGTGTCGATTGCCTAACTAAAGATGTGAGCTCTGTATAGAATTCTTCATCTCACTTTGATCGGTATAAGCGGGTGAGCCTCACTCACCCTCTAGTCACTATAGCTCTGCTCCCATTCTGTGAGTTCTCTGCCGTATTTGCAATAAGTTCTCTGGCCTCGCTAGGAGTCTTGTTCACTAATGCCCCTCCACTATTTGCATCTATCATACTCTGTCCATGGGAAGCGATCCCTCGTAGAAATCTTGAACAATCAGCGGTCAGCGATCGATCTTTGAGGCAAGCTGGAACATAGTTTCTTGAATCTCTCGATTACTCATACAATGCGTCTCTCGATGATAGGCTCTTTGGATCTGCGGATACTTTTCTGATGGTAGCGATTACGGATCTTTGGGAAGAACTTTTCCAAGAATGCTTTCTTGATTCAAATAGCGTTGATACATCGGTGGAAGATAGTATAACCAATCCTTAGCATTGCTCGGCCGTGAAAAGGGAAAAGCTCTCAATTTGATATCTTCCTCTGAAATGCCACAATAGAGCATACCACATGGAACTTCGTGCAAGTGTACATTGGGATCTTCACGACAATCCATGAAACTTAGGAAGCAAATGAGCATACGATCGAGCTCAAAATCCTCCTCTAAAGCTGGGTAGCTAATGCAAGAATACTGGTATGTCGCATCAGGGGCTGCAAGCTCCTTCAGAGTCCTATTATTATCTGCCATGACTATCTGCAACTCTGATGGACTATAAGCAAAAGTATCAGCTGACCTGCCCTGTGCTCTCTGCAGTGCGTGAAAAGTCCTATCAATCTCAGGATCCAACTCAAAGAGTTTATCGCCTGAAGACCTGGTCATTTCAAAACAAACAACACAATGAGTAACAAATATAGATAATAAAAAAAAGACAATAATAACAAAAGAAAAAGAAAACAAACAAACAAACTACAGTTTAAAAACAAATGAACCCATTAAAGTTCCCCGGCAATGGCGCCAAAATTTTGATCGAACGATTTTTATTATCACAATACCGTTCCAAAATTATTTATCGAACCCCCTAACTACACTAATACAGTATAAGACTGACTCGGGTCATCTCCCAACGAACCTAGTGGTTGGACGTTTGTTTTTAAACAGAAATAAATACTGGGGGTTTTCACAATTTATCAAAACAATTAAAATGCAAAATCAAAAGCAAACATGAGAATTAAACATGCAAAAAGTAAACTAACTCCCAATTATTAATTCCCGGAAAACTAACCTAATGCAAGAACAAATGCAAAAAGTAACAAGCAACTATCCTAATGCGCAAAAGTAAGTGATCACGCACCGCACTGTCACTATACGGTACAATGATCAAACAAATGTGAACAATTCAACCATGCACCACACTGTCACTATACGGCACAGTAGTCAAACAGTCACTAAAAACTAAACTAACAGACAGAAAAGAAAGCGACCAAGCACCGCACTGTCACTATACGGTACACTGATCAAACAAAGGTGAACAATTCAACCATGCACCGCACTGTCACTATACGGCATAGTAGTCAAACAGTCACTAAAAACTACAGTAAACGAAATGCAATAAACGAAAGCAATTCAACCATGCACCGCACTGTCACTATACGACACACTGGCTGAAGATTAACTAAAACGGGAAAGGACAATTACACTAAAGGAAATAAATCTAACCACTAGGTAAACACTGTAAATGAATAACAATACTCACTAAACTATCAACTAGTTACCACGTGCATGATTTACCACACAGACATGATACGACTAAACATCAGTGAAATACTACTGCACACTAAGAAATCAATACTAGAACAATACTGATAAAATATAGTGCACATTAGGGAGCCAACGATGTAAAAATACTAAAATACCCAAAGTGAACAATGCAGTAAAACAATAAGAAATACAATACTGAATTAATAATGAATCAATAAAGTAAATCAATAGTCAACCACAAACACCGGAAAGGTACCACCCTCTTCGGTGACCTATGACAATACCGAACACTCCAAGGGTCTCAGGATGCGGATCTCTCGTCGAATTCCGACGAGAGTTGGATCGATGCGGTAGTTCACAGCTCCGATGTGGATGCGGGACTGTCGTGACCACGAGCAGTCAATGTGGATGGAATCGGATTTGGGAACTGATACTCGTCGTCACCCGCTGCTATTGAAGACCGCCCAGAGTTAGAAGTAACGCTGTCGCCCGTGGCGGTCTGCGGGATCCCGACGATAACAAGTCACCCTAACCGGCGTGACCACGTCCCACTAGGGTAGCTCAACTCAGCCGGTGAGGGCTCTGAAGATCGCCGGTGAAGACAGGTGAACTCCACTGCTCAGTCGATGGAGTGTCGCCGCCCAAATGTTGCTGCGAGCTCCCTCGGACCGAAGAGGGAAAAGTCCGCCGGGTGGAATGGACTGGGGAAGAACCAGGGATTGCTGGAATTATCGAGTCTTTGTGTGGAGTGTCGCCGCCATGAAGAAGGCGACACGCCCGCTTGATACGTGTCGCGCGATTCTGGCGCAGTTGGGAAGAAGTTGGATTTTATCTCCAATTTTCTCAGCCGTCCGATTGTGCCGGTTTTGATCTCAGCCGCCCAAATGCATCTAGGTTAATTAACTTCAATTAAAAAGCTGATCCATTTCATCCAACGACTGAGATGAATTTGATCTTGATCAATGGCTATCATTGCTCCGATTTGGCTCTTTCATGTTCCCTAAGAAATCACCTTCACACGTGAAAAATAATACTGAAATTGTAGGGAATAAACAATTAATTTCAATTAAATACAACATGCAAAAGACATCATGAATAACCATAATTATCCAAATCAAAGAGCCTAAAATCCCCAAATGTGAATAAAAATCACGCGATAAAAATGCGACTATCATGTACTACTAATTGAGAATCCATATGTATCATTACTCACTGTCCCAACATTTTTAGCAGCCTAGAAAGCTATAAGCAAAGTTTCGTACTCGACCTCATTATTAGAAGCTCTAAAATGCAATCGAACTATCAACTTAACCTCCTCTCCCTGTGGTGAAATCAAAATTACTCCTACTCTACAACCCTCCTTCCTAGATGATGCATCGGCATAGTCCACGAATCTTGTTCCTCTCTGTGCACAGTTTCTACCAAAAAATCAACTAAAGCTTGTGCCTTAATGGAAATACGAGGCTGATACGTGATATCATACTCACTAAGTTCAGTGGCTCATTTAATAAGCTTCCTAGTAGCCTCTAGATGATCAAGTATACGCCCCAAAGGAGTACTAGTATGTACCACCAATGGATAAGATAAAAAATAAAGACGTAATCGCTGAGCAGTTAAGACTAACCCCCAAGTTAACTTCTCCAAATTAGTATAATGAATTTTCGACCACTTTAAAAGATAACTAACATAATAGACCAGATGTTGTTGATTCTTCTCCTACCGTATCAATACAAAACTTACAACAACTTCAAAAAGTGCCAAATATATCCATAGCATCTCTTCAGGTTGTGGCTTAGCTAAAAAATGGGGCTCAAATAGATATTCCTTTAAGAATTGAAAAACCTTATCACAATGTTCATCCCACTGAAACCGAGCAGTTCTTTTTAATATCTTGAAAGAGGGGAGACTTCTATCTGCTGATCAGGATATAAATCGGGATAGAGAAGTAATTCTCCCTAATAGTCTTTGTACTTCTCTCAAATTTTTTGGAGGCTACATCTACTGAATAACATCAATCTTACTAGGATTAGCTTTTATACCTTGTTTAGTAACCACATATCCCAAGAAACGTCCTTATGTGACTCCAAACACACATTCGGAATTTACACAAAGTATCAAAAGTTTCCTCTAAATCAGACGCTAACTGCTCGGTCTGTAAAGTCTTAACAAGAATATCATCAACATACACCTCCACATTTCTTCCTAACTGCTCCTTAATGATCTTATCCATTAATTTCTAATAAGTAGTCCCAGCATTCTTTAATCCAAATGGCATAACAACATAACAAAAAATTCCCTTAGCTATAATAAAACTAATTTTGTTCTGATCCTCCACTGCTAGTGGGATCTGATGATATCCCTAATAAGCATCCATCATCGAAATAAATTAATGTCCTATAGTAGAATCTATCAATTGGTATATTCGAGGCAAGGGATAACAATCCTTAGGGCATGTCTTGTTTAAATCCCTAAAATTTATACACATTCTCTATTTCCCTGAGGGTTTAGGTACTAAAACTACATTATACAACCAAGATGGATAATGCACTTCCCTAATATGCCCCTCCTTTAATAATTTGTGTACCTCTTCTTTAATGATTGCATCCTTCCTAGCTCCAAAATGATGACGCTTCTGTTTTACAAGCATTATTGTAGGCAAAATATACAGCTTATGCTCCATAATGGTAGGATCAATCCCTGTCAAATCCTAAAGTGACCATGTAAAAATATCAACATTTTTAATAAGAGATTCTATCAAAGAAGCTTTTAACTGTATAGAAAGCTCTCTAGCTATAAAGATAACATGCTCAACACAATTAGTATCAATCACAACTACTTCTTTATCAGATTCTCCTATATCGTCAGAACCACCTTTCTGAATAACACATACTGTGTCCATATACTGACCAAATTTCTGCAAAGACTTATTCAAAGTCTTCCCCTTCTTTCTTGTTCAAATAACATCGACATAAGACCTTCTAGAAAGTTGTCGATCCCCTTTAACTTCTCCTACCTCATTTCCAACAAAGGATTTAATCTTTTGATGGTAAGGGGAAGCCACTGCCTATAAATTATCCTAGACTGACCGACCCAAAATAGCATTATAAGAAGAGAGCATATATACCACCGTAAAATTAATAAGTACTATTTTTCTTCTCGGCACTTCTTGTTGGGATTCCGGCACCGCGGCGTGTGTGTGTTCGATCACGTTTCGTAAACATGAGCACAGCGGAAGCAATAAAAATAAAAAATCTATATTTATTACAACACACACATCACACGCATGCATAGTACAACATGTGTAGACATAACCGTAAATTTAAATTTGCAATAAAAGGAAATTTAACTACGTTATACCTTTCGTATCACGTATAGCGGGAACGGCATCAACCGGAACGATCCTCGCTAGAATCGTCTCTATCCGTATCCACGCCGAGTATCCTTAGGATGACTTCGCTAAGCCACGAACTTCGTCTTCATACGGGTTACTAGCCTCGTGTTGAAGACGACGTGATCGAGAGATGATCACGATCTGAATCCAAATTCGGATCCAAAACGAGTCCTCAAAACTCGCTTCTCCGGAGAGGTATTCGTCAACCGATTGACGAATCCTTCGTCCTCCACCTCAGAGGATTACCGGAGATCGAATCCCCGGTAAGTTAGCCGCTGTCGAAGCTCTAATCGTCGTCTAAACGACGCTCCGACAAGAGGAGAACAAGCTGTCCAGAAAACTGGACAGCTTTGGTGGAGGAGTAGGCGCCGGCCAAACAAGGGAAGAAAAAGCTCACCTTGATGCCAAACCTAAAGGAGATCACCGGAGGGTCGCCGGAGGATCACCGGATGAAGCTTGGACACCGGCAAAGAGCTGGACGGCGGCACAAGGGGCTGGGCGGCAATGGAGGTTGGCGCCAACTCTTAGAGGGGATGAAGTGGGCGGCAACTCTTGCTAGGGTTTTGGATTAGGGCTTAATTATCCCTTAAGCCCTCTTTTATAGAGAACTAATTCTCTTAATGGTTATTGGATCAAAACCATTAGGCCCGTTAACCCGCTCCATTAAGATAAGTTAAAATAAACCAAACCATGATAGTTTATTTTAAGTTAAAATGAACCGAACCAACTTTTGGTTCATTCGTTTAAAATAAACCAAACCCTTTGGTTTATTCTCCTCCATTGGATTAGAACCAAACCATTTCGGTTCATCCATTATGTCTTCATAAGACACGGCCCATCCACGCTTCCATTGCGACTGAAACGATTTCATGCTCGCTTCTTGTTTGGTCCAACCAAACCTAGTTTCTCTCGGTCTGAGAATCCCATTCTCAAGCTCGTTTTAAATCCTTTGGATTACGCTCGTTGTGCGTGTGACCAAATAGGTTCTCGGTTTATGTTGGCCGTCTATAATTAACCATTAATTATAGAACGATCATGAGTGGCACCTAAGTAGTACATCATGATCCCCAATTAACCGAAAAGATTAACGGTTGATCCAGAACTATTTCTGAAACCCTTCAGCAGCTCGAATGATTCGTGCCCCATTCCCTTCACTCATCTTATACCCACTTGGTTCAGGACATGGTCTATAGTGTCAGTCCCTACTAGGCTGACTACGTCACACCTAACCCAAGTATCATTTCCTCGTCCTACGGATTCTAGTTACTGCACATGTATCGAAGAGTACTTTACTCTAAACATATAATGCTTTGTCCAAAGACTTTAGTAATAATCCGACGAGAGGCCATGGGTATACATCTCCTCGCAAGGAGTGGTGAATCCTTTATAGGATATTCAAACACCTTCGATCACTTCGACTTATACCCAATCATCCCGGGTCCAGATCTCCTTAGAGATGTTTGCTTAAGATGTCAAAGCATAAGTCTCCATGATCAAGATGACTTGAATACCGCAAGTCAAAGGAACATCGCACTTAAGCTACAGTAAGAACTTCATTGACATATCTATATATGCAGAGAACCATATGAAGTCTTACGGCTGGTCACTCCAATGAACTAGTTACCATAACTAGCATCCACGATTAACTCCGGACATCACAATGTCTCCAGCCAGTGAGAATCAGCTGCTTGGATACACCAAGGAGTATACCTCATGCTAGTCTCGACAGAATTGATGGTGTCCAAATCCATCAATTCATCGACTAGGGATAATTTCGATACATCACAATTACACATGTAGAGATACTCACTAGTTGTGATCCAATCACAAATTCTCTCATGCTGTGAATCGTATCGTGGACATTCAGTAAATGAGTTTAAGATCCAATCAAATACATAAAACATGTATACTCAAATAGTGAATCTTCATTTATCATATAAATGGTTCATACATAAGGCGATTGCCTTAGGACATCTATCATATATTACTAACAGACTCCCACTTGGCCTAATGCCAATCGCTACGGTATCCAATACCATAATCTCTAACATGACCCTCGACTTACTTTGAGGTAATGCCTTAGTCAAAGGATCCGCTAAGTTCCTTTCGGGGAATTTTCTCGATTTGTATTTCGTTCCCTACCGATGATCTCTCCGATAAGATGATAGCGGCGGCTACATGTTTGGATCATTGATGAGACCACATCAAGTTCGAGATGAACTTCGATCCAAACCGCTTCCTTCGCACGCCTGCAATGTATTCTCGCCTTAGTGGCGACCTCGCTATAAGCGTCGAATTCCAACTTATTGCGCCTCCATTCTAGGTGAATACATACCCGACCGAGACATGGAATCATCCTTGCATGCGAGTCGCATCCGTATACCCACGTATCACCATGTACCCTTCTCCGTATATTAGGAACACATCCTTAGTTCTTCTCAAGTACTTAAGGATCGTCTTATCACCACCCAATAATCCATTCTGGATCGGTGGTATCTGCTCGTGACACTCGGAGCATACGATACATCGGGCCTCGTACATAACATAGCATACATGATAGATCCTATTGCGGATGCATAGGAATCTTACTCATGCAAATCCTCTCGTCTTACGTGCGTGGACACATAGACTTGAAGGTGTATCCCATGCGATGGGTAGAAAACCTTTCTTGGATTCCGACATGCTAAACCTCTTTGCTTCGGCCTATATATAGACTACGAAAGACCAAGGAACCGTTTCTATCTCTATAGATCTTAATCCGAGGATGTATGTTGCTTCTCCCGTGTCTTTCATGGAGAATGTCTTGGATAACCAAACCTTAATCGATCAGAAGATCAAACATCGTTTCCTATAAGTAATATGTCATCGACATATAATACTAGGAACACGATTGCACTCCCACTAACCTTCTTGTACACACAAGGTTCGTCTGGATTTTGTGAGAAATCAAACCTTTTGATTGTCTCATCAAAACGGATATTCCAGCTCCTGAATGCTTGCTTCAATCCATAAATGGATCGTCGCAATTTGCATACCTTGGTTTTATCAACCGATGTGAAACCCTCAGGTTGTATCATATACACGTCCTCGAGCAGGTTTCCATTAAGGAAAGTTGTTTTCACATCCATCTGCCATATCTCATAATCATAATGAGCCGCTATGGCCAGGAGCATCCGAATGGATTTAAGCATAGCTACAGGCGAATAGGTTTCGTCATAATCAACACCTTGCTTTTGACGATATCCTTTCGCCACCAATCTAGCCTTATAGGTAATCACATTACCATCCATGTCGGTTTTCTTCTTGAAAACCCACTTGCACCCTATAGGCTTTATGCCTTCAGGTGGGTCAACCAAGTTCCAAACTGTTGGTGTAGGGGCACCTAAGTCGAACCTGTATTTTGATTATGACAAAAGACGCAAAGTCAAGGATATATCATTATCTCACGAGCTGAATCGAGTGTGCAGAAAAGTGCTAAAGCTGGAGCTGAAGGCTAGCGACACCCGGAGGAAGCCAGTGATCGGCGACACTCGAGTGACTTGAGGGTGCCAAGGAATCGAGTGGAAGGCGAAGCGAAAGCGACCGCAGAGTATCGGCGTAAGCTCGTGTGCGGCGTAAGTGAGGTCGTATCCTCTTTACGGGGATGATCTTAGCGTAGATCCGACCAAAGACATCCTATAGATGGTCTAGGTCGAGATCGGACGGCCGACGCCGTCGAAATTATATTTTGTTGAGCTAACTTTGACTGCAAGCATCGACGCCATTGCCCGAGGAGGACTCGTCAATCGATCGCCTGGGAGGTCGGACTCGTGATGCTACCATCGATCGGTGATGATGGCCATCGGATCGTGATGGTCAAGGATCGACCTCGAAGTCAAGCTCTATCACCATTTTTCAAGGAGGTTTTGTGCCCAATTCATATTGGTTGAAGACTCATTCGATGAGGGGCTTAAAGGCTATAAAGGAGGGCTTGTCCTAGGGTTTTCATCAATTAAAAGCTTCCAAGTGCTTCCGATCGCTCGAGTCTCCGACATCCCTACGACGAAGCCTGAGACGACGACTCAAGCTCAAGTCTTGAAAGTCGTCGGTATAATCTTTAATTTATATAAGTTGTTCTCATTTCGAGCTTTAAATCATATCAAGGAGAGAGAGTGTCCTTTACCTTGAGTCTTTCTTGAGTTTTGTATTCGCTTAACTCCTATCTCCAACGAGAAGGAGTTCGTTTAGTGTTTTGCCCTCACGTGGTCAAGGACCACTAGAGCCTTGGAGTAGTAGCCTTGACTCACGAACCAAGTAAAAACCCATTGTCTCTTCTATTTTAGATTTATCTTCCACTTTGTGTATACTCGTGATTTATCGAGCGAATTCAAAGAAAGTTTCTATCTCTAGCGATCCGCGATCCAACAATTGGTATCGAGGTAAGGCGCTCAGTTGATGCAACCACCGGTCGAGCATTTTTATTTTCGTATTTATCATTTTAAGATTTCTCCCACACTACTAATCCAAGACCAAGTCTTGGTACATAGTTTTTGGTTGTGTTTTTGCAAGTATTAATCGCCTTCGGAGTACCTCACGATCAAACGAGCATAACTTTTGCTACAAGTGGACTCACGAAACGATCTACCCACCAAATCGAAGCTCTCTGAGAGATCTACACTTCTTACATGGGTTTACCCCGTAACAAGCTGTTTTTATCCCCAAAAATCGACGTTTAGTACCCTTTCGGGGACATCGAAGGTTGTGAGTACTTACTTTTTGTTTAGTTTCTTATCTCTTTGTTTAACTTTCTATTTCTCGTTTGTTTCCTTTTATTTTCCGCACCACTAATCCAAGACTCGCAAGTTTTTTTTTTGTTTTTTTTTGTGTGTGCAAGTTTTTCTTTATGGCCCACATTGAGGGGTACAGCACCACCCGACCTCCGTTCTTTAGCGGAGATGATTTCGTTACTGGAAAGGTCGGATGGAGTGTTTTCTAAAAACACAAGTCGAGTCTTGGATAATCATCCAAACCGGCTTTGCTCTACCCACCAATGATCAAGGCGAGCCCTTGGATTTCAACAAGTGGACCAATGCAACCAAGAGGCAAATCGAAGTCGATGCAAGAGCAACCCAAATATTGCAATGCGGTTTGTCTAAGGAAGAGCTCAACCGCATCGGACCCTTCATCAGCGCAAAAGATCTGTGGACAAAACTCATAGAACTACACGAAGGGACTAACGACGCGAAGGTAAGTAAGCGTGATTTGCTACTTAATAAATTGTATAACCTAAAAATGCAGGAATGTGAGGCGACGCGCGCGAACTACGCCCGCGTCCAGGACATTGTCAACGGCTTGCACACCATCGGACACAAGGTCGAAAACCGTGACCTCCGAAGGTATGTTCTTAACTCATTTCCTAGGACTACCTTGTGGGCATCCATGGTTGATGCCTACAAGGTTTCTAAGGACCTTTCAAAGCTTAGGTTAGATGAGTTATTTTCCGAGTTTGAACTTCACGAGCAAACTAATATGGTTCGGGCCGAGAGAGGTATTGCTCTACTTGCATGACAAAGAAGCAAGACACCCACCAAGCAAGAAGATGGACTCGAACCCAAAGACGAATCAGAGTCCGAATCCGAAAAGGTGGAAGCAATAGTGAACGTAGTGCGGAAGATCGTTCGGAGGGAAAGGAGGCTACTAAAAAACAAAAAGAGGGCACAATTCAAATCAAGTCAAAAGAAGGTGTTTCATGCAACATGGGACAACGAAGAAGGTGTCGGCATAGCATGCATGGCAAGACCCGAAGAGTCCGAGTCCGAGTCCGAGTCCGAATCTGAATCAAACTACAACACCGACTCCGAACTCGAGGACTACTTCGAGAAGCAACTCAAAGCCGGACCGAATGATAAAATCAAGGTTAGCCGCTCACTAATTCATACGCTTTACAATACAATTAAATTGTTAACTAGGAAATTAGCTAAATCCAAGTCTAGGGTTGAGTCCTTGGTTGAGGAGGTTGAAACCCTCAAACAAGAGACACCCCTAAACTCTTCGACTAGTCGAGTTCAAGAGTAGGACTCAACTCGAGTTGAAAAACTCGAAGAAGAGAACTCTCTCTTGAAAGGGCAAGTCCAAGAGCTCGAAGCTCGGTTGAACAAGTTCTCGACGGGGTCCAAGAATCTTAACCGACTTCTTGGAACTCAGAGAGTCGTGTACAACAGAGCCGGACTCGGATATAGTCAAAGACTACGAATATATCTTACATGTCTATCGTAAACCGTAGTCATCATCGAGTCCAAGCGTGGGTCCCGAAAACTTTATTAAACTCACATATAAGGACCAATAGGTTTTGGATTCCCAAGGATCAAGTTCATTACTTGACCAGACCATATCGATTCAATGATCCAGGGGGAGCTAATACCAAAATAGTATATCCAATAACCTAAACCTCTTATTTCTTTTAGAATGGTTAGATAGGACTATAACTCGTCAATACTTGATAACATAGTACCAGGACGCGGCGAGATGATAGTACGCTAGGAAAGCGGAGTCTTGTGTATTCGGGCTAGATAAGGCGTATCTAGTTCGGTTCACTCAACCAAGTGGAACTAGCTGAAGCTACCTCGCCGTATCCTAGACTAGTTAGACTAGGAAGTGGTCTTAGGTGAGTCAAGTTACTACTTTCTCAAAATTGGCTTTGTCTAAGGAAGTGGTCGTTTTTCCGTTCAAAGAAGGTCCCTGTGCCTCGCCACGACCTGGAAGCCAAGATCTTGAAAAGGTGACTTGATAAGCTTAGGATCAAATCCGAATCTAACGCAAGGTTGACAAGTTTCAAATCATTAAAACTTAATCAAGATAAAATTGAAATCATCTCACACAACATATAAGGTGACCAATTCTAAGACACTTAGAATGGGTGAGATGAATAAGGAATAATTTCAATTTACATAATCTTTTCAAAAATGCTATCTATTTTTCAAACTATTGAGCATAAACATTTATTTTCGGACAAAACTCTAAATATACAACCTTCTAGGTCAATGTTTAGCGCCCCCTAACTCTTCTGTACCTTATATATTTGATTAAGGGGGAGAGCAAACTAACTCTAAGGGTTTTATATATTTGATTAAGAGGGAGAGCAAACTAACTCTAAGGGTTTTATATATTTTCAAAAGTTATTAGCGTATAAGTCTTGTGGAACTCAAAGCTAATTTTATAAGTATTTTGAAAATCAAACTTAGTTTCCAAAAACTTTCATTGTTGGTGCAGAGGGTTATACCTCGAACCAAATTAAATCAAGACACATGCTTGGACTCATGTTAGATAATCTTTATGCATGCTACCTTTTCTATTAAAAAACCCCTACTTTTTATATAAAACCCCACACTTTTTTTGATTCATGGCAAAAGGGGGAGAAGAGCATAAGTTAAGGGGGAGCACAAAATTTAAATTTTTGAAAATTAAAACTTTTGTTTTAAAACTCACCGAAGGTTAAGAGGGAGTTCACTAAAAATGAGCGTAACGTTTATCTTACTCATTTTCTGCTTTATATTTTCCCTTAACATTGCGTAAATTTGCCATAGGATCAAAAAGGGAGAGATTGTTGGTGCAGGGGCACCTAGGTCGAACCTGTATTTTGATTATGACAAAAGACGCAAAGTCAAGGATATATCATTATCTCACGAATTTGAATCGTGTGCAGTGGTGCTAAAGTGGAGTGAAGGCTAGCGACACTGGAGGAAGCCAGCGGTAGTCGGGGCGACACTCGAGTGACCGGAGGGAGCCAAGGAATCGAGTGGAAGGCAGCAAAGCGACACGATGATCGAGGTAAGCTCGTGTGTGCGAGCGTAAGTGAGGTCGTATCCTCTTTACGGGGATGATCTTAAGCGTAGATCCGACCAAAGACATCCTATAGATGGTCTAGGTCGAGATCGGACGGTCGACAACCGTCGGAATTATGTTTTTGTTGAACTAACTTTGTCTTGCAGCAAGCATCATCATTGCCGACGGAGGACTCATCGCCGCCAATCACCGATCGGTCGGAGGTCGGCCGATCGATCGATGCTACCATCAGTCGACTGATGATGGCCATCAGTCGACTGATAGTCAAGGATCAGCCTCGAGAAGTCAAGCTCTATCACCATTTTTCAAGGAGGTTTTGTGCCCAATTCCTATTGGTTGAAGACCCATTCGATGAGGGGCTTAAAGGCTATAAAAGGAGGGCTTGTCCTAGGATTTTTCATCAATTAAAAAGCTTCCAAGTGCTTCTGATACGCTACGAGTCTCCGACATCCCTACGACGAAGCGCTGCCAAGACGACGACTCAAGCTCCAAGATTCAAGTCTACAAAAGTTGTCGGTATAATATTTACTTTATATAAGTTGTTCTCATTTCGAGCTTTAAATCATATCAAGGAGAGGGGGAGTGTCCCTCTACCTTGAGTCTTTCTTGAGTTTTTGTATTCGTTTAACTCCTATCTCCAATGAGAAGGAGTTCGTTTAGTGTTTTGCCCTCCGTGCGTGGTCAAGGACCACTAGGGCCTTGGAGTAGTTGTTGGATCGAAGCGGATCGCTAGAGGGGGGTGAATAGCAATAGAAACTTTTCTTTGAATTCGTTCGGTAAATCACGAGTAGACACAGCGGAAGATAAATCTAAAATAGAAGAGACAATGGGTTTTTTACTTGGTTCGTAGCCGAAGGCTACTACTCCAAGGCCCTAGTGGTCCTTGACCACGCACGGAGGGAAAAACACTAAACGAACTCCTTCTCGTTGGAGATAGGAGTTAAACGAATACAAAAACTCAAGAAAGACTCAAGGTGAGGACACTCTCTTTGATATGATTTAAAGCTTCAAATAAGAACAACTTATACAAATTAAAGATTATACCGACGACTTTAAAGACTTGAATCTTGAGCTTGAGTCGTCGTCTAGCGCCGTCAGAGGATGTCGAGACTCATAGCGATCGGAAGCACTTGGAAGCTTTTAATTGATTAAAACCCTAGGACAAGCTCCTCCTTTATAGCCTTTAAGCCCCTCATCGAATGGGTCTTCAACCAATAGGAATTGGGCACAAAACCTCCTTGAAATGGGGTGATAAGCCTTGACTCGAAGTCGAGATCATTGACCATCATCGATCGATGGCCATCACCGATCGATGGCGCGATCACGAAAGTGCTAACCTTTGGCAATGGTATTTGACGGTAGTCGAGTCCTCCAAGCTGGCAGTCGACTGATGCTAGCTGCAGGGCAAAGTTAGCTAAAAGAAAACATTATTTCGACGGCCTTCGACCGTCCGATCTCGACCTGGACCATCGATGGGATGTCTCTGGTCGGATCTACGCTTAAGATCATCCTCGTAAGGAGGATACGACCTCACTTACGCTCGCACACACGAGCTTACCTCGATACTTACGTGTTGCTTTTGCTTCCGGCCTTCCACTCGATTCCTTCGGCTCCCTCCGAAGTCACTCGAGTGTCGCCCGACCACCGCGGCTTCCTCCGGGTGTCGCTAGCCTTCAGCTCCAGCTATATCAATCTTCTGCACACTCGATTCAGCTCGTGAGATAACGATATGAGTTTAACTTTGTATCATTTGCTATAATCAAAACCCAGGTTTGACTTAGGTGCCTACTGCACCAACAATCTCCCCCTTTTTGATTTATGGCAAACCCACATACAAAGTTAAGAAAGACAAATTAAGTACATTAAGTAAACTTAGTAAGAGATATGCATGAATGTGCAGGAGTATATAAAACTCTTTTTCAAGTGCTCCCCCTTGAGGAATCCTCCCCCTTGACCGAGGGTGAGTACTTGTGAAAGAGTTTTAACTCTCCCCTTGATATTTGCTACTAAAAAAAAGAATTAAGAAACCGAAATCACTTAATATTGGCCATAGGGTTTAAAATAAGTTAAGAAATCAAAAAAAAATGATTTCTTAACCTTGGCCTTTACTTTCATTTTGTTTAACAAATTAACTAAGAGTTAAGTAAATTACTTTTTGTATTGTTAACGAAAACAAGTTAACTAAATGTGTTTAAGTTAAGAATTCCCTTAACTTGTTTCGTTAACTTAAAGTTAAGTAAGTAAGCCTTGGCCATAAAAAAAACTTTAACTTTGACCTTTTTCTCCCCCTTTTGCCATATATCGAAAAGAGTGAGGGTGTGTGTGGAAAAAAAAATAAGTTTTAATTTTAAAGTCCAAGCATGTTCCACATTATTTCGAAAATAATATACTGAAAATAATTTCATCTATAAAATGTTCGACTCATATTTGGCTTGATTGATATGAAAGATCAATCAGTCCTGGTCAGAGTCGGTTAGTATGTATGATTATACTCCGTGGTTCATAGCGATGCACTAGCTCTGCATCTGGAACCAGGAGTAAGGTCCTAACATCTCACGCCCATCTACGTGGCTAAGTACAGAAACACATTAGTCATATGTGTTGTGAGATGTACTAGCTCATTAAATCTATAGGTGCATGATATCTAAGGTATGTCTTATGCTAGTTCCATGAAATTAAAGAAATAGTAGTAAGAACATATAATTTGCAAGTACCTATTCTATTACGCACATGCCCAATTTTCGTCTTAATAGACTAAATTCGGCTTCGGGTAGGGGTTTAGTAAATATGTCTGCCAAGTTAGACTTCGATTCGACGTATTCGAGTTGTATGGCTCCGTTGGCCACATGTTCTCGAATGAAATGGTGTTTGACCTCTATATGTTTGGTCCTAGAGTGACATATTGGATTTTTTGTAAGATTAATTGAACTAATGTTATCTACGTGAAGTTTAGTATTCGTAAAGTCTAACTTAAAGTCGCGGAGAGTGTGCTTCATCCAAAGAAGCTGCGTGACACACTCACCCATTGCGATGTATTCGGCTTCGGTGGTAGATAAAGCAACACAGTGTTGCTTCCTACTGCACCAACTCACTAGACTCGAGCCGAGAAGTTGGCAACAACCACTCGTACTCTTTCTATCGAGCTTACTACCGACATAGTCCGAATCAGAGTAGTCGGTTAGTTCGAACTCGGTAGATCTAGGATACCAAATACCGACATTAAGTGTACCCTTAAGATATCTAAGGATACGCTTAACTAGGGTTAGGTGAGACTCCTTAGCACAGGTTTGAAACCTGGCGCACATACTTACTGCGAATAGAATGTCGGGTCGACTCGCAGTTAAGTATAGGAGACTTCCTATTGCGCTCCTATAGTACTTTAAGTCAATGGACTTACTTTCTAGGTCATCTCCTATGTTAACATTAATCGCCATTGGGGTGTTTAATTCCTTAGCGTCTTGCATTCCAAATCTTTTAATTAACTCCTTAGTATATTTTTGTTGATATAGGTATATACCATCCTTAGTTTGTTTAATTTGTAGACCTAAAAAGAAACTTAACTCGCCTACCAAGTTCATTTCGAACTCACTTTCCATGAGCGAAACGAACTCGTTTAGTAAGGCTGAGTTAGAGGTTCCAAAAATTATATCGTCTACATAAATTTGAGCTATGAATATTTCTTTACCTAAGGTTTTTACGAAGAGAGTTGGGCCAACTAAGCCTTGGTTAAACCCTTTTGACTTAAGATGGATTGAAAGTCTCTCATACCAAGCTCGAGGAGCTTGTTTAAGTCCATAGAGAGCTTTCTTAAGTTTTAGAACATGGTCGGGTTTATCTAGATTTTCGAAGCCGGGGGGTTGGCTAACATAAACTTCTTCTTTAATGTATCCATTTAGGAATGCCGACTTAACATCCATTTGAAACAGCTTAAATCCTCGATGTGCGGCATAAGCTAGCAACATTCGAATGGATTCGAGTCTAGCTACTGGGGCATAGGTTTCGTCGTAATCTAAGCCTTCGACTTGACTAAACCCTTTGGCGACTAACCTAGCCTTGTTTCTAACTACTTCACCTTTATCATCAAGCTTATTTCGAAACACCCACCTTATTCCAATTATCGTTTTGTCTTTAGGTGGTGGTACTAGTTCCCACACTTCATTCCTAGTGAATTGAGCTAGCTCTTCTTGCATTGCAATAATCCAATCGGGATCAAGAAGAGCTTGTTCAATTGATTTGGGTTCTATCTTTGAAATTAAGGAAATTTGACTAAGGTTCCTATATGATGCTCTAGTTCGAACTCCTAGATTAGGATCTCCTATCACTTGATCAATAGGGTGGTTAGTCTGAATCCTAGATTGGGTTGGGTTTGTGTCACCTAATGCTTGATCAATTAAGTGACTTGGTTGAACACTAGTTTGACTCGGATCACTTGTCACTTGGTCGACAAGAGAAGTTGGTTGATGTGGATTAGACTCGATCTCAGGGTCGGAGACGAGTTTGGTATCAGTGGGCTCAACACTTGGGGTCATTAAGGGTTTTGTAGGTTCGGGTACTTCATCGAACACTACATTAATAGTCTCTTCGACTTTAAGGGTATCGTGGTTATATACCCTATAGGCCCTACTCGTGGTTGAGTATCCTAAGAAGATTCCGGTGGAGGTTTTGGATTTGAATTTCTCTAGGTGGTTCTTAGTGTTTAAGATATGTACTTTACATCCAAATACCCTAAAGTACTTGATGTTGGGTACTTTATTGTGATAAATCTCGTACGAGGTCTTAAGGTGCCTCTTTACCATAAGGATCCTATTCTGGACATAGCAAGTCGTGCTAACGGCTTCTGCCCAAAACCTATCAGGTAGGTCGTATTCGTTCAACATGGTCCTAGCGGCTTCTTGTAGAGTTTGATTTTTCTGCTCCACTAGGCCATTTTGTTGAGGGGTCCTAGGGCAAGAGAATTCATGGTGGTATCCGTTTAGGTTACAGAAGTCGGTGAACCTTTGATTTTCGAATTCACCACCATGATCGCTTCTAAGTCTTTTAACCTTAAGGTTTTTTTTATTCTCAATTAATTTGAATAGATTGATTAATTGATCTAGGGTATCATTTTTATGTTTGACGAACCTAACCCAGGTAAACCTGGAGTAGTCGTCAATTATGACTAATTAATATTGACTTCTATTGAGTGACTTGGCTCCATGTGAATCGAATAAATCCATATGCAGGAGCTTAAGTACACTTGAGGTTCGTTCTTGGTTAGTTAACTTGTGTTGTGTCCTAGGTTGTTTTCCTTGTTGACAAGCATTACAGATTTTATTAACCAAATTGTTGAGGTTGGGTAAGCCTCTGACTAAGCCACTCTGACTCATCTTGTGGACGAGTCTTGGGTGTCAGTGACCGAGTCGTCGGTGCCACAACCATGATTCCTCTTCCTGTGTCATAAGATATTTGGCTGAGGATTTGATTAAATTAATTGTATAAATGTTATTTGTCCTAGTTCCTTTGAGTATTGTTTTAGCTGTTTTATTTGTTTTAATTACACATTTATTTTCTAAAAATACGACCTTATAGTTATTGTCACATAATTGGCTTACGCTAAGCAGGTTATATTCAAAATTCTCTACAAGTAATACATTTTTAATAACAAAATTCGAGTTAAGCTCGATATCACCTGATCCGATGATTTTGAGCTTGTCGTTATTCCCAAAGGCTACCGATCCTTGTCGTTTGAAGCGAAGCTTTGTGAATTTGAGTTGATCCCCGGTCATGTGTCGGGAGCAACCGCTGTCCAACATCCATTGATCCTACACACAAGGTGGTTGGATTGGATGTTAGAATTTATATATATATATTTTTTTTTAAAAAAAAAATTATTGTAAGTTTTTAAACCTAGGTCATCTCACCTGTGTCTATATGATCAAGCATGTTATACTTATGTTTTTTTTTTGTGAGATGACTTCCAATTAAGTTGATTAAGTGCATTTAGGTTCAAGTAATTTTATGTTAGATTTGGATTTGACCCTAGGCTTGTCAAGTTTACCTTTTCAAGATCATGGCTTCAGTCATGGCGAGAGCCTGAGGGCCTTCTTTTATCGGATCATCGACCACTTCCTTAGACAAAGCCATTTTCAAGAAAATGATGACTTGACTCACCTAAGACTATTTCCTGGTCTAACTGATTATTTTTGAAAAGAGACTCCCCGAGGCTCAATCTTTTCGAAGGATTTTAGTTGGTTATGTATGTGTTCTAAGTGAGTTCACAAGTTAAAAAAAACAAACAAAAAAAAAATTCTAAGCATACAATTTCTAAGTTAAAGCACAAACATGTTTTATACTGGCTCCCCCTAGACCGTTGAATCGGTTCGGTCTATCCACATAGTGGATTTGGTCCTTGGGAACCCAGTACGGGTTGGATCCTAGAGTTGAAATCAAAAAGTTCTTAGGGACCCATGCTTGGACATGTTTCCTATGTCGACTTACAATCGACATATACGACCTATTAGTCGTGTTTGAGTTAAACCCTAGTCCAGCCTTGTTGTACACGGCCCTTTGAGATCCAAGTAGGAGGTCAAGTCCTTTGGATCCCGAAGTGAACCTTTCAGCGTGTTCCTAAGATCTTGACTTGACTTTTCAAGAGAGTTCTCAACTTCGAGCTTTTCAACTCGAGTTGAGTCCTTCTCTTGAACTCGACTAGTCGAAGAGGTTAGGGAGACCTCGTGTTTGAGGAGTTTAACCTCCTCAACAAGGGTCTCGACCTTGGACTCGGACTGAGCTAACTTCCTAGACAAAAACCTAACCGTATTATGTAAAGTATTAAATAAAGTTCGACTTACTTTAAGGGTATCTTTTGAACCAGATGCGTGTCGTGGCTTGACTTGAAGGTAACCGTGGTCAAAGTCATTCTCGAGTTCGACTCGAGTTGAGTTCGGTCTCCGTGTCGACTCAATCGATTTCGCCATGAAGAGGCGTGGTCTTCGTCTTCTTGGATAGCCTTCTTCCCATGTCGCGTTGAGGGCCTTCTTGTGCTTAGGTGCTTGGTGGTTGAGCTTGGGCACTCGGACTTGATATGTCAAACATGTTACACTCATAACACCTATTATTAGAACTTTTAGTCTTACCTTGGTTGGGTCGAGTTGTGGTTAGCTTTAGTCCCTTGGCTATCATTAGAGCTAGGTTCATTAGTTCGTGATCGACTCGGGTCAACTTCTTCTTGGACTCGTCTTCCTCCTCGGTTGGTGGTGGCTTGCTTGCGATTTTCTTCTTCTTTGAACACTGACAAGGCTATACCCTCTCGGGTTCGAGTTGAATTTGCTCATGTAATTGAAATCGAGAAAATAATTCGTCTATTCTAACTTTAGAAATGTCCTTGGAGACCTTGTAGGCGTCGACCATGGATGCCTGAGTAGTCCTCGGAAAGAATTTAGAACATACCTTATAAGGTCGCGGTTTTCGACCTTTTGCCGATTGCGTGTAGGTTGTTGGCGATGTCACGGGCGTGGGCGTGCAATTGTGTTGGTCGTGTTCCTGCATTTTTAGTGTGTACAATTTATTGAACAACAAATCACGTTTACAACCTTAGCGATCCGATCCTTCGTGTAACTCGATCGCCTCGTCAGAGATCTCTTGCGATGAAGGGTCAGACTTGGTTCAGCTCCTCCTTGGATATCCGCGCGGATTTGAGTCGCCTTTGCATCTGCCTCGACTTGTCGTTTAGTGGCAATGGACCACTGATTGTAATCCAAGGATTCACCTTCTTCATTAGTAGGAAGGGTGAACCCGGTTTGGATCACAATCCACATCTCTATTTGGGTTTTTAGGAAGCACTCCTTCCGACCTTTCCAGTAACGGAAATCGTCACCGTTGTAAAACGGTGGTCGAACGGTGCTAAAACCCTCGAGATGGGCCATTAACACGAAAGACAAAAAGAGACGAAGACGAAAAAAACTAGCAACGACAAAAACACCAAAACAAGTATCAAGACTCGCGTCTTGGATTAGTAGTGCGGGAGAAAAACCTAACAAAGCGAAATAAATAATAAAAAAAATAGAATTAAAAGAAAAATAAATCTGTAAAAATGGCTAGATTGGTGGTTTCAGCAAATCTTAGCAACTCTGATACCAATTGTTGGATCGAAGCGGATCGCTAGAGGGGGGGTGAATAGCGATAGAAACTTTTCTTTGAATTCGTTCGGTAAATCACGAGTAGACACAGCGGAAGATAAATCTAAAATAGAAGAGACAATGGGTTTTTTACTTGGTTCGTAGCCGAAGGCTACTACTCCAAGGCCCTAGTGGTCCTTGACCACGCACGGAGGGCAAAACACTAAACGAACTCCTTCTCGTTGGAGATAGGAGTTAAACGAATACAAAAACTCAAGAAAGACTCAAGGTAGAGGGACACTCTCCCTCTCCTTGATATGATTTAAAGCTCGAAATAAGAACAACTTATACAAATTAAAGATTATACCGACGACTTTTGAAGACTTGAATCTTGGAGCTTGAGTCGTCGTCTCGGCAGCGCTTCGTCGTAGGGATGTCGGAGACTCGTAGCGTATCGGAAGCACTTGGAAGCTTTTTAATTGATTAAAAAACCCTAGGACAAGCCCTCCTTTTATAGCCTTTAAGACCCTCATCGAATGGGTCTTCAACCAATAGGAATTGGGCACAAAACCTACTTGAAATGGGGTGATAAGCTTTGACTCCTCGAAGTTGATCATTGACCATCGATCGGTGATAGCCATCATCGATCGTGATGGCGGCATCGATCGATCAGTCTTGACCTTTGGCATTGTTTGTGGAGCGATTGAGTCCTCAGTGGCGATTGGTGATGCTAGGCTATGAGGCAAAGTTAGCTAAAAGAAAATATTATTTCGACGGCATTCGACCGTCCGATCTCGACCTGGACCATCGATGGGATGTCTCTGGTCGGATCTACGCTTAAGATCATCCCCGTAAGGAGGATACGACCTCACTTACGCTCGCACACACGAGCTTACCTCGATACTTACGTGTTGCTTTTGCTTCCGGCCTTCCACTCGATTCCTTCGGCTCCCTCCGAAGTCACTCGAGTGTCGCCCGACCACCGCGGCTTCCTCCGGGTGTCGCTAGCCTTCAGCTCCAACTATATCAATCTTCTGCACACTCGATTCGGCTCGTGAGATAACGATATGAGCTTAACTTTGTATCATTTGCTATAATCAAAACCCAGGTTTGACTTAGGTGCCTACTGCACCAACAGTAGTAGCCTTCGGCTACGAACCAAGTAAAAAACCCATTGTCTCTTCTATTTTAGATTTATCTTCCGCTGTGTCTACTCGTGATTTACCGAACGAATTCAAAGAAAAGTTTCTATCGCTATTCACCCCCCCTCTAGCGATCCGCTTCGATCCAACACAAACTTGGTTTTCATACATGGAATTCATTTCCGACTTCATGGCACCAAGCCACTTATCCCTTTCTGAACTTGTCAGCACTTCTTCATAACTGGTAGGCTCGTCATCATCAATGAGTAACACGTCGTTCGATTCACTTACGAGAAATCCATATCTCTCAGGAATATTGCGTGTTCTACCATATCTACGAAGATGTGGTGTTACAATAGGTCCAGTCGATTGCTCATCACTATGAATTATCGACTGTTGTGCTTCACCAGGTATCTCATCAATGTCTATTTGAGTCTCTCGAGCCTCCTCAAGCTCGACGATACTCCCACTGTTTTCTTGCAAGAGAAACTCTTTCTCTAGAAACACAGCATGCCTTGAAACAAACACCTTTTATTCCACAGGATGATAGAATTGGTAACCCCTTGTTTCCTTAGGGTATCCAATAAATAGACATTTATCAGACTTAGCATCCACTTTGTCTGATATTGTCCGCTTCACATAAGCAGGACAACCTCATATCTTCAAGTAAGATACATGAGGTTTCTTACTATTCCATATCTCATATGGAGTAGTTGAGACTACCTTGGTAGGCATTCTGTTTAACAAGTAAACAGCTGTCTGAAGTACATAGCCCCAAAAGGACTTGGGAAGAGTCGCATGATTCATCATTGACCTGACCATGTCCAACAAGGTCCGGTTACGCCTCTCAGATACACCATTATGCTGTGGTGTATATGGCGGAGTCCATTGAGACAATATGTCATTGTCTCTTAGATAATCAAGAAACTCTTGACTTAAGTATTCACTACCTCGATCCGATCGAAGTATTTTAATACTCTTGTCATGTTGTTTCTCTACTTCATTTCTGAATTCTTTGAACCTTTCAAAGGCTTCAGACTTGTGTTTCATCAAGAACACATACCCAAACCGTGAGTGATCATCGGTGAAGGTAATGAAGTAGCTATAGCCTCCTAATGCTTGAGTTGACATAGGTCCACATACATCAGTATGTACTAGACCTAGTAACTCTCCCACTCGTTCACCTTTTCCGGTAAAAGGTAACTTGGTCATCTTGCCTTTTAAGCATGATTCGCATGTATCGTATGAATCCAATTCAAACGATTCGAATTCAAATCGGTGTAATTCGGACATGCGTTTCTTGCTTACATGGCCAAGACAACAATACCACATGTAGAGTCTAATTGATTATCTTTTGAGCACGCTTGTTGCTCGCTCGATATTGAAAATATCCGGATACGTCAACGTATAAACACCATTGCTTAAAGTTCCAGTCCCATAAAGAACTCCATTCAAAGTTATGTAACAACAATTGTTACTAAAAGTCAAATGGTACCCATTCTATTTAAACAAGAAATAGAAATGATGTTCTTTATCAACGAAGGAACATAAAAGCAATTGTCAGTTCTAAGACAAGTCCTACAGGAGTTCCAACAAATACGCTCGTTAGATGGCGAGTGCAAAGAACCGTTGCTACATTCCCAACACGTAAATTTGACTCTCCTTGTGAGTCTTCTTCTATTCCTTAGCCCATATCTGTCATTACATATATGTGAGCCACACCCGATCAAATACCCAAGTGTCCGAGAAAATAGAATGACAATCAATAAAGAAGATTTCAAGAAGATGGGGCATCCAGATGCCTTATCCTTCTTCACGGACTCAAGATAAATCTTGCACTTTCTTCAGAATGGCCCTACTTGCCATAATGATGGCAAGTGCCCTTGAGCTTTAGTTACATCTTTTTAGCCTTTTTCTTCTTCCCCTTCTATTGTTCCTTTGACTCCCTCTTAGAACCTTTCTTCGAGGAATCAACTAACAACACCGTCCCCTGCTCATGCTTCTCAGAAGGCTCCACAGTCTTCAGCATGTTGAGCAGTACCACAGATGAACCTTCTTGCATCTCAGAGGTGAAGAGGAGTTTGGAGACTTCGAACCTTTCGAATCTCACTTGCTTATCAAACAACTCATAAAGATGAAGGACTACGATATGAGCATCCATATGCTCATGCTGCTTTCGTAGCTTGGGTTCCATCGCGGCTAGCATGATGCAACTTGTCAGTTCAGAATCAGTCACATGTTTCTGATAGATCAACAATTGGTCCGGAGTTGCATCGTCACTAGGATGGGGGGGAAGAGGCGCTTCAAGGACATACGCAAGCTTTTCACCTTGAGAACAATTCTCAAGTTTCTAAGCCAGTCCAAGAAGTTCGGCCCAGTCAATTTATTCGAATCTAAAATGGAACGCAAATTAAAAGACAACATGATCAATTTTAGAAATAAAAAACGAGAATATATGAGAAAGATGATTTTTAAAATGCATCAATATACATTTATAAATCTCATTCATTTTTCAAATTCAAAAACCCTTAAAATCAATTCGGGAGATCGTAGGTCAATCTCCGAATGGGCTGATATCCAATATAGATAAGAACAACCTTGGAGTGAGTCCAACAAGTCATTCTTAGCTATGATGGTGGGTATCAAGTATACCGATTACATATCATGTATATGTAACTATCACAATGTGCTATCAACTAATTAAATGTTTACACATACATTGGGTTGTTAACAAATTAACAAGTATGCATCATATGCATAGCACCCAACTTCACCTCTCTTCACATCGACCTTGGAGTGAGTCCAACAAATCGATGCTCCAAGTTAGAGCCGACCCATTAATCGCGAAATAGTTTTAATATGGTTAGAGCGCATTCAACCAATTAGCCAGGCTTGGAGTGAGTCCAACAACCCAAACTAACGATTGACCTCTGACTCTTACCATATTAGAGTTAAACTATTTCAATGATTTGAACATGTTCAGGTTCGAGCCGGGCTTGGAGTGAGTCCAACAACCCAAACAAGAAACAGAACTCTGGTTCTAACCATATTAATGGAAGATGTAAGCTTTAATATTGAGTTAGGGTTTTTATGTCTCATCCTCTTTGCATGCAAATAACTATTATCTATATGGCATGGCATACATGACATACATCTACATGTCACGACACGCATGGCATAATGATATGCATCTAATGCAATTACATGGCATACAATTATGTCATGTACATAATTTCCTTATTTGTCATAACTATTTATGGAAATAAAATATGTTTAAGATTTGATTCTCTAAATCAAATCGTGATTAAATTAGGAAACAAATTTCCAAATCTAATCACATATTTTATTTATGGAAATAGTTGATTAAGGAAAATCAATTTAGGAAACCAATTTCCTAAATCATCAAAACTACTTATGGAAATCAAATATTTTAAAATTTGATTTCCCAAATCAAATCATGATTAAATTAGAAAACAAATTTCCAGAATCTAATCAAATATTTTATTTATGGAAAATATCAATTTCTACAAATACTTCCAACTTTCCAAAAGTGGAAGATTTCCATAAATACTTCTAGACTTTCCAAAATTGAAAAATTTCCATAAATAACATTATGACTATCGCAAAACAATTTTACGATTATGTCGAAACACAACCTGGGCTCTGATACCACTGTTGGAATTCCAGCACCGCGGCGTGTGTGTGTTCGATTACGTTTCGTAAACATGAGCACAGCGGAAGTAATAAAATAATAAATCTATATTTATTACAACACACACATCACACGCATGCATAGTACAACAAGTGTAGACATAACCGTAAATTTAAATTTGCAATAAAAGGAAATTTATCTACGTTATACCTTTCGTATGACGTGTAGCGGGAACGGCATCAACCGGAACGATCCTCGCTAGAATCGTCTCTATCCGTATCCACGCCGAGTTCCTCGGGATGACTTCGCTAAGCCACGAGCTTCGTCTTCGTACGGGTTACTAGCCTCGTGTTGAAGACGACGTGATCGAGAGATGATCACGATCCAAATCCAAATTCGGATCCTAATACGAGTTCTCAAAACTCGCTTCTCCGGAGAGGTATTCGTCAACCAATTGACGAATCCTTCGTCCTCCACCTCAGAGGATTACCGGAGATCGAATCCCCGGTAAGTTATCCACTGTCGGAGCTCTAACCGTCGTCCAAACGACGCTCCGACGAGAGGAGAACAAGCTGTCCAGAAAACTGGACAGCTTTGGTGGAGGAGTAGGCGCCGGCCAAACAAGGGAAGATAAAGCTCACCTTGATGCCAAACCTAAAGGAGATCACCGGAGGGTCGCCGGAGGATCACCGGCTGAAGCTTGGACGCCGGCAAGGAGCAGACAGTGACAAGGGGTGGCGGCAATGGAGGTTGGCGCCAACTCTTAGAGGGGATGAAGTGGGCGGCAACTCTTGCTAGGGTTTTGGATTAGGGCTTAATTATCCCTTAAGCCCTCTTTTATAGAGAACTAATTCTCTTAATGGTTATTGAATCATAACCATTAGGCCCGTTAACCCGCTCCATTAAGATAAGTTAAAATAAACCAAACCATGATGGTTTATTTTAAGTTAAAACGAACCAAACCAACTTTTGGTTCATTCGTTTAAAATAAACCAAACCCTTTGGTTTATTCTCATCCATTGGATTAGAACCAAACCATTTTGGTCCATCCATTATGTCTTCATAAGACACGGTCCATCCACGCTTCCATTGCGACTGAAACAATTTCATGCTCGCTTTATGTTTGGTCCAACCAAACATAGTTTCTCTCGGTCTGAGAATCCCATTCTCAAGCTCGTTTTAAATCCTTTGGATTACACTCGTTGTGCGTGTGACCAAATAGGTTCTCGATTTATGTTGGCCGTCTATAATTAACCATTAATTATAGAACGATCATGAGTGGCACCTAGTAGTACATCATGATCCCCAATTAACCGAAAAGATCAACGGTTGATCCAGAACTATTTACGAAACCCTTCAAGAAATTTCAAATGATTCGTGCCTCATTCCTTCACTCATCTTATACCCACTTGGTTCGGACCACGGTCTATAGTGTCGATCCTCACTAAGTGACTACGCCACACCTAGCTCAGTATCATTTCCTCGTCCTACGGATTCTAGTTACTACACATGTATCGAAGAGTACTTTACTCTAAACATGTAATGCTTTGGCAAAGACTTTAGTAACAATCAAGACGAGAGGCCATGGGTATACATCTCCTCGCAAGGAGTGGTGAATCCTTTATAGGCTATTCAAACACCTTGATCACTTGACTTATACCCAATCATCCGGGTCCACATCTCCTTAGAGATGTTTGCTTAAGATGTCAAAGCATAAGTCTCCATGATCAAGATGACTTGAATACCGCAAG
Source organism: Wurfbainia villosa (assembly GCA_025175895.1). Taxonomy (NCBI): domain Eukaryota; kingdom Viridiplantae; phylum Streptophyta; class Magnoliopsida; order Zingiberales; family Zingiberaceae; genus Wurfbainia; species Wurfbainia villosa. The sequence continues at coordinate 40,073,882 of CM045997.1, forward strand.
TCAAAGGAACATCGCACTTAAGCCACAGTAAGAACTTCATTGACATATCTATATATGCAGAGAACCATATGAAGTCTTACGGTAGGTCACTCCAATGAACTAGTTACCATAACTAGCATCCACGATTAACTCCGGACATCACAATGTCTCCAGCCAGTGAGAATCAGCTGCTTGGATACACCAAGGAGTATACCTCGTGCTAGTCTCGACAGAATTGATGGTGTCCAAATCCATCAATTCATCGACTAGGGATAATTTCGATACATCACAATTACACATGTAGAGATACTCACTAGTTGTGATCCAATCACAAATTCTCTCATGCTGTGAATCGTATCGTGAACATTCAGTAAATGAGTTTAAGATCCAATCAAATACATAAAACATGTATACTCAAATAGTGAATCTTCATTTATCATATAAATGGTTCATACATAAGGCGATTGCCTTAGGACATCTCTCATATATTACTAACACTTCTCCTAGTGACAGAGGCAACTTTATTTGTCCCATCGGCTATACTTCATACCTGGAAAATCCAAATAAAAAAGTAATTATTGGCTGCAAATCTTTTATACTCACTCTCATTTGCTCTAATGCAAACCAATATAAAATATTCACTGAAATGTCCGGGTCCACAAATACTCTTCATACATCAAAATTAGTAATAAATGCTCGAATCACCAAAGCATCAGTACGAGGAGTCATCAACCCCTCTAAGTCACTAGAACCAAAACCCAAAATAGGTCCTCCTGCTCTAGGCAGGGTTATCACTGCTAAACATTCTTCTCGACTATGTCTTCTTTAGGCCTTATTTGAATCCTTGTTAGTGGAACCTCCAAAATTCATATTAATAACCCCCCCCCCCCTTACAGGAGATTGACCTGCAAGGACTACTCCATCGGAAGACACTCCCCTCGACTTAGAAGGCTGAAAAGGTCGATTAATAGGAGGTCCCAACTGATTTCCTCTAGAATAATTTCTAACCCATGGCCTCTGTTGATATGGAACATGATTCATGATCATAGCCCTAACTCTTGGATGAGTTCCCATAATCCTGTGCAATTCGAAATCCAATTTTTGATAATCCTGAATACTATGTCCATATTCCTAATGATAAAAGCAAAAAGTAGAGGTGGGTGCTCTCCGAGGCCCTCGCTCAGCTCTCATTGGCCTTCTTAATAATTGATGATCTTCACAAATATTCATAGCATGCTCTTTAGAAACCAGTAATTGTGGGGCATATAAAGGTCTCTCCCCTAAAGGACGAGCGAGTCTTACCCATTCAGCTCGACGCTCTGACATTTCTAACACTCAATAATCCTTAGACTCCTGCTGAGCTTTCTGAGCATGCTCTAAATTAATAAATTTCTCAACTCTAGATAATAAAACATCAAAATCAGCAGGTGACTTTTTGGCAAGAGACAGAGAAAAATCCCCTTCTTTTAACCCCTGAGTAAATGCTCCTACTACCATTCCAAACTCTATTATAGGAATTTCCCGTGCAACCTACGTAAATCGTTGTACATACTGTCGCAAAGTCTCTTGACTTCCTTGTTTAAGATTGAAAAGACTCAAAGACATAGGAGGATACTGTTTAGAACTAGAAAAATATCTTAAAAATAATGCAGTAAAATCCTTAAATGAAGTAATACTTTGGGGTTTTAAAGTATCAAACTATTATTGTGCAAGTTCCACTAAAGTGGTAAGAAAAACTCGACATTTAACTCTCTCGGTGTACCGATGTAACAATGTTGCATTTTCAAATCTACCTAGATGATCTTTGGGATCTGAAGAACCAGCGTATTCAGGAATATGAGGAACCCGAAAATGTTGAGGCAACTCTTCATTTAAAATGTCATCCGTAAAGGGATTTTGCTCCTCAACCTTTAATATACTCCTTACAAAGGGTTATTCCCCATCAGATTGCTCTCCCACAGGAGGAACTGCATATTCTTTTCTTTTCTTCGAAAACTTATGGATACGAGGAGAATCATTCTTTGGACAAGAAACTCTGATTAGATCTTCTTCAGAATCCTCCCAGACGTATCATCCTCCTTTACTTCTCTAGGTATAGTTCGTTGTGATATTTGATCCATCATAGTAGCTACTACTTGCATAAGGTCCTTCCTACACATGGATCCTGGCATTCTTCTGCTTGTGCCTCCTCGAGATGTACTAGATATAAATTTCTCCTCTTCTACTGGCTCCTTTATCGTCCTCCTAGTATTCACCATCGTAGCTTTTTGTTCAGTTTCCCATAGACGGTGCCAATTTGATGGTGTCCTCTTCTTCGACCCACTCAGATCTCCCTTTTTCTTTTTTGAGAGTACCTATTAAAGCTTGAATCCTCTCAATCCAATGTTGAATCTGTCACTCACAAAGAACAATTAGAGGTGGGTCGGCGTCACCAGCACGACCCCTCCGACGCTCAAGTCAGAATCGAAAAACTAGACTGATATAATGAAAAAGAAATAAGAAGAGATCTTTGTGTGTCGAATAGAGAAGAAAGAACTATCCCTTGCTTCCTCCCATCTCTGCCCCTTTTATAGAAAATTTACACTACCTTATTCTAAGATGAATTTACTTTAATGCTCTTATCAACTCATTGAGATGTAACTGCTCTTCCCGCTTCATTTCCAAATGATTTCTTCCGTGCATTACATGTGTCCCTCCTTCTTCCTTATTAATTACCTAAAAAATAAACCATTCACAAATAACAATAAAAATACTTTTTATTACAAAAAAAAAAAACTTAACATCCTATCTTATCATATTCCAGAATATTCATGTCATTTGCCCTTATTAAATTCAAGAAATCCATATAAAACTCATAAAACATCAAGGTGCTCGATAAATACATATACTAGTCAGGAAATACATATTTTGATTGGGAAATGCATAAGCGTCTCAGGAAATACACATGTTACTCAGGAACTGCACATACTGCTTAATACTAATACTTCACATAATGGAGCTCTAGACAACTACATTGCAAATCCCTACTGAACTCAGAAAATGCACATGATGATCGGTAAACACATATATTGCTCAGGAAATACACATACTGCTCAATACAGACTTCTTAAAACTGAGTTTTGGATCCACAACACTATCTATCCCTACTGAGCTCGAAAAATTTATATGTTGCTCGGGAAATACATAAGTAGCTCGAGAAATACAAAAGCGGCTAGGGAAGTACACATACTGCACAATACTGACTTCACAAAATTGAGCTTTAGATCAACTACGTTGTATATCCTTACTGAGCTCGAGAAATACATATATTGATCAAGAAATGCATAAGCAACTCTGGAAGTACACATACTGCTCAATACTGACTTCATCTAGATCAACTACATTGTCTATCCCTACTGAGCTCGGGAAATACATATGCAGCTCGGGAAATACATAAGTAGCTCGGGGAATACATAAGCGGCTCGAGAAGTACACATACTACTCAATACTGACTTCACAAAACTGAGCTCCGGATCAACTACGATGTATATCTCTACTGAGCTCGGAAAATATATATGTTGATCGAGAAATACATAAGCAGCTCGGAAAGTATACATACTGCTCGATACTGACTTCATCTAGATCAACTACGTTGTCTATCCCTACTAAGCTCGAAAAATACATATGCAACACGGAAAATACATAAGCGGCTCAGGAAGTAGACCTACTGCTCAATACCGACTTCACAAAACTGAGCTTTGGATCAACTATGTTGTATATCTCGACTGAGCTCGAAAAATACACATGCATCTTGAGAAATACATAAGCGGCTCGGGAAGTACACATACTGCTCAATACTGACTTCATCTGGATCAACTATGTTGTCTATTTCTATTGAGTTAGGGAAATACATATGCAGCTCGAGAAATAAATAAGCGGCTCAGGAAGTACACCTACTGCTCAATATTGACTTCACAAAACTAAGCTCTGGATTAACTATACTGCTTACCCCCACTGAGCTCTGGAAATATACATGCTACTCAGGAAATACATACCTATTGATCAAGAAACATACATATCACTTAGACAACCAACAATGCTCTAGTAACACCACAGGTGCTCTAGAAATTCACTAAGTACTCTGGTTCTAATACAGTAAGTACTCTAGAAATACACAAGATGCTCTGGCACATCAACTGTGACAATTACTAGCATGCCTTAACTGAAAATCTCGAAGTCATTATAAGTTCCCCCTCTTTAGTAAAACTGAAAAGCAAAATCGAATGAAGTTTTACAAGTATGTATAAAGAATACACCACTACACTCGAGCACATCATACTTTTGCCATGTCATTCCTCAAACATAGACCCAAAAACCCCCGAACCCATCATGTCTCATCCTCCTCAAATAGAGGAGTTGTCTTATTAACATCACCTCTAGCTGAGAACTCAATTTTAAGAAAAGTAGCATATCTCAATTATATTTCGCAGATAGTTTAATCTCGTTGCTTACCCATAAAAATATAACCTTTAGAGGTCTCAGAATATCTTATAAAGAAACATTTCTTACCTCTAAGTCCTAGTTTTTCATATTTGTTAGAACTATCATGAACATAGATAATTGACCCCCAGGATCTCAAACTACTCAAATCTAGTTTTTTGTCTGTCTAACATTCATATAAGGTAGATGGAACTGATTTAGAAGGCACTCTGTTAAGTATATAGGTCATTACTATCAATGAATCTCCCAAATAGGAAATCAACAAATTAGTCTGAGTCATCATAGATCTAATCATTTCAAGGAGAGTCCTATTTCTTTTTTCAGCAGTCCTATTTCTTCTTTCAGCAATCTCATTTTGCTACAGAGTTCCTGAGATTGTTAGTTGTCTAATAATCGCTTTATCATTACATGTTGTTTCGAACAGATCAGACAAATATTCACCTCCACAGTTTGTGCGTAAGGTCTTTACCTTACGATCAAATGGATTCTCAACTTCGTTTATATAACAAATAAAAGAATCCAATACTTCAGATTTATGAGTTATCAAATATACATGACCAAAACAAGTGAAATCATCAATAAATATAATTAAATAAGAAGCTACATGTCTAGCCTTCACATTCATTGGACCACAAATATTCAAATGAATTAATTACAATAGTGAATCAACTCTTATAGCCTTACCAAATAGTTTTCTAGTTGTTTTTCTAGCATGATAATGCTCACATATAGATAAGTTAATTTTAGCACGAGTGTCTAACAGACCTTCTTTAGCTAACCAGTTCATACGTTCTTGTCCTATATGTCATAATCTAACATGACAAACATCATCAGATATATCTACATCACTATTAAAAGCAATTTTGAAAAACAACAATCATTTCCATAATTGATATCCGGTTCTACATAAAAAACTATGAAATCATTAGTTAAAAATCATATCCAATTAATACAAAGTCAATTTTAATTCTACACAATGGCTGTAAAAATTCTTACAATAACCCAAATCAAGAAGACATGTCACGGAAACTAAATTCCGTCGAATATCAGGAGTATACAGAACATTATGTAGAAACAAGGTACGTTCATCACGAAGGTTGAGTTTGCACATGTCAACTCTTTTGACTTAAACCATTGCATTATTTCCTACATATATCCACTTGTTGTCAGCTAGTACCCGACGGTACTCCATGAATGTAACTCACTCCCGAGTTAAATAGTTGGCTGCTCCCGAATCTATAATCCACAAAGGATAAGAATCAACTAACAATATAGAACTAGCAACATAATGCTCAGGAAAAGAATATGGACTTGGATTTATTATTTTTAGCTAAGTACATTCTCGAGCGAAGTGGCACTTCTTACCACAATTAAAGCAAGTCAGCTTGCTTTTAGATTTCTTTCCAGTCTTCTTTCCTTCTTTCTTCTTGTTTGGCCTTACCTCAGTAGAAGCATTAGCTTATTTTCCCTTTTCCCTTCTTGAATCAATTTTTCTTCTTGGATTATGACGATCTAGCAAAACCAATAGCTATATAAGCTTGTCCTAAAATCCTTGCAGATTTCACTCTCTCTGCCTCCAATTCTATATGGCGTGAGATGTTAGTGAAAGTCTTGATACTCTCACTGTGAATTAGGTTCTGCATCATGGTCTTCCAAGAATCTAGAAGGGAACGGATCACTACCTAAACCTGTTGTTCATCGGTCAACTCATGACTAGTAGTTTTAAGCTCCCAAATCATGTTGAATATCTCTCTCAAGTGCTGAACCATGGAGACATTTGAGTGCTTTTTATAGCTATCAAACTTGATTGTCAACTGTCAAAGTTTGCTCAGACTCACTCTACTGTCTCTTTCCCTAACGGCTATCCAGACAGCATGAGCTGATGGATATGACTCATACTCAAAAATCAGGTCGTCTATCATGTAATTGATCAATATCCCTTTAGTAGTGGAGTCCTTTTTCTTCCATGCCTTTTTGTTCCATGCCTTAAAGCCATCAAGGCCTAGTTTGTGTTGTGTCAGTGTACCATCAACAAATTCTACCATGACCTAATGAACAACCTCTAGAACTTCTTGTTCCTCAAAAACATATTGTATCTTGAGGTGTTAGATTTTGTAGTTTTCTCATTTAATTTCTCACTCTTGTTGAGTTCAACTATGATGTTTTTAGTTGTCATAATCTACCATAAATAAATACATTATTTAGTTATTCAGTGTTAATCTTATATATGTAATTTCCGAATGATTCAATGTAAGTCTGAATTGATTTTTACAAAATCAAGTAGCAACTATGTTTCCACTCATCATTTGTATATTCTAATCTGACCAACATTGATCAATTAAATCATATACATCCCATCTAATGAAGTAATCATTAATTTATCATGATTTTAACATAAAATGAACTAATCATGATATAAACATAAAATAAACTAATCATTACTTATTCAATAGTTTGTTTACATATAACATACTTTATTCATAACCTAAACAACTCTAATAGAGTAGATAGGTTATTACTATAACCACTATGAAAAACACTAATGCAGTAGTAATAATTTCAAATTCTATCTTCCAAGGCTCCACTAGGGTATTCTCAGGCTGACCGACTTCAGAATTTTCTCTAATCCCCTCGGGATCCACCTGATCCTTATATTGAAGTAATTCCCAGCATAACTCAGTATATGTTATGTGTCATTCATAGCGCCCCCATATGTAATATGTAACTACACTGAGATTATTTGGTAGAGAACGTATCAAGGCTCAAATCCTGTAGTTGTCCAGTATTAGAAACTCCTACATTTCGAGTCTCCATAAAATATCATCGAGTCTCTCAATATATTTGCTGACCTCATAAGCAGAATTATAAAATATCCCTTGGATAGCTTCCCTCAGTTTATTTCGTAACACATCACGACAAGTCATCATAATAATCATCTGTTCCATCTGAAATAGAGATTAATTAAGTCAGTATAAAATCGATTAACCAGTACAAAATCGACTTAATTCAATTTATACAGACATAGAACTTACACTATTAATCAAGAAAATCAATCTCTTTTATTTTAGGAGTTTTCAGTCGCTAAGTCCTCCTGACCAATCGTCCACCAACAACTATAAACTTCGAAAATCAAATTATGAGTCATCTTGTATTTAATTCTGGCATCATCAGAATCAGCCTCAGCCAAAATCAATTTGGTAAGCACCTTCGGTGCATCAAGCATCTCCCTTAATCCAAGTTGTTTATACTGAGTTCAAGTTGTTCTATCAACTACTCAGTGCTTTGGTTATGAGGTCAACTAACTATTGTCAACTTTGCTAGTCAACAAGTGTTGACTTAGCTTCCAAGTCATGAGTACTCCTTGCAGCTTCCAAGTATCACAAAACCCGAGCACTTGTTACCCATGCCCGATCACGAATCGCTCGAGCACCGAGCACACAACCCAAGCACAGCATCGCCTGAGCACCAAAGCACCTTCGTGCTTCTCGTTCGAGCATTGCATCGCCCAAGCACCTTCTGCCCGAGCACCACTCATTCCAACGTGAGTAGTTGAGCACCCTGTGTTGATTACAATAACCATGTGCCCGAGCACCGAAACTCTCCCAAGCACCTGAGCCCGAGCACCAAAGACCGAGCACTGAGCCTGAGCACTGAACCCAAGCACTGAAGTGCTCCCCAAGCACTTGAGCTCGAGCACTAAAGCTCTCCTTGAGCACCTGAGCCCAAGCACTGAAGTGCTCCTCGAGACTTGAGCCCGAGCACTGAAGCGCTCCTAAGCACTTCATATGGGACACGTCGAGGACCACACGTCAGTGCTCCGTGCCGAGCACGAGTGTCGCGTGCTTCTCTCCTGAGCACCTTGTGCTCCCGAGCACCTGAGCCCGAGCACAGTTTGCTGAAGACCTCAGGCCTAGCACTGCTTTCTGTCGCGCACGCACAATACTCGTGACAGAGCATTCTCCCACTTGGGTAGTACATCGAGCACTTACCCGAGTACACCCGTGCTCAATTCTGAGCATTGTGAGAAAAGAACCTCGCGCTCTTCTGTCCCGAGCATCTAAAGTACTCGGGCGACACTTTTTCTCAATTGACAGTTCAAGCGTATACACTATTCATCGTCTTCTTCACGAAGAACTCATGAACAATGATGACTCATGCAACTGTAATCTCATCTATCGCTCTGATACCATTATAGGTAAGATTACAATAATATGCATGAGCATATGATAATTATAAAAACTTACAGATTTCTCGCTTGTTCTAAGTTCTTCACTCTACCTACTTCGAGCTTTCGAAAAAGACCTATTGATCTATTCTTGTCGTCTGAAGAGTGATTACCGAAACGAACCACTCTCTATATTCACAAACCAAATTCCCGACAGTGTCTTGGAAGTTCTTGAAAAACTCTCTCGACCTCTTGCATACACCACGCAACTCCTCTTTGTTCTTCCACCTTCCTTCTCTGTCTCTTCTCCATACTTATAACTTGGACGGGCCATTTTCAGAAGGCACGTTCGTCACCATTTTAACTCAATGCAAAATTATGTTCAACTGCACAACAGATGCGCAACCACAAAGCATTCTAGCATTTACTAGAGTCTTTGGTGGTGATTGCATCCGTTACTTGCAGTAATGGCAACAAAATCCACCTCTGCTAAGGTATTTCAGGAAAGTACAACTTCATTGTCTTGGACTAGTGAAACAAAAGGCCAAGTTCTTGATGTGTCCACAATGAAAACAAATCATGGATATAACAATGGTCAGAAAAAAAAAAAGTACAATGCTTGAAGACCATTCCATCATAATCTTTAATTTGGATCCGAGAAGAACTTGTTTACAGAGGGCATGACCTCCGGAGCTCTCTTTCGGATAAATTTGCGCAGGCCATGTTCTGCGTACCTCTCTCCCTCAGCATAATTCTCAAGAACTCCTGCAACCCTATTTTGTTTACTAACCCTGAGGACACAGCATCATCATTTTTAAAGGTTATATACATCTGCTTCTGTTTACTCATGTTTTGATTCAGATTAGCAAATTAACAATTTGCAGCACTTGAGGTAATCTCTCGAGCAAAATTTTTAAATGGATTAACAGTGCAATCGAGAAACCAGAGTTAGGTCAAATAGTTCAAGAAAGTTGAGAAAAGTCTCTAAGTGCAGTTTTCGGTTCTCCAATGAGAGATAAAATATACAACTAAAGTCACCTGTCTACATATGCAAAAGGTTGGAACTGTCAATCTAGCGATCTTCATCGGCTCATCATACGATCATTGTTAGAGAGGTAAATCACAGAGGGTCCTATGAGCCTACGTGATGGCCAAGACACATGGGATCATCTGAATTCAGAAAAGAATTTTAGACCTCCTCCGGAATCGACCCATGTCCCTTCTTCAAGTATCTCCGTACTTTAACCATCACGTCATCCCGTTAGAACCATCTGATGTTACTCAATATACAAGAAGCCAGAGTTAAATCTTCCATTAAGACCTTGAATTCCACACATCATTTTGGAGAAACTGTTGAAAATTAAGTTGGTTTTGAACCAATAAACTTTGAAAAATAATTTAAGAAGGTTTTTTCCGACCAAACTAAAAATTGATTGGAAAATTGAAATGTACATTTCGAGTATATATTCTTAAAATATCTAATTTCTCAAAATTTTAGGTGAATGAGAAAATAATTATTCAAGTGAGCTCGAATAAAAGCCTGTTATAGAAAAAATGGAAGAAAACATGAAATTGTCTCACATTGGAATGGAAACAAAAGAATATTAAACCTGTGTTCTTGGGGTTTAATTTGCTCGAATCACCGACCAAACACATGCATGTGCATTGGACACAGTTTGAATCTTACGAGGGAGGTGTATAGCACCGTGATACTGCTGGTACCTTTTCTACGTAATCCCCAATAGAAGGGTTAGTGGGGGGTCATGATCCAAGCCAAAATATTCGGTTCAGTGAAGGGAGAAAAGGAAGCATTGGTTCGGGCATAAATATCAGAGGCTATTAGTCCGGGCGCAAATATCAGAGGTCATTGGTACGGGAGAATATCGAAAACAATTGGCACGGGAGAGTTAGCAGAAGCAATTGGTACAGCAAAGAAGAGACGGAGGCACTTCGCTAAAGAGTGGAGCAAGAATTGGTTCAGCAAGATAATTCCAGAAGCCGACGGGATGGATAGAGGGTCGACTTAGCTTGATCGATACGGCTATACGAAGGAAGTCTGGTGTGGGAAAAAGGGAAATTGGTTCGGGTTGATGAGGAATCCTAGGGCTAGGGCACCCGTGGGCTATAGACCTAAGCTAGCTTCACTCAATGCGGAGGATTGAGGGAGATATTCTAACCTAGTTTCCCGAAAAGTAGAGGAAAAAGTGTTAGGCAACGGCCTGGGAGGCCCCACGCAATATTCCAAGGAGTCTTTACTCCTTATATCTGTAACAGAATTATTCTCCAGGGGAAGGTGGTGGCCACGTGTACGATGGAGATAACCCACGACGTTACGATGAAGGAAAGAGGAAGATAAAAGGGAGGAAGCGAGGAGGAAGAAAAGATCCGCAATTATTCCCACCCAGCAAGAGAGAAGGGGACGCGGGAGAAGAAGGAGAGGGACAACTGCCTCACCGGAGAAGAAGGACGGAGATCTGTCGATTGTTACATCTCTTGTATTTTTCTCGTTTTGTGATATCACTGTAAGAGGTCTTTCTCCTCCACCTTCGGGAACTTGCTTTCCGTAAAGGAGGACCTTCATAGTGAAGGTGCTTAGGCACTGCATCCGGTGAGAAAAGCTCACCTCCGTGGAGTAGGAATCCTTATTCCGAACCACGTTACATCTTGTGTCTGAGTCTCGAGTGCTGACGTGGGTTTCTTGCGTTTCATCTGCTTCATCTTCTTATTCTCTACTGACTGCGGCCTGTGAAAACCCTCTGAGATCTCCCTCAGTGCTTCACTGCATTGAAAAAGGAGTGAACAGATTTCACCCGTCCCGCATCAGTTGGCGCCGTCTGTGGGAACATTTGAGCTGGACGTCGAGATGCAACCTGAAGAAGTACAACAACCTGCTACCTCTGCAGCGGAAGAGTGCCCCATCACCCTTCTACCATCGCAGCTGAAGGCCCTGGTAGATGACGCTATTACAGAAGCCCTCACTAGGGAAAGGAGAAGGACCGGATATCTGCATCCGCATTCCGGTGAACCTTCTTCCAGAGGCCCACCCCCAGAAATGCCTCCTCCATCTCGTACAACCGTCAATGTGGAAATATTACCTGAAGGCGGACTTGGGGGAAGAATGTCGCAGAACACTATGCCCTTCACCCAAACGCGCCAGGAAGAACAGGGCGAGAGTCAATCAACCCGACCTCCGGAAATATACGAGCCCAGACCCTTTACAATGGACATTCTCTCTGAGCTCCCTCCATCTTACTTCCGAAATCCTCAGATCAATAAGTACGACGGTTCGACGGATCCCTAAGAGCACATATCTCAATTTGACGGAGCGGTCTCGCTCCACTGTTATACTAACGCTCTCAAGTGCCGAGTCTTTCGAACCACCCTAATTGGCTCGGCACAAAAGTGGTTCAATACTCTGCCCCCAAGATCCATCACTTGTTTCGCTAATTTCCAGAGAATGTTCAGCCGGGAATTTGTCAGCTGCAAGGCGTATAAACATGACGCCTCTATGTTAATGCATATCACCCAGGGACCCTCAAAATCCCTTAGGGGGTATATTCACCGATTCACTTCTGCAGCTAGGGGAATCCCCTCCCCCCGATCCGAATCTTTCAGAGGCACTATTCAAAGATGGGTCAAGGAGGGCCCCTTCCTCGATTCCTTGTTAAGGCAACTGCGGATAGTTATGAGGAGCTACTAAGTCGTGCGGAGCAGTTTATCTGCGAAGAAGAAGGATTAAAGGTACGGAGAGTCTGAAGCCGCCGCAGCGATCCCAATGAAGAGCTCGTTCTCTTTGCTCCTCAGCGCTCCTCGGACGGAGTATACAAGACCTTTTCGGCAGAGGTTCCGAGGCCTCGTCAATCTTTGCCAGTGCTCGCCCCGTCCCGCCCTTACAAATCATGGCCGCTGAAGCGCTTCCTCCTGTGAGGACTTGGAAAGAACGAGAAATGGAATTCTATGACCAACAGGGTCTGCTGCAACGACTCTTAGGATACAGGGGGATCCCACGTAGAACCCCCCGTTCTTACGCGCCAATATCATACGGAATACGGCCATGAGGACCGATGTTTGAAGTTACAAGAGGAATTGGATCGCCTCCATCTGCATATCCACAAATAAGGCTCGAGCGAGGAGGCCACGCGCGAGGCTCCCGACCCAATGTAACTCGTCCAGGGCCTTATAATCAACAACCTCAAGTCACTTTCCCTCAAACGCCATCCCAAGAGGTTGTTTCCTAAGGAGGCCCATCAGGTGAGGGCCCTTCATCCAATTTAGATGACACTCCCACACGAGGAGTTATTCATGTTATAGCTGGAGGACCTACCGATGAGGACTCCAACCGAGCGAGGAAGTCGTATGCCTGTCTCCTGGAGAGTTTGGCCATCGCCACTGACCAGACTATTCAAGCTGCACCGCCCGTTTCATTCGGGCCAGAAGATTTACAGGGTATACTATTGCCCCATACGGATGCCTTGGTTATTCGCATATTCTTGGCTAATTATGAAGTGGCCCGGGTGTTGGTCGATTCAAGAAGTTCCGTCAACATCCTCTCTCAAGAAGCCTTCGGACAGATGCAGCTGGGGAATGCCCAGTTAGAAGATATGGCCACCCCCCTCTTTGGATTCGCAGGACATGTAGTACACCCTACGAGGCAGATTTCATTGCCTCTGACTCTGGGCGTAAAGCCCAGCCAAAAAATCAGTATAATCCCTTTCCTCATTGTGGACGCTCCGTCCACTTATAACGCTATTCTTGGGCGTCCTTTCCTCACCCTTTTTCAGGTCGTGGCTTCCCCGTACCACCAGAAGCTGAAATTTCCGGTGGGTCCATCGGTGGGAGAAGTCCATGGAGAACAGAAGGCCTCCAGAAGCTGCTACGTGCAAATGGTTTGGGACGATCAGAAGAAAGCCCGAAGAACGATGACCAAGGCAAGCCGTGTCATCATCGATGTCTGCGTCTGGAGAATCCCCCCCAAGGCCGCAAAATGAGGAAGGTGAACCGGTGGAAATCGCTCCGGGAAAGGTCACATGGGTGGCAACCGAAACCAAAGAAGAGTGGTGGCTTGCACGAAGGAAAATGAAGACATCTTATGCAAAAGGCGTGCATGATCTCACGGGATCGACCCTCGAATGGTGAACACCGCGACAATATCACTAAAGGAGTCAGGCGTCGATAGAAGGCGACATTTTTGACGAGAAAAGGACAAGGTCATGGCCAGAAGTGGACAAATTGCTAAAGTTGGTCATGTAAAGGAGATCCGATTTCGAATGGGTTTCAATGTAGTCTGGTCCCCCGAGCCTTGAGCAACGGAGGATGTGTATCGATTTTCGTGATTTAAATAAAGCGTGCCCTAAAGCGCTATCCCTTACCTCGTATTGATCGATTGGTGGATTCTCTTGTGGGATATTAAGTGGTGTCCCTAATGGATGCATATCGAGGATATCATCAAATACCTTTGTAGAAGAAGATCAAAAGAGGGTTAGCTTTGTATTGCGGGAGGGTTATACGCTTATGTGGTAATGCCGTTCGGATTAAAGAACACAGGGCCACCTATCGCCTTATGGATAAAATCTTTGCGAGCGAGAAAGGGAAAAATGTGGAAGTCTCGTGGATGATATATTAGTCAAATCGAAGACCACTCGGGATTTAGTCAAGGACTTAAATGAAACCTTCGCTACATTAAGCGCTTTAATATGAAGCTAAACCCTAACAAATGTCCATTCGGAGTAAAGAGCGTGAGTTCCTAGGGTACATCGTGGTGAGAAAGGGTTACTGAGCCAACCCTGAGAAGGTGCAAGCACTATGTAACATGAAGTCACCCTCTAATCTGCGGGAAACCCAGAAGCTGGTGGGCAGGATCGTTTCTTTATCACGATTCATAGCGGATCGTGAATCACGGACAAAGACTGCCTTTCTTCAAGATCCTGCGCAAGACTACTAAATTTCAGTGGGATGATCAATATGAACAGGCTTTCCAGGAGTTGAAGAAATATTTGGTTGGACTCCCACTGCTAGCCAAACCAATAGTCGGAGAACCGTTATGGATGTATCTGGCCGTCTCAGAGGGAGCCGTTAGTTCGGTATTATTGAAACAAGAAGGCTCTCACCAGCAGCCTATTTATTATACCACCGTATCTCGAAGAGGCGGAATTCCGTTATACAGAGCTGGAGAAGTTGGCGTATATCCTAGTGCTAACCGCCCGCAAATTAAGACCGTACTTTTTGGCTCATCCCATCACCGTTCTAACACACAGCGAATTGGGCAAGGTCGTCACTAAGCCCAATTTCTCTAGAAGATTGGCCAAATGGGTGGTAGAACTAAGCGAGTATGATATTCACTACTAGCCTCGAACGGTTATCAAGGCCTAAGCGCTTGCTGATTTTCTAGCAGAGGTACCCTGCGGCTCGGAAGAGGGTTCGACCGCCAAAGAGGAGGGATCCGAGACATGGAATATATTCGTAAACGGTTCTTCAGGATCTACGGGCAGCGACGTCGGTGTTCTTTTAATTTCCCCTGATGGTGAAGAAACTCGACTAGCTATTCACCTGGAATATCGGGCATCTAATAATGAGGCGGAATATGAAGTCATTCTAGCGGGATTGCAGGCTGCAAAAGCGGTGGGGCTTCTTCCATTGTAATCCATTCGGATTCTCAGTTGGTGATATCACAACTTCAAGGTTCTTTTGCGGTTCGAGAGGAAAGGTTGCATAAGTACTTGAAGGCTTTTAAGAAAGAAAAGGCTCAATTCCGTCAGGTCCTCTTAAAGCAAATTCCGCGGGAGAATAACGGGAAGGCAGATGAATTGGCTCGGATGGCTAGTGCTATGGAAGGAATGAAGTCCTCGGAAACGGTTCATACGAAAATTCATACTTCCCTAGCAATATGCAGCGTGGAGGAAGATGCACCCGAATCAAGCCTAATTCTTGATTAGAGGACTAACATCATAGCTTATTTACGGCACGGGAAGGTCCCTGAAGAAAAAATAGCGGCATCCGCTTTAATAAGCTGAGCCACACAGTTCACCCTCTTAAATGGAGATTTGTACAAGACTTCTTTCGGACGACCCTTATTGAAATGCTTGGGAAAGGAGGATGCAGAATGGGTGCTCCGGGAGATTCATGAAGGTTGTTGCAGCAATCATTTAGGAGGGAGAGCTTTAGCAAGAAAGGCCCTATTAGCAGGATATTTTTGGCCTACTCTCCAGCAAGATGCTGCTCGTATGGTGCAAGCTTGTCCCGCTTGACAGAAGCATAGCAACCGTTTCGAACGGCCGGCTGAGTTAATGAAAGTCGTAGTCTCTTCCTGTCCTTTCGATCAATGGGGGATGGATATAGTAGGTCCGATGCCACCACTTTACGTAAGAAGTTTTTATTGGTGGCTGTGGATTATTTTTCCAAATGGGTGGAGGCAGAGCCCTTAGCCAAAATTACTGAGAATGCCGTAATACAGTTCTTATGGAGAAACATTGTTTGTCGATATGGTATTCCTCGGAAAATAGTCAGTGACAATGGACGACAGTTCCAAGGAAAAAAGATCCAAGAATGGTGTCAGAGTCTCAACATTCAGCAGGTTTTCACTTCGGTCGCTCACCCTCAAGCGAACGGGCAAGTGGAGGTGACTAACAGGATCCTCATTCAAGGATTAAAGACCAAATTAGGGGCTCAGAGGGGGAACTGGGTAGAAGAGTTACCAGGCGTCCTATGGGCCTATCGAACTACACCCAAGACAGCAATAGGAGAAACTCCCTTTAGTTTGGTGTACGGGACGGAAGCTGTTATTCCGGTCGAAGTTTTGTTAAATAGCGCTCGGATAAAGGCGTACGAACCAAATCAGAACCAACTTATCCGAAGCACTGAATTGGACTTGGTGGAAGAAAAGCGGGAAATGGCACGGAGGCAAGCGGAAGTCTACAAGCAAAGAGTGCAGCGAGCCTTTAATAAGAAAGTAATGCCTCGAAGATTTCAAGAAGGGGATTGGGTTTTGCGTAAAGTTAATCCCGCTGGAGACCCCGGAAAACTAGCTCCAAACTGGGAAGGACCCTATGAAATAACGCGCTGCGTAGCAGGGTCAGCATATTATCTGAAAGATGACCAAGGCAAAGAGCTTCCATGACCTTGGAATGTCATTCATTTAAAACTTTTTCACACTGTATGAGGAGTAAAAAATAGAAGAAGAGAAATTATGAGACTCTGAAGGAGTGTACTCCTTAACGTGATCACGTTAATTAGATGTTAAGTACTCTCCAAATTTCATTAATGAGTTATTTACAAGAGCAATACGGTACTGATTATCAATCATAAAGAAGAGAAAGAAAATGGAAAGGAAATTCCCGTTTCAAAACAAGATATCGAATTACAGTTTAAATCGGTCGGGAGGATAACGTCGAAAATCAGCCTCCCAATTTAAAGAAAATGAAGGATAAGTTGGAGGAGGTAATCCTTGGTTAGCATACTGCCGAACCGCTTCATTAAATCCATCCTAATAAGTGGCGCGCAGCAAAATGATGAGTCTCTCCTGGCGGTTCGGACGGTCAGGGCTTCGCTCTCGATGCAGCCTCTCGCATTTTTCTTGTTGCTCTTGAAGTTTTCGACGCACGTCCACATAGCGTCGCGACACCTCCATAATAGCATCGGCTAGGATGGAAACATCATCGGCTCGGGAACTTTGGTCCTGCTGCACAAGGTACATCATCTCTACCATGTTTTGACGCATAGAAGCTGAAATCCCCTCCACTGCTTCAGAATAAGATCTGGTCCGGGCGAGTTCAGTGCCCAGCCTCTAGAGAGAAGTCTCTTGCCTGCGTAGATGGGCGTGAGCATGCGCCCTGGAATTTATGAGGGATGAGTTTTCTTGTACCTCCTTGCACAAGCGGGTGCGGAGGTCCCCTATCTTATCCTGTGCTCGCCGGTATTGAACCTGAAGGTGAGCGATGGCGTCAGAATCCTGTTGCTTCCCCTTGAGGAGCTCTGCTACCTGCCCCTGGAGACATATTAATTCTTGAGTCGAGGAAGACTCCTTATCAAGAAGAGCCAGTTGGACTTCCCGTTGGGGGACGGGTGGCTGCACACCTGGACATTGTTGTTCCCTTAACGCTGCAATGGTATCAGCATCCTTCTGAATTTGTTGGCGAGCCTCGGATAATTGCTCACGCGCAGTGCAATTGTTGCAACAGGAGCCGTTCTCGATTTTGAGTATTCGCTAAATCTTCCCGTTGTTGTCGCTCCCATTCTTGAGCTTGAGCCCGATATTGATGGAGGGAGCGATCCAACTCTTGATGGTTGGTCAAGGCCTGCATGCCAGTTGTGAAAAAGAAATCGGTTAGTAAGACAAAGCTAAGAGAGCTAATCGAGAAAACATACCAAATCCAGAGCATGACGTAGGTTTTCCATGTGAGGAACCACTTCCTCTAAGTTCAGGATCCGAAGACTCCTGGGAGAAAAGGAAGAAGATGGGACAGATGATACTGAGGTGGGAAGTTCACTGGTGAGGGGGAGAAAGGGGATGATATTTGTGGGAGGAGAAGGGCTCTTCAGGCGATGAGTGGAGGGGGAAGTTTGCGGTAAGTGGATATCAACCGCCATGGGTTCGGAGGAAGAATGATATTCAGGGGAGATAGAAGGCAGGGGTGAGCCAGCCTCTGTCGTCAGCTGATATGGAAGTGCATCCTCCCCGGGTTCATCCACAGGTTGCAGTGAAGGAGAAGGCGACTTCTGAATATTGGTGGCAGAGGGAGAAAAAGCATAAGAGCTAGGGTTTGTAAATGCTGGAGAAATCGAGGAAGGACTAATTGTCTCGATTTCCTCCGGGACGGAAGTAAAAAGGGATGCAGGGGGAGGAGAAGAAGACGGACGAGATGAAGCAGGTGTGGTGGTGATCAGGGAAAGTGAAGAAGAAGACAAAGCCGACGGCTGACCGGTTTTTTTCTTGTGATGTGGATAACGACCCGCTATTTCCTAGAAGAAAGTAGAATGCATTTTGAAAGTCTAAGAATAAAGAGAAAGGGCTGAAAAAAGGGATTAAGGCAACAGAGTATGGTGGCGGAAGAACGAACAGACGGAGAAGAAGGAGATGAACAGGCAAGGGGAGGAAGATAGAAAAAGAAACGAAGACAAAAGGATCCCCTATAAAAGGGAGGAGAGTAAGCTTGTAATCATTATTGGGCTCCTCGTCTGTGGTAATGGAGGCCCCAAATGAAAAGGAAAAAAAGGTTATTCTTTCTAAATAGCCCAGTATGTACTAAAGCTTTCATTTGCATAAGAATGGGCGGATATAGGCGTTCCCCTTCAGAAGACAAGCACACAAGAGGGATGATATGAAAACGTTGCCTCCTTTACGTTGATGGCTTCTGAGCCATATATTATATAGACAAAATTTCTATCCCCGCGAAGCGGAAGATATCCCCGTGTGGTGGCGGAACGGAAGAACTGAAATTCCTCGGTTATATATTATATAGACAAAATTTCTATCCCCGCGAAGCGGAAGATATCCCCGTGTGGTGGCGGAACGGAAGAATCGAAATCCCTCGGTTATATATTATATGCAAAATTTCTATCCCCGCGAAGCGGAAGATATCCCTGTGTGGTGGCGGAACGGAAGAACCGAAATCCCTCGGTTATATATTATATATACAAAATTTATATCCCCGCGAAGCGGAAGATATCCCCGTGTGGTGGCGGAACGGAAGAACCGAAATTCCTCGGTTATATATTATGTATACAAAATTTATATCCCCGCGAAGCGGAAGATATCCTCGTGCGGTGGTGGAACGGAAGAACCGAAATTCCTCGGTTATATATTATATATACAAAATTTCTATCCCCGCGAAGCGGAAGATATCCCCGTGTGTTGGCGGAACGGAAAAATCGAAATCCCTCGGTTATATATTATATGCAAAATTTCTATCCCCGCGAAGCGGAAGATATCCCCGTGCGGTGGTGGAACGAAAGAACCGAAATTCCTCGGTTATATATTATATATACAAAATTTCTATCCCCGCAAAGCGGAAGATATCCCCGTGTGGTGGCGGAACGGAAGAACCGAAATCCCTCGGTTATATATTATATGCAAAATTTCTATCCCCGCGAAGCGGAAGATATCCCCGTGTGGTGGCGGAACGGAAGAACCGAAATTCCTCGGTTATATATTATGTATACAAAATTTCTATCCCTGTGAAGCGGAAGATATCCCCGTGCGGTGGTGGAACGGAAGAACCGAAATTCCTCGGTTATATATTATATATACAAAATTTCTATCCCCGCGAAGCGGAAGATATCCCCATGTGGTGGCGGAACGGAAGAACCGAAATCCCTCGGTTATATATTATATGCAAAATTTCTATCCGAGCAAAGTTATCCCGTGTGGTGGCGGAACCAAGAACCAAATTCCTCGGTTATATATTATGTATACAAAATTTCTATCCCCGCGAAGCGGAAGATATCCCCGTGTGGTGGCGGAACGGAAGAACCAAAATTCCTCGGTTATATATTATATATACAAAATTTCTATCCCCGCGAAGCGGAAGATATCCCTGTGTGGTGGCGGAACGGAAGAACCGAAATTCCTCGGTTATATATTATATAGACAAAATTTCTATCCCCGCGAAGCGGAAGATATCCCCGTGTGGTGGCGGAAAGGAAGAACCGAAATCCCTCGGTTATTTATTATATATACAAAATTTCTATCCCCGCGAAGAGGAAGATATCCCCGTGTGGTGGCGGAACGGAAGAACCGAAATCCCTCGGTTATATATTATATGCAAAATTTCTATCCCCGAGAAGCGGAAGATATCCCCGTGTGGTGGCGGAACGGAAGAACCGAAATCTCTCGGTTATATATTATATGCAAAATTTCTATCCGAGATATCCGTGTGGTGGCGGAACGGAAGAACCGAAATTCCTCGGTTATATATTATGTATACAAAATTTCTATTCCCGCGAAGCGAAAGATATCCCCGTGTGGTGGCGGAACGGAAGAACCGAAATTCCTCGGTTATATATTATGTATACAAAATTTCTATCCCTGCGAAGCGGAAGATATCCTCGTATGGTGGTGGAACGGAAGAACCGAAATTCCTCGGTTATATATTATGTATACAAAATTTCTATCCCCGCGAAGTGGAAGAAATCCCCGTGTGGTGGCGGAACGGAAGAACCGAAATTCATTCGGTTATACTCAAAAATTTTATCCCCGCGAAGCGGAAGATATCCCCGTGTGGTGGCGGAATGAAGGAGCTGAGATTTCCTCAGTTATATATTACCTTTTGTCCCCGTAAAGGGGGAGAAGTTGAAGTCCTTGTTTAATTTTATATTGTTTTATTCTTGCAAAATAGCTTAGTCAATTCATTTAATGGTTCTATATACCAAGCAGAGTAAAAAGGCGGAAGAGCCGAAATATGCCTCAGTTATATGTAAGTCTATATGAATACGAAAGAAGTAAAGCGTGGCACAATTCAGAAGATACTGGAGAAAGAAGATAAACTGGGAAAGTTCATTGATGCGAAAGAATTACATATTTTGAGTCATTTACAAGGGAAAATAACAAACAGAAATCCTTATACATCTTGAGTATTACAGTTCTTTGTTGGGAAGAATGGAGGGAGCTCCCTTGTATGGTTGAGGTTGGCACAATAGTTCTTTGCCGTAAGGCTCGCAGAAGATCTGTTTTCGATTCCTTTTGGGACTCGACCTTGTTGGCGTAGGGAGCGATTCTTGGCGAAGTTTCCTTATTCTTTGTAAGTACTTCACTTGCTCCTCCAGGCTAGCTATGTATCGGCGATCATTTATCTGTTCTTCAGAATGAGAGGAAATACTGCCCTGTTCAGATATTCTGTCCATGGCAAATAAAGAGAAAAGGAAAGGATGGAAGCTATCAGGTAAGGGTCGGGGACTTTTATAGCGACGAATGGAAAAAGTACATTTATTGGTAGAAGAAATAGGGACCATAAATGCCAGTAAAGAAGAGGAAACGTGGGGGCAGTAGTGGGAAGGTCGACGGGACTATAACTGTAATTAAGAGGGTCTGAATCCCCGGGCGATGGCGGAAGAAGGTATGTTCGGACCAGATTACCGTCCTTTTGAAGACAAAAACCTTCTACGAGAAAAAGACAAAATCAAATATCAAGTTCCCTCCCTCGTTTTTATTGATATATTTGAAATGATTACATTAATTTAATTTATACAGATTTCCTATGATTACTCCTAACAGACGAGGCGGGAGATGTCTCTTTGGGGGGAGAAGGCGCCAAGACGACCTTGAAGCGCTCGCCTTGGGACGGAGGAGGAACTGATGGACCTTCATCGAACGGAGAAGGATGAGCTTCCGCCGGGGGGACTGGGATGAAAGCCAGCGCTGGGGGAAGTGGAGGGAGTTCGTCAGTCGCACGGGGGTCTCCCACTGTATACTCCCAGGTGAAGAGAGGATTCCACACTCTATTGCAGAAGGAAGGGAAGGGAGCACGAAAGGACCTCCCTGTAGGAGGGGTTGGAGTTGGAGTGTGAGGTGGAAAAGGAAGAGGACGAAAAGCGGAAGTGGCAGTTGAGCGGGTCTCTGAATCTTGATGTCTTGAACCCCAGTCCTGCAGCTCGAAAGATTCTGAAGTTGAAGAAATTTCGATGGGGTGCCCCTCTGAAGCCATGATAGTGAGATATGAGAAGGGAGACATGGAGGGCAATGATTTATAATGGAAGAAAAGCGACGGCAGAAGTTCTTGGGAAGGTGAAGAAGACGAAGAGATTGATGCAGTCTCCGAAGCGGTAAAAGGAATGGGGAAAACCAATAGGCAAGAGTCACTTAAAGCAAATCGGGACGGATGTGAATAATATCAAGCAAAATACTTCAGGCGGACCTCCGAACCGAAATCGGGACGGATGTGAATAGTATCATGCAAGATACTTCAAGCAGATTCCCGAATCGAAATTGGGGCGGAGGTGAATAATGTTATTCAAGATTTTTCCAATAAGCCCGAACCAACGAGGTGATTGCGCCATATGATACAGGAAAAGAGATAACGGTATAAAAAGGGAGGAGTTTAAAATTGGTTCAGAATTCCCGATCCGTCAAGAAACATAACAAGACAATGATAATTAACCATATGGACAAATTCCTCATTCAGAAGCAAAAGAAAGGCTAGTGACAAAATTACCAAAAACAGGACACGGGTATCCTTGTTCGGCGTTTTGAGCCGAGGACCCCTCAAAGCCTAGTGTAAATAAGTCTACCCCCTTCTTGACATAGCATCCCTTGAGGTCGGCTTCTTGCTCCTTCAGTTGGTCCTGATATCGAACCACCTGAGCTTGACTTTCTGCCAATTAAGCCGCCAAAGCATCTCTTTCGGTGGCTGCCTTTATAGCTTGCTGCCCCAAGGTTGAAAGAGCTTCTAGGTACTCCTGGTGGAGGGTAGACTGTTGCTGAGCCACCGGCGATAAGGTGTGAGAAAGAGCTATCACCATGGAGGAAAGCTCCTGGCATTTCTCTGTACAGGATTCCTTGGTGGTTTCCCATGCTCGACGTTCCAATTCAAGTCGGTGTCGCTCTTGCTGAAGCTGCATAATAGTGGTCGAGGAGTCAGCAGCCTTGGTCATGGCGTCCCTAAGAGATCCCTTGTACTCCCCCAGTTCACGGGTCAGGACGTCTACCTGTTGCAGTTCGCTGGACTGTAAAAAGAGGCGCTGTTCAAGTTCTTCATTTTTTCGTTGCAACTCCTCTTTCTCGCTTCGGACCAAGGCTAGTTGCATCATGGCATCTTCGCACTGGCCCCTAAAGTCCGCTTCCTTGGCCTCTTGCTCGTTCAACCGCCGAACGAGCTCTTTTTGTTGTGATACGGCGGCAAAGTGGCGAGTTTCCACACTAGATTGGAATTGGGCCAGCCGAACCACCATGTTGTTATGCTGGGTGGAGGCCTGAATTGAAGGAAAAGTTATCAGTATATATCGGCATATAGAGATACCCATAATGAAGAGGAGGAAAAGAAAGAGTAGATACCTCTGTCAACAGTTTGCTCACTTGTTCACATGGGCCTTGTATGCCCGAATGATTGAAGAATTTCACCTCTGAGGGGTGCCGAATCTTCAGCAGGGATCCCAACGTGGCCCTCGAAGGAACAGGAAGGATCCTCCCTTCGAGAGGAGGAGGATGGGGGTCTGATACGACGAAGGGGGGTAGGAGCAGCTCTTGAGTCGGAAGGTATAGGAGCTGGGAGGGATTCTGTATGAGAAGGTAGGGGTGAATTTTGTGCAGATTGAGAGGAATAAAGAAATTGAGAGGGAGAATCCCCTCCTTGGGGAGATGAAGAAGGGACAGGGGAGGTACTGCCTCCCCTTCTTGGCTCATAAATGGTTAGGGGTTGAGACCCCGGCTGGTCGGAAGATAAGGGAAGAAGAGCTGATGAACTTGAGGCTCCTTTCTTGATGAGCCGCACTTTTCCGGGATGACGGAGTCTGCCACCGACTTGCCTCTTTTAGTCGATGTTTTCTTCTTCTTAGCCTCGATCGCCTTCCACCACAAGCCTTGATTAGATTATCGTGAAGGTATACTGATAAGAAAAATGAATAACCTAGAAAAGAAGTCATATTGCAGGGTAAGTATCACCCTACCTACAGCAATCGAAGTCGTCAAAGGTAGGGGAGACAATCCAAAGTGGCTTAAAAGAGGAGTTTCTATTAGATGGTTTGAGCAGTAATATAACTCTCCTAATACTCTATACACTTCCGGGAATGGGCATTTGGTCCTCATTTCCCGGAAGGGAGGCAATTCAGGAAGGGCTACCTTCCATGTATCAGAATAGGGCAGAGACTCGAGAAGCTGTACAAAGAAATACAATTCTTCCCAGCCCTTGTGGGAAGTGGGTAGGTTCACCAAGAATTGGCAGTCTGAACGGCTAGATAGATAGAAGAGACCTGCCTTAGAAGATTTTAGTTGGAAGAAGCAATGGAATATTTCAGGGGTTAAAGAAAGGTTCAAGTGTTGGAATACTATGTGAGCTCCCGATAAAATTCGAAAGGAGTTGGGGGTGAATTGGTTCAGGGGTAATTCATAGAAGTTTAGAAGGTCCAAATAGACCGACGGTACCGGCAAGGATAGGCCGTTAAAAAATTGTTCGGAGAAAAAGCATGTCAAGCCGGAGGGAGGATTATGAGGCCGATGCAGTTTAGTCGTAAAACAACATTTTATAGAGGGGTCTATGTAGTTGTTCTTAATATTAAAGAAATAATTGTTACAATCTAACTGGGTTATGGTATGTTCATACCAGGCGGGTGAAGAGATGGTCCTAGGTGTTGGGAATTTGATGCCCGCTAGAGGGGGGGGTGAATAGCGTAGATGACCGTACGTAGATGGAAATCGTTCGCGTGCTTGTCTACAATTCGTGTTAGCGCAGCGGAATAATAATAAAAGCAATACACGAAATACAATCACACACGAACACGATGATATAACGTGATTCGGAACCGTAACGGTTCCTACTCCACGGATCGGGCTCAAACGAGCCCTAGCGATGCCAAACACACACCACTATCAAATAACTCCTTCTCGACACAAGTCGGAGGTGGAGAAACCTCGTACAACAGTTTACAACAATAAACTAAGTACAACAAGCAGTTACAATGAAATACAATGCAATACAAGTAAAGAGATCACTTTACAAATGCCTTTAGATCGCTTGCTTTTTGTTGCCTTGGACTAGCCTTGAAGGACTGGAAGAGCACCAACTATTCCCCTTGAATCGCCCAGAGAACACTTTTTCAATCCTCCCACGAATGCTCCTTTTAACTGCGTGGTGGATTTCGCTATCGGTCGACCGCCATAAGTCCCCGGTCGATCGATGCCATCTGTTGTCGTGAGACAGCGGATCGATCCATCTTTGGAAAAACTCAGCGGATCTCTTAGCGTCGCGCCAACATTGGCGCCGATCGCTAACGCCCGTAGTCGACGCCTATCGGCCACCGGAGCGTTCAATGCTCGACACTCGACCGGGTATGATCATCATCCTTGGCGCCGATCGCGAGCATTTTCGACCTCGTGACGGTCGAACTCGTCGACTCACGCGGTCGAACCGGTCATAATGCGGTCGACCGCAACCTCAAGAATGAGGTTTTAACCAAGTATGGTGCCCCATACTTGCTAGACCACCCTTAGCCTGAACTAAGCCTTACAGCCACCTCCATCACCTCGCCTCTCGGATCCCTCCAAGTCATCCATGACTTGTTCATCCATCGCGCTAGCCTCCGGGTGCTTCCCTCGGCTATGTCGTGCTAATCGGTGTCTACACCGCCAAGGCACATTGGACTTACGCCGCCAAGACTCCGCTTGGACTTTACGCCGCCAACCATTGGACTTATGCTGCCAAGACTCCCGCTTGGACTTTCCCTTGCCAACCCATGTTGGACTTTCCATGCCAAGACCATGCTTGGACTTTCCTTGCCAACCCATGTTGGACTTTCCATGCCAAGACCCATGCTTGGACTTTCCATTTGCCAAGACCCATGCTTGGACTTCTCATTTGCCAAGACCCATGCTTGGACTTCCCATGCCAAGTACTCAAGACTTGGACTTTCCCAAATGCCAAGTGTCCCACTTGGACTTTCCATGTCAAGTACCCATGACTTGGACTTTCCCATAAACACATGGTCAACCCTAGTCAACCATCAAAGTCTCCCTCGAGTCAAACTCGAGTCTGGTCAATTATAACCTGGGTCGATTGTATAAACAATCTCTCCAAAACATATTAACCGACATCAATGTCAAACATCAATGTCAAACACTTTGTCAACCTACTTTGTCAAACATCAAAACATCACTCAAGTCAAACTCGAGTCCTGGTCAATCGTGACCTGGGCCGATTGCACCAACACTAGGAGCCATGGGTGCCAACAAAGCAGAGCACTTACTCGGAGGTTAAGGAAGAATCGTGTGGGGAAAGGAAGGACTGGGTCGTCGAAACACCGCCGGTGAAAATCACGGAAGGAGAAGAACAGGCTGGATTGTTAAGCACACTAAACGATATCTAAAAGGAGAATGCAGGGGTTTATATAGGGTTTTCCGTGACGATTCAACTGCACAAAAGGAGAAGAAGAAGCGGAGCCCATAATCCCATCGGGCCTCCTTAAGTATACCTAAGGGAAGTTTAAGGGAACGGATGGATCTAAGTTGAGAAATGAAGAGTATGTCAGAAACTTCATGTGCATTTGGAAAGTCAAGCTTATAAATTCGCTTGACTATTTTTCGAGGTTGACTAATGATACTGCTGGTACCTTTTCTATATAATCCCCAATAGAAGGGTTAGTGGGGGCCCATGATCCGAGCCAAAATATTCGGTTCAGTGAAGGGAGAAAAGGAAGCATTGGTCCAGGCGCAAATATCAGAGGCTATTGGTCCGGGCGCAAATATCAGAGGTCATTGGTACAGGATAATATCGAAAACAATTACGCACGGAGAGTTAAGCGGCAATCGTACAAAGAAGAGACTAAGGCACTTCGCTAAAGAGTGGAGCAAGAATTGGTTCAGCAAGATAATTCCAGAAGCCGACGGGATGGATAGAGGGTCGACTTAGCCTGATCGATACGGTTATACGAAGGAAGTCTGGTGCGGGAAAAAGGGGAATTGATTCGGGTTGATGAGGAATCCTAGGGCTAGGGCACCCGTGAGCTATAGACCTAAGCTAGCTTCACTCAATGCGGAGGGTTGAGGGAGATATTCTAACCTAGTTTCCCGAAAAGTAGAGGAAAATGTGTTAGGCAACGGCCTGGGAGGCCCCACGCAATATTCCAAGGAGTCTTTACTCCTTATATCTATAACAGAATTATTCTCCAGGGAAAGGTGGTGGCCACGTGTACGATGGAGATAACCCACGACGTTACGATGAAGGAAAGGGGAAGATAAAATGGAGGAAGCGAGGAGGAAGAAAAGATCCGCAATTATTCCCACCCAGCAAGAGAGAAGGGGACACAGGAGAAGAAGGAGAGCGACAACTGCCTCGCCGGAGAAGGACGGAGATCTGTCGATTGTTACATCTCTTGTATTTTTCTCGTTTTGTGATATCACTGTAAGAGGTCTTTCTCCTCCACCTTCGAGAACTTGCTTTCCGTAAAAGAGGACCTTCATAGTGAAGGTGCTTAGGCACTGCATCCGGTGACAAAAGTTCACCTCCGTAGAGTAGGAATCCTTATTCCGAACCACGTTACATCTTGTGTCTGAGTCTCGAGTGTTGACGTGAGTTTCTTGCATTTCATCTGCTTCATCTTCTTATTCTCTACTGATTGCGACCTGTGAAAATCCTCTGAGATCTCCCTCAGTGCTTCACTGCATTGAAAAATGAGTGAATAGATTTCACCCGTCCCGCATCACACCGTGTGCAGGATAAATTCATCTTAAAAAGACAAGATTCAACTCTACTCGAGATAGTGTTGAACTCTAGTCTTACTTTATCTAAATGGCGATTGCACCACCACCAACAGATCGAACAGAAACTCACAGTTGAAGTTTATGCATACCTAACTTCAGGGTTGGTAGTGATGTTTCGCACCAGCTGCATGCCACAGACGCCAACCGCCACACTAACCGCAGCAAAGAGGGGGAAAACCTGCACAAAGCACTAACCAACTGCATGACATGAAATATCATCTTTCTCAGGGTTACGGATGAGCAATTCCTCCCTTGCTACTTCTCAACACACAGGACAAGCAGAAAAGGCCCATCTTTGCAAGCAAAATAACTAAATAGGTCATCTACCGCATTATCAAGATTCAACGGATCACAAATAATAATTTACCTCTGGTTTCACCCATCTTTGAATGTGGAAGAAGCCATAAAACTGCAAGAGGATGTGAACAAGGGCAACAGGGAGAGTCCAAGCGCAGGGAAGCCGAGGATTTCGTCCGCCCATCTCGCGAAACGGATGTGGTTTTATAGATGGAGGAGAGCCGCCCTTAATTAGGGCCGACGAAGCGGTCAAAGCAATCGCCTTTGACGGTTTGAGCCTGAACAGCCAGCCATTATCCGACAGATGAGGAGGAGAGAGAGGAAATGGCGAAGCTACCGCTCGGTTTCTTCCCCAACTGGCCAACTCGGGGCAAATTCTAAAAATTCAGTTTCACTTTGAAAATTCTCAAAAACAGCCCTCTTCACTTAGATTGCCAATAATGCCCCTCTCTTTAAACTAGAAATCGAAGGATCAAGCGCCCTTCCCTCAACAATCGATCAAATTGTTCACCGGTGGATATAAAATGTTTTATATTCTCTCCTTCTAATATTTTCTAATTTTCTTCCTTTATTGAATTCTAAATCATATCTTTCTCTATTTTTTTTCATCATGTCATCGATATGTCATCAATCGTTGCTCACATTTCTCTTTGTCTGCTGCTTACACACTGCGAGCTCATCACTGTACATCCATCGTTCATCCTGCCAATCTGGCGTTGATAGTTGCATCTTC
Organism: Wurfbainia villosa; assembly: GCA_025175895.1. Classification (NCBI taxonomy): domain Eukaryota; kingdom Viridiplantae; phylum Streptophyta; class Magnoliopsida; order Zingiberales; family Zingiberaceae; genus Wurfbainia; species Wurfbainia villosa. Next base: position 40,102,931 of record CM045997.1, read on the forward strand.
GGCCACCATTGGCCTCCGCTTCCATGCACAATCGCCTCGTGATCACAGAAGTTGTCCCGTCAGCACGACACCACATTCGCAATCACAACCTCACAGGGACATCTCACACGCATCGCCAGCGCACGCCACTGCAACGCCATTCACTACAAAAAATATAGTCATTAGCGACGAATTTTAAAAAAAAATTCGTTGCAAAATAAATTAGCGACGAATTTAGCGACAAAAATATTTTCGTTGGGGATAAAGCGTCGCAAATATTAGCGACAAAAATAGCGACGAATTTTAGCGACGAAAATTAGCGACGAATTTAAAGTTTCGTCGCTAATTTCGTTGCAGAAGTTACGACGAATTCAAAATTTCGTCGTAATTTTCGTCGCAAAAATTTGCGACAAAATAAAAATTCGTCGCAAAAATTTCGTCGCAATTTTCGTCGCAAAAATTTGCGACGAAATAAAAATTCGTCGCAAATTTGCGACGAATTAAAAATTCGTCGCAAAAATTTCGTCGCAATTTTCGTTGCAAAAATTTGCGACGAAATAAAAATTCGTCATAAATTTGCGACGAATTAAAAATTCGTCGCAAAAATTTGTGACGAATTAAGTTTTTCGTTGCTAATTTTCGCGACAAAAAAAACTTCGTCGCAAAACTTTACGACGAAAAAATAAATTCATCGTAGAAAATTCACGACGAAATAACGATTTCGTTGCTAAATTTGCGACTGATACAAATTCATCGCAAAAATCGTCCCTGAATTCGTCGCAAAAATTTGCGATGAATTAAATTTTCGTCGGAAATTTCATCGCAAAATTCGTTGCAGAATTTGTCGCAGGTTAGTTTCGTTGCTAAATTCGTCGCTAATTTGCGACGAAAATAAAATTCGTCGCAGAATTCATCGCAAAATTCCCATAATTTAGCAACGAATTTGTATTTTTGTCGCTAAATTTGTCGCTAAATAAAAATTTTTTTTAACAGGTTCCATCCGTTTCGATATTCTATCGTATATACAAATTTCACACACACAAAACAAAACACAATAAATTCTGATATCCAAATAAATACATTCAATACAAACAAAACACATACACATTCAATACTACAAAATAACATTTAATAATATCCAAAAATATTTCATATCCAAATAAATACAAACTAACACAATAAGTTAAGAACAATACAATATTCCAAATAACAAAATTATATCGTACAACATTTCAAACATCAACATAGTTCTGATATCCAAATAACAATGTTCACGCAAAAGATCTCAACACATGCGAAAGAAAAAAGAAAAGTGTATCTGCTAAGCAACGACCGACATTCTTCTACCTGCATTAGAAAAGAAACAAACAAAAAGTATCATAAATTAAAAAAAACTATATACTAACACAAAAATAAATATGCAAAGACTTACTCAGTATTCAACTTATGAAAGTTCTAGAAAATTTAATACAACCCAAAATGACACTTGGGTGGGGAGGTCCCTTGATACTTCAAGCATGTACAGGAGGAGGGCTTCACTTAACCATGTAGGACCAGAGAGAGAAGGGGTTACTCTCATCGATTTCTTTTGCCCCTGTAGTCCCAACAATGTAACTAGATGTGGACTAGCTCTGAGACCATATAAATGCCTAAGAGAGTCCATTGCAATCCAAAATGTCAGTGGTGGTGTCTTGATATTTAGCATCCCCAAGAAGATCTGTCTTAACCATGTTGAATAAGGATGAAGCTTACTCAATTTCTCTCTCACACCTTGAGATGTTGATGCATTGAATATTACAACGGACAAGGGAAAACTTAGGAACAAGTGCAAAAGGCAATGTCAGTCTTGAATGACAAGCAAAAAAGACGAATTTGTTTCTCTCAGGACTCTTGCCACTGTATCCATCAGGTGAAGAAGGCAGTGATACAACCTTCTGACTGGAACTTGTTTGCTTGGATTGTTTGAAAGATATATCATCCTGGCCAACAAACAAAATAGTGATTCAAGGACTGAAGCTCAAGAATCTGCTTAGAATTACAAAAGCACTTTGTTCAAGTCTTCCAGAAATTCTAGGAATTTGGCAACCTGTAATCATCTTAATAGGAACCATGTAAATTCTGCAGGGGATAAAGAGCAATCATGGGAAATAAGGAAAAGAATCAATAACCATTTAAAAAATAAGAAAAATCATAACTTAAGCACATTAAGACAGGAAACATAAGTAGAGCCAGTTATCTCATAAAAAGAAATAGAGACCATGATTGAAAAATTCCATCTAGCTATGACAAGAAACTTCAGAATTTGGATATCAAAACCAAATCATATCTAAATCCACTGTTTCATGAACTTAAAAAAAAAAATTTAGAGACATATCATCAAGGGTAGTGAAATTGAAGCATCACGGGAACATTCTAGGCATCTTGTTCAGCCATCTTGGAAGCAAGACAGAGCTGATATGCCATTTACTCAGAAATATAAACAAATATTAAAAATTGAAATGGAGGAAGTCAGAGATCCTTCTTAGGTATTAGGATCATCATAATCATAAAACACATTATAAGTCATATAACCAAATCAAGACAAAACAGCCATTGCTTAAGTAAATGGCCATCTTGGAAGCAAGACAGAAGCTGATATGCCATTTACTCAGAAATATAAATGAATATTAAGAATTGAAATGGAGGAAGTCAGAGATCCTTCTTAGGTATCAGGATCATGAAAATCATAAAACACATATAACCGAATTGTGACAAAACAGCCATTGACTGTGTAATTTGCATACAAAGATGTATATCCATAACATGTTAAATTATGATGTCTGAACGAATGCACTATTACAGAAACATGAATCAGACAAGTTGACCACTTGGGAGCTCAAAATGGAGTTAAGTTTCCCAATCAAAAATGAGCTATGATGAACAACAACGCCAAAAGAACAATAATGTAGAACCAAAATGTTGGGAACATAGAAAACAAACCATTGAACCAGAAGGCTCATGCAAAGCAACGAGAAAAATGTAGCTAATGTGCTCGAGCCCCATACCTGTTTCTGAATGCATATGAAGTCCGATATATCTGCATTGTGGACTGAACTAACTCCTCATTGAATGGTAACTACTTTCGTTTTCCTTGTGTGGTACCAGAACTGAGCCATTAGAGGAGCTATATGAGTTATTGGAAGACCAGATGAACATAAAACAACACAAGTTCCTCAAGGAATAGGCATCAAATCCGCAAAAGCTCACGCCTTTGAGACCTACCATTCCAGCAAGTAACGCCCCTCTCCATGTTCCCCAACCCCTCCATGCGCCGATGGAGGTAGCGATATATAAAAGATTTACAGGACTGGTCTGCGCAGGAGGGCGGAGCAACGATTCCCCTCCGAAGAAAGGCCAAGCGGAACAAACAAGTCCATATAATATTATAAGCACACAGGCACCAATCGCTCACCTTTCTATTCGCCCACGGCGTGATCAAAGACCAGTGAAAACGGCGGCGTGGTCGCGGCCGGCGGCGGGCTCGGGGGCGCTAGCGACCTTGCGGCCGGACGGCGCCTGGCTCGCGGCTGCTGGGGGGCACGCGGGCAACCGAGGGGATCGCGGACGGACGGGCACGCTGTCGGGCTCGAGGTCGGACGCCGGTTCGTGGGCGGACGGCGTGCTCGCGGACAGCCTGCTCCGATGATGTCGGGGGCGGACGGTGAAAGGGCGGCGGCGGAGCCTCTCGTGCGCGAGGAGTTGTGGGATTAGGGCATCGACGGGTGCAAAAAAATGGAAATTTTGCAACGAATCCAAATAGTTTTTTAAAAAAAATCAAAATATTTGAAAATGTTAACTGTTTTTTTTTTAATTTTTTTATAAATTTAAAAGTTTACAACGAATGATTCATTGTAAATTTGCAACGAATTTGCAGATTCGTTGTACAGATTCGTTGCAAATTTGCAACGAATTTGCAGATTCGTTGCAAATATTTAAAAAAATAAAATAAAAAAATTTGAAAACGTTAATTGATTTTTTAAATATATTTTTTAATTTAAAAATTTGCAACGAATCGCAGATTCGTTGCAAATTTGCAACGAATCTGGGATTCGTTGCAAAATATTTGCAACGAATTTGTGGATTCGTTGCAAATTTGCAACGAATCTGCGATTCATTGCAAACTTTTAAATTAAAAAAATATATTTAAAAAATCAATTAACTTTTTCAAATTATTTTATTTTATTTTTTTAAATATTTGCAATAAATCTGTGATTCGTTGCAAATTTTGAAAACGTTAATTGATTTTTTAAATATTTTTTTTTAATTTAAAAGTTTGCAACGAATCTTAGATTCGTTGCAAAATATTTGCAACGAATTTGTGGATTCGTTGCAAATTTGCAACGAATCCCAGATTCGTTGCAAATTTGCAACGAATCCTCGTTGCAAATTTACAACGAATCTGTGATTCGTTGCTAAATTTTTCCAACGAATATGTGGATTCGTTGCAAATTTGCAACAAATCCAAATATTCGTTGCAAATATTTTTTAAAAATAAAATTAAAAAACATTAAAATCGTTAAGTGAATATTTTAATATATTTTTTTATAAAATTAAGAGTTTGCAACGAATCTGTGGATTCGTTGCAAAATTAGCAACGAATCCACATATTCGTTGCAAATATTTTTTTATTTTAAAATAAATAAAATACTTTAAACTCATAAACTAACTTACAGCTATCCGAATGAGATAAATTCAGTGCCAATATATTCGTCTAGTTCTCCTCATTATATAAACATCATCAAAAAAATTTTAATCCGGGCATTTTTGAATATCGGTCTGTCTGAGAAATCTAATTCACGTTCAAAAAATCACGTATCGCAATATTTTTGATAAAATTAATTTTTAAATATATATATATAATCAGGGGAACTAGACGAACACATTGGAACTTGTTTCATCTCATTCCGAACTCTCTAAGTCACTTAACCGACTTCGAAGAATTTTTAATACTTTATTCTAAAAAATAGCTTTTGCAACGAATCCGTGGATTCATTGCAAATTTACAACGAATCGACGGATTCGTTGCAAAATTTTTTTTATATAATAAAATAAAAATCTGCGACGAATTATGTATTCGTCGCTAAATTAGGGACAAAACATAAATTCGTCGTAGATTTTTGCAACGAATTTATTTTTTCGTTGCAGAATTTGCAACGAAAACAAATTCGTCGCAAATTTTGCAACGAATTTTTAATTCGTTGCAAAAAACTGCGACGAAATATTTTTTTCGTCGCTAATTGGCGACGAAAAAAAATTTTCGTCCCCAATTTGCGACGAATTTTGCAACGAAATTTAAATGTTGGAAATTTTATAATTTTTACAACTAATTATTTTTCGTCGGAAATATCGTTACAAATTTGCGATGAAATATTAAAGTTGTCGCAAAATTTGTTGCAGATTTGCAACGAATTATTTTCGTTGCCAAAGTTCGTCGCCAAAAAATAGTTTTTTTGTAGTGATTGCCCGATCACGGATAGAATAGGTCGACCCCGACACTGACGTCCGTAGGTTAGATTAATTAAGATTTCTATTTAATCAATTTTGAATTTTGATTAATTAAATCATTTGGATTAATTAATTTGAGTTGGATTTAAATAATTAATTAGATTTTGATTAATTAAACTTAGAGATTAATGGATGAGTTTAGATTAATTAATCTGTTTTAATTGTGATGCGGATACGCGGATTTTCTCACCTCCTTTTTAACGCGAAAGAGCGTTCGAGAGGCTTAGGGTTCTCTCCGACTGCAACAGTAAGAGAGAATGAATAGATGATGAGAAAGCCAACATAAAAGAACGGAGACACGAGATTTAACGTGGTTCGGAATTCTAATTCCTACTCCACAGGATAAGCTCCCTAACGAGCTGCGGTGCTAAAATACTTTTACTATGAACTTCTTCTTCTTGGAAATATTTACAGAGGTGGAGAAAACCCTTTACAACTTCAGCGATGTACAATATATATATATATAGAGAGAGAGAGAGTATGAACTGTTGGGTTTCCGGCACCGCGGCGTGTGTGTGTTCGATCATGTTTCGTAAACATGAGCACAGCGGAAGCAAAAAAAATAATAAATACTTCTATTTATTACAACACACACAACGCACGCATGCTATTACAACAAGTGTAGACATAACCGTAAATTAAAATTGCAATAAAAGGAAATTAAACTACGTTATACCTTCCGTATGACGTGTAGCGGGAACGGCATCAACCGGAACGATTCTCGTAGGAATCGTCTCTATCCGTATCCACGCCGAGCTCCTCGGGATGACTTCGCCAAGCCACGAGCTTCGTCTTCGTACGGGTTACTAGCCTCGTGTTGAAGACGACGTGATCGAGAGATGATCACGATCCGAATCCAAATTCGGACCTAAAACAAGTCCTCAAGACTTGCTTCTCCGGAGAGGTATTCGTCAACCGATTGACGAATCCTTCGTCCTCCACCTCAGAGGATTACCGGAGATCAAATCCCGGTATGTTAGCGCTGCCGGAGCACTAACCGTCGTCCAAACGACGCTCGACGAGGAGAAGAAGCTGTCGAGCCGACAGCTTGGTGGAGGAGATAGCGCCGCCAAAGCAAGGAGACAAAGCTCACCTTGATGCCGAACCTTTTAGGGGATCACCGAGGGTCGCCGGAGGTTCACCGGTGAGCTTGACGCGGCAAGGGTCTTGACGGCAAAGACAAAGGCCGGCGGTGGCTGCTCTTTGGGTTGGCGCCGATTGCTCCTCCAAGGAGTGGGCGGCAACAACTAGATTGGGCGGCCACTTTGTGATTAGGGTTTTGGGTTAGGGTTTAATCCCTATTTTATAGAGAACTAATTCTCTTAATGGTTAATGGATCATATCCATAAAGCCCGTTAACCCGCTCCATTAAGATAAGTTAAAATAAACCAAACCATGATGGTTTATTTTAAGTTAAAACGAACCGAACCAACCTTTGGTTCATTCGTTTAATATAAACCAAACCATTTGGTTTATTCTCATCCATTGGATTAGAACCAAACCATTTTGGTCCATCCATTATGTCTTCATAAGACACTGCCCATCCACGCTTCCATTGCGACTGAAACAATTTCATGCTCGCTTTACGTTTGGTCCAACCAAACATAGTTTCTCTCGGTCTGAGAATCCCATTCTCAAGCTCGTTTAGTCACAAGACAAGGATAAAAGGAGCTCGATGGGAGGGTTTTTGGCAGTGATTTTTTGGACGTTTTTGAGGCGATTTGCTGCTGCAAATCAGGGTCTTCAACCACGGTTCAAGCAATCAACAATCAAGCAATCAAAAGGCATTTGTAAAGTTTTTTCTTTACTTATATTGCATTGTATCTCATTGTATTTGCTTGTATCTACTTAGTTTATTGTTGTAAACTGTTGTACGAGGTTTCTCCACCTCCGACTTGTGTCGAGAAGGAGTATTTGTGATTAGTGAGTGTGTGTGCATCACTAGGGCTCTTTAGAGCTCAATCCGTAGAGTAGGAACCGTTCGGTTCCGAACCACGTTATATCCTTGTGTTCGTGATTGTATCTTTTCGTTATTGCTTTTATTATTTCTATTCCGCTGCGCATAACGAGTTTTGTAGAGACGATCGCGAACGAATTCCATCTACGTACGGGCAACGTGCTATTCACCCCCCCTCTAGCGGCGTCAAATCTCCTACAATTGGTATCAGAGCCCGGGGCTCTTCTACGGACTAACCGCCGGGAGCTAGGACAAAGAAGCTAGAGGGTGAAGATGGAAGAACAATTGGGATGGAATGTTAACACACCGATCCCTTACTCCTTCTATGGACAAGAAGGGTTTAAGAAATGGAAGTCAAGAATTGAAGACTTCCTAATGATGAGGGACTTCGAAGAATGGTCTATCTTGATGGAGGGTTTTAGCTATCCAATAGGACCAAAGGGAGGATTCCTCAAGAAGAAGAAGTGGAGTGAAGATCAACTCCAAGCTTTCGAGAAAAACATGAAGGTAGTAAAATTTATTTTTGATTTGGTCCCTAATGAGATTGTGTGTATGGTAGGGGACTATATGGACGCTAAGGAGTTGTGGAGCCAAGTGGCAAAGCTCCATGAAAACTCATCATTGGTCCAAGAAGAAGAAGAAGAAGAAGAGTGCTCATCCTCTCAAGCTCAAAAAGAAGCAAGTACATCTTCATCCAAAGAGCTTGAGGATTCGGAGGTTGATAGGGAATCAACATCTGGATCGGAAGAGGTGGAGGAAGTGGAAGAAGTATCCACTTCTAGGATTGAGGAGGAGATTAGAGTTTCCTCAACATCGGAGCATCAAGAAGAAGCTTCCACATCCGGTCAAGATGAAGAAGTTTCAATTCCAACACCTTCCACCACCATAGGTAACTCAAACATGTCAATTTGTAATAAAAATAATATTATGTGTTTTGAGTGTAGGGAATTTTGGCACTATAAGAGCAAGTGCCCAAAGAAGATTAGGAAAGCTCCACCGGCACCAAAAGTCAAGGATGTCGGTTCCCCAACACCTAAAGGCAAGGAGCACATCATATGCTTCAAGTGCAATTCAAAGGGGCATTATCGGAGTCAATGCCCTAGGGGGAAGAAGAAGGAGCAAGGAGGAGCATCACAAGTAGGGGGAGCTTCTATAGCTAACCCTAAGGTATATTTTAATAATGCACCTTCCAAATTTAAAAGTCAAAAGCATGCTAGAAATTTTAATTCTCTTGCAATTCACCATGAAAAGCATGCTAGAGATAAATATATTTATTTAGGAGCTAAAAGCATTAACTTTAAAAGTAAGGAGAAATTTGGGACTAATGTTCCTAAAAACAATTTATCTAAGGATAAACCTAGGTCAAATAACTCTAGAAAAATTTTACCTAGGGAGACAATTAGAAAGGTACAAGAGCACCTAGGTTTCAATCCTAAATGGACTAGGCATATGCCTAAGAAGTCCCATGCCCAAAAACTTAATCAAAAATCAATTGGGCAATTAGAATTAGAAAACCAAGCTTTGAGGTCAAGGCTTGAGAAACTAGAAAAGACCCTTAGGAATATACAAAACCAATTTAAAGGGTCAAATGTGTAGGGGATCGGTACCGCCGGCTAGAGGGGGGGTGAATAGCCCTTTTCGTTTGGATGTCGTAATTCGTTCGTTCTCGTGTGCTCGTCTACAATTGTCGTTAATATACGCAGCGGAATAACAATAGAAATAACAACAACACAAGCACAATCAAATACACAAGCATATACGTGGTTCGGAACCAAATGGTTCCTACTCCACGGGTGAGCTCCTCGAGCTCTAGTTATGCGCATGACACTAACTATAACACTCCTTCTCGACAACACGTCGGAGGTGGAGAAACCTCTCACAAGCAATTACAATGTAATATAGAAATACAATCAAATACACAAATACAATACAAAAGAAAACTTTCACCGATTGCTTTGATCGCTTTGCTTGTTGCTTGCTTTGATTGGCTCTTGAAGGACTGGAATGCAGCAGCAATTCCCCTCCAATAGCTCCACAAAAGACTTGGCGAAATCCTCCAACTCGTGCTCCATTTATAACCTGCATCAAGCTGTTTCGCTAAGCGCGACCGCCAAAAGGCCCCGCCGACGCTCGTAGTCCGTTGTCTCACAACGGCGGATCCACGTCGGACAAGTTCCAACGGATCACCTACCGATCGTGATGATGCCCATCACCGATCGGTGACCCAGAGTCGATCGCCGCACGGCTACAGCGAGCGCTCGTGCTCGCGACACTCCCATCGACGATCGCCATCCCTCGGCGATCATTGCCGACTTCGCGATCGATTGGCCGACGGCCGATCGGCTATGTCCATGGCAGTCGACTGCCAAGCACAAAACCCTAGCCTTACACCAGTCGAACTCTAGTCGACTTGGATCAGTCAAACTGGCACCTATGCCAGTCGACTGATGTCGGGCAAAACCTCAAACACCAAGTTGTTTAAGCATCCGACCATCGGGTAAACCCTCAAACATCAAGTTTGAGCCTCCGACACTCAGTCTTAGCCACTTGGCCAAGTCCACCTTATCCCTCATGGAGTTCCCCACCAAAGCTCTCTTCCCTCGGCCTACGTCCCTCGGATCGCGCAAGCGCTGCGACCAACGCCATCCTTCGCGTCTCATGCTCTAGAAGTATGCTTCCCTTTGGGCTCACTCCATTCGCTCCCCGTCCGGCGGTCCCTCAGATGCACCAAGTGCACGGCTTCGCAATGCCATCCTTCACCGACTCAAGGACCCCGAGCCTAGTGAACTTACCAAGTCCTTAAGACTTCCCATATGCACCAAGCGCACGGCTTCGCAATGCATTTCTCACCAAGCACCAAGCGCACGGCTTCGCAATGCTTTGGACTTTACCATGCCAAGGCTTCCCCCTTGGACTTCCACACCAAGCTCCATGCTTGGATTTTCCATGCCAACCCGATGTTGGACTTTCCCATGACAATCCCATGTCATGAGTTTTGTCTATCATCAAAATACCATCAAGGTACTGCTGGGCCGATTGCACCAACAATCTCCCCCTTTTTGATGATTGACAAAACTACCATCTCAAGTCTACCAACTCTCCCATATTGGCAATTCTCATATCCCAATGAGAATTCTAACGAATCCTAATTGGTAACTTGGTAACTTCTCCCCCTTTTTGACATTACATCAAAAAGGTCCTCCCCAAGGGTATGAATGTCTCATATCCCAATGAGATCTTACAATCTCTCCCTTGGAGGAACACATGCCTACAATCTTTCTAGTGATCCCATATCACTCAAAGAGAGGCAACCCAATTTTCCTCCCATGAGGAAATACACATCCATCTTCCCATGATGGATACCTCCCCCTAGAGGCTTGCTCCCCCTTGACCATTGCACTAACAATGTCTTTGGAGAGTCCCTAAGCCAATAGGAACATTAACCAAATCAAAATTAAGGCAAAGTTCAACAATGAACTCTCTTCCACCTTAAAATTGATACTCACCCTCAACCCAACTCCTAATCCATATCCAATGGATTTCCACCCTCTCTAATGCTCTCCCAAGCATATCCTAGGGTTAGGAGTGGTTAGGGGACCTTAACCTAGCTGAACATGGGCCTAAACAACAAGATTTACCCGAAATCAGCTTGGGCATGATCAAATCGTAAATCATCGGTTATATCATCGATCATTGCCAATCCATGGCAGTCGACTGATAACTGCATTTGCAGTTTTCAGCATTTCAGAAATGGATTTCCGAAATCCATAAGTAAATATACATAAGTTTAAAAATCGTGAAATTTCATATGCATATTACTTATCCTAAACACTATGGGTGAAAAATGTTGGAAAATTATTTTACCTATTAAATTAGGAGATTGATACAAAGTTCAAAAGTTTAGAAAAGTTTCAATAAAGAGCCCTCTTTGTATCATCCCATTCAATGGTGATAGCTATCACAAGATAGGCTTCACCAAGGTTTTTCAAAATATTTTCAAAACCTTTAATTTCTTTTCCTTAAACATCTCACTTATATCTAGATGTGTAAAAACACATTCAAGGCAATTAATCTAGTGAGATGTGGGTTTTTGTTCTTTAAAATGGTCTCATGCATATTTCTAGGCAATATTATTTGATTCCCATCAAATCATGTCATAGTCCTTAACTCCATTTTAATTCATGCATGATATGATTATGGCATAGAATGATATAGATAAAAGCATATGCCAATATCATGATATCATGACATGTGAATGAAACTTAAGCATACATGACATCTAAACATAAATCTAAACATGATCACGACATTTTATAGATAAAGATGAAAATGATGTCATGACATGGCAAGACAAACAAAACATGGCAAGTAAAATATACTAAGGTATAGAATACCTAAGTGTGAAAATCAATTTGCCATTTTTAGGGATTAATTCTATTTTGCCTTATTGCCATTCATTTCCCTAGTGTGCCAAAAACCCAAAATGGCACACCAATACCTCTATGACCTAATTGTGCCAATTTAAATCATTTTTAACTTCTCAAGCACATTGACACACCCTAATGTGTCAACTCTACTATGGTTATGTTAACTACCCATCCACTTAGGGTTAACACACCCTAACCCATTTAGCGTGAATCGATCACGCTTTTAGGAACCCAATACCTATTGGAGCTCCTTGGGTTAACAAGGTATTCCCTAGGGATAACTTCCCTAGATACCTTTCTAATGACCCTTTTTGGTTTTAAAACCATAGTCTTTTGGGTCTTACTTGGGTCAACTCTAGAGGTGACTCCTCCATTGACCTTCTTAGTGGCTACATTTGATTTCTTTGAGGTGTTAGCCACTAAACACATATCATGGCTAGACTTAGGGATGACTTCCCTATTTGCCTTGGTTTTCCTAGACCTAGAAATAGTTCCATAATTAAATGGAACATTATGATAAGTCTTCTTGGGCTTAGGTTTGTCACCCAAACCTTCCTTGCCCTTAGACCGTTTTTGAACCTTAGGTCTTGACTTTTGGACATTTGACCCTAGAATTGAATTTTCTATGATTCTAAGGGCTTTCTCCATTCTCTCAAGTCTTGACCTCAAGACTTGGTTCTCTAGCTCTAATTTTCCCATTTTTGAATTTTCATTAGGTTTTTGGGAAAACTTCTTCTTAGGCATATGCCTAGATTTCTTGGGATTAATACCCAAATTCTCTTCAATTCTTCTAATTGATTTCCTAGGTAGGATAGGTCTAGTGTTTTGGGTCCTAGGTTTGTCCTTAGAGAAACTAACACGCTTAGCACCTAAGCAATAGACCTTATTGTTTCTCCTAGCATGCTTTTCATTGATAATAGCAAGAGAACTAAAATAATTTTTAGCATGCTTTTTGACTTTAGGAATTAAAGGTGCATTAACTAAATGTACCTTAGGGTTAGCTTTAGGAGCTCCCCCTACATGAATTGCACCTTCTTGCCCTTTCTTCCTCCCCCTAGGACATTGACTTCGGTAGTGTCCCTTTTGATTGCATTTGAAGCACACAATGTGCTCTTTGCTCTTGATTTTGGGAACACCGGCATCGTTTGACTTTGGGTTGACTTTTGATGTCGATGCCTTCTTCTTAGCCAATTTAGGGCATTTGCTCTTGTAATGCCCTTTCTCCCTACACTCAAAGCATATTATGTGATTTTTATTTAAAATTACAACACTTGAGTTACCTAGGGAGGTGGTGGAGTCCTCTTCACTTCTTCCGGAGGTGGATGCTTCATTTTGGCTTGGCTCTGGAGTTGAAATTCTTTCCTCCCTCTCAATGCTAGAGGTGGAAGTCTCCACCAAGTCATCCACATCTTCAAATGTGGATGGGCTTTCTTCCACGACATCTTCCTCTACTTGTGCCGATTGGGAATTTTCTTGGAATTTCATTACCTTATTCCATAATTCCCTTGCATCCCTATAATCACCCAATCTAGACCAAATAGTGTTAGGTAACAAATCACTAATCAATTTAATTACCTCGAGATTTGTCTTGAAGTTTTTGATTTGGTCTTGGGTCCACTTTGATTTTTCAATGGGCTTGTTGTACTTGTCCCTAGGCATTTCAAAACCGTTTTCTATAATAATCATATAATCAAAATCGGTTTCGAGATATACCTCCATCCATTTCCTCCACCAAGCAAAATCTCCATCGAATTTCGGTGGATGGATGAAGCCGGCCATTTGTAGTGCTCTCGCGGCGGTTAGTCCTTGAAGAGCGACCTCTGCTCTGATACCACTTGTAGGGGATCGGTACGGCTGGCTAGAGGGGGGGTGAATAGCCCTTTTCGTTTGGATGCCGTAATTCGTTCATTCTCGTGTGCTCATCTACAATTGTCGTTAATATAGGCAACGGAATAACAATAGAAATAACAACAACACAAGCACAATCAAATACACAAGCATATACGTGGTTCGGAACCAAATGGTTCATACTACACGGGTGAGCTCCTCGAGCTCTAGTTATGCGCACGACACTAACTATAACACTCCTTCTCGACAACACGTCGGAGGTGGAGAAACCTCTCACAAGCAATTACAATGTAATATAGAAATACAAGCAAATACACAAATACAATACAAAAGAAAACTTTCACCGATTGCTTTGATCGCTTTGCTTGTTGCTTGCTTTGATTGGCTCTTGAAGAATTGGAATGCAGCAGCAATTCCCCTCCAATAGCTCCACAAAAGACTTGGCGAAATCCTCCAACTCGTGCTCCATTTATAACCTGCATCAATTTGTTTTAGCCTAGCGATCGCTAAAAGGCCCGATCGCCCTGCGCAGTTGTCTCACAACGGCCAGATCAACGTCGGACAAGTTCCAACGGATCACCTACCAGTCGACTAATGATGCCCATCACCGATCGGTGACCCAAGAGGTCGATCGGCTACGGGCGTCCATGCTCGCGACACTCCCATCGGACATTCCATCCCGATCGCCATCCTCTAGCCGATCACGTCGACTTCGGGCCGATCGCTATCCATGGCAATGATCGCCAAGCACAAAACCCTAGCCTTACACGCCGAACTCTAGTCGACTTGGATCGATCGGAATCGGCACCTATGCGATGATGTCGGGCAAAACCTCAAACACCAAGTTGTTTGAGCATCCGACCATCGGGTAAACCCTCAAACATCAAGTTTGAGCCTCCGACACTCAGTCTTAGCCACTTGGCCAAGTCCACCTTATCCCTCATGGAGTTCCCCACCAAATCTCTCTTCCCTCGGCCTACGTCCCTCGGATGCGCCAAGCGCACGACTTCGCAACGCCATCCTTCGCGTCTCATGCCCTAGAAGTATGCTTCCCTTTGGGCTCACTCCATTCGCTCCCCGTCCGGCGGTCCCTCGGATGCACCAAGCGCACGGCTTCACAATGCCATCCTTCACCGACTCAAGGACCCCGAGCCTAGTGAACTTACCAAGTCCTTAAGACTTCCCATATGCACCAAGCGCACGGCTTCGCAATGCATTTCTCACCAAGCACCAAGCGCACGGCTTCGCAATGCTTTGGATTTCCAATGCCAAGCACCAAGTGCACGACTTCGCAATGCTTTGGACTTTACCATGCCAAGGCTTCCCCCTTGGACTTCCACACCAAGCTCCATGCTTGGATTTTCTATGCCAACCCCATGTTGGACTTTCCCATGACAATCCCATGTCATGAGTTTTGTCTATCATCAAAATACCATCAAGGTACTGCTGGGCCGATTGCACCAACAAAATGGTCAAAGTCAAAGGTCCAAAAGTCAAAGTCAACACCAAGGACATAAGCGTCAAAAGTCAACTAAGGGCAAGCAAGGTTTGGGTCACAAACCGAAGCCCAAGGTGACTTACCATAGTGTTCCATTAGATTATGGAACACTGACTAGGTCTAGGAAGACCAAGGTCAATAGGGAGGTTATCCCTAGAGTTGACCAAAGGGTGTGCCTAGTGGCTAGGGTTTCTAGGAATCCTAGGGTGGTCACTAAGAAGGTTGCAAGGGGAGTTACCCCTAGAGTCAACCTAGGTAAGACCCAAATGACCAAGGCTAACAAACCTAGGAGGGTCATTAGGAAGGTATCTAGGGAGGTTATCCCTAAGGAATACATAATTAACCCTAGGAGCTCAAATCGGTTTTGGGTTCCTAAGAGCGTGATTGATTCATGCTAGGTGGGTTTAGGATGTGCCAACCTTGAGTGGATGGGTAGTTAACTCAACCATGATAAAGGTGGCATTTTAGGTTATTTTCAAGGTTATGGATACCTTGGAAATAAGGTTGAATTATAATCCTAAAAGATTTTAGGATGTGCCAATATTAGTTATGAAGTTTGATAAAATGATCAAATTGGCACAATTAGGGTTTAGAGTGTTAGTGTGCCATTTTGGGCTTTTGGCACACTAGGGAGATTAATGATAATATGGCAAAATATATCTAACTATATCAAATGACAATTAATATTAAAATTTAGGTATTACTATACCTATATATTTTATATGTCATGCTTTGATTGTCATATGCCATGTCATGACATCATGCCTAGTTCTATGATTTTATATGTCATGTTCATGTTTAAGATTAAGGTTTCAAATGTCATGTGTTTTTAGATTTCATCTTATGCCATGACATCATGATTATGAGCATATGCTTATTTATAACATTTCTAATGCCATAATCATTCATGCATTTAAGATAATTTGGTTGAAATTGAATTAAGGACTATGGCATGACTTGAAGTCCCATTTATAAGGGAATCAAGTAGGGTTGCCTTAGAGAATGCATGAAACCCTAGATTAGGATGAACAAAATCCACATCTCACATCAAATTGACATGTATGTGTATTTATACACCCTAGATACATGTGAGATTCTAGGATATGAGTTGAGTTCAAGGTGCATAGTTTTTGCATCTAGATGAACTAAAACTCATCTTGTTTCATTCGTGGATCATTGGGAGAGCATGTGTACAAGTCATGTACATAGAGCCCAAGGAATATGATCCAAAATAAGGTTTTGAAAACATTTTAAAATCATTTTGAAAAACCTTGGTGAAGTCTATCTTTTGATAGCAATCACCATTGATAGAGTTGATACAAAATAGGGCCAAAACATTGAAAATTTCAATGGTTTTGAGTTTTGTATCAAACTCACTATTTTATGGGTAAAATAATTTTCAAATATTTTTCACCCATTGTGTGTGTCATAAGTATTATACGTATGAATTTTCACAATTTTTTGAATTACGTATAATTATTTATGAATTTCCAAAATTCATTTCTGTCAGTTGAAAATCGAGATTTTGATTATCGATCGGCCTGTGGCGATCGATGTGAGTGGCAATGATCGATTCTTGTCATTAGTCGATCGCTGTGTCCCGATTTCGGGTTAACAAGGTTTTTTTAGTCCGTGTTCAGCTATGGAAAAGGTTCCTAATCACTCCTAACCCTAGAATATGCTTTAGGAAGCATTATAAAGGGTGAAAATTCATTGGATATGGATTAGGAGCTGTGTTAGGTCAAAGTATCAAATTTAGGGTGAGTGAAAGTTCTATGTTGAACTTAGAACCTTAATTTTGATGGTTTAGAGTTCCTATTGGCTTAGGGGCTTCCCAAGGACATTGTTGGTGCAATGATCAAGGGGGAGCAAGCCTTTAGGGGGAGGTATCCATCTTGGGATGATGAATTTGTTTTTCTCCTTGAAGAGGAGAAGTTATTGGGAGAGTATCATCAATTGGGAAAATTGATGGGTTTTTGATACCCAATTTGGAAATTGGGAGAGAGTATAGGATTGTCTCTCTTGAGTGATATGTGAATTATCACTAGGAAGATGGTAGGCATCCTAGGTATTTATTTTTGGATCAAGGGAGAGATTGTAAGATCTCATTGGGACATGAGACATTGACCTCCTTGGAGAGAAAACCTTTTTGATGTTAGTCAAAAAGGGAGAGAATGTTTGGGGGAGAACATTTGGAGAGTGTTTACCAATTTGGGATAATTGGTAAGGGATTTGAGTTAGTGGTCTAACTCAAATGATTTGTTTGGTTTTTGTCAAACATCAAAAAGGGAGAGATTGTTGGTGCAATCGGCCCAGGTTACGATTGACCAGACTCGAGTTTGACTCGAGTGATGTTTTGATGTTTGACAAAGGGATTTGACAAAGTGGTTTGGCATTGATGTTTGACATTAATGTCGGTTAATATGTTGGAGAGATTGTTGGAGCAATCGACCCGGGTCATGTTTGACCGGACTCGAGTTTGACTTGAGGAAGACCTTAATGGTTGACTAGGGTTGACCATGTGATTTTGGAAAGTCCAAGCATGGGTCTTGGCAAATGGAAAGTCTAAACATGGGTCTTGGCATGGAAAGTCCAACATGGGTTGGCAAGGGAAAGTCCAAGCTTGAGTCTTGGCATTTGGAAGTCCAAGGGGATTGATATTGGCAGCGTAAAGTCCAAGCGGAGTCTTGGCGACGTAAGTCCAATGTGCCTTGGCGGTGTAGACACCGTTAGCATGACATAGCCGAGGGAAGCACTTGGAGGCTAGCGCGATGGATGAACAAGTCATGGATGACTTGGAGGGATCCGAGAGGCGTGAGGCTGATGGAGGTGGCTAGAAGGCTTAGGTCTAGGCTAAGGGTGGTCTAGCAAGTATGGGGGCACCATATTTGGGTTTAAACCTCATGGCTCATTGGAAGCGATCGGCCCGGTGTCGGCAGATCGGCATCGAAGGATGGCGATCGGCGCTAGTTAACCGATGACCGCAGAATGCTCGTAGCCATCAGCGGTCGACTTACGCGTGCAATCGATCGCCAAGAGATCCGTTGGAGTTTTTCCAGCGTGGATCGAGCCGTTGTCTCACAACAACAGTGACATCAGTCGACTGGTGACTTATGGCAGTCGACTGATGGGCGGAAATCCAGGTCGCGCACAAGGATAAAAGGAGCTCGACAGGAGGGTTTTTGGCAGTGATTTCTTGGACGTTTTTGAGGCGATTTACTGCTGCAAATCAGGGTCTTCAACCACGGTTCAAGCGATCAACAAGCAAGCAATCAAAAGGCATTTGTAAAGTTTTTTCTTTACTTATATTGCATTGTATCTCATTGTATTTGCTTGTATCTACTTAGTTTATTGTTGTAAACTATTGTACGAGGTTTCTCCACCTCCGACTTGTGTCGAGAAGGAGTATTTGTGATTAGTGAGTGCGTGTGCATCACTAGGGCTCTTTAGAGCTCAATCTGTGGAGTAGGAACCGTTCGGTTCCGAACCACGTTATATCATTGTGTTCGTGATTGTATCTTTTCGTTATTGCTTTTATTATTTCTATTCCGCTGCGCATAACGAGTTTTGTAGAGACGATCGCGAACGAATTCCATCTACGTACGGGCAACGTGCTATTCACCCCCCCTCTAGCGGCGTCAAATCTCCTACATCTACGTGGAAGGCTCTTCTTCCCCGGAGAGTAATTCTGTTAGGAGGATAAAGAATGGAAACTCCTGCCAATATTCCATGGGTCCTAGTTTGTTATATCATATAACAAACTCTTGTAACTTGCTGTCTCGGGAAATATTCTACCTCCACTTTTCACCCTCTCTTCCTCTACTGAATCTGACATTCACTCTGTCCCCGTCTCAACTAGATCCTCTTCATTCATTTGGACGAAGGTGTATACTGTTCATTTTGCCTTGCCAAGCTAACATTTAAACTCAGTCGACTATGAGACCCAGTGCTTCATGCTTTTCATGACTCCCCAAGTCAACCCCCAACTCACTTACCGAGTCAGTTCCCAGACTTGTACCCTGGGTCACTCCTCTGATCTCCTTTTAATCCTAGAGCTTATCTTTCCGACCCTATACCTTCACCCCATCAGCCCGGTCGACCTCCTAGGGTCGGGTTCCACCAGTTCAATCAGTGTTTTACGCATGACCTTCTTCATTTTAATCCCTGAATTAGGTCACAACGGGTATCATTAGCCACCCCCTAAAAATAGTCAAACGAAGCGTTGAGTTTGACTTTCCAAGTGAAACACTTTGCTCTATCTTCCTCCTTATTGATCCCATTACATCTAAGTTACCCTCCTCTTTTACTTTATTATGTCCGCCCGGAGCGGCTTATTGGGTCCATGGGCCCCGCCTCCTTTTTTTCGCAGGGAAGTTTAAAACCCAAAAACCCTGCGCAAGCTAGTCTCCATGCGACCCCTTTAACTTCCTAACTTCAACTCTTCTTATTTCTTCTTCGACAACTCTTGTTGGCGACGATTCTTCACCTCTAACTCCTGGCACATAGGAGTTCCTCTTCCTTCTCAAGTGTCTCTTCTTAACCCTAAGTGAGTTCCATATCCCTAACTCCTCTTATTTTCTTTTCTTTCACCCCTAACTGTCCTTCCCTTTCACGGTCATGGCCTCGAAAAACCCTAAGTCGATCCCCTGCTATGAAAAAACCATTACTCACCTAAATGCCCAAAGCTCCTTCTTTGCTACTAAAGACAAATATATAGATTCCTCCATACCATGTTGTTTTACTGCAGCCTCTTTCAGGCCCCATCGTCCCCATCCTAGCTTCTATTGCTTTTTCTCCGACCAACTACTGAATGGTCTACATTTGCCGATACCTTCTATTTATACTAATATATTAGATTTTTACCAATTATCTATTAACCAACTGGCCCCTAATGCCTTCCGTATATTAACAGGGGCCATAATAGTTTTCCAACATCTAAACTTTAACTTATCCCCTATACTATTCCACTGTCTTTTTCAACTATAATCTTCTAAAGAAGACATTTTCTACTTCACTAATCGGCAAGATTGTCAATTTCTCGTAAATATGCTATCCTCCCAAAAGAGTTGGGAGGATTTATACTTTTTTGCTCAACTTCCCACTCCGATACCCCACTCGAAAACCTGAAAAACTACTCTCCTCGATCTTTCCCCTTTTTAAGAGATTAGGGCTCAAGGCTCTTTCCAGGAGATCTTTCTAGTGTTGAGAGAGTGTCATTATAATTCTGATGATTTGCTGAAGCCTCCTCTCCTGAGTCGCTATGGGCTATCTCCTTCCCCCCTGGTCGATCCAGGCGTAATAGGTAGGATACTGTTTCCACCTTAACGCACCACATACACCACCCTTTGTGACTACTAATCATTATTTTCACTGGTTTGTGTCGCAGATAACATGATGCAGGATGTCAGAATCAGCGGGGAAAAATTATTGCCACAAAGAAGAAACCCTCGAAGAAGCGAGCTAGGGGCAAATCTCCTATTGTTCCTTTCTCTCTCCGCAAGAGGCTTCACTCCCGCAAAGAGGGTGCCCCAAGTTCCTCCACCCTTCCTGTCTCTTTTTCTTCCCACTCTTCTCCTCCTCCCCCTCTAAAACTAACTAGGCACCGACGCCTAGTCATTTCTGAGCCCCCAGAGGAGAAGGTTGCTCCTTTAATCCTTCCCCCCTCCCCTCCAGAAGAACTTTCTCCTTCCCCTTCTCTTCATTCCTCCCCATCTCAACTTAGTAGGAGAATCAACTCCCCCACCTATTCCCCTCCTCGGCTGACCTATATAGAATTACTCCATTCGCTTCCCCCTACTCTGAACAGGGACTCTTGTGTACCTCCTATATCCGTAGAAGAGCTTTTTTTGATCGGGGGAGATATCCTTCCCTCCCCTAAACCCCCATCTACTTCTTTAGGATCTTCTCTTAGGATCCGCAGCACAGAAGAGGTACAACTCTTCAACCAATCCCATCTACAAGGCCCCTATGAACACCTGTGCAAACTCTTGACGGAGGTATGTTCTTCCTTTCTTCACATTTAATATACACTAGTACTTAGTCTTGTATGTTGGAGGATCGGTGGTCAGCAGCCTAGATGTTCGTCGATGGTAATCATTCACATAATCATCTACAATCAAAGGTTAGCATAGTGGAATAATAAAGCAAAAGACAATTAAGGCAAAACAAATGAAGAGAAGAAGCAAACGCAAATACGCCGATGTAACGTGGTTCACGACCCTTGCCGCTAATCCACAGACGATTCATTCGGCGAATCACTCCAACCCAAATCCACTAGTCTCTCCTTCAAGGTGGAGGTAAATCTTTCTTACAATCTCTCCCTCTTACAATAAGATTGAAATACAAGCAAGTAAGAGGAGTAAAAATCATGTTGGGCACTTGGGAGAATGTTTAGAGATGAAGCATTAACCTCCCCAAGTGATCCAAGGCCTCTTCTTATAGGGAAGAGGTCATTCCTCCCATTGGGCACCGAGCAGTCGACTGATGCAGTCATCAGTCGACTGCTGCTGTAGTCGTTGCCTTGCAACGACTTCATCCACGTTGGCATCCAGCCAATGGCTCCCACATCAGTCGACTGATCATCCCCATTAGTCGACTGATGGAGCCAACAGTCGAGTGACCGAAGCGATCAGTCGACTCCAAAACCCTCTGTGCCCACGACACCCTTCATCAGTCGACTGTCATCCCTTGGCAGTCGACTACTGTCGACATCAGTCAACTGCCAATACTTGGCAGTTGACTACTAGGCCACAGAATGCAGTCAAACACCGGTCGAGTGCCATCAACCCAGAGCAGTCGACTGATATCTATATCAGTCGACTAGTGTCGGGTAAAACCTCAAACAAACTATTGTTTGAGCATTCGACAGTCGGGTAAAACATCAACCAACTTGGTTGAGCATCCGACACTTGACTTAGCCATTCGGCCAAGTTCACCTATGAGCTACGTTACATTTTGCTCATTCTCTCATCTCGCTTGAAGTCCCTCGCCGAAGTTCTCTTAGTCTAGCCACGTCCCTCGGATGCACCAAGCGCACGACTTCGCAATGCCATCCTTTGTATCTAGCCCTGAAGTCTACTTCCTTGGCTTCACTCCAATGCTGCTTGTCCAGTGGTCCCTCGGATGCACCAAGCGCATGGCTTCGCAATGTCGTCCTTCACCGACTCAAGGACCCGAGCCATGAGATGGTGAACTCACCTATGCTAACATCAAGCCAATCCCATGTGTGAATTACTAAGTCCTACACGACTTCAACACACATATCAAAATAATATATCAACCTAACTTAAACTTTTTGCCACACACATCAAAACCACATTATACATGGGTTGATTGCTCTAACAATCTCCCCCTTTTTAATGTGTGGCAATCCGTTTAAGTTAGGTAAAAAATTAACAAATACATAAGGCAAGAAAGCATGTAAAATGTAATGAGTATCATGTTGGGTTTCCCCGGTACTGCGGCGAGTGTGTGTTCGAATATATTTCGTAAACATGTGCACAGTAGAAGAATTAAAAGCAATAAATATAATTTATTACAACACACACACTACACGCATGCAAGATACAATATGTGTAGACTAATCGTAGTTTCAAATTTTGTAATAAAAGGAAATTACGCTAGTTATACCTGACGTATTACGTGCAGCGGAAATGACATCAATCGGAGCAACTCTCGCTAGAATTGTCTCTATCTGTATCCACACTGAGTACCGTCGGGGTAGCTTCACCAAGCTACGAGTCTCATCTTCGTAGGAGTCACTAGCCTCGTGTCGAAGATGATGTGATCGAGAGGAGATCACAATCCGAATCAAAATTCGGATGCAAAACGAGTCACCAAAAACTCACTTCTCCGGAGAGGTATTCGTCAACCGATTAACGAATCCTCGGTCCTCCACCTATGAGGATTACTGGAGATCCAATCCCCGGCAAGGAAGTCACTTTCGGATCTCCAAACGTCGTCCAAACGACGCTCCGACAAGAAGGAAACAAGCTGTCCAAAAACTAGACAGCTTGGTGGAGGACTTGGCACCGGCCAAAGGAGGTGACCGGCTAATCCTTGGTTACCGGAGCCAAGGTGGATCGTCGGAGGGGTGGCTGGCAGTAGCTGGTCGCCAGCGGCACAAAGGGGTGGCGGATCAAGAGCTGGGCGTGGAACCTCTTGGGCAGCGGCAAGGAGAAGAGAGGGGGAGGAGAGGAAGAGAAGTTTCCAAAAATAAACTTAGGGCTCTCCAAACCTCTAGCCGTGCTTTTATAGAGCGCGTATTTCTTAAATATTAAGAAACCTTCTCCTTAGAGTTATTGGTTCCTAACCAAAACTCATTAACCCACTCTAATAACTTAAGTTAAAATAAACCAAACCGAGTTGGTCTATTTTAAGTTAAAACGAACCGAACCAACTTTGGTTCATTCGTTTAAAAAAAATCAAACCACTTTGGTTTTTTTTCAACCATTGGATTAGAACCAAACCAATTTGGTTTATCCATCATGTCTTCATAAGACTAGACCCATCCATGCTTCCGTTGTGACTTAAACGATTTCATGTGCGCTGCTTGTTTGGTTCAACCAAACCTTGTTTCTCTCGATCTGAAAATCTCATTCTCAAGCTCATTTTAAATCCTTCGGATTACGCTCGTTGTGTGTGTGACCAAATAGGTTCCCAATTTATGTTTGTCATCTATAATTAACTATTAATTATAGAACGATCATGAGTGACACGTAGTAGTACATCATGATCTCTAATTAATCAAAAAATCAACGGTTGATTCCAGAACCATTTCTGAAACTCTTCAGCAGCTACAATGAATTGTGCCATGTTCCCTTCACTCATCTTATACTCACTTGGTTCAGGACATGGTCTATAGTGTCAGTCCCCACTAGGTTGACTACGTCACACCTAGCCCAAGTATCATTTCCTCATCCTACGGATTTTAGTTACTGCACATGTATCCAAGAGTACCTTACTCTAAACATGTAATGATTTGGCCAAAGACTTTAGTAACAATCCGACGAGAGGCCAAGGGTATACTGGACGTTGGCCTCATCTTCGATAACCGTAGATAGAAGGGTGTGATAGAGTCGGAAACAGGGCACATTCTGACTCGTCATAGGGATTGAATCGACACCCTCGTACCGCCTATCTCGTCCTAAAGCTAGGGGTCGACCTGGTATGGCAGAGGTAGTTTCCGATAGATGCGAAGGCTCATCGGGGAAGTGTATGATGTCCCTTCCACAAGACCATAGTTAGACGTCTAGATAATACCCAATTGATAGCGTGCTCTGCGACACACAAGCAAAACCAAAATCCTAGAATTCCCTTAAAAGACTCATAGCAACCCTTCTCTTCCTCCATGTGACACCGTACTAGAGTTAGGACAACCAACAACCCTCATCATCACAACCATTAGAACGGAACTCCAAACAATAACATCCACTAAACCAATCGGTACTCGAATCTCAGTCCCTATGGGATCGATAATCTTTTTATTACTTGACGACATCCGGGCACTTGCAGACGTTGAGCGTGAGCGTGCGCTTCGAGTCCTCGACGGTTCCCATCGCGAGATTTGAGGTCGCATTCGCGTGCATCATATATATTCTTCTTTGGCTCACTATAATTTGGATATTCAAAATATTAGAGGTCAAGGCTACGATGGTGCTAGTAATATGAGGGGAGAGTTTAATGGATTGCAAGCTTTGATTATAAAAGATTGTAGAAGTGCTTATTATATTCATTGCTTTGCTTATCGGTTACAATTGACTTTAGTTGCAGCATTAAAAAATGTGACACTATTCATTAATTTTTTGACGAATTAACTTTTATAGTTAATATTGTTGGTTCTTCATGCAAGCGTAATGATGAATTGAAGAATGCTCATGCGGATGATATTGCACATTTGATTGCTATTGATAAACTTGAGACAAGGCATGGATTTAATTAGATAGGTACTTTACAGCGAGCTACTGATACGCACTGGAGTTCTCATTTGAGATTATTTTCATGCCTAATTAAGATGTTTAGTGCATCATGTACAATATTGCTCAAGGTTATAGAGGATGGGATTCCTTCTCAACGAGTAGATGCAACATCTATTTTTGATGAAATGGCTTCTTTTGAGTTTGTATTCATCTTGCATCTTATGAAAGAGATTATGAGGATCACAGAGATCATTTGTCATGCTTTACAAAGTAAGTCTCAAGATATAATAAATGCAATGGAACTTGTATTATCTACCAAGAATTTACTTCAACATATAAGGGATAACACGTGGGATGATTTGTTTATAAAAGTGAAGTCTTTTGTGAACTTCAAAATATTGACATTCCTAATTTCAGTGCTCCATATCTTAATAGATGAGGTTGAACTCATCCTCATCAAGACAATATCACCATTGAACATCATTATCAAGTAGACCTTTTTTATACTTTGATAGATTCATAGTTGCAAGAAATTAATAGGCGCTTTAGTGATGATGCTATGGAATTGTTCATTCTTAGTAATGTCTTAAATCCTCAAAATGCGGTGGAGTCTTTTAGAGTTGTAGACATATGTAAATTAGTTGAAAATATTTATTCCCAAGATTTTACAAAAGATGAAAAAGAGCAATTGGAGATGCAATTGAAGCATTACGAGTATAATGTAGTCAAAGGGTCTAACTATAAATTTTTTTCAACCATTTCAGAGTTATGTCAAAGGTTGGTAAATACTAGCAAGTATGTTACGTACAACCTCATTTTTAGAGTAATCATTCTTGTGTTTACTCTTTTGATTTCCACTGCTACTACATAACGATCATTTTCTAGGATGAATATTGTGAAAACAAGGTTTCGAAGTAAAATGGAGGATGCTTTTCTCTCATATGTGTTAATGATACATATTGAGAGAGAAACTGCTAGAAATGTAAGCATAGAAACTATCATTGAAGATTTCAAAAATTTAAAAGAATGTTGAATTCCTTTTAGTTAGAGAATTGTATTTGATATTTAATTGAATATATTTTTTAAGGAACATTTAATTTTCTTTTTTTGGTAATGTACTAATATTAATTTTGTGTATTCTATTCATTATTTTAATTATTGTTTTTTGTTATTGAAAGTTCAATACAATGTATAATAATTATTTTTTGTCACTTAGTATGCAGCCCTCCAAATTTAAAATTATGGGTCCACCCTTGGGTTCGATTCTTTGTGAAGATCATGTAGGGTCGATAATATCACGCTAGAGGAGGTGAATAGCGATTTCTTTGATTTTGCTTTGATCATGATTGCATGTTCGTCTACAAAACTTGTTAATGCGTAGCGGAATATACAATAATAGAAATGCACAACAAGATAAAGACAAGTACACACACAATAAGAGTATTTAATGTGGTTTGGAACCTATGGTTCCTACTCCATGATCGAGTTCTAGAGTGAGCTCTAGTGATGCACACCACCACTAATAAACTTCTCATTCTCGGAAAATACTTCAGAGGTGAAGAAACCTCTTACAACAAGATTACAATAGTAATACACGAAATACAACCAAATATAACAAGTATACTAAGCAATAAATAAATCCAAGTAAAAAAATTTTTACACAAAGAGCTTTGATTGCTTGATAGTTGGTTGCTTTGGATTGCTCTTGAAAGTCTGGAATGCAATAACACTTCCCCTTCAAAATCACCCCAAAAATTTCATGCAAAATCCTCCCCAAGTTGCTTCTTTTATAACCTGCATCGAACTGATTTTGTGCTTAGTAGTTGACTAGTGCACAATTGACTGGTGCACAGTCGATTGCTAGCCTATCCATTGTCTCACAATGACTCCATTAACGCTGGAATCTATCCAATGGATACACTAGTAGTCAACTTCCCTTACCAGATTTGTTGCCTAGCGATCGATTGGTCAATTCGATCACGTAACAATCATGCGCGATTACTGATGTCATCGATCATTGTCCATCCATGGCAGTCGATTGCTCAAGGGCAGTCGACTGCCCATACATGGCAGTCGACTACCAGTGACACATAGCAGCAGTTGAGCTGCAATTGACTACTTGTCAATCGACTGGTCATAATCTCAGTCGACTACTGTAAGTCAACTGAACTCCTGAGTGTCGAACAATCGGCTAGTCGGCTGGTCCATAACCCCAATCGACTGGTAAACCTCAAACATGATGTTTAACCCAAGTATGATCCTCTCATACTTGATACTCACCCATAGCCTATACCTAAGCCTTCTAGCCACCCTCATCAGCCTCACGCCTCTTGGATGCCTCGAGTCCGTGACTTTTCATCTTTCGTGTTAGCCTTCAGGTGCTTCCATCGGCTATGTTATACTAACCGAGTCCTTTGCCAAGGTTCATTTAGACTTATGCTACCAAGACCACAAGCTTGGACTTTACACTGCCAAAATCTTACCCTTGGACTTCATTGCCAAGATCCATTTGGATTACACCGCCAAGACTACATGCTTGGACTTTACACTGTCAAAACTACAAACTTGGACTTTCCAATTGCCAAGTACCCATGACTTGGACTTTCCAATTGCCAGGACCATGCTTGGACTTTCCATGTCAAGACCATGCTTAGACTTTCCTTGCTAACTAGATGTTGGACTTTCCAATTGTCAAAGTTCACTTAGACTTTACACCGCCAAGATTATACACTTGGACTTATGCTGCCAAGACTTTACCTTTGGAATTCTCTTGCCAAATATCCATATTTGGACTTTCCTTGCCAAGTATCCAAACTTGGACTTCCGAGGTTGATTTCTCCAACAATCTCGCCCAAATAATTTCTCCCATGTGACTTTGGATATCCCAATCAACCACTAGTCATATGGTCATCATATGATCAAACCCATATAGTCAAACAATGGTCAAACTCATTGTCAAATATTAAAACACTACTCGAGTCCCACTCGAGTTTGGTCAATATTGACCTAGGGCCTATTGCACCAACAATCTCCCCCTTTTTAATGTTTGACAATACCTTTTAAGTTAGGATAATAATAATTCAACATAACTCTTTCAATTCCAAAGCATAGTGAATTTTACCTAACTTAAATCTCACTTCTCTCCCTTTGACATACATTAAAAAGACTACCAAGGTTTTCAATGTCTCATCTCTCAAAAAGATCCTACATTCACTCTTTGGTTCAAAAACATCATGGATGCCTTCATTCTTCCTAGTGATAAGTCTCATGTCACTAAATGAGAGGCAATCCACAATGAAGGTTCCTAAACCCTCACTTCTCCCCCTTTGGTCAAAAGTACATCTATCATCTCTTAATGGACACACTCCCCCTAAAGGCTTGCTCCCCCTTGACCATTGCACTAACAATATCCTTGGAGAGTTCCTAAGCCTATAGAAAACTTAAATCATTGAAAATAAGGGTAAAATTTCAAACTTAAATTTTAACCTCCCTTAAAATTTGATACTTCACCCTAAATAACTCTCCTAATCATTTCCAACGATTATGTTACCCTTCCAATGCTTTCCAAAGCATATCCTAGGGTTATGAGACGTTAGGGTAACCTAGGGTAGCTAATACATGGCTATACAAATCTTGTTTAGTCAAAATTAGCTTCAGCAGTCGACTAAAATCAGAAATCAGTCGATTGTCTTACCACAGTCGACTGGTTTATGCAAAATGCGGAAATCAATTTCAAAAATGGAATTATCGAAAAGCATAAGTAATTATACATAATTTAAAAAAATCCTGAAAATTCATACGTACATGAAATATAATGGGTGAAAAATAATTTTAAAATAAAATATCCATTAAATTGCAAAATTGATACAAAGTTTAAAACCATTGAAAACTTCAATATTTTTGCCTAACTTTGTGCCAACTTATTCAATGGTGATTGCTAACAAAAGATAGATTTCACCAAGGTTTTTCAAAATGATTTTAAAATATTTTTAAAACCTTATTTTGAACCAAGATCTATGAGATAAATGTACATAACTTGTACATTAGCCTTCCTGATAATTCATCAATGTCATATTATGAGTTTGAGTTCATCTAGATGCAAGAACTATTTACCTTGAATTTAACTCATTTTCTTAACATCTCATATGTGTCTAGGGAGTATCAATACACACACATGTCAATTTAATATTTTTTGTGAGATGTGAATTTTTGTTCTTCCTTATCTAAGGTCTCATGCATTTTATCAAAGTAACTCTATTTGATTCCCTTATCATAAGACTTCAAATCATGTCATTGTCCTTAATATTATTTTGATTAACCTAAATGCATTAATATGATAATGGCATAATTGATAGCTATTTTCCAATAATCATGATGTCATTACATAAAGATAAACATAAATACAAACATGACATATACTACTCTAAGCATGATCATGACATTTAAATAATTATATGAAGCATGATGTGATGACATGACATATGACAAACAAAGCATGGAAAATAAGATATAAATGTATAAGAATACCTAAGTTTCAAGTCTAATTGTCATTTACTAGGATTATATCCCAATTTTTCCATAATGATCAAATTTTCCAAGTGTGCAAAAACTCCAAAATAACACACCATTGACTCTAACACCTAATTGTGTCAATTTTGATCAAATTTTCAACTTCCATAATTTCTATTGGCACATCCTAAATTCCTTTAGGATTGAATCTCATTTCATTTTAAAAGTATTACAATACTTCAAAAATACCCTAAAGTGTCACATTTACCATGGTTGAGTTAACTACCTATCCATTCAAGGTTGGCACACCCTAAACTCATCTAGTGTGATGGAATCAGGCTCCTAGAAACTCAATACCTATTGGAGCTCCTTCGGTTAATTAGGTACTCGCTAGGGATAACTTCCCTAGATACCCTCCTAATGACCCTTCTAGGCTTTGAAGCCTTGGTCATTTGGGTCTTATTTAGGCTAATATTAGGGGTAACTCCCCTTGTAACCTTACTAGTAACTTTTGTTGGTGCAATCGACCCAGGTCACGATTAACCAGACTCGAGTTTTACTCGAGTAGTGTTTTGATGTTTGACAATGTATTGAGGAGATTGTTGGTGCAATCGACCCAGGTCATGTTTGATGTTTAACGATGGTTTGGCCATTGTCATGGGAAAAGTCCAAGTCTTGAGTACTTGGCATGAGAAGTCCAAGTGGGACACTTGGAAAGGGAAAGTCCAAGCTTGAGTCTTGGCATTTGGAAAGTCCAACATTGGTTTGGCATGGAAAGTCCAAGGGTGTAGTCTTGGCGGTGAAAGTCCAAGTCATGAGTACTTGACATTTGGGAAGTCCAAGGGTTGATATTAGCGACATAAAGTCTAAGGGTGGAGTCTTGGCAGCATAAGTCTAATGGTTGACGGCGTAAAGTCCAAGTGTGGTCTTGGCAGCGTAAGTCCAATGTGCATTGGCGGTATAGACACCATTAGCATGACAATGGACGATGGAAGCACATGAAGGCTAGCATATAGATGAACAAGTCATGGATGACTTGAAGGGATCTGATAGGCGCGAGGCTGATAGAGGTGGCTAGAAGGCTTAGGTCTAGGCTAAGGGTGGTCTAGCAAGTATGGGGGCATCATAGTTGGGGTTAAACCTAATGTTTGAGGTTATCGATTGAACGAGGCTTTATACCGGTTGGATGGTCAAGTGTTTGACACTTGGAAACCGAGTCAACCCTCAGCAGTCGACTGGGATTATCACCAGTTCTACTATTGTGAGTCGACTAGTGATCAACTATGGTTTAGGGCCGAAAGCCTGATACTGATCGCTTATCGAGCTCATTGGGCGATCGTGATATCTATCGACCGCATGCATGGCGATGCGATCGATGGATTAATGTCGCGAGCACAGAACAATTGGTAGTTGACCAGGCAGTCGGCTACGGGCATTAGGAGTCGACTGATGATGTTGGCAGTCGACTGTCAAGTGATCCGTTGGAGTTTTTCCAGCATGGATCGAACCATTGTCTCACAACAACAATGTTGGCAGTCGACTGGGGCCTTATGGTAGTCGACTACCAGGCGGAAATCTTGCTTGATGCAGGTTAAAAGGAGTTGTTCGTGGGAGATTTCGCCAATGGTTCTTGGGGAGGCTTCTTGAGACATTTTGAAGGCGAATTGCAGGTGCATTTCAGAGTCCTTCAAGCTCATCCAAGCAACCAATAAGCAAGCGCTCAAAACCCTAGTTTGTAAAGTGCTCTTTACATTTCATTCATATTTTGCTTGTATTTCTTTGTATTGCTTTTGTAATCATTTTATACGAGGTTTCTCCACCTCCTATTTATTGTTGAGAAGGAGTTATTGATTAGTGGTGTGTGTTTGCATCGCTAGGGCTCATTCGAGCCCAACCTGTGGAATAGAAACCTTGAGGTTCTGAACCACATTATATCTCATTTATTGCTTGTGTTGTGTATTTATTTTATCATTGTTGTTTCCGCTACATACACTAACCTTTATAGCAAGCACACAAACGAATTCCATCAAGAACGTCAAATCGCTATTCACCCCCCTCTAGCGGGCGCATAGGTCCTAACTAGTGGTATCAGAGCGAGACCTCTCTTCAAGAATTAACAACCAAGAGAGCACCACTAGAGGAAAGAAGATGGAATTCAAAGAAAAATTAGGATGGGACATCAACACACCGCCACCATACCACCAAAAAGATTTTCCGGCATGGAAGGCGAGAATGGAGACATTCTTGATAATGGACATAGAAGATTTGTTCATCATTATGGAAGGTTTTGAACCCCCTAGGGATAAGAAGGGAGATGTCTTGAAATTGAAGAAGTGGACCCAAGAGAAACGTCTAAAGTTCAAGACCGAAGTCAAGGTAACAAAATTTTTAGAAGATTTGATACCTAATGATATTTTGTCTAGACTAGGTGAATATCAAGATGCCAAGGAGCTTTGGGGTAAATTGGCAAAGTTCCATGAAGGTTCATCACCGGCTCATGAAGGAGAGCAGGAGTCCGAGAAGGAATGCTCATCCTCTCAAGCTCAAGAAGAGCAAGCACATCTTCATCCCAAGAGCTTGAGGATTCGGAGGTTGATAGGGAATCAACGTCCAAATTGGAAGAGGAAGAATTGGAGGAAGCTTCCACTTCAAGGTTTGAGGGGGAGGAGAGGCCAACTACTTCGGAACAAGAGAAACCTCAAGAGGAACCATCAACCTCTGGTCGAGAAGATGAACAAGCTCAAGAGGCTTCCACCACCGACCTAGGTAACTCAAACACATATGTTAATAATAAAATTCATATAATGTGTTTTGAGTGTAGGGAATATAGGCACTATAAAAGCAAGTGCTCTAAGAAGGTTAAGAAGACTCCACAGATGCCAAAGACCAAGGAACCCAATGCCTCAACCATCAAGAGCAAGAAGCATGTGGTGTGCTTCAAATGCCAACAGCCGAGACATTATAGAAGCCAATGCCCTAGAGGAAAGAAGAAGGGGCAAGAAAGAGCATCACATGTAGGGGGAGCCTCTAAGGCAAATCCTAAGGTAAAATTTATTAATGCACCTTCTTTAATTTATAGGCAAAAACATGCTTTTAATTATCTTGCAATTCATCATGAAAAGCATGCTAGTAGAAATAATAGATTTTATTGTCTAGGTGCTAAAAATGTCAAATTTAGAAATAAGGATAAATTTGGGACTAATGTCCCTAGAAAAATTCTACCTAATGAGTCTATTAGAAAGGTAGAAAACCATCTAGGCTTTAATTCAAAGAAATCTAGACATATGCCTAGGAAGGGCAAAAATGAGCAAAGAAACAATGGACCCACCAAATTAGAGAAATTAGAGTTAGAAAACTAAGCCTTGAGGTCAAGGCTTGAGAAATTGGAGAAGACCCTTTGGAAAATGAAAAATCAAATGCAAGGGTCAAATAGTCAAAGCCTAGGGTCTAGGAGTCAAAATCAAAGACCTAGGAAACAAGAACCATCCAAGAGCAAGCTTAAACCCAAAAAGACCTATCACAATGTTCTATTCGATTATGGAACTCAATCTAGGTCTAGGAAAACCAAGGTCAATAGGGAAGTCATCCCTAAGGTTGACCAAGGTAGGTGCTTAGTGGCTAAGGTTTCAAGGAAATCTAGGGAAGTCATTAAGAAGGTTACAAGGGGAGCTACCCCTAGAGTTAACCTAAGTAAGACCCAAATGACCAAGGTTTCTAAGCCTAGGAGAGTCATTAGGAGGGTATCTAGGGAAGTTATCCCTAAGGAATACCTATTAAACCGAAGGAGCTCCAATAGATATTGGGTTCCTAGGAACGTGATCGATTCACGCTAAATGGGTTAGGGTGTGCCAACTTTAAATGGATGGTTAGTTAACCTAATCATAGTAAAGGTGACACTTTAGGTCATTTCCAAGGTATTTGGGTACTTTGGAAATAAGGATGATTTTTATATCCTAAAGGTTTTTAGGACGTGTCAATATAATTTATGGAAGTTGAAAAATCAATCAAATTGGCACAATTATAGTTAGAGGTCATAGTGTGTCATTTTGGATTTTTGGCATACTTAGGAGATAAATGGTAATATGAAAAAATAAATTTAATCATAACAAATGACAACTAATATTAAAGTTTAGGTATTTCTATGCCTTATATTTTATTTGTCATGCTTTGATTGTCATATGTCATGTCATGACATCATATCTATTTTTATCATTTAAATGTCATGATTATATCTAGGTTATTAAATAATATCATGTATATTTAGATTTAATCATATGTTATGATATCATGATCATTGGCCATGCTTAATTATGTTATCATTTATGTCATGATCATTCATGCATTTATGAAAATTGATTTAAGGACAATTTTCATGACTTGAAGTCCCATGTATAAGGGAATCAAGTAGTGTTGTCTTAGAAAAATGCATGTGACCCTAGTTTAGGATGAACAAAACTCACATCTCACATCACATTGACATGTGTATATATTGATACACCCTAGACACATGTGAGATGATAGGAAATGAGTTAAGTTCAAGGTGCATAGTTTTTGTATCTAGATGAAGTCAAACTCATCTTATATTATTGATGAATCATAAGGAAAGCTTGTGTACAAGTCATGTGCATTAAGCTCATAGACTATGGTTCAATATAAGGTTTTAAAATTATTTCAAAATCATTTTGAAAAATCTTGGTGTAGTCTATCTTTTGATAGAAGTCACCATTGATGATGTTGATACAAATAGGGCTCAAAACATTGAAGTTTTTTTTTTCATTTTTGAACTTTGTATCAATTTCACTATTTTATGGGTAAATTATTTTTCACATATTTTTCACCCATTGTATTTGGTATAAGTATTATACGTATGAAGTTTCACTATTTTTTAAATTATGTATAATTACTTATGTATTAACGAAATTTGAATCGCATTTTGCAAGATCACCAATCCGCCACTCATCCAAATAATTGATGAACATGGCAGTCGACTGATTATTGTTAGAGTCGACTGCTAGGTCTGATTTCGGGTAAACAAAGTTTATTTAGCCTAATTTTAGCTATGGTAAGGTTTCCTTACCACTCCCAACCCTAAGATATGCTTTGGAAAGCATTAGAAAGGGTGAAAATCCATTGGATATGGATTAGAAGAGTTGTTTAGGGTGTGTATCAATTTAAGGTGAGTGAAAGTTCAAGTTTGAACTTTTAACCTTAATTTTGATGGTTTAGTGTTCCTATTGGCTTAGGGACTCTCCAAGGACATTGTTGGTGCAATGGTCAAGGGGGAGCAAGCCTTTAGGAGGAGGTATCCATCATGGGATGATGAATGTGTTCTTTCTCATGAGGGGGAGAAATGGGAATGTGAAATGCCCAATTTAGAAATTGGGAGAGTTTGTAGAATTGCCTCTCTTGAGTGATATAAGACTTATCACTAGGAACAATGAAGGCATCCTAGGTGTTTTTAGACCAAGGCGGAGATTGTAAGATCTCATTGGGATATGAGACATTGACCTCCTTGGGGAGAGAACCTTTTTTATGTATGTCAAAAAGGGGGAGAATTTATGGGATTACTAATTTGAGACAATTGGTAAGGAGATTTGAGTTAGGGTTTAGGCCTAACTCAAAGGTGTTTGATTTTTATCAAACATCAAAAAGGGGGAGATTGTTGGTGCAATCGACCCAGGTCACGATTGACCAGACTCGAGTAGTGTTTTGATGTTTGACATTGATGTTTGACATTGATGTTTGATAATGTGTTGGGGAGATTATTGGTGCAATCGACCCAGGTCATGTTTGATGTTTGATGATGGTTTGACCATTGTCATGGGAAAAGTTCAAGTCTTGAGTACTTGGCATGAGAAGTCCAAGTGGGACACTTGGCAAGGGAAAGTCCAAGCTTGAGTCTTGGCATTTGGAAAGTCCAACATTGGGTTGGCATGGAAAGTCCAAGGGTGTAGTCTTGGTCACGTAAGTCCAAGAGTGTAGTATTGGCAGTGAAAGTCTAAGTCATGGGTACTTGACATTTGGGAAGTCCAAGGGTTGATATTGGTGGCGTAAAGTCCAAGGGTGGAGTCTTAGAAGCATAAGTCCAATGGTTGGCAGTGTAAGTCCAAGCGTGGTCTTGGCAGCGTAAGTCCAAGCATGGTCTTGGCAGCGTAGGTTCAATGTGCCTTGGCGGTATAGACACCGTTAGCATGACAATGGCCAATGGAAGCACCTGAAGGCTAGCGTACGGATGAACAAGTCATGGATGACTTGGAGGGATCTGATAGGCACGAGGCTGACGGAGGTGGCTAGAAGGCTTAGGTCTAGGCTAAGGGTGGTCTAGCAAGTATGGGGGCACCATACTTGGGGTTAAACCTAATGTTTGAGGTTATCGATTGACCAGGGCTTTATACCGGTCAGATGGTAAAGTGTTTGACACTTGGCAACTGAGTCGACCCTCAGCAGTCGACTGGGATTATGACCAGTTTGACTGTTGTGAGTCGATTAGTGATGGACTACGGTTTAGGGCCGAATCCTTAGCAATGATCGCTCATTGGCGCAATGATCCGATGGTTTGATGTCGCGAGAATAACGCCAGAGCGAATCGGGCAATCTTATGGCGTTAGCGCCGCCAAGTGATCTGTTGGAGTTTTTCCAATGTGGATTGAACCGTTGTCTCACAACATGTGTTGGCAGTCGATTGGGGCCTTATGGCAGTCGACCGCCAGGCAGAAATCCAGCCCGATGCAGGTTAAAAGGAGTTGTTCGTGGGAGATTTCGCCAATGGTTCTTGGGGAGGCTTCTTGAGACATTTTGAAAGTGAATTGCAGGTGCATTTCAAGGTCCTTCAAGCTCATCCAAGCAACCAACAAGCAAGCACTCAAAACCCTAGTTTGTAAAGTGCTCTTTACATTTCATTCATATTTTGCTTGTATTTCTTTGTATTGATTTTGTAATCATTTGTACGAGGTTTCTCTTGTTAGTAATATATGAGAGATGTCCAAAGGCAAATCGCCTTATGTATGAACCATTTATATGATAAATGAAGATTCACTATTTGAGTATACATGTTTCATGTATTTGATTGGATCTTAAACTCATTTACTGAATGTCCACGATACGATTCACAGCATGAGAGAATTTGTGATTGGATCACAACTAGTGAGTATCTCTACATGTGTAATTGTGATGTATCGGAATTATCCCTAGTCAATGAATTGATGGAGTTGGACACCATCAATTCTGTCGAGACTAGCACGAGGTATACTCCTTGGTGTATCCAAGCAGCTGATTCTCACTGGCTGGAGACATAGTGATGTCCGGAGTTGATCGTGGATGCTAGTTATGGTAACTAGTTCATTGGAGTGACCAGCCGTAAGACTTCATATGGTTCTCTGCATATATAGATATGTCAATGAAGTTCTTACTGTAGCTTAAGTGCGATGTTCCTTTGACTTGAGGTATTCAAGTCATCTTGATCATGGAGACTTATGCTTTGACATCTTAAGCAAACATCTCTAAGGAGATGTGGACCCGGGATGATTGGGTATAAGTCGAAGTGATCGAAGGTGTTTGAATAGCCTATAAAGGATTCACCACTCCTTGCGATGAGATGTATACCCATGGCCTCTTGTCGGATTGTTACTAAAGTCTTTGGCCAAAGCATTACATGTTTAGAGTAAGGTACTCTTCGAAACATGTGGAGTAACTAGAATCCGTAGGACGAGGAAATGATACTTGGGCTAGGTGTGATGTAGTCAGCCTAGTGGGGACTGACACAATAGACCATGTCCTGAACCAAGTGGGTATAAGATGAGTGAAGGAAATGGGGCACGAATCATTCGAGCTGCTGAAGGGTTTCAGAAATAGTTCTGGATCAACCGTTGATCTTTTCGGTTAATTGGGGATCATGATGTACTACTAGGTGCCACTCATGATCGTTCTATAATTAATGGTTAATTATAGACGGCCAACATAAACCGAGAACCTATTTGGTCACACGCACAACGAGCATAATCCGAAGGATTTAAAACGAGCTTGAGAATGGGATTCTCAGGCCAGAGAAACTAAGTTTGATTGGACCAAACATAAGCGAGCATGAAATCGTTTGATGCAATGGAGCGTGGATGGTGTCTTATGAAGACATAATGGATGAACCAAAATGGTTTGGTTCTAATCCAATGGAGAGAATAAACCAAAGGGAGTGGTTTATTTTAAACGAATGAACCAAAAGTTGGTTCGGTTCGTTTTAACTTAAAATAAACCATCATGGTTTGGTTTAATTTAACTTATCTTAATGGAGCGGGTTAACGGGCTTTATGGATATGATCCATTAACCATTAAGAGAATTAGTTCTCTATAAAGAGGCTTAATGGATAATTAAGCCTAATAACCCTAATTGCCGTTGCCACCCACCTCCTTGAGAAATTGCCCCTCCTCCTCCTTGCCGCCGCCCTTGAGGCTCAAGGCATCGAAGGCTGCTTCCTTCCCCCTCGTCGAGCTGCTGCGGTTAGTGCTCGGTGATCTCCTTCAAGTTTGGCATCAAGGTGAGCTCTATCTCCCTTGGTTGGCGGCGCCTATCCTCCACCAAAGCTGTCCAGTTTTCTGACAGCTTGTTCTCCTTCGCCGGAGCGCCGCTTGGACGACGGTTAGAGCTCCGACAGCGGCTAACTTATCCGGGATTCGATCTCCGTAATCCTCTGAGGTGGAGGACGGCGATTCACAATTGGTTGACGAATACCTCTCCGAGAAGCGAAGTTTTGAGAACTCAGATAGGATCCGAATTTGATTCGGATCGTGATCATCTTCGATCACGCCGCCTTCAACACGAGGCTAGTAACCCGCATTTAAGACGAAGCTCGTGGCTTAGCAAGTCATCCCGAGGAACTCGGCGCGGGATACGGATAGAGACGATTCTAGCGAGGATCGCTCCGCTGATGCCGTTCCCGCTACACGCCATACTAAAGGTATAACGAGATAAATTTCTTTTATTGCAAATTTAAATTTACGGTTATGTCTACACTTGTTGTAATATGCATGCGTGTTGTGTGTGTTGTAATAAATGTAGATTTATTATTTTTATTGCTTCACTGGGTTCATGTTTACTTAAACGTGATCGAACACACACACGCAAGGGTGCCTAAACCCAACAAAGGTATCAGAGCCCATGTTGTGTTTCACATAATCGTAAAAATGGTTTTGCGATAGTCATAATGTATTTCTGGAAATTTTCTAATTTTGGAAATTTAGAAGTATTTATGGAAATTTTTCAATTTTGGAAAGTCTAGAAGTATTTATGGAAATCTTCCACTTTTTGAAAGTTGGAAGTATTTATGGAAATTGATATTTTCCATAAATAAAATATTTGATTAGATTCTGGAAATTTGTTTCCTAATTTAATCATGATTTGATTTGGGAAATCAAATCTTAAAATATTTTATTTCCATAAGTAGTTTTAATGATTTAGGAAATTGGTTTCCTAAATAGATTTTCCTTAATCAAATAATTCCATGAATAAAATATGTGATTAGATTTGGAAATTTGTTTCCTAATTTAATTATGATTTGATTTGGAGAATCAAATCTTAAACATATTTTATTTCCATAAATAGTTATGACATATAAGAAAATTATATACATGACATAATTGTATGCCATGTAATTGCATTAGATGCATAACATTATGCCATGCGTGTCGTGACATGTAGATGTATGTCATGTATGTCATGCCATGTAGATAATAGTTATTTGCATGCAAAGAGGATGAGACATAAAAACCCTTAAACAATATTAAAGCCTACACCTTCCTTTAATATGGTTAGAACCAGAGTTCTGTTTCTTGTTTGGGTTGTTGGACTCTCTCCAAGCCCGGCTCGAACCCGAACATGTTCAAACCATGGAATAGTTTAATACTAATATGGTAAGAGTCAGAGGTCAATCGTTAGCTTTGGTTGTTGGACTCTCTCCAAGCTGGGCTAATTGGTTGAATCGCTCTAACCATATTAAAACTATTTCGATTAATGGGTTGGCTTTAACTTTGGAGCATCGGCTTGTTGGACTCTCTCAGTCGATGTAAAGGGAGGTGAAGTTGGGTGCTATGCATATGATGCATACTTGTTAATGTGTTAACAACCCGATGTATGTGTGAACATTCAATTAGTTGATAGCACATTGTGATAGTTGCATATACGTGATATGAAATCGGTATAGATGATACCTACCGTCGTAGTTATGAATGGCTTGTTGGACTCTCTCCAAGGTTGTTCATAACTATGATGGATATCAGCCCATTCGGAGATGGACCTACGATCTCCCGAAGTGATTTTGGGGTTTTTGAAATTCGAAAAATGAATGGAATTTATGAATGTATAATGATGCATTTAAAAATCATCTTTCTCATATATGCTTGTTTTGTATTTCTAAAATTGATCATGTTGTCTTTTAATTTGCGTTCCATTTTGGATTCGAATAAATTGACTGGGCCGAGCTTCTTGGACTGGCTTAGAAGCTTGAGAATTGTTCTCAAGGTTGAAAAGCTTGCAAATGTCCTCGAAGCGCCTCTTCCCGCCTGTCCTAGTGACGATGCAACTCTGGACCAATTGTTGGCCTATCAGAAACATGTGAGTGATTCTGAACAAATAAGTTGCATCATGCTAGCCGCGATGGAACCCAAGCTACGAAAGCAGCATGAGCATATGGATGCTCATATCGTAGTCCTTCATCTTTGTGAGTTGGTTGATGAGCAAGTGAGATTCGAAAGGTTCGAAGTCTCAAAGCTCCTCTTCACCTCTGAGATGCTAGAAGGTTCATCGTAGTCTTGCTCAATATCTTGAAAGTGTGGAGTCTTCGAGAAGCATGAGCGAGGGGCAGTGTTGTTAGTTGATTCCTCGAAGAAAGGTTCTAAGAGGAAGTCAAAGGAACAATGAAGGGAAAGAAGAGAAGGGCTAAGAAGGTAGAACTAGCACAAAAGGAAACTTGCCATCATTATGGCAAGGAGAGCCATTTGCGAAGAAAGTGCAAGATTTATCTTGAGTCCGTGAAGAAGGATAAGGCATCGGATGCCCCATATTCTTCAGAAATCTTCTTTATTGATTGTCATTCACTTTCCTCAGACACTTGAGTATTTGATACTGGGTGTGACTCACATATATGTAATGACATACATGGGCTAAGGAATAGAAGAAGACTCGTCAAGGGAGAGTCAAATTTACGTGTTGGGAATGGAGCAACGGTTGCTGCACTCGCCATCGGAACGTATTTGTTGGAACTCCCTGTAGGACTTGTCTTAGAACTGGACAATTGCTTTTATGTTCCTTCGTTGATAAAGAACA
The DNA here is from genome assembly GCA_025175895.1 of Wurfbainia villosa. Taxonomy (NCBI): domain Eukaryota; kingdom Viridiplantae; phylum Streptophyta; class Magnoliopsida; order Zingiberales; family Zingiberaceae; genus Wurfbainia; species Wurfbainia villosa. The sequence continues at coordinate 40,143,921 of CM045997.1, forward strand.
TCATTTCTATTTCTTGTTTAAATAGAAATGGGTACCATTTGACTTTTAGTAACAATTGTTGTTACATAACTTTGAATGGAGTTCTTTAAGGGACTGGAACTTTAAGCAATGATGCTTATACGTTGGACGTATCCAGTGATATTTTCAATATCGAAGTGAGCAACAAGCGTGCTCGAAAAGATAATCAATTAGACTCCTACATGTGGTATTGTCGTCTTGGCCATGTAAGCAAGAAATGCATGTACGAATTACACCGATGTGGAATTCTGGAATCGTTTGAATGGGATTCATACGATATATGCGAATCATGCTTAAAAGGCAAGATGACTAAGTTACCTTTTACTGGAAAAGGTGAACAAGTGGGAGAGTTACTAGGTCTAATACATACTGATGTATGTGGACCTATGTCAACTCAAGCATTAGGAGGCTATAGCTACTTCATTACCTTCGCCGATGATCACTCACGGTTTGGGTATGTGTTCTTGATGAAACACAAGTCTGAAGCCTTTGAAAGGTTCAAAGAATTCAGAAATGAAGTAGAGAAACAACATGACAAGAGTATTAAAATACTTCGATCGGATCGAGGTGGTGAATACTTAAGTCAAGAGTTTCTTGATTATCTAAGAGACAATGGTATATTGTCTCAATAGACTCCGCCATATACACCACAGTATAATGGTGTATCTGAGAGGCGTAACCGGACCTTGTTGGACATGGTCAGGTCAATGATGAATCATGCGACTCTTCCCAAGTCCTTTTGGGGTTATGCACTTGAACATTTGTTTACTTGTTAAGCAGAATGCCTACAGGTAGTCTCTACTACTCCATGAGATATGGAATAGTAAGAAACCTCATGTATCTTACTTGAAGATATGGGGTTATCACCTTATGTGAAGCGACAAATTGGATGCTAAGTCTGATAAATGTCTATTTATTGGATACCCTAAGGAAACAAGGGGTTACCAATTCTATCATCCTGTGGAACAAAAGGTGTTTGTTTCAAGGCATGCTGTGTTTCTAGAGAAAGAGTTTCTCTTGCAATAAAACAGTGGGAGTGTCGTCGAGCTTGAAGAGGCTCGAGAGACTCAAATAGACATTGATGAGATACCTGGTGAAGCACAACAGCCGACAACTCATAGTGATGAGCAATCGGCTGGACCTATTGTAACACCACATCTTCGTAGATCTGGTAGAACACGCAATATTCCTGAGAGATATGAATTTCTCGTAAGCGAATCGAATGATGTGTTACTCATTGATGATGAGGAGCCTACCAGTTATGAAGAAGTGCTGACAAGTTCAGAAAGGGATAAGTGGCTTGGTGCCATGAAGTCGGAAATGGATTCCATGTATGAAAACCAAGTTTGGAACTTGGTTGACCCACGTGAAGGGATAAAGCCTATAGGGTGCAAGTGGGTTTTCAAGAAGAAAACCGACATGGATGGTAATGTGATTACCTATAAGGCTAGATTTGTGGCGAAAGGATATCGTCAAAAATAAGGTGTTGATTATGACGAAACCTATTCGCCTGTAGCTATGCTTAAATCCATTCGGATGCTCCTGGCCATAGTGGCTCATTATGATTATGAGATATGGCAGATGGATGTGAAAACAGCTTTCCTTAATGGAAAACTGCTCGAGGACGTGTATATGATACAGCTTGAGGGTTTCACATCGGTTGATAAAACCAAGGTATGCAAATTGCGACGGTCCATTTATGGATTGAAGCAAGCATCCAGGAGCTAGAATATCCGTTTTAATGAGACAATCAAAAAGTTTGATTTCTCACAAAATCCAGACGAATCTTGTGTGTACAAGAAGGTTAGTCGGAGTGTAGTCGTATTCCTAGTATTGTATGTCGATGACATACTACTTATAGGAAACGATGTTTCAATCTTACAGTCAGTGAAGGTTTGGTTATCCAAGACATTCTCCATGAAAGACCTGGGAGAAGCAACCTACATCCTCGGGATTAAGATCTATAGAGATAGATCGAAACGGTTGCTTGGTCTTTCGCAGTCTACATATATAGGCCGAGTGCTAAAGAGGTTTAGCATGTCGAAATCGAAGAAAGGTTTCCTACCCATCGGGCATGGGGTAAACCTTTCAAGTCTATGTGTCGCGTACGAGAGGATTTGCATGAGTAAGATTCCCTATGCATCCGCAATAGGATCTATCATGTATGCTATGTTATGTACGAGGCCCGATGTATCGTATGCTCTGAGTGTCACGAGCAGATACCAGTCCGATCCAGGAATGGATCATTGGGAGGCTGTTAAGACGATCCTTAAGTACTTGAGAAGAACTAAGGATGTGTTCCTAATATATGGAGAAGGGGACATGGTGATACGCGGGTATAGGGATGCCAGCTTCCAGACGGACAAGGATGATTCCAGGTCTCAGTCTGGATACGTGTTCACCTTGAATGGGGGCGCAATAAGTTGGAAAGGTTCCAAGGTTGACACTATAGCGGATTCTACCACTAAGGCAGAATACATTGCAGCTTTGGAAGCAGCAAAGGAAGCGGTTTGGATCAAGAAGTTCATCTCTGAACTTGATGTGGTCTCATCAATGATCCAAACATGTGCTTCGCCGCTATCATCTTATCAGAGAGATCATCAGTAGGAACGAAATACAAATCGAGAAAATTCCCACTGAAAGGAACTTAGCGGATCCTTTGACTAAAGCATTACCTCAAAATAAGTTTGAGGGTCATGTTAGAGATTATGGTATTGGATACCGTAGCGATTGACATTAGGCCAAGTGGGAGTCTGTTAGTAATATATGAGAGATGTCCTAAGGCAATCGCCTTATGTATGAACCATTTATATGATAAATGAAGATTCACTATTTGAGTATACATGTTTCATGTATTTGATTGGATCTTAAACTCATTTACTGAATGTCCACGATACGATTCACAGCATGAGAGAATTTGTGATTGGATCACAACTAGTGAGTATCTCTACATGTGTAATTGTGATGTATCGGAATTATCCCTAGTCAATGAATTGATGGAGTTGGACACCATCAATTCTGTCGAGACTAGCACGAGGTATACTCCTTGGTGTATCCAAGCAGCTGATTCTCACTGGCTGGAGACATAGTGATGTCCGGAGTTGATCGTGGATGCTAGTTATGGTAACTAGTTCATTGGAGTGACCAGCCGTAAGACTTCATATGGTTCTCTGCATATATAGATATGTCAATGAAGTTCTTACTGTAGCTTAAGTGCGATGTTCCTTTGACTTGCGGTATTCAAGTCATCTTGATCATGAAGACTTATGCTTTGACATCTTAAGCAAACATCTCTAAGGAGATGTGGACCCGGGATGATTGGGTATAAGTCGAAGTGATCGAAGGTGTTTGAATAGCCTATAAAGGATTCACCACTCCTTGCGATGAGATGTATACCCATGGCCTCTTGTCGGATTGTTACTAAAGTCTTTGGCCAAAGCATTACATGTTTAGAGTAAGGTACTCTTCGAAACATGTGGAGTAACTAGAATCCGTAGGACGAGGAAATGATACTTGGGCTAGGTGTGACGTAGTCAGCCTAGTGGAGACTGACACAATAGACCATGTCCTGAACCAAGTGGGTATAAGATGAGTGAAGGGAATGGGGCACGAATCATTCGAGCTGCTGAAGGGTTTCAGAAATAGTTCTGGATCAACCGTTGATCTTTTCGGTTAATTGGGGATCATGATGTACTACTAGGTGTCACTCATGATCGTTCTATAATTAATGGTTAATTATAGACGGCCAACATAAATCGAGAACCTATTTGGTCACACGCACAACGAGCGTAATCCGAAGGATTTAAAACGAGCTTGAGAATGGGATTCTCAGACCGAGAGAAACTAAGTTTGGTTGGACCAAACATAAAGCGAGCATGAAATCGTTTCAGTCGCAATGGAAGCGTGGATGGGCCGTGTCTTATGAAGACATAATGGATGAACCAAAATGGTTTGGTTCTAATCCAATGGAGGAGAATAAATCAAAGGGTTTGGTTTATTTTAAACGAATGAACCAAAAGTTGGTTCGGTTCGTTTTAACTTAAAATAAACCATCATGGTTTGGTTTATTTTAACTTATCTTAATGGAGCAGGTTAACGAGCCTAATGGTTATGATCCAATAACCATTAAGAGAATTAGTTCTCTATAAAAGAGGGCTTAATGGATAATTAAGCCCTAATCCACAACCCTAAGTTGCCGCCCACCTCTCCTTGGAGAAATTCGGAGCTAACCCTCCTCCTCCTTGTCGCCGCCCACCTTGAGGCTCCAACCGGCATCCAGAAGGCTGCTTCCTTCCCCCTCGCCGGCGTCGAGCTGCTGCCGGTTAGTGCTCCGGTGATCTCCTTCAAGTTTGGCATCAAGGTGAGCTCTATCTCCCTTGGTTGGCTGGCGCCTATCACCTCCACCAAAGCTGTCCAGTTTTCTGGACAGCTTCTTCTCCTCTCGTCGGAGCGTCGTTTGGACGACGGTTAGAGCTCCGACAACGGCTAACTTACCGGGGATTCGATCTCCGATAATCCTCTGAGGTGGAGGATGAAGGATTCGTCAATTGGTTGACGAATACCTCTCCGGAGAAGCGAGTTTTGAGAACTCGTATTAGGATCCGAATTTGGATTCGGATCGTGATCATCTCTCGATCACGTCGTCTTCAACACGAGGCTAGTAACCCGTACGAAGACGAAGCTCGTGGCTTAGCGAAGTCATCCCGAGGAACTCGGCGTGGATACGGATAGAGACGATTCTAGCGAGGATCGTTCCGGTTGATGCCGTTCCCGCTACACGTCATACGAAAGGTATAACGTAGATAAATTTCCTTTTATTGCAAATTTAAATTTACGGTTATGTCTACACTTGTTGTAATATGCATGCATGTGTTGTGTGTGTTGTAATAAATGTAGATTTATTATTTTTATTGCTTCCGCTGTGTTCATGTTTACGAAACATGATCGAACACACACACGCTGCGGTGCCGGAAACCCAACATCTCCACCTCCTATTTATTGTTGAGAAGGAGTTATTGATTAGTAGTGTGTGTTTGCATCGCTAGGGCTCGTTCGAGCCCCACCCGTGGAGTAGGAACCTTGAGGTTCTGAACCACGTTATATCTCGTGTATTGCTTACGTTATGTATTTGTTTTATCATTATTATTTCCACTGCGTACACTAACCTTTATAGCAAGCACGCAAACGAATTCCATCAAGAACTTCAAATCACTATTCACCCCTCTAGCGGGCGCATAGGTCCTAACAACTTTCTTTGGCCTTTTAGAGGTCTTAGTCACTTCGGTCTTCCTAGGTCAACTCTAGGGATAGCCTCCCTTGTGACTTTGACACTCCTAGACCTAAAATTGATTTTATAGTTAAATGGAATATTATGGTAGATTGACATTACCTCCTTGGACTTAGGCGTGTGACCCAAGCCTTTCTTGTCCTTAGTTGGTTCTTGTCTCATAACACCTAAGGTTTCCCCATTATACCCTAAAATCATATATTCCATCTTTCTAAGTGTATTTTCCATTATCTCAAGCTTTGAACTCAAAGATTTATTTTCAATCTCAAATTTTCCAATTTGTGATTTTTTATTCTTCTTTTGGGAATTCCTCTTCCTAAGCATATGTCTACTTTTCTTTGGATTATTGCCTAGATTATTATCCTTAGACGACCTAGGTCTTGAGGTAATTTGTCTAGATTTATCTGTAAATCTAAATTCATAACTTTTAGCACCTAAACAAATATATTTATTATTTTTAGCATGCTTTTTATCATGATTAACAATAGTAAGAAAATTCTTAGCATGCTTTTTGGCCTTCCATAAAGTAAGAGTATTATTAAAATATACCTTAGGATTTTCCTTGGCTCCCCCTACATGTGAAGCTCCTCCCTTTTGTCCTTCCTAAGGTAATATCCCTTGAACATTGACTTCTACAGTGTCCTGTTGTTGGCATTTGAAGCCCACCACGTGCTCCTTGCTTTTGCGAATCAGGGCTCTAGTCTCCTTGGCCTTATCCTTCCCCTTAAGTGTTGGTTAAGCCTTCTTCTTGATTATCCTTGGGCACTTGCTCTTATAATGCCCTTTCTTCCTACACTCAAAGAAAATTTGGTGATCTTTGTTTTTAACCAATGCACTTGAGTTACCTTCTTGAATGGTAGGAGAATGGTGGATTTATTCTTCATTTCTTCTAGAGGTAGAGGGTTCCTCTTCTTGCTCTAGCTCTAGCACCAATGGTCTCTCCTGCCCCTCAATCCTAGTGGTGGGTACTTCCTCAACCTCCTCTACTGACCCGGATGCCGAGTATCTCTCAACTTTTGAATCCTCAAGGTCTTGAGATGTACTTTCTTCTTGAGCTTGAAAGGATGAGGTCAATTCTTTGGATTCCTCCTCTAATTGAGCCAGTGGGGATTCTTCATGGAGCTTGGATAGCTTACTCCATAATTCCTAAGCATCCCTAAACTCACCTAACTTTGCCAAAATATTGTTAGGTAACAAATTAACTAATATTTTCGTTACCTTATTATTTATTTTAAAATATCGGATTTGCTCCTTGGTCCACTTTTTCTTCTTGAATATTCTCTCCTTCTTATCCTTTGGAGCGTTGAACCCTACTACAACACAAATCCAATTATCAAAATCACACATAAGAAAATACATCATTTTACTTTTCCAATATACGAAATTTTCATGGTCCAAGGAAGGCGGAAAAGTTATGTCATCCCCCAATTTATCTTGACACTCCATTTCTTCTAGTGTGTGCTCCCTCGATTGTTAATCGTTGAAAAGCATCCTCACTCTGATACCAATTGTAAGGTTGGTAATCAGAGTGACTTGTTCTTCTGAGCACACCAGGCTCTGATACCAATTGTAGGGTTGATGTCATGCTAGAGGAGGTGAATAGCGATTTCTTCAATTTCGCTTCGATCGTAATTGTATGTTCGTCTACAAAACTTGTTAATGCGGTGCAAAATATACAATAATAAAAATGAAAAACAAGACAAAGCCAAGCACACACAAAACAAGAGTATTTAACATGGTTCGGAACCTATGGTTCCTATTCTACGCGCGAGCTCCAGAGTGCGCTCTAGTGATGCACACCACCACTAACAAACTTCTTCTTCTCGAAAAATACTCCGGAGCTAGAGAAACCTCTTACAACAAGATTACAATAGTAATACACGAAATACCATCAAATAAAATAAGTATACTAAGCAATAAACAAATCCAAGTAAAGAAAACTTTACACAAAGAGCTTTTGATTGCTTGCTAGTTGGTTGCTTTGGATTGCTCTTGAAGGTCTGAAATGCAACATTACTTCCCCTTCAAAATCACCCCAAAAATTGCTTGAAAAATCCTCCCCAAATTGCTCCTTTTATAATGTATATTGGGCTGATTTGTACTTAGCAATCGACTGCTAGCCTATCCATTGTCTCACAACGACTACATCCATACTGGAATCTACCCAATGGATACATTAGCAGTTGACTGCCCTTACCAACAATCGACTGCTGCATGGTAGTCAACTGGATAGTCGACTACGCAATAATCTGTGCACTGCTACAGTGTCATCAGTCGACTGCCCATATATGACAGTCGACTGCTATTGACACATAGCAACAATCGAGCTATAGTCGACTACTAGTCAGTCGACTCATCATAATCCTAGTCGACTGCTGCAAGTCAACTGACCTCCCGAGTATTAAATACTCGACCAGTCGATTGGTCTATAACCCTAGTCAACTTGTCCATAACCCCAGTCGACTAGTAAACCTCAAACATGAGATTTAATCCAAGTATGATCTCCTCATACTTGATACTCACTCATAGCCTAGATCTAAGTCTTCTAGCCACCTACATCAGCCTCATACCTCTCGGATCCCTCGAGTCCGCGACTCTTTATCCTTCGCGTTAGCCTTTAGGTGCTTTCATAATCTATGTAATGCTAACCGAGTCTTTTGCCAGGGTTCATTTGGACTTATGCTGCCAAGACCACATGCTTGTACTTTACGCTGCCAAAATCTCACCGTTAGACATCCTTGCCAAGATCCATTTGGACTTACGCCGCCAAAACTACACGCTTGGACTTTACGTTGCCAAAACTATAAACTTGGACTTTCTAATTGTCAAGTACCAATTGTTAGTAATATATGAGAGATGTCCTAAGGCAATCGCCTTATGTATGAACCATTTATATGATAAATGAAGATTCACTATTTGAGTATACATGTTTCATGTATTTGATTGGATCTTAAACTCATTTACTGAATGTCCACGATGCGATTCACAGCATGAGAGAATTTGTGATTGGATCACAACTAGTGAGTATCTTTACATGTGTAATTGTGATGTATCAGAATAATCCCTAGTCGATGAATTGATGGATTTGGACACCATCAGTTCTGTCGAGACTAGCACGAGGTATACTCCTTGGTGTATCCAAGCAGCTGATTCTCACTGGCTGGAGACATTGTGATGTCCGGAGTTAATCGTGGATGCTAGTTATGGTAACTAGTTCATTGGAGTGACCAGCCGTAAGACTTCATATGGTTCTCTGCATATATAGATATGTCAATGAAGTTCTTACTGTGGCTTAAGTGCGATGTTCCTTTGACTTGCGGTATTCAAGTCATCTTGATCATGGAGACTTATGCTTTGACATCTTAAGCAAACATCTCTAAGAAGATGTGGACCCGGGATGATTGGGTATAAGTCGAAGTGATCGAAGGTGTTTGAATAGCCTATAAAGGATTCACCACTCCTTGCGAGGAGATGTATACCCATGGCCTCTCGTCGGATTGTTACTAAAGTCTTTGGCCAAAGCATTTCATGTTTAGAGTAAAGTACTCTTCGATACATGTGCAGTAACTAGAATCCGTAGGACGAGGAAATGATACTTGGGCTAGGTGTGACGTAGTCAGCCTAGTGGGGACTGACACAATAGACCATGTCCTGAACCAAGTGGGTATAAGATGAGTGAAGGGAATGGGGCACGAATCATTTGAGCTGCTGAAGGGTTTCAGAAATAGTTCTGGATCAACCGTTGATCTTTTCGGTTAATTGGAGATCATGATGTACTACTAGGTGCCACTCATGATCGTTCTATAATTAATGGTTAATTATAGACGGCCAACATAAACCGAGAACCTATTTGGTCACACGCACAACAAGCGTAATCCAAAGGATTTAAAACGAGCTTGAGAATGGGATTCTCAGACCGAGAGAAACTAGGTTTGGTTGGACCAAACATAAAGCGAGCATGAAATTGTTTCAGTCGCAATGGAAGCGTGGATGGGCCATGTCTTATGAAGACATAATGGATGAACCAAAATGGTTTGGTTCTAATCCAATGGAGGAGAATAAACCAAAGGGTTTGGTTTATTTTAAACGAATGAACCAAAAGTTGGTTCGGTTCGTTTTAACTTAAAATAAACCATCATGGTTTGGTTTATTTTAACTTATCTTAATGGAGTGGGTTAACAGGCCTAATGGTTATGATCCAATAACCATTAAGAGAATTAGTTCTCTATAAAAGAGGGCTTAATGGATAATTAAGCCCTAATTGGAAGAGCCCCAAAACCTAGTTGCCGCCCAAGCTCCTTGGCCGCCCAACCCCCTTGTGCCGGTGTCCAGCTCCTTGCTGGCGACCAAGCTTCAGCTGGTGATCCTCCGGCGACCCTCCGGTGATCTTCCTAGGCCTCGGTGAAAAGGTGAGCACTTGGCTTCCTTGGTTTTGGCCGGCGCCTACTCCTCCACCAAGCTGTCCAGTTTTCTGGACAGCTTCTTCTCCTCTCGTCGGAGCGTCGTTTGGACGACGGTTAGAGCTCCGACAGTGGATAACTTACCGGGGATTCGATCTCCGGTAATCCTCTGAGGTGGAGGACGAAGGATTCGTCAATTGGTTGACGAATACCTCTCCGGAGAAGTGAGTTTTGAGAACTCGTATTAGGATCCGAATTTGGATTTGGATCGTGATCATCTCTCGATCACGTCGTCTTCAACACGAGGCTAGTAACCCGTACGAAGACGAAGCTCGTGGCTTAGCGAAGTCATCCCGAGGAACTCGGCGTGGATACGGATAGAGACGATTCTAGCGAGGATCGTTCCGGTTGATGCCGTTCCCGCTACACGTCATACGAAAGGTATAACGTAGATAAATTTCCTTTTATTGCAAATTTAAATTTACAGTTATGTCTACACTTGTTGTAATATGCATGAGTGTGTTGTGTGTGTTGTAATAAATGTAGATTTATTATTTTTATTGCTTCCGCTGTGCTCATGTTTACGAAACATGATCGAACACACGCCTTGCAAGTCAAAACCCCTTGATGGTATCAGAGCCCAGGTTGTGTTTCGACATAATCGTAAAATGGTTTTGCGATAGTCATAATGTATTTCTGGAAATTTTCTAATTTTGGAAATTTAGAAGTATTTATGGAATTTTTTCATTTTTGGAAAGTCTAGAAGTATTTATGGAAATCTTCCACTTTTGAAAAGTTGGAAGTATTTATGGAAATTGATATTTTTCATAAATAAAATATTTGATTAGATTCTGGAAATTTGTTTCCTAATTTAATCATGATTTGATTTGGGAAATCAAATCTTTAAATATTTTATTTCCATAAGTAGTTTTAATGATTTAGGAAATTGGTTTCCTAAATAGATTTTCCTTAATCAAATAATTCCATGAATAAAATATGTGATTTGATTTGGAAATTTGTTTCCTAATTTAATTATGATTTGATTTGGAGAATCAAATCTTAAACATATTTTATTTCCATAAATAGTTATGACATATAAGGAAATATATACATGACATAATTGTATGTCATGTAATTGCATTAGATGCATAACATTATGCCATGCGTGTCGTGACATGTAGATGTATGCCATGTATGCCATGCCATGTAGATAATAGTTATTTGCATGCAAAGAGGATGAGACATAAAAACCCTTAAACAATATTAAAGCCTACACCTTCCATTAATATGGTTAGAACCAGAGTTCCGTTTCTTGTTTGGGTTGTTGGACTCTCTCCAAGCCCGGCTCGAACCCGAATATGTTCAAACCATGGAATAGTTTAATACTAATATGGTAAGAGTCAGAGGTCAATCGTTAGCTTTGGTTGTTGGACTCTCTCCAAGCTGGGCTAATTGGTTGAATGCGCTCTAACCATATTAAAACTATTTCTCGATTAATGGGTTGACTTTAACCAGGAGCATCGGCTTGTTGGACTCTCTCCAAGGTCGATGTAAAGGGAGGTGAAGTTGGGTGCTATGCATATGATGCATACTTGTTAATGTGTTAACAACCCGATGTATGTGTGAATATTCAATTAGTTGATAGCACATTGTGATAGTTGCATATACGTGATATGCAATCGATATAGTTGATACCTACCGTCGTAGTTATGAATGGCTTGTTGGACTCTCTCCAAGGTTGTTCATAACTATGATGGATATCAGCCCATTCGGAGATGGACCTACGATCTCCCGAAGTGATTTTGGGGTTTTTGAAATTCGAAAAATGAATGGGATTTATAAATGTATATTGATGCATTTTAAAATCATTTTCTCATATATGCTCGTTTTGTATTTCTAAGATTGATCATGATGTCTTTGAATTTGCGTTCCATTTTGGATTCGAATAAATTGACTGGGCCGAGCTTCTTGGACTGGCTTAGAAGCTTGAGAATTGTTCTCAAGGTTGAAAAGCTTGCAAATGTCCTCGAAGCGCCTCTTCCCGCCCGTCCTAGTGACGATGCAACTCTGGACCAATTGTTGGCCTATCAGAAACATGTGAGTGATTCTGAACAAATGAGTTGCATCATGCTAGCCGCGATGGAACCCAAGCTACGAAAGCAGCATGAGCATATGGATGCTCATATCGTAGTCCTTCATCTTTGTGAGTTGGTTGATGAGCAAGTGAGATTCGAAAGGTTCGAAGTCTCAAAGCTCCTCTTTACCTCTGAGATGCTAGAAGGTTCATCTGTGGTACAGCTCAATATGCCGAAGACTGTGGAGTCTTCTGAGAAGCATGAGCAGGGGATGGTGCTGTTAGTTGATTCCTCGAAGAAAGGTTCTAAGAGGAAGTCAAAGGAACAGCAGAAGGGAAAGCAGAGAAGGGCTAAGAAGGTAGAACTAGCACAAAAGGAAACTTGCCATCATTATGGCAAGGAGAGCCATTTGCGAAGAAAGTACAAGATTTATCTTGAGTCCGTGAAGAAGAATAAGGCATCGGATGCCCCATCTTCTTCATATATCTTCGTTATTGATTGTCATTCTATTTCCTCAAACACTTGGGTATTGGATACTGGGTGTGGCTCACATATATGTAATGACATACATGGGCTAAGGAATAGAAGAAGACTCGTCAAGGGAGAGTCAAATTTGCGTGTTGGGAATGGAGCAAAGGTTCGCAATGCCATTGGAACGCATTTGTTGAAACTCCCTACAGGACTTGTCTTAGAACTGGACAATTGCTTTTATATTCCTTCGTTGATAAAGAACATCATTTCTATTTCTTGTTTAAATAGAAATGGGTACCATTTGACTTTTAGTAACAATTGTTGTTACATAACTTTAAATGGAGTTCTTTATGGGACTGGAACTTTAAGCAATGGTGTTTATACGTTGGACGTATCCAGTGACATTTGCAATATCGAAGCGAGCAATAAGTGTGCTCGAAAGGATAATCAAATAGACTCCTATATGTGGTATTGTCGTCTTGGCCATGTAAGCAAGAAATGCATGTCCGAATTACACCGATGTGGAATTCTGGAATCGTTTGAATAGGATTCATACGATACATGCGAATCATGCTTAAAAGGCAAGATGACTAAGTTACCTTTTACTGGAAAAGGTGAACGAGTGGAAGAGTTACTAGGTCTAATACATACTGATGTATGTGGACCTATGTCAACTCAAGCATTAGGAGGCTATAGCTACTTCATTACCATCACCGATGATCACTCACGGTTTGGGTATGTGTTCTTGATGAAACACAAGTCTGAAGCCTTTGAAAGGTTCAAAGAATTCAGAAATGAAGTAGAGAAACAACATGACAAGAGTATTAAAATACTTCGATCGGATCGAGGTGGTGAATACTTAAGTCAAGAGTTTCTTGATTATCTAAGAGACAATGGTATATTGTCTCAATGGACTCCGCCCTATACACCACAGCATAATGGTGTATCTGAGAGGCGTAACCGGACCTTGTTGGACATGGTCAGGTCAATGATGAATCATGCAACTCTTTCCAAGTCCTTTTGGGGCTATGCACTTCAGACAACTATTTACTTGTTAAACAGAATGCCTACCAAGGTAGTCTCAACTACTCCATATGAGATATGGAATGGTAAGAAACCTCATGTATCTTACTTGAAGATATGGGGTCATCCTGCTTATGTGAAGCGGACTACATCAGATAAATTGGATGCTAAGTCTGATAAATGTCTATTTATTGGATACCCTAAGGAAACAAGGGGTTACCAATTCTATCATCCTGTGGAATAAAAGGTGTTTGTTTCAAGGCATGCTGTGTTTCTAGAGAAAGAGTTTCTCTTGCAAGAAAACAATGGGAGTGTCGTCGAGCTTGAGGAGGCTCGAGAGACTCAAATAGACATTAATGAGATACCTGGTGAAGCAAAACAGCCGACAACTCATAGTGATGAGCAATCGGCTGGACCTATTGTAACACCACATCTTCGTAGATCTGGTAGAACACGCAATATTCCTGAGAGATATGGATTTCTCGTAAGTGAATCGAACGACGTGTTACTCATTGATGATGAGGAGCCTACCAGTTATGAAGAAGTGCTGTGCCATGAAGTCGGAAATGGATTCCATGTATGAAAACCAAGTTTGGAACTTGGTTGACCCACCTGAAGGGATAAGGCCTATAGGGTGCAAGTGGGTTTTCAAGAAGAAAAATGACATAGATGGTAATGTGATTACCTATAAGGCTAGATTGGTGGCGAAAGGATATCGTCAAAAACAAGGTGTTGATTATGACGAAACCTATTCGTCTGTAGCTATGCTTAAATCCATTCGGATGCTCCTGGCCATAGCGGCTCATTATGATTATGAGATATGGCAGATGGATGTGAAAACAGCTTTCCTTAATGGAAACCTGCTCGAGGACGTGTATATGATACAACCTGAGGGTTTCACATCGGTTGATAAAACCAAGGTATGCAAATTGCGACGGTCCATTTATGGATTGAAGCAAGCATCCAGGAGCTGGAATATCCGTTTTGATGAGACAATCAAAAAGTTTGATTTCTCACAAAATCCAGACGAACCTTGTGTGTACAAGAAGGTTAGTGGGAGTGCAGTCGTATTCCTAGTATTGTATGTCGATGACATACTACTTATAGGAAACGATGTTTCAATCTTACAGTCAGTGAAGGTTTGGTTATCCAAGACATTCTCCATGAAAGACCTGGGAGAAGCAACCTACATCCTCGGGATTAAGATCTATAGAGATAGATCGAAACAGTTGTTTGGTCTTTCGCAGTCTACATATATAGACCGAGTGCTAAAGAGGTTTAGCATGTCGGAATCCAAGAAAGGTTTCCTACCCATCAGGCATGGGGTACACCTTTCGAAGTCTATGTGTCCGCGCACAGAAGACGAGAGGATTTGCATGAGTAGGATTCCCTATGCATCCGCAATAGGATCTATCATGTATGCTATGTTATGTACGAGGCCCGATGTATCGTATGCTCTGAGTGTCACGAGCATATACCAGTCTGATCCAGGAATGGATCATTGGGTGGCTGTTAAGACAATCCTTAAGTACTTAAGAAGAACTAAGGATGTGTTCCTAATATATGGAGAAGGGGACATGGTGATACGCGGGTATACGGATGCCAGCTTCCAGACAGACAAGGATGATTCCAGGTCTCAGTCTGGGTATGTATTCACCTAGAATGGAGGCGCAATAAGTTGGAAAGGTTCCAAGCTTGACGCTATAGCGGATTCTGCCACTAAGGCAGAATACATTGCAGCTTTGGAAGCAGCAAAGGAAGCGGTTTGGATCAAGAAGTTCATCTCTGAACTTGATGTGGTCTCATCAATGATCCAAACATGTGCTTCGCCGCTATCATCTTATCAGAGAGATCATCAGTAGGAACGAAATACAAATCGAGAAAATTCCCACTGAAAGGAACTTAGCGGATCCTTTGACTAAAGCATTACCTCAAAATAAGTTTGAGGGTCATGTTAGAGCTTATGGTATTGGATACCGTAGCGATTGGCATTAGGCCAAGTGGGAGTCTGTTAGTAATATATGAGAGATGTCCTAAGGCAATCGCCTTATTTATGAACCATTTATATGATAAATGAAGATTCACTATTTGAGTATACATGTTTCATGTATTTGATTGGATCTTAAACTCATTTACTGAATGTCCACGATGCGATTCACAGCATGAGAGAATTTGTGATTGGATCACAACTAGTGAGTATCTCTACATGTGTAATTGTGATGTATCGGAATAATCCCTAGTCGATGAATTGATGGATTTGGACACCATCAGTTCTGTCGAGACTAGCACGAGGTATACTCCTTGGTGTATCCAAGCAGCTGATTCTCACTGGCTGGAGACATTGTGATGTCCGGAGTTAATCGTGGATGCTAGTTATGGTAACTAGTTCATTGAAGTGACCAGCCGTAAGACTTCATATGGTTCTCTGCATATATAGATATGTCAATGAAGTTCTTACTGTGGCTTAAGTGCGATGTTCCTTTGACTTGCGGTATTCAAGTCATCTTGATCATGGAGACTTATGCTTTGACATCTTAAGCAAACATCTCTAAGAAGATGTGGACCCGGGATGATTGGGTATAAGTCGAAGTGATCGAAGGTGTTTGAATAGCCTATAAAGGATTCACCGCTCCTTGCGAGGAGATGTATACCCATGGCCTCTCGTCGGATTGTTACTAAAGTCTTTGGCCAAACCATTACATGTTTAGAGTAAAGTACTCTTCGATACATGTGCAGTAACTAGAATCTGTAGGATGAGGAAATAATACTTGGGCTAGGTGTGACGTAGTCAGCCTAGTGGGGACTGACACAATAGACCATGCCCTGAACCAAGTGGGTATAAGATGAGTGAAGGGAATGGGGCACGAATCATTCGAGCTGCTGAAGGGTTTCAGAAATAGTTCTGGATCAACCGTTGATCTTTTCGGTTAATTGGGGATCATGATGTACTACTAGGTGCCACTCATGATCGTTCTATAATTAATGGTTAATTATAGACGGCCAACATAAACCGAGAACCTATTTGGTCACACGCACAACGATCGTAATCCAAAGGATTTAAAACGAGCTTGAGAATGAGATTCTCAGACCGAGAGAAACTAGGTTTGGTTGGACCAAACATAAAGCGAGCATGAAATCGTTTCAGTCGCAATGGAAGCGTGGATGGGCCATGTTTTATGAAGACATAATGGATGAACCAAAATGGTTTGGTTCTAATCCAATGGAGGAGAATAAACCAAAGGGTTTGGTTTATTTTAAACGAATGAACCAAAAGTTGGTTCGGTTCGTTTTAACTTAAAATAAACCATCATGGTTTGGTTTATTTTAACTTATCTTAATGGAGCGGGTTAACGGGCCTAATGGTTACGATCCAATAACCATTAAGAGAATTAGTTCTCTATAAAAGAGGGCTTAATGGATAATTAAGCCCTAATTGGAAGAGCCCCAAAACCTAGTTGCCGCCCAAGCTCCTTGGCGCTAACCCCCTTGTCCGGCGTCCGGCTCCTTTGCGGCGACCAAGCTTCAGCTGGATCCTCCGGCGACCCTCCGGTGATCTTCCTAGGCCTCGGTGAAAAGGTGAGCACTTGGCTTCCTTGGTTTTGGCCGGCGCCTACTCCTCCACCAAGCTGTCCAGTTTTCTGGACAGCTTCTTCTCCTCTCGTCGGAGCGTCGTTTGGACGACGGTTAGAGCTCCGACAGTGGATAACTTACCGGGGATTCGATCTCCGGTAATCCTCTGAGGTGGAGGACAAAGGATTCGTCAATTGGTTGACGAATACCTCTCCGGAGAAGCGAGTTTTGAGAACTCGTATTAGGATCCGAATTTGGATTTGGATCGTGATCATCTCTCGATCACGTCGTCTTCAACACGAGGCTAGTAACCCGTACGAAGACGAAGCTCGTGGCTTAGCGAAGTCATCCCGAGGAACTTGGCGTGGATACGGATAGAGACGATTCTAGCGAGGATTGTTCCGGTTGATGCCGTTCCCGCTACACGTCATACGAAAGGTATAACGTAGATAAATTTCTTTTTATTGCAAATTTAAATTTACGGTTATGTCTACACTTGTTGTAATATGCATGCGTGTGTTGTGTGTGTTGTAATAAATGTAGATTTATTATTTTTATTGCTTCCGCTGTGCTCATGTTTATGAAACATGATCGAACACACACACGCCGCGGTGCCGGAAACCCAACACCAATGACTTGGACTTTTCAATTGCCAAGATCATGCTTAGACTTTCCATGACAAGATCATGCTTGGACTTTCTTTGCCAATTCCATGTTGGACTTTCCAATTGCCAAAGTTTACTTGGACTTTATGCCACCAAGACTATACGCTTGGACTTATGCTGCTAAGACTTTACCTTTGGACTTTCCTTGTCAAATATCCATATTTTGACTTTCCTTGTCAAGTTTCCAAACTTGGACTTCCGGGGTTGATTGGTCCAATAATTTCCCCCAAATAATCTCTCCCATGTGACTTTTGATATCCCAATCATCCACTAGTCATATGGTTAACATATAGTCAAACAATGTCAAACTCATTGTCAATCTATTGTTAAATATCAAAATACTACTCGAGTCTCACTCGAGTTTGGTCAATATTAACCCGGGGCCTATTGCACCAATAGATCATTCTTTAAAAATTTTCAAATTTAAATTTTCGAAAGAGTGAATTATTTGCACCGTGAATTATCTATTGGTTCGTTTGTGTTATCTAAATTTATATTGATGATCAATAAAAACTTTTTCATGAGAACAAATCATTTACTTTAGAAATAATCAAATTAAAAATTTAGACACTTGAGTTATAAAAAAAAAATTAAACAACAAAAGAGAAAAAAAAGTTCAAAAGGGTGTGTCATATATGAAGTGTTTGTTCTAGCATAAATGTTCAAATCAACTGTTGTTCTCTTAATTAATCAATAATTATATGTAAAATTATTAAAAATATATTAAAGTGATATAAGTTTTGTTAAATTTCTTAACTGAAATAAAAATATCAAAAATATATTTTTTTTGAAAATGATAAATTTCAAAAATATAAAAATTAAATAATTTTTACAAATAATGGAGATGAAAATGATAGAAATTTTATAAATGTGGGAAAAAACTTAAATTTTATAATAAATGAATTTAAATGTATATAAAAATATAATATTTTTAATTAAACATGATGATATAATATTTTTTTATCAAAATCAATGCATGCTCGTTTCTAATTGAATTTTAAATTTTAATATCTAAATGTAATTAACCATTGGTGCCTATTTAATGCTCCAAAAGTGATCAACAACTAAAAACTAATTATATTTTCCATTTACAATTTGAATACACACACATATGTATTATAGAAGACGACTTACTTATCCTTTTAAAGGGACTAAAAGTTGTTGGGATTGATTGTGCGCTAGAGGGGAGTGAATAGTATTTGAACTCGATCGTCGATTTCTCTTTCTCGATTGTGTTCGTGTGCTTATCTTTACAAATCATTATAGCAGCGGAAAACAAAATACAACATAAACAAAAATAATCACAAGCATAACTCACAATTTTACATAGTTTGGAATCTCTGATTCTTACTCCATAGCCTAGCTCTCTTAGTGGTAGATCCCACTATCTCTTTCTCCTTCTTAGAATCACACCTAAAGTGAAGAAACCTCTTACAACGTTCGGAACATATGATGCGGTACAAATTTTTCTTCCTTATTCTTGTGCCACCGAGGAGGGGTCCTCTCTGACCGCAACAGTAAATACCTAATTTTTTCCTACCAAAGTTAACACAGGTCAGATGGTCATCAATTTTCCGGCTAACGACCCTCCTATACCTAAGTTAGATAGGTCATTGATGGAAGAAAATATATTAAATACAGTAAAAATAATATAGAAGAAGAAGAAGAGAAATTATCTTATGTGTAGCTTGAAGCACGTAAGAGCCTGTGAGAAAGTAAGAGAAGACTAGAAGACCCTCAATAATCCATGTACTTAATAAGTGTGATGAGGTTATCTCCAAGGAACTCAAAGATCATGCACACATGCTACCCATTTGGCCTTGAATGCTTGAAATGATCGAGTGATGCATGCGAGCATGACTCTCAAATCTCGGACAAAGATCGTCGAAGACTTGAAGCGTGCGCTCACGCTCAACGCCCACAAGTGCATGAATGTCATCAAGTAATAAAAGATTATCGATCCCACAGAGACTGAGATTCGAATACCGTCTGTCCAGTGGATGTTGTTGTTTGGAATTAATCTCCTAAGAGTATAGATTGTGAGGTTGACGGTAGTCCTAATTCAAGTGCGGTGTCACTCGGAGGAAGGGAAGGTTGGTTCGAAGTTCTCAAAAAGGGATTCTAGGACTTCAATTTCACTTATGTGTCGTGCAACATGCTATCAATTAGGTGTGTTGAGATATCTAATTATGATCTTGAGGGAGGATCATTATGCATTTGCCCGATGAACTTTTGCTTTTACTAGGAGCTACTTATTCCTAACTAAGTTTACCTTTCAGATCATCAGAGTTCAGGGGGTTGATACCGTTGGGAGCCCTCTGTCACTAAGGTCCCTCAACCATTCTAGAGTTAATTTCTCCTACTTTGGCCCTTTTGCTAAGATAGGTTATTGAGGTACCAAGACGTCCTAATAATTCCATATGTAGAGGCAGATCTTATTTCATATCCTGTCCTATCATATTCTGTCTTCTATGATTATAGGAGGTAGGATGACTGCAAGGCTCATCCTTGTTTCTCCTAGGTTTTTGATATGAAGGTTGTCACCCTTTGTATTGATTACGCACAGTAGAATTAGAATCAACAACACAAAATTGCAAATAGAATCAAAGGAGATGAATGACTATTTGAACTAGCATGTCCACAAACACAAGTTACTCCATAATCCTAGAATCGAAGTATCTACTCTATAGACAAGGAAGAATAAACACAAGACATCTTAGAAAACATAATTACAATGCAAGTAGAACAAGAAAATAAAGAAGGTACTTTTTGTCCTAGCTAATATGCGTGTCTTGGTTGTTCTCCACAATGTCAGAGCGTCGGGATGGATCTCCTAGCCGCTTCCTTCCTCCCTGTTGTGAGTCTCCAGTGTTTTTTAGAGCACTGTCTTGCCGTCCCAGCCATCGGGCCTCCCCTTTAAGGTTTGGGTGTGGCTTCCTATTTATAGATGTGAAGCCGATTCTCCATAAATCCCATGAAAACCTTAATCACGTCAAATCTGTCCAGCGTCACACGACCGTGTGGGGCGCTAGAATTTCTGGCTTCGAGGGTTGGACACAGCTGTGTGAGATTCACATGGCCAGACCATGTCCGCCTTTGTACTATCCGGTGCATGCCTTCTTTTGCTCCAGAGCATGCCCGTATTTTGGGAGAAACACGGCCAAAGCATGCTCGCCTTCCTTTGGCTCCAAAAGTGTGTCATTTTACCTCCAAAATATCGTCCTGCACATAAAAACAACAAGAGCAGATCTCCAATCTAGAAAATAAGAAATGAATGCAAAATATGGAAAAATATGCATGAAACACGTATGAAATGCAATGAGATGTGAGCTAAAAATACTCCTAAAACCCTATATGTTTTGCTCACATCAATTCCCTTAGACTTAGATCTTTGCTTGTCCTCAAGCAAACCTCAGTGCAATGAAATTTAAAAACATTGTTCTCATACCTAGCATGTTAACTAGACTATCAAGTGGTATTTTCAATCAAAGCAAATAGATACCTTCTAAAAGTTCACTAAGTTAGCTTTACATGCATGTGCTGAGAGAATTTTTTTAATGGATACTCGTTCCACAGTGAGTTAAGTCATCATCCTATAGCTTTCTTAAGGTCTCCAGCTTTTAGGCACTTGCCTACCCTAAGCGAGGGTTGTTCCCTAGAATTAGCATAAAGTCTTAAAGGCGTGCTCGGTATTGAGAGAAATTGGTAGGTGTTTCCCTAGTAACCTAACTCGGTCTCAAAGGGGTACATAACTGTTGGTGCAGTAGGCACCTATGTCGAACCTGAGTTTTGATTATAGCAAATGATACAAAGTTAAGTTCATTTTGTTATCTCATGAGCTAAATCAAGTTTGCAGAAAAGTGTTAAAGCTAGAACTGAAGGTCAGCGACACCCGGAGAGAGCCGTGGTGGTCGGGCGACACCGAGATGACTTCGGAGGGAGCCGAAGAAATCAAGTGAAAAACTGGAAGTAGAAGCTACAAGGTAAATGTTGAGGTAATCTCGTGTGAGTGAGCGCAAGGAAGGTTGTGTCCTCTGTACGGGGATGTTCTTAGGCGACGATCCGACCAAGACCTCCCATGGAAGGTCTAAGTCGAGATCGGATGGTATATGACCATTTAATTTGCTTGTATTAACTATTTTTTTGAGCTAACTCTTCTTTGCAGTTGGAAAATATGCCATCAGTCGACTGATCCATCAGCAGTCAACTGGTAAGGGTAGCAGTCAACTATTGGTCAAGGATCAGCTTCGAGGAGAGTCAAAGCTTATCTCTATTTTTGAAGGGATAGGAGGCTTGCTATCATTGGTTGAAGATGTGAACATCTAGGGTTTGCATGACTATAAAAGTAGGGGTTCTCCACCCTATTTCTATCATCAAAAGCTTCTCCAAAAAGCCTCCACTACGATACTCTTCTACGATGACCTTATGACGACGAAGTGCTACCGCAACTCCGACGACAAGTGCCTACCTTTCATTAATTTAATAGTCGTCGGTATTCTTTCTTATTGTCATCTTAAATTTTGTATTTAATCGTGCTTTAATCATAACAAGGAGAGGAGGAGTGTCCCTCTACCTTGAGCTTTTTCATCGATTGTATTCGCTTACTCCTTCCGCTAACGAGGAGTGTTTTTAGTGTTTTGCCCTCCGTATGCGGTCTAGGACCGTTAGGGCCTTGGACTAGCAGTCGAAGGCTATGAACCAAGTAAAAACAAATGAGTATTATTTTCTTTCCACTGCATTTACTCTTACTCGCATTTTATATCGAATAAACGAACGAAGAGAATTTTGCGCTATCCACCCCCTCTAGCGCTCTAAACGATCCAACAATTGGTATCAGAGCTGAGGGTGCTAAGATTTGGTGAAACCACCAATCTAGTTTTTTTACAGATTTATTTTCATTTTTATTTCTGTTTATTTCTATTTTTTTTTACAAGCTCTTTTGTTCGATTAGATTTTCTCCCGCACTACTAATCCAAGACGCGAGTCTTGGTACATTCCGCTTGTTTTTGTCATTGCTAGATTTTTTTCTATGTTTTTCTTGCTCTTTTTGTATCAATGGCCCATCTCGAGGGTTTTAGCACCGTCCGACCTCCGTTTTACAATGGAGATGACTTCCGTTATTGGAAGGGGTCGGATGGAGTGCTTCCTTATGATCCAAATCGAGATGTGGATCATAATCCAAATGGGATTCACACTTCTGACTAACGAAGTGGGTGAATCTTTGGATTATGATCAATGGACCAATGCTACAAAAAGATAAGTTGAAGCCGACACCAAGGCGACTCAAATCCTTCAATGCGGCTTGTCCAAGGAGGAGCTTAATTGCGTCGGCCCCTTCATCAATGCAAAGGACTTGTGGACCAAATTAGTGGAATTGCACAAAGGAACCGTTGAAGCAAAGGTATGCAAATGGGACCTTCTTTTTAATAAATTATATAACTTAATAATGCAGGAACATGAGACCGTGACTCAACTACACGCCCGAGTACAAGACATCGTCAACAACTTGCACGCCATCGGACAAAAGGTCAAAAACCGCGACCTAATAAGGTATGTCTTGAACTCATTTCCTAGGAGTACCTTGTGAGCATCCATGGTCGATGCCTATAAGGTCTCTAAGGACTTATCAAAAATTAGGTTAGATGAATTATTTTTAGAATTTGAACTCCACGAACAGTCTAACTTGGTACCCGAGAAAGGTATAACTCTCATTGCAGGTCAAAAGAAGAAGCCCGCAAGTAAGCCACCCCCGAAGGAAGAAGAAGACGAGTACGAGTCGGAGGTCGATCCGGAGATGGAGACCGAACTAGTCAACCTAGATCGGAGGATGATCAAGATCCGAAGATGACCCGTCACTCAACCCAACGAAGGTAAATCTAAAACTAGTTCTAACGTTAGGTGCTATGAATGCAATAGGTTCGGACATGTCAAGTCGGAATGCCCAAAGCTTAAAAACAAAGCACCGAAGTTCAAAAAGGTGCTCAATGCTACGTGGGAAGAGGCATCGGAGGAAGAAGACGATGACCTCGTCTTCATGGCTAAACCAACTGAATTGGAGCCAGAGTCCGAATCTGAACTCGAGGACGAGTCAGACTATGAATCTCTATTCAAGACAAGCCACGGATACACATCCGATTCAAGAGAAACTCTCAAGGTAAGTCTGTCCCTCATTAGTACCTTAAATAATGCAATTAAGTTTCTAACTAAGAAGTTATCTAAGTCCGAGTCCAAGGTCGAGACCCTATTCTAGGAGGTTAAACTCCTTAAACATGAGGTCTCCCTAACCTCTTCGACTAGTCAAGTTCAAGAGAAGGACTCAACTCGAGTTGAAAAGCTCGAAGTTGAGAACTCATTTTTGAAAAGTCAAGTCGAAGATCTTAGGAACACATTGGAAAGGTTCACTTTGGGATCCAAGGGACTTGATTTCTTACTTGGATCGCAAAGAGCCATGTACAACAAGGTCGGGCTTGGGTTTAGCTCAAATACGACTAACAAGTCATATATGTCAATCGTAAGTCGAAATAGAATACATGTCCAAGCATGGGTCCCTAAGACCACTTTGATTTCTCAATTAGGATCTAACCAGTACTGGGTTCCCAAGGACCAAATCCACTATGTGGAAAGACCGAACCGATTCAATGATCCAGGGGGAGCTAGTACAAAACTTGTTCGTGCTATTACTTAGAAATTGCATGCCTAGTTTCTCTTTCTTTTCTTTTTTAGAATGGTTAGATAGAGACTATAACTCGTCAATACTTGATAACATAGTACCAGGACGTGACGAGATGATAGTACGCTAGGAAAGTGAAGTATTGGGTACTCGAACTAGATAAGGTGTATCTAGTTCCGTTCACTTGACCGAGTGGAACTAGCTGAAGCTACCTCGCCGTATCCTAGACTAGTTAGACCAGGAAGTAGTCTTAAGTAAGTCAAGTTACTATTTTCTCGAAATTGACTTTGTCTAAGGAAGTGGTCATTTTTTCGATCAAAGAAGGCCCCTGTGCCTCGCCATGACCTGGAAGCCAAGATCTTGAAAAGGTGACTTGATGAGCTTAGGGTCAAATCCGAATCTAACTCAAGGTTGACTAGTTTCAATTCATTAAAATTAATCAAGTAAAATTAAATTCATTTCGCAAGAACATATAAGGATAACATGTTTGATCATGTAGAAATGGGTGAGATGATTTAGGTCTAATAATTTACAACCAAATTTTAAATTCCAATATCCGATCCAACTACCTTGCATGTAGGATCAATGGATGTTGGATAATGGTTGCTCCCGACACATGACCGGGGATCAACTTAAGTTTTCAAAGCTTCGATTCAAGCGACAAGGATCGGTAGCCTTTAGAAACAATGACAAGCTCAAAATCATCGGATCAGGTGATATTGAGCTCAACTCAAACTTTATCATTCAAAATGTTTTACTAGTTGAAAATTTCGAATATAATTTACTTAGCGTAAGTCAACTGTGTGATAATAACTATAAGGTCATATTCCTAGAAAATGAATGCGCAATTAAAACAAATGAAACCTCTAAAACAATCCTTAAAGGAACTAGGAATAGCGACATCTATACTATTAATCTACCTAACTCCTCAACCAAGTGTCTTATGACACAGCAAGAGGAATCTTGGTTGTGGTACCGACGACTCGGTCACTCGCACCCAAGACTCGTCCATAAGATGAGTCAGAGTGGCTTAGTTAGAGGTTTTCCCAACCTTAACAACTTAGACAATAAAATTTGTAATGCTTGTCAACAAGGTAAACAATCTAGGACACAACATCAACTAACTAATCAAGAACGAACCAAAAGTGTTCTTGAGCTCCTACATATGGATCTATTCGATTCACATGGAGCTAAGTCACTTAATGGTAGTCAATTCTTCTTAGTCATAATTGATGACTATTCTAGGTTTACCTGGGTTAGGTTCATCAAATATAAAAGTGATACTCTAGATCAACTCATCAACTTGTTTAAACTAATCGAAAAATCAAAAGAACCTTAAAATTAAAAGACTTAGGAGTGATCATGGTGGTGAATTCAAAAACCATAGGTTTACAAATTTCTGTAACCTAAACGGATATCACCATGAATTCTCATGTCCTAGAACCCAACAACAAAACGGTCTAGTCGAATGTAAAATAGAACCCTACAAGAAGCCGCTAGGAGAATGCTAAACGAGAATAACCTACCTGACAGGTTTTGGGCAGAAGCCGTTAGTACGACTTGCTATGTCCAAAATAGGATCCTTTTGGTAAAGAGGCACCTTAAGACCTCGTACGAAATCTATCACGATAAAGTACCTAACATCAAGTACTTTAGGGTATTTTGATGTAAGGTACATATCGTGAACACTAAGGATTACCTAGGAAAGTTCACCTCCAAAACCTCTACCGGAATTTTCTTACGATACTCGACTATAAGTAGAGCCTATAGGGTATACAATCATGACACCCTTAGAGTTGAAGAGACTATTAATGTAGTGTTCAATGAAGGACAGAAATCTACAAAACCCATAGCAACACCAACTAGCAAACCAACTCATACCAGACTCGACTCCGACCCCGAGATCGAGTATAGTATTAATCCTAACCCAAGTCCAATGAGTCATCCAGTCGACCAAGTGATAGGTGACCCTAACCCAAGTCAAATTATGATTCAAACAAATCATCCTATCGACCAAGTGATAGGTGATCCTAGCTTAGGGGTTCGAACTAGATCATCTTATAGAAACCTTAGTCAAATCTCCTTGATTTTGAAAATCGAACCCAAAACCATTGAACAAGCTCTTCTTGATCCCGATTAGATTATTGCAATGTAGGAAGAGTTATCTTAATTCACTAGAAACAAGGTTTGGGAATTAGTACCACCACCTAAAGATAAATCAGTTATTGGAACAAGGTGGGTCTTCTAAAACAAACTTGATGACAAAGGTGAAGTAGTTAGAAATAAAGCAAGGTTAGTCGCCAAGGGTTTTAGTCAAGTCGAAGGATTAGATTACGATGAAACCTATGCCCCCATAGCTAGACTAGAATCCATCTGAATGTTGTTAGCCTACGCTGCACATCGAGGATTTAAGTTATTTCAAATGGATGTCAAGTCAGTATTTTTAAATGGACTTATTAAAGAAGAGGTGTACGTTAGCCAACCCCCAGGATTCGAAAGCCTAGATAAACCTAACCATGTCCTTAAACTAAAGAAAACTCTTTATGGACTCAAACAAGCTCCTCGAGCTTGGTACGAGACTTTCAATTTTTCTTAAGTCAAAAGGGTTTAACCAAGGCCTAGTCGATCCGACTCTCTTGGTAAAAATCGTAGGTAAGGAAATCTTTATAGCCCAAATATACGTAGACGATATCATTTTGGAAACAACCAATTTGATCCTACTAAACGAATTCATTTCACTTATGGAAAGTGAATTTGAAATGAATTTAGTAGGTGAATTGAGTTTCTTTCTAGGACTACAAATTAAACAAACTAAGGATGGAATATATTTACATCAACAAAAATATGCTAGGGAATTAATTAAATATTTTGGAATGCAAGATGCCAAAACCGTCAATACACCCATGGCAACTACTATCAATATAGGAGAGGACTTAGAAGGAAAGCCCATCGTCCTAAAATACTATAGGAGTGCGATAGGGAGTCTTCTATACTTAACCGCGAGTCGACCTGACATATTATTCGCAATAAGTATGTGGGCAAGGTTCCAAACCTGTGCTAAGGAGTCTCACCTAACATTAGTTAAGCGTATCCTTAGGTATCTAAAGGGCACGCTAAGCGTCGGTATTTGGTACCCTAGATCTACCGAGTTCGAACTAATCGGCTATTCTGACTCGGACTATGCATGTAGTAAACTTGATAGGAAGAGCACGAGTGGTTGTTGTCAACTTCTCGGTTCAAGTCTAGTGAGTTGGTACAGTAGGAAGCAACACTGTGTTGCCTTATCTACCACCGAAGCCAAATACGTCACGATGAGTGAGTGTGTGACTTAACTTCTTTGGATGAAGCACACTCTCCAAGACTTTAACTTAAACTTCAACAATATTAAAACTCACATAGATAATATTAGCTCCATCAACCTAACCAAAAATCCTATTTGCCATTCTAGGACCAAACATATAGAAGTTAAACATCACTTTATCCGAGAACATGTAGCTAACAGAACCATTAAACTCGAATATGTGGAATCCAAGTCAAACCTAGCTGATCTTTTTACTAAGCCACTACCTGAAGACAAATTTAGTCTACTAAGACAAAAATTAGGCATGTGCGTAATAGAGTAGGACTTACATTCTTTTTATATACTCTAGTATTTACTTCTCTTTTCATGTTAATGGAACTAGCTTAGGGCTTACCCTAGATATCACACACCTATAGATTTAAGGAGTCAATACATCTCACAACACATAGGACTAATTGTTGGTGCAACAATGCTCCAAATCATTTATATATGTTTTGATGTTTGGATAATCATTTAAGTTAGGCAATGTTCTGTGATCTAATTACGAATATGTTTAAGTGACAGGGAAATCCAAGGATGAAGCCTTGGTAAAAGAGAAGTCCAAGTATGATCTTGGTAAGGAAAGTCCAAGGGACGGACTTGGTAGCATAAGACCAAGCTTGTAGTCTTGGCAGCGTAAAGTCCAAAGTGAACCTTGGCAAAGGAAGACCAAGTATGATCTTGGCAAGGCAAGTCCAAGGGATGGACTTGGCAGCGTAAGACCAAGCTTGTAGTCTTGGCAGCATAAGTCCAAGCTTGGAGTCTTGGCGGCGTAAAGTCCAAGCATTTGGCAACCCAAGACATGGCGAGGCCGAAGGAAACTCTTGAAGGTAGGCGCAAGGCTGAAGGAAGAGTTAGAAGGTCAAGTCTAGGTCTAGGGTGTAAAATCAAGTGTGAATTACTCACACTTGATGAGTATCGATCGATATGATGTATCACCGACCGTCAGTGCTCGATCGAGTCAGTTGAAACTCGACCATCACCGATCGCTTGACAAAGCGATGGCCGATCGATGTTACCATCACCGATCGCCAACAGCTGGGCAATGATCCGATCAACGCAAAAACGAGCACGTAATATAGTCGACTCGATTGCGGCTGCGATCACTGATCGATCGCTCCATCACCGATCGATGGAGGGATCACCGACCGATCACTTGACCGCTGGAAATTGCAGCTACGAATCTCCGCGAGATCTCGGTCGGCCGTTGGCTGGCGACATGATCGATCGATGGAAAGCATCACGACCGATCGAGGCTCTAACGGAAAAATAGCCCCTCTTCTATAAAAAGGGGCCTTGGAGAGCTTGGTGAAGCTAGTGCTCTCATTCCTAACTACACCCTCGTGCTCACCAAGCTTTCCCAAGTGTTTTAGCAATTCAAAACCTCCTCTTCTCTAGTTCTTAATCATCCATCATTGTAAAGAAGAGGAGAGCATTGTAAGAAAGGTTTCTCCACCTTGGTTCATCCAAAGGAGAATATAGTGAAGCTTGGCTAGGACTAATCCACCTTACGGATTGCCGTGGAGTAGGAGTGTAATCTCCGAACCACGTACATCGAGTGTTAGCATTGCTTTCATCGTTTTCTTACTTGTATTCTTATTCGTATTTGTATTGCTTTCGCTAATTTTCTTGAAGAAATGAAGAAAGGCTAATCACCCCCCCTCTAGCCGTTACAAAGATCCTAACAAGTGGTATCAGAGCCCGGATAGCTTGGAAGATCTCACCATCAACCAAGGCATCAATGGCTCTTCAAGAGGGATATAGCACCGCCAAGCCACCGCTCTTCGATGGGAGTCATTTTGCGTATTGGAAAGGTAGGATGAGGTACTATCTTATGAGTAACATTGAAATTTGGCATAGTATTGTAGATGGCTTCGAGGAACCGATGGATGAACATGGAAACCCTATTCCGAGCAAGGATTGGACGAGGGAAATAAACCGGAAGTTCGAATCAAATGCCAAGGCAGTACTCACCATCCAATGCGGCATTACAATGGAACAACTCAACAAGGTGGGGCCTTTCGAATCCGCCAAGGAGTTATGGGAAAAGCTCATTGAGCTAAATGAAGGTTCCAAGGAGTCAAAGAGGGCCAAGAAGGACCTACTAATTGGACAACTTCAAGCTTTCCAAATGAAGATGCATGAAACCATAAGCCAAATGCATGGAAGGTTCAAGGAGATTGTGAATGGACTTCACATCATAGGTGAGCGAGTTGACAACCGGTACTTGGTAAGATACATACTTCAAGAATTTCCTAGAAATTCTTTATGGACTTCTATCGTTGATGCCATTAAGGTAACTAGGGATCTTTCTCAAATTAAAATTGATGAATTATTTTGTGAGTTTGAATTACATGAGAAAACTAACATGTCCTCTAAGGAAAAGGGTTTAGCTCTATTTGTTGAAAAGAAGGAAAAGAAGAAGAAGGAAAGAAAAGAAGTATCATCATCATCATCAGTCGGAGGATGAGTCAAGTAGTGATGAAGACTCATCTAGTGAGATGGCCAATTTTGTCAAGAAGCTCTATAGGAAATCAAAGGAGTTCAAGAGTAGAGAAGCAAGGAAGGGGTCTCATTCTTCAAAAGGTAAGTTTAGTGGTAATTGAAGTTTCAATAACAATGTGATTTTCCATGCTTGCAACAAGAAGGGGCACATAAAGCCAAATTGCCCGGAGCTAAAGAAGAAGGAGGAAAAAGAAAAGAAAAAGAAGGACAAGAAGGAGAAGAAGAAGAAGGAGGCTATGGTAGCTCAAACCACATGGGACACACCAAGTGTTGAAGACTCCTCCTCCGATGATGAACTTTGCCACATCACACGCCATGTGACACTCATGGCCCTAGGAGATGATTCCGATACATCAAGCCAAGAAGACTCCTCAAGTGATGAATCGTCATCTAGTGACGATGAGGTAATGAACTCTCCCAAAGTTAAGCTTCTCTATAAATCAATTGCCTATCTTAAAGAAGCTCTAGATAAGTCTAAATCTAAGGTTAAGAGCATGAAGGTAGAACTAAAGGCCATTAGGAATGAAAAATCTTCACATGTTGATTCTTGCATGCTTAAGGAAGAAAATGACAAACTTAAGGATGAGGTTAGTGAATTAAAAACATGTTTAGAAAAATTCTCAAATGGCTCAAAATGTCTTGATATGATCCTTAGTCGACAAAGAGTCATTTACAACAAGGCCGGTTTAGGGAATAAGCCAAAAGAAAAAGAAGTTGCTTATATTTCATTGATTAATAGAAAAGCAACCATTAAGGGAAAGGTTAAGAAAGCATGGGTACCTAAGAAGTTTTTACTTAATGTTACCGGTCCAAATGTTTGGGTACCAAAAGCTTGTGTTTTTCATGTGATTTAGGTAGGAGAGCAAGGTATGTGGATTGTGGATAGCGGTTGCTCAACACATATGACCGGTGATGTGAGCAAGTTCTCCACAATTAAGTATGTGAAGAAGGGAGTGGTATCTTTTGGAAATAGTGGAAAACTCAAGATATTAGGTAGAGGTACAATTGAGGTATCCCCCAAAATTTTCATTCACAAAGTTTTACTAGTTGAAAATATGAAATTTAATTTATTAAGTGTTAGTCAACTTTGTGATGCAAACTATCATGTCTCGTTTGAATCCTCTAAATGCATGATTAGGCACAAGGAATTAAATGATTGTATGTTAGTGGGATATAGGAAGTCAAATATTTATTATGTTGATCTTTCATATGCTTCTAACATTTCTACTAAGTGTCTTGTTGCAAAAGAAGAAGAAAGTTGGCTATGACATAGGAGATTGGGGCACATCAACATGAAAAACATAGCTAAGGTAGCCAAGTTGGAGTTGGTTAAAGGGCTACCAAAGATCAAATATGTCAAGAACAAAATGTGTGATGCATGCTAAGAAGGAAAACAAACAAAGGCATCACACAAAGGTAAAACCCTAACTAATACCTCTTTACCGTTAGAATTATTGCATCTTGACTTATTTGATTGCCATAGTACTCCCTCTTTAAATGGTAACAAATATTGTCTAGTTATAGTAGATGATTTTTCTAGGTATACTTGGGTCTACTTTATGAAACATAAGGATGATACCTTAGAAATAATCATAGGATTTAGTAAAAGGGTTGAAAATGAAAAGAGTCTCAAAATCAACTGGATCCGTAGTGATCATGGTGGTGAATTTGAGAATTCTAAATTTTCACAATTTTGTTTAGAGCAAGGGTATAAGCATGAGTTCTCTTGTCCTAGAACACCCCAACAAAATGGGGTGGTGGAAAGGAGAAATCGTGCCCTACAAGAGGCGGCTAGGACTATGCTTAATGCATATTCTCTACCTAGCTACTTGTGGGCGGAAGCGATTAATACCGCTTGTTATATCCAAAATAGGGTTCAAATGCATAGGTTTTTAGGAAAGACACCATTTGAATTATGGAATGGGACTATTCCCACAATTCACTATTTCAAAGTCTTTGGATGTAAAGTTTATATTTTAAATACCAAAGATAATTTAGGAAAATTTGAATCCAAAGCGGATGAGGGAATCCTAGTTGGATACTCATCCACAAGTAGAGGGTATAGAGTCTATAATAAGAGAACCCAAGGAATTGAGAAATCTTCTAATGTTCAATTTGATGAAACCACTAGTACCTACCCTAGAAAGTCCTCCATTGATAAGGATATTAATGACAATAATCAAGGCATTACCCAAAAACTTCAAAATTTGACCATAAGGGGTAATGATCAAGGGGGAGGAAGAGAAGATTTCGATGATGAAAGGAGGGTAGAAGATAATAATGATCAATTTGAAACCCCTTCTAGAACTCTAAGAGTTCATCAAGATCATCCACATGACCAAGTAGTAGGAGATCTATCTCAAGGAGTAAGAACTAGGTCATTTCATAGACCTCTTACTAGTCAAGTAGCTCTTATTTCACAAATTGAGCCCAAATCGATCAATGATGCATTACATGATCCGGATTGGATTTTGGCAATGCAAGATGAATTGGCCCAATTTGAGAGAAGTCAAGTATGAGAATTAGTACCTAGACCCAATGATAGCACCATAATTACTACAAGATGGGTCTTTAGGAATAAGCTAGATGACCAAGGAAATATCACTAGAAATAAGGCTAGGTTGGTTGCTAGGGGATTTAATCAAGTTGAGGGGCTTGACTATGATGAGACTTATGCCCCGGTTGCTAGGTTAGAATCTATTAGAATTCTTTTAGGGTATGCTTCCTATATGGGATTTAAACTTTACCAAATGGATGTTAAATCGACATTCTTAAATGGTTATATTAAGGAGGAAGTATATGTAGAGCAACCACCTGGATTTGAGAACATAGATTATCCAAACCATGTATGTAAGCTTAGGAAAGCATTATATGGGTTAAAACAAGCTCCTCGGGCATGGTATGAAAGATTGTCATCTTTCTTAATTTCTAAGGATTTTAGAAGAGGCCAAGTAGATCAAACATTGTTTATAAAGTCAACATTAAAGGATATATTCATAGCCCAAGTATATGTTGATGATATTATTTTTGGGTCAACAAATGATGATCTTCTCCAAGATTTTATAAAAAACATGGAAAATGAATTTGAAATGAGTTTAGTTGGAGAGCTTACCTTTTTCCTAGGTTTACAAGTCAAGCAAACTAATGAAGGGATTCACATTTATCAAACCAAATATGCAAATGAAATGATCAAGAAATTTGGTTTGGAAAATGCCAAAATTGTAACCACTCCTATGGCCACTAGCACTAGAATAGATAGTGATCATAAAGGTAAATCAATTGATCTTAAACTTTATAGGAGTATGATTGGTAGCCTACTATACCTAACCGCTAGTAGACCCGATATCTTATTTGCGGTAGGTATGTGTGCAAGATACCAATCTTGTGCCAAAGAATCACATTTAGTAGCCTTTAAGAGAATTTTAAGATATATTAAAGGCACCCTAAATGTAGGACTTTGGTATCCTAGGACTAGGTCATTTGAATTGCTTGGCTATACCGATTCCGATTATGCCGGGTGCAAATTGGATAGGAAGAGTACTAGTGGTGGATGCCAATTTCTTGGGTCCTCCCTAGTTAGTTGGAGTAGTAGGAAGCAACATTGTGTTGCTTTATCAACCACCGAAGACGAATATGTGGCTATGGGTGGTCGTGTAGCTCAACTACTTTGGATGAGACATACTCTTGTGGACTATGAGCTATACTACTCTAACATTAAAGTTTATTGTGACAATGTGAGTTCCATCAACTTGACCAAAAATCCGGTACATCACTCTAGGACCAAGCACATTGAAGTGAAACATCACTTTATAAGAGATCATGTTGAAAGAGGGGATATTGAACTTAATTATGTAGAATCTAAGTCCAACCTTGCCGATATCTTCACCAAAGCTCTTCCTGAAACCGAATTTTCATCATTAAGGAGAGAGCTTGGTATGTACTTTGTAGAGTAAAATTCTAGGTTTGCATGATCCTATACTAATATAGTATTTTTATACCTTGATGCATCTCACAAAAGCCTTAAGAAACCTTGATTTTTTTATTGAGATACTTAGAAACATGTGAGATGATAGGGAAGGTGTACTTGGCTCATCATGCTTGTTATGATGCATTACTATGAGCCAATAACACACCTAGAGACGTGAATACCTTATGGACCAATCATTGGGAAGGCTTGTATTCAAGTAATGAATACATAGCTCTAACAACATGGTTGGAAATTCCAAATACTATATATTTTAAACTATGTTCATCATATTTTGAAAAACAGTTTTCAAGTGGAACACAAAAGTGATACAAAGTGTGCAAAATCTTTAGAACTTTTGTTAGGTTCCAAGTTTGTATCAATATTGAAATCTGGAAAACATATATTTTTAAAACTATTTTTCCTTAATAAAGTATGATCTCAAAAATGTGTACACAAAATTTCGTGATTTTTTGAGGTTTCTAGAATTTCTAACGCATTTCTGAAGTTGGGCTAAAAAGTCTGAAATTTCGATTTCAGGCGTAGCAGTCGACTGGTTCAGAAACCAGTCGACTAATACACTGTATTTTCTGATATTTAGTGTATCTTTGATATCCTAAAACTATAGTATGATAATATTGCGTATACACAAGTTTTAGGACTGTTTAATGCAGTGTTTTAGGGGGAGTTTCATATATCTTTTTCATCCCCAAAATCCATTGTTGGTGCAAAGTTAGGACTTAATCTGTGATTTTTTTTGCTTTGCTTCAAATATTGTTTACACATTATAAAGCATATCTTGGATTAAGGGGGAGCTTAATTTCAATCTTATACCTTAGTCCAAGATCCAACACATTAATTCTTTCATGTTTGAATCCTTCTGTTTTTGATGTGTGTCAAAGGGGGAGAAGGAGTGTTTAAGTTATAATTCATATTGAAAATATGATTATGTGCATATTTTTAAAGACCTAACTTAAATGATTGCCAAACATCAAAAAGGGGGAGATTGTTGGTGCAACAATGCTCCAAATCATTTATATATGTTTTGATGTTTGGATAATCATCTAAGTTAGGCAATGTTCTGTGATCTAATTACGAATATGTTTAAGTGACAGGGAAATCCAAGGATGAAGCCTTGGTAAAAGAGAAGTCCAAGTATGATCTTGGTAAGGAAAGTCCAAGGGACGGACTTGGCAGCATAAGACCAAGCTTATAGTCTTGGCAGCGTAAAGTCCAAAGTGAACCTTGGCAAAGGAAGACCAAGTATGATCTTGGCAAGGCAAGTCCAAGGGATGAACTTGGCAACGTAAGACCAAGCTTGTAGTCTTGGCAGCATAAAGTCCAAGTGAACCTTGGCAAAAGAAGTCCAAAGTAAGGTCTTGGCAGCATAAGTCCAAGCTTGGAGTCTTGGCGGCGTAAAGTCCAAGCATTTGGCAACCCAAGACATGGCGAGGCCGAAGGAAACTCTTGAAGGTAGGCGCAAGGCTGAAGGAAGAGTTAGAAGGTCAAGTCTAGGTCTAGGGTGTAAAATCAAGTGTGAATTACTTGATGAGTATCGATCGATATGATGTATCAATCGTCAGTGCTCGATCGAGTCGGTGGAAACTCGACCCATCGATACTACTTTAACGATGGCGATCGATCAATGCAAAAACGAGCACAGAATGTAGTCGCACTCGACTGCGGCCTGCGATCACTCGACTAATCGCTCCATCAGTCGACTGATGGAGGGATCAGTCGATTGATCACCTGGCCGTTGGAAATTGCGGCTACGAATCTCCGTGGAGATCTCGGTTCGGCCGCTGGCTTGGCAGCGATCGATGGAAAGCATCAGTCGACTGATCGAGGCCCAACGGGAAAAACAGCCCCTCTTCTATAAAAAGGGGCCTTGGAGAGCTTGGTGAAGCTAGTGCTCTCATTCCTAACTACACCCTCGTGCTCACCAAGCTTTCCCAAGTGTTTTAGCAATTCAAAACCTTCTCTTCTCTAGTTCTTAATCATCCATCATTGTAAAGAAGAGGAGAGCATTGTAAGAAAGGTTTCTTACACCTTGGTTCATCCAAAGTTGAATATAGTGAAGCTTGGCTAGGACTAATCCACCTTACGGATTGCCGTGGAGTAGGAGTGTCATCTCCGAACCACGTACATCGAGTGTTAGCATTGCTTTCATCATTTTCTTACTTGTATTCTTATTCGTATTTGTATTGCTTCCGCTAACTTTCTTGAAGAAACGAAGAAAGGCTAATCACCCCCCCCTCTAGCCGTTACAAAGATCCTAACACTAATGTGTTTGTGTACTTAGCCACGTAGATGGGCGTGAGATGTTAGGACCTTACTCCTGGTTCCAGATGTAGAGCTAGTGCATCTCCATGAACCATGGAGTATAATCATATATATTAACTGACTCTGACCAAGACTTGTTGATATTTCATATCAATCAAGTCAAATAAGAGTTGAACATTTAATAGATGAGCTTATTTTTAGTATATTATTTTCAAAATAATATGGAACATGCTTGGACTTGGAACTTAAACTTAATACTTAGATATTTTTTTTTTCAAAACCCCTCTTTCTGATTTATGGAAAAAGGGGGAGAAAAGGCCAAAGTTAAGGGATCATTTTTTTTTTGATAACTTAACTTAGTAACTTAATTCTATATTCTTATGGCCAAACGTTAATGTTTTACTTGAGAAAGGGGGAGAAAGGCCAAGTTAAGAAATCTTCTTAACTTAAACTTATTTTTTAATACTAAGGCCAACTTTAAGTAATTATTAATTACTTAAACTCTTCCTAAATAGCAAACATCAAGGGGGAGGATTAAGGTCTTCTTTCAAGACTCACCCTCGGTCAAGGGCGAGGTTTCCTCAAGGGGGAGTACTTGGAAGAAAGTCTCTATTACTCCTACTTAATCTTTGATACTTCATGCATATTATTTCCTTAACTTTGTATGGGTTTGCCATAGATCAAAAAAAGGGAGATTGTTGGTGCAGTAGGCACCTAAGTCGAACCTGAGTTTTGATTATAGCAAACAATACAAAGTTAAGCTCATTTTGTTATCTCACGAGCTAAATCAAGTGTGCAGAAAAGTGATAAAGCTAGAGCTGAAGGTCAGCGACACCCGAAGAGAGCAGTGGTGGTCGGGCGACACCGGGATGACTTCGGAGGGAGCCGAAGGAATCAGGTGGAAGACCAGAAGCAGAAGCTACAAGGTAAATGTTGAGGTAAGCTCGTGTGAGTGAGCACAAGGAAGGTCGTGTCCTCTGTACGGGGACGTTCTTAGGCAACGATCCGACCAAGACCTCCCATGGAAGGTCTAAGTCGAGATCGGATGATATATGACCATTTAATTTGCTTGTATTAATTGCTTTTTTGAGCTAACTCTTCGTTGCAACTGGAAAACCTGCAATCAGTTGAATGAGGGCTTGTATCAGTCGATTGATCCATCAGCAGTCGAGTGGTAAGGGTAGCAGTCGATTATTGGTCAAGGATCAGCTTCGAGGAGAGTCAAAGCTTATCTCCATTTTTGAAGGGATAGGAGGCTTGCTCTCATTGGTTGAAGATGTGAACGTCTAAGGTTTGCAAGGCTATAAAAGTAGGGGTTCTCCACCCTATTTCCATCATCAAAAGCTCTCCAAAAATCCTCCGCTATGATACTCTTCTACGACGACCTTACGACGATGAAGTGCTACCGCATCTCCGACGACAAGTGCCTACCTTTCATTAATTTAATAGTCATCGATATTCTTTCTTATTGTCGTCTTAAATTATGTATTTAATCGTGCTTTAATCATAACAAGGAGAGGGGGAGTGTCCCTCTACCTTGAGTTTTTTCAGCGATTATATTCGCTTACTCCTTCCTCTAACGAGGAGAAGTACTTTTAGTGTTTTGCCCTCCGTACGTGGTCTAGGACTGTTAAGGCCTTGGACTAGCAGCCGAAGGTTGTGAACCAAGTAAAAAAAAAGAGTATTATTTTCTTTCAGCTGTATTTACTCTTACTTGCATTTTATATCGAACAAATGAACGAAAAGAATTTTGAGCTATTCACCCCCCTGTAGCGCTCTAAACAATCCAACAATAACCATTTCCACTCACGACAACTATTTTTAAATCTCTTTTTTTTTTTCTTTTCCCTTTTTTCCCCTTTTTTTCTCTCTTTTTTTCTTTTTTTTTTCTTTTTTATTTTTCAAGGAACTTTGTTCCTCTGTAACATACTGGTATTTTGATTTTTTCCAAATGAGCTTACACAATCCGAGCACCTCCAGTAAATTAAATGCTCAATCTAGAGTCCCCTATGGATTCCAAAGTACTAGACTACTAGGATGAATCATAACTAGGTATGTAATAGATTCTCCCTTTCAGAATATTCATCAAGTGTAAGTGAAAGATAAAAGCTAACAAGTACGAATCTAGAACATCCATCAAAGCAACTAAAAATAAAATACCACAGGATAAATGAAGTTAAGCTATCTATGGCATGGAAACAAATCGCAAAAAATAAAATTTTGAAAGTATCACTGAGGTAGCTTAAAATGACAAACAACTAAGTGCTGAAAGGAAACTAAATACTGTATGTAACGCCCGCCCTTCCCGTCCTCCTAACACACATCCTATAGACTGGCGGCGGCGCTACGCGATCATACATTCATGTATATAACAGCGGAAGCATTTAAAAAAACTTTACAACTTTTAACTCTAATTACATTAACCCAATCAACCTAACAATTTAATCATGGCAAAAGGTCTTAGCAATTTATTTAACTAAACATGTACTAACCATTTCAAGGTTCATAAAAATAAACATGAGTAACAACCATAGAAAGCATTAACGTCTCCTAACAGTTTACACATAAACTGAAAATCATGCATAAATCTATATATGAAAAATGATCTCGTCCACCATGCCACTGCCACACACATCTTTGCCCCTCCTGCTGCTCCCTTTAATTTATCCATTCCTTGCCCTTTTCTGCAGTACAAGGAAAGTAAACTGTAAGCACATAGGCTTAGTAAGGTCCTTTCCTACTCACAACAACATGCATCATGAATTAAACGTAAAGTAATGACATGTTCGTTTGAACAACATATGAGCATATCATTTATTTAAAGTAGAGACATGATCAATTTAGGAAAAGAACATAAACTTAGCATTTTCATCGCAACAGTACATTGTCTCTAAACACGATAATTTGATGAACATAAAATGGTATATGCAGGATGCTCTTTGAAAATATATAGTTTATATACTTAAACATAATCTCAACATATTGGGCCCGACATTGTACCACATACATCATTCGCGCGCATCCTAAATAGATCCGAGGTAGCTAATCCCGAACCTACTAGGTTACTAGGTCCGTACTATGTCCGTCGACCTAGGGGCAACCTTGGAGCCCATCCCATGGACCTTGTTAGGGTCCGGTACAAGCCATGCAAAAAGTAAAGTAACATACATGTTCTTTGTCCTAAAGAGTGTTCTTGTCCCCACTCTTAGGGAAACATTTCTTAGACATTTCATATACGTGAGTCATGCTTAACATGGGTGAAAACATAAGCATGTAGCATAGCATAAATCGGCATGAGTACAATTTAACATGGCATAAGGTAGTGACATAAGGAAAATTAAGCTAACATAAATAGAAATCATCAAATCAAAACCTTGTTACAAGCACAAGAAGATTCATGCAAGCCTACCAAACTGACACATCCTTTACAATAAAATATGCAAAAAATTTAAGAAATATATACAAATCATAGAAAATATTAACTAAGTATAATGGATTAACACAAATTAGCATTTTCCCAAAAATATAAATAGACAGATGTTTCGTTCTTATAATAATAAGATGACTTTACCAATGCCAGCACACCCACTTACTATTCCTAGTAAGATCCTCCAGTACTCCTAATAAGACTGCTGGGGTTTACAATTTGTTGGAGCTAAATAAAACTTATGCTGAATCAATAGACACATTTCCTTGGTTAATTTTTGACACAACAAACTGTCATAGCACTTGGAATCAAGCCAAACCAACTCAATATATATTTTGGTTTGACCAATTTGATGTGAGATGGAAAAAAAATATCAACTACTATTATTTTGGTTAATTATTACTAAGACAACTTCTGAAATTTGGTGCCCCTTAAGCTAAAAAAAGAGTTTCATAAGATTGTTCAAGAATAATTTCTCTAATCCTATTAGCCGAACCTTCTACACATAGTTCTAGATTCTTTCATTTAAAATCAAGCATACAACATTACATCGTAAGCACTTATACTACAGGTGAGGAGATAGTTACATCCTACGCTTTTTCACCAATTTATACTATTAGATTTCATAAAAAGAAGATCTCTTATGAGTTCCTTGGCTTTAGCGTGATCCTCTATCCAATCCTTGAGGAGATCTCTCTTGAAAAATCCCCTTTTGAATTATCCAAAGAGAAGACAATCTCCTTCCTCGCTTCGGTGGCTGAAAAACGGAAGGGGAAGAGGGACGGCGGCTGGAATTTGAAGATAGAGAGAGAGAGGGATGAGAGAAATCCTCCTTTCTTCGGTGGATGGGAAAACACAGAAGGGGGAGAGTAGGTTATGGGCGGCGTGAGGGAGAGAAGGAGTTCGACGGATGAAAAAAATAAGAGGGAGAGAGGAGGGGAGTTCGGCGTTTTCGGTTTAGGAAAGGAAAGATGGAAATATATATATATGTTAGGATTTTTCTTAACCTAATTATCCCTTTAAATGATCAGCTAGATTAATCAACTTCTTTCTTTTTTTCTACTAATAGATATATTCTGTTATATCCTATTCATTGGTAATCTTATGACTTAGTGGTGGGAAGCCTATTCCCCCAAATCAACGGTTCATGGTTTAAGCCTCGACTACGAACTATTTATTCATTTTTTTTCTTTTATTCTTATTTCTATATATATATATATATATATATTTCCTTTAAATAAAAATATAGTAACTAAAATTTGGGATGTTACAATCCCTTATACCTTATAAAAGTTTCATCCTCGAAACTTAGAACAACTCGGGGTACTTTTGTTTCATGTCATCCTCACGTTCCCAGGTGACTTCTTCGTATCGTTGACTTTGCCATAGGACCTTCACTAAGGGTACTTCTTTATTCCTTAGTCTTTTGACTTCTCGGTCTAGTATCCGAATAGGTCGACTTTCATAGCTCAGGTCCTCTTGAATTTGCACTGTCTGTGGCTCGACCACTTGTTGGTCTCTTAAGCATCGAGACATGGAACACGTTGTGTATAGCAGACATCTCCTGAGGTAGTCCTAGCTCGTAAGCTACCTTGCCAACTCTTTTCAGGATCTTGTACGGTCCTACGTATCGCGGACTTAGCTTTCCTTTCTTCCCGAATCTCATTATTCCTTTCATAGGAGCTACCCGGAGAAATACCAAATCTCCGACATTGAATTCCAAAGGTCTACGTCACTGATTCGCATAGTTCTTCTGTCGGCTCTGAGCAGTCTCTATTCTTTGGCGGATATTCTGTATCGCTCGGGTGGTGTCGCGATGAAATCCGTCTGAAGTCCCATCTCTTTCTTCTCACCACCTTCGTACCAACAGATCGGAGACCTACATCTCCTCCCATATAATGCTTCATAAGGTGTCATTCCGATGGTAGCTTGGTAGCTATTATTATGTGGTCTGCTAAACATAAGTAGCGGCACCAACTCCCTTTGAAATCCAAGGCACAAGATCGTAACATGTCTTCCAGTACTTGGTTCACCCTTTCTGTTTGCCCATCTATCTGAGGATGAAAGGCGGTACTGAAATGCAGCTTCGTGCCAAGTGCCTTATGAACGCATCCCTAAAACTGTGAAGTGAAGCGACCATCCCTATCTGAAATGGTCTTGGGAATACCATGCAGTCTGATGATTTCCTTAGCATATAATTGAGCCAGTTGCTCAATCGAATATGTCATCTTGATCGCTAGGAAATGAGCTGACTTTGTCAATCTGTCAATGATAACCCATATAGCGTCATATCCGTTCGTAGTCCTGGGAAGACCTGAAATGAAATCCATAGAGATGTCTTCCCATTTCCACTCCGAAATTTGGATCGGTTGCAGAACTCCTCCAGCCCTCTGGTGCTTTAACTTTGTGGCGAGTAAGCGGTCTTGACGTCTTTGAGCTACGTCCCTCTTCATACCGGACCACCAGAACTTCTCTTTCAGGTCTTGATACATTTTGGTGGATCCCGGATGCATAGAATAGGGGGTTCCGTGAGCCTCCTCTAATATCTTTTTGCGTAGTTCCGGATCGTTAGGGATACATAACCGATCCCTAAGGTATAATACTCCGCTATTGGCGATACGGAAACCCTCGCCTTTTCCTTCTAGGATCTCCTTCTTGATCCTCTGGAGACTTGGATCATCACTTTGTTTTGATAATATGTCATCGAATAGTGCTGGTATTATTGCCATGGTGGAAAGCTGCCCGGAAATAACCTCGATTCCATAGCGCATAATTTCCTTCTCCAGCGGTCGAGACAATACCGATAAGGACATCAGGGTGGCACTGGACTTCCTGCTGAGTGCATCGGCCACTTTGTTTGCCTTGCCAGGATGGTAAAAGATCTCGCAGTCATAGTCCTTCACGAGCTCCGGCCATCTGCGTTGTCTCATATTGAGGTCCTTCTGAGTGAAGAAATACCACAGACTCCGGTGATCTGTATAAATCTTGCACTGTGCTCCATACAGATAGTGCCTCCATACCTTGAGAGTGAAGACCACAGCTACTAGCTCTAAATCGTGAGTGGGATAGTTCTTTTCATGTTCCTTGAGTTGCCTAGAGGCATAGGCAATAACTTTACCCCTCTACATAAGTACAGCTCCGAGTCCCAATCCAGAGGCATCGCTGTACATGTCGAAGCTCTTGTCATTCTCTGGGAGAGTAAGGATTGGAGCACTTGTAAGTCTCCTTTTCAGCTCCAAGAAACTCTTCTCACATTCCTCCGTCCATACATACTTCTTGTTCTTCCGGGTGAGAACTGTCATAGGGACTACAATTCTAGAGAAGTTCTCTACAAACTCCCTGTAGTAGCTTGCTAGCCCAAGAAAGCTTCTGATTTCGCTGGCATTCTTTGGCCTGTTCCAATTATTCACAGCTTCAATCTTTATTGGGTCCACCATCACTCCATGCTTGGATATAATGTGACCCAAAAATGATACTTGATTGAGCCAGAATTCGCATTTGGAGAACTTTGCATACAGCTGCTTTTCCCGAAGAATCTGTAATACCATATTCAGGTGTTCTGCGTGCTCTTCTTGGGTTCTTGAATATATCAGTATATCGTCGATGAAAACGATTACAAATTTATCGAGGAATGCCGAGAATACCCGATTCATCAGATCTATGAACATAGCAGGTGCATTTGTCACTCCGAAGGGCATAACTACGAACTCATAATGTCCGTATCTTGTTCGGAAAGTCGTCTTTGGTATATCATCTGGTTTCACTTTCACTTGATGATAGCTAGACCTTAGGTCAATCTTAGAGAAGATGGTGGCACCCTTTAACTAGTCGAACAGGTTGTCAATCCGTGGTAAAGGGTACCTATTCTTGATCGTCATATTATTTAGCGCTCGGTAGTCTATGCACATTCGCATAGACCCATCTTTCTTCTTCATCAATAGTACTGGAGTTCAGTAACCACATGCATAAGAGCAGGTGGGGGTACTGTCTCATCGACTCTATTACTACGTCTTCCATATATTACCGTCTCATCGACCCTATTACTAAGTCTTCCATATATTACTATCTCGTCGACCCTATTACTACGTCTTCCAGCCATGCTTTGTTGGATCGAAAGTGTCGCTAGAGGGGGGGGGGTGAATAGCGATACGGTGTCGTTAAAAACTTTTGCAATAAGTAAAAAGCAAGTAGAGAATGCACAGCGGAAATATAAAGTAGACAAGATATTTTTACGTGGTTCACAATCTTTCGATTGCTAATCCACGGCCCTAGTGATCCTTGATCACGTACGGAGGGCAATTCACTAAAACCACTCCTCTTCGTTGGAAGTAGGAGCAACGATTACAAAAAGAAATCAAGGCAAAGGGACACTCCCCCTTTCCTTGTTACGATTAAAGCACAAAGACAATTTAAAGAAGTAGAACTTAAATAAATATACCGACAACTCTTATAAGTAGAAGATGTAGCTTTCGTTGTCGGCGGCACTTCGTCGTAGCAAATGTGAGTAGTAGTAGCGGCGTTACGACGGCGTGTTGAGAGCTCTTGAATTCTTGTTATTTGCTTGGCTTGAACATGTCTATTTATGGATATTGATCTATGAATTTAGACATAGGTAGTGTCCAAGGTGAGGTTCTTATCCCCCAAGACTTGTTCATCCACATCCTTTGCGCCAACTCAAGGATGAGGTGTTTCATCCAACCACCTTGTGCCACCTCCAACCTCCTTGGGCGCGAACTTGAGGATGAGGTGTTTCATCCAACCACCTTGTGCCACCTCCAACCTCCTTGGGCGCCAACTTGAGGATGAGGTGTTTCATCCAACCACCTTGTGCCACCTCCAACCTCCTTGGGCGCCAACTTGAGGATGAGGTGTTTCATCCAACCACCTTGTGCCACCTCCAACCTCCTTGGGCGCCAACTTGTTGGAGCCATTCAACTTGTGCCACATCATGGGAGCCAACCATCTTGTGCCAACTCACCTTATTTTGGGCGTCCACCACAAGG
This sequence comes from Wurfbainia villosa, assembly GCA_025175895.1. Classification (NCBI taxonomy): domain Eukaryota; kingdom Viridiplantae; phylum Streptophyta; class Magnoliopsida; order Zingiberales; family Zingiberaceae; genus Wurfbainia; species Wurfbainia villosa. The sequence continues at coordinate 40,188,622 of CM045997.1, forward strand.
AAGCTTGGTGATGGTTTGGATGTCCACCTTGATGCCACATCACCCTTTGTACCAAAACACGAGTCAAGTCCAAATTCACCCCCTTGAAATTCGAGCTCTTCTCGAGGATGGAACTTGACTAGCAGTTGACTGTAGTCAAAGGGTTTTGGACTGCAGTACAAGTTAGCTTAAAATATAAAGTACGATGGTTCTAACCATCTGATCTCGACCTAGACCTTCCATTGGAGGTATTGGGTCGGATCTACGCTTAACGACCTTGCTTCGCTTTCACACGAGCTTACCTTGTAGCCTCGCTTCCGGTCTTCACCCGAGTACCTCGGCTTCCTCCGAAGTCCCTCTGGCGTTGCCCGACCACCTCGGTTCCCACCGGGTGTCGCAGACCTTCCGCTCAACTTTAGCATTTCTGCACACTTAATTGAGCTCGTAAGATAACAAATATACCCTTAACTATTGAGCCTTTTGCCATAATCAAAATACCGGTTCGACTTTGGTGCCCACTGCACCAACAATCTCCCCCTTTTTGATTCATGGCAAACCGACACAAAAGTTAAGGAAAAATTAAGCATAACAGTAAGCTAGCATAATGATTAAGCATGAATGAGCTAGCATAAAGATTAAATATGAATGAGCTAGCATAAAGATTAAGCATGAATGAGCTAGCATAAAGATTAAATATGAATGAGCTAGCATAAAGATTAAATATGAATGAGCTAGCATAATGATTAAATATGAATGAGCTAGCATAATGATTAAGTATGAATGAGCTAGCATAAAGATTAAGCATGAGTGAGCTAGCATAAAGATTAAGCATGAGTGAGAAATATTATTGTTTCAAGTTCTCCCTTTGAGGTAACCTCCCCTTGACCAAGGTGAGTTCTTGAAAAATAATTTTACTCCCCTTAATAGTTGCTTAAGTAAACGGAATTACTTAATATAAAAGGTAATAATTTTGTTTACTTTCTTCCTTACTTTTGTGACTTTCTCCCCCTTTTGCCTTAACTCAAAAAGTTTGTAAATATATTTTAAGGTTTGTAAGTCCAAACAAGTTCCCAATATAAATATATATATATATATTTTTTTAAAATAATAATAAGCTTGAAAATATGTTCATCTAAAATGTACAACTCCGGTTGGACTTGATTGATATAGAATGATCAATAAGTCTTGAAGGAGTTGATTAATTTTAAATAATTATACTCCATGGTTCATGTCGATGAACTGAATCTACATCTGGAACCAGGAGTAAGGTCCTAACATCTCACGCCCGTCTACGTGGCTAAGTACACAAACACATTAGTCCTATGTGTTGTGAGATGTGTTGGCTCCTTAAATCTATAGGTATATGATTTCTAAGGTAAGACTTAGGCTAATTTCATAAAAAGAAGCAAAAGTAGAGTACATATATAGAAAAATTTAAATCCTACTCTATTACGCACATACCTAACTTTCGTCTTAATAAACTAAATTCGCGGGTAGTGGTTTGGTGAAGATGTCCGCTAGGTTTGATTTGGACTCAACATACTCTAGTTGTATAGTTCCATTAGTTACATGTTCCCTAATGAAGTGGTGTTTAACTTCTATATGTTTTGTCCTAGAATGACATATTGGATTTTTAGTTAAGTTAATTGAACTAATGTTATCTATGTAGGTTTTAATGTTGTTAAAGATTAAGCTAAAGTCTTGGAGAGTGTGCTTCATCCACGTGAGAGAGACACACTCACCCATCGCAACGTATTGGCCGGTGGTAGATAAGGCAGCAGAATGCTTCCTCATGCACCAACTTACTAGACTCGAGCCGAGGATTTGACAACAACCACTCGTGCTCTTTCTATCGAGTTTACTACCGGCATAGTCGGAGTCGGAGTAGCCGATTAGATTAAACTCGGTAGATCTAGGGTACCAAATACCTACGGTTAGCGTGCCCTTTAGATATCTAAGGATACGCTTGACTAGGGTTAGGTGAGACTCCTTGGCACAGGTTTGTAACCTTGCGCACATACTTACCGCGAATAAAATGTCGGGTCGGCTCGCGGTTAAGTATAGGAGACTTCCTATTGCGCTCCTATAGTATTTTAGGTCAACGGGTTTTCCTTCTACATCTTCGTTTATATTAACATTAGTTGCCATAGGTGTATTGATTATTTTAGCATCTTGCATTCCAAATCGATTTATTAAGTCCTTAGTATATTTTTGTTGATGTAAATATATTCCATCTTTAGTTTGTTTAATTTGTAAACCTAAGAAGAAACTTAACTCTCCCACTAAATTCATTTCAAATTCACTTTCCATAAGTGAGATGAATTCGTTTAGCAGGATCGAGTTGGTAGTTCCAAAAATTATATCATCTACATAGATTTGGGCTATAAAGATTTCTTTTCCTACGGTTTTAACGAATAAGGTTGGGTCGACTAAACCTTGGTTGAATCCTTTGGACTTAAGATAGATCGAAAGCCTTCGCATCAAGCTCTTGGGGCTTGTTTGAGTCCATATAGGGCTTTCTTAAGTCTAAGGACATGGTCGTTTATCTAGATTTTCGAATCCGGAGGTTGATCGACGTAAACTTCTTCCTTAATGTATCCATTCAAAAATGCTGACTTGACATCCATTTGAAACAATTTAAAACCTCGGATGGACTCTAGTCTGGCTACGGGGGCGTAGGTCTCATCGTAATCTAAACCTTCGACTTGACTAAACCCTTTTGCGACTAACCTAGCTTTATTTCTAACTACTTCACCTTTATCATCAAGTTTATTTCGAAATACCCACCTTGTTCCAATAATTGATTTTTCTTTAGGTGGTGGTACTAATTCACATACTTCATTTCTAGTGAATTGAGCTAGCTCTTCTTGCATAGCAATAATCAAGTCGGGATCAAGAAGTGCTTGTTCAATAGTTTTGGGTTCGATTTTGGAAATTAACGAGATTTGACTAAGGTTTCGATATGAAGCTCTAGTTCGAACCCCTAAATTTGGATCACCTATAACTTGATTGATAGGATGATTTGTTTGAGTCTTAGTGTGACTCGGGTTAGGGTCATCTATCACTTGGTCGATAGGATGACTTGGGTGAGTTCTAGTTTGACTTGGGTTAGAGTCATCTATCACTTGGTCGATAGGATGACTTGGGTTAGGACGAGATTCAAGTTCAAGATCAGAGTCGGGTTCGCTATAAGTTGATTTGCTAGTTGGTTTTGTTAAGGATTGAACGGGTTCGTGTCCTTCGTTGAAAACTATATTAATGGTTTCTTCGACTCTAAGAGTGTCGTGATTGTATACCCTATAAGCTCTACTGGTGGTTGAGTATCCTAGAAAGGTTCCAGTAGAGGTTTTGGATTTGAATTTCCCTAGGTAATCCTTAGTGTTTAAGATATGTACCTTGCATCCAAATACCCTAAAGTATTTGATGTTCGGTATTTTATCGTGATAAATCTCGTACGAGGACTTTTGGTGCCTCTTTACCATAAGGATCCTATTTTGGACATAGCAAGCCGTACTAACGGCCTCTGCCCAAAATCTATCGGGTAGGTTATACTCGTTTAACATTGTCCTAGCGGCTTCTTGTAGGGTTCTATTTTTCCGTTCGACTAACCCATTTTGTTGTGGGGTTCTAGGACATGAAAACTCATGGTGGTATCCGCTTAGGTTACGTAAATCTGTAAACTCGTGGTTTCGAATTCACCACCATGATCGCTTCTAAGTCTTTTAATCTTAAGGTTCTTTTGATTTTCGATTAACCTACAAAGATTGATTAGTTGGTCTAGGTATCATTTTTATGTTTGATAAACCTAACCCAAGTAAATCTAGAATAGTCGCCAATTATGACTAAGCAAAATTGACTACCATTGAGTGACTTAGCTCCATGTGAATCAAATAGATCCATGTGTAGGAGCTCAAGAACACTTTTAGTTAGTTCTTGATTAGTTAATTGATGTTGTGTCCTAGATTGTTTACCTTGTTGACAAGCATTACATATTTTATTATCCAAGTTGTTTAGTTTAGGCAAACCTATAACCAAGCCACTCGACTCATCTTGTGGGCCGAGTCTTGGGTGCAGTGTCAGAGTCTTGATTGCCATAACCAAGATTCCTCTTCTTTGTGTCATAAGACACTTGGTTGAGGAGTTGGGTAAATTTATTGTGTAGATGTTGCTACTCCTAGTTCCTTTAAGTATTATTTTAGATGTTGCATTTATTTTGATTACGCATTCATTTTCTAGAAATATGACCTTATAATTGTTATCACACAATTGACTTACACTAAGTAAATTATATTGAAAGTTTTCTACTAATAAGACATTTTGAATTGTAAAGTTAGAGTTGAGCTCAATATCACCGATCCGATGATTTTGAGCTTGCCGTTATTTCAAGGCTACCGATCCTTGTCGCTTGAATCGTAATCAAAATTTGAGTTGATCCGGTCATGTGTCGAGTAACCTAACGTCCCAACATCCATTGATCCTACACATAAGGTAGTTGGATCGGATATTGGAATTACTAAAGGGTTGTTTGTAAGTTTTAAACCTAAATCATCTCACCAATATCTACATGATCAAAACATGTTATTCCTATGTGTTATTGTGAGATGACTTTCAATTTTACTTGATTAATTTTAATGAATTTAAATTAACCAACATTAGGTTAGATTCGATTTAGTCTAAGCTCATCAAGTAATCTTTTCAAGAGATTAGCTTCAGTGTCGTGGCGAGGCACGAGAGGCCTTCTTTGATCGGAACAACGACCACTTCCTTAGACAAAGCTAATTTCAAGAAATTGATAACTCGACTTACTTGAGACTACGTCGGTCTAACTAGTTATTTTTGAAAAGAGGCTCCCGAGGCTCAATCTTTCGTAGGATTTTAGTTGGTTTATTTTTGAAAAGAGGCTCCCGAGGCTCAATCTTTCGCAGGATTTTAGTTGGTTATGAGTCCTATCTAACCATTCTAAAAATAAAGGAAAAACTAAGCATGCAATTTCTAAGACTTAACAAAATACATTTTGTATTGGCTCCCCCTGGACCATTGAATCGAGTGGGTCTATTCACATAGTGAATTTGGTCCTTGGGAACCCAATACATGTTAGATCCTAAAGTTGACATCAAAGTGGTCTTAGGGACCCATGCTTGGACATTTTTCTTATGTTGGTTTACTATAGACATATATGACTTATTGGTTGTATTTGAGTTAAACCCGAGTCCGGCCTTGTTGTACACGGCCCTTTGTGATCCAAGTAAGAGGTCAAGTCCCTTGGATCCCAAAGTGAACCTTTCCAACGTGTTCCTAAGGTCTTCGACTTGTGTTTTCAAAAGCGAGTTCTCAACTTCAAGCTTTTCAACTTGAGTTGAGTCCTCCTCTTGAATACGAGTAGTCGAAGAGGTTAGGGAGACCTCATGTTTGAGAAGGTTAACCTCCTCAATTAGGGTCTCGACCTTGGACTCGGACTTAGCTAGTTTCTTATTTAAAAATTTGATTGCACCATACAAAGTATTAAGTAACGACCGACTTACCCTTAATGATTCTTTTGAACCGGATACGGATCCGTGGCTTGTCTTGAATGGAAGCTCATCATCGGATTCGGACTCGGACTCTTCTTGGTTTCGAGTCGTGCTCGGTCGGCTTGGCCATTAGAGCTTGGATATCGTCTTCTTCCTCCGACAACTCCTCCCAAGTAGCGTTTAGCGCTTTCTTAGTCTTTGATGCGTTATTCTTTAGCTTTGGGCACTCGGACTTGATGTGACCGAACTGTTGCACTCATAGCATCTAAAATTAGAAGTATTTGAATTAGGTTTAGGCTTACCTTGAGTTGTTGGTCGTTTTCGTCCTCTTGATCATCTTAGAACTAGATTGACTAGTTCGGATTCTATTTTGGAGTCTACTTCCGATTCGGACTCGTCTTCTTCCTTCGGGGGTGGCTTGCTTGCGGGCTTCTTCTTCTTGGAACCTGCAACTAACGCAATACTCTTCTCGGCCTGGACCACGTTAGTTTGCTCATGTAATTCAAGTTCAAAACAATTGCCTAACCTAATTTTAGAAAGGTCTTGGAGACCTTGTAGGCATCGACCATGGATGCCCACAAGGTGGTCCTAGGAAACGAGTTAAGAGAATACGATAAGGTCGCGATTCTCGACCTTTTGTCCGATGGCATGGAGTTGGTTGACGATGTCTTGGATACTGAGCATGTAGTTGAGTTGCGGTCTCGCTTTTCCTGCATTTTCAAGTTATACAATTTATTTAAAAGTAAATCTCTTTTACATACCTTCGTGTTGTCGGTGCCTTCGTGTAGTTCCACTAGCTTGGTCCATAAGTCCTTTGCACTAATGAAGGGGCCGACGCGGTTGAGCTCTTCCTTGGACAACCCACATTGCAAGATTTGAGTTGCCTTGGCATCGGCTTCTACTTGTTTTTTCATGGAATTTGACCATTGATCGTGACCCAAAGATTCACCATCTTCATTAATAGGAAGTGTGAAACCGGTTTGGATTACGATCCACATCTCGATTTGGGTTTTAAGAAAGCATTCCATCCGACCCTTCCAATAACGAAAGTCATTACCGTTGTAAAACGGGGGTCGGGCGGTGCTAAACCCTTCGAGATGGGCCATTTAAAAACAAGAAGAAGAACGACGAAAAGAATCTTGCAAAACACACACGGAAAGAATATTCCAAGACTTTCGTCTTGGATTAGTAGTGCGGGAAGTAAAAAAAGATATATAAAATGTAACTTGCAAAAAGAAATAAACAATCAAATGCGAATGTCGTTGAAGTTCCGGAGGACAACCTTACTCGGGATCTAACCCGAAGGACAACCTTATTCGGATCCTAAAGCCTCTAATGCAATTCTATATGTAGGAGAAGATAAGCAAGTGAAATAATTATACGAAAACAGAAATAAATAAATAAAAAATCTGTAAAAAGAAAACAAAGCTAGATTGGTGGTTTCACGAATCTTAGCGCCCGACTCGATACCAATTGTTGGATCGAAAGTGTCGCTAGAGGGGGGGGTGAATAGCGATACGATGTCGTTAAAAAACTTTTGCAATAAGTAAAAAGCAAGTAGAGAGTGCACAGCGGAAAAATAAAGTAGACAAGATATTTTTACGTGGTTCACAATCTTTCGATTGCTAATCCACGGACCAAGTGAACCTTGATCACGTACGGAGGGCAATTCACTAAAACCACTCCTCTTGGAAGTAGGAGCAACGACATTAAAAAGAAATCAAGGCAAAGGACACTCCCCTTTCCTTGTTACGATTAAAGCACAAAGACAATTTAAAGAAGTAGAACTTAAATAAATATACCGACAACTCTTATAAGTAGAAGATGTAGCTTTAGTTGTCGGCGGCACTTCGTCGTATCAAATGTGAGTAGTAGTAGCGGCGTTACGACGGCGTGTTGAGAGCTCTTGAATTCTTGTTATTTGCTTGGCTTGAACATGTCTATTTATGGATATTGATCTATGAATTTAGACATAGGTAGTGTCCAAGGTGAGGTTCTTATCCCACAAGACTTGTTCATCCACATCCTTTGCGCCAACTCAAGGATGAGGTGTTTCATCCAACCACCTTGTGCCACCTCCAACCTCATTGTGCGCCAACTCAAGGAAGAGGTGTTTCATCCAACCACCTTGTGCCACCTCCAACCTCCTTGGGCGCCAACTTGAGGATGAGGTGTTTCATCCAACCACCTTGTGCCACCTCCAACCTCCTTGGGCGCCAACTTGTTGGAGCCATTCAACTTGTGCCACATCATGGGAGCCAACCATCTTGTGCCAACTCACCTTATTTTGGGCGTCAACCACAAGGAAGCTTGGTGATGGTTTGGATGTCCACCTTGATGCCACATCACCCTTTGTACCAAAACACGAGTCAAGTCCAAATTCACCCCTTGAAATTCGAGCTCTTCTCGAGTTTGGAACTTGACTAGCAATGATTGTAGTCAAAGGGTTTTGGGCAGTGATACAAGTTAGCTTAAAATATAAAGTACGATGGTTCTAACCATCTGATCTCGACCTAGACCTTCCATTGGAGGTATTGGGTCGGATCTACGCTTAACGACCTTGCTTCGCTTTCACACGAGCTTACCTTGTAGCCTCGCTTCTGGTCTTCACCCGAGTACCTCGGCTTCCTCCGAAGTCCCTCTGGCGTTGCCTGACCACCTCGGTTCCCACCGGGTGTCGCAGACCTTCCGCTCAACTTTAGCATTTCTGCACACTTAATTGAGCTCGTAAGATAACAAATATACCCTTAACTATTGAGTCTTTTGCCATAATCAAAATACCGGTTCGACTTTGGTGCCCACTGCACCAACATGCTTATCTTCATATATTATAATAAGGCTAGTATAAGATTATCATTCATTTATCTATGCATCTTTAAACTAAAGGCTAGCATAAGGTTATCATACATATTTTCATGCATATTTAAGATAAAAGCATTTCTTATCATACATGAACAGAAATAGAGTAGGCATAGAATTTCTTACTTGGAGCGGCAGGATTTGGAGCTTGATGTGTGTGTAGTGGAAAGGCAGATCTGCTCTGATACCACCTGTAACGCCAACCCTTCCCGTCCTCCTAACACACATCCTATAGACGGGCGACGGCGCTACGCGATCATATATTCATGCATATAACAACGGAAGCATTTAAAAACTACTTTACAACTTTTAACTCTAATTACATTAACCCAATCAACCTAACAATTTAATCATGGCAAAAGGTCTTAGCAATTTATTTAACTAAACATGTACTAACCATTTCAAGGTTCATAAAAATAAACATGAGTAACAACCATAGAAAGCATTAACGTCTCCTAACAGTTTACACATAAACTGAAAATCATGCATAAATCCGTATATGAAAAATGATCTCGTCCACCATGCCACTGCCACACACATCTTTGCCCCTCCTGTTGCTCCCTTTAATTTATCCATTCCTTGCCCTTTTCTGCAGTACAAGGAAAGTAAACTGTAAGCACATAGGCTTAGTAAGGTCCTTTCCTACTCACAAAAACATGCATCATGAATTAAACGTAAAGTAATGACATGTTCGTTTGAACAACATATGAGCACAACATTTATTTAAAGTAGAGACATGATCAATTTAGGAAAAGAACATAAACTTAGCATTTTCATCATAGCGACATTGTCTCTAAACATGATAATTTGATGAACATAAAATGGTATATGCAGGATGCTCTTTGAAAACATATAGTTTATATACTTAAACATAATCTCAAAATATTGGGCCTGACATTGTACCACATACATCATTCGCGCGCATCCTAAATAGATCCGAGGTAGCTAATCCCGAACCTACTAGGTTACTAGGTCTGTACTATGTCCGTCGACCTAGGGGCAACCTTGGAGCCAATCCCATGGACCTTGTTAGGGTCTGGTACAAGCCATGCATAAAGTAAAATAACATACATGTTCTTAGTCCTAAAGAGTGTTCTTGTCCCCACTCTTAGGGAAACATTTCTTAGACATTTCATATACGTGAGTCATGCTTAACATGGGTGAAAACATAAGCATGTAGCCTAGCATAAATCGGCATGAGTACAATTTAACATGGCATAAGGTAGTGACATAAGGAAAATTAAGCTAACATAAATAGAAATCATCAAATCAAAACCTTATTACAAGCACAAGAAGATTCATGCAAGCCTACCAAACTGACACATCCTTTACAATAAAATATGCAAAAAATTTAAGAAATATATACAAATCTTAGAAAACATTAACTAAGTACAATGGATTAACACAAATTAGCATTTTCCCAAAAATATAAATAGACAGATGTTTCGTTCTTATAATAATAAGATGACTTTACCAATGCCAGCACACCCACTTACTATTCCTAGTAAGATCCTCCAGTACTCCTAATAAGACTGCTGTGTTAGTGCTTATAAGATCCACATATCTCCACAATGGTATGATATTGTCCACTTTGGGCCCAAGCCCTCATGGTTTTGTTTTTGGGCTTTACCCAAAAGGCCTCATGCCAATGGAGATATCTTTTTTTCTTATAAGCACATGATCTTTTCCATGTCTTACCAATGTGGGACTTTGATTGTATTCCTCATACTCCCAACAATCCCCCCCTCAAACGAAGGACCACATTGGGCCCCCCCTCAAGCCTATCCCTCCTCGAAGGATTTTCTCTGCTTGATGTCCGATCTTCAACCCACCAGGACTTCCTGCCAGTTGTTCGGTCCCCCCGACCCAACTAGACTTCCTTCCTGATGTCTGGTTCTCTTGATCCGGACGTGGGAGCTCAACTTCCTTCGTTCGAGGTTCATGGCTTGACATGGACCATGGCTCTGATACCAATTGTTAGTGCTTATAAGATCCACATATCTCCACAATGGTATGATATTGTCCACTTTGGGCCCAAGCCCTCATGGTTTTGTTTTTGGGCTTTACCCAAAAGGCCTCATGCCAATGGAGATATCTTTTTTTCTTATAAGCACATGATCTTTTCCATGTCTTACCAATGTGGGACTTTGATTGTATTCCTCATACTCCCAACATGCTGGGGTTTACAATTTGTCGGAGCTAAATAAAACTTATGCTGAATCAATAGACACATTTCCTTGGTTAATTTTTGACACAACAAACCGTCATAGCACTTGGAATCAAGTCAAACCAACTCAATATATATTTTGGTTTGACCAATTTGATGTGAGATGGAAAAAAATATCAACTACTATTATTTTGGTTAATTATTACTAAGACAGCTTCTGAAATTTGGTGCCTCTTAAGCTAAAAAAAGAGTTTCATAAGATTGTTCAAGAATAATTTCTCTAATCCTATTAGCCGAACCTTCTACACATAGTTCTAGATTCTTTCATTCAAAATCAAGCATACAACATTACATCGTAAGAACTTATACTGCAGGTGAGGGGATACTTACTGTTAGTAATATATGAGAGATGTCCTAAGGCAATCGCCTTATGTATGAACCATTTATATGATAAATAAAGATTCACTATTTGAGTATACTTGTTTTCATGTATTTGATTGGATCTTAAACTCATTTACTGAATGTCCACGATACGATTCACATCATGAGAGAATTTGTGATTGGATCACAACTAGTGAGTATCTCTACATGTGTAATTGTGATGTATCAGAATTATCCCTAGTCGATGAATTGATGGATTTGGACACCATCAATTCTATCGAGACTAGCACGAGGTATACTCCTTGGTGTATCCAAGCAGCTGATTCTCACTGGCTGGAGACATTGTGATGTCCGGAGTTGATCGTGGATGCTAGTTATGGTAACTAGTTCATTGGAGTGACCAGCCGTAAGACTTCATATGGTTCTCTGCATATATAGATATGTCAATGAAGTTCTTACTGTAGCTTAAGTGCGATGTTCCTTTGACTTGCGGTATTCAAGTCATCTTGATCATGGAGACTTATGCTTTGACATCTTAAGCAAGCATCTCTAAGGAGATGTGGACCCGGGATGATTGGGTATAAGTCGAAGTGATCGAAGGTGTTTGAATAGCCTATAAAGGATTCACCACTCCTTGCGAGGAGATGTAAACCCATGGCCTCTCGTCGGATTATTACTAAAGTCTTTGGCCAAAGCATTACATGTTTAGAGTAAGGTACTCTTCGATACATGTGCAGTAACTAGAATCCGTAGGACGAGGAAATGATACTTGGGCTAGGTGTGACGTAGTCGACCTAGTGAGGTGACACAATAGACCATGTCCTGAACCAAGTGGGTATAAGATGAGTGAAGGGAATGGGGCACGATTCATTCGAGCTACTGAAGGGTTTCAGAAATAGTTCTGGATCAACCGTTGATCTTTTCTGTTAATTGGGGATCATGATGTACTACTAGGTGCCACTCATGATCGTTCTATAATTAATGGTTAATTATAGACGACCAACATAAACCGAGAACCTATTTGGTCACACGCACAACGAGCGTAATCCAAAGGATTTAAAACGAGCTTGAGAATGAGATTCTCAGACCGAGAGAAACTAGGTTTGGTTGGACCAAACGTAGAGTGAGCTTGAAATCATTTCAGTCGCAATGGAAGCGTGGATGGGCCGTGTCTTATGAAGACATAATGGATGAACCAAAATTGTTTGGTTCTAATCCAATGGAGGAGAATAAACCAAAGGGTTTGGTTTATTTTAAACGAATGAACCAAAAGTTGGTTCGGTTCGTTTTAACTTAAAATAAACCATCATGGTTTGGTTTATTTTAACTTATATTAATGGAGCGGGTTAACGGGCCTAATGGTTATGATCCAATAACCATTAAGAGAATTAGTTCTCTATAAAAGAGGGCTTAAGGGATTGTTAAGCCCTAATCCAAAAGCCCTAAACCTAGTTGCCGCCCACCCCATTGAAGGAGTCGGCGCCAACTCCATTGCCGCCCCCTCTTCTCCTCCAACTGGCATCCAGAAGGAGCCTTCCTTCCCCCTCGCCGGCGTCGAGCTGCTGCCGGTTGGTGCTCCGGTGATCTCCCTTGGGTGTGGCGATAAGGTGAGCACTTGGCTTCCCTTGGTTGGCCGACTCCTACTCCTCCACCAAAGCTGTCCAGTTTTCTGGACAGCTTATTTTCCGCTCGTCGGAGCGTCGTTTGGACGACGGTTAGAGCTCCGACAGCGCCTAACTTACTGGGGATTCGATCTCCGGTAATCCTCTGAGGTGGAGGACGAAGGATTCGTCAAACGGTTGACGAATACCTCTCCGGAGAAGCGAGTTTTGAGAACTCGTCTTTGGGTCCGAATTTGGATTCGGATCGTGATCATCTCTCGATCACGTCGTCTTCAACACGAGGCTAGTAACTCGTACGAAGACGAAGCTCGTGGCTTAGCGAAGTCATCCTAAGGATACTCGGCGTGGACACGGATAGAGACGATTCTAGCGAGGATCGTTCCGGTTGATGCCGTTCCCACTACACGTGATACGAAAGGTATACGTAGTTAAATTTCCTTTATTGCAAAATTTAAATTTACGATTATGTCTACATATGTTGTACTATGCATGCGTGTGATGTGTGTATTGTAATAAATGTAGATTTATTATTTTATTTTTTCCGCTGTGCACATGTTTGCGAAACATGTTCGAACACATACTCGCCGCGGTGTCGGAAACCCAACAGTGGTACCAGAGCCCAGGTTGTGTTTCGACATAATCGTAAAATGGTTTTGCGATAGTCATAATGTTATTTCTGGAAATTTTCTAATTTTAGAAATTTAGAAGTATTTATGGAAATTTTTCAATTTTGAAAAGTCTAGAAGTATTTATGGAAATCTTCCACTTTTGGAAAGTTGGAAGTATTTATGGAAATTGATATTTTCCATAAATAAAATATTTGATTAGATTCTGAAAATTTGTTTCCTAATTTAATCATGATTTGATTTGGGAAATCAAATCTTAAAATATTTTATTTCCATAAGTAGTTTTGATGATTTAGGAAATTGGTTTCCTAAATTGATTTTCCTTAATCAACTAATTCCATAAATAAAATATGTGATTAGATTTGGAAATTTGTTTCCTAATTTAATCATGATTTGATTTGGAGAATTAAATCTTAAACATATTTTATTTCCATAAATAGTTATGACAAATAAGGAAATTATGTACATGACATAATTGTATGCCATGTAATTGCAAATTGGAATAGTAAGAAACCTCATGTATCTTACTTGAAGATATGGGGTTGTCCTGCTTATGTGAAGCGGACTGTATCAGACAAATTGGATGCTAAGTCTCATAAATATCTATTTATTGGATACCCTAAGGAAACAAGGGGTTACCAATTCTATCATCCTGTGGAACAAAAGGTGTTTGTTTCAAGGCATGCTGTGTTTCTAGAGAAAGAGTTTCTCTTGCAAGAAAATAGTGGGAGTGTCGTCGAGCTTGAGGAGGCTCGAGAGACTCAAATAGACATTGATGAGATACCTGGTGAAGCACAACAGCCGACAACTCATAGTGATGAGCAATCGGCTGGACCTATTGTAACACTACATCTTCGTAGATCTGGTAGAACACGCAACATTCTTGAGAGATATGGATTTCTCGTAAGTGAATCGAACGATGTGTTACTCATTGATGATGAGGAGCCTACCAGTTATGAAGAAGTGCTGACAAGTTCAGAAAGGGATAAGTGGCTTGATGCCATGAAGTCGGAAATGGATTCCATGTATGAAAACCAAGTTTGGAATTTGGTTGACCCACCTGAAGGCATTAAGCCTATAGGGTGCAAGTGGGTTTTCAAGAAGAAAACCGACATGGATGGTAATGTGATTACCTATAAGGTTAGATTGGTGGCGAAAGGATATCGTCAAAAGCAAGGTGTTGATTATGACGAAACCTATTCGCCTGTAGCTATGCTTAAATCCATTCGGATGCTCCTGGCCATAGCGGCTCATTATGATTATGAGATATGGCAGATGGATGTGAAAACAACTTTCCTTAATGGAAACCTGCTCGAGGACGTGTATATGATACAACCTGAGGGTTTCACATCGGTTGATAAAATCAAGGTATGCAAATTGCGACGATCCATTTATGGATTGAAGCAAGCATCCAGGAGCTGGAATATCCGTTTTGATGAGACAATCAAAAGGTTTGATTTCTCACAAAATCCAGACGAACCTTGTGTGTACAAGAAGGTTAGTGGGAGTGCAGTCATGTTCCTAGTATTATATGTCGATGACATATTACTTATGGGAAATGATGTTTCAATCTTACAGTCAGTTAAGGTTTGATTATCCAAGACATTCTCCATGAAAGACCTGGGAGAAGCAACCTACATCCTAGGGATTAAGATCTATAGAGATAGATCGAAATGGTTGCTTGGTCTTTCGCAGTCTACATATATAGACCGAGTGCTAAAGGGGTTTAGCATGTCGGAATTCAAGAAAGATTTCCTACCCATCAGGCATGGGATACACCTTTTCAAGTCTATGTGTCCGCGCACAGAAGACGAGAGGATTTACATGAGTAAGATTCCCTATGCATCCGCAATAGGATCTATCATGTATGCTATGTTATGTACGAGGCCCGATATATCGTATGCTCTGAGTGTCACGAGCAGATACCAGTCTGATCCAGGAATGGATCATTGAGTGACTGTTAAGACGATCCTTAAGTACTTAAGAAGAACTAAGGATACGTTCCTAATATATGGAGAAGGGTACATGGTGATACGTGGGTATACGGATGCCAGCTCCAGACAGACAAGGATGATTCCATGTCTCAGTCTGGGTATGTATTCACTTGGAATGGAGGCACAATAAGTTGGAAAAGTTCCAAGCTTGACACTACAGCGGATTCTGCCACTAAGGCAGAATACGTTGCATCTTTGGAAGCAGCAAAGGAAGCGGTTTGGATCAAGTAGTTCATCTATGAACTTGATGTGGTCTCATCAATGATCCAAACATGTGCTTCGCCGCTATCATCTTATCAGAGAGATCATCAATAGGAACGAAATACAAATCGAGAAAATTCCCACTGAAAGGAACTTAGCGGATCCTTTGACTAAAGCATTACCTCAAAGTAAGTTTGAGGGTAATGTTAGAGCTTATGGTATTGGATACCTTAGCGATTGACATTAGGCCAAGTGGGAGTCTGTTAGTAATATATGAGAGATGTCCTAAGGCAATCGCCTTATGTATGAACCATTTATATGATAAATGAAGATTCACTATTTGAGTGTACATGTTTTCATGTATTTGATTGGATCATAAACTCATTTACTGAATGTCCACGATACGATTCACAGCATGAGAGAATTTGTGATTGGATCATAACTAGTGAGTATCTCTACATGTGTAATTTGATGTATTGGAATTATCCCTAGTCGATGAATTGATGGATTTGGACACCATCAATTCTATCGAGACTAGCACGAGGTATACTCCTTGGTGTATCCAAGCAGCTGATTCTCACTGGCTGGAGACATTGTGATGTCCGGAGTTGATCGTGGATGCTAGTTATGGTAACTAGTTCATTGGAGTGACCAGCCGTAAGACTTCATATGGTTCTCTGCATATATAGATATGTCAATGAAGTTCTTACTGTAGCTTAAGTGTGATGTTCCTTTGACTTGCGGTATTCAAGTCATCTTGACCAGAAGGAGCCTTCCTTCCCCCTCGCCGACGTCGAGCTGCTGCCGGTTGGTGCTCCGGTGATCTCCCTTGGGTGTGGCGATAAGGTGAGCACTTGGCTTCCCTTGGTTGGCCGACTCCTACTCCTCCACCAAAGCTGTCCAGTTTTCTGGACAGCTTATTTTCCGCTCGTCGGAGCGTCGTTTGGACGACGGTTAGAGCTCCGACAGCGCCTAACTTACTGGGGATTCGATCTCCGGTAATCCTCTGAGGTGGAGGACGAAGAATTCGTCAAACGGTTGACGAATACCTCTCCGGAGAAGAGAGTTTTGAGGACTCGTCTTTGGGTCCGAATTTGGATTCGGATCTGTTAGTTATAGCCCTAAGAACCAATCATGTGATGGTTGAATATGGAACATTTTGTATCATATTCTATAAAGGCAAAGGATTGGTTATTATATTTAAGTCTTGCTTGTGCCAGCTAAATTAAATATAGTAATGCCCTAGAAAAGTAGGTTCTTATCTACAGCACATCAATTGGCAGAATTGATTATAAGAGGCTGTATAGAACACTTTCTAAATGTTCCTAGTCAAGTATTAAATGCAAGGGCAATATTAATACATAAAGACTAGCATGTAGGTCAATTGATGACTTGATCTCACAAGTCATGGATATATGATATCAAGTTGACACATGGGTATATATTAGAGAATATATACTGAACTGACCCGCCATGAGAAAGTTTCATGGATCGTTATATGAGTGTCATAAACTTTCTCATGTGACTATTTGTATGAATAGTCCTCAGACCTGAAGTCACTACGGTTCCCTACATAAGGGTCACACACAAAGAGCATGATGATTAGAGGAATTAGAGTATTCTAGTTTGACTAGAATAATTTGGGAATAAGCTTAAGTACAAAATGGTTTTTTGGACTTTAAGCTTAATGAGAATTTTAGCTAATTGATTTAATGAGATTAATTCAATATGTTACCTCATTGATTTAATAAGATTAATTCAATATGATAACATAAGCTTAATTGAATTAATAAGATTAATTCAATATGATAACATAAGCTTAATTGAATTAATAAGATTAATTCAATATGATAACATAAGCTTAATTGAATTAATAAGATTAATTCAACATGCATGAATGCCACATGAGAATGCCACATAAGCATGCCACCTAAGCATCCACCTAAGCTAGATAAGGTGGAAGGAAACAAAATGGTTTTGTCTCCTTAAGTGGCCGGCCAAACAAATGTCCCAATGCAATGGATTGCATTGAATGTGTGGAGGTGAAAGGGTTTTTCCAACCCTATAAAAGACCCCATGGAGTGGCCGGCCAAAGCAATTGTAGGTGTGGTTGTTGGGAGCTTGAGGCTTGGAGAGAGCTTGAGAGCTTATTGTTGTGTGGCTTTTGTGAGTGTAGCAAGAAGAGTAGTCTTCTTCTTCCCTTCTCTTTTTCCCTAGCTTCCTCTTCTTTAGGGACTTCTCTAGCAAGAAGTAAAGGAGAGCTCCTCTAGTTTTCTTTTGTGAGACAAGAGCTTGCTCGTGTGGATACATATAGAGGCACGGACACTTGAACGTGCTAAAGATCCAACAAACAAAAGGAAGAAGCGGGATTAACAAGGGCACGCAACAAAGGTAATCCTCTCCTATAAGATAGGCTTGGTTTAGAGAAATTTATTTTATACGAGTTTGCTTTCGCATGGATCACTTGGAAGGGATCCTAATTTTTCCGTTGCGCATATGCCATTTGGCATAAAGAATTCCCTACAGTGGTATCAGAGCCACTTGCGAAAGATCGTATAAAATAGGTTTTCTCTATTTTATATGTGATATAGAAGTAGGATAAATTTTATTATGAGTTGATAATTGCATTAGCAATTGTCAAACATAATAAAATATCCAATGTCTTTTAAAAGTTAAAATGACATGGTGCATGGTTATGGCCTAGTCCCAAAAGGTTTGTGAATGTGTGTGTGTTGTAATTCTTAAATACGGCCTGCGTGTCGTGCCTTCCTCCTAAAATTCTTGTTGTAAAATTAGTTTTAGACTCGAATGTAACTCGAGTATTTCTCCTTTTGTAATGTACAAAAACAAAGATGGAGGGTCCATTGGAAGATGAGGTTACAAGGAGGAAGTCAACACACAAGACAACCAAAAGGAAGCACTTAGGAGAAGATGCTATCCCTAGGTTGACCAATCAATCTTTTCATTGGCTTGAGAAGATTGTAGAATAAGGGCCATAACCATGACGCTTAGTTTAATATGTATGTGATGCATGTTAGTTTAGCTTGTATGTGATGCATGATTAGTTTAGCTTATATGTGATGTATGCTAATATGTATATGATACATGTTTATTTCTTAATAAGTCAAAAACGATATGCCTACCAAAGCTTGGTACTCACTACTTCCTCGATCATTTGTTATTGGGTTTGCCAAAGCAAAGCAATGCATTTTATCTTGGAAGAGTGCGAGTGGACAATCGTGATGTCCCGCTATCAAACTTGGTTAAGACTTAATTAAGTTTTCTTAATTAGTTAAGAAAGTAGAGGCATATATTAGCTTTGAACATAAGTTTTAAAATTAGTTTTATGTGATTTAGAACATCGGCTTTGTCTTAGAAGTGGTCGTTGCTCGATATCCAAGAAGGCCCCTGTGCCTCGCCACGAACTGGTCAGTTTAGGAATAACCACTAAACTAATCTAAAACTTAACCAAAGCTATTAAAGAGTTACATCAGATGTAATTGGCAAAAGATTGCCTACCTAATTATACTACGTCTTGGGCGATTAGCCAAAGCTAACTCAAGGCAATTATAATGTGGATCTTTATCCCATATAAATTTATAGCTAAATAGTAGCTATGAGAATTTAGTAGAGCCTCATTTAATTAAAGGCCTAATTAAATGATTTAGGTATGATACTTAACTTTGCATTTTAATGTTGTAGATCACCATGACATCTAACACGACACACCCTCAATCTCGATCTGTCCTTGAGAAGGACAAGCTTAATGGAGCGAACTTTCTTTGGTAGTATAGGAACTTGAGGATTATCCTCAAGCAAGAACGCAAATGTATGTCCTAGAGCATCTACCCTCAAACACCCACCCATGCGCCACTGTCGTGCTGAAAGGATGCTTATAAGAAGCATCAAGATGGCGCATTAGATGTGTCATGTCTTATGCTTGCCACCATGAACTCGAGCTTGAAGCAACATGAGAACATGGATGCCTATGATATGGTTGAGCATTTGAAACAACTATATCAAGGACAAGCTAGGCACGAGCGTTTTGAAGTGTCTAAGGCTCTTTTTGCATGCAAGATGCAAGAAGGAACACCTGTAGGAACTCACGTACTCAAAATGATTGGGTACGTTGAGAACCTTGAAAGACTAGGTTTTCCACTGAGCCAAGAATTGGCAACCGATGTTATCCTGCAATCGTTGCCGGAAGCATATAATCAATTCGTCATGAATTATAACATGAATGAACTTGATAAACCTTTGCCTGAGATTCTCAGCATGTTAAGAACTGCTGAACCGAATCTCAAAAAGAAAGTTAGCAACGTACTAATGGTCAAGAAGGGCAAAGGTAAGCGCAAAGGCAAGGGTAACACCCAAGCCAAAGGCAAGGCCAATTCATCCACTTCAAAGGGTAAAGGTAAAGTACCTAAGGAAGGGGACTGCTTCCATTTGCGGTGAGGCCCGACACCGGAAGCGGAACGCAAAGTCTACCTTGAGGAAGTAAAGAATAAAAGAAGTGGGACTTACGCCTCGGTATACACGTTATAGAAGTTAATCTATCTATTTCTTCTACATGGGTATTAGATAGGATGTGCATCTCACATTTGTAATAATGTGCAGGACCGAAATAGTAGACAAATGGCAAAAGGCGAAGTAGACCTACGAGTAGGCAATGGCAAAAGTTCTTCTGCTTGTCAGAGGAACATATTCTTTGTCTTTGCCCACTGGGCTTATCTTAGAACTAGAGGAGTGCTTATATGTACTGCATTGACAAAGAACATAATTTCAGATCTTGTTTAGACAAGAAAAACTTTTCTTTTATAATAAAGGACAAATGTTGTTCCATTTATTTGAATGAAATGTTCTATTGTAATGCACCACTTATGAATGGTCTCTATGTTCTAGATTTAGAAAACCCAATTTATAACGTAAATACCAAGCGGTTCAAATCGAATGATTCAACCAAACATATCTCTCACAACCTCGCTTAGGTCACATAAATGAAAACGCATATCCCAACTCCATAAAGATGGATTATTGGACTCATTTGATTTTGAATCATATGAGGTATGCGAATCTTGCCTTTAGGAAAGATGACTAAAACTCCATTTAGTGGACATGGAGAGAGCGACAGACTTGTTAGGACTCATACATCTTGATGTATGTGGGCCTTTCAATGTCGGGCCGAGGAGGCTATAAGTACTTTATTACTTTCAGCGATGATATGAGTAGATTTGGCTACTTATATTTGATGAGACATAAGTCGAGAATCCTTTGAAAAGTTCAAAGCATTCAAGAATGAAGTACAAAACCAACTTGGTAAGCGTATCAAGCTACTTGATCGGATCGAGGTGGTGAATACCTTAGTCAAGAGTTTCGTGATCACCGGTGAGTGTGGGATAATATCCCAACTCACTCCCCCTGGAACACCACAATGGAATGGTGTATCTGAGAGGAGAAATCGTACTCTATTAGATATGGTACGATCAATGATGAGCCAGACTGATCTACCTACTTCCTTTTGGGGACTAGCTCTAGAGACAACCGCTTTCACACTTAATCGCGTCCCATCAAAAGCCGTAGAAAAGACACCATATACGATATGGATCGAAGAGTCCCAAAATGTCTTTTATAAAGATTTGGGGTTGTGAAGCTTATGTAAGACGTCAAGTCTCGGATAAACTAGGACCCAAATCGGATAAGTGTTATTTTGTGGATATCCCAAGGAAACTAAGGGATATTACTTTTACAATCCCACACTTGGCAAGGTGTTTGTTGCGAAATCTTTGTCTTTCTAGAAAGAGAATTTATTTCTAGAAAAACTAGTGGGAGTAAAATTCATCTTGAAGAAGTTCAAGATGACGATAACACTAAGGCTTCGATGGAAAATGAACAGGAACCACAAAGTGTTGTGGATGAGGAAATTGTTGCCCAAAGAGTTGTGGAACAAACACCTGTTCAAGTAGACCAACCTCTTCCTAGATCTGACAGGATCCGTCGTCAACCCGAGATATTCTTTTCTCTTGGTATGACAATGGTGATGTATTGCTTGTCGATCTTGACGAGCCTACATCCTATCAAGAAGCTATGATAAGCCCAGATTCCGAGAAATGGCTAGAGGCCATGAGATCCGAAATGGAATCCATGTACACTAACCAAGTATGGACCTTGGTTGATCCACAAGGGTAAAACCCATTGGGTGTAAGTGGGTCTTTAAAGTAAAGACGGCATGGATGGTAATAAGCATACCTATAAAGGTAGATTGGTGGCGAAAGGATTCAAACAAATTCATGGTATTGACTATGATGAAACCTTTTCACCGATTGATGCTTAAATCCATTCGGATCATACTTGCTATTGCGACCTACCACGATTATGAGATCTGGCGGATGGATGTCAAAACCGCTTTTCGAATGGAAAGCTACTCGAGGATGTGTACATGACACACCGAGGGTTTTGAAGATCCAAAGCATCTGAAAGGTATGCAAAGCTGCAAAGTCCATTTATGGACTAAAGCAAGCCTCTCGGTGGAATCTTCGATTCGATGATGCAATCAAAGAGTTTGGTTTCATCAAGAATGAAGATGAACCTTGTGTCTACAAGAGAAATAGTGGGAGCACAGTTGTATTTCTTGTCTTGTATGTAGATGACATACTTCTCATCGGAAATGATATTCCCTCACTCCAGTCTGTGAAGATGTGGTTAGGGAATTGTTTCTCGATGAAGGACTTATGTGAAGCTGCCTATATTCTAGGCATCAAGATCTATAGAGATAGATCTAAAAGATTACTTGGCCTAAGTCAGAGTACATACATTGATAAAGTGCTAGATCGTTTTGCTATGCAAAATTCCAAGAAAGGATTTACGCTTTATCACATGGTGTGAGTCTTTCAAAGACTCAATGTCCCTCTTCTAAGGAGGAGAGAGATCGCATGGATAAGATCCCTTATGCACCGCCATAGGGTCTATCATCATGCGCCATGCTTTGTACTCGTCCTGACGTCTCGTATGCTTTGAGCATGACGAGTAGATACCAGTCGGATCCAGGTGAAAGTCACTGGATAGCAGTCAAAAATATTCTTAAATACTTACGAAGAACGAAAGAATATTTCCTAATATTTGGAGGCAATGAGGAGCTAGCTGTAAAGGGTTACAGTGATGCAAGCTTCCAAACAGACAAGGATGACTATAGATCGCAATCGGGGTACGTGTTTTGCCTGAATGGTGGAGCTGTGAGCTGGAAGAGTTCAAAGCAGACCACGATTCTTGATTCTACAACAGAGTATATTGCGATCTCGATGCAAAAGGAGGCTGTTTGGCTCGTAAGTTCATCGCTGAACTTGGGGTAGTTCCTAGCATTGCAGATCCAATAGACCTCTATTGTGACAACAATGGGGCTATTGCAGCTAAGGAACCTCGATCACATCATCGGCGGACCAAACACATCTGGCGCTTCCATCTCATTCGAGAGATCATCGATAGAGGAGATGTGAGGATATGCAGAGTACCGACAGAAGCTAACATTGCAGATCCATTGACCAAGGCTTTGGCACAGAGGAAGCATGATGGTCACACTAGGTCACTAGGTATTAGATATCATAGTGATTGATACTAGTGCTAGTGGGAGATTGTTAGTTATAGCCCTAAGAACCAATCATGTGATGGTTGAATAGGGAACATTTTGTATCATATTCTATAAAGGCAAAGGATTGGTTATTATATTTAAGTCTTGCTTGTGCCAGCTAAATTAAATATAGTAATGCCCTAGAAAAGTAGGTTCTTATCTACAGCACATCAATTGGCAGAATTGATTATGAGAGGCTGTAGAGAACACTTTCTAAATGTTCCTAGTCAAGTATTAAATGCAAGGGCAATATTAATACATAAAGACTAGCATGTAGGTCAATTGATGACTTGATCTCACAAGTCATGGATATATGATATCAAGTTGACACATGGGTATATATTAGAGAATATATACGAATCGACCCATGAGAAAGTTTCATGGATCGTTATATGAGTGTCATAAACTTTCTCATGTGACTATTGGTATGAATAGTCCTCGGACACAAGTCACTACGGTTCCCTACATAAGGAGTTATGTACTTTGGTATCGTCAACGTCACCCGTAGCAGGTGGACCATAAATGCGATTCTTGGGTATATAACAAATTATGCGGAGGGATGTGAGTGATGTAGATGGGATCTATCCTCTCATATGACGAGAGTGACTTCGTTCCGGTTACGTATTGCTGGAAGCTACGATACCACTTGTTGGGAATAAGAGGTCCAAGTTTGGCTTGATTAGGCTCATTTGTTTGAGTTAGTTTACTCGGGGATCAAAAACACATAGATTGATCGAGGATGACCACGGTCTATGCCTCATTGATCAATCGATATCAAGGATAGAAGGACAGTCATATATTATAGTAGTCACGGAAAGGTTAGTCGGATCTTGACTTATCTCATAACTTAGGTAGCAATGATGTATTGCTAGATGCCTCATTGCTTGTGTATCTAAAGAGTTTAGGTCCCTTTGCCAGCGTTATGAGAGCCTATAGTCACACAAAGAGCATGATGATTAGAGGAATTAGAGTATTCTAGTTTGACTAGAATAATTTGGGAATAAGCTTAAGTACAAAATGGTTTTTGGACTTTAAGCTTAATGAGAATTTTAGCTAATTGATTTAATGAGATTAATTCAATATGTTACCTCATTGATTTAATAAGATTAATTCAATATGATAACATAAGCTTAATTGAATTAATAAGATTAATTCAATATGATAACATAAGCTTAATTGAATTAATAAGATTAATTCAATATGATAACATAAGCTTAATTGAATTAATAAGATTAATTCAACATGCATGAATGCCACATGAGAATGCCACATAAGCATGCCACATAAGCATGCCACCTAAGCTAGATAAGGTGGAAGGAAACAAAATGGTTTTGTCTCCTTAAGTGGCCGGCCAAACAAATGTCCCAATGCAATGGATTGCATTGAATGTGTGGAGGTGAAAGGGTTTTTCCAACCCTATAAAAGACCCCATGGATTGGCCGGCCAAAGCAATTGTAGGTGTGGTTGTTGGGAGCTTGAGGCTTGGAGAGAGCTTGAGAGCTTATTATTGTGTGGCTTTTGTGAGTGTAGCAAGAAGAGTAGTCTTCTTCTTCCCTTCTCTTTTTCCCTAGCTTCCTCTCCTTTAGGGACTTCTCTAGCAAGAAGTAAAGGAGAGCTCCTCTAGTTTTCTTTTGTGAGACAAGAGCTTGCTCGTGTGGATACATATAGAGGCACGGACACTTGAACGTGCTAAAGATCCAACAAACAAAAGGAAGAAGCGGGATTAACAAGGGCACGCAACAAAGGTAATCCTCTCCTATAAGATAGGCTTGGTTTAGAGAAATTTATTTTATACGAGTTTGCTTTCGCATGGATCACTTGGAAGGGATCCTAATTTTTCCGTTGCGCATATGCCATTTGGCATAAAGAATTCCCTACAGGATCGTGATCATCTCTCGATCACGTCGTCTTCAACACTAGGCTAGTAACTCGTACAAAGATGAAGCTCGTGGCTTAGCGAAGTCATCCTAAGGATACTCGGCGTGGACACGGATAGAGACGATTCTAGCGAGGATCGTTCCGGTTGATGTCGTTCCCGCTACACGTGATACGAAAGGTATACGTAGTTAAATTTCCTTTATTGCAAAATTTAAATTTACGGTTATGTCTACACATGTTGTACTATGCATGCGTGTGATGTGTGTATTGTAATAAATGTAGATTTATTATTTTATTTCTTCCGCTGTGCACATGTTTGCGAAACATGTTCGAACACACACACGCCGCGGTGCCGGAAACCCAACACTTACATCCTACGCTTTTTCACCAATTTATACCGTTAGATTTCGTAAAAAGAAGATCTCCTACGAGTTTCTTGGCTTTAGCGTGATCCTCTATCCAATCCTTGAGGAGATCCCTCTTGAAAAAACCCCCTTTTGAATTATCCAAAGAGAAGACAATCTCCTTCCTCGCTTCGGCGGCTGAAAAACGGACGGGGAAGAGGGACGGCGGATGGAATTTGAAGATAGAGAGAGAGAGAGGGATGAGAGAAATCCTCCTTTCTTCGGTGGCTGGGAAAAAAACGGAAGGGGGAGAGTAGGTTATGGGCGGCGTGAGGGAGAGAAGGAGTTCGGCGGCTGAAAAAAATAAGAGGGAGAGAGGAGGGGAGTTCGGCGTTTTCGGTTTAGGAAAGGAAAGATGGAAATATATATATAAATTAGGATTTTTCTTAACCTAATTATCCCTTTAAATGATCAGCTAGATTAATCAACTTCTTTCTTTTTTTTCTACCAATAGATATATTCTGTTATATCCTATTCATTGGTAATCTTATGACTTAGTGGTGGGAAGCCTATTCCCCCAAATCAACGATTCATGGTTTAAGCCTCGACTACGAACTATTTATTCATTTTTTCCCCTTTATTCATATATATATATATATATATATATATATATATATATATATATATAGAGAGAGAGAGAGAGAGAGAGAGAGAGAGAGAGAGAGAGAGGAAAACTGTGCTGGGCGACAGGTTTTTGCACGCCTGTGCGCGAAAACCGCGATGAACAATGATTTTCACTGTTCATCGCTAAAGTGTGAGCATGAAATCAACTTCATTCCTATATATATATATATATATATATATATATATATATATATATATATATATATATATATATATATATATATATATATATATATATTTCCTTTAAATAAAAATATAGTAACTAAAATTTGGGATGTTACATGCATGGACACATAAATGCAAATGATCTAAAACTAAACCTAAATGTCAAGAGAAAACTACTATTAGAAGAAGGGCATATCAAAATTTTAGGTCCTCTCCCCAGACTTAAACGTTACTGTACCTCTAGTATGGTGATTGAGGTGGGAAATTTGACAGTCTCGACATGTCGGGCTCCTGGGAGAACCTGGTGCTCAGCCGCTGATGCCACATGTACATGTGGTCGATTTGGGAACTGGTGGATGCAGCGGCGACTCTGTGCTCCTCCTCCCTGGCTCACTGTTCCAGTGTAGCACGCATGTGCTACTGAACCTCATGGCGATAGCCAACCTCCTCCTGAAAATAAGCTCGGGCCTTGCCGTAGAACTCCTTGTACCGCTGAAAATGCTCCCGTAGATCCTGGAACTCTGCCCGTGTATAAGTCATGTGCTCCTCCCATCGCTGCCCCTGCGTCTGCTTCTTGACGTACGATCAAAACTTGGAGAAGTCATAAGCCGATGTACCTATATTCTGCTCAAAAGTGGAAAAAGAAGGAGGTGCAGGTGTAATCTCGTAGCGTGGACTAGAGGGGCTCTTATACATGGATGGATCTACCAGTGAGTGATGAGTAGGAGGTGAGAGGGGTGCATGAGTGGAAGACCATGCATGTGGCAGGGACTCCACTATAAGATCCAACCACCAATTGGCATGATTGGTTATGGTAGTACGGTCAGTGTCGGGGAGCCTAAGGGGTCTTAAGTTCTTCCTTACAAAACAAAAATAGTGCCCCTATCTCACTATCATTTTCATTGCCATGCACACCCCTAGGTCAATGCTAGGGCTCCCCTCTACTCTATCCAAGTCCGTGCAATCATACCCCATCCTATCGCAAATGTGAGTGATTAATCCCCCAAAAATGATCTCTCCCCTGGGTGCCTTTCTCATCTTCACCAGATGTCTAATGAAATGGGACCCTATATCAGTGGTGTTTCTCTCTTGTAGCATGTCCCAAAGGCAAAAAAATTCACTCATCCTCACTACTCCATCGCTCTCCCCTCTCCCAAAAATGGTGCTCGCCATAACCCAGTGAATATACCGAAAAATAGGGTTTTGGAGGCACGAGGCTTTTGCCTTGGATGGGTCATATGCGCTCTCCCCCATCAACTCAGACCAAAAGGTTCGTGCATTAAACTCAATAGGGGTCCTTCGCTCTCTCCCATTAGGTAGTCCGAAACATGAGTTCCATTGGTGCAAGGACCACTCATGTTCAATGTTAAAAAACCTAAAAGTAATTTTTCCTTCTTCACTTTCTCTACCCGTCAAGATCTCCACAACCACCGAGCTCAAAAACTCTAAAACTATCATAGGGTAGGTTGGGCATCTCACCCCCATAATCTCTCCCCAACCCATTTTTTGCAAAAAGGCCTTGTACATCCCCAAGGAAACCTAGGATTTCTAAAATATCTTCGTCCAAATACTTAGTAGCAGTGATTTTTCGATTGGAAAGCATGTTAATCTATCCCTATGCTCATCATTACGGAATATAATGCTTGGGAGAGCATTAACTTCCTTCAAAGCTTGACGAGTGCTTCTTCCCCTTGCTCTTGACCTTGAAGAGGTAGATCTCATTGCCACATGCTTTTTCCTCCTCATTGTGGCTTCTTGAGAGCTTCTTGGAGGTTGGAGAAGAGAATTTTGCATGGCTAGGGCAAGAGGTTTGAGTTGCACGGCGAGTTTAGGGAAAAATCACATGGCTTCTCCCCTTTTAAAGGGACATGACATGGTCGTGTGGAATCCACATGGTCGGTCGTGTGCCACCATAATCCAAGCGATTGGAAAAAGTTCAAGATTTAGCAGGACTGTGTGAAATTCACATGGCCAACCATGTGTGACTCTGGATTTTTGCCAGAGTGCCACACAGTCCAAGCCTTTCCACATGCCCCGTCGTGTGCAGTTCTGATCATGGGGCACGACCGTGTGGAATCCACACAACCACCCATGCTTCTCATTGAGGGTTCAAAAGGGAATCCCATTTCTACCTAGCAAGTTCTGTCTAACCCTAACCTATTTACAAAGATGCTACTGGCCATAAATTAAAGTCTAAATTATACACATGAATACAAAAAGATTAAAAACATATAAAATTAACTTGGGTTACCTCCCAAGGAGTGCTTGTTTAAGGTCTTTAGCTCGACCATACTCCTTTGCCTCAGCTCAGCTCCGGTGGCTCCGTGAACCTCCATCCATCCGTTTCAGAATCTTTATCTTTTAGTGGGGTATTTGCTATTCTGCAGGAAGTATACTCATTTGAGAATGGAGCCTTACACTCTATTAAGTTGAAGATGATAATCTCGCCATCCACTTCCAAGGAGACTTTGTGCCCCTTCACATCTATGTGTGCTCTTACAGTTGCTAGAAAGGGTCTCCCTAGGATGATTGGGTTCTGAGGGTCTGGTCTTGTGTCCAATATAATGAAGTTTGTGGGTATCACAAAACTCTCTATTACAACAGGTATGTCCACCAGCATGCCAACTAGTTCCCTGACCGTGTCATCCGCCATATGAATAGCCAGGCCAGCCGGTTGTAACCCACTGAGCCCCATCTCCCTATAGATCGCATAGGGCATAACACTAACGGATGATCCTAGGTCACATAATGCCTCGTTGATGCTCTCCCCATAGATCATGCAGGGTACGACAAAATCACTAGGGTCCTCAAGCTTTGGTGGAATTTTATCTTCAATTTCTGCTTGATTTGGCAAAGTTGAGATCATGGCTATGCACCCCTTGGTGAATTTGCTTTTTTGACTTGCAACTTTGTTGTACGCTCCCTCTCCCTTAACCGGGTTTTGCTCGGATGGTAGGGGAAGTTGTCCATGGTTTGCGATACGGTCTAGCTATTTGGGCCACTTGAGTTTCCAGCATCTTAGTGTGGCTTGTGAGCCCATCAACAGAGGACTTCAACTCCCTCAATGCCTCTTCGGATCTTTGATGTTGCCACTAGAATTTTGCAATGACCTTTGTTTGGTTAGCAATGAAGCCTTCAATCATTGATTCTAGTCTAGATTTAGGCGGTTGTTGCTGCCTGCTGCCCGACTGTTGCCCATACCCTTCTGATTGTTGGAAAGTCTCCGAATTATTCCTATAGGAAAAGTTCAGGTGGTTCCTCCATCTGGAGTTGTAGGTGCTAGAATATGGGTTGTTGGACCTCTGATTGTGGTTGCCAACCACATCGACATGCTCAATCTGCTCCTCAGAGCTGCTCTGCCCTCCATAGTTGTCCTCCTGATATGTCGCTGCTCCATCACTAAAGGAGTTTGTCACACATACAGAAGCAAGGGTTAGGAAATCAAACCATTTTCTTAGTGCATCCATCTTTCCCGCTAGATGATCCACAGAATTAATAGCATATCTCCCTGCTGCAGGTGTTGGGTGACTCTGCTCGGAAGCCCATTGGCGGTGGTTCTAGGCCACCTCCTCGATCAACTCTTCTGCTTCCTCGATCATCTTGTTCATTAATGCTCCTCCTGCAGCATAATTGAGGGAAACCTTCGTGGCATATGCGATCCCATTATAGAATATGTGGATCACCAGCCACCTCTCGAGACCATGATGTGGGCATTGGTAGAGTAGCCCTTTGTAGCGATCCTAGGCTTCAAACAACGACTCCCCTTCCTTTTGGCGGAAGCTAGTGATCATGTGGCGCATGTGAGCAGTCTTACTTGGTGGAAAAAATTTATTCAGGAATTGCTGCTCACATTGCTCCCATGTGGTGATGCTTCTTGAAGGAAGGGAGTGTAGCCACATCTTCGTCTTGTCCCACAACGAAAACGAAAAAGGCTCAGATGGATCGCATCAACGGGCACTCCATTAAACTTCAATGTCGAGCATATCTCTAAAAGTGTATCTAGGTGCCAGTTTGGGTCTTCAGTAGCAGCTCTTCCGAATTGGCTTTGCTGGACCATGTGTATGAGTGATGGTTTTAACTCAAAATTATTAGCTGTGATGGATGGTCCAACTATACTCGACCTATACCCTCTAGCACTAGGGGCTGCATAATCCTGCAGAGGTCGGCTACCTAAGTTCGCCAAAGGGGTGTCTTGTTCCTCCATACTTTTCTGTTTAGCTCTCCTATGATGCTAGGTTCGCTCTATTTCTAAGACTATCGGAAGCAGATTTTCTGATCCTAAGTGTCTATGCATATGATGAACCAAGCTGCGCAATTGAGAGTATATATACTACTTATTAAAGGGATGTCAAATAACCAAAACAACTAAACCAAATGAAGAAAAACTAAAAACTGAGCTAAAGCAAGATGTAATATAACTACTAAAATTTATCTAAACTGAATTCAAATAGCAAAAATCAAAACTGAATAAACTGAAATAAAATGAAAATAAAACAAAAAAAACAAATCTAGCCTAGGTCCGATCCAAACTTTCCACTTTCGATTCAATATCGAATCAACACTCCCCGACAACGGCACCAAAAACTTGATGCACGCGAGCATGACTCTCAAATCTCCAATGCGGATTGTTGAGGACTCGAAGCACACCCTCACTCTCAATACCCGCAAGTGCATGGATGTCGTCAAGTAATAAAAGATTATCGATCCCACAGAGACTAAATTCAAATACCGTCTGTCCAGTGGATGTTGTTGTTCGGAATTAATCTCCTAAGAGTATAGATTGCGAGGTTGACGGTAGTCCTAACTCGAGTGCGGTGTCACTCGGAGGAAGGGAAGGTTGGTTCGAAGTTCTCAAAAAGGGATTCTAGGACTTCGGTTTTACTTGTGCATCGTCAAACATGCTATTAATTAGGTGCGTTGAGATCTCTAATTATGATCTTGAGGGAGGATCATTATACATTTGCCCGATGAACTTTTGCTTCTACCGGGAGCTATCTATTCCTAACCAAGTTTACCTTTCAGATCATCAAAGCTCAAGGGGTTGATACCATTGGGAGCCCTCTGTCACTAAGGTTCCTCAACTCTTCTAGAGTTAATTTCTCCTACTTCGGCCATTATGCTAAGATAGGTTATTGAGGTACCAAGACATCCTAATAATTCCCTATGTAGAGGCAGATCTTATTTCATATTGTAAGGTTTTTCCGAGCCACAAAAACCGCTTTTTGCGTTGCGGAAACCTCGGAAGCCCCGGCCACGGATCCGTGCGAAGTATAAAAATATAAAAACATGTATGTGCTTACAAAAAACCCTAGATCTACCTTAGATCTAAGAGGTTAGAACATTACCCTCGTAGCGATGCCCTTCGCTTATCCCACTCGTCCAAAAGTTCGCCGGAACTCGAGAGTGTCAAGTGCACACTCCTCTATGGTATCCACACAAGCAATAGGTGGAGAAAGAGACAAACTTGAGTGTGCTAGCACTCCTAGAAGATCTCGGCAAGATGAGGTTGGGAGAGGTAGAGAGCTTGAGAGAAAAATTCCAAGGAAGAAGATGAAGTTGGAATAACTCACAAAATGAATTCCCACTTTGAAACCCCTAAAGTGGCCGACCACTTCA
The DNA here is from genome assembly GCA_025175895.1 of Wurfbainia villosa. Taxonomy (NCBI): domain Eukaryota; kingdom Viridiplantae; phylum Streptophyta; class Magnoliopsida; order Zingiberales; family Zingiberaceae; genus Wurfbainia; species Wurfbainia villosa. The sequence continues at coordinate 40,220,269 of CM045997.1, forward strand.
AGGAAGGGGGTTACATGCATGCATGTAACTCCCATGACCCTTGGTCTCCCTCATGATGTGGCACCAATTGACAAAGTCAATGATGATGTGGAGCATCATCATTGGCCGGCCATGCCAAGTCATCATCATGACATGGCATTTGGTCAAGTCAAACTTGACCTTTCATATTCCCTCTCAAGTCAAGTCAAACTTGACCTCTAATCTCCCATGGTTGATCAAATCTAACCACTTGACTCAAGTTAATTTAATTTAATGAATCTCTATTCATTTAATTTAAATTGATTTGATGAATCAAATCTAAATTAGACTCATTCAACACTTGAATCAACTTGAGTCTAACTCAATTAGTCTAATTTGGATTACTCTTAATCCAATTTGGTTCATCCCATGAACCTAATCCTCATGGTTCATCATATGAACCTAATCTCCATCTAATTGCTCTTATGTGTGTGACCCTATAGGTTCTTGTAACGTTGGCAATGTCCCTAAACCGATTTAGGAACATAAGCAATGAGCGGTATCTAGCAACACGTCATTGCTACCCAAGTTACAAGAATGTTGAGCTCCAACATCACCTTTGTGACTACTAATTGTGACTCTCACAATATGTGACAATGTTCCTCTATCCTTGACATCTAGATTGACCAATCGAGGCATAGACCGTGTCATCCTCGGTACAATCTAAATCTTGAACTCCAAGTAGACTCACTCTAATCAAATGAGCTCAATATCTCATATTGACTCATTTGGGCATGGCCATGCACTTCGTGGTCTTACTCTATCAAGAATATCGATGTCACCCCCGTCATATAGGAGGGATAGATCTTATCTACATCACTCACATCCCTCCGCATAATTTGTTACATACCCAGTAATCGCCTTTATAGTCCACCTATTTACGGGTGACGTTTGACGAAGCCAAAGTATGCAACTCCTTATGTAGGGAACCATGGTGACTTCAGGTCTAAGGACTAATAGTCATACTAATAGCCACATGAGAAAGTATATGACACTCATATAACGATCCATGATACTTTCTCATGGCGGGTCATTCAGTATACATTCTCCAATGCATACCCATGTGTCAACTTGATATCTCATCTCCATGACTTGTGAGATCAAGTCATCTTGTTGACCTACATGCTAGTCTCTACGCATTAACATTGTCCCTGAATATTAATACTCGACTAGGAATGATTAAGAGTAGTGTTCTCTATATCATCTCATTATCGATTCAACCAATCGATTGATATAGATAAGAACCTACTACTCAAGGACATTATTATATTTAGTTATTTGGCACCAATGCAAGTAAATATAATAACCATGCCTTTATAAATAGGAATATGATATAATAAAGTCCATACAACAATCATCACATGATTGGCTCTAGGGCTTTCACTAATAATCTCCCACTAGCACTAGTGCCAATCACCGTAGTATCTAATACCCAATGACCTAGTGTGACCATCATGCTTTTTCTGTGCCAAAGCCTTGGTCAAGGGATCTGCGATGTTAGCCTCTATGGGTACTCTGCAAATCTTCACATCTCCTCTATCGATAATCTCTTGAATGAGATGGAAGCACCGATATATTCGACCTCTGTTGTAGAATCAGTAACTGTGTCCTGCTTGCAACTCTTCCAGCTCACAGTGCCACTATTCAAGCAAAACACGAACCCTGACTGCGATCTATAATCATCCTCGTCAGTTTGGAAGCTGACATCGCTGTAACCCTTTACAGCTAGCTCCTCATCGCCTCCAAATATCAAGAAATATTCTTTAGTCCTTCTCAAGTACTTAAGAATATTCTTGACTGCTATCCAGTGACGCTCACCTAGATCTGACTGGTATCTACTCGTCATGCTCAAAGCATACGAGACATCAGGACGAGTACATAGCATGGCGTACATGATAGATCCTATAGCAGATGCGTAAGGGATCTTATCCATGCGGTCTCTCTCCTCTCTAGAAGAGGGACTTTGAGTCTTTGAAAGACTCACACCATGTGACATTGGCAGAAGTCCTTTCTTGGAATTCTGCATGGCAAACCGAAGTAATACCGTGTCAATGTATGTACTCTGACTTAAGCCAAGCAATCTCTTAGATCTATCTCTATAGATCTTGATGCCTAAAATACAGGCTGCTTCACCTAAGTCTTTCATTGAGAAGCACGTCCCGAGCCAAGTCTTCACAGACTGTAGCGAAGGGATGTCATTCCCAATGAGCAGTATGTCATCCACATACAATACAAGGAAGACAATTGTGTTCCCATTAACCCTCTTGTAGACACAGGGTTCATCTTCATTCTTGATGAAACCAAACTGTTTGATCGCATCATCGAATCGAAGATTCCAGCTCCGAGAAGCTTGCTTTAGCCCATAAATGTGTTGGTGCAGGGGCACTAGATAATCGAACCTGTGTTTTGATTATGGCAAAGACACAAAGTTAAGTTTATATTGTTATCTCACGAGCTAAATCAAGTGTGCAGAAAAGTACTAAAGCTGGAGCTGAAGGCTAGCGACACCCGGAGAAAGCCGTGGTGGTCGGGCGACACTTGAGTGAATTCGGAGGGAGCCGAAGGAATCGAGTGGAAGGCCGGAAGCGAGAGCTACTATCGAGGTAAGCTCGTGTGAGTGAGAGATTGTAAGGTCGTGTCCTCTTTACGGGGACGACCGTAGGCGACGATTCGACTAAGACTTCCTGTGGAAGGTCTAGGTCGAGATCGGACGGTTAGAAACCGTCGTATTTATCATTTTCCGAGCTAATCTCTTAGTGCAGGGAAGTGGCCAGCCGGTGTGATCGATTGTCGGACATTGGGCGATCGTTATCGCTTGATCGATGAGATGCATCGCCGATCATCAGTCGACTGATGAGAGGTATCAGTCGACTGATGGCGACGATTTAGCTTTTGCGCTAGGTCAAAACGGATAACGTTTGACGCGGCCACTTCGCGATAAAAATTTGGAAAAATTCATGATCCGTTCCAAAGAAATAGGAGACAAATTCAGAGGCTAAAGTCTATAAAAGGAGGGGAGGATTCATCTCCTCGTTCAGTTACATATTGCTTCAAGTGCTCCTACAGCGAGGCTTCAACAGTCATAACACCTTGAGCCGAGATGTCTTCTTCGTCGGCAGCAGATTCAAGTAATATTTTTGATATTATATTCTGTATTTTTATCGTCATAACGAGGTGAGGTAGGCTTGTTGCCTCATCCTCGTATATTCGGTTTTTGTAATCGTTGTCTCCTACCTCCAACGAGGAGGAGACGTTTTAGTGCTTTGCCCTCCGTACGCGGTCTAGGACCGATAGGGCCTTGGAGTAGCAACCGCTGGGTTGTGAACCAAGTAAAATAAACGTGTTCATTTATTTTCCGCTGTGCTTACTTTGCGTATCGAACGAACGAAAAAGAAAAGATTTACGATCGCTATTCACCCCCCCTCTAGAGACGCTTCTCGATCCAACAAAATGGACCTTTGCAGCTTGCATACCTTCCCAGTATGCTATGGATCTACAAAACCCTCAGGTTGTGTCATGTACACATCCTCGAGCAAGTTTCCATTCAGAAATGCGGTTTTGACATCCATCTGCCAGATCTCATAATCGTGGTATGCTGCAATAGCAAGCAAGATCCGAATGGACTTAAACATCGCCACTGGAGAAAAGGTTTCATCATAGTCAATACCATGAATTTGCTTGAAACCTTTAGCCACCAATCGGCCCTTATAGGTATGCGTAAGTTCATCCATGTCAGTCTTTCTCCTAAAGACCCACTTACACCCAATGGGTTTGACCCCTTCAGGTGGATCAACCAAAGTCCATACTTGGTTGGTGTACATGGATTCCATCTCGGATCTCATGGCCTCTAGCCATTTCTCAGAATCTGGGCTCATCACAGCTTCCTGATAGGAGGTAGGCTCATTCTCAATGAGCATTACATCATCATGGTCAGACAAGAGAAATGAATATCTCTCAGGCTGACGACGTACCCTATCAGATCTGCGAAGAGGTAGGTCTACATGAACAGGTTGTTCCACAACTCTTTGTGCAATAACCTCATCACCCACAACACTTTGTGGTTCCTGTTCAACCTCCATCAAGGCCTCAGTGCTATGGTCCTTATCTTGAATTTCTTCAAGATCGAAGGTACTCTCACTAGTTTTTCTAGAAACAAAATCCCTTTCTAGAAAAACTCCAGTCTTTGCCACAAACACTTTGTGCTGACTGGGAATGTAGAAGTAATATCCTTTTGTATCCTTGGGATATCCAACAAAATAGCACCTATCGGATTTGGGTCCCAGTTTGTCTGAGACTTGACGTCGAACGTAAGCCTCACAACCCCAAATCCTCATAAAAGACATCACGGGATTTCTCCCTGTCCATATCGTATATGGTGTCTTTATCACAGCCTTGGATGGTACACGGTTAAGGGTAAAGGTTGCTGTGTCTAGAGCATATCCCCAAAAGGATATAGGAAGATCTGTGTGACTCATCATAGATCGTACCATATCCAATAGGGTACGATTCCTCCTTTCGGATACACCATTCCACTGTGGTGTTCTAGGAGGGGTGAGTTGGGATAGAATTCCACACTCAGCTAGATAGTCACGAAACTCATGGCTAAGGTATTCACCACCTCGATCTGATCGAAGTATCTTAATACTCTTGCCAAGCTGGTTTTGTACTTCATTCTTGAATTCTTTGAACTTTTCAAAGGATTCTGATTTGTGTGTCATGAGATACACATAACCATATCTACTGAAGTCATCAGTAAATGTAATGAAGTACCTGTAACCACCTCTAGTAGTAACATTGAAAGGACCACATACATCACTATGTATAAGTCCTAACAAATCTGTTGCTCTTTCGCTGTGTCCACTAAAGGGAGTCTTGGTCATCTTGCCTAAAAGGCAAGATTCGCATGTCTCATATGATTCAAAATAAATCAAATGAGGCCCAGCACCATCCTTACGGAGCCAGATGTTTACCTCATTTATGTGACCTGCTTACAATGCCAGAGATAGGCTCTGGGTTCAACTCATTTGACTTGAACCTCTTGGTACTTATGTTATAGATAGGGCTCTCTAAGTCTAGAAAGTAGAGTCCGTTCATTAGAAGTGCACTACAATAGAACATATCATTTAAATAAACTGAACAACATTTGTTCTTTATTATAAATGAAAATCCTTTCTTGTCCAAACAAGAAACTGAAATGATGTTCTTGGTTAAGGAAGGCACATAACAACATTCATCTAATTCTAATACAAGCCCAGAGGGCAAAGATAGATCATAAGTTCCTACAAAGAATAGCAAGCAACTCTTGCTCCATTGCCTACTGAGGTCCACCTCGCTCTTTGTCAATGCCTGCTATTTCTCAGCCCTTGCACATTGATACAAATGTGAGATGCACATCCGGTATCTAATACCCATGATGAAGAAATAGATAGATTGACTTCTATAACATTTATACCTGAAGTAGAAGTCTCACTTCTTTTCTTCTTAAGATCTTCCAGGTAAGCTTTATAGCTACGCCCAGTTGTCCAAATTTTGCAAAGGGAAGCAAGCCCCTTCCTTGGCTACCCCTCCTTTGGGTTTAAGTTCTTTGCCTTTGCCCTTGGATTGAGACTTTCCCTTACCTTTAGGCTTGCCCTTGCCTTTCTTCTTTTGTACCATCAAAATGGTGTCAGATTTTCCCTTCTTAAGGTTAAGCTCAGCAGTTCTCAACATGCTGAGCATTTCAGGCAGTGGCTTATCAATTTCATTCATGTTATAATTCATGACAAATTGATTGAAGGCTTGTGGCAAAGATTGCAAGATCAGGTCAGTGGCCAGCTCTTGGCCAAGTGGGAATCCCAGCCTTTGTAGGTTTTCTACGTACCCAATCATCTTGAGTACATATGTACCTACGGGAGTCCCTTCTTGCATTTTGGACCCAAATAATTCCTTAGAGACTTCATATCTCTCATGCCTAGCTTGTCCTTGATATAGTTGACGAAGATGTCCAACCATATCATAAGCATTCATGAACTCATGTTGCTTCTGAAGCTCAGAGTTCATGGTCGCGAGCATTAGACATGACACATCTAATGCATCATCTTGATGCTTCTTGTAAGCATCTTTGTCAGCTCGCGAGGCACTGGCAGGAGGTGCCTCCGGAATGGGCTGCTCCAGGACATACAGCTTCCTTTCTTGGGTGAGAATAATTCGTGTTCTGCATCACAGAAATTCGCTCCATTGAGCTTGTCCTTCTCAAGGACAGAACGCAGAGAGAGAGTGTTTGTGTTTATCGACATAGTTATCTACAACATACAATGCAGAGAATTAATATCATATTCCTTTTATCATTTAATTAGGCCTTTAATCAAATGATGCTCCCACTGAATTATAGGAATTTTTGTAGAATCGAGTTATGGATGTGGTCAAACCACATTACTAGATTCATACAAACTAGCTATAATTCTTGCGGGACAAGATCCACATCATACTAAGCCTTGAGTTAGCTTTGGCTAAATCGCCCAAGACTTAGTATGATCGGTGGGTAACACATTACCGATTACATCTCTATGCAACTCTTGTTTATAGGATCAAGACCCACATTTACAAAAGACCTTGAGTTAGCTTTGGCTAAATCGCCCAAGATTTAGTGTAAATGCGATCTTGACCTATCGTTCCAACGATTGGAATATGCCTATAATTCTACTCGATCCAATTGAGTTTAACTAGTTTTGCTCAATCTAATTGAGCTTACTCTAACCCAAGCGTGATAGGCGGGACCAAGGTTGTCCCTCCGCACCCTACCAAGATAATATGCGTTGCTTTGCTTTGGCAAATTTAACAACAACAAATGATTGAGGTAGTGATGGGTATCAAGGCTTGGTAGGCATTTTCGAGTTGATTCGATTATGATCTAATCTAATCGTAATGTGTATCTTATACGCATTTAGGCCTTTATTATCCTATATTAGCATGCATCATATACATACATTCATTATTCTAGCATGCATCATATACATACAAGAAAATTATCCTAGCATGCATCATATACATACAAGCATTATTCTACTAGCATGCATCACATACATACAAGCAAAATCAATTAAATATATATATATATATATATATATATCAACATATATATATATATAATTAAATGTGATATAGTCATGGCTCTACTACGATCTTCTCAAGCCAATGAGAAGATCGGACGGTCAACCTAAGGCTAGCGGCTTCTCCAAGCGCTTCCTTTGACCGCCATGTGTCGTCGTCACCCTTCTCATAATCTCGTCTTCGAGTGGACTTTCCACCGCTCCATTTTGTATATTACAAATATGAAACTCGAGTTACATTCAAGTCTAAAAACTAATTACAACTAGAATATCAAAAGAAGAGGTACGACGCACAGGTCGCATACACTATACAACACGCACAACCACAAAACGGCACGCAGGCCGTATTATGAATTACAACACACATAATCCAATCAAATTGGGGTCATTAGGCCATGACAATCACAGAATTATACATAATTATAAATTATGTATTTTTACAGAAATTTCTATAATTTTTCCTATTTTTTTTTTTCAAATTAATGAGTCACCTCTCCGTAACGGTCCCGCTAAGCGGTTTCCGGGCGCGATCGCGGGACAAAGCCCCTTTCGGGGATAGGGCAGCGCCCATACTCACAAAATTAACTTTGCGAGTGTCCCTACTACAATCCTACAGCGACTTAAGTCGCTGTCCCAAAAACCTAAAGCGAGAACTCGCCGTTTCGGAGAGTTTTTCTCGACGGTTGAAGCCTACAAGTGTCCCAACACTTGTTGCTTCGACTCTTTGAGAAAAATACCCAAAAATTCTATAAAATTAGGAAATTTACAGAAACATATAAATCTGTAATTTTTATATCTAATACAAAAATTACAAAGACGAAACACATACATGCTTCGCACGTGGCTCTGATACCACTGTTGGGTTTTTCCGAGCCGCAAAAACCGCTTTTTGCGTTGCGGAAACCTCGGAAGTCCTAGCCACGGATCCGTGTGAAGTATAAAAATATAAAAACATGTATGTGCTTACAAAAAACCCTAGATCTACCTTAGATCTAAGAGGTTAGAACATTACCCTCATAGCGATGCCCTTCGCTTATCCCGCTCGTCCAAAAGTTTGCCGGAACTCGAGAGTGTCAAGTGCACACTCCTCTATGGTATCCACACAAGCAATAGGTGGAGAAAGAGACAAACTTGAGTGTGCTAGCACTCCTAGAAGATCTCGGCAAGATGAGGTTGGGAGAGGTAGAGAGCTTGAGAGAAAAATTCCAAGGAAGAAGATGAAGTTGGAATAACTCACAAAATGAATTCCCACTTTGAAACCCCTAAAGTGGCCGGCCACTTCAAGGAAGGGGGTTACATGCATGCATGTAACTCCCATGACCCTTGGTCTCCCTCATGATGTGGCACCAATTGACAAAGTCAATGATGATGTGGAGCATCATCATTGGCCGGCCATGCCAAGTCATCATCATGACATTGTTAGTTAAAGCCCTAGAACCAATCATGTGATGGTTGAATAGGGAACATTTTGTATCATATTCTATAAAGGCAAAGGATTGGTTATTATATTTACATCTTGCTTGTGCCAACTAATTTAAATATAATAATGCCCTAGAAAAGTAGGTTCTTATCTATAACACATCAATTGGCAGAATTGATTATGAGAGGCTGTAGAGAACACTTTCCTAAATGTTCCTAGTCGAGTATTAATATGCAAGGGCAATATTAATACATAAAGACTAGCATGTAGGTCAATTGATGACTTGATCTCACAAGTCATGGATATATGATATCAAGTTGACACATGGGTATATATTGGAGAATATATACTGAACTGACCCGCCATGAGAAAGTTTCATGGATCGTTATATGAGTGTCATAAACTTTCTCATGTGACTATTGGTATGAATAGTCCTTAGACCTGAAGTCACTATGGTTCCCTACATAAGGAGTTATGTACTTTGGTATCACAAACGCCACCCGTAATGGGTGGACCATAAAGGCGACATCGGGTATGTAACAAATTATGCGGAGGGATGTGAGTGATGTAGATGGGATCTATCCTTCCATATGACGGAGTGATATCGGTGGGCCTTGATTGAGTAGAACTACTAAAACGCATGGCCATGCTCGAATGAGTCAATATGAGATATTGAGCTCATTTGTTTGAGTTAGTTTACTCAGGATCAAGAAACACATAGATTGATCGAGGATGACACGGTCTATGCCTCATTGATCAACTGATATCAAGGATAGAAGGACACGGTCATATATTATAGTAGTCACGGAAAGGTTAGTCGGATCTTGACTTATCTCAGAACTTGGGTAGCAATGATGTATTGCTAGATGTCAGCTCATTGCTTGTGTATCTAAAAGAGTTTAGATCCACCGCCAACGCGTTATGAGAGCCTATAGGGTCACACACAAAGAGCATGATAATTAGAGGAATTAGAGTATTCTAGTTTGACTAGAATAATTTGGGAATAAGCTTAAGTACAAAATGGTTTTTGGACTTTAAGCTTAATGAGAATTTTAGCTAATTGATTTAATGAGATTAATTCAATATGTTACCTTATTGATTTAATAAGATTAATTCAATATGATAACATAAGCTTAATTGAATTAATAAGATTAATTCAACATGCATGAAAGCCACATAAGAATGCCACATAAGCATGCCACCTAAGCATCCACCTAAGCATCCACCTAAGCTAGATGAGGTGGAAGAAGACACCTTGGTGGTTGTCTCCGTAAGTGGGCCAAACAAGGATATGTCTCAATGCAATGGATTGCATTGAATGTGTGGAGGTGAAAGGGTTTTTCCAACCCTATAAAAGACACCCTAAGTGGCCGGCCAAAGAGAGCATTTTGGCTTTTGTTGTTGGTGGAAGCTTTGGTTGTGTTAGTGGTGAGAAAGCTTGTTGGAATCTTTAGTTGTGTGTGTTTGTGTGTGTAGGCTAGCAAGAAGAGGAGTCTTCTTCTTCCTTTCTCCTTGTCCCTCTCTTCCTCTCCTTTAGGGACTTCTCTAGCAAGAAGTAAAGGAGAGCTCTTCTAGTTTTCCTTTTGTGAGACAAGAGCGTGCTCGTGTGGATACGTATAGAGGCACGGACACTTGAACGTGCTAAAGATCCAACAAACCGAAAGGAAAAGCGGGATTAACAAGGGCACGCAACAAAGGTAATCCTCTCCTATAAGATAGGTTTGGTTTAGAGAAATTTATTTTATACGAATTTGCTTTCGCATGGATCACTTGGAAGGGATCCTATTTTCCGTTGCGCATATGCCATTTGGCATACGAGATTTCCCTACAGTGGTATCAGAGCCACTTATAAAGATCGTATAAAAATAGGTTTTCTATTTTATATGTGATATAGAAGTAGGATAAATTTTATTATGAGTTGATAATTGCATTAGCAAATTTTCAAACATAATAAAATATCCAATGTCTTTTAAAAGTTAAAATGACATGGTGCATGGTTATGGCCTAGTCCCAAAAGTTTGTGATTGTGTGTTGTAATTCTTAATACGGCCTGCGTGTCGTGCCTTTCTCCTAATATTCTTGTTGTAAAATTAGTTTTAGACTCGAATGTAACTCGAGTATTTCTCCTTTTGTAATGTACAAAACAAGGATGGAGGGTCCATTGGAAGATGAGGTTACAAGGAGGAAGTCAACACACAAGACAACCAAAAGGAAGCACTTAGGAGAAGATGCTATCCCTAGGTTGACCAATCAATCTTTTCATTGGCTTGAGAAGATTGTAGAATAAGGGCCATAACCATGACATGTTAGTTTAATATGTATGTGATGCATGTTAGTTTAGCTTGTATGTGATGCATGATTAGTTTAGCTTATATGTGATGTATGCTAATATGTATATGATACATGTTTATTTCTTAATAAGTCTAAACGATATGCCTACCAAAGTTGGTACTCACTACTTCCTCGATCATTTGTTATTGGGTTTGCCAAAGCAAAGCAATGCATTTTATCGTGGAGGGGTGCGAGTGGACAATCGTGATGTCCCGCTATCAGTCTTGGTTAATAATTAATTAAGTGTTTTCTTAATTGGTTAAGAAAGTAGAGCCATATATTAGCTTTGAACATAAGTGTTAACATTAGTTTTTTGTGATATCCGAACATCATCTTAGTCTTAGAAGTGGTCGTTGCTCCGATATACAAGAAGTCCCCTGTGCCTCGCCACACCGAAGTCAGTTTAGGAATAAACACTATTCTAATCTAAAACTTAACCAAAGCTATTAAAGAGTTACATCATATGTAATTGGCAAAAGATTGCCTACCTAATTATACTACGTCTTGGGATATTAGCCAAAGCTAACTCAAGACTAATTATGATGTGGATCTTTATCCCATATAAATTTATAGCTAAATAGTAGCTATGAGAATTTAGTGAGCCTCATTTAATTAAAGGCCTAATTAAATGATTTAGGTATGATACTTAACTTTGCATTTTAATGTTGTAGATCACCATGTCATCTAACACGACACACCCTCAACTTCATGATCCGTCTGAGAAGGACAAGCTCAATGGAGCAAACTTTCTTGATCGGTATAGGAACTTGAGGATTATCCTCAAGCAAGAACGCAAACTATATGTCCTAGAGCAAAGCACCCTGAAATACCCGCCTACTACCACTGTGAAAAGGATGCTTATAAGAAGCATCAAGATGACGATTAGATGTGTCATGCCTTATGCTTGCCACCATGAACTCGAGCTTCGTATAACATGAGAACATGGATGCCTATGATATGGTTGAGCATTTGAAACAACTATATCAAGGACAAGCTAGGCACGAGCGTTTTGAAGTGTCTAAGGCTCTTTTTGCATGCAAGATGCAAGAAGGAACACTGTAGGAACTCACGACTCAAAATGATTGGGTACGCGTTGAGAACCTCAAAGACTAGGTTTTCCATCGAGCCAAGAATTGGCAATCGATGTTATCCTCGCAATCGCGTTTAAGCATACAATCAATTCTCATGAATTATAACATGAATGAAATTGATAAACCTTTGCTCGAGATTCTCAAAGATGTTGAGAATCACAACCAAATCTCAAGAAGAAAGTTAGTAATGTACTAATGGTCAAGAAGGACAAAGGTGTTTAAAGGCAAGGGTAAGACCCAAGCCAAAGGCAAGGCCAATTCATCCACTTCAAAGGGTAAAGGTAAAGTACCTAAGGAAGGGACCGCTTCCATTGCGTGAGATCGACATCGGAAGCGGAACGCAAAGTCTACCTTGAGGAAGTAAAGAACAAGAGAAGTGGGACTTCGCCTGTATACACGTTATAGAAGTTAATCTATCTATTTCTTCTACATGGGTATTAGATACGGATGTGCATCTCACATTTGTACTAATGTGCGGGTGAGAAATAGTAGAATAATGGCAAAGGGTGAAGTGGACCTACAGTAGGCAATGGCGCAAAAGTTCCAGAGTCAGAGGAACATATTCTTTGTCTTTGCCTTTGGGCTTATCTTAGAACTAGAGGAGTGCTTCTATTAACCCGCATAAACAAAGAACATAATTTCTGAAAATAGTTTAGACAAGAAAAACTTTTAAAGCACAAATGTTGTTCCATTTATTTAAATGAAATGTTCTATTGTAATGCACCACTTATGAATGGTCTCTATGTTCTAGATTTAGATAACCCAATTATAACGTAATATCAAACGGTTCAAATCGAATGATTTGAACCGGACATATCTTCGCAATCGCCGCCTAGGTCACATAAATGAAAAACGCATATCCCAACTCCATAAAGATGGATTATTGGACTCATTTGATTTTGAATCATATGAGGTATGCGAGTCTTGTCTTTTAGGAAAGATGACTAAAACTCCATTTAGTGGACATGGCGAGAGAGCGACGGATTTGTTAGGACTCATACATACTGATGTATGTGGCCCTTTCAATGTCGAAGCCAGAGGAGGCTATAAGTACTTTATTACTTTCACTGATGATATGAGTAGATTTGGCTACTTATATTTGATGAGACATAAGTCAGAATCCTTTGAAAAGTTCAAAGCATTCAAGAATGAAGTACAAAACCAACTTGGTAAGCGTATCAAGCTACTTCGATCAGATCGAGGTGGTGAATACCTTAGTCAAGAGTTTCGTGATCACCTGGCTGAGTGTGGGATAATATCCCAACTCACTCCACCTGGAACACCACAATGGAATGGTGTATCTGAGAGGAGAAATCGTACTCTATTAGATATGGTACGATCAATGATGAGCCAGACTGATCTACCTACTTCCTTTTGGGTTTAGCTCTAGAGACAGCCGCTTTCACACTTAATCGCGTTCCATCAAAAGCCGTAGAAAAGACACCATATACGATATGGACTGGGAAGAGTCCCAAAATGTCTTTTATAAAGATTTGGGGTTGTGAAGCTTATGTAAGACGTCAAGTCTCAGATAAACTAGGACCCAAATCAGATAAGTGTTATTTTGTCGGATATCCCAAGGAAACTAAGGGATATTACTTTTACAATCCCACACTTGGCAAGTTGTTTGTTGCCAGAAATGCTGTCTTTCTAGAAAGAGAATTTATTTCTAGAAAAACTAGTGGGAGTAAAATTCATCTTGAAGAAGTTCAAGATGACGATAACACTAAGGCTTCGATGGAAAATGAACAGGAACCACAAAGTGTTGTGGATGAGGAAATTGTTGCCCAAAGAGTTATGGAACAAACACCTGTTCAAGTAGACCAACCTCTTCGTAGATCTGACAGGATCCGTCGTCAACCCGAGAGATATTCTTTTCTCTTGACTGACAATTGTGATGTATTGCTTGTCGATCTTGACGAGCCTACATCCTATCAAGAAGCTATGATGAGCCCAGATTCCGAGAAATGGCTAGAGGCCATGAGATCAGAAATGGAATCCATGTACACTAACCAAGTAAGGACCTTGGTAGATCCACCAAGGGTAAAACCCATTGGGTGTAAGTGGGTCTTTAAAGTAAAGACTGACATGGATGGTAATAAGCATACCTATAAAGGTAGATTGGTGGCGAAAGGATTCAAACAAATTCATGGTATTGACTATGATGAAACCTTTTCACTTGATGCTTAAATCCATTCGGATCATACTTGCTATTGCACCTACCACGATTATGAGATCCTGGCGGATGGATGTCAAAACCGCTTTTACGAATGGAAAGCTACTCGAGGATGTGTACATGACACGGCTGAGGGTTTTGAAGATCCAAAGCATCTGAAAGGTATGCAAACCGCAAAGGTCCATTTATGGACTAAAGCAAGCCTCTCCGGAATCTTCGATTCGATGATGCAATCAAAGAGTTTGGTTTCATCAAGAATGAAGATGAACCTTGTGTCTACAAGAGAAATAGTAGAACAAAGTTGTATTTCTTGTCTTGTATGTAGATGACATACTTCTCATCGGAAATGATATTCCCTCACTCCGATGCTGTGAAGATGTGGTTAGGGAATTGTTTCTCGATGAAGGACTTAGGTGAAGCCTATATTCTAGGCATCAAGATCTATAGAGATAGATCTAAAAGATTACTTGGCCTAAGTCGAGTACATACATTGATAAAGTGCTAGATCGTTTTGCTATGCAAAATTCCAAGAAAGGATTTCTGCCTTTATCACATGGTGTGAGTCTTTCGAAGACTCAATGTCCCTCTTCTAAGGAGGAGAGAGATCGCATGGATAAGATCCCTTATGCGTCTGCCATAGGGTCTATCATGTACGCCATGCTTTGTACTCGTCCTGACGTCTCGTATGCTTTGAGCATGACGAGTAGATACCAGTCAGATCCAGGTGAAAGTCACTGGATAGCAGTCAAAAATATTCTTAAGTACTTACGAAGAACAAAAGAATATTTCCTGATATTTGGAGGCAATGAGGAGCTAACTGTAAAGGGTTACAGTGATGCAAGCTTCCAAACAGACAAGGATGACTATAGATCGCAATCGGGGTACGTGTTTTGCCTGAATGGTGGAGCTGTGAGCTGGAAGAGTTCAAGCAGACACGATTCTTGATTCTACAGAAGAGTATATTGCGATCCGATGCAAAGGAGGTCATTTGGCTCCGCAAGTTCATCAGTGAACTTGGGGTAGTTCCTAGCATTGCAGATCCAATAGACCTCTATTGTGACAACAATGGGGCTATTGCACAGGCTAAGGAACCTCGATCACATCAGCGGACCAAACACATACTGCGGCGCTTCCATCTCATTCGAGAGATCATCGATAGAGGAGATGTGAGGATATGCAGAGTACCGACAGAAGCTAACATCGCAGATCCATTGACCAAGGCTTTGGCACAGAGGAAGCATGATGGTCACACTAGGTCACTAGGTATTAGATATCATAGTGATTGGTACTAGTGCTAGTGGAAGATTGTTAGTTAAAGCCCTAGAACCAATCATGTGATGGTTGAATAGGGAACATTTTGTATCATATTCTATAAAGGCAAAGGATTGGTTATTATATTTACATCTTGCTTGTGCCAACTAATTTAAATATAATAATGCCCTAGAAAAGTAGGTTCTTATCTACAGCACATCAATTGGCAGAATTGATTATGAGAGGCTGTAGAGAACACTTTCCTAAATGTTCCTAGTCGAGTATTAATATGCAAGGGCAATATTAATACATAAAGACTAGCATGTAGGTCAATTGATGACTTGATCTCACAAGTCATGGATATATGATATCAAGTTGACACATGGGTATATATTGGAGAATATATAGAATATCGCCATGAGAAAGTTTCATGGATCGTTATATGAGTGTCATAAACTTTCTCATGTGACTATTGGTATGAATAGTCCTTAGACCTGAAGTCACTATGGTTCCCTCATAAGGAGTTATGTACTTTGGTATCCAAACGTCACCCGTAATGAGGTGGACCATAAAGCGACATCGGGTATGTAACAAATTATGCGGAGGGATGTGAGTGATGTAGATGGGATCTATCCCTTCCATATGACGGAGTGATATCGGTGGGCCTTGATTGAGTAGAACTACTAAAACGCATGGCCATGCTCGAATGAGTCAATATGAGATATTGAGCTCATTTGTTTGAGTTAGTTTACTCGGGATCAAGAAACACATAGATTGATCGAGGATGACACGGTCTATGCCTCATTGATCAATCTGATATCAAGGATAGAAGGACACGGTCATATATTATAGTAGTCACGGAAAGGTTAGTCGGATCTTGACTTATCTCGTAACTTGGGTAGCAATGATGTATTGCTAGATGCCGCTCATTGCTTGTATATCTAAAAGAGTTTAGATCCACTGCCAACGTTATGAGAGCCTATAGGTTCACACACAAAGAGCATGATAATTAGAGGAATTAGAGTATTCTAGTTTGACTAGAATAATTTGGGAATAAGCTTAAGTACAAAATGGTTTTTGGACTTTAAGCTTAATGAGAATTTTAGCTAATTGATTTAATGAGATTAATTCAATATGTTACCTTATTGATTTAATAAGATTAATTCAATATGATAACATAAGCTTAATTGAATTAATAAGATTAATTCAACATGCATGAAAGCCACATAAGAATGCCACATAAGCATGCCACCTAAGCATCCACCTAAGCATCCACCTAAGCTAGATGAGGTGGAAGAAGACAAATTGGTTTTTGTCTCCTTAAGTGGCCGGCCAAACAAGGATATGTCTCAATGCAATGGATTGCATTGAATGTGTGGAGGTGAAAGGGTTTTTCCAACCCTATAAAAGACACCCTAAGTGGCCGGCCAAAGAGAGCATTTTGGCTTTTGTTGTTGGTGGAAGCTTTGGTTGTGTTAGTGGTGAGAAAGCTTGGTGGAAGCTTTGGTTGTGTGGGTTTGTGAGTGTAGGCTAGCAAGAAGAGGAGTCTTCTTCTTCCTTTCTCCTTTTCCCTCTCTTCCTCTCCTTTAGGGACTTCTCTAGCAAGAAGTAAAGGAGAGCTCTTCTAGTTTTCCTTTTGTGAGACAAGAGCGTGCTCGTGTGGATACGTATAGAGGCACGGACACTTGAACGTGCTAAAGATCCAACAAACCGAAAGGAAAAGCGGGATTAACAAGGGCACGCAACAAAGGTAATCCTCTCCTATAAGATAGGTTTGGTTTAGAGAAATTTATTTTATACGAGTTTGCTTTCGCATGGATCACTTGGAAGGGATCCTATTTTCCGTTGCGCATATGCCATTTGGCATAAAGAATTCCCTACAGACATGGCATTTGGTCAAGTCAAACTTGACCTTTCATCTTCCCTCTCAAGTCAAGTCAAACTTGACCTCTAATCTCCCTTGGTTGATCAAATCTAACCACTTGACTCAAGTTAATTTAATTTAATGAATCTCTATTCATTTAATTTAAATTGATTTGATGAATCAAATCTAAATTAGACTCATTCAACACTTGAATCAACTTGAGTCTAACTCAATTAGTCTAATTTGGATTACTCTTAATCCAATTTGGTTCATCCCATGAACCTAATCCTCATGGTTCATCATATGAACCTAATCTCCATCTAATTGCTCTTATGTGTGTGACCCTATAGGTTCTTGTAACGTTGGCAATGTCCCTAAACCAATTTAGGAACATAAGCAATGAGCGGTATCTAGCAACATATCATTGCTACCCAAGTTACAAGAATGTTGAGCTCCAACATCACCTTTGTGACTACTAATTGTGACTCTCACAATATGTGATAATGTCCCTCTATCCTTGACATCTAGATTGACCAATCGAGGCATAGACCGTGTCATCCTCGGTACAATCTAAATCTTGAACTCCAAGTAGACTCACTCTAATCAAATGAGCTCAATATCTCATATTGACTCATTTAGGCATCTTGAACTCCAAGTAGACTCACTCTAATCAAATGAGCTCAATATTTCATATTGACTCATTTGGGCATGGCCATGCACTTCGTGGTCTTACTCTATCAAGAATATCGATGTCACCCCCGTCATATAGGAGGGATAGATCCCATCTACATCATTCACATCCCTCCGCATAATTTGTTACATACCCAGTATTCGCCTTTATAGTCCACCCATTTACGGGTGACGTTTGACGAAGCCAAAGTATGCAACTCCTTATGTAGGGAACCATGGTGACTTCAGGTCTAAGGACTAATAGTCATACTAATAGCCACATGAGAAAGTATATGACACTCATATAACGATCCATGATACTTTCTCATGGCGGGTCATTCAGTATACATTCTCCAATGCATACCCATGTGTCAACTTGATATCTCATATCCATGACTTGTGAGATCAAGTCATCTTGTTGACCTACATGCTAGTCTCTACGCATTAACATTGTCTCTGAATGTTAATACTCGACTAGGAATGATTAAGAGTAGTGTTCTCTATATCATCTCATTATCGATTCAACCAATCGATTGATATAGATAAGAACCTACTACTCAAGGACATTATTATATTTAGTTATTTGGCACCAATGCAAGTAAATATAATAACCATGCCTTTATAAATAGGAATATGATACAATAAAGTCCATACAACAATCATCACATGATTGGCTCTAGGGCTTTCACTAACACATATCTTGTCCTATCATATTCTGTCTTCTACGATTACGGGAGGTAGGATGACCGCAAGGCTCATCCTTGATTCTCCTAGGTTTTTGATACGAAGGCTATCACCCTTTGTATCAACTATGCACAGTAGAATTAGAATCAAAACATAACCTTCATAAATATCAACAATACAAAATTGCAAAAATTGCAAAGGAGATGAATGACTATTTGAACTAACATGTCCGCAAACACAAGTTACTCCCTAATCCTAGAATCGAAGTATCTACTCCATAGACATGGAAGAATAAACACAAGACATCTTAGAAAACATAATTACAATGCAAGTAGAACAAGAAAATAAAGAAGGTACTTTTTGTGCTAGCCAATATGCATGTCTTGGTTGTTCTCCACAATGCCCGAGCATCGGGATGGATCTCCTAGCTGCTTCCTTCCTCCCCGTTGTGAGTCTCCGATGCTTTTTAGGGCACCGTCTTGCCGTCCTAGCCATCGGGCCTCCCTTTTAAGGTTTGGGTGTGGCTTCCTATTTATAGATGTGAAGCCGACTTTTCATAAATCCCACGAAAACCCTAATCGCATCAAATCTGATCAGCGCCACACGACCGTGTGGAATCCACATGGTCGACTGTGTGGGGTGCTAGAATTTCTGGCTTCAGGGGTTGGACACGACCATGTGAGATTCACACGGCCAGGCCGTGTCCTCTACCTCTGTACTGTTCGGTGAACACCTTCTTTTGCTCCGGAGCATGCCTGTGTTTTGGGAGAAACACGACCAGAGCATGCTCGCCTTCCTTTGGCTCCAAAAGTGTGTCGTTTTACTTCTAAAATGTCATCCTACATATAAAAATAGCAAGAGCAGATCTCCAAACTAGAAATAGGAAATGAATGGAAAATATGGAAAAAGATGCATGAAACACGTATGAAATGCAATGAGATGTGAGCTAAAACTACTCTTAAAACCCTATATGTTTTGCTCACATCATCGAGCAACTTCACTACGCACAGAGTGTCATCAATGATAATATAATAGGTTATGGATGATCCATTAAGCTTTCGAAATAGACAATCCCAAAAGATGATGGTGAATAGGTAGCCACAAATTCAATTATTTTCCACAAAGATAAATCTTCTTGAGTCTTCACAGTATTTACTTAAACGAGTAGTAAACTAGAGCCTGATTGTGACAGTGATGATGAGACCTAGCATTCACACTCTGCAAATCCTTTAATTAAACACTTGCCACCACCAGTTGCACAACAACCAACCACACAAGCAGCCCTAAAATGATCCTTCATTATAGCCCAACACTTTGAACCATACATTGCAACTAATTCAACACAACCATCTACCTTCCACATGCAACCAACCAAGTTGCAGAGAAAGCATAGGTGATGAATTTGATGCTCAATTGACCCTTATCTGAAGCAAGCTGGTGACTCTCCCTGCCTAGATTTCTATATTTACAGGATTCATGGTCGACGCAGTGTAACCAACTCCCGCAATAGCCATGGTAACAGTGCATATAACAATCAACTATGTTTTCACGACCGAGCTACTAGATCCCTTGACAAAGATCCATAGCATGACCAAGGTAATGACGAATGTCAGGATATTGTCGGAGATGGGGTTGAAGCTACTGTCACCTATAGCATTGGAGATTATGCTGAAGATGATGGTGGTGGTCACAAGGAAATATAGCATGGTTCCCTAGATCTGAAGCATAGTGGTGATGATGGACATGGTGACGTCGACAGTGGAAATGTAGAAGATCCAGAGGAAGGTGACAAGGGCATCTGACATGTTGGTGCAAATATTCTCCAATTATTAATATTTTGATGTTTGGACAATCATTTATAGTGAGGTAATATTTGTGATCTAATATTGATAGTGAGTGACAGGGATAAAGAAAGTTCAAGTATGAAGACTTGACAAGGAAAGTCCAAGGCAGAAGTCTTGGTAAGAAAAGTCCAAGAATGAGGACTTGGTGACATAAGTCCAAGTGTGTAGTTTCGACGATGTAAGTCCAAGTGGATCTTGGCAAGGAAGTCCAAGGATGGGTTTTTGGCAGCATAAAGTCTAAGTGCATAGTCTTGGCAACATAAGTCCAAATGAACCTTGGCAAAAAAAGACCCTAAAGCATGATGAAACCAAATGAAACTCTTGAAGGCAAGCATAAGGATGAAGGAGTCACAAACTCGGAGGGATCCTGAAGGAATGAGGCTGATGGAGAAGCTTGAAGGTATTAGTCTAGGCTTAGGGTTAAGTTTCAAGTATGTGAGACTCATACTTGAGGTGTATAAGTTGACTGGTTCTTGGACCAATTGACTGGTCTCGGGGGCTCGACACTCGAGGGGTCCAGAAGACTTGAGCAGTCGATTGGGGATATGACTTACTCAACTGATAAGTAGTTGACTAATGGTCGACTGCTGAACTGTGCTCTAGCAGTCAACTGGTGGTTGGCACCAGTCGACTTTCCACTATTAGTCGACTATTGGAATTGAGCAGTTGACTAGAATTAAGTGGACAAGAAACATAAGGTTTCGTAGTTGACTATTAGCTTGGGCAGTCAACTACTGGTATGAGCAGTCAACTGACCAAGTGGTCATTGGGTGGTGACGATCATGATAAGGGTTTGTCAGAAGTCGTTGGATCCAGTCAATAGTAGCACCTATCAACTGTTGGTATGCAGCAGTCGACTAGTGAAGTCCTCGACAGACAAAAATGGACAGGAGCCTGAAACTCAATAAAGGGGAGGCCTTGGGAGCTTGAGGAGGCTAGTAACACATGAATTCTCTCATCCTAAGCTCACAAGGCCTTCTCCTAAGTTTCCAAGTGTTTCATCTCTTCTTCCTAAGCTCATCATTCATCATATTGTAAGAAGAAGAGTGTGCTTTGTAAAGAAAGTTTCTCCACTTTGGTGTGCTCATCAAAAGGAGAGTTTTTTATTGAATGCTTGCAAAGAGTGATCAACCTCAAGGATTGCCATGAAGTAGGAGCTTGATCTCTGTACCATGTTACATCCATTGTGTTAGAGTTGTTCTTATTTCTTTTCATTTTCGATTGTATTTTGTTTTTCTTCTGCTAACTTCTCTTGTAGAAATCAAAAGAAAGGCTATTCACCCCCCTAGCCATCCAAAGGATCCCCAACACGACACGACTGCCTTAATCGTGCCCCTCGCCTCTGCCCCTTCTCTTGCGATGTCGCCAAGATTGAAACCCTTGGAGAGACGGAATGAACGAAGAGGAAAGCCATTAAAGGAGGAACCTAGGGGGTCCTCCCCGACGAAGAAGGTAGCGGAGGTGGATCAAAGTCTTCCCCTTCTCCTAAACCCTAAATATGCTTTTATTCTTTCTTAAATGGGTTGGGCCCTTGCTTCCAATCCATGAGCCAATATTTCTCCCATATCATAAGTAACTCCCCTAAATAGTCGAACAAGTCACTCTGATGAGTCTAACTTCAACTTTATCACTCCGTCACCTAAATTCAGATCATATATCTGCTCCTTGTTACTCTATCTAGGGACATCATACTTATCCATAATGTCGTGTCTGCCATATAGTAAGAGGGTCAGCTTGAGGGCTTATGAACTTCTTCAGCCGAATAAGGAGGTCGACACGAGGTCTTATGAACTACCTTAGCTGAATGAAGAAAATGTTGGTTTGAGGGCTTACGAATAGCCGCGGTCGGATAAGAGAATACTTGGAGCGAGAGCATATGATTGCCTCAGATGAATATAATAAGATGACTGACTCGAGGGTTTACAAATGGCCTCAGTCGGATAAATAGAAAGTCAACACGAGCACTTATGATATGCCTCGGCCGAATAGATAGAAAGTCGACATGAGGGCTTATGAACTGCCTCGGTTGAATAAGGAAGAAGATCGGCCGAGGGCTTATGATCTACCTAAGTCAAATAGGGAAGAAGGTCAGTCGAGGGCTTACGATCTTCCTCGGCCGAATAGATAGAAGGTCGGCACGAGGGCTTATGATATGCTTCAGTCGAATAGATAAAAAGTTGATATGAGGGCTTACGATCTGCCTCGGCCGAGTAAGGAGGTAGTGTTGGTGCAATCGGCCCAGGTCACGATTGACCAGGACTCGAGTTTTGACTCGAGTGATGTTTTGATGTTTCGACAAAAACATATGACAATGTAATTGTCATGGGAAAGTCCAAGTCTTGATTACTTGGCATGAAAAGTTCAAGTGGGACACTTGGCACATGAAAAGTCCAAGCATGGGTTTTGGCAATGTAAAAGTCCAACATGAGTTGGCAAGAGAAAGTCCAAGCATGGTCTTGGCATTTGAGAAGTCCAACATGGGTTGGCAAGGGAAAAGTCCAAGCATGGGTCTTGGCAATGTAAAAGTCCAACATGGGTTGGCAAGGGAAAGTCCAAGCTTGAGTCTTGGCATGAGAAGTCCAAGGGGTTTGATATTGGCTGCGTAAAGTCCAAGCGGGAGTCTTGGCAGCATAAGTCCAATGGTTGACGGCGTAAAGTCCAAGCGGAGTCTTGGCGGCGTAAGTCCAATGTGCCTTGGCGGTGTAGACACCGTTAGCATGACATAGCCGACGGAAGCACCTAGAGGCTAGCGCGATGGATGAACAAGTCATGGATGACTTGGAGGGATCCGAGAGGTGTGAGGCTGATGGAGGTGGCTAGAAGGCTTATGTCTAGGCTAAGGGTGGTCTAGCAAGTATGGGGGCACCATACTTGGGTTAAAACCTCATTTTTGAGGTTGGCAGTCGACTGGAATTATGGCCGGTTCGACTGCCGTGAGTCGACTTGAGTTTGACTGCCAGTTTAGAGCTGGAAATGCTCGCATGATCGCTCATGAAGCGACCGATCGCTGGCGTCGAATGACTACCGACCCAATGTCGAGCACGAATCGCTCCGTAGCCGACCGCCTCGGTTACGCGCGCGATGATCGCCAAGAGTCCCGTTGGAACTTTTCCGACGTGGATTGAGCCATTGTCTCACGACAATAGTGGCATCAGTCGACTGGTGACTTATGGCAGTCGACTGATAGGCGGAAATCCAGCCCGATGCAGGTCAAAAAGAGGAGCTCGTGGAGGATTTCATTATCAGTTCTTAAGGGTTTTCTTGGGCGATTTGAAGGGGAATTGTTGGTGCTCTTCCAGTCCTTCAAGGCTAGTCCAAGGCAACCAAAGATCAAGCAACCAAAGTGCTCTTGTAAAGTAGTTTTCTTTACTTGCATTATATTTCATTGTTATAATTGCTTGTATCTATTTCTTATTGTTGTAAGAATAGTTTGTAAGAGGTTTCTCCACCTCCGACTTGTGTCGAGAAGGAGTATTTGTGGTTAATGATTGCATTGACATCACTAGAGCTCTTTAGAGCTCGATCCATGGAGTAGGAACCGGTTTGGTTCCGAACCACGTTATATCCTTGCGTTTGTGTGTTTGTGTTTTCGTTATTGCTTTATTATCTTTGTTTCCGCTGCACTAACGAAAATTGTAGACACGAACATGCGAGCAAATTCCATCTACGAATAATCAAACGTTATTCACCCCCCTCTAGCGGGCGTCAAATTTCCAACAAGTGGTATCAGAGCAAGGTTTCTCTTCAAATGATTAACAACCGGGAGCAAGACGCTAGAGGGGGAAAAAAATGGAAGTCCTCCAAGATCAATTAGGTTGGGACATCAACACACCGGTGCCCTACACCCTATACGGACGAGAAGGATTCAATTCTTGGAAGGGAAGAATTGAGGATTTTATTATGATGAGAGACTTTGAGGAATGGTCCATTTTGATGGATGGATTTGAATATCCAAGAGGACCAAGAGGTGGATTCCTCAAAAAGAAGAGATGGACTGAAGAGCAAGTTCAAGCATCCGAGAAAAATGATAAGGTAATAAAATTTTTAATTGATTTAATGCCTAACAATATCTTGTGTATGTTAGGTAATTATGTAAATGCTAAAGAGTTATGGAGCCAAGTGGCAAAGCTCCATGAAAACTTATCATCGATCCAAGAAGAAGAAGAAGAAGAGGAGTGCTCACCCTCTCAAGCTCAAGCAAGCACATACCCATCTAAAGAGCTTGAGGAGTCAGAAGTTGATAGGGAGTCGACTTCTGGATCAGAGAAAGAAGAGGTGGAAGAGGTGGAAGAAGCATCCACCTCAAGGATTGAGGGGGAGGAGAGAACTTCCACACCGGAGCCGGAACCAATTCAAGAAGAAGCCTCAATCTCCGGGAGGAATGAAGAATCCACTCTGGCACCCACCACAAATACCCTAGGTAACCCAAGCAATTTAGGTTTAAATAAAAATCACATAACTTTCTTTGAGTGTAGGGAAAGTGGGCATTACAAGAGCAAATGCCCAAAGAGAGTAAGAAAAGCTCCTCCGGCGTCCAAAAGTCAACAAAAGTCAAAGGATGCCGGTGCCTCAAGTCAAAAGAGCAAGGAGCATATCATATGCTTCAAGTGCAACTCAAAGGGACATTACCGGAGTCAATGTCCTAGGGGGAGGAAGAAGACCCAAGAAGGAGCTACACATGTAAGGGAAGCCTCGAAGGCAAACCCTAGGGTAACCTCTAATCTTGCACCTTCAAAATTTCAAAGTCTAAAGCATGCTAGGAGTTTTAATTCTCTTGCTATTATACATGAAGAGCATGCTAGAAATAATAGATATATTTGTTTAGGTGCTAAGAGTGTCCACTTAGGAAATAAGAAGAAATTTGAGACTAATGTCTCTAAAAATATTTTACCTAGGGAATCTATCAAGAAAATAGGAGAACACCTAGGTTTCAATCCCAAATGGACTAGGCATATGCCTAGGAAGTCCAATTCCCAAGATTTAAATCAAAATTCTAAAATTGGACAATTAGAAAAGGAAAATCAAGTCTTGAGGTCAATGCTTGAAAAACTTGAAAAGACCCTTAATAAGATACAAAATCAATTTAAAGGGTCTAGTGGTCAAAATCAAGGGTCCAAAAGTCAAAGTCAACACCTAGGACCTAAGAGTCAAAAGTCAACCAAGGGCAAGCAAGGTTTGGGTCACAAACCTAAGCCTAAGGTAGCTTACCATAGTGTTCCATTTGATTATGGGAAGAAAACTAGGTCTAGGAAGACCAAGGTCAATAGGGAAGTCATCCCTAGAGTTGACCAAAGGGTGTGCCTAGTGGCTAGGGTTTCTAGGAAACCTAGGGTGACCACTAAGAAGGTTGCAAGGGGAGTTACCCCTAGAGTCAACCTAGGTAAGACCCAAATGACCAAGGCTAACAAGCCTAGGAGGGTCATTAGGAAGGTATCTAGGGAGGTTATCCCTAAGGAATACCTAATTAACCCTAGGAGCTCAAATCGGTTTTGGATTCCTAAGAGCGTGATTGATTCACGCTAGATGGGTTTAGGGTGTGCCAACCTTGATTGGATGGGTAGTTAACTCAACCATGGTAAAGGTGACACTTTAGGATATTTTCAAGGTTATGGTTACCTTGGAAATAAATTTGAATCAATATCCTAAAAGATTTTAGGATGTGCCAATGCACTTTTGAAATTAAGAAAAATCAATTAAATTGGCACAATTTAGGTTTAGAGGTTAGTGTGTCATTTTGGGTTTTTGGCACACTAGGGAGATTAGGTTAATATGACAAAATATGATTAATCCTAACAAATGGCAATTAATATTAAAATTTAGGTATTATTATACCTATATATTTTATATGTCATGCTTTGTTTGCCATATAACATGTCATGACATCATGCTTACTTTTAATCATTTTATATGTCATGTTTGTTGGTGCAATCGGCCCAGCAGTACCTTGATGGTATTTTGGTAATAGACAAAACTCATGACATGGGATTGTCATGGGAAAGTCCAACATGGTGTTGGCATGGAAAATCCAAGCATGGAGCTTGGTGTGGGAAAGTCCAACATGGGATTGGCATGGGAAATCCAAAGCATTGCGAAGCCGTGCGCTTGGTGCTTGGTGAGAAATGCATTGCAAAGCCGTGCGCTTGGTGCATATGGGAAGTCTTAAGGACTTGGTAAGTTCACTAGGCTCGGGGTCCTTGAGTCGGTGAAGGATGGCATTGCGAAGCCGTGCGCTTGGTGCATCCGAGGGACCACCGGACGGGGAGCGAATGGAGTGAGCCCAAAGGGAAGCATACTTCTAGGGTATGAGACACGAATGATGGCGTTGCGAAGCCGTGCACTTGGCGCATCCGAGGGACGTAGGCCGAGGGAAGAGAGCTTCGATGGGGAACTCCATGAGGGATAAGGTGGACTTGGCCAAGTGGCTAAGACTGAGTGTCGGAGGCTCAAACTTGATGTTTGAGGGTTTACCTGACGGTCGGATGCTCAAACAACTTGATGTTTGAGGTTTTTCCCGACGTTAGTCGACTGGCATAGGTGTCGGTTCGACTGGTCCAAATCGACTAGGGTTCGACTGGTGTAAGACTAGGGTTTTGTGCTTGGCGCGATCGCTATGGATCGGCAATGATCGATGTCGGCAATGATCAATGTCGAGGATGGTAGTCGATCGATGGGAGTGTCGCGAGCATAGACGCTCCGTAGTCGCGAATGACTATTAGGTCACGATCGTGATGGGCATCATCGGTGGTAGGTGATCCGTTGGAACTTGCCTGACGTGGATCTGGCCCTTGTGAGACAACGACTACGAGGCAATGATCGGGGCCTTTGGCGATCAAGCGCTAGCGCAAAAAACATTTCGACGAGGTTATAAAAGGAGCTCGAGATGGAGGTTTTTGCGATGGTTTTTGTGGAGCTATTGGAGGGGAATTGCTGCTGCATTCCAGTCCTTCAAGAGCCAATCAAAGCAAGCAACAAGCAAAGCGATCAAAGCAATCGGTGAAAGTTTTCTTGTGTATTGTATTTGTGTATTTGCTTGTATTTCTATATTACATTGTAATTGCTTGTGAGAGGTTTCTCCACCTCCGACGTGTTGTCGAGAAGGAGTGTTATAGTTAGTGTCATGCGCATAACTAGAGCTTAGTGAGCTCGCCTGTGGAGTAGGAATCATTCGGTTCCGAATCATGTATATCTTGTGTTGTGTGATTGTGTATTGTTGTTAGTTTCATTATTATTGTTATTCCGCTGCGCTAACGACAATCGTAGACAAGCAACGCAAGAAGAACCAGTAAATTCCGACATCCATCGTAAGAGGGCTATTCACCTCCCTCTAGCCGGTCGTACCGATCCCCTACAAGTGGTATCAGAGCCGAGGTCGCTCTTCAAGGACTAACTGCCGCGAGAGCACTACAAGATGGTCGGCTACAACCTTCAACCACCCAAATTCGAAGGAGACCTTCTATGGTGGAGAAGAAAAATGGAGGTATACCTAGAAACCGATTTTGATTTTATGATTATTATAGAAAATGGTTTTGAGATGCCTAGGGATAAAAACAACAAGCAAATTGAGAAGTCAAGGTGGACCCAAGACCAAATTAAGAACTTCAAGACAAATCTCGAGGTAATCAAGTTGATTAGTGATTTGTTACCTAACACTATTTGGTCTAGATTGGGTGATTATAGGGATGCAAGGGAATTATGGAATAAGGTAATAAAATTTCAAGAAAATTCTCAATCGGCACAAGTAGAGGAGAATGCCGAAGAAGAAATCCCATCCACATTTGAAGATGTTGATGACTTGGTGGAGACCTCCACCTCTAGCGTTGAGGGGGAGGAAAGGATCTCAATTCCGGAGCAAGATCAAAATGAAGCTTCTACCTCCGGAAGAAGTTACGAGGCCTCCACCAACTCCCTAGGTAACTCAAGTGTTGTTATTTTAAATAAAAAACACATAATATGCTTTGAGTGTAGGGAGAAAGGGCATTACAAAAGCAAATACCCTAAATTGGCTAAGAAGAAGGCATCGACACCAAAAGTCAACCCAAAGTCAAACGATGCCGGTGTTCCCAAAATCAAGAGCAAAGAGCACATTGTGTGCTTCAAATGCAATCAAAAGGGACACTACCGAAGTCAATGCCCTAGGGGGAGGAAGAAAGGGCAAGAAGGTGCAACTCATGTAGGGGGAGCTTCCCAAGCTAACCCTAAGGTATATTTAAATAATACACCTTTAATTCCTAAAGTCAAAAAGCATGCTAAAAATTATTTTAGCTCTCTTGCCATTATCAATGAAAAGCATGCTAAGAGAAATAATAAGGTGTATTGCTTAGGTGCCAAGCATGTTCATATGACTAAAGACAAACCTAGGACTCATAATTCTAGAAATATCTTGCCTAGGGAGTCAATTAGGAGAGTAGAAGAAAATTTGGGTATTAATCCCAAAAAGTCTAGGCACATGCCTAAGAAGAAGAGGCCTTCCCAAAAACCTAATGAAAATTCAAAAATGGGAAAATTAGAGCTAGAGAACCAAGTCTTGAGGTCAAGACTTGAGAGAATGGAGAAAGCCCTTAGAATCATAGAAAATTCAATTCTAGGGTCAAATGCCCAAAAGTCAAGACCTAAGGTTCAAAAACGGTCTAAGGGCAAGGAAGGTTTGGGTCACAAACCTAAGCCCAAGAAGACTTATCAAAATGTTCCATTTAATTATGGAACTATTTCTAGGTCTAGGAAAACCAAGGCTAATAGGGAAGTCATCCCTAAGTATAGCCATGGTATGTGTTTAGTGGCTAACACCTCAAAGAAATCAAATGTAGCCACTAAGAAGGTCAATGGAGGAGTCACCTCTAGAGTTGACCTAGGAAAGACCCAAAAGACTATGGCTTCAAAGCCTAAAAGGGTCATTAAGAAGGTATCTAGGGAAGTTATCCCTAGGGAATACCTTGTTAACCCAAGGAGCTCCAATAGATATTGGGTTCCTAAGAGCGTGATTGATTCACGCTAAGTGGGTTAGGGTGTGTCAACCCTAAGTGGATGGGTGGTTAACCTAGCCATTGTGAGTTGACACATTAGGGTGTGCCAATATGGTTTGAGAAGTTAAAAATGATTTAAATTTGCACAATTAGGTCTTAGAGGTATTGGTGTGCCATTTTGGGTTTTTGGCACACTAGGGAAATGAATGGCATTAAGACAAAATGAATTTAATTCCTAGAAATGACAAATTAATTTTAACACTTAGGTATTCTATACCTTAGTATATTTTACTTGTCATGCTTTATTTGCCTTGCCATGTCATGACATCATTCTCATTTTCATCTATAAAAATGTCATGATCATGTTTAGATTTATGTTTAGATGTCATGTATGCTTAAGTTTCATTCACATGCCATGACATCATGATATTGGCATATGTTTTTATCTATATCATATCTATGCCATAATCATATCATGCATGAATTAAAATGGAGTTAAGGACTATGACATAATTTGAAAGGAATCAAATAATATTGCCTTAGAAATATGCATGAGAACATAAAGAAAACAAAACCCACATCTCACTAAAAACTTGACTTGTATATGTTTTACACATCTAGATATTGGCGAGATGTTTAGGAAAAAAAAATTAAAGGTTTTGAAAACTTTTTGAAAAACCTTGGTGAAGCCTATCTTTTGATAGCTATCACCATTGAATGGGATGATACAAAGAGGGCTCTTTATTGAAGCTTTTCTTAAACTTTGGACTTTGTATCAATCTCCTAATTTAATGGGTAAAATAATTTTCAACATTTTCACCCATAGTGTTTAGGATAAGTATTATACGTATGCATTTTCAAGATTTTTAAAATTACGTATATTTACTTATGGATTTCGAAAATCCATTTTTTCAAATCAAAATCTGTAGAATCTGATTATCGATCGTCAGAATGGCCGGTCGATGTAAGTCCAATGATCGCTATCCGATGGAGTCGAAGGCCCATGTTTAGCCATGTTTTGGTCCCCTAACCCTAGGATATGCTTGGGAGAGCATTAGAAAGGGTGGAAATCCATTGGATATGGATTAGGAGTTGGGTTGAGGGTGAGTATCAATTTTAAGGTGGAAGAGAGTTCATTGTTGAACTTTGCCTTAATTTTGATTTGGTTAATATTCCTATTGGCTTAGGGACTCTCTAAGGACATTGTTGGTGCAATGGTCAAGGGGGAGCAAGCCTCTAGGGAGAGGTATCCATCTTGGAAAGATGGATGTGTATTTCCTCATGGGAGGAAAATTGGGTTGCCTCTCTTTAAGTGATATGGGATCACTAGAAAGATTGTAGGCATATGTTCCTCCAAGGGAGAGATTGTAAGATCTCATTGGGATATGAGACATTCATACCCTTGGGGAGAACCTTTTTGATGTAATGTCAAAAAGGGGGAGAAGTTACCAAGTTACCAATTAGGGTTCGTTGGAATTCTCATTGGGATATGAGAATTGCCAATATGGGAGAATTGGTAGACTTGAGATGGTAGTTTTGTCAATCATCAAAAAGGGAGAGATTGTTGGTGCAATCGGCCCAGCAGTACCTTGATGGTATTTTGATAATAGACAAAACTCATGACATGGGATTGTCATGGAAAAGTCCAACATGGTATTGGCATGGAAAATCCAAGCATGGAGCTTGGTGTGGGAAAGTCCAACATGGGGTTGGCATTGGAAATCCAAAATATTGCGAAGTCGTGCGCTTGGTGCTTGGTGAGAAATGCATTGCGAAGCCGTGCGCTTGGTGCATATGGGAAGTCTTAAGGACTTGGTAAGTTCACTAGGCTCGGGGTCCTTGAGTCGGTGAAGGATGGCATTGCGAAGCCGTGCTCTTGGTGCATCCGAGGGACCGCTGGACGGGGAGCGAATGGAGTGAGCCCAAAGGGAGCATACTTCTAGGGTATGAGACGCAAAGGATGGTGTTGCGAAGCCGTGCGCTTGGCGTATCCGAGGGACGTAGGCCGAGGGAAGAGAGCTTCGGTGGGGAACTCCATGAGGGATAAGGTGGACTTGGCCAAGTGGCTAAGACTGAGTGTCGGAGGCTCAAACTTGATGTTTGAGGGTTTACCCGACGGTCGGATGCTCAAACAACTTGGTGTTTGAGGTTTTGCCCGACGTCAGTCGACTAACATAGGTGCCGGTTCGACTGGTCCAAGTCGACTAGGGTTCGACTGGTGTAAGACTAGGGTTTTGTGCTTGGCGATCGCCATGGAGCGATTGGCGATCGACAACGATGTCGAGGGATGGCGATCGGTGATGGGAGTGTCGCGAGCAGAGCGCTCCGTAGCCGATCTGCGATCGACTACTGAGTCACCTGATCGATGGGTATCATCGATCGTAGGTGATCCGTTGGAACTTGTCTGACGTGGATCTGGCCGTTGTGAGACAACGGCTACAGGGGAAGTCGACTGGGGCCTTTTGGCAGTCGACTGCTAGGCGCGAAAACAACTCGATACAGGTTATAAAAGGAGCTCGAGATGGAGGTTTTTGCGATGGTTTTTGTGGAGCTATTGGAGGGGAATTGCTGCTGAATTCTAGTCCTTCAAGAGCCAATCAAAGCAAGCAACAAGCAAAGCGATCAAAGAAATCGGTGAAAGTTTTCTTGTGTATTGTATTTGTGTATTTGCTTGTATTTCTATATTACATTGTAATTGCTTGTGAGAGGTTTCTCCACCTCCGACGTGTTGTCGAGAAGGAGTGTTATAGTTAGTGTTGTGTGCATAACTAGAGCTCGGTGAGCTCGCCCGTGGAGTAGGAACCATTCGGTTCCGAACCACGTATATCTTGTGTTGTGTGATTGTGTATTGTTGTTAGTTTCATTATTATTGTTATTCCGCTGCGCTAACGACAATCGTAGACAAGCAACGCAAGAAGAACCAGTAAATTCTGACATCCATCGTAAGAGGGCTATTCACCCCCCTCTAGCCGGCCGTACCGATCCCCTACAATGTTCATGTTTTAGGATTAAGATTTTAAATGTCATGTGTTTTTAGATTTCATCTTATGCCATGACATCATGATTATGAGCATATGCTTATTTATATCATCATTAATGTCATAATCATTCATGCATTTAAGAAAAATTTCGATTGAAATTGATTTAAGGACTATGACATGACTTGAAGTCCCATTTATAAGGGAATCAAGTAGGGTTGCCTTAGAGAATGCATGAAACCCTAGATTAGGATGAACAAAACCCACATCTCACATTAAATTGACATGTATGTGTATTTTATACACCTTAGATACATGTGAGATGCTAGGATATGAGTTAAGTTCAAGGTGCATAGTTTTTGCATCTAGATGAACTAAAACTCATCTAATTTCAAATGTGGATCATTGGGAGAGCATGTGTACAAGTCATGTACATAGAGCCCATGGAATATGATCCAAAATAAGGTTTTGAAAACATTTTAAAATCATTTTGAAAAACCTTGGTGAAGTCTATCTTTTGATAGCAATCACCATTGATAGAGTTGATACAAAATAGGGCCAAAACATTGAAAATTTCAATGGTTTTGAGTTTTGTATCAAACTCACTAGTTTATGGGTAAAATAATTTTCAAATATTTTTTACCCATTGTATTGACTATAAGTAATATACGTATCAAATTTTATGATTTTTCAAATTATGTAGAATTACTTATGCTTTTCAAAATCTCGATTCGATAAATTGAAATTGAAATTTCGCTATCGATCGCCCTTAGTGGCGATCGATCGATATGGAGTGTGATCGTGATTCTTGTCGAGTCATTGTCAGGTCTGATTTCAGGAAAACAAGATTGTTTATCCCGTGTTCAACCATTGTAAAGGTCCCTAATCTCTCCTAACCCTAGGATATGCTTTGGGAAGCATTATAAAGGGTGAAAATCCATTGGATATGGATTAGGAGATGTGTTAGGTCAAAGTATCAAATTTAGGGTGAGTGAAAGTTCTATGTTGAACTTAGAACCTTAATTTTGATGGTTTAGAGTTCCTATTGGCTTAGGGGCTTCCCAAGGACATTGTTGGTGCAATGGTCAAGGGGGAGCAAGCCTTTAGGGGGAGTTATCCATCTTGGGATGATGAATGTGTTTTTCTCCTTGAAGAGGAGAAGTTATTGGGAGAGTATTATCAATTGGGAAAATTGATGGGTTTTTGATACCCAATTTGGAAATTGGGAGAGAGTATAGGATTGCCTCTCTTGAGTGATATGTGAATTATCATTAGGAAGATGGTAGACATCCTAAGTATTTATTTTTGGATCAAGGGGGAGATTGTAAGATCTCATTGGGACATGAGACATTGACCTCCTTGGAGAGAAAACCTTTTTGATGTTAGTCAAAAAGGGAGAGAATGTTTGGGGGAGAACATTTAGAGAGTGTTTACCAATTTGGGATAATTGGTAAGGGATTTGAGTTAGTGGTCTAACTCAAATGATTTGTTTGGTTTTTGTCAAACATCAAAAAGGGGGAGATTGTTGGTGCAATCGGCCCAGGTCACGATTGACCAGGACTCGAGTTTTGACTCGAGTGATGTTTTGATGTTTCGACAAAAACATATGACAATGTAATTGTCATGGGAAAGTACAAGTCTTGAGTACTTGGCATGAAAAGTCCAAGTGGGACACTTGGCACATGAAAAGTCCAAGCATGGGTCTTGGCAATGTAAAAGTCCAACATGGGTTGGCAAGGGAAAGTCCAAGCATGGTCTTGGCATTTGAGAAGTCCAACATGGGTTAGCAAGGGAAAAGTCCAAGCATGGGTCTTGGCAATGTAAAAGTCACCCATGGGTTGGCAAGGGAAAGTCCAAGCTTGAGTCTTGGCATGAGAAGTCCAAGGGGTTTGATATTGGCTGCGTAAAGTCCAAGCGGGAGTCTTGGCAGCATAAGTCCAATGGTTGGCGGCGTAAAGTCCAAGCGGAGTCTTGGCGGCGTAAGTCCAATGTGCCTTGGCGGTGTAGACACCGTTAGCATGACATAGCCGACGGAAGCACCTAGAGGCTAGCGCGATGGATGAACAAGTCATGGATGACTTGGAGGGATCCGAGAGGCGTGAGGCTGATAGAGGTGGCTAGAAGGCTTAGGTGTAGGCTAAGGGTGCTCTAGCAAGTATGGGGGCACCATACTTGGGTTAAAACCTCATTTTTGAGGTTGGCAGTCGACTGGAATTATGGCCGGTTCGACTGTCGTGAGTCGACTTGAGTTCGACTGCAAGTTTAGAGCTGGAAATGCTCTGCGCGATCGCTCATTGGAAGCGAGACGGTCGATTGCCAAGGGTCAATGATCATTGCCGACAATGTCGAAACGCGAGCGCTCCGTAAGCCGGAGCGGTCGATTCTGGTGTGCCGATCGCCAAGAGTCCCGTTGGAACTTGTCCGACGTGGATTGAGCCGTTGTCTCACGACAACAGTGGCATCAGTCGACTGGTGACTTATGGCAGTCGACTGATAGGCGGAAATCCAGCCCGATGCAGGTCAAAAAGAGGAGCTCGTGGAAGATTTCATTATCAGTTCTTAAGGGTTTTCTTGGGCGATTTGAAGGGGAATTGTTGGTGCTCTTCTAGTCCTTCAAGGCTAGTCCAAGGCAACCAAAGATCAAGCAACCAAAGTGCTCTTGTAAAGTAGTTTTCTTTACTTGCATTATATTTCATTGTTGTAATTGCTTGTATCTATTTCTTATTGTTGTAAGAATAGTTTGTAAGAGGTTTCTCCACCTCCGACTTGTGTCGAGAAGGAGTATTTGTGGTTAGTGATTGCATTGGCATCGCTAGAGCTCTTTAGAGCTCGATCCATGGAGTAGGAATCGGTTCGGTTCTGAACCGCGTTATATCCTTGCGTTTGTGTGTTTGTGTTTTCGTTATTGCTTTATTATCTTTGTTTCCGCTGCGCTAACGAAAATTGTAGACACAAACACGCGAGCAAATTCCATCTACGAACGATCAAACGCTATTCACGCCCCTCTAGAAGGCGTCAAATTTCCAACAGGTCGGCGTGAGGTCTTATGATTTGTCTCGATCGAATAGAAAGAAGGTCGACACGAGAACTTACGAACCATCTCGACCGATCGAGCAGCACCTCTACCACTCGGCTTCTCACCTGTCCGAAGGAAAAAATCACACTTCACATATCTTTGCTTCTCACTTGACAAAAAGAATACCACAACACTTTATATGCCTCCACTTCTCACCCATCGGGAATAACACATCGTATAACTCCACTGCTCACCTGTTGAGAGTGATAAACAATGCTTCATATGACTCCATTGCTCGCTTGTCGGAAGTGAAAAACAACGCTTCGTATGACTCAACTGCTCTCCTATAGGGAGTGAAAAACAACACTTCATATAACTCCATTGCTCACCTACTAGGAGTGAAAAACAATGCTTTGTATGACTGACTCCACTGCTCACCTATCAAGAATGAAAAATAATGCTTCGTATGGCTCTGCTCGCCTACCAGGAGAGAAAAATAACACTTCATATGACTCCGCTGCTCGCCTTAAGTAGGATCCCTAAATCCCGAATGAATAAAAT
Organism: Wurfbainia villosa; assembly: GCA_025175895.1. Lineage (NCBI taxonomy): Eukaryota > Viridiplantae > Streptophyta > Magnoliopsida > Zingiberales > Zingiberaceae > Wurfbainia > Wurfbainia villosa. The sequence goes on from CM045997.1 coordinate 40,256,220, forward strand.
AATACTCGCTTCATAACACTTAGCCTAAATAGAATAAGAGATGACCTAAAGCACCTCGACTGAATAACATAATATCCATTTTAGAACACCTCGAATGAATAATATAATGTCCAATTCAGAGCGCCTCGACGGAATGAAATAATACCTACTCCAGCTCAGTTAAACTGAATAAAATATCAACTGACCTAGAGCGGCTTGGCTTGGACCAATTTAGAATAAGGAAATAAAATAATAATCAGTTGGAATGCCTCGGGTGGACTGAATAAAATAATACCTATTAGGAATGTTGCGCCCGCTAGAGGGGGGGTGAATAGCATCGGCGTTGCTTAATGGAATTCGTTCGATCATGCTTACTACAAATGATTAGTGCGCAACGGAAATAAAACAATAATGAAATACAAACACTCAAACACAATCAAATAATGTGGTTCGGAACCGAATGGTTCCTACTCCACGGATTAGGCTCTAAAATCCCTAGCAATGCAAACACGCACTACTAATCACAAATACTCCTTCTCGGAACAATCCGGAGGTGGAGAAACCTCGTACAAATGATCTTACAACAGTAAGAAACAAATACAAGCAATTACAATAATGAAATACACTATAAGTAAAGGAAAAAACACTTTACAATTGCTCTTTTGATTGCTTGCTTTGTGGTTGCGTGAATTGCACTTGGAGACTCTAATTTGCAGCAGCAAATCACCCCAAAACTCCTCAAGAACCAATGCTCAATCCTTCTCTCCGTTCTCCTTTTAAACCTGCAACTCGGGCTGAATTTCTCCAATCAGTCGACTGCTACCACTGTTGTCGTGAGAGAATGGCTAGATCCACGCTGGAAAAATCCAATGGATACACCATCAGTCGACTAACCTTACACATCAGTCGACTGATGTCTCAATCAGTCGAGTGGTCGACGCGATCACTCGACTCGAGAACCTTCTGTGCCCAAGATCCCCGCCATCACCGATCGATCACCGGATCGGTCATCGCTCAGCAGCAATGACCACCTCCGCAATGACTTCTAGGGAACTTCCTACAGTTAAACCCTAGTTGACTCACACCAGTCGACTGATACACCTCAAACATGAGGTTTTAACCCAAGTATGGTGCCCCCTCTAGACCACCCGTAGCCTAGACCTAAGCCTTCTAGTCACCTCTATCAGCCTCACGCCTATCGGATCCCTCCAAGTCATCCATGACTTGTTCATCCATACGCTAGCCTTCAGGTGCTTCCGTTGGCTATTGTCATGCTAACGGTGTCTACACTGCCAAGACACATTGGACTTACGCTGCTAAGACTCCGCTTGGACTTTACGCCGCCAACCATTGGACTTATGCTGCCAAGACTTCACCCTTGGACTTTATGCTGCCAATATTCCCCTTGGACTTTCCAAATGCCAAGACTCAAGCTTGGACTTTCCTTTGCCAACCCATGTTGGACTTTCCATGGCAAGACCCATGCTTGGACTTTTCCTTGACAATGGTCAAACCATTGTCAAACATTAAATACTAACCTGGGACGATTGCATCAGCAATCTCCCCAACACATGTCAGACATCAGTGTCAGACATCCATGTCAAACATCAAAACACTTACTTGAGTCAAACTCGAGTCCGATCAATTGTGACCTGGGCCGATTGCACTAATAATCTCTCCCTTTTTGATGTTTGACAAAAACACCCTTGAGTTAGGCCCTAACTCAAATTCCCTTACCAATTATCCCAAATTGGTAATTTTAACATTCTCCCCCTTTTTGACATACATCAAAAAGGTTCACCCAAGGAGGTCAATGTCTCATATCCAATGAGATCTTACAATCTCCCCCTTGGTCAAAAAACACCTAGGATGCCTACAATCTTCCTTGTTATAAGTCCCATATCAGTCAAGAGAGACACTCCTATAAAGTCTCCCAATTTCCAAATTGGGTATCTCAAATTCCCATTTCTCCCCCTCATGAGGAAAAATAATATCCATCATCCCATGATGGATACCTCCAACTAAAGACTTGCTCCCCCTTGACCATTGTACCAACAATGTCTTTGGGAAGTCCCTAAGCCAATAGGAACTCTAAACCATAAAAAATAAGGTTAAAAATTCAACATTTACTTTCCCACACCTTAAATTTGATACATCACCCTAACAACTCTCTTAATCCATATCCAATGGATTTTCACCCTTTCTAATGTTTTCCAAAGCATATCCTAGGGTTAGGAGTGGTTAGAAATCCTTACCATAGCTGAAATTGGGCTAAACATACTTTATTTTCTCGAAATCAGCCTGGCAGTCGACTTTATCAGGCATTAGTCGACTGCCATGCCCATTAGTCGACTGCCAACAAGGGCAGTCGACTGATAACTGAAATTTCTGAATTTTAGTTACAGAATCGAATTTTAGAAATTCATAAATAATTATACGTAATTCAAAAAATTATAAAACTTCATACGTATAATACTTATGACCAATACAATGGGTGAAAAATGTTAGAAAATATTTTACCCATAAAATAGTGAAATTGACACAAAGTTCAAAAGTGAAGAAAAACTTCAATGTTTTAGCTCACTTTGTATCAACTTCATCAATGGTGATTGCTATCAAAAGATAGACTTCACCAAGATTTTTCAAAATGATTTTAAAATGTTTTTGAAACCTTATATTAGATTATATTCTTTGGGTTTAATGTACATGACTTGAACATAAGCTTACCCAATGATCCATCACATGATTTTAGATAAATTTAAGTTCATCTAGATGCACTATCTATGCACCTTAAACTTAACTTATTTTCCTAACATCTCACATGTATCTAAGATGTATTAAGCACACACAAGTCAATGTAATTGTGAGATGTGGTATTAGGGTTATTATGGCTTCATGCATTTTCTAAGCAACTCTATTTGATTCCCTTATACATGGGACTTCAAATCATGCTATAGTCCTTAACTCAATTTTAATTAATGCATGAATGATTATGGCATTAATGATGATATAAATAAACACATGCTCATAATCATGATGTCATGACATATGATTAAATCTAAATACACATGACATTTAACCTTAATCCTAAGCATGATCATGACATATTATATGATAAAAATAAATATGATGTCATGACATGTTATATGATAAACAAAGCATGACATATAAAATATATAGGTATAACAATACCTAAAATTTAATATTAATTGTCATTTGTTATTATTAAGTATATTTTGTCATATTGCTACTAATCCCCCAAGTGAGCAAAAAACCCAAAATGGCACACTAAGACCTCTAAACCTAAATTGTGCCAATTTGATTGATTTTTCATAATTCCAAAATTATATTGGCACATCCTAGAATCTTTTAGGATTATAAATTTAAACCAAATTCCAAGGTATCCATACCCTTGAAAATAACATAAAGTGCCACCTTTACTATGGTTAGGTTAACAACTCATCCATTCAAGGTTGACACACCTAATCTCATTTAGCGTGAATCGATCACGCTCCTAGGAACCCAAAACCTATTGGAGCTCCTTGGGTTTACTAGGTATTCCTTAGGGATAACTTCCCTAGATACTCTCCTAATGACCCTCCTAGGCTTGGTAGCCTTGGTCATTTGGGTCTTGCCTAGGTTAACTCTAGGGGTGACTCCCCTTATAATCTTCTTAGTGACCTCCCTAGGTTTCCTTGAAACCCTAGCCACTAGGCACACACCTTGGTTACCCTTAGGGATAACTTCCCTAGTAACCTTGGTCTTCCTAGACCTAGTTTGAGTTCCATAATCAAATGGAACATTGTGATAGGTCTTTTTGGGCTTAGGCTTGCCCTTGGATGGTTCTTGTTTCCTAGGTCTTTGACTATTTGTCTCTTTAATTGAATTTTGTATATTTCTAAGGGTCTTCTCTAATTTTTCAAGTCTTGATCTCAAGACTTGATTTTCTAGCTCTAATTGCCCAATTTTTGATTTTTTGTTTGGTCTTAGGGCATTACCATTTCCTCTAGTCATATGCCTACCCTTCTTAGGGTTAATGTCTAAATGGTTTTCTATTTTCCTAATGCTTTCCTTAGGAAGAGTTTTTCTAGGGACATTAGTCCCAAATTTCTCCTTATTTGAAATGTTTACACTTTTAGCACCTAGACAAAAATATTTGTTATTCCTAGCAAGCTTTTCATGAGTAATAGCAACATTATTAACATAACTCCTAGCATGCTTTTGCCTATAAATTAAAGTAGAAGCATTATTGAATTTTACCTTAGGGTTTACCTTAGAGGCTCCCCCTACATGTGTAGCTCCCTTTTGAGTCTTTTTCTCCCCCTTAGGGCATTGACTCCAGTAATGTCCCGGTTGTCGGCATTTGAAGAAAATCACTTGCTCCTTGCTTTTGATTGTCGGGGGACCGACATCCTTGACCTTTTGAGCCAGTGGAGTTTTTTTTACTCTTTTCGGACACTTACTCTTATAGTGCTCAGATTCCCTACACTCAAAATATATGATATGATTTTTATTACGAATTGATATGTTTGAGTTACCTAGGGTGGTGGTAGGTGCCGGAGTTTGAGCTTCTTCATCTTGACCGGATGTGGAAGGCTCTTCTTGATGCTCCGGAGTGGAAGGTCTAATCTCCTCCCCCTCAATCCTAGAGGTGGAGGCTTCTTCCAATACCTCCTCTTCTTCCTCTTCCGATCGAGATCCGGATGTTGATTCCCTATCAACTTCCGAATCCTCACTTTCTTGTGAGGATGAAGGTTCTTCTTCTTTGGGCTCTTGGACCAGTGATGGATTTTCATGAAGCTTGGCCAAATCACTCCAAAGTTCCTTGGCATCTATGTAATAACCTAACATACACACAATATCGCTAGGAACTAAATCAACCAAGAATTTTATGACCTTTGTGTTTTTCTTGAATCTTTGGAGTTGTTCCTCACTCCATCTCTTCCTCTTGAGAAATCCTCCCTTTGGTAATCTTGGATATTCGAATCCTTCCATCAAAATGGATCACTCCTCAAAGTCCTTCATCACCAAGAAGTCTTTAATCCTTGTCTTCCATTGGTTGAAGCCTTCTCGTCCATAGAAGGCATATGAGATTGGGGTGTTGATGTCCCAACCCAAATTCTCTTGAATTTCCATCTTGTTCCTCTTCACCATCTAGCGTCTTGGCTCTGGGTTGTTAATCTGTAGAAGAGCCCCGGGCTCTGATACCAATTCTCTTGAATTTGTTCGATCGTGCTTGCTACAAATGATTAGTGCGCAGCGGAAATAAAGCAAAAATGAAATACAAACACGCAAACACAATCATATAACGTGGTTCGGAACTGAATGGTTCCTACTCCATGGATCGGGCTCTAAAAGCCCTAGCAATACAAACACGCACTACTAATCACAAATACTCCTTCTCGAAACAATCCGAAGGTGGAGAAACCTCGTACAAATGATCTTACAATAGTAAGAAACAAATACAAGCAATTACAATAATGAAATGCACTACAAGTAAAGGAAAAATACTTTACAATTGCTCTTTTGATTGCTTGCTTTGTGGTTGCTTGAATTGCACTTGGAGACCCTAATTTGCAGCAGCAAATCGCCCCAAAACTCCTCAAGACCGATGCTCAATCCTTCCCTCCGTGCTCCTTTTAAACCTGTAACTCGGGCTGGATTTTGCCTATCAGTCGATTGCTCGGGACCATCAGTCGACTGCTGCCACTATTGTCGTGAGACAATGGCTAGATCCACGTTGGAAAAATCCAACGGATACACCATCAGTCGACTGATGTATCAATCAGTCGAGTGGTCGACGCGATCACTCGCCTGGAGAACCTTCTGTGCTCGAGAACCTGGCCATCAGTTGACTAATCACCAGATCAGTCGACTGCTCAGGCCAACAGTCGATTGACCACCTCTAGCAGTCAACTTCTTAGGCACTTTCCGCATCCAAACCCTAGTTGACTCACACCAGTCGACTAACCCATGGTCCCAGTCGACTGATACACCTCAAACATGAGGTTTTAACCCAAGTATGGTGCCCCCATACTTACTAGACCACCCATAGCCTAGACCTAAGCCTTCTAGCCACCTTCGTCAGTCTCGCGCCTATCGGATCCCTCCAAGTCATCCATGACTTGTTCATCTATATGCTAGCCTTCAGGTGCTTCCGTCGGTTATTGTTATGCTAATGGTGTCTACACTGCCAAGGCACATTGGACTTATGCTGCCAAGACTCCGCTTGGACTTTACGCCGTCAACCATTGGACTTATACTGCCAAGACTTCACCCTTGGACTTTACGCCACCAATATTCCCCTTGGACTTTCCAAATGCCAAGACTTAAACTTGGACTTTCCCTTGCCAACCCATGTTGGACTTTCCATGCCAAGACCCATGCTTGGACTTTTCCTTGACAATGGTCAAACCATCATCAAACATTAAATACTAACCTGGGTCGATTGCATCAGCAATCTCCCCAACACATGTCAGACATCAGTGTCAGACATCCATGTCAAACATCAAAACACTTACTCGAGTCAAACTCGAGTACGATCAATCGTGACCTTAGCCGATTGCACCAACAATACCCGCCTTAGAACACTTCAATTGAATAAAATAAGAACTGGACATACAATGCTTGGGTTGAATAATACCCACCTCAGAACATGTTAATGGAATAAAGTAATGACTAAACCGAAATGCTCGGCTGCTCAAGAATATGTACACTGCATAAAATAATAGTTCTATCCATAATAACACCTCATAAGTAGGGGAATGGAATACCCCTCTCCTCGACCGACTGAATGTCAAACCCTACTCCTCCTGGTTCGCCACCACATGAGAAATGTTCAGTTGCGGTCAGTGCCAAGGGCTTATGAATGGCCTCGGACGATCAAGCTAAATAAGAATAAAGGCCAACTCGAGGGCTTAGAACTGCCTCGGTCGAATATAATAAATACTCCACGTTCTTCCATGATATTCTACCTTAAATCCGACTCCTCTAATCCACCACCGCACGGGGATTGTCAAGATGTGGTCGAGTTGAATAAGAATGAAGACTGACTCGAGGGCTTATGAACTACCTCGACCAACCGTGATAATATACTCCAACGTTCTTCCAATGTGATTTCTACCTTAAATCCGACTCCTCTGATCCACCACCAGACGGGGATTGTCAGCTTCGGCCAGCACTGAGTTGAATAAGAATGAGGGGTGACTCCAGGGCTTACGAACAACCTCAGCCGACCGTGATAATATACTCCCCGCCCTTCCAAAGTGAATTCTACCTTAAACCCGACTCCTCTATTGCACCACCACACGGGGACTACAAGCTTCGGCCAACGCCAAGCTAAATAAGAATGAGGACCGACTCGAGGGCTTACGAACTGCCTCGAGCGACCATGATAATATACTATGTCATTCTTCCAATATGATTTCTACCTTAAACTCGACTCATCTGATCCATCACCGCACTAGAATGTCATCTTCGGTCAGTGCTGATCTAAATAAGAATGAGGAACGACTCGAGGGCTTATGAATTGCCTCAACTGGCCATGATAATATGCTTCGTCGTTCTTCCAATGTGATTTCTATCTTAAATCCAACTCCTCCGATCCACCACCACACGGGGACTATCAGCTTCGGTCAGCGCCAAGCTGAATAAGAATGAGGTTTGCCTCGAGGGCTTACGAATTGCCTCAGTCGGCCTTGATAATATGCTCCGTCATTCTTCCAATGTGATTTCTACCTTAAACTAGACTCCTCTAATTCACTACTGCATGGGGACTATTAGATTCGGCCAAAGTCGAGTTGAATAAGAATGAGGGTCGACTCGAGGGATTACGAACTGCTTCGTCGGCAATGATAATACACTCCGCCACTCTTTCAAAGTGAATTCTACCTTAAACTCGACTCCTCCATTCCACCACACATGGGGACTATAAGCTTCGGCTGACGTCAAACTGAATAAGAATGAGGGTCGACTCAAGGGCTTACGAACTTCCTTGGCCAACCGTGATAATATACTCCACTGTTCTTCCAATGTGATTTCTACCTTAAACTCGACTCCTCTGATCCACCACTGCACGAGGACTATTAGCTTTGGCCAGCGCCGAGCTGAATAAGAATGAGAGTTGACTCGAGGGCTTATGAACTGCCTCGGTCGGTCGTGATAATATGATCCGTTGTTCTTCCAATGTGATTTCTACCTTAAATCTGACTCCTCCGATCCACCATCGCACGAGGACTATCAGCTTCAGCCAACGCCGAGCTGAATCAGAATGAGGGTCGACTCAAGGGTTTATGAATTGCCTTGGTCGACCGTGATAATATACTTTGTCACTCTTCCAAAGTGAATACTACCTTAAATCTGACTCCTCCATTCCATCACCACACGGGTGTTGGTGCAAGAATGCCCCAAGTATTAATGTATTTTGATTTTTTGATAATCATTTATAGTTAGGTAATATTTGTGATCTAACATGGATGGTTGAGTTGTAGGAAAGTTCAAGTGTGAATCTTAGCAAGAAAAGTCTAAGTGTGAAGACTTGGCAAGTAAAGTTTTGTTGGAGGATCATGGCCCGGCTAGAGGGGAGTGAATAGCCCAAACCCATGCTCGATGGAAATCATTCGTTTATCTCTAAAATTTGATTAATATGCACAGCGGAAATACAATATACAAATGCGAATGTAAAGACAAATACACAAGCACAAGAATAACACGATATACGTGGTTCGGAACCTTAGGGTTTCTACTCCACGGGGTGAGCTCAACGAGCTCGAGTGATGATCACACCACTACTCAAACTCCTTCTCGACAATAAGTCGGAGGTGGAGAAACCTTGTACAAGCAATTACACTAGTAATACAAAAGTACAAGATAAAATACAAAGACAATATGAATACAAGTAAAGAAAACTTTACAACACTTTGCTTTGATCAGTTTCTTGTTGCTTGCTTTGGTTTACTCTTGAAGGTCTGGAATGCAGCAGTAATTCCCATCCAAAATCTCCCAAAAAATGGTTGTGGAAGTCCTCCCCAAGCTCCTCCTTTTATGCTTGTCTCGGGCTGATTCTGCACCGATCAGTTGATTGTTCCTGACTATCAGTCAACTACTCCTATAGTCATTGTCTCACAATAACTTGATCCACACTGGACAAGTTCCAATGGATACACCATCAGTCGACTGATCATGCCCATCAGTCGACTGATCAAGCCATCAGTCGAGTGATCTAGGCAATCAGTCGACTCGAAAAGGTTCTGTGCCCATGACACCCTTCATTAGTCGACTGTCATCCCTTATCAGTCGACTGATAGTGTATCAGTCAACTGTCAAACCCTGGCAGTCGACTGATTAGCCAAAAATTTATCAGTCGAACACCAGTCGATTACTCTCGACTTGGATCAGTTGACTCTCATCTCCCATGGAGTCTCTCACTGAAGCTCTCTTCGTCCGACTACGTCCCTCGGATGCACTAAGTGCATGGCTTCTACAATGTCATCCTTCGTGTCTTGCCCTAAAGTCTGCTTCCTTTGGCTTTACTCCATTCGCTCCTCGTCCAGCGGTCCCTCAGATGCACCAAGCACACGACTTCCGTAATGTCATCCTTCACCGACTCAAGGACACGAGCCATGAGATGATGAACTTACCAATGCTTTATCAAGCTAACCAAATGGCAAGACTCAAGCTTGGACTTTCCCTTTGCCAAGGCTACACACTTGGACTTCCCATTGCCAACCCCATGTTGGATTTAATGGCCAAAGTTACACAACTTGGACTTACGTGGCCAAGGCTACACACTTGGTCTTCCCATGACATACGTTTTGTCTAACATCAAAATACCACTTGAGTCAAATTCGATTCTAGTCAATCGTGACCTGGGTCGATTGTACCAACAAGTTCAAGGGTAAAGCCTTGGCAAGAGAAGTCCAAGAATGTGGACTTGGTGGCATAAGTCCAAACATGTAGTCTTAGCGGCATAAGTCCAAGTGGATCTTGGCAAGGAAGTCCAAGGGTGAGTCTTGGCAGCATGTAGTCTTGGCGGCGTAAAGTCCAAGTGGACCTTGGCAAAGGAGGAACCCAAAGCATGATGAAACTGAAGGAAACTTTCGAAGGCAAGCACAAGGATGAAAGAATCGCAGACTCGAAGGGATCCTGTATGCACAAGCCTGATGGAGAAGCTAAAAGATTTAGTCTAGGTTTAGGGTGTATTTTTAAGTATGAATTAGTCATATTTGAGTGTACCAGTTGACTGGTCTCGAGTGTTCAGCACTCGAGGGTCCAGAAGGCTTGATAAGTCGACTGGCGTTATAACCCAGTCGACTGGTCAAGTAGTCAACTAATTTTACTCTAAACTTGACTCCTCCATTCCACCACACACAAGGATTGTAAGCTTCAACCATCATCGAGCTGAATAAGAATGAGGGTCGACTCGAGGGCTTATGAACTACCTTGGACGACCGTGATAATATACTCCACCATTCTTCTAATGTGATTTCTACCTTAAACTCGACTCCTTCGATCCACCACAACACAGGGGCTGTCAGCTTTGGCCAACGCCGAGCTGAATTAGAATGAGGGCTGACTCAAGGACTTATGAACTGCCTCGGTCGGTCGTGATAATATGCTCCGTCGTTCTTCCAATGTGATTTCTACCTTAAATTTGACTCCTCCGATCCACCATCGCATGAGGACTATCAGCTTCGGCCAGCACCGAGCTGAATAAGAATGAGGGACGACTCGAGGGTTTACGAACTGCCTTGGTAGGGCATGATAATATACTTCCTCGCTCTTCCAAAGTTAATTCTTTCTTAAATCTGACTCCTCCATTCCACCACCATATGGGTGCTCATGAAAGAATGCCCCAAGTATTGATGTATTTTGATGTTTGGATAATAATTTATAATTAGGCAATGTTTGTGATCTAACATGGATGGTTGAGTTACAGAAAAGTCCAAGTGTGAAGCCTTGGCAAGGAAAGTCCATGTGTGAAGCCTTGGCAAGGAAAGTCTAAGGGTAAAGCCTTGGCAAGAGAAGTCCAAGAATATGGACTTGACGACATAACTCCAAGCATGTAGTCTTAGTGGCATAAGTCCAAGCGGATCTTGGCAAGGATGTTTAAGGGTGAGTCTTGACAGCATAAGTCCAAGCATGTAGTCTTGGCGGCGTAAAGTCCAAGCTGACCTTGGCAAAGGAGGAATCCAAAGCATGACGAAACTGAAGGAAGCTTTTGAAGGCAAGCGCAAGGATGAAGGAGTCACGGACTCAGAGGGATCCTATAGGTGCAAGGCTGATGGAGAAGATAGAAGGTTTAGTCTAGGCTTAGGGTGTATTTTCAAGTATGAATTAGTCATACTTGAGTGTACCAATCGACTGGTCTCGAGTGTTCAATACTTGAGGGTTTAGAAGGCTTGATCAGTCAATTAGAATTATGACCCAGTCGACTGGTCAAGTAGTCGATTGTGGGTTGACTACTGGATAGAAGCTCTGAAAGTTGACTGGTGTTTGATACCTGTCGACTGACCTTAGTCAGTCGACTGGACTTAAGTGGCTAGGGCACAAATTGTTTGACAGTCGACTGGTCAGTTGACTAGGCTTCACTAGTCGACTACTTGTATGAGTAGTCGACTGATCAAGTGTTCGTTGAGTAGTGACAATCGCAATCAACCTTTGTCAGAAGCTGTTGGATCCGATCAATAGTAACACCATGCAGTAGTCGACTGGAGTCGGGCTCAACAGGAAGAATTGCCCAAACTCTATAAAGAGAGGCTTGGGGAGCTTAGAGATGGCTAATGCTTTAATTCTAAATGTCCATACCAAGCTCTCCAAGCCTTCCTCTTAGTTTTCTAAGTGCTCTAACCTCTTCTTTCTAATCTTACTTCAAATCTTGTAAGAAGAAGAGTGTAATTGTAAAAAGACTTCTCCACCTTGGTGTGATCATCAAAAGGAGAAATTCTAGTAAAGGCTTGAAGGAGTGATCTGTTGGGTGTTCGCTTTCGGAGGCTCATTGGCTCCCATGTCCCCGGATTAAAATTTTCACTAATGAAAGAATTAATCCGGATGGGATGAGTTTCCTTAGCACAACCTATTCGTCGTCGTGCTAACAACTTGAGTGGTCGCTTGAACAAACTAGTTGTTCAAGCAACACAACTCTTCTAGTTGGTTAGCCGTGGAAGAGACGACGGATAGATCGCCGGTTTTTGTGTTTGTCTTCGGGGTCCATGATTATACAATATATATTCACACACACACATGCATAATCAAAACAAATAAGAACATGCTCAGATCTGTACATAAAGTTAAAATAACTTTATACCTTACGATCTTCTATCGTATGTCCTTTCCTTCTCGTGGACGACGTGTGGACGAAGATCCTCCACGAGTAGAAGCCTTCTAGATCGAGTTCTCCTCTTCCTTGTCCGCTGCGAACAAAGAGAAGAACCACAAATACCTTTCCTATCTAGAACCGGCCACCAAGCTAGGAAGTTTGATGCAACCGGCCAAGGAATGAATAGATGAGGCGCCGACCACCAATACAAAGGGAACCGCCGGCCACCTTGGAAATTGGAGGAAGATGATCTTGCCGGCCACCAATGGGAGGAGAACCGCCGGCAAAGGAAGAAGAGAGTGGCTAATGTGAAGGGCGCCGGCCAAGGAATGCTTGAAGGAGGTGGGCGCGAACAATTTTGGATGAAGATGGTTGCGCCAACCTTACTCCAAACCCTAGCCGCCCAACTCTTTCCAAACCCTAATCCCAATTTGAATTATCTTGATCATTATTGCCGCCCAACCCTAAGCATCTATTTATAGAATAGGGCTTAAGCCTCCTTTAATCTCCACCGTCGGATCAAGGGATTTAATCTCCACCGTCGGATCTAGGGTTTTATCCCAACCGTCAGATCTAGGGTTTTATCCTAACCGTCGGATCTAGGATTTCATCCCAACCGTCGGATCTAAGGTTTCATCCCAACCGTCGAATCTAGGGTTTTTTCCCAACCGTCGGATCTAGGGATTTAATTCCAATCGTCGATTCTAGGATTTCATCCTAACCATCGGATCTAGGGATTTAATCCCAACAGTTGGTTCTAGGGTTTCATCCAACCATCGGATCTAGGGATTAAATCCCAACCGTTGGTTCTAGGTTTTGTTTTACATTCTTGGATCTAGACTTCACAAGGATTATATTAGGCTACGATAGGGACCATAAGGAGGAGTTGGGTCTTGGCCACCCGATGGATCGGAACCACACATACTTGATCCATCAATGATGTTCCATTCCACTAGAGGATCATCATTGAACTACCTCACCAACCCCCATAAATTAATATGGGCTCCATATATTATTTGTACATTAATCTCCCCGTGTTTAAGATATCGAATGTCCGTCAATTAACGATTCTTGACCATCAATTAATTAACATCTAATTCCTCGAGTAGTACCACTCAACCTTATCATCATGTTGACTAAGTCAACCATTGGGTTTACATGATGAACCTTATGAGCTCCTCAAGGGGACATCATCAACCTAAATATGAGACACGGTTTCCTCCTATAATCGGCACACCATGTAAATAATATTATTTCCCAACTTACAGGGCATATTGATTTAATCCATCTAAATCTCACCTTTGGTAAATCAAAGAAATAAATACTAAGTACATGTGCCGTTATTATATCGGGATTAAGAGCATGTACAACATAATATCAGAGTCGATTCAATTATGTAGTCGACTAAATTGAATCACCTCTATGTCGGTCTGCTCAATACACCTAAGTGTACTAGTGTAACTCTATGTTCAAGATAAAACAATACCAAGCTACACTACAACCATGCCAATGGTTTGTCCAGCTCATCTTGGTTGTGAGCCTCTACTTATATTTTACAAGGGGATGATAACATGATCTTACATGCCACACCAAGCACCATGTTATCTACAATGTAAAATATTAGACAATATGCACACATATATAATGAATATATAAAAGTGCAAACAATGATCATGTGATTCTTATTTCAAAATAAAATGTTCATACAAAAAGAGCTAGGCTTCGGTATACATTCCAACAATCTCCCACTTATACTAAAGACTATCCGTCATCACTCGCCATACATCTGATCCCCATGTCCTCCACATGCCTATCAAGCGCTTTATTTGGAAGGGCCTTAGTGAATGGATCCGCGGGTTATCCTCTGATGCAATCTTGGCGGCAACTTCTCCTCGCTTCTGATTTCGTATGAGGTGGTACTTGCGCTCTATGTGTTTACTTGCCTTATGGGCTCGTGGTTCCTTGAGTTTGCAATTGCTGCTATTATCACAATAAATTGTGATAGTTATGGGCAAACCGAGAATCACATCCAAGTCCATCAAGAAGTTCTGAGCCATACACTTCCTTAGGCTGCCTCGGAGGCCGCCACATACTCACTTCCATGGTAGAGTCCACGCATTTACCTTGACACTCCTCCATACTATGGCTCCACCTCCAAAAGTAAACACAAACCCAGGTAGACTTACTCTTGTCCCTATCGATTGGAAATCAATCCGTGTAACCCACAGGACTAATTGATCTGCCTTAAACACATATAATCCCTAGTCCTTCTCGGGTACTTGATATATGCTTTACGCGATCCAATGTCCTTGTCGGGATTACTCGATATCACGCTAACCATGCCCACAAGCAGATATATCGGTCTTGTACATAGCATAGCATACATAAGGCTTCCTACTGCCGAAGCATAAGGAACCGCCTTCATGTCCTCTATCTCCTTTGATGTTTTGGGACACATCTCTTTAGATAAAGGAACTCCATGTCTAAAAGGTAAAAAACCTTTCTTGGAGTTTTGCATGCTAAAACGAGCAAGGATAGTGTCAATGTATGAAGCTTGAGACAAGCACAACATCCTTTTCTTGCGATCCCTTATAACTTTGATCCCAAGGATGTGTCTCACTTCTCCCAAGTCCTTCATATCAAACTGTTTGGACAATCATACCCTTACGTCTGATAACACTTTGATATTGTTGCCAACTAACAAAATGTCATCTACGTATAGTACAAGAAACACCACTACGTTTCCGTCACATCTCTTGTATACACAAGGCTCATCCGGACTTTGAATAAATCCATATGATTGGATTACCTCATCAAAGCGGATGTTCCAAGATCTAGAAGCTTGCTTCAATCCATAAATGGACCGATTAAGCTTACATACAAGATGCTCTTTGCCTTTAGCAATGAATCCCTCTGGTTGCCGCATGTAGATGTTCTCCTCAAGACTTCCGTTAAGGAAAGCTGTCTTGACATCCATCTGCCAAATCTCATAATCCATATGAGTAGCTATAGATAAGAGAATCCGGATAGACTTAAGCATAGCTACCGGCGAAAAGGTCTCCTCATAATCGATACCCTCTTTCTGAGTATACCCTTTCGCAACAAGCCTAGCTTTAAAGGTCTCAACCTTCCCGTCTACTTCTCTCTTTCTCTTGTAGATCCACTTGCATCCAATGGTTTTACACCATCGGGTGGCACGACTAGCTCCCAGACCTGATTATACGCCATAGATTCTATCTCTAAATTCATCGCTTTTGCCAAGAATCGCATCTCTATCTTGGATTGCCTCTCATATGTCCAAGGACCGGTTCATGTTCACGGGGACTAAGTCCGAAGACTCTCCCAAAAACATGAATCATCGGGTTGTCTAACAGCCCTCCCACTCTGACGAGGTGCCTCCTGTGTATGCTCTGTGACACGCTGGTGCGGTGACTTGTGGTGTCTCCTCTTGTCTGCAGTGATGCTGAGTCGGGACTTCCCCCTCAACTCCTCAAGAACAATCCTACTCGTGGGCTTGTGGTTCATCACATAGTCCTCCTCTAGAAATCGGCATTCGTACTCACGATCACCTTCGATCTCTAGGACTATAGAATAAACCACCCTTCGTTCCTTAGGGTAGCCAACAAACAAGCGCGCCATGCGAGATTCCAACTTACCGGATCTCCCTTGGCACATGTCTTTGGACTACCCCAAATCCGAATATGTCTTAGACTAGGCTTTGCCCGATCCACAACTCTGTGGGAGTAGAGTGCGGCTTAGATGGAACCAAGTTCGAGAATGTGTGTTGTTGTTTCGAGCAAACCCAGCGAATCGGTGTAACTCATAACTCATCATCGATCGACCATCTCCATAAGAGTCCTATTCCTTCGCTCCGCCACACCATTCTGCTGGGGTGTGCGGTCTGGACAATTGGGATTGAATCGACCTCGATAAGTAACTCCTAAACTCTCCCAAGAATCGCCACCACGATCGGATCGTAATGTCTTGATACTTTTACCTTGGACGGTTCTCCACATCACCTTGAATTCTTTGAACTTGTCAAAGCATTCGGACTTGGCGCATCAAGTAAATGTATCCATACCTTGAATAATCGTCTATAAAAGAGGCGAAGTATTCAAAACCACCTCTTACTGGATAGACATAGGACCGCACAAATCAGAATGAACCAATTCTAACACATCTTTGGCTCTATACCCCTTGGCCTTGAAAGGCCTCTTGGTCATTTTACCTTCCAAGCAAGATTCGCGAGGTTGGGAGATCCTCCACCACTAATGAACCCAAAGGTCCATCATATCAACCTTTGAATTCTACTTAGGTTAATATGACCAAGCCTTAGATGCCAAAGATATGTTTGGTTCATTCTTGAAGGTTCTTTTCTCTTATTAGATTTAGAAGATGAGCTTATTTACTTCTATTTGCATCGTGGGAGTTTTTGGTTCAAGAGTATATAAATTGCCAACCAATGTGCGAGCAGGATAATCTCCCTATTCCTTTTTATAACCACCTTGTCATTAAAAGAAACAGAATATCCATCCATAAACAATTTAGAAACTGAAATTAAATTCTTTCTAAAAGTAGGTACATAAAGACAATTTCTTAAAACCAAAAATTTATTCCTATCAAAAGATAAATAAATGTCTCCCACTGCAATAGCCGCCACCTTTGAAGCATTACCCATGAAGACGGTAATCTCTCCCTCAGCTAGTCGTCGGGTTTCCTAGAACCCCTGCAAGGAATTGCAGACATGGTTAGTGGCTCCTATATCTACACACCAGGCACTGGTAGATAACACCGCTAAACATGTTTCAACAACTAAACAAGAAGATATACCTTTGTTCTTTCGGCGAGGACAGTCCGCCTTCCAATGTCCAGTCTGCTTGCAAGTGAAGCACTTGCCTTTCGGCTTCTTCACTCCTGCCTGAGGTCCTGCTGCCACCTTCTTCGCTCCACCTTGCTTCTTCTTCTTCTTACCTTTTGGTTTAGAAGAAGAAACCTTCTGAGCGACCATGGCTTGAGAACTCTGACGAAAAAGCCCCTCTGCTTTGGAGTTACATCGGAAGCTCCTTGAATACAACCTCTTGTTCATGTTGTAGTTGAGGCGAGCTGCTCAAAACTCCTAAGGCAAAGATCGGAGAATGATATCGACTGGGTTTCCCCATCGATCTCACTCGAGGACTTCCATCTCATTAAGATGAGCCATCATCTTGAGAACATGATCCCTACGGTGTTCCTCGACCATGGTGGTCGTCATCAAGTTTCTCATTGCCTCTGCCTGCTAGCCCTACTACGATGTCCGAAAAGTTCCTTGAGATTGAACATCATGTCATAAGTCGTGGCTATGGCACGATCGATGTTGCGACACATTTGACATAGATGCCAAAATGTAACACGCGCCATCTCATCCCCATTTCTTATAACGTTCTATCTCCTTTTCATCAGAGTCATCTGAGGGCTTAGGAGGACAGACCTCGAAGAGTACAAATTTGTACTCTTCCGCAGTTAAGACAATATCCAGGTTTCTTTTCCAATCAATGTAGTTTGGACCAGTAAGTTTATTTTCTTTTAAAATCACAGCAAGTGGGTTGAAAGCCATTTGAAAATCCTAAAAATCACAATGATAAAAAATATTAGATTTCAAAAAATTATTGATTCCTCAAAACAATAAAATTCAGAAATCAACCAACACCTCAAAACACCGAGAATATCGCATGCCACGATAGTGTGGACGTATACGAATTCTACATTTGTAAGAGGAGGTTTTACCCATTAATTTTATTATCTTGTCAACCTTACTTTTTGACAAATAAAATTAATAGTTGGTTCCTCTTTAGCCCTACAAATAAAAGCAGTGACTCCGATGGGGAGGATACTTTTATTTGCATCTAAGTGTGCACCATTACACGATACTAAGGAAATTATTTCGGATTATGTGCCTTACCGATGGGGAAGTACACACGCTCCTAAATAATTTTCTATAACCATTATTTGACCTAGTGATCATAAACAAACCCATCCGATGGGGAGGAAGACACTCTCAAAGCCAGCCTTGAGTTTGTTGCATCACACGTCAAATTGTAATGGAGGCCGCGGGAATTAATTAAAATATCCCTCTCCCACTTAGTAAATTGCAATTGAGGAATTTTAAAACACACACAACATGCATATAAAACAAATAAGCAATAAATATGGAAAAAACAGAATTTTTCCAACTATTATGGCATTGTCCTCAAATATGCATCCCTTCGTGTGGCCACCTCGTCCGCACCATCTTTTCCCGCCAAGTCACCAAAGAGTTCCGAGCTGAGATAAATCATTTTATTTACATCCATCGATCCTATACTCCACGAAGGAGTGTACAAATAATCTAGATCGAAAGTAAACTAAAATGATCGGCTAAACAATGTCGTATTTAATTACAAAAATTAAATACTAATCTAGCCTCGTCAACCCCGAGGATTCAAATAATAAATTTTTACACACATCCATTCACATACACAC
Organism: Wurfbainia villosa; assembly: GCA_025175895.1. Lineage (NCBI taxonomy): Eukaryota > Viridiplantae > Streptophyta > Magnoliopsida > Zingiberales > Zingiberaceae > Wurfbainia > Wurfbainia villosa. Next base: position 40,275,013 of record CM045997.1, read on the forward strand.
ACATGGCCATAATAGTCGGATCTTATGCCTGCAACCAAAGAGTTAAACTACGCATATCCTACTATTATCCGGCACATATAATATATGAAAAATGCATAAAAAATTAACCGAATCCAAAACACACAAAACCGGAAACCATGGCTCTGATACCAGTTGTTGGGTGTTCGCTTTCGAAGGCTCATTGGCTCCCATGTCCCCGGATTAAAATTTTCACTAATGAAAGAATTAATCCGGATGGGATGAGCTTCCTTAGCATAACCTATTCGTCGTCGTGCTAACAACTTGAGTGGTCGCTTGAACAAACTAGTTGTTCAAGCAACACAACTCTTCTAGTTGGTTAGCCGCAGAAGAGACGACGGATGGATCGCCGGTTTTTGTGTTTGTCTTCGGGGTCCATGATTATACAATATATATTCACACACACACATGCATAATCAAAACAAATAAGAACATGCTCAGATCTGTACATAAAGTTAAAATAACTTTATACCTTACGATCTTCTATCGTATGTCCTTTCCTTCTCGTGGACGACGTGTGGACGAAGATCCTCCACGAGTAGAAGCCTTCTAGATCGAGTTCTCCTCTTCCTTGTCCGCTGCGAACAAAGAGAAGAAACACAAATACCTTTCCTATCTAGAACCGCCACCAAGCTAGGAAGTTTGATGCAACCGGCCAAGGAATGAATAGATGAGGCGCCGACCACCAATACAAAGGGAACCGCCGACCACCTTGGAAATTGGAGGAAGATGATCTTGCCGGCCACCAATGGGAGGAGAACCGCCGGCAAAGGAAGAAGAGAGTGGCTAATGTGAAGGGCGCCGGCCAAGGAATGCTTGAAGGAGGTGGGCGCCGGCAACAATTTTGGATGAAGATGGTTGCCGCCCAACCTTCCTCCAAACCCTAGCCGCCCAACTCTTTCCAAACCCTAATCCCAATTTGAATTATCTTGATCATTATTGCCGCCCAACCCTAAGCATCTATTTATAGAATAGGGCTTAAGCCTCCTTTAATCTCCACCGTCAGATCTAGGGATTCAATCTCTACCGTCGGATCTAGGGTTTTATCCCAACCGTCGGATCTAGAGTTTAATCCCAACCGTCGGATCTAGGATTTCATCCCAATCGTCAGATCTAAGGTTTCATCCCAACCGTCGGATCTAGGGTTTTATCCCAACCGTCGGATCTAGGGATTTAATCCCAACCGTCGATTCTAGGATTTCATCCTAACCATTGGATCTAGGGATTTAATCCCAACCGTTGGTTCTAGAGTTTCATCCAACCATCAGATCTAGGGATTTAATCCCAACCGTTGGTTCTAGGTTTTGTTTTACATTCTTGGATCTAGACTTCACAAGGATTGTATTAGGCTACGATAGGGACCATAAGGAGGAGTTGGGTCTTGGCCACCCGATGGATCGGAACCACACATACTTGATCCATCAATGATGTTCCATTCCACTAGAGGATCATCATTGAACTACCTCACCAACCCCCATAATTTAATATGGGCTCCATATATTATTTGTACATTAATCTCCCCGTGTTTAAGATATCAGATGTCAATTCGATTAACTGATTTCGACCATCAATTAATTAACATCTAATTCCTCGAGTAGTACCACTCAACCTTATCATCATGTTGACTAAGTCAACCAGCTGGGTTTACATGATGAACCTTATGAGCTCCTCAAGGGGACATCATCAACCTAATATATAGGACACGGTTTCCTCCTATAATCAACGGCACACCATGTAAATAATATTATTTTCCAACTTACCGGGCATATTAATTTAATCCATCTAAATCTCACCCACTGGTAAATCAAAGAAATAAATACTAAGTACATGTACCCGTTATTATATCGGGATTAAGAGCATGTACAACATAATATCCGAGGTCCGATTCAATTATATAGTCAGTACTAAATTGAATCACCTCTATGTCGGTCCTACTCAATACACCTAAGTGTACTAGTGTAACTCTATGTTCAAGATAAAACAATACCAAGCTACACTACAACCATGCCAATGGTTTGTCCAAAACCATCTTGGTTGTGAGCCTCTACTTATATTTTACAAGAGACTGATAACATGATCTTCTGTGCCACACCAAGCACCATGTTATCTACAATGTAGAATATTAGACAATATGCACACATATATAATGAATATATAAAATGCAAACAATGATCATGTGATTCTTATTTCAAAATAAAATGTTCATACAGAAAAGAGCTAGGCTTTCAGTATACATTCCAATATGATCCACATTAAGGATCGTCGTGGAGGAGGAGCTTCATCTTAGAACCATGTTACATCCTTGAGTTATTGTTGTCTTTGTTCTTATTGTTTTCATTTTCAATTGTGTTCTTTGTTTTGCTTTTACTAACGATTCTTGTAGAAAACAAAAAAGGGCTATTCACCCCCTCCCTCCCCCAGCCATCTAAGGATCTACTACAATTAGTATTAGAGCCCAGATCACATTGGAAGATCTAACCATCAACCGGAGCAAGATGACATTTCAAGAGGGTTATAGCATGGCGTGACCACCATTCGTCAACGACAATGATTTTGCATATTGGAAAGGTAGGATGGAATACTACCTTATGAATGATATTTATAATTGGTTTAGTGTCGTAAGATTTGGGAAGTCAGTGGACCAATTTAGAGTGCCACTAACCACAAAGGATTGGATGAAGGAAATGGTGAAGAAAGCTCAAGCAAATGCCAAAGCAACAACAACACTTCAATGCGGGCTTTCAAAAGAGAAATTGAGCAAAGTTGGACTGTTCAACTCAACTAAAAAACTTTGAGAAAAGCTCATTGAGCTCAATGAAGGATCCAAGGAGTCAAGGAGAGCCTTTGCCATGAAGTCCAATGAGACCATGAGCCAAATGCACAGTAGATTTAGAATTACATGAGCAAACTAATATAACATCAAAGGAGAAAGGTCTAGCTCTTTTTGTAGGAAAGAAGGAGAAAAAGAAGGAGAAGAAGGAAGAATCATCTTCATCCTAATCGGAGGATGAACCATCAAATAGTGATGAAGAGATATCGACAAATGAAATAGCGCACTATGTCAAGAAGTGGGCAGGAAAATCAAGAAGACTTACAAAGAAGGATGTAAGAAGATGTTCAAATCTTCAAAAGGTAAATCAAGTGGTAATTCGAATTTTAATACTAATGTCATTTGTTATGGATGCTACAAGAAGGGGCATACCAATCCAAATTACCCAGAGCTAAAGAAGAAGGAAGAAAAAGAAAAGAAGAATGACAAGGAGAAGAAGGAAGAGGAGGCTATGGTGGCTCAAACAACTTGGTACACTCAAAGCGTGGAGGACTCATCGACGATGATGAGCTTTTCCACATCACACGCCATGTGGCACTCATGACATTGGGGAATGACTCCAACGAATCAAGTCAAGAAGAAGCCTCTTCTAGCCACGAATCATCATCTAGTGATGATGAGGTAAAGGACTCCCCTCAAGTAGAGTTTTTATATAAGACTATTGCCTACCTTAAGAATACATTAGATAGATCAAAATCTAAGGTTAAGGATTTGAAGGTAGAAATAAAAGCAATTAGGGATGAAGAACCTTTATATGATGATTCAAGCATGCTTAGGGAGGAAAATGAAAAACTTAAGAATGAGGTTTGTGAAGTAAGGACATGCTTAGAAAAGTTTACTAATGGATCAAAATTTCTTGACATAATCCTTAGAGACCAAAGGGTCATTTATAACAAGGCCGGTATAGGATACGAACCTAAGGATAAGGAAGTTGCTTACATTTCTCTAATTAATAGAAAAGCAACAATTAAGGGTAAGATAAAGAAGGCATGGATCCCAAAGAAATTTTTGATTGATATTTTCAGTCCAAACATTTGGGTACCAAAGGAGTTTATTTTTCATGTTATTTAGGTAGGTGAACCAAGTATGTGGATTATGGTTAGCGGTTGCTCAAGACACATGACCGGGAATGTGAGCAAGTTCTCCACAATCGAGCATGTTAAGAAGGGAACTGTGTCCTTTGGCAATAGTGGGAAGCTCAAGATTTTAGGTAGAGGCACAATTGAGGTATCCCCTAAAATTTTCATTCACAAAGTCTTGTTAGTTGAAAGCATGAAGTTTAATTTACTAAGTATTAGTCAACATTGTGATGCGGGTTATAAGGTAGTGTTTAAATCCTTTAAATGTTTGATTATACACAAAATCCTAGAAGATTACATGTTAGTGGAATATAGAAAATCATATATTTATTATGTGCAGGGGATCGATTGGCCGACTAGAGGGGGGTGAATAGCCCTCGTTCGTTGGAAGTCGTAATTCGTTCGTTCTCGTGTGCTCGTCTACAATTGTCGTTAATATACGCAGCGGAATAACAATAGAAATAACAATAATACTAACAACAATACAAGCACACCAAATACGCAAGCATATACGTGGTTCGGAACCGAATGGTTCCTACTCCACGGGCGAGCTCCTCGAGCTCTAGAGATGCACACGGCAATACTCAAACTCCTTCTCGACTACACGTCGGAGGTGGAGAAACCTCTCACAAGCAATTACAACAGTAATATACAAATACAAATAAGAATACAAATACAATACAAAAGAAACACTTTTCACCGATTGCTTTTGATCACTTGTTTGTTGCTTGCTTTGATTGGCTCTTGAAGGACTGGAATGCAGCAGCAATTCCCCTCCAATAGCTCCACAAAAACCATGGCAAAACTCTCCATCTCGAGCTCCTTTTATAACCTGCATCATTTGTTTCGCGCTAGCGATCGGCCAAAGGCCCGATCGGAGCCCTATGCCGTTGTCTCACAAGCGGCGGATCCACGTCGGACAAGTTCCAACGGATCACCTACGGTCGTGATAATGCCCATCGATCATTGGTGACTAATCGTCGCGATCGGCTCTACGGGCGATCGTGCTCGTGACACTCCCATCGGATCATTGCCATCCCTCGGCGATCATTGTCATTGACTTTCGATCATTGCCGATCTATGGCGATCGGCAAGCACAAAACCCTAGCCTTACACCAGTCGAACCCTAGTCGACTTGGACCAGTCGAACCGGCACCTATGCTAGTCGACTGACGTTGGGCAAAACCTCAAACACCAAGTTGTTTGAGCATCCGACCGTCGGGTAAACCCTCAAACATCAAGTTTGAGCCTCCGACACTCAGTATTAGCCACTTGACCAAGTCCACCTTATCCCTCATGGAGTTCCCCACCAAAGCTCTCTTCCCTCGGCCTACGTCCCTCGGATGTGCCAAGCGCACGGCTTCGCAACGCCATCCTTCGCGTCTCATGCCCTAGAAGTATGCTTCCCTTTGGGCTCACTCCATTCGCTCCCCGTCCGGCGATCCCTCGGATGCACCAAGCGCACGGCTTCGCAATGCATTTCTCACCAAGCACCAAGTGCACGGCTTCGCAATGCTTTGGATTTCCCATGCCAAGCACCAAGAGCACGGCTTCGCAATGCTTTGGACTTTACCATGCCAAGGCTTCCCCCTTGGACTTCCACACCAAACTCCATGCTTGGATTTTCCATGCCAACACCATGTTGGACTTTCCCATGACATGAGTTTTGTCTATCATCAAAATACCATCAAGGTACTGCTGGGCCGATTGCACCAACATTATGTTAATCTTTCATATGCTTCTAACATTTCTACTAAATGTCTCATGTCAAAAGAAGAGGAAGGTTGGATATGACATAGAGGGCTTGGACATATCAATATGAAGAACATTGTCAAGATAGCCAAGTAGGAACTAGTGAAAGGGCTACCAAAGGTGAAATACATCAAGGACAAATTATGTGATGTATGCCAAGAAAGAAAGCAATCAAAATAATCACACATGGGTAAAACTATAACTAGCATTTCATTACCTTTAGAACTATTGCATTTAGATTTAATTGATTGTCATAGCACTCCTTCATTAAATGGTAATAAATATTGTTTAGTTATAGTTGATGATTTTTCTAGGTATACATGAGTTTACTTTATGAAACATAAAGATGATACCTTAGAAATAATCATAGGTTTTAGCAAAAGGGTTGAAATGAAAAGAACCTCAAAATCAACTGGATCTGTAGTGATTATGGTGGAGAATTTGAGAATTCAAATTTTTCAAAATTTTGCTTAGAACAAGGGTACAAACATGAGTTCTCTTGTTCTACAACACCCCATCAAACTGGTGTTGGTGAGGGGAAACTTCGCTTCCCCATTCAACTTAGTCGCTTGTTCACGGCGATCCCTTCTACGTCCCCGGATAAAAAAAATTTATCCTTGACAAGAGGGATTGCCCAAGCAACCTTGTCATCGTCGTGCTATTCATTTAGAGTAGTCACTTGAACAAACTTGTTGTTCAAGCGACCAACCTCTATTCCACGAATAGCCGCGGAATAGACGATGTACGGATCGCTGGCTTTTGTGTTTATGTTCGGGGTCCAAGTATATTTAGCCACAAAATAGAATATATCATGCACATAATTGAAAAACAAATAAAAACATGTTACAAAAGAGAATAGAGAATCGATATACCTCTCGATCTTCGATTGTATGACCTTCCTCCTTTCGGACGTCGTGTGAGCGATGATCTACCAAAAGTTGAAGCTCCTAGATCACCAATCTTCCTTCCTTGCTCATTCCGAGCAAGAGGAAGAATAGGAACAAGACTCTTCTCCTTCCTTTAGCCAACCAACAAGCAACAAGCAATTTGCTTGCCGTCGGCCAACAAGGAGAAGGGAGAAAAGGTGAATGCCGACCAAAGCTCCAAGGGAGAACCCTAAGCCTAGGTTTTACCGGCCAAAGAGAGGGAGAGGGGCTGCTTTGGATGCCGGCCAAGGGCTGGAAAGGGATACTAGGTCACCGGCCACCTTTAGAGAAGAAGAAGAAAGGAAAGACCTTCCTTATTTGGTGCCGCCAAGCCCAAACCCTAAGCCTAGCTTCTTGCCGTCCAAAAACCCTAATCCTATCTCTTGTTGGATTCAAGTTGTCGCCCACCCCTTGCCCTCCTTTTATAGAGTTAGGGATATGTAGGGATCTGATATGCAAAACAGCATATGCGCAACGGAAAAATAGAATCCCTTCCAAGTGATCCTTGCAAAAGAAAACCTCGTACAAAATAAATTTCTCTAAACCTATCTTATAGGAGAATATTACCTTTGTTGTGTGCCCTTTGTAATCCCGCTTCTCCTTGGATGTGTTGGATCTTTTAGCACGTTCAAGTGTCCGTGCCTCTATATGTATCCACACGAGCAAGCTCTTGTCTCACAAAAGAAACTAGAAGAGCTCTCCTTTACTTCTTGCTAGAGAAGTCCCTAAAGGAGAGGAAAGTAAGGAAAGAGAGAAAGGAAGAAGAAGACCACTCTTCTTGCTAGCCTACACTCATAAAAACCACACAACCAAAGCCTCTCCCACCAAGCTCTCACCAAGCCTCAAGCTTCCACACTTCAACTCCTTTGGCCGGCCACCCCATGGGGTGCTTTATAGGATTGGAAAAACCTTTCATCTCCTATCACATTCAATGCAATCAATGGCATTGAAAGATAATGGTCGGCCACATGTGGGGGAAATCCAAAGGTCAAAACCCTTTGTCTCCTTCCACCTCATTAAGCTTAGGTGGCATGCTTATGTGACATGCTTAGGTGGCATGCTTATGTGGCATTCATGGATGTTGAATTAATCTTATTAATTCAATAAGCTTATGTTATCATATTGAATTAATCTCATTAAATCAATAAGGTAACATATTGAGTTAATCTCATTAAATCAATTAAGCTTAGCATATTGAATTAATCTCATTAAATCAATAATCTAAAATTCTCATTAAGCTTAAAGTCCAAAAACCATTTTGTACTTAAGCTTATTCCCAAATTATTCTAGTCAAACTAGAATGCACTAATTCTTCTAATCATCATGCTCTTTGTGTGTGACCCTATAGGCTCTCATAACGTTGGCAGTGGATCTAAACTCTTTTAGATACACAAGCAATCGACATCTAGCAATACATCATTGCTACCCAAGTCTGAAATAAGTCAAGATCCAGACTAACCTTTCCGTGACTACTATAATGTATGACCGTGTCCTTCTATCCTTGATATCAGATTGACCAATGAGGCATAGACCGTGTCATCCTCGATCAATCTATGTGTTTCTTGATCACTGAGTAAACTAACTCAAACAAATGAGCTCAATATCTCATATTGACTCATTCGAGCATGGCCATGCGTTTTAGTAGTTCTACTCAATCAAGAGCCCTGAGATATCACTCCGTCATATGGGAGGGATAGATCTCATCTACATCACTCACATCCCTCGCATAATTTGTTATATACCCGATGTCGCCTTTATGGTCCACCTGTTACGGGTGATGTTTGTGATACCAAAGTACATAACTCCTTATGTAGGGCGTAGTGACTTGAGTTTGAGGACTATTCATACCAATAGTCACATGAGAAAGTTTATGACACTCATATGACGATCCATGAAACTTTCTCATGGCGAAGGTCATTCGATATATATTCTCTAATATATACTCATGTGTCAACTTGATATCATATATCCATGACTTGTGAGATCAAGTCATCAATTGACCTACATGCTAGTCTTTATGTATTAATATTGCCCTTGCATATTAATACTTGACTAGGAACATTTAGGAAAGTGTTCTCTATAGCCTCTCATAATCAATTCTGCCAATTGATGTGTTGTAGATAAGAACCTACTTTTCTAGGGCATTATTATATTTAAGTTAGCTGGCACAAGCAAGACATAAATATAATAACCAATCCTTTGCCTTTATAGAATATGATACAAAATGTTCCCTATTCAACCATCACATGATTGGTTCTAGGGCTATAACTAACAATCTCCCACTAGCACTAGTACCAATCACTATAATATCTGATACCTAGTGACCTAGTGTGACCATCATGCTTCCTTTGTGCCAAAGCCTTGGTCAATGGATCTGCGATGTTAGCTTCTGTCGGTACTCTGCATATCCTCACATCTCCTCTATCGATGATCTCTCGAATGAGATGGAAGCGCCGCAGTATGTGTTTGGTCCGCTGATGTGATCGAGGTTCCTTAGCCTGTGCAATAGCCCCATTTTGTCACAATAGAGGTCTATTGGATCTGCAATGCTAGGAACTACCCCAAGTTCACTGATGAACTTGCAGAACCAAACGGCCTCCTTTGCTGCATCAGACGCAGCAATATACTCGGCTTCTGTTGTAGAATCAGCAACTGTGTCCTGCTTCGAACTCTTCCAGCTCACAGCTCCACCATTCAGGCAAAACACGTACCCCGATTGCGATCTATAGTCATCCTTGTCTGTTTGGAAGCTTGCATCACTATAACCCTTTACAGCTAGCTCCTCATTGCCTCCAAATATCAGGAAATATTCTTTCGTTCTTCGTAAGTATTTAAGAATATTTTTGACTGCTATCCAGTGACTTTCACCTGGATCCGACTGGTATCTACTCGTCATGCTCAAAGCATACGAGACGTCAGGACGAGTACAAAGCATGGCGTACATGATAGACCCTATGGTAGATGCATAAGGGATCTTATCCATGCGATCTCTCTCCTCCTTAGAAGAGGGACATTGAGTCTTCGAAAGACTCACACCATGTGATAAAGGCAGAAATCCTTTCTTGGAATTTTGCATAGCAAAACGATCTAGCACTTTATCAATGTATGTACTCTAACTTAGGCCAAGTAATCTTTTAGATCTATCTCTATAGATCTTGATGCCTAAAATATAGGCAGCTTCACCTAAGTCTTTCATCGAGAAACAATTCCCTAACCACATCTTCACAGACTGGAGTGAGGGAATATCATTTCCGATGAGAAGTATGTCATCTACATACAAGACAAGAAATACAACTGTGCTCCCACTATTTCTCTTGTAGACACAAGGTTCATCTTCATTCTTGATGAAACTAAACTCCTTGATTGCATCATCGAATCGAAGATTCGGCGAAGGCTTGCTTTAGTCCATAAATGGACCTTTGCGGTTTGCATACCTTTCGAGATGCTTTGGATCTTCAAAACCCTCGGGTTGTGTCATGTACACATCCTCGAGTAGCTTTCCATTTAAGCGGTTTTAACATCCATCTGCCGGATCTTATAATCGTGGTAGGTCAGATAGCAAGTATGATCCGAATGGATTTAAGCATCATGGCCCGGTGAAAAGGTTTCATCATAGTCAATACCATGAATTTGTTTGAATCCTTTAGCCACCAATCTACCTTTATAGGTATGCTTATTACCATCCATGTCAGTCTTTACTTTAAAGACCCACTTACACCCAATGGGTTTTACCCCTTCAGGTGGATCAACCAAAGTCCATACTTGGTTAGTGTACATGGATTCCATTTCGGATCTCATGGCCTCTAGCCATTTCTCGGAATCTGGACTCATCATAGCTTCTTGATAGGATGTAGGCTCGTCAAGATCGACAAGCAATACTTCACCGTTGTCAGTCAAGAGAAAAGAATATCTCTCGGGTTGACGACGGATCCTATCAGATCTACGAAGAGGTTGGTCTACTTGAACAGGTGTTTGCTCCACAACTCTTTGGGCAACAATTTCCTCATCCATAACACTTTGTGGTGCCTGTTCATTTTCTATCGAAGCCTTAGTATTATCTTAATCCTGAATTTCTTCAAGATGAATTTTACTCCCACTAGTTTTTCTAGAAATAAATTCTCTTTCTAGAAAGACAGCATTTCTGGCAACAAACACCTTGCCAAGTGTGGGATTGTAAAAGTAATATCTCTTAGTTTCCTTGGGATATCCTACAAAATAATATTTATCTGATTTGGGTCCTAGTTTATCTGAGACTTGACGTCTAACATAAGCTTCACAACCCCAAATCTTTATAAAAGACATTTTGGGACTCGTCCCAGTCCATAACGTATATGGTGTCTTTTCTACGGCTTTTGATGAGACGCGATTAAGTGTGAAAGAGGTTGTCTCTAGAGCTAAACCCCAAAAGGAAGTAGGTAGATCAGTCTGGCTCGTCATTGATCGTACCATATCTAATAGAGTACGATTTCTCCTCTCAGATACACCATTCCATTGTGGTGTTCCAGGTGGAGTGAGTTGGGATATTATCCCACACTCAGCCAGGTGATCACGAAACTCTTGACTAAGGTATTCACCACCTCGATCTGATCGAAGTAGCTTAATACGCTTACCAAGTTGGTTTTGTACTTCATTCTTGAATTCTTTGAACTTTTCAAAGGATTCTGACTTATGTCTCATCAAATATAAGTAGCCAAATCTACTCATATCATTAGTGAAAGTAATAAAGTACTTATAGCCTCCTCTGGCTTCGACATTGAAAGGGCCACATACATCAGTATGTATGAGTCCTAACAAGTCCGTCGCTCTCTCGCCATGTCCACTAAATGGAGTTTTAGTCATCTTTCCTAAAAGACAAGATTCGCATACCTCATATGGTTCAAAATCAAATGAGTCCAATAATCCATCTTTATGGAGTTGGGATATGCGTTTTTCATTTATGTGACCTAGGCGACAGTGCCAGAGATATGTTTGGTTCAAATTATTCGATTTGAACCGTTTGGTATTTACGTTATAAATTGGGTTTTCTAAATCTAGAACATAGAGACCATTCATAAGTGGTGCATTACAATAGAACATTTCATTCAAATAAATGGAACAACATTTGTCCTTTATTATAAAAGAAAAGTTTTTCTTGTCTAAACAAGATACAGAGATTATGTTCTTTGTTAATGCAGGTACATAAAAGCACTCCTCTAGTTCTAAGATAAGCCCAGTGGGCAAAGACAAAGAATATGTTCCCTACAAACTGACAAAGAACCATTGCCTACTCGTAGGTCCACTTCGCCTTTTGCCATTAGTCTACTATTTCTCAGTCCCTGCACATTAGTACAAATGTGAGATGCACATCCGGTATCTAATACCCATGTAGAAGAAATAGATAGATTAACTTCTATAACATGTATACCTGAGGCAGAAGTCCCACTTCTTTTCTTCTTTACTTCCTCAAGGTAGACTTTACAGTTCTGCTTCCAGTGTCCAGTCTCACCGTAATGGAAACAGTCCCCTTCCTTAGATACTTTACCTTTACCCTTTGAAGTGGATGAATTGGCCTTGCCTTTGGCTTGGGTCTTACCCTTGCCTTTGCGTTTACCTTTGCCCTTGTTGACCATTAGTACGTTACTAACTTTCTTCTGCAGATTCGGTTCAGCAGTTCTTAACACGCTGAGAATCTCAGGCAAAGGTTTATCAATTTCATTCATGTTATAATTCATGACGAATTGATTATATGTTTCCGGCAACGATTGCAGGATAACATCGGTTGTCAATTCTTGGCTCAGTGGAAAACCTAGTCTTTCAAGGTTCTCAACGTACCCTATCATTTTAAGTACGTGAGTTCCTACAGGTGTTCCTTCTTGCATCTTGCATGCAAAAAGAGCTTTAGACACTTCAAAATGCTCGTGCCTAGCTTGTCCTTGATATAGTTGTTTCAAATGTTCAACCATACCATAGGCATCCATGTTCTCATGTTGCTTCTGAAGCTCAGAGTTCATGGTGGCAAGCATAAGACATGACACATCTAATGCGTCATCTTGATGCTTCTTATAAGCATCCTTTTCAGCACTAGTGGCCGCAGAGGCGGGTGTTTCAGGGATAGACTGCTCTAGGACATACAGTTTACGTTCTTGCTTGAGGATAATCCTCAAGTTCCTATACCAGTCTAGAAAGTTAGCTCCATTGAGCTTGTCTTTCTCAAGGATGACATCGCAAGTTGAGGGGGTGTGTCGTGTTAGATGACATGGTGATCTACAACATTAAAATGCAAAATTTAGTATCATACCTAAGTCATTTAATTAGGCCTTTAATTAAATGAGGCTCCCACTAAATTCTCATAACTTTGATATGAGCTAATCATCATGCAGTAAACACATTTTGCTTACATCATTAGCTTCTATTTAGCTATAAATTTATATGGGATAAAGATCCACATCATAATTGCCTTGAGTTAGCTTTGCTAATCGCCAAGACGTAGTATGATTAGGTAGGCAATCTTGCCAATTACATCTGATGTAACTCTTTAATAGCTTTGTTAAGTTTAGATTAGTTTAGTGCTTATTCCTAAACCAGCCTCCGGGCAGGCAATGCAGGTCTTCTTTGATATCGGAGCAATGATCACTTTCTAAGACAAAGCTGATGTTCGGAAATCACACAAAACAAATCTTTAAAACTTATGTTCAAAGCTAATATATGCCTCTACTTTCTTAATTAATTAAGAAAAACTTAATTAAGTCTTAATCAAGTTTGATAGCGGGACATCACGATTGTCCACTCGCACTCTTCCAAGATAAAATGCATTGCTTTGCTTTGGCAAACCCAATAACAAATGATCGAGAAAGTAGTGAGTACCAAACTTTGGTAGGCATATCGTTTAGACTTATTAAGAAATAAACTTAAACATGCATCACATACATATTAGCATACATCACATATAAGCTAAATTAACATGCATCACATACAAGCTAAATTAACATGCATCACATACATATTAAACTAAGCGTGTCATGGTTATGGCCCTTATTCTACAATCTTCTCAAGCCAATGAAAAGATTGATTGGTCAACCTAGGGATAGCATCTTCTCCCAAGTGCTTCCTTTTGGTTGTCTTGTGTTGTTGACTTCCTCCTTGTAACATCATCTTCCAATGGACCCTCCATCTTTGTTGTGTATATTACAAAAGGAGAAATACTCGAGTTACATTCGAGTCTAAAACTAATTTTACAACAAGAATTTTAGGAGAAAGGCACGACACGCAGGCCGTATTAAGAATTACAACACACACATTCACAAACTTTTTGGGACTAGGCCATAATCATGCACCATGTCAATTTTAACTTTTAAAAGACATCGGATATTTTATTATGTTTGAAAAATTGCTAATGCAATTATCAACTCATAATAAAATTTATCCTACTTCTATATCATATATAAAATAGAGAAAATCTATTTTTATACGATCTTTCGCAAGTAGCTCTGATACCACTGTAGAGATCTGATATGCAAAACAGCATATGCGCAACGGAAAATAGGATCCCTTCCAAGTGATCCTTGCGAAAGAAAACCTCGTACAAAATAAATTTCTCTAAACCTATCTTATAGGAGAATATTACCTTTGTTGCGTGCCCTTTGTAATCCCGCTTCTCCTTGGATGTGTTGGATCTTTTAGCACGTTCAAGTGTCCGTGCCTCTATATGTATCCACACGAGCAAGCTCTTGTCTCACAAAAGAAACTAGAAGAGCTCTCCTTTACTTCTTGCTAGAGAAGTCCCTAAAGGAGAGGAAAGTAAGGAAAGAGAGAAAGGAAGAAGAAGACCACTCTTCTTGCTAGCCTACACTCACAAAAACCACACAACCAAAGTCTCTCCCACCAAGCTCTCACCAAGCCTCAAGCTTCCACACTTCAACTCCTTTGGGCGGCCACCCCATGGGGTGTTTTATAGGATTGGAAAAACCTTTCATCTCCTATCACATTCAATGCAATCAATGGCATTGAAAGATAATGTTTGGCCGACCACATGTGGGGGAAATCCAAAGGTTAAAACCCTTTGTCTCCTTCCACCTCATCAAGCTTAGGTGGCATGCTTATGTGGCATGCTTATGTGGCATTCATGGATGTTGAATTAATCTTATTAATTCAATAAGCTTATGTTATCATATTGAATTAATCTCATTAAATCAATAAGGTAACATATTGAGTTAATCTCATTAAATCAATTAAGCTTAGCATATTGAATTAATCTCATTAAATCAATAATCTAAAATTCTCATTAAGCTTAAAGTCCAAAAACCATTTTGTACTTAAGCTTATTCCCAAATTATTCTAGTCAAACTAGAATGCACTAATTCTTCTAATCATCATGCTCTTTGTGTGTGACCCTATAGGCTCTCATAACGTTGGCAGTGGATCTAAACTCTTTTAGATACACAAGCAATGAGCGGCATCTAGCAATACATCATTGCTACCTGTTCTGAAATAAGTCAAGATCCGACTAACCTTCCGTGACTACTATAATGTATGACCGTGTCCTTCTATCCTTGATATCAGATTGACCAATGAGGCATAGACCGTGTCATCCTCGATCAATCTATGTGTTTCTTGATCCCTGAGTAAACTAACTCAAACAAATGAGCTCAATATCTCATATTGACTCATTCGAGCATGGCCATGCGTTTTAGTAGTTCTACTCAATCAAGGGGCCCACAGATATCACTCCCGTCATATGAGAGGGATAGATCCCATCTACATCACTCACATCCCTCCGCATAATTTGTTATATACCCAGTAATCGCCTTTATGGTCCACCCTGTTACGGGTGACGTTTGACGATACCAAAGTACATAACTCTTTATGTAGGGAACCGTAGTGACTTCAGGTTTGAGGACTATTCATACTAATAGTCACATGAGAAAGTTTATGACACTCATATGACGATCCATGAAACTTTCTCATGGCGGGTCAGTTCAGTATATATTCTCTAATATATACCCATGTGTCAACTTGATATCATATATCCATGACTTGTGAGATCAAGTCATCAATTGACCTACATGCTAGTCTTTATGTATTAATATTGCCCTTGCATATTAATACTTGACTAGGAACATTTAGGAAAGTGTTCTCTACAGCCTCTCATAATCAATTCTGCCAATTGATGTATTGTAGATAAGAACCTACTTTTCTAGGGCATTATTATATTTAAGTTAGCTGGCACAAGCAAGACGTAAATATAATAACCATTCCTTTGCCTTTATAGAATATGATACAAAATGTTCCCTATTCAACCATCACATGATTGGTTCTAGGGCTATAACTAACAGGATAAGCCTTGTTTTAATCTCCACCATTAGTTCTAGGGATTTAATCTCAACCGTCGGATATAGAGATTTAATCTCAACCATCGAATCTAGAGATTTAATCTCTACTTTTGGATCTAGAGTTTTGTTTCTATTCATTGGATCTAAGCTTCATGAGGTATTAATAGGCTACAATAGGGACCATGAGGAGGAGTTAGATCTTGGCCACCCAATGGATCAAGCCCACATAAAGTCTGATCCATTAATGATTATTCATTCCACTAGAGGATTATCATTGATCTACCTCACCAACCCCCATAAGTTAATATGGGCTCCATATATTACATGTACATTTTCTCCCCGTGTTTAAGATCTCGAATGTCCGTCGATTAATTAATTTACTGACCATTAATTAATCAACATCTAACTCCATGAGTAGTACCACTCAACCTTTTCATCATGTCGGACCAAGTCCACCTGCAGGGTTTACATGATGAACCTCATGAGCTCCTCAAGGGGATATCATCATCCTAATATATAGGACACGGTTTCCTCCTATAATCAACGGCACACCATATAAATAATATCATTTCTCAACTTACCGAGCCTATCGATTTAATCTATAAATCTCGCCCATTGGTAAATCAAAGAGATGAATACTAAGTATATGTGTCCGTTATTATATCGGGATTAAGAGTATGTACAATATAATATCTGAGGTCCGATTCGATTATATAGTCAGCAATAAATCGAGTCACCTCTAAGTCGGTCCTGCTCAATACACACAAAGTGCACTAGTGTGATTCTATGGTCAATACAAACCAATACCAAATCACACTACAATTATTCCAATGGTTTGTCCAAAGTCATCTCGGTTGTGAGTCTTTACTTATACTTTACAAGGAACCGATAACATGATCTCCCGTGTGACACCACACATCATGTTATCTACAATGTAATGTATTAGACAATATGCATAGCCATAAAAATATGCAAACAATGATCATGTAATTCTTATTTCAAAATAAAGATGTTCATACAAAAGATAGACTTTTCAGTATACATCCCAACAACTGAGGTGGTGCAAAGAAGAAATCATGCCCTACAAGAGGTGGCTAGGACTATATTTAATGTATATTCTTTACCTAGCTACTTGTAGGCAGAAGCGGTTAACACCGCTTGCTATATCCAAAACTATGTCTTAATCCATAAGTTTTTAGGCAAAACACCTTTTGAATTATGGAATGACACAATTCCTACAATTCACTACTTTAAAGTCTTTGGATGCAAAGTTTATATTTTGAATACCAAAAATAATTTAGAAAAATTTGAGTCTAAGGTGAATGAAGGAATTCTAGTTAGATACTTATCCACTAGTAGAGTTTATAGAGTATGCAACAAGAGGACTCAAAAGGTTGAGGAATCCTCTAATGTTGAATTTGATGAGTCTACTAGTACCTATCCTAGGAAATCCTCCATTGATAAGGATATCAATGATAAAAATTAAGATATTACCCAAATACTTCAAGATCTAGATTTAGGGGGTAATGATCAAGGGGGAGGAAGAGGAGACTATGATGATGTTAACCATGATCAAATTGAATGTGATTCACCTCCTAGGACATTAAGGACTCATCAAAACCATCCTCTCGACCAAGTAGTAGGAGAATTATCACAAGGAGTAAGGACTAGGTCTTTCTATAGTACTCCTACTAGTCAAGTTGTCCTTATCTCCCAAATTGAGCCAAAATCAATTAATGATGTCTTGCTTTATCCGGATTGGATATTGACAATGCAAGATGAGTTAGCTCAATTTGAGAGAAGTCAAGTATGAGAACTAGTTCCTAGGCCCAATGATAGCACCATTATTACCACAAGATGGGTCTTTAGGAACAAGTTGCATGATTAAGGTAAAATCACTAGAAACAAAGCTAGGTTAGTGACCCGAGGATTTAATCAAGTTGAAGGACTTGATTATGATGAGACTTATGCTCCGGTTGCTAGATTATAGTCTATTCGAATTCTATTAGGATATACCGTTCACATGGATTTCAAATTCTATCAAATGAATGTGAAATCAGCATTTTTAAATGAGTTCATTAAGGAAGAAGTCTATGTAGAGAAACCACCCAGATTTAAAAATCTAAACTACCTAAACCATGTTTTTAAGCTTAAGAAAGCTTTATATGGTTTAAAACAAGCTCCCCAGGCTTGGTATGAGAGAGTCTCATCATTCCTCATCTCTAAGGACTTTAGGAGAGGCAAAATTGACCAATCCTTATTTCAAAAGTCAAAAGAAAAAGACATATTTGTTGCCCAAGTGTATCACTACTAAAAATGGACCTTTTAACGACGGAAAATTCCGTCGTTAAAGAGTCAATTGTCGTCGTTAATGAGTTTTAATGACGGTAATAAATACCGTAGGAAGTTACCGCTAAAAGGTCCCGTCGGAAAAAGATTAACGACAGGAATAAAAATACCGTCGTTAATAGCATTTAACGACGGTATTCACTACCATCGTTATTGATAGTAATGACGGGTTTATATACCATCGTTAATGGCAACAACGACTGTAATATGTACCATCATTAATAACAACAACAACGATTATATGTACCGTCGTTAATAACAAAAACGACGAATATATATACCGTTATTAGTAATTTAATATCGTCTAATTTTTAACGACAGTTTAACATACCGTCGTTAATGGAAACAACGACGATCTTTATATATATGTTATTTCGTTATTATTACCTATACACAATTCACAATATATATTAATGAATGCTAATAAAAATCAAAATACAATATATTAAAAATCAAAACACCATATATATTAAAATATCATCTAGTAGTTCACAATAATGAGTGTATGTATATCATAAAACTTATAAAATTAATATCCATTTACATCAAAAAAGAATATTTCTCTAAAGTCTTCGTATGCAAAATGTTGACAATCCACAGGCTCCAGATAATCAATTTCATTGCAAATCTTCATTACCTATAATAAATAGATTAAAAAAATGAGTATTACAATAAGATCTTTAAAAGAATTTAGAAATCTTGATATAAAAAATAAGATTTATCTTAGTCGGCTCTCTTGAGTGTTAAGGTATTACCTAAGCAATGTTGCACTCCTACGTCCGGCAAGAGGCATGAAAAATAAAACTAAAAAAATGTTTGTTGTATGCATTTCTTATATATTATAAATTATGAAGGCATACATGAAAAATCCAAATGACAATAAATACTATTCATCAGACTTCGAATCTGAAAGGTACTATAAGGATAATGTTAATAGACCTGTACATCTAAGTCATCATAAATAAGCCTCCTGTTATATGTCAGACTGAAATTATCCCTTTCTTCTTTAGGAATGAAATCTTTGAATGGTTCCCATGCTGACAATACAGATAGATGATAAATTTCAATAATGATAGTGATATATAGATAATAAATTAAATGAGATACAAATTCCAGAGGCTTATGCATAAGCAATTAAGCTGAAATCATGAAGGTGACTTCCTATGCTATGCAACATTGATTATCAACCATGCAACATCATTAAATATGCAAGGAAAACAATTTCCAAATGGAGATAGATGTCATGTCAGAATACTATTAATGACAGAACAAACTTTGAAGGATATACATGGTCAAGGTTTTTAAGTTACAAGCAGGTCGATCTGTATCTACATTAACTGACCCAACAATATCCTACTGAATTTATTGAATTAAAATTTGTCACACCCAATTTTAGCACTACAATTTGAATTGTGGGTCAATAAATAAATCTTAGAACTTTAGATAAGTGAGTTCCTATTAACTTGCCTAGTTGCCTTGACATTTTAAGCCAATGGTCATTGGTTCGGTTCTAACAAATGTGTCACTTCTCACATCTATGCAATTAGCAATTAAATTCTGCGCCCTTACAAACGAAAAGTAGATCTATAAAAGATGTGCAATATCTTTAAGATAACATTGATATGTATTATGATATAGAATTCACTTCAACTCATTACTTAAAATAATAGGCTATTTCTTGATGATACAGACTGGAGATGAAAGAAAGAGCAATGAAAGATCTAAATGCATCTACGCATATCAATTAGATTAAGAAATAATAAAGCCTCCTTGCTCACCAGGCCTACAAACAAACGTACTACAACTAGTCACGTCCTCACAACATCATATTGCATCCACATCCTTCTAACAACCATTCTCTGTTTGAAATTATTTGCAGTTGAAAATATGCCAATAAAAAGAAAGACAGTTTGGTGCATAGATATAGGATTTGATTTCAGCAATTCTAAATCCATAACATGCTCAAAATACTCAGAAGTAGGTAATCCACTGGCAAGGACATATATCAATTTTTTGTCTCCTGAAATTCTTACTTCACTAACAAGACATGGCTCCAAGCTTTGACAAGCCAATAAAATGATAACAGAAAAAGTTAGACAATTTCCAGAAGTTACATAAACAACTAAAAATTAATATACAAATTGATTCAAGGTAGAAATTACTTCTCTGAATGCAAACGAAGTTATATGCCTTCAGTCTACAATCATCTGGAGTCCCTTAATTCCCACCCTAATAGTAGCAATGAAAAGAAATCCTTGCTTGAAGGGAAAATATTTTCTCGGTTTATCTCCCTCTTTATTGAGTGGAAATGGTTTAGAAATATTGTGATGTCCATTTGATGTGAAAACTTTTTTGTCATCATTACCAACCATTGAACTGCATTGCTCCAAATCATCAACTGCAATGAATAAAAAACTAGGAATACTTAGAAAAACGGAATGCAATTGAGTATATACAGCATTACTAGATCTCACAAATTTAAATCTCCCAGTATTTCAACCTACCCCAATAGGTACAATCATCAAAGTCGTAATACTGTCTATCACCGGTAACAGTAACAGGAAGATTGTAAAGAATATTTGCATGTCCTTAAAGCACAAATCCAAGATTCTCGAACAAATAAACATGGCTTTTGGCGGTTGTAGTTGACTAGTACTCTAGAGTAATTTCTACAATCTAGCAAGGTCACTAATCAAAGTAAAGAGAAACTCAGTAATCTACATATTTGAGTAATAGTTTTTGTGGATCGAACAAATAGGAACAAGTATCGTCGAGGCTTACCCTTTTTTTTGGCAAAATCAAGACACAACACCGGTTGAGGATGGCAACGACAGCTGTGCTACAAGTATCGTCTGAGGATGAACGACGATTGTCACAAATCTACAATTATTGAGCATACCGACGAAGACTCAAGGTGTCAAGGCTATAATCTCAATAGAGATAGTTGCGAATATGGCCAGGAACCATGAACTGACCGTCGATTGTGGGTCTGTCGACGGTCGCTTTCGATCTGGATGCAGGGTCATGGAAATGCTAGGGTTGTGGTGAAGATCGTTGTTGGCGATGAAGTAGTTGGTTGGGGCATAGAGGGACAGCGATTGCGCTCAAGGAAGAAATGGAGGAGAAGAAGAAATCGGGAGAGGAAAATGGCCCAGCGGAGAAGGGCGCCTCACTGGTGGGGAACTGGCCAAGGTGCAGGCGGCCGATGACAATGCGGATAGGGCACAGTGACAGCATCACCGAGCTAGCCTTGCGCGAAGAGGGGCGACGGCGAGCTAAGCTCGTAGGAGGGAAGAGGGCGGCGGAAGTGCAATCGCTCACGTCGAAGGCAGTGGTGATCGTAGCGTGAGCTAGCTAGAGGAGTGGCGGCGACTAAGGGGCGACTGCGATGGTCAGGATCGGATCGGGTTGATAACCGCTTGTCGGTTCGATCTCGATCCGGTCCGGTCCGGCTCGGGCCGGTCAAGTCGGGTCGTCCGGTCGGTCGGTCGAAGTCCGGTCCGATTCGGTCGGTCGAAGTCGGTCCGTCCGATTAATCGTCGTCTTAGTTAAATAAATAAAAAAATAAAAAATGATGTAAATAATTAAAATAAAAAAAAAATCACAATTAAACTTATAAAAACTCTATCAAATATTTCATTATCTCAATACAAAATATATTACATCTTCGACTTAAATAAAAAAATCTATTACAATAAAAATCAAATACGTATTCGGATCCTGATGTTCCTTCGCTTCGCCTTGGTCTTCTTCGTCACTTTTAATATGTTGGGTCTGACTTGCACACCAATCATCGAGTAAATATCATCGCCCAAATTTTCCTACTTAAGCTAGAACGCCTCTCGTCCAATGTATTTCCTCCGATACTAAAAGCTTGTTCCATCGCAACTCAAACCGACAAGCTAGAATTTCTTTTGCCATTATAGATAAGATTGAAATAATTGAGTTCTTCATGACCACCATTTTAGAATGTCAAGCTTTCTTCATCCGCATCACTAAAATCAAAAGAAGTGGTCAATAATTCTCAAGTTCCCGACCGAACTTGAGGATCCTCGTGACGCTTAGTCCGTTGTCTTAATAATAATTGTGCTTTAGTGAGTTTAGAAGTAATAATACTAGTTGTAGTGGATTGATGTGTTTACGTCCAATAATATTTTCACAATATATAATGTTATATACATTAAAAATATCATGTAAATATGTTTTAATATTAAACAAAATCAAAGGAATATTAGAGCAGCTTTGAATAGGGCTTAAAGATTCATAATATAATGCTAACATATCTTGCAAACCATCTAATTTAAGTCTAGGATCTAAAACAAAAGCACATAAAAATATTTCAGGAATGTTTAAGAAATATTTTTCTCATTTTTCTTTCATTACATAAATACATTGAGATAAATAAGTATCATTTGATTGAATATGTTCATTAAAAATACATGCAATATTACAACAATGTGTTAAAACTAAATGTGAAGTTGGATAATAAACACCTGATAATTGGTCACTAGCATCACTAAAAACTTTTAGAATTTCACAAATACTAGTGCATATATTCCATTGATTTGAAAACAAATAAATATCACGTGATTGAACATGTTGATGAAAAAACATACATAATAAATCTTTATATTCAAAAGTAGATAACAACAATTTATAAGTAGAATTCCAACGAGTTGGAACGTCACGTGCAAACCGTTTAGGCTTCATGCCATTTATTTTACAAAATTTTCTCCATTCTTTCATTACTTGAGGATGTGTCCATAAATAATGAATTGCACTCCTAATTGGTTGAATATGTGATCCTAAATTTTTAAGTCCATCTTGAACACACAAATTTAAAATGTGACATGTACACCTAATATGAAAAATCTTCCACCTATTGATGGTTTACATATATCAATAAGTTCACTAATACTAGAGGTATTTGCACTAGCATTATCAAAAGAAATTGAAAAAACTTTAGAAGTTAGACCATATTCTTCTAAAATAATAAAAATAAGTTGTGAAATATTTTGTGCCGTGTGTGTTTCGTTAAAACATCTATATGCTAGCAATCTTTTTTGAATGTCCCAATTATTATCAATCCAATGACAAGTAATACCCATATATGAACAACTTTGCCAATGATCACTCCAAATATCTAACACAAAGAAACTTTACTGTTTAAATTAGAAAATTATTTAATCAATTCTTGTTTTTGTTCTAAGACTAATTTTAAAAGTGTATGTTTTAGAGTATTTCTTGGGATACGTTTAATAGAAGGATTTGCACTTGTAGAAAGCCAATTTTCAAAAGATAATTTATCACTAAAACTAAAAGAAAGTTGTTCAATTGCACAAAATTTAGCAGTTTCTTCTCTAAATCTAGTTTAAATCAAATTTAAAGAGTTTAGATTAATTACCCCAACCCGATTGAGAAGAGAATGTCGGAATTTGAGTTTGAGAACGATCAATACCAATTTCCACCGGATGATTTCTCTCCACGTGTCGAGTAAGGGTTCCGTAACCTCCTCCTTGTTGAAATTTGTAACATTTCGAACAATATTTGCATTTTGCTTGCATATCACCGGAAGGGAGCGTTACTTTTTCGAAATGTTTGGTGAAGATATCGGATGCGGGGCGAGGCACTCGAGTTGGTTTTGTAGTCGTAGAACCCGCCATCGTACTGGATGTATTGCTCCTACTTTCTTGACTTTGATGATGATGACGTATTTGAAATTCATCACCGGAAATATCAAGATCATAGTCGGTGCCGATATCGAATGGAGGTGAATTGCCACCTTGCTCGAACTCGAACTCGGGCGGTGGTGGCATTATGCTCTTTCCCATTCTGGCACCGGCCGCACCCTTACGACTTGATCCGGCTCCAGACATTTGTAAAAATATGACTTGAGAGTTGAGACTTGAAAGCAAATGAGGGAATGAGAATTAGAGAAGAGAAGTTGTGATTTGTGAAAAAATGAAAAGGAATGGAGGTGTATTTATAGGAAAAAAAAACTTTAAAAAAAAAAATTTCCAACGGCCAGACCGGGTCGGCCGACGCTGGTTGTAGTTACTAACGACCACGAAATCGTGGCCGTTTGTTCTTTTTCTTTAAAAAAAAAAAAAGGGACCCGCTAGGTCGACACGCCTGTGCTCGGCTATGTCCAAAGCCCGTGTCGTTTTGGTACTGCCCGTGTCGTGACGGACAGAGAGCAACACGCCT
The DNA here is from genome assembly GCA_025175895.1 of Wurfbainia villosa. Classification (NCBI taxonomy): domain Eukaryota; kingdom Viridiplantae; phylum Streptophyta; class Magnoliopsida; order Zingiberales; family Zingiberaceae; genus Wurfbainia; species Wurfbainia villosa. The sequence continues at coordinate 40,299,482 of CM045997.1, forward strand.
CGGCTGTGCGACACGCCCGTGTCATGACGGACAGAGAGCAACACGCCGGCTGTGCGACACGGACACGCCCGTGCGACACGCCCATGTCGTGTAACGGGAAAACAGCGACACGGGCGTGTCGGCTGTGCGACACGCCCGTGCTCGGCCAAATTTTTTTTTTTTAAATGTCGGGTTTTTTGTTTTCCGGTTCGATGAATGGGACCGGACCGCTTAATTAGGCGGTTCGGTTACGGTCCGGTCAAACCTATTGACTCAGCTTAACCGTTGACCACGGTCCGATTCCGGGTCGGGTTCGGGTTTGACCCGGACCTTAGCCAGGTCTAGATGAGAGGGGTCGGGGAAAGATGGATGCAGAAGAGATTTAGGGCACGAGGAAATAAAGCCGGGTCGAGATTAAGAGAGAAAATATCCGTCGTTAAAAGTCTTGTAATAACGACAGAAAAAAATACCATCGTTAAAAATGACAATAACGATCGATATAAAAAAAACCATCGTTGATAATATAATATTAACAACGGGATAAAATATCATCGTTAATGCGTATATATTAACGACGGACATTAAATTTGGTTGTTGTTGAACAATCAATAACGACAGTATTTTGATACCGTCGTTAAATTTCATCGTTAAAAATAACTTTTTTAGTAGTATATGTTGATGACATTATTTTTGAGCCAACAAATAATGAACTTCTCCAAGATTTCATTAGAAATATGGAATATGAATTTGAAATGAGTCTAGTAGGAGAGTTGACATTTTTCTTAGGCCTATAAGTTAAACAAACTAGTGAAGAAATCCATGTCTATCAAACCAAATATGCTAAGGAAATTATCAAGAAATTTGGTTTAGAAAATGCTAAGATAGTGTCTACTCCAATGGTAATTAACACTAAGATAGACAATGATCAAGATGAGAAATTGATTGACTCAAAACTTTATAGGAGTATAATTGGTAGCCTACTATATCTAACCGCTAGTAGACTAGATATTTTATTGCAGTAGGTATGTGTGCAAGATATCAATCATATGCCAAAGAGTCCCACTTGGTAGCAGTAAAAAGGATATTAAGATACATCAAGGGAACTTTTAATGTAGGTTTATGGTATCCTAGGACTCAAACTTTTGATTTGATTGGGTACATTGATTCCAATTATGCGGATTGCAAATTGGATCGAAAGAGTACTAGTGGTGGATGTCAATTTCTTGGATCATCCTTAGTGAGTTGGAGTAGTAAGAAGCAACCTTGTGTTGCTTTATCCACAACCGAGGTCAAGTATGTGTCAATGGGTGGTTGTATAGCTCAATTACTTTAGATGAGACATACTCTAGAGGATTATGAGCTACACTACTCCAAAGCTAAGGTTTATTATGATAATGTGAGTACCATCAATTTGATAAAAAATGCGGTACATCATGCTAGGACAAAGCATATTGAAGTGAAACATCACTTCATTAGAGATCATGTGGCAAGAGAGGATATTGAACTTAATTACATTGAATCCAAGTCCAACCTTGTCGACATTTTCACCAAGGCTCTCTCCGAAGCAGAATTTACATCACTTAAGAGAGAACTTGGAATGTGCTTTGTAGAGTGGTGGTATAAGTTTGCATGATCCTATAGCAAGATCTAGGACTATACCTCAAGCATCTCACAAATACCTAAGAATCCATGATTTTTATATTGAGCCACTTAGACATCATGTGAGATGTTAGGAAGATGTTTTTGGTTTATCATGCTTGTTATGATGCATTACTATGAACCAAAGTGACATCTAGAGACATTAATTCTTAATTGAACCAATCATTGGGAAGACTTGTGTACAATTAATGTGCACATAACTCTAAGATGATTGTAAATGTCAAATAAAATATCATTTAAATTGTGTTTACCATGTTTTGAAAAAAACAATTTTTACTTGCTAAGCAAAAGTGGTACAAAGTTTTGGAAAACCTTTAGAGCTTTCGCTAGTTTTCAAGTTTGTGTCAATTTCGAAATCTAGAAAAGATATATTTTTAAAATCATTTTTCCTTGATTAAACATGACTTGACAAATGTGTCTTCAAAATTTTGTGAATTTTTGACACTTAATATTTTATTTATGCATTTTTAAAATTCACTTGAAAACCAAATCTACACATTTCCGAAAATCACAGTTGACTGCTGCAGAAACCAGTCAACTGGTCTTATACCGGTCGATTGGTAATTGCCTTAGCCGATTGCTGGCACTATTTTTGAGTAGCTTAACTTGATTTCATCATTTAACGCCCAACCTGAGTTGTCCTAACCCTATGATATGATTAACACAACAATTAAGGGGAAGTCGGACTAATTAGTGCATTGGTTTAGGGGGAGCTTTCTTATGATATCTTTCTAAACCCAAAACATATATGCATATACTTTATTGTTGGTGCAAAGTTAGGAATTAATCTTACTCATGTTTTCATACTTTGCTCAACATGGTTACACTTAGCATGTGTCTTGGATTCAGGGGGAGTTTTAAGTATATTTTATACCTTAATTCAAGGCATAAACATCCTATTCTTACATGTTTATTGAAAATTTACCTTTCCCTTTTTTATGTGTGTCAAAGGGGGAAAGGGAAAGATTTAAGTTATATTTCACATTATGAAATATGATGTTCTTAATGCATATTTAAAGATCTAACTCAAATGATTGTCAAACATAAAAAATGACTAGATTGTTGATGCAAGAATGCCCCAAGTATTAATATATTTTGATGTTTAGATAATCATTTATAGTTAGGCAATATTTTTGATATGACATGGATGGTTTAGTTGCAGAAAAGTCCAAGTGTGAATCATGGCAAGGAAATCCCAAGTATGAAGACTTGACAAGGAAAGTCCAAGGGTAAAGGCTTGGCAAAAGAAGTCCAAGAATATGGACTTGGTGACATAAGTCAAAGCATGTAGTCTTTGTTGGGAACGATGTGCCCGCTAGAGGGGGTGAATAGTGACGTCGATGCTTGATGGAATTTGTTCGTGTTTGATCGTCTACAATCTTCTTAGCACAACGGAATGGTAATAACAAAAATAAACTACAAGATACACAACCACAATGCGAGATATAACGTGGTTCGGAACCGAATGGTTCCTACTCCACGGATCGGGCTCTAAAAGCTCTAGCAATGTAAACACGCACTACTAATCACAAATACTCCTTCTCGACACAAGTCAGAGGTGGAGAAACCTCGTACAAATGATTACAACAGTAATACGAAATACAACAAGCAAATACAACAAAAGAAATGCAAAGAAAACTTTACAATCGATCTTTTGGAAGCTTGCTTGTTTGGTTGGTTGAGTTGCACTTGGAGACCCTGAATCACACCAGCAATTCGCCCCAAAAACTCCTCAAAGAACCATGATCGAAATCTCCTCCACGATATCCCTTTAAATCTGCTACCTGGGCTGGATTTCGCCTATCAATCGAATGCTCGGGACCATTAGTCGACTGATTATCACGCCCCGAGAGTATGCCATGCCGAAAAGCAAACGGACGACATCTCCCCTGTACGTGGCAACATATCGGGTTAATACAAGGCCAGTAGGCCCACAACAACAATATAATATGAAGATATCAACATACTCAAACACATCGGAAACATACTACAGATAAAACAAGATACAAAGACCCAACTGTGCACTCCGGAGTGACTTGACACAACAAGAATCATAATAGAAACCACAACAACGACCAAATACATACAATATATCTGTATATCACAAATACGGAAACAATACAAGCTAAAATCCAAAACAACAATACGGAATACATCAATCCACAAGAATACAACAAATCGTAAATAAACCTCCATCCGTTCGGTGTGAGATGAGATCAGCTGGCGGAGCTTCGAACGTCCAAGGAATCCTCTACCTGTTACCTGGGCGACAGGAAGCCCAGGGTCCCGGGGTGGTGAGTATAAACTCAGGAGTAATATGAAGAGAGTGCATGAACAACATATAAGGATATAGAGATCTACAAGTATACGTGTGAAGATCTACAGGTATACAACATGAGTCCAATAGACATATAGTCCTATCCAAATCTAATAGCAAGTAACCACAATATAGTCATACTCAATGTATATACTAAACTGATCAACTAAACATGAAGTAATGTACCAACGTACCTGACGGTCTGCAACATCATAAGCTATATCATCCTGAACAGATTTACAATAACATAACTCATATAACATACCAAGTCAATCCCATACCTGACCAATACTCAGACAAATGAACAGTATATAATCACCTGTAATAACATGCTGGTCCATACCACACTATAACATGATGCTAATCAAATGCATACAACAGTCTGGACCAATCCATATATCATGCTCAACACACATCAGTATATAATATGCAAATGACATGTATCATGATGAACAAACATATACAACAAACAAATGCAGCATCTCACAGACATATGTAAAACATATATCGAATACATGCATACATATATATCAGAAATGCATATGCATGACCACTGTCTGCGGACCTGTCCAACCACGCCCCAAGAGTGGCCAGGGTGGCACGACAATGACAACTATCCCGACTCCAGCTACCACTACTCTCGAGTGGCCGAGTTGGGTAGTATGACTGGTAGCTAGCCGCCATAGAGCTATATGCTACCCTAGGGGCCCCTGCTGCAAGCGACTCTATCTACCACTACCCATGAGTGGCCGAGTGCTGCACGTTTAAGATAAACTGCACGCCACTCTAGCTACCACTGTCTATAGTGGCCGAGTGCGGCATATCTAATGCTCTACCCTCAACTCTGCTACCACTACCCCGAGTGGTCGGGGAGGCAGGATGACTGACGACCCATCTCAACCACAAGGGAGACCCAGTCAACAGCATGCATGCAAATGTAATGATGCATAGCTCCATATAGGTATCCTCGCAACACTCCCTATCCCACGGGGAGTCCTGGTCAACCAATAGTCAACTATGCAAGGGCTACACTCTACAAGACTCTCTCTATCGCACAAAGAGTCATACACATCTGACAGTCAATCACGCTAAGACATCTAGTCAGCAGCGAGATACTATCGACCGTCCATATAACCATACACAGGCACACAATCCATAATGAATATACCATCACGCTAGGACCTCTAGTCCATGGTCTCATACTGACAACTACATACTTATCTATGCACAGACAACTAGATCCACCATAGATGCATCACTAATACGAGTATGATATAACAATCGACTCCATAATCCAATCCATCACCTAACCCTAGTGATGTAACATAGTAACCCAAGCTGAGGTCACAAAGATAACCCTAACCATCTGTACTTACTGAACATCCTGTTAGTGCTTATAATATCCACATATCTCCACAATGACATGATATTGTCCACTTTGGGCCTAGACCCTCATGGTTTTATTTTTGGGCTTTACCCAAAAGGCCTCATACCAATGGAGATATCTTTTTTTCTTATAAGCACATGATCTTTTCCATGTCTTACCAATGTGGGACTTTGATTGTATTCCCCATACTCCCAACAATCCCCCCCTCAAACGAAGGACCACATTGGGCCCCCCCTCAAGCCTATCCCTCCTCGAAGGATTTTCTCTGCTTGATGTCCGATCTTCAACCCACCAGGACTTCCTGCCAGTTGTTCGGTCCCCCCGACCCAACTAGACTTCCTTCCTGATGTCTGGTTCTCTTGATCCGGACGTGGGAGCTCAACTTCCTTCGTTCGAGGTTCATGGCTTGACATGGACCATGGCTCTGATACCAATTGTTAGTGCTTATAATATCCACATATCTCCACAATGACATGATATTGTCCACTTTGGGCCTAGACCCTCATGGTTTTATTTTTGGGCTTTACCCAAAAGGCCTCATACCAATGGAGATATCTTTTTTTCTTATAAGCACATGATCTTTTCCATGTCTTACCAATGTGGGACTTTGATTGTATTCCCCATACTCCCAACACATCCATCAGCTAACACATAATAGGGTTTATAGTTCCTATCCGTGCTAGATAATCAATGAAGTAACAGAGTATATATCTCAAAGGTCAAGGCAGTACAAGAATATGATTAAATAAGAGTGGATCTAAGATCAAAGTAATAGCATAAGTCCAAATTAATGCACTGGAATATGATCAAAACTACCGGACCAGGTAGATATTACCCACCTGATACGAAGCTCGAATAATCCTCACGTCCACGGACCTACTTCGTATCCCAAACCAGCACAATAGTAACAAATTATGGTTAAGTACAAATATCCCACAATACGCAACTAAATATTACGTCGTTTCTATATTCACATTCTTTTCCCCGAATATGTGTTAACAACTCCGACTATCCCTAGATCAATTAAGATAAATAGATCCCAACAATACTCACAACAAATCCAAGCTAACCTCAATCTCTAAATCACCGCATCAAATCAATTCACACACACACTTCGTTCACTACCATGGTAGCTCCCTCATCTACAACAACTCACAGTTATGTACAAGTGCAATCGATCCACAACTAAATCATCAACATCAATAGGACACGGTTCCATCGTAACATCTCCTTCCACACACAACCGACACCAAACAGAACACCTCCAATCCATCGTCGACAGTTCCAGGATCAGATTAAACCATAGAAATTACCAACTGCAGCTTCTCCTTCAACTCCAAATCCAGCCGGCACCATCCACACTTAGAATTACTCTATTGCGTAGATCACACAGAAAACCTCAAACACTCCAATCAACAACAACAACACTGATTACACCCCAAATCACAATCGGATACACTCCAATCTCAGCTTAGATTCCAATCGAAAATCCATCGTAATCTCAACAACAATGACACATTCTAGAATACACAGCAATCTACAGCCAATACAGAAAAATAAACCAAGCTTACCGATCTTGGATCTCCACCAGCACCATTTCTCCCCTGTTCACCCGCGAAAACTGCTCCAATCACTGCCCAAAACCTGGATCTAAACTACCGACAGTGAAAATCACAAGCAAGGATGGATTTCATCCAAATCAAGGGGAAACATCAATTACTTACTCAAATATCGGCAAAACTCGTGAATCCTAGCTCACAGTCGGTGCCCTGATCGCATTGCCGCCGACTCCCAGCTCCCAGCGGAGTCCCTCACCCGTCGGAGCTCGACCGGAGTCCCTCCCTCCAGCTGGATCTACCCGACGAACGATGGTGGCGAGATGCGGAGGAGATAAGAGACGGAGGAGCAAATCGGAAGCAGAGAGCTCAGCGTCTCTCCCACCGACCGGATTTCCCACCATCGGCGGCAGCGGCTCACGGAGGGAGAAGGACGCGATTGATGGCCTTCCGCTCCAGGTGATCCCCGACGGTGAAGTGGCGGCGATGAGTGACCCGGCGAACTGGCTCCAGAGGCGACGGGAAGCTGTGGAAATCGCAAAGGAAGGAATCGGGAAATCGACTTGGGTTCGCGATCTGAGCAGGCTTTTAAAAAAAACTGGCCACTTGATTGAGCTAACTCAAGTCTAACCCAATCACCTATTAACCTTAATCTTCCTCCTATTCGATCATATGAACCCCTTTTTAATTCTGAAAAATTCCTGAAAATTCCACAAACTAATTCTCAATTAGCAAGGGCTATTATTTTATTTTATTTTATTATTTATTTATTTATTATTATTATTTTTTTGTAATCTTACATTCTCCCCACTTATAAAAATTTGGTCCCCAAATTTTTGACTTATATACTTGTACGAGATGTCACAATAACCATCTCCAGTATCCAGAGAAAGGTCACACCTCAAGTGACTAAGTGGGGTACTGAGCTTGAATATTATATTCCAGCTCTTATATACACTCTCAATCGACCTCTTAAAAGGTAAACAACTGTACCAGAGTGGAGCTCTATACCCGTAATCGATGGGAAACTTTGCCAGAATCGTAAGGTGAATCATGAATCACTATCAGAAATGATACTCAAGATTACTCCATGGATATAATTCCATCAAGCGATCCAACGGAGTCCATCTTACGACTTGGAAGAAAATGAGCGAACCTAGCTAATCGATCATCGACTACCCAAATCTGATCAAGTCCTTTCCGAATTCTAGATAATCTCCCAACACAGTCTAATGTACTAGGCTCTCACTTCATCACGATACGTAACCCTACCGATCACAATATTCCACCTTTGCTTGTTGGCATACCCAACATCGAACTACGAAATCAACCGTGTCCCATATATCGTTTAACTAACATGAACATCTCAATACTCACTATTTTCGGATACACTCCGAATAAATCATCACTTTCGAATGAAGAGTCTCCTGAAACAACTCTTCCTAAATCGAATGCAACTCTGGGAACCACTATCCTTCCTAGAGACGGAGATTTATTCTCATAAGAGAAATTAATCTAATGTCCAAAATTCACTCTGTCACACAACACTATAAGTGACTGGAAGACAGTAATGACCCATCTCCCCAATTGCATCTATCCGTGCTCCAACAACCCTATAGCAGCTACCCAGTAGCTAGCCAAAACTCCCTGAGCACTCCTGCTCTATACATCTACTACTCAAGATAATAACTGCTAAGCTCCACATCATATATATGACAGCTTATCTCGCAGTTCCTCAACTGACGTAGGCATAAGATACATCTCAACAACTGCATCGGAATCGTTCCAATCCCTGAAATGTTGCATCTATGTGCAATACCCTTCCATCCATATCGGACAGATTAACTAACACTGACACAAAAGTCAGCCACCGTCTAGGCCTTGAAACCTAGCTTCACTAACTTCCGACCAGGTGATTTCCATCACCTTCTTGGTCCAACAAGTCGGCGGTATAGTATCGCTAGAACATCCTATCCTCATCTATGGTAAATACCAAATCAATCTAAGGACAACAACTTCCCTTAAGATTGTGAATATATCCCCAATCATATATCCTCTACAGATATGACGACAATCGATCTCAAATACTTCAAGAGTACTTGCTTCCTCAAATCCATGAACGACTAAATCGTTAATAAGTCTAACAACATTATCAACATCTCCTAAAATTCATACCAAGTATGAAATGTCGTCGTCCACACACCTGTATCCTTTTTACTCTAAGCTGATGATATATCAATCATCACACCAACAATGATAATTGTATGACATCAAGTCACTACAATATCAATATTCCAATTATAAATCAACCCTAGAATATACACAGATGTCCTTTAGCGGATCTAAACAGATCATCTATCCATGATGAAGGATATTCATTCTCAACTACTGCATTCCAATCATCGATAATCGATGTATAACCCCAAAGGTTCATCTCTCTTTTAATAAAGAGTTACGAGTCTTCTCAAGAAGAAACACTGAGATAGATAAATCTCCCATAGTGTTTAGCAACACTGATACCCATAAAATCATCTCCCTGTATGAGGTCTCCAACATCGGAACTATTCCCGAAATCACCTCAATCGCATATTCCTACTTTCCCATGCAGTGGCAAGCCCGGGAGTTCATCTAAAACTACATCCGAATACTCTCGGATTTACATACATCCGAGAGTCCTAGTATACCAATGCTCCAACAATCCAACTATCCGTAAGGATATGTCTATAGTAGAGGTATGTCTAGCAAAGGCTAAGGGTATCCCTTGACTTCTTGGTTGTTGATCAACATCTCACCTGACGGTAGAGAAAATCACCAACCCACAAGTCGATAGGAACCCTTCGAACCCTATCCAAGAATGTTCTAGACAAAGATACCTGTAAACTACCAGTATCTCTCGATATATCCGTAAATAGGATAACCTAAAGTAATACTTGTAGGATCCTTGAACGGCTAGAGGGGGGGGTGAATAACCTCTTTTCATTTTCTACAAAAAGATTAGTGGAAACAAAACAAATAAAATAATAATAGAAACGAAAATGCAATGCTAATGCGGAAGCTTTTACGTGGTTCGGAGATAACGCTCCTACTCCACGGCGATCCTTAAGGTGGATCAACCCAAATCAATCTTCACTAATAAGCTTTCTCTTTACAAAGACCTCCTCTTCTTACAAAAGATGACAATAAAGATTTGAGAGGAGGAAAGAAATTAATACACTTAGAAAGCTTGGAAAACTTGTGGGAGCTTAGGAGAATTATCAGAATATAAGCATTAGCCTCTTCTTTCTCCCCTTGGCCTCTTTTTATAGGAAAGAGCCTCTTTTTCTCGTTGGAGGTCTATCAGTCGACTGATGACTTACATCAGTTGACTGCCGCCGATTCTAACGGCTTCTGAATAGCCGAATTCGTGGGATTTGTCATCGTCATCGCCAACGGAAAGACTATCAGTCAACTGCCAAAAGTGGCGGCTGACGATATCGCCGTAGCCGATCGCCGGGCTACGCCTTTCGTTGTGGTAGTCGATCGCCAATAATGGCCGATCGCCACGGCTTGTATGTGGTGGAAGTCGGGTCGAGTCGACTCTCACCGATCGATAACCCCACGATCGCTAACAACCCTCCAACCTCTAATGCTGCATTTTAAAGGCCAGTTCGACTGACACTATGTTCCAGTCGACTGGTACACCCCAAGTATGACAAATTCATACTTAAAAATATACCCTAAGTCTAGACTTAACCTTCTAGCTTCTCCATCAGCCTTGCACCTCCAGGATTTTTTTGAGTCCACGACTCTATCCATGTGCTTGCCTTCAAAAGCTTCCTTCGGTTTCGTCATGCTTTGGGTTTCTTCTTTGCCAAAGTACGCTTGGACTTTACGCCGCCAAGACTACATGCTTGGACTTATGCCGCCAAGACTTGCCTTTGGTCTTTCTTTGCCAAGGACTGCTTGGACTTTACGCCGCCAAGACTACATGCTTGGACTTACGCCGCCAAGACCTTTCCTTTGACTTCTCTTTGCTAAGATCACACTTTGACTTGTCTTTTACCAAGTCTTCATACTTGGATTTTTCTGTCACTTAAACATGTTCACAATTAGATCACAAAACATTGCCTAACTTAGATGATTATCCAAACATCAAAATATATAAATGCTTGGGGCATTGTTGCACCAACAATCTCCCCCTTTTTGATTTTTGGCAATCATTTAAGTTAGGTCTTTAACACATGCATATAAACATATTTCAATATGAATTCTAACTTAAATATCCCTTCTCCCCCTTTGACATACAACAAAAAGAGAAGAGTTTATCCAATAAGTGCAGGAAAGAATTATAATTGACACATCTTGAACAAAGGTATAAAATCGATATGGAGCTCCCCCTTAATCCAAGACATGATTCATGATGTGGAAATAACATGTGAAGCAAAGCATAAACAATAAAATAGGCAAATATGACCTAGCTTTGCACCAACAATTATAGAATTAAGGGATGTATCTCCCCCTAAACCAGTGCATCAAGAAGATCCTTCTTTCCATACAAGTTGTCATGTATATACTGTGGGAATCATATAATGTCCAAAATTGGACCTTTTAACCGATGAAAAACCATTTTCTATTCTAAATTGAAATTGTCATGATCAAGCTGCGCCTTAGCGATCATTATCAATCAGCGATTATTTGATATCGACAAAGTCTGAAATTCGAATTTTTCAGTAAAGGTTTAAAAATGCGTAGAAAATTCCGTGGATGTCCAAAAATCACGAAACTCGTCATACACATTTTATTCGACTAATATAACATATGAAAAATATTAGACGAAAAATATGCTCATCAGATTAACGGATTGATATGATATTCAAAACGATAAAAATATGAAGCAAAAGTGGAATTGTATCGTATCAATATTCATAACTTAGTACTATGTGCTCAATTTCTAAACTTGAAAAATGACAAATTATAGTAATGTAGGCACTAATAGAAATGAACTAAACAAAACACAACTTCATTTCATTAATCAAAAATCATTACACAAGTTGAAGTTTGTGCCGTACATACGGCCAAAAAGAAAATAACAAAAACATGCTAGCTAACGATCATCGTCATCAGCATCCATCGGTGCAGATGATGAACCATCGTGAGGAGGTGGGTGTCCGGGTGCAGGAGGGCGGAGAATCGCCAAAATGTCCTGCTGCTGTCGATGCATCCCACTCACGAGGGAGAGGAGCTCTTGATGCTCCCGGCGAAGCTCCTGTTGCCCCAAGCGCAACTCCTCAAGACGTGTATCTACCCGCTCTGCAAAAGCATCGAAGCGAGCAATGAAAGATGAGTCCGGCGAGCGATCACTGCAGCAGGTCCCTCCGCGACGGCTCCTCGAACACCCTCAGCATCTCCTGCCGCAACGGCATCCTTTGGTGCCAGAGCGCCACCTGCTGGCCATCATGCAGGGTCCCAGAAAATGGATCTTTCGTCGGCCTTCAAGCCCGCCAAGGAGAAGCTCCGACGAGTCATCTGGTCATATTTTTTATTCATGATTTTAATGACCCCTATGTTGACATTAATGCCTACGGAGCTAAGCCACTGAGTAAGGACATTTCCAAAAGGCATATGAACCTTCCCATTGTTTGGCTTTATGAAATGAGTAATGCAGTGGAAGGTGTTGAGACCAATATCGATGTCTAAGTACTGACGGAGGATATGCATGAGAAGGAAGTGTGTAGGTCGAACTAAGGCTAACCCACGTGTAACTATAGGAAGAAGACAATGAGAAATGACCTTATAAAGGACATTGTCAGAAGCAGAAAGCTCTTGGGATTGAAATAGATTGGTGTTCAAAGGACGAGGAGAGTGATAGAAAGTAGTATGAAGTGAATCTAGAGAAATCTCCTCAAAGGGAGGTGGAAGAGGATCACTCCAAGACGGATACAAAATGAAATCATTCTCGGAAGAGAGACATCCGAGAAAATCGGTCCAGATCTAGGGGCTAAAATCCAGATCGCACTGAGCAACGCGAGTTCGGTATCTCAGGCCATCTCCAATCGGTCGCAAGTTGTTGAAGAATTCAGAAAGAAGAGTGATATTTACATGATGTTCACAAAAGACTAATGATTCAAGTTTGTAGAATTGGATGATTTGAACAATATCAAAGCAGTAGTCCTTAAGAAAATTTGGGTCCATTGATCGAGGTGGAATGAGTTGGAATTTATTTTTATTGAAGGCATTTTCAAGTGCGGAGTTTGGAAATCTAGGATCGACAATGGGTGGGGAGGGTTTGACGGGCCCTCGTTGGTCGGCGGTACCCAGGCACGCTTAGATGCATAATGCTTAAGTCTAAATGTGCGAAAAGAGAAATGTAGGTTAAGGATGATGCATGCACAAAGACAACAAAACAAACACCGATTAGTGAAACAAAACTATAGGAACAAACAAACTGTGAGCAGGGATGAGGGTTTACCTAGGCGGCATGGTGAAAGATCAAAGAAAAGTGCCGGACGTGAGTGTCCACGAAACCCTAGCTGAGCGAGTGGTCTGCGGTGGAGACTAGGGCGTGAACCGGGTGAGAAGAGGAGGTCTTCGAGTCGGAGAACACTCCAAATGGGAGCACCGGTCGGTGAAGTCGCCGAAAAACGAGGGAGAACGACTAAAAAGTGCGGTGGAAGTTCGTCGGAAGAGGAAGAGGAGAGAAAGTCGGGAAGTTTTGGCAAGTCGAACCGGTGGGAAAACCCGCCGATCGTTAGTCGGCAGAATAATCCGATGGAGATCATCGAACCGCCCGATACGAGTGCTTATGTGCACGGCAGTCGATTGCTATAAATGACAGTCGAACTGATGGCGAATAGTCGAACCGACCAGTCGCATATGAGTGCTTCTGTGCGCGGCAGTCGACTTCCATAAATAGCAGTTGGTTCGCTAGCGTCGTATTAGTTGAATTGGCGATAAGCGCTAGTCGACTGATATCAGTCTGATAGCCTTTTTGGCCAGATTAAAAAATTCATAATTAATTCAATAAAGATCAAAAAATTACGAAATTTTGTGGTTAATATTGTTAGATCATTTCTATCAAGGAAAAATTATTTTAAAAATATATCACCTCTAGATTTTGATATTGACACAATCTTGAGATTTTGCAAAAGTTATGATATTTTTGCAAACTTTGTATCACTTTGGCTTATCAATTGAAAATTGTTTCTCAAGGTTTGATAGACATAGTTTAAATTTTGTTTTATTTGACATTTCCAATCATATTCTTGGAGCTATATGCACATTAATTGTACATAAGCCTTCCCAATGATTGGTCCAATGAAGGATTAATGTCTCTAGATGACACTTTGGCTCATGATAATGCATCATAACAAGCATGATGAACCAAGTGCATCTTCCTAACATCTCACATGATTTCTAGGTGGCTAAATACATAAATCATGGTTTCTTAGGTCTATTGTGAGATGGTTAGAGGTATAAAACCTAGATTTTTATGGGGTCATGCAAACCTACACTTCTATTCTACAAAGCACATTCCAAGTTCTCTCCTAAGTGATGAAAATTCTATTTCGGGGAGAGGCTTGGTAAAGATGTCGGCTAGGTTGGACTTAGATTCAATGTAATTAAGCTTAATGTCCCCCTTAGCTACATGATCTCTAATGAAGTGATGTTTCACTTCAATGTGCTTAGTCTTAGAGTGATGCACCGGATTTTTGGTCAAGTTTATGGTGCTCACATTGTCACAAAATACTTTTATGTTGGAGTAAGATAGCTCATAGTCCTCTAAAGTATGTTTCATCCATAGAAGTTGAGCTACACAACCACCCATAGCCACATATTCGGCTTCGGTGGTGGATAGGGCAACACAAGGTTGCTTCCTACTACTCCAACTAACTAGGGAGGACCCAAGGAATTGGCATCCACCACTAGTACTCTTCCGATCCAATTTGCAACCGGCATAATCGGAATCGGTGTACCCAACCAAATCAAAAGACCTAGTCCTAGGGTACCATAGTCCTACATTTAGTGTGCCTTTAATATATCTTAAGATTCTCTTAACGGCAACTAAATGAGATTCTTTTGCACATGATTGGTATCTAGCACACATACCAACTGCAAATAATATATCGGGTCTACTAGCGGTTAGGTACAAAAGGCTACCAATCATGCTCCTATAGAGTGTAAGATCAATTTCTTTTCCTTCATTATCACTATCTATTTTTGTATTGGTTGCCATTGGAGTTGAAACTACCTTAGCATTTTCCAAACCAAATTTCTTAATCATTTTCTTAGCATATTTGGTTTGGTAAATATAAATTCCTTCACTTGTTTGTTTGACTTGTAATCCTAGGAAGAAATTTAATTCCCTAACTAGACTCATTTCAAACTCTTTTTCCATATTCTTAATAAAGTCTTGGAGAAGTTCATCATTTGTTGACCCAAAGATAATGTCATCAACATATACTTGGGCTACAAAGATGTCCGTTGATGTTGACTTTATAAATAGAGTTTGATCTATACTACCCCTCTTAAAGTCATTAGAGATTAAGAAAGATGATAATCTTTCATACCAAGGAGCTTGTTTCCATACAAAGCTTTCCTAAGCTTGTATACATGGTTTGGATAGTCCATATTCTCAAACCCGGGAGGTTGTTCTACATATACCTCTTCCTTAATAAACCCATTTAGGAATGCCGATTTAACATCCATTTGATGGAGTTTGAAACCCATATAGGAGGCATACCCTAATAGTATTCTAATAGACTCTAACCTAGCAACCGGGGCATATGTTTCATCATAGTCAAGTCCTACAACTTGATTAAAGCCCCTTGCAACTAATCTTGCCTTATTCCTAGTAATATTCCCTTGGTCATCTAGTTTGTTCCTAAAGACCCATCTTTTAGTAATGATGGTGTTTTCATTAGGTCTAGGAACTAACTCCCATACTTGACTCCTTTCAAATTGAGCCAATTCATCTTGCATTGCTAAGATCCAATCCGGATCAAGTAATGCATCTTTGATGGTTTTGGGCTCAATTTGAGAAATTAGAGCTATATGACTAGTGGGATCCCTATAAAATGACCTAGTCCTAACACCTTGAGATAATTTACCCACAATTTGATCTAAGGGGTGATTTTGATAAGTTCTTATGGTTCTAGGAGGTGTATTAATTTGAGTTTGATCATAATTAATCTCAATCCTTTGCTCATTATCGGAATCACCTCTTACTCCCCCTTGATTCAATCCTCCCCCTTGATAATTACTCCCTAAAGTTAGATCTTGGAATTGTTGGGTAATTTCTTGATGTTCATTATTAATATCATCATCAATAGGGGATTTCCTTGGGTATGTATTGGAAGTTTCATCAAATTGGACATTTGAAGATTCTTCAATCTTTTGAGTTCTTTTATTGTAAACTCTATACCCTACACTAGTGGATGAGTATCCAACTAGGATTCCCTCATCCGCTTTGGACTCAAACTTACCTAGGTTGTCTTTGGTATTTAAGATATAGACTTTACATCCAAAGACCTTAAAATAATGAATTGTTGGAATTGTGCCATTCCACAATTCAAATGGAGTTTTTCCTAAAAACCTATGAATTAATACCCTATTTTGGATATAGCAAGCGGTGTTAACCGCTTCCGCCTACAAGTAGCTAGGTAAGGAGTATGCATTAAACATTGTCCTAGCCGCTTCTTGTAGGGCACGATTTTTCCTTTCCACAACCCTATTTTGTTGGGGTGTTCTAGGACAAGAAAACTCATGTTTGTACCCTTGTTCTAAGCAAAAAGTTGAGAAATTAAAATTCTCAAATTCTTCACCATGATCACTACGGATCCGGTTGATTTTGAGTTTTCTTTCATTTTCTACTCTTTTGCTAAATCCTATGATTATTCCTAGGGTTTCATCTTTATTTTTCAAGAAAAATACACAAGTAAACCTAGAGAAATCATCTACTATTACCAAGCAATATTTACTACTAATCATAGAAGGTGTACTATGACAATCAAATAAGTCCATATGTAAAAGTTCTAAAGGTAAAGCGGTACTAAGTAAATTTTTACCTTTGTGTGATGTTTTTTATTGTTTCCCTTCTTGGCATGCATCACACATTTTGTCCTTGAGAAATTTGACTTTAGGCAACCCTTTGACTAGCTTCATTTTTGCTATTTTGGCTATGTTCTTCATGTTTATGTGTCCTAGCCTCCTATGCCAAAGCCAACTTTCTTCCTCTTTTGCAATAAGACACTTAGTAGAAGCATTAGTAGCATAGGATAAATCAACATAATATATATTTTATTTCCTAAAACCTACTAACATGCAATCATTTAGAGTTTTGTGTCTTATAAAACATTTTGAGGAATCAAATTTAACATCAAAGTTTGCATCACATAGTTGGCTTACACTAAGTAAATTAAATTTCATATTTTTAACTAATAATACTTTATGAATGGCAAGGTTGGGGGATACCTCAATTGTGCCCTTTCCTAGAATCTTAAGTTTGTCGCTATTACCAAATGATACTTTTCCTTTGCTAGTGTGGTTGATAGTGGAGAATTTTCTCTCATCACCGGTCATGTGCTTTGAGCACCCACTATCAACTATCCACAAGCTTGGTTCTTCTACCTATATCACATGAAAAACACAATCCTTAGGTACCCAAATCTTAGGACCACTAGCATCAATTAGAAATTTCTTAGGAACCCAAGCCTTTCTACCCTTGCTTTTAATAATGGTTTTTCTACTAACAAGGGATGTAAATGCTACCTCTTTTTCCTTAGGTCTATATCATATTCCGGCCTTGTTGTAAATAACCCTTTGATTCTTAATTATCATGTCTAGGTATTTAGAACCATTAGTGAATTTTTCTAAGCATGCTCTTAAGTTACTTATTTCTTTTCTTAATTCATCATTTTCATCCCTAAGGGTACATTCATCACTAGATAACTTACCACAAGATGATTCTATACTCTTAAGTGATATAATCTCTATTTTTAAATCCTTAATCCTAGTTTTTGATCTATTCAAAGCATTTTGTAGGCATGCAATAGTCTTGTAAAGTAAATCTACTTTAGGTGAGTTGTTTACCTCATCATCATCACTTGATGATGATTCGTCGCTTGAAGAAGAAGAGGACTCCTCGCTTGAGCTCCCGGCTTCTTCCTCCAATGCCATGAGGGCTAGATTTCGGGTGGCATGGCATACTTCTTCATCATCGGAGGTGTCTTCCATGCTTAGGGTGTCCCATGTTTGAGCCACCATTGCTTCTTTCTTCTTCTTTTCCTTCTTTTCCTTCTTCTCCTTATGCTTCTTTTCTTTCTCCTCCTTCTTATTTAGTTCCGGGCAATTTGTCTTGATGTGCCCTTTCTTATTGCAACCATAACAAGTTACATTAGATGAAGAATTTGAACTATTTGAAGGCTTACCTCTTGAGGATTGGAACATCCTCCTCACATCTTTCTTGGTGAGTTTCCTTGATCTCCCACCAAACTTCTTGACGTAATGAGCCACCTTGCTTGTCGATAGCTCATCTTCACTACTAGATGAATCTTCCTCGGATTCGGATGAGGAGGACACTTCTTTCTTCTCCTTCTTCTTTTTGTCCTTCTTGCCTACAAAAAGAGCTATACCCTTCTCTTTGGATGAAGTGTTAGCTTGTTCATGCAATTGAAATTCACAAAATAACTCATCCAACTTAACCAAAGAGAGATCCCTAGAGACCTTATAGGCATCTACCATTGAAGCCCATAAGGTTGTTCTAGGGAAGGCTTGGAGTACATACATTACAAGGTCTCGGTTGTCGACCTTCTCACCTATTACATGTAGTCCGTTGACTACTTCCTTGAAGCGACCGTGCATTTGGCTCACAGTCTCGTTGGTCTTCATGGTGAAACTTTGGAGTTGACCTATCAATAGATCTCTTTTGGCTCTTCTAGTCTCCTTTGAACCTTCATTCAATTCGATGAGCTTCTCCCAAAGCTCTTTTGCGGAGTTGAAAGGCCCAACTTTGGAAAGTTGCTCCTTGGATAGACCACATTGAAGTGTGGTCGTTGCTTTTGCATTAGCTTGTGCTTTCTTTGCCATCTCTCTTGTCCAATCTTTTGTCGGTAGTGGTGCTCCGAATTCGTCGACCGCCTTTTCGAATCCAACTACAATACTAAACCAATTTTCAATATCATTCATGAGGTAGTATTCCATCCTACCTTTCCAATAGCTGAAATCATTGCCGTCGAAGAATGGAGGCCTCGCCGTACTATATCCCTCTTGAAATGTCATGCTTCGGTTGATGGTTAGATCTTCTGATGCGATCCGGGCTCTGATACCGCTTGTAGGATCCTTGAACGGCTAGAGGGGGGGGGTGAATAGCCTCTTTTCGTTTTCTACAAAAATATTAGTGGAAACACAACAAATACAATAATAATAGAAACGAAAATGCAATGCTAACACGGAAGCTTTTACGTGATTCAGAGATAACGCTCCTACTCCACGGCGATCCTTAAGGTGGATCAACCCAAATCAATCTTCACTAATAAGCTTTCTCTTTACAAAGACCTCCTCTTCTTACAAAAGATGACAATGAAGATTTGAGAGGAGGAAAGAAATTAATACACTTAGAAAGCTTGGAAAACTTGTGGGAGATTAGGAGAATGATCAGAATATAAGCATTAGCCTCTTCTTGCTCCCCTTGGCCTCTTTTTATAGGAAAGAGCCTCTTTTTCCCGTTGGAGGTCTATCAGTCGACTGATGACTTACATCAGTTGACTGCCGTCGATTCTAACGTCTTCTGAATAGACGGATTCACAGGATTTGCCATCGTCATCGCCAATGAGAAGACTATCAGTCGACTGCCAAAAGTGGAAGTTCGATCGATCGCTCGTAGCCGACGCGATCGGCTCACGGCCTTATTCATAGCAATCGGCGCCAATAATGGCGGTCAATCGCCACTTGTATCGTTGGGTCCGAGTTGACTCTCACCGATCGTAGGATAACCCGATCACCGCTAACATCCCTCTAACCTCTAATGCTGCATTTTAAAGGCTAGTTCGATTGACACCATGTTCTAGTCGACTGGCACACCCCAAGTATGACTAATTCATACTTGAAAACATACCCTAAGCCTAGACTTAACCTTCTAGCTTCTCCATCAGCCTTGCACCTCTAGGATTTCTCTGAGTCCACGACTCCATCCATGCACTTGCCTTCAAAAGCTTCCTTCGGTTTCGTCATGCTTTGGGTTTCTTCTTTGCCAAAGTACGCTTGGACTTTACGCAGCCAAGACTACATGCTTGGACTTATGCCGCCAAGATTTGCCTTTGGTCTTTCTTTGCCAAGGACTACTTGAACTTTACGCCGCCAAGACTACATGCTTGGACTTACGCCGCCAAGACCTTTCCTTTGACTTCTCTTTGCCAAGATCACACTTGGACTTGTCTTTTACCAAGTTTTCATACTTGGATTTTCCTGTCACTTAAACATATTCACAATTAGATCACAAAATATTGCCTAACTTAGATGATTATCCAAACATCAAAATATATAAATGCTTGGGGCATTGTTGCACCAACAATACCCCGAAGGACCGATCCTTCGGTCTTTTATACTCCTTCTCGAGTAATCATGTAAACTTGTCCAACATCTGTTCTGGACGGCTGAGCTCATGTCGATGCAAAAGACTGCCATGGAGGAACTGAAGTCAACTGCTGGAACTGAGGTACAACTGAAACAACTGCAATGGAGATGATAAACATTGTTGTACTGGCAAAGGATACACATCCGGTTGTAAAATACTGAAGAACTGTCAACATCATAGCACGCTCCATCTCTGTGAAAGGTATAGCTGCACCCAGAGAATACGACATAGATACGACCATCATCGTATACTCTCTCTCCTCTGAACAAATCATAACTACGCCTGGGAAGGTAACAGTTGCTGTCGTCTGGGAAGGTAACAATTGTTGTCTGAACGTCTGAGTCTTCTGAGATGTCTTCGGCTGATACTGCTGAGTAATTTACTTCTTCCGGATGAAAGTATCAAAGAGCTCCAACTATATCTAGGGTAGTAGATTGTTGTTGATGTGATAATCCATTCTTCTGTCATGATCTCGACTTCTGAGGTTGTGGATTGTTTGCTCGAAAGCATCATCCATAGTCTTCCACTGAGTCTTCAAAGTACATACTCTCCTCGTAGATACCGACTGCTTATAGTAGAAACAGATACAATGGTCCATCAGATAATCTGGCTCTGTGTCTTGTCGTAACCCGCACTGCACACACATAATCTCCATTCGGAGTCTTTCCTCTGAGTTCACTGATAAACATGAGAAGCTACTGACAATCTGCAATCGGTCTTCTATGATCGAAAAACTCTCCAATAGTCGCTCGTGACTCATGACTTTAATCTTGCTCCTTTTATCCAACATTTGGAGATTTCGGATTCCAATAATTTGACTCGCAAAATCTGCTTATCAAATCTCCAACTCTTTAAAACACTTACTACAGAGTCATTTCTATACACATGACTCGGTCTAAGGACTTCTGGTAGGATCTAATAGAAGATCCAATCATCCTGATCAAGATGTCAACCGATAACCCGTGGGTGGCCAAAACCAACCCAATCACATTCTTGAGCTATTAAATGGTCGTAACCCTCGCAAGTCTAGCGATTCTGCATGGTACCTTCGTTACCAAACGATCACCCTACTCGATGCCCAAGAATTCCCTGACAATGAGTCAAAGAAGATGACGTGGCGAAATACTATCTCACATCACTGAACTGTGACCAAGTGATACATTATTTTCCGTAGGTTACTTTCTATCTCTTCCACCAAGTACCGGCTAAATCCGAATAATGGTATTCAACTAACACTACTATCTTCGTATAACATGAGTTAAGTACTCAAAAGTACTCTCAAAGTTATACAACCTAACACGACCATCTCAGAGATCAAAATCCCTATGAATAACATCCACTAATTTCCTACTATCTGCATCAGCAATAGTATACTAGTGTGTTCATTACCCCACAGGTAATGATCTGACTAACATAATTAGTGAAAATCTTAGGACCATAATCCTTGATCTCCACAAGAGATGTGACTACTAACCCCTACTATCCGACTCGGTATCAGTCGGCTCTCAAAGGTAATTCACCTTTTCGACAGCAGATACATGTCTAATAACCTCAATATGTGGTTCCCGTGGTCAACTCAAACCACGGTTACGAATACTAACCAACATCCTACAAGTCATCCATGTTATAAGCAACTAAATGCATAGCCAACAAAAGGATATGTAATAACAGTTAACATACCTTAAACCTTGTAGCTCGGAGATGTCCGCAACAGCCAGATCCCAGAACTCACAAAATCAAAACCGAGTAAAGCAAAACTCGATATCCGAACGAAATAAAATCCAAAATTAGACTTTGCAACCTAGGGCTCTGATACCAATAAAATTGTCACGCCCCGAGAGTATGCCGTACTGAAAAGCAAACGGATGACATCTCCCCTGTACGTGGCAACATATCGGGTTAATACAAGGCTCGTAGGCCCATAACAACAATATAATATGAAGATATCAACATACCCAAACACAGCGGAAACATACTACAGATAAAACAAGACCCAACTGTGCACTCCGGAGTGACTTGACACAACAAGAATCATAATAGAAACCACAACAACGACCAAATACATACAATACGTCCGTATATCACAAATACGGAAACAATACAAGCTAAAATCCAAAACAACAATACAGAATACATCAATCCACAAGAATACAACAAATCGTAAATAAACCTCCATCCGTTCGGTGTGAGATGAGATCAGCTGGCGGAGCTCCGAACGTCCAAGGAATCCTCTACCTGTTACTTGGGCGATAGGAAGCCCAGGGTCCTGGGGTGGTGAGTATAAACTCAGGGGTAATATGTAGAGAGTGTATGAACAACATATAAGGATATAGAGATCTACAAGTATACGTGTGAAAATCTACAGGTATACAACATGAGTCGAATAGACATAAAGTCCTATCCAAATCTAATAGCAAGTAACCACAGTATAATCATAGTCAATGTATATACTAAACTGATCAACTGAACATGAAGTAATGTACCAACGTACCTGACGGTCTGCAACATCATAAGCTATATCATCCTGAACAGATTTACAATAACATAACTCATATAACGTACCAAGTCAATCCCATACCTGACCAATACTCAGACATATGAACAGTATATAATCACCTGTAATAACATCCTGGTCCATACCACACTATAACATGACGCTAATCAAATGCATACAACAGTCTGGACCAATCCATATATCATGCTCAACATACAACAGTATATAATATGCAAACGGCATATATCATGATGAACAAACATATGCAGCAAACAAATGCAGCATCTCACAGGCATATGTAAAACATATATCGAATACATGCATACATATATATCAGCAATGTGTATGCATGGCCACTGTCTGCGGACCTGTCCAACCACGACCCCAGAGTGGCCAGGGTGGCATGACAATGACAACTATCCCGACTCCAGCTACCACTACTCTCGAGTGGCCGAGTTGGGTAGTATGACTGGTAGCTAGCCGCCATAGAGCTATATGCTACCCTAGGGGCCCCTGCTGCAAGCACTCTAGCTACCACTACCCATGAGTGGCCGAGTGCTGCACGTCAGGACAAACTGCATCCCACTCTAGCTACCACTGTCTATAGTGGCCGAGCGCGGCACATCTAATGCTCTGCCCTCAACTCTGCTACCACTACCCCGAGTGGTCGGGGAGGCAGGATGACTGACGACCTGTCTCAACCACAAGGGAGACCCAGTCAACAGCATGCATGCAAATGTAATGATGTATAGCTCCATATAGGTATCCACGCAACACTCCCTATCCCACGGGGAGTCCTGGTAAACCAATAGTCAACTATGCAAGGACTACACTCCACAAGACTCTCTCTATCGCACAAAGAGTCATACACATCTGACAGTCAATCACGCTAAGACCTCTAGTCAGCAGCGAGATACTATCGACCGTCCATATAACCATATACAGGCACACAATCCATAATGAATATACCATCATGCTAGGACCTCTAGTCCATGGTCACATACTGACAACTACATACTTATCTATGCACAGACAACTAGATCCACCATATATGCACCACTAATACAGGTATGATATAACAATCGACTCCATAATCCAATCCATCACCTAACCCTAGTGATGTAACACAGTAACCCAATCTGAGGTCACAAAAATAACCCTAACCACCTGTACTTACTGAACATCCATCAGCTAACACATAATAGAGTTTATAGTTCCTATCCATGCTAGATAATCAATGAAGTAACAGAGTATATATCTCAAAGGTCAAGGCAGTACAAGCATATGATTAAATAAGAGTGGATCTAAGATCAAAGTAATAGCATAAGTCCAAATTCATGCACTGGAATTTGATCAAAACTACCAGACCAGGTAGATATTACCCACCTGATACGAAGCTCGAATAATCCTCACGACCGCGGACCTGCTTCGTATCCCAAACTTGCACAATAGTAACAAATTATGGTTAAGTACAAATATCCCACAATACGCAACTAAATATTACGTCGTTTCTATATTCACATTCTTTTCCCCAAATATGTGTTAACAACTCCGACTATACCTAGATCAATTAAGATAAATAGATCCCAACAATACTCACAACAAATCCAAGCTAACCTCAATCTCCAAATCACCGCATCAAATCAATTCACACACACACTTCGCTCATTGCCATGGTAGCTCCCTCATCTACAGCAACTCACAGCTATGTACAAGTGCAATCGATCCACAATTAAATCATCAACATCAATCGGACACGGTTCCATCGTAACATCTCCTTCCACACACAACCGACACCAAACAGAATACCTCCAATCCATCGTTGGCAGTTCCAGCATCAGATTAAACCATAGAAATTACCAGCTGCAGCTTCTCCTTCAACTCCAAATCCAGCCGGCACCATCCACACTTAGAATTACTCTATTGCATAGATCACACAGAAAACCTCAAACAATCCAATCAACAACAACAACACTGATTACACCCCAAATCACAATCGGATACACTCCAATCTCAGCTTAGATTCCAATCGAAAATCCATCGTAATCTCAACAACAATGACACATTCTAGAATACACAGCAATCTACAGCCAATACAGAAAAATAAACCAAGCTTACCGATCTTGGATCTCCACCAGCACCGTTTCTCCCCTGTTCACCGGTGAAAACTGCTCCAATCACTGCCCAAAACCTGGATCTAAACTACCGGCAGTGAAAATCACAAGCAAGGATGAATTTCATCCAAATCAAGGGGAAAAATCAACTACTTACTCAAATCTCGGCAGAACTAGTGAATCCTAGCTCACAGTTGGTGCCCCGATCGCATCGCCGCCGACTCCCAGCTCCCAGCGGAGTCCCTCACCCGTCGGAGCTCGACCGGAGTCCCTCCCTCCAGCTGGATCTACCCGACGAACGACGGTGGCGAGATGTGGAGGAGATAAGAGACGGAGGAGCAAATCGGAAGCAGAGAGCTCAACGTCTCTCCCACCGACCGGATTTCCCACCATCGGCGGCAGCGGCTCGCGGAGGGAGAAGGACACGATTGATGGCCTTCCGCTCCAGGTGATCCCCGACGGTGAAGTGGCGACGATGAGTGACCCGGCGAACTGGCTCCAGAGGCGACGGGAAGCTATGGAAATCGCGAACGAAGGAATCGGGAAATCGACTTGGGTTCGCGATCTGAGCAGGCTTTTAAAAAAAACTGGCCACTTGATTGAGCTAACTCAAGTCTAACCCAATCACCTATTAACCTTAATCTTCCTCATATTCGATCATATGAACCCCTTTTTAATTCTTAAAAATTTCTTAAAATTCCACAAACTAATTCTCAATTAGCAAGGGATATTATTTTATTTTATTTTATTATTTATTTATTATTATTATTTTTTTGTAATCTTACACTGATGACACTGTTGTTGTGAGACAACGGCGTGATCCACTCTGGAAAAATCCAACGGATAGGATATCATTCAACTGATCATGCCCATCAGTCGACTGATGGAGCCTTCACTCGACTGTTAACTCCAGCAGTCCAGTCTGACTCCATTCTATGCTCGAATTCTCGAGCACCAGTCGATTGATCACCAGATCAGTCGACTGATCGAGATAGCAGTCGGCTGCCCACCTTTGGTAGTCGACTGCTAAGGCACTCCCCGCAATCAAACCCTAGTTGACTCACTCTAGTCGACTGCCCATAGGTCCCAATCGACTGATACACCTCAAACATGAGGTTTTACCCCAACTATGGTACCCCCTTAGTTGCTAGACCACCCTTAGCCTAGACCTAAGCCTTCTAGTCACCTCCATCAGCCTCACGCCTATCGGATCCCTCCAAGTCATCCATGACTTGTTCATCCATACGCTAGCCTTTAGGTGCTTCCATCGGCTATGCCATGCTAAGTTGATCTATATTGCCAAGACACATTGGACTTACGCTGCCAAAACTCTCGCTTGGACTTTACGCTGCCAACCATTGGACTTATGCTGCCAAGACTTCACCCTTGGACTTTATGCCACCAATATTTCCCTTGGACTTTCCAAATGCCAAGACTCAAGCTTGGACTTTCCCTTGCCAACCCATGTTGGACTTTCCATGCCAAGACCCATGCTTGGACTATCCTTTGCCAACCCATGTTGGACTTTCCATGCTAAGACCCATGCTTGGACTTTCCTTTCCCAACCCATGTTGGACTTTCCATGCCAAGTACTCAAGACTTGGAATTTTCCCATGACAATGGCCAAACCATCATCAAACATCAAATACTAACTTGGGTCGATTGTATCAGCAATCTCCCCAACACATGTCAGACATCCATGTCAAACATCAAAACACTTACTCGAGTCGAACTCGAGTCCGATCAATCGTGACTTGGGTCGATTGCACCAACAATCTCTCCCTTTTTGATGTTTGACAAAAACACCATTGAGTTAGGCCCCTAACTCAAATTCTCTTACCAATTATCCCAAATTGGTAATTTTAACATTCTCCCCCTTTTTGACATACATCAAAAAGGTTCTCTCCAAGGAGGTCAATGTCTCATG
This sequence comes from Wurfbainia villosa, assembly GCA_025175895.1. Classification (NCBI taxonomy): domain Eukaryota; kingdom Viridiplantae; phylum Streptophyta; class Magnoliopsida; order Zingiberales; family Zingiberaceae; genus Wurfbainia; species Wurfbainia villosa. The sequence goes on from CM045997.1 coordinate 40,326,524, forward strand.
TCCCAATGAGATCTTACAATCTCGCCCTTGATCCAAAAATACCTAGGATGCCTACAATCTTCCTAGTGATAAGTCCCATATCACTCAAGAGAGGCAATCCTATACACTCTCCCAATTTCCAAATTGGGTATCTCAAAATTCCCATTTCTCCCCCTCATGAGGAAAAATAACATCCATCATCCCATGATGGATACTTCCCCCTAAAGGCTTGCTCCCCCTTAACCATTGCACCAACAATGTTCTTTGGAAGTCCCTAAGCCAATAGGAGCTCTAAACCATCAAAAATAAGGTTTAAAGTTCAACATTGAACTTTCCCATACCTTAAATTTGATACATCACCCTAACAACTCTCCTAATCCATATCCAATGGATTTTCACCCTTTATAATGCTTCCCAAAGCATATCCTAGGGTTAGGAGTGGTTAGGAAACTTTACCATAGCTGAAAACGGACTAAACAACCTTGTTTTTCTCGAAATTATCCTGACAGCCGACTTTATCAAGCATCAGTAGATTTTTTTGCCCATCAGTCGACTGCCAACAAGGGCAGTCGACTGATAACTGAAATATCCGAATTTCAGTTTTCAGAATCAAATTTCAGAAAAGCATAAATAATTATATATAATTCGAAAAATCATGAAACTTCATACGTATAATACTTATGACTAATACAATGGGTGAAAAATATTTTACCCATAAAATAGCGAAATTGACACAAAGTTCAAAAGTGGCGAAAAACTTTAATGTTTTAGCTCACTTGGTATCAACTTCATCAATGGTGATTGCTATCAAAAGATAGACTTCACCAAGGTTTTTCAAAATAATTTTAAAAAGTATTCAAAACCTTATATTGGATCATATTCTTTGGGTTTAATGTACATGACTTGAACATAATCTTTCCCAATGATCCACAAATGATATTAGATGAGTTTTAGTTCATCTAGATGCAAAAACTATGCACCTTGAACTCAACTCATATCCTAGCATCTCACACGTATCTAGAGTGTATCAATACACATACATGTCAATTAGATGTGAGATGTGGGTTTTGATTTATCTTAAACTAAGGCCACATACATTTTCTAAGGCAACACTACTTGATTCCCTTATAAATGAGACTTCAAATCATGTCATTGTCCTTAACTCAATTTTTATTAATGCATGAATGATTATGACATTAATGATGATATAAATAAGCATGTTCTCATAATCATGATGTCATGACATAAGATGAAATTTAAGAATACATGACATTTTAATCTTAATCCAAAGCATGATCATGACATATTAAATAATTAAAAATAGATATGATGTCATGACATGTTATATGGTAAGCAAAGCATGACAAAATAAAATGTATAGGTATATAATACCTAAATTTTAATATTAGTTGTCATTTGTTATAATTAATCTCATTTTTCCATATTGTTTCTTATCTCCCAAAGTGTGCCAAAAACCCAAATGACACACTAAGACCTCTAAACCTAAATTGTGCCAATTTGATTGATTTTTCATAATCTTCAAAGTATATTGGCACATCCTAAAATCTTTTAGGATATAAAAAACAAACCTATTTCCAAGGTATCCATAACCTTGAAAATAACCTAAAGTGTCACCTTTACCATGGTTAGGTTAACTACCTATCCATTTAAAGTTGGCACACCTAAACCCATCTAGCGTGAATCGATCATGCTCCTAGGAGCCCAAAACCTATTTGAGCTCCTTGGGTTAATTAGGTATTCCTTAGGGATAACCTCCCTAGATACCCTCTTAATGACCTTCCTAGGCTTTGAAGCCTTGGTCATTTGGGTCTTACCTAGGTTGACTCTAGGGGTAACTCCCCTTGCAACCTTCTTAGTGGCTTCCCTAGGTTTCCTTGAAACCCTAGCCACTAGGCACACACCTTGGTTAGCCTTAGGGATAACTTCCCTAGTAACCTTGGTCTTCCTAGACCTAGTTTGAGTTCCATAATCAAATGGAACATTGTGATAGGTCTTTTTGGGCTTAGGCTTGCCCTTGGATGGTTCTTGTTTCATAGGTATTTGACTTTGACTTCTAGACCCTAGGCTTTGACTTTGACCATTTGACCCTTTGACCCTTTGAATTGATTTTGTAGATTCCTAAGGGTCTTTTCTAATTTCTTAAGCCTTGACCTCAAGACTTGATTTTCTAACTCTAATTTCCCAATTTTTGATTTTTGATTTGGTCTTTGGGCATTACTATTTCCTCTAGGCATATGCTTTGTCCATTTGGGGTTAAAAACTAGATGGTCCTCAATTTTCTTAATGCTTGCCCAAGGTAAAGTCTTTCTAGGGACATTAGTCCCAAATTTCTCCTTATTTGAAAAATTAACACTCTTAGCACCTAGACAAAAATATTTATTGTTCCTAGCATGCTTTTCATGTACAATAGCAAGATTGTTAAAATTATTCCTAGCATGTTTTTTGACATTTAAACTAGAAAATACATTATTAAAATATGCCTTAGGGTTAGCCTCAGCTCCCCATACATGTGATGCTCCTTCCTTATCTTTGATTTCCTTCTTCCTAGGGCATTGACTTCTATAGTGCCCCTTCTTATGACACTTGAATCATACTATGAGCTCCTTAGTCTTCTTGGTGGGGACACCGACATCCTTTGACTTTTCTTGATTTTTAGGCATCTGTGGACTTTTCTTGACCTTCTTTGGGCACTTGCTCTTATAGTGCCCAAACTCCCTACACTCAAAACATATTATATGAATTTTATTTTGAAACGATGTGTTTGAGTTACATTCCACGGTAGGGGAGTCCTGAACTTCCTCTTCCTCTCGATTGGAGTGGATGGTTCTTCTTGAGGTTCCTCCAGTGTGGAAGGTCTAATCTCCTCCCCCTCAATCCTAGAGGTGGAGGCTTCTTCTAATTCCACCTCCTCTATCGATTTGGATGTCGACTCTCTATCACCATCCGAATCCTCAAGCTCTTGTGATGAGGATGTGCTTGCTTCTTCTTGAGCTTGAGAGGATGAAGACTCCTCTTCTTCTTCTTCTTCTTGGACTGGTGATGGATTTTCGTGATATTTTGCCAATTCTCTCCAAAGTTCCTTGGCATCCATGTAATCCCCTAAGCTACACAAGATATCATTAGGAATTAGATCAAAAATAAATTTGACTACCTTCTTATTTTTATCGAATTATTGGAGTTGCTCCTCGGTCCATCTCTTGTTCTTGAGGAAGCCTCCCTTTGGTCCTCTTGGGTAGCTAAATCCCTCCATCAAAATGGACCATTCTTCAAAATCTTTCATCATCAAGATATCTTCAATCTGTGCCTTCCATTGGTTGAATCCTTCTCGTCCATAGAAAGCATATGGGATTGGGGTGTTGATGTCCCAACCAAAATTCTCTTGAATTTCCATTTTGTTCCTCTTCACCCTCTAGCGTCTTGACTCCAGGTTGTTAATTCGTAGAAGAGCCCCGGGCTCTGATACCAATTGTTGGGAACAATGTGCCCGCTAAAGGGGGGGAGGGTTAATAGCGTCGTCGATGCTTGATGGAATTTGTTCACGTTTGATCGTCTACAATCTTGTTTGCACATCAGAATGGTAATAACAAAAATAAACAACAAGATACACAACCACAACGTGAGATATAACGTGGTTCAGAACCGAATGGTTCATACTCCACAGATCGGGCTCTAAAATTCCTAGCAATGCAAACACGCACTACTAATCACAAATACTCCTTCTCGACACAAGTTGGAGGTGGAGAAACCTCGTACAAATGATTACAACAGTAATACGAAATACAATAAGAAAATACAAGTGAATACAACAAAAGAAATGCAAAAAAAACTTTACAATCGATCTTTTGGAAGCTTGCTTATTTGGTTGGTTGAGTTGGACTTGGAGACCCAGAATCACACCAGCAATTCACCCCAAAAACTCCTCAAAGAACCATGATTGAAATCTCCTCCACGAGCTCCCATTAAAGCTGCTATCTGGGCTGGATTTCACCTATTAGTCGACTGCTCGGGACCATTAGTCGACTGATGACACTGTTGCTATGAGACAACAGTGTGATCCACGCTGGAAAAATCCAACGGATAGGATATCAGTCGATTGATCATGCCCATCAGATGACTGATGGAGCCTTCACTTGACAGTTAACTCCAACAGTCGAGTCTGACTCCATTCTGTGTCTGAATTCTCGAGCACCAATCAACTGATCACCAGATCAGTCGACTGATCAAGACAGCAGTCGACTGCCCACCTCTGACAGACGACTGCTAGGGCACTCTCCGCAGTCAAACCCTAGTTGACTCACTCCAGTCGACTACCCATAGGTCCCAGTCAACTGATACACCTCAAAAATGAGGTTTTACCCCAAGTATGGTACCCCCATACTTGCTAGACCACCCTTAGGCTAGACCTAAGCCTTCTAGCCACTTCCGTCAGCCTCACGCCTATCGGATCTCTCCAAGTCATCCATGACTTGTTCATCCATACGCTAGCCTTCAAGTGCTTCCATCGGCTATGTCATGCTAAGTTGATCTATACCGCTAAGGCACATTAGACTTACGCTGCCAAGACTCCCGCTTGGACTTCACGCCGCCAACCATTGGACTTATGCTACCAAGACTTCACCCTTGGACTTTACGCTGCCAATATTCCCCTTGGACTTTCCAAATGCCAAGACTCAAGCTTGGACTTTCCCTTGCCAACCTTGTTGGACTTTCCATGCCAAGACCCATGCTTGGATTTTCCTTTACCAACCCTGTTGGACTTTTCATGCCAAGACCCATGCTTGGACTTTCCTTTGCCAACCCACGTTGGGCTTTCCATGCCAAGTACTCAAGACTTGGACTTTTCCTATGACAATGGCCAAACCATCGTCAAACATCAAATACTAACCTGGGTCGATTGCATCAGCAATCTCCCCAACACATGTCAGACATCAATGTCAGATATCCATGTCAAACTTCAAAATACTTACTCGAGTCGAACTCGAGTTCGGTCAATCGTTACCTGGGCTGATTGCATCTACAGTCTTAGTGGCATAAGCCCTAGTGGATCTTGGCAAGGAAGTCCAAGGGTGTCTTAGCAACATAAGTCCAAGAATGTAGTCTTGGCGGTGTAAAGTCCAAGTGAACCTTGGAAAAGGAGGAACCCAAAGCATGATAAAACCGAAGGAAGCTTTTAATGTTAAGCGCAAGGATGAAGGAGTCATGGACTCGGAGAGATCCTGTAGGTATAAGGCTGATGGAGAAGATAGAAGGTTTAATCTAGGTTTAGGATGTGTTTTCAAGTATGAATTAGTCATACTTGAGTGTACCAGTCGATTGATATCTTAAACTAGTCGACTGGTCTCGAGTGTTCAACACTCGAGGGTCCAAAAGGCTTGATCAGTCTACTAGGATTATGACCTAGTCGACTGGTAAAGTAGTCGACTATGGGTTGACTACTGAATAGAAGCTCTAACAATCGACTGGTGTTTGATACCAGTCAACTTGCCTTAGTTAGTCGATTGCTATGGTTTAGCAGTCAACTGGACTTAAGTGGTCAGGGCACAGATTGTTTAGTAGTCGATTGAAAAGTCAAGTAGGCTTCACTAGTCGACTGCTTGTATGAGCAGTCGACTGATCAAGTGTCCATTGAGTGGTGACGATCGCGATCAATCTTCATTAGAATCCATTGGATCCAGTCAACATTAACACCAGTCGACTTCTGGTATGCAACAGTCGACTGAAGTTTGGCTCAACAGGCAGAATTGTCCATACTCTATAAAGAGAGGCTTAGGGAGCTTGGAGATGGCTAGTGCTCTAATTCTAAATGTCCGTACCAAGTTCTCCAAGCCTTCCTCTTAGTTTTCTAAGTGCTCTAACCTCTTCTTCCTAATCTTACTTCAAATCTTGTAAGAAGAAGAGTGTGATTGTAAAAAGGCTTCTCCACCTTGGTTTAATCCTCAAAAGGAGAAATTCTAGTGGAGGCTTGAAGGAGTGATCCACCTTAAAGATCATCGTGGAGTAGGAGCTTCATCTCCAAACCATATTACATCCTTGAGTTAGCATTGTCTTTGTTCTTTATTTTTCTTCTGCTAATGATCTTTGTAGAAAATGAAAAAGGGCTATTCACCTCCCATCTAGCCATCAAAGGGTCCCCTACAATGGGGACTATAAGTTTCAGCCAACACCGAGTTGAATAAGAATCAGGGTCGACTCGAGGGATTATGAACTATCATGGTCGATCGTGATAATATTCTCCATCATTCTACCAACTGCCTCAGAGACTATCAGCTTCGGCCACCACTCCACGGAGACTGTCATCTTCGGCCACCAGTGCATGGAGACTATCATCTTCGACCAGTGATAATATGATTTCTACCTTAAATCCTACTCCTCCGATCCACCACTGCACGGAGACTGTCAGCTTCGGCTAGTGTCGGGCTAAATAAGAATGAGGATCGACTCGAGGGCTTATGAACTGCCTCGTTCGTCTGTGATAATATACTTTGCCATTCTTCTAATGTAATTTCTACCTTAAATATGACTCCTATAATCCACCATCTCATGGGGCAACTTCAGCCAGCACCGAACTGAATAAGAATGAGAGCCGACTCAAGGGCTTATGAACTGCCTCAGCTGGCCGTGATAATATGATCCATCTTCTTCCAATGTGATTTCAATCTTAAACCCGACTCCTCCGATCCACCACCACACGGGGACTATCATCTTCGGCAAACATCGAGCTGAATAAGATTGAGGGTTGACTTGAGGGCTTACAAACTAACTCGGTCGACCATGATAATATGCTCCACCATTCTTCTAATGTGATTTCTAACCTCCAATCCACCACCGCATGGGGACTATTACCTTCGACCAGTGCCGAGCTGAATAAGAATGAGGGCTAACTCGAGGGCTTTCGAACTGCCTCGGTCGGCCATGATAATATATTTCGTCGCTCTTCCAAAGTGAATTCTACCTTAAATCTGACTCCTCCATTCCACCACCATATGAGGACTGTAAGCTTCGGTCAGCGTCAAGCTGAATAAGAATGAGGGTTGAATCAAGAGCTTATGAACTGCCTCAATCTTCCATGATAATATACTCTGTCATTCTTCAAATGTGATTTCTACCTTAAACCCGACTCCTCTGATTCACCATTGCATGGGGACTTCCATCTTCGATCAGCACCGAGCTGAATAATGAGGGTCAACTCGAGGGCTTACAAACTGCCTCGGTCAGGCATGATAATATGCTCCACTATTTTTCCAATGTGATTTCTACCTTAAACAAGATTCCTCCAATCCACCACCGCATAGGGGTTGTCAGCTTCGGCCAGCGCTGAGATGAATAAGAATGAGGGTCGACACGAGTCCTTACAAACTACCTCGACCAATCGTGATAATATACTCTGTCATTATTCCTATGTGATTTCTACCTTAAACCCTACTCCTCCCATCTACCACCACACGGGGGAATAATAAAATCATAAAGACATCATATGTAGCTCCAACCCCCGTAAAGAAAATAATAGCCCTTGTATGATAAGTAAGAGTAGTCCATAATATATTAAGTTCGGAGTTACTTCACTGAGAACTTTGAGAAAACATACTTATACTTAGAAATCCCGAAGTTGATAATACAAATGGGCAATAGATAAACTCTAAAGTGAATGAACAATTGAGCAAGGTCTTCTCTGTAGGTAGACTTGAGAGGATCAACTCAAACTGTTAATCTTGGATTATTGACTCTTCTCATAAGGTCGAGATGAGATTTCTAAGTGTCCTACCATCCAATGCACCTGTCAACCATCATGAAGATCATCGAAGATGGATCTCATTCAAGTGAGGGGGGTGAAGTATGCTCTCGGATGAGCTACTGAGTGAAATGACTTAACTTGGTCGAGTGGTTGAGTGCAAGTAATTACCCTAGTTGAGTGGTCGAATGGGGTGAAGTATGTTCTCGAAGAGCTACTAAATGAAATGACTTAACTCGGCCTAGTAGTTGAGTGCAAATACTTACCCTGCCCGAGTGGTAAGAAGGGGTGAAGTTTGCTCTTGGGCAAGCTACTGAATGAAATGACTTAACTTGGCCTAGTGGTCGACTAGCTATGCGGTCTAGTGGTCGACTGACTGTCTAGTCAAGTGGTCGAGTGGCTATGCGATCAGGTGCTTGACTCTCTATATAGCCTAGTGGCCAACTTACTATACTGTCGAGTAGCCAACTGGCTATGTAGCTGAGTGACCAACTCGCTATGTGGCTATGCAGTCACGTGGTCGAGTGGTTATGCCGTAGAGTAGCCAACTTACTATGCAGTCGGGTGGCCAACTAGCTATGCGGTAGAATGGTCGACTGGCTATGTGACCAAGTGGTTGACTTATTATGCAACTAGGTGGCCTAATCGGTACATGCAATGAGTTACCAACTAGTTATCGACTTCGTTTCAGTTACGTATTGCTAACAAAGTTGATGGCAATAGTAATTGGATAAATCTAATTAACCTTGTAGTATGGTGATCACTTCTTGCATACCGTGTGGTATGATGATGGGGTCTCCTCCAATGAGGAAGTCATTAAAGAAACTTTTTGTTGGTGCAATCAAACCCAAGTCATGATTGATCAGACTCGAGTGGGACTCGAGTAAGGTTTTGATGTTGACAATGGGATTTGAGTATGGAGGATAATATGACTATGGGACGGTATGGGGCATCCGTAGTCATATGGAAGTTGAGTATGGAAAGTCCAACTAGGAGTTGACAAGGAAGAAATCCAAGTTGGTCAAAGCTGACCAGACACTTTGTGTTGGAAATTCCAACTTGGAAGTTGGCAAGGGAAGTCCAGATCGATCAAGGTTGACCGAACACCTTGCATTCGGAAAGTGAAGTCTCGACAGGTCAGGGAGACTACTCTTGGCAAGGGAAGATCGGGCTGATCAGGGAGATCATGCTTCGCAGTGGAAGTCCTAGTAGGTCGCGGTTGACTGGATGCTAGGCAAGCGAGGAAAGTCCAAGTATGGATACTTGGCAAAGGAAAAACCCAAGGGTGCAACCTTGGCAATGAAGGTCACAGAGGCACGACATCTTGGCAATGGAGAAGTCTCGGAGGCGCAGTCTCTTGGCAATGGTAGACTTATTAGCATGATGAAGCCGACGGAAGCACTTGAAGGGTAACGCAAGGGTGAATGAGTCGTAGAGGACTCGGATGGATCCTAGAGGCATGAGACTAATGGAAGCAACTTGAAGGCTTAGGTCTAGGCTAAGGGTACTCAGTAGAATGACTAAGTGCATAGAAGCATTTGAAGGTTAGCGCGAAGAGTGAAGGAGTTGTGGTGGACTCGGATGGACCCTGAGGGCGTGAGGCTGATGGAAGTGGCTTGAAGACTTAAGTCTAGTCTAAGGGTGAGTGACAAGTATGAAGGAATCATACTTGATGTGTTAAAATAGCGATTCTGAGGTTTACCAGTCAACTGGAGGATTTGCTCAGTCGACTAATCCAGTATGGCTGACTCCTGTTGTGGGGCTTAGATTTCAGACTAGGTGCTCAACACTATACGACGCAGGAAACAAACATGGTGCTGGCAGTTGAATCTTGTTGGAGAGCAGTCGACTGGTCAATGTGTGCTCGAGAAGTCCAATGTGGTGCTCGAGAGACCTGAGTGGTGGTCAGCAGTCGACTGCTTTGATGACCTAGATGCTTCGAAGGGTCGGAAAAGGGTGTTTGGAGGTTGTTTTAGGGTTGTTGTGAGTCGACTCGGCGCTGCCCTAGCATTGGTTTTATAAACAGAATCTAGTCGACTGGAAATATTTCAGTCAACTGGACTTGGTCCAGTTGACTGTGATAAATTTACCATTTACTGCGTCTTCTTCCCAGTAGACCGTATTGTCTTGAGTCGACTGTATTAGACCTAACACTTATCTACCATTGTATTCCAGTCGACTGTATTAGTTTCAGCCGACTGGAGTCACTTTTTTACCCTTCTGAGGTTTGGAGGCAACTGAACATGATTCAATCGACTCTTTTTAAGTCGACTGGAAATATTCCAGTCGACTAGAATCGATTAATTTTAATTTTGGTTAATTTTTATGGTTAATTAGGTTTAGTTAAGTTGATTATGTTGATTACGTTGATTAAATTGATTGATTTAATTTGATTGAATTCATTAAGTTGATTAATTTGAAATGTCTAAGTTGAATTGATTAAAGTGCTGAAGTTGAATTGATTAAGTTGAATTAATAAGATGGTTAAGTTGAATTGATTAACATGATTAAGTTGAATTGGTTAAGTCTAGTTGAATTGGTTACGTTGAATTACATTGAGTTGATTAAATTTATTTAAGCCTGGTTAAGTTCTAAATCATCTCACCCGAGTTAAGTTTTCAATACACGTTAATCCTATGGGTTTTGTGAGATGAGGATTTATTTTTATCTTAATTAATTTCAATGAACAATTTCAAAGTTTTTAAACTTGTGTTAGATTCAAGCTTAGCTTGAGTTAATCAAGTAGGTTTTTCCAGCATTGACTTCCAAGTCATGGCGAGGCATATGACCACTTCCTAGACAAAGTCAATGAAGGAATCAAATACTTGACTCACTTTGGACTCAGCTTTTGTCTAACTAGTTAAAGACTTAGTGAGTCAGCTTTGGTTAGTTCCACTCGACAGGTCGTGGCGAGGCATATGACCTTCTTGGATATCGGATGGACCACTTCCTAGACATGCACCTTGAAGAGATTCCCTAACTTACTATCAATTCACTTCGTCTTAGTACTAGGCTGTTCAAGTTTAAACTACTTTATTTCCTATCTAGTCCATTCTAAATTAAGCAAGTAAAGTAAACTAAGACATGCAAGAGTTTAACTAAATAAAGAAACAAACAAAGTGTTTGCTCCCCCTAAGTGATAACTTGGTTGAGTTTTGTTCACTAAGTGAACTTGACTCTTGGAAATTGAAAATTGGTTTGGTCTAACTTGGTTGACTAAGCTAGCCTTAGGAACCCATGCTTGGACTCGAATCTTAGCGTTTCGGCTAAGTAATGACATGTATGATTTATATGAGGATTTAGCTTTGTTTCGAGTCTGGACTTGTTATACACGGCTCGCTGAGACCCAAGCATCATGTTTAGATACTTGGAGCCCGAGATGAACCTTTCCGACATTCCGATGAGATCTCCTACTTGCCTTTTTAGGAACGAATTCTCTTCCTCAAGTTTTGCAACTTGAGTTGAGTATCTATCCTCAATTTGGCAAGTCGAAGTCTTTGAGTTTACTTGCTCCTTAAGTACTTGAACTTCCTTAAGAAGTGAGTCTACTCGGTTCTCGGACTTAGCTAATTTCCTACCTAGGCATGCAATTATGTTGTATAGTTTATCTTCTAAAGGAGAAGTTACCTCGTCTAGTCCTTTAGAAATGGATGTGGATCCGTGGCTTCTCTCGGACTCAAATTTGGACTCGGAACTTGATTCGGCTTCGGAGCTTGATTCCCCCATGAATGCTACGAAACTTCTCTTTGTCTCTTCTGCGTCTGACTCTTCCGAAGACGATTCATCCCAAGTTGACTTAAGTGCTTTCTTCTTCTTTTCCTTTTTAGATTTTTCTTCCTTTTTTAGATTTGCGCATTCTGACTTGTAGTATCCTTTTCTGTTGCACTCGTAACACGTTACTTCTGATCTAGGTCTTGGCTTGTTATCGACAACCTTTTTGGCATCTTTCTTCGTAAATCTTTTTCTCCGATTAAATATTTTCCAGACCATGTTTACGATTTCTTCCTCTCCGTTTAGGTCCGACTCCAACTCGTCTTCGAACTCACTCTTTGTTTTTCTTTTTTTTTAGTTGAACCTGCCACTAAAGCAATACCATTCTCGGTTTGACCCGAGTTACCTTGTTCGTGTAGTTTGAGTTCGCAAAATAGTTCGTCTAATCTAATTAAGGAAAGGTCCCTAAAGACCTTATAGGCATCAACGATGGATGTCCATAAGGTGTTCCTTGGGAATGTCTTAAGTGTATATCTAATTACATCCCTATTTTCTATTTGATGTCCTATTAGATGAAGTCCATTTAATAAATCTTTTATTCTAGTGTGAAGTTGACTAGCACTTTCATTTTCATGCATTTTACAATTAAAGAGTTTATTAAGTAACATATCTCATTAGCTATTCTAGTATCATTAGTTCCTTCGTGTAATTCAATTAACTTATCCCAAAGTTCCTTAGAATTTTCGAAGGGACTGACTCTATTGAGATATTTGGTAAGTCCGCATTGCAAGGTGTTAAGGGTCATGTAATTAACTTGAGCTTGTTTCCTTACGTATGCGGTCCATTTCTTCGGTTTTAACAACTCTCCCGAGTCATCTACCGGAAAGATGAAATCTTTTCTAATTGAAAACCATACCTCGAGGTCGATTTTCAGATAGCACTCCATTCTCCTCTTTTAATAAGTCCTCTCCGTTAAAGAGAGGAGGGTGAGGCGAACGGTGTTGTACCCTGCTAGATGTGACATAACTAATTAAAATTTTTATTTAATTTATTTAATTAATATTCAGAAATATTCCAAGAGTTACTCAAATTAAGCAATATTATATTTGTGCAAAAAGAATAAATTTATACTAAGACAAGACAAATATTAAAAATTTTATTCTAGTGAAAAAGTAAATATTACAATTAATGCAAAAATTATTCTAAGACAAAAATGCTAAAACTAAAGAAAAATTCAAATGCTCTTGTTGGTGGTTTCACCAAAATTGGAGCACCCCCGCTCTAATACCAATTGTAGGATCGAAATTCTCCAAGATAGGGGATGAATCTCGGAATATGAAATTTTCTTTTTTGAAAAAAAAAATTTTATTTTTATCTTTTAAAAAAATTAAGAGTTATTGCAGTGAAAATTAAATGAAACAAGAACATAAGTATTTTACTTGGTTCACAACCCGAGTTGGGTTGTTATTCCAAGGCCCGTAGCTCTCCTAGAGCTACCTCAAGGGCAATGCACTAAAGTGCTCTCCGATTTGAAACTCTCGAACATGGAGGGTGTCACTTTTACAAGAATGAGGGTAAGGTAACAAACTACCTTCCTTCTACAATTTAAGTACAATAAGCAACAATTAAGTACACCAAAATAAATATACTGACACTAAGAAATTTGGAAGTATGGCACGGAGTGTCGGAATTGTGGCATTGCAATGGAATGAAGCCTCTGTGTATGAAGGACACTCGAAACAACACATGGACATAGTAGTTTTGTTCTTTTTCAGAGCTAGTAGAGTACTTCTTTTATAGTCTCTCTCTAGTTGACTGGAATGCCCTCTGGTCGACTACACATCAGCCCGTCGATATGGTACTTCGGCCTTCCTAGTCGACTGGACCTATTCCAGTCGACTCCAGGTCACCAGGCTCCGCATTGAGAAGTTTACCTTTTCAGTCAACTGGACCTCCCCAGTCGACTGGAACTCTTTCCCTCTTGGTTGCCAATCTTCGATCGATCACCAGCTAATCTTGCCAACTGGGTATCCAGTTGACTGAAACATACTCAGTCGACTGGAATCCTTTCAGTCGACTATTCCCTACAAAATGAGATTAGCAAAAACATATAGTATAAAATACAATAGCAGTAGTAATACTGCTCGATCTTGATTTCTTAGTCTCATGCGGACTATCCGTTGGATCGACGCCTAGCTTTGTCCCCCTACAGAGGACTTGTTGGGTTTTCGGCACCGCGGCGAGTGTGTGTTCAAACATGTTTCGTAAACATGTGCAAAGCGGAAGAGATAAAAATAATAAATCTAATTTATTACAACACACACACTACACGCATGCATAGTACAACATGTGTAGACATAACTGTAAATTCAAATTTTGCAATAAAAGAAAATTTATACTACGTATACCTTACATATCACATTTAGTGGGAAAGGCATCAACTGGAACGATCCTCGCTAGAATCGTCTCTATCCGTATCCACGCCGAGTATCTTCAGGATGACTTCACAAAGTCACGAGCCTCATCTTCGTACGAGTTACTAGCCTCATGTCGAAGATGATGTGATCGAGAGAAGATCACAATCCGAATCAAAATTCGGATTCAAAATGAGTCCTCAAAAACTCGCTTCTCTGGAGAGGTATTCGTTAACCGTTTAACGAATCTTTCATCCTCCACCTATGAGGATTACAGGAGATCGAATCCCCGACAAGGAAGCCACTGTCGGAGCTCCAAACGTCGTCCAAACAACGCTCCGATACAAAATAAACAAGCTATCCAGAAAACTGGACAGCTTTGGTGGAGGAAAAGGGCCGGCCAAATAAGGAAGCTAGACGCTCACCTTGTCGTCGGACCCAAAGAATATCACCGGAGGGTCGCCGGAGAATCACCGGCTGAAGCATGGACGCCGACAACAAACTTGGATGATGGCACAAAGCTAGGCGGCGGCTAGGGTTGGGCGTCGACCACTAGAGGAGAGGAGGGGTGGGCGGCAACTAGGGATTCCTTAGATTAGGTTTTCACAAAACCCTTAAGCCCTATTTTATAGAGAACAAATTCTCCTAATGGTTATCAGATCATAACCAAAAGCCCATTAACCCGCTCCATTAATTTAAGTTAAAATAAACCAAACCATGTTGGTCTATTTTAAGTTAAAACGAACTGAACCAACTTTGGTTAATTCGTTTAAAACAAACCAAACCCCTTTGGTTTATTCTCCTCCATTGGATTATAACCAAACCAATTTGGTTCATCCATCATGTCTTCATAAGACACGGCCCATCCATGCATCCATTGCGACTGAAACGATTTCATGCTCGCTCCATGTTTGGTCCAACCAAACTTAGTTTCTTTCGGTCTGAGAATCTCATTCTCAAGCTCGTTTTAAATCCTTCGGATTACGCTCGTTGTGTGTGTGACCAAATAGGTTCTCGGTTTATGTTGGCCATCTATAATTAACCATTAATTATAAAATGATCATGAGTGGCACCTTGTAGTACATCATGATCCTCAATTGACCGAAAAGATCAACGGTTGATCCAGAACTATTTCTGAAACCTTTTAGCAGCTACAATGAATCGTGCCCCATTCCCCTCACTCATCTTAAACCCACTTGGTTCAGGACATGGTCTATAGTGTCAGTCCCCACTAGGTTGACTACGTCACACCTAGCCCAAGTATCATTTCTTCATCCTACGGATTCTAGTTACTGCACATGTATCGAAGAGTACCTTACTCTAAACATGTAATGCTTTGGCCAAAGACTTTAGTAACAATCCGACGAGAGACCATGGGTATACATCTCCTCGTAAGGAGTGGTGAATCCTTTATAGGCTATTCAAATACCTTCGATCACTTCGACTTATATCCAATCATCCCGGGTCCACATATCCTCAAAGATGCTTGCTCAAGATGTCAAAGCATAAGTCTTTATGATCAAGATGACTTGAATACTGCAAGTCAAAGGAACATCACACTTAAGCTGTAGTAAGAACTTCATTGACATATGTATATATGCAGAGAACCATATGAAGTCTTACGGCTGGTCACTCCAATGAACTAGTTACCTTAACTAGCATCCACGATTAACTCTGGACATCACAATGTCTCCAACCAGTGAGAATCAACTGCTTGGATTCACCAAGGAGTACACCTCGTGCTAGTCTCGACAGAATCAATGGTGTCCATATCCATCAATTCATCGACTAGGGATAATTTCGATACATCACAATTACACATGTAGAGATACTCACTAGTTGTGATCCAATCACAAATTCTTTCATGTTGTGAATCGTATCGTGGACATTTAGTAAATGAGTTTAAGATCCAATCAAATACATGAAAACATGTATACTCAAATAGTGAATCTTCATTTATCATATAAATGGTTCAAACATAAGGCGATTGCCTTAGGACATCTCTCATATATTACTAACAAACTCCCACTTGGCCTAATGCCAATCGCTACGGTATCCAATACCATAAGCTCTAACATGACCTTCAAACTTACTTTGAGGTAATGCCTTAGTCAAAGGATCCGCTAAGTTACTTTCTGTGGGGATTTTCTCGATTTGTATTTCCTTCCTACTAATGATCTCTCTGATCAGATGATAGCAGCGAAGCACATGTTTGGATCATTGATGAGACCACGTCAAGTTCAGAGATGAACTTCTTGATCCAAACCGCTTCCTTTGCTGCTTCCAAAGCTGCAATGTATTCTACCTTAGTGGCAAAATCCGCTATAGTGTCAAGCTTGGAACCTTTCCAACTTATTGCGCCCCCATTCAAGGTGAACACGTATCTAGACTGAGACCTGGAATCATCCTTGTCTGTCTGGAAGCTGGCATCCGTATACCCGCGTATCACCATGTCCCCTTCTCCATATATTAGGAACACATCCTTAGTTCTTCTCAAGTACTTAAGGATTGTCTTAACAGCTGCCCAATGATCCATTCCTAGATCAGACTGGTATCTACTCGTGACACTCAGAGCATACGATACATCGGGCCTCGTACATAACATAACATATATGATAGATCCTATTGTGGATGCATAGGGAATCTTACTCATGCAAATCCTCTCGTCTTCTGTGCGCAGACACATAGACTTCAAAAGGTGTATCCCATGCCTGATGGGTAGGAAACCTTTCTTGGATTCCGACATGCTAAACCTCTTTGCACTCGGTCTATATATGTAGACTACGAAATACCAAGCAACTATTTCGATCTATCTCTATAAATCTTAATCTCGAGGATGTAGGTTGCTTCTCCCAGGTCTTTCATGGATAATTTCTTGGATAACCAAATCTTAACTGACTGTAAGAGTGAAATATCATTTCCTATAAGTAATATGTCATCAACATACAATACTAGGAACACGACTGCACTCTCACTAACCATCTTGTACACACAAGGTTCATTTGGATTTTGTGAGAAATCAAACTTTTTGATTGTCTCATCAAAACGGATATTCCAGCTCCTGGATACTTGCTTCAATCCATATATGGACCATCGCAATTTGCATACCTTGGTTTTATCAACCGATGTGAAACCCTCAGGCTATATCATATACACGTCCTCGAGTAGGTTTCCATTAAGGAAAGCTATTTTCACATCCATTTGTCATATCTCATAATCATAATGAGCCTCTATGGCTAGGAGCATCCGAATGGATTTAAGCATAGCTACAGGCGAATAGGTTTCGTCATAATCAACACCTTGCTTTTGACGATATCCTTTCGCCACTAATCTAGCCTTATAGGTAATCACAT
This sequence comes from Wurfbainia villosa, assembly GCA_025175895.1. NCBI lineage: Eukaryota > Viridiplantae > Streptophyta > Magnoliopsida > Zingiberales > Zingiberaceae > Wurfbainia > Wurfbainia villosa. The sequence goes on from CM045997.1 coordinate 40,343,731, forward strand.
TACCATCCATGTCGGTTTTCTTCTTGAAAACCCACTTGCACCCTATAGGCTTGATGCCTTCAGGTGGGTCAACCAAGTTCCAAACTTGGTTTTCATACATGGAATCCATTTCCGACTTCAAGGCTTCAAGCCACTTATCCCTTTCTGAACTTGTCAGAACTTCTTCATAACTGGTAGGCTCTTCATCATCAATGAGTACCACGTCGTTTGATTCACTTACGAGAAATCCATATCTCTCAGAAATATTGCTTGTTCTACGAGATCTACGAAGATGTGGTGTTTCAATAGGTCCAGCCGATTGCTCATCACTATGAGTTATCGGCTGTTGTGCTTCACCAGGTATCTCATCAATGTCTATTTGAGTCTCTCGAGCCTCCTCAAGCTCGATGACACTCCCACTATTTTCTTGCAAGAGAAACTCTTTCTCTAGAAACACAACATGCCTTGAAACAAACACCTTTTGTTCCACAGGATGATAGAATTGGTAACCCCTTGTTTCCTTAGGGTATCTAATAAATAAACATTTATCAGACTTAGCATCCAATTTGTCTGATACAGTCCGCTTCACATAAGCAGGATAACCTCATATCTTCAAGTAAGATACATGAGGTTTCTTACTATTCCATATCTCATATGGAGTAGTGGAGACTACCTTGGTTGGCATTCTATTTAACAAGTAAACAACTGTCTAAAGTGCATAGCCCCAAAAGGACTTGGGAAGATTCTCATGATTCATCATTGACCTGACCATGTCCAACAAGGTCCGGTTACGCCTCTCAGATACACCATTATGTTGTGGTGTATATGGTGGAGTCCATTGAGATAATATACCATTGTCTCTTAGATAATCTATAAACTCTTGACTTAAGTATTCACCACCTTGATCCGATCAAAGTATTTTAATACTCTTGTCATGTTGTTTCTCTACTTTATTTCTGAATTCTTTGAACCTTTCAAAGGCTTCAGACTTGTGTTTCATCAAGAACACATACCCAAACCGTGAGTGATCATCGGTGAAGGTAATGAAGTAGTTATAGCCACCTAAAGCTTGAGTTGACATAGGTCCACATACATCAGTATGTATTAGACCTAGCAACTCTCCCACTCGTTCACCTTTTCCTGTAAAAGGTAACTTAGTCATCTTGCCTTTTAAGCATGATTCGCATGTATCGTATGAATCCAATTCAAACGATTCCAGAATTCCACATCAGAGTAATTCGGACATGCATTTCTTGCTTGCATGGCCAAGACGACAATGCCACATGTAGGAATCTAATTGATTATCCTTTCGAGCACGCTCTTTGCTCGCTTCGATATTGAAAATGTCACTGGATACGTCCAACGTATAAATACCATTGCTTAAAGTTCCAGTTCCATAAAGTATGTCATTCAAAGTTATATAACAACAATTATTACTAAACGTCAAATGGTAATCATTACTATTTAAACAAGAAATAGAAATGATGTTCTTTATCAACGAAAGAACATAAAAGCAATTGTCCAGTTCTAAGACAAGTCCTGTAGGTTGTTTCAACAAATACGTTTCGATGGCAAGTGCAGCAACCTTTGCTCCATTCCCAACACGTAAATTTGACTCTCCCTTGACGAGTCTTCTTCTATTCCTTAGCCCATGTATGTCATTACATATATGTGAGCCACACCCAATATCCAATACCTAAGTGTTTGAGGAAATAGAATGACAATCAATAACGAAGATATCTGAAGAAGATGGGGCATCCGATGCCTTATTCTTCTTCACGAACTCAAGATAAATCTTGCAATTTCTTCGCCAATGGCCCTCCTTGCCATAATGATGGCAAGTGCCCTTTTGAGCTGGTTCGCCTTTTTAGCCCTTTTCTTCCCCTTCTGCTATTCCTTTGACTTCCTCTTAGAACCTTTCTTCGAGGAATCAACTCACAGCACCATCCCCTGCTCATGCTTCTCAGAAGGCTCCACAGTCTTCAGCATGTTGAGCAGTACCACAGATGAACCTTCTTGCATCTATGAGGTGAAGAGGAACTTGGAGACTTCAAACCTTTCGAATCTCACTTGCTCATCAAACAACTTATAAAGATGAAAGACTATGGTATGAGCATCCATATGCTCATGCTGCTTCCGCAGCTCAGGTACCATCCTGGCTAGCATGATGCAACTTGCTAGTTCAGAATTAGTCACTTGTTTCTGATAGACCAATAATTGGTCCGGAGTTGCATCATCACTAGGATGTGCGGGAAGAGGTGCTTCGAGGACATATGCAAGCTTTTCACCTTGAGAACAATTCTCAAGTTTCTAAGCCAGTCCAAGAAGTTCAACACAGTCAATTTATTTGAATCCAAGATAGAGTGCAAATTCAAAAACATCATGATCAATCAATTATCCTAGAAATACAACTCGAGCATATATGAGAAAGATGATTTAAAATGCATCAATATATATTTATAAATCCCATTCATTTTTCGAATTTCAAAAACCCCAAAATTACTTCGGAATATCGTAGGTCGATCTCCGAATAGGCTGATATCCAACATAGATATGAACAACCTTGGAGAGAGTCCAACAAGTCATTCATAACTACGATGGTAGGTCTCAAATATGCCGATTGCATATCACATATATGCAACTATCACAATGTGCTATCAACTTATTGAATATTCACACATACATCGGGTTGTTAACACATTAACAAGTATGCATCATATGCATAGGACCCAACTTCACCTCCCTTCACATCGACCTTGGAGAGAGTCCAACAAGCTGATGCTCCAGGTTAAAGTCAACCCATTAATCGAGGAATAGTTTTAATATGGTTAGAGCGCATTCAACCAATTAGCCCAGCTTGGAGAGAGTCCAACAACCAAAGCTAATGATTGACCTCTGACTCTTACCATATTAGTATCAAACTATTCCATGGTTTGAACATGTTCGGGTTCGAGTTGGGCTTGGAGAGAGTCCAACAATCCAAACAAGAAACGGAACTTTAGTTCTAACCATATTAATAGAAGGTGTAGGCTTTAATATTGAGTAAAGGTTTTTATGTCTCATCCTCTTTGCATGCAAATAACTATTATCTACATGGCATAGCATACATGACATAAATCTACATGTCACGACATGCATGACATAATGATATGCATCTAATACAATTATATGACATACAATTATGACATGTACAAAATTTTCTTATATGTCATAACTATTTATGGAAATAAAATATGTTTAAGATTTGATTCTCCAAATCAAATCATGATTAAATTAGGAAACAAATTTCCAAATCTAATCACATATTTTATTTGTGGAAAGTATTGATTAAGGAAAGTCAATTTAGGAAACAAATTTCCTAAATCATCAAAACTACTTATGGAAATTAAATATTTTAAGATTTGATTTCCCAAATCAAATCATGATTAAATTAGGAAACAAATTTCCAAATCTAATCAAATATTTTATTTATGGAAAATATCAATTTCCAAAAATACTTCTAACTTTCCAAAAGTAGAAGATTTCCATACATACTTCTAGACTTTCCAAAATTAAAAATTTCCAAAAATACTTCTAACTTTCCAAAAGTAGAAAATTTCCATAAATACCATTATGACTATCACAAAATAATTTTATGATTATGTCAAAACACATCCTGGGCTCTGATACCACTGTTGGGTTTCAGGCACCGCGACGAGTGTGTGTTCGAACATGTTTCGTAAACATGTGCACAACGGAATAGATAAAAATAATAAATCTAATTTATTATAATACACACACCACACACATGAATAGTACAACATGTATAGACATAACCGTAAATTCAAATTTTGCAATAAAAGAAAATTTATACTACGTATACCTTACGTATCACGTGTAGCGGGAAAGACATCAACCGGAACGATCCTCGCTAGAATCGTCTCTATCCGTATCCACGCCGAGTATCTTCAGGATGAATTCACAAAGTCACGAGCCTCGTCTTCGTACGAGTTACTAGCCTCGTGTCGAAGACGATGTGATCGAGAGAAGATCACAATCCGAATAAAAATTTGGATTCAAAATGAGTCGTCAAAAACTCGCTTCTCCGGAGAGGTATTCGTCAACCGTTTGATGAATTCTTCGTCCTCCACCTATGAGAATTATCAGAGATCGAATCCCCGGCAAGTAAGCCACTGTCGGAGCTCCGAACGTTGTCCAAACGACGCTCCGACATGAAATAAATAAGCTGTCCAGAAAACTGGATAGCTTTGGTGGAGGAAAAGGGCCGGCCAAATAAGGAAGCTAGACGCTCACCTTGTCGTCGGACCCAAAGAATATCACCGGAGGGTCGCCGGAGGATCACCGGCTGAAGCTTGGATGCCGGCAACAAACTTGGACGGCGGCACAAAGCTAGGCGGCGGCTAGGGTTGGGCGCCGACCACTAGAGGAGAGGAGGGGTGGGCAGCAACTAGGGATTCCTTGGATTAGGTTTTCACAAAACCCTTAAGCCCTATTTTATAGAGAACAAATTCTCCTAATGGTTATCGGATCATAATCAAAATCCCGTTAACCCGCTCCATTAATTTAAGTTAAAATAAACCAAACCATGTTGGTCTATTTTAAGTTAAAACGAACCGAACCAACTTTGGTTCATTCGTTTAAAACAAACCAAACCCCTTTGGTTTATTCTCCTCCATTGGATTAGAACCAAACCAATTTGGTTCATCCATCATGTCTTAATAAGACACGGCCCATCCACGCATCCATTGCGACTGAAATGATTTCATGCTCGCTCCATGTTTGGTCCAACCAAACCTAGTTTCTCTCGGTCTAAGAATCTCATTCTCAAGCTCATTTTAAATCCTTCGGACTACGCTCGTTGTGCGTGTGACCAAATAGGTTCTCGGTTTATGTTGGCTATCTATAATTAACCATTAATTATAGAACGATCATGAGTGGCACCTAGTAGTACATCATGATCCCCAATTAACTGAAAAGATCAACGGTTGATCCATAACTATTTCTGAAACCCTTCAGCAGCTACAATGAATCGTGCCCCATTTCCTTCACTCATCTTATACCCACTTGGTTCAGGACATGGTCTATAGTGTCAGTCCCCACTAGGTTGACTACGTCACACCTAGCCCAAGTATCATTTCCTCGTCCTACGGATTCTAGTTACTGCACATGTATCGAAGAGTACCTTACTCTAAACATGTAATGCTTTGGCCAAAGACTTTAGTAACAATCCGACGAGAGGCCATGGGTATACATCTCCTCGTAAGGAGTGGTGAACCCTTTATAGGCTATTCAAACACCTTCAATCACTTTGACTTATACCCAATCATCCCGGGTCCACATCTCCTCAGAGATACTTGCTTAAGATGTCAAAGCATAAGTCTTTATGATCAAGATGACTTGAATATCGCAAGTCAAAGGAACATTGCACTTAAGCTGCAGTAAGAACTTCATTGACATATGTATATATGCAGAGAACCATATGAAGTCTTACGGTTGGTCACTCTAATGAACTAGTTACCTTAACTAGCATCCACGATTAACTCCGGACATCACAATGTCTCCAGCCAGTGAGAATCAGCTGCTTGGATACACCAAGGAGTACACCTCGTGCTAGTCTCGGCAGAATCAATGGTGTCCATATCCATCAATTCATCGACTAGGGATAATTTCGATATATCACAATTACACATGTAGAGATACTCACTAGTTGTGATCCAATCACAAATTCTTTCATGCTGTGAATCATATCGTGGACATTCAGTAAATGAGTTTAAGATCCAATCAAATACATAAAAACATGTATACTCAAATAGTGAATCTTCATTTATCATATAAATGGTTCAAACATAAGGTGATTGCCTTAGGACATCTCTGATATATTACTAACAGGACTTAGCCTCACCTCTTCACTCGAGGCTTACCTACTGGCTGCCTTGCCGGACTTACCGTACTTGACATCGAATCTGACCCACCAGGGCTTCCGCCAACTATCCGGTCTCCCTGACCCAGCTGGACTTCATGTCAGTTGTCTGGTCTCCTGACCCAATCAGTCTTCATGCTAGATTTCTAGTCTCCTGACCCATCTGGACTTCCTGCCTGGTGTTCGGTCCTCTTGATCTGTCAAGTCTTTTGCCTAGTATTTGGTCAACATGACCTACTAGGACTTTCCATGATTTGGCTAGTATCTGATCTGCCTGACCTACTAGGACTTCCTGTTAAGCCTACACACTTAACACATATATCAAATCACAAGTAATTCCTAACTTTAACTATGGTTCATACATCAAAACTAAGGAGTGATGCTCTCTGCACCAACATGAAGGGTGGTCAAGCGACGTCAGAAACAGTAGCTCAGATAAGAAATCAACTATTGTAGTAGAGCAGTTGACTAGAGGCTTGACAACAGCATGTCAGAAACAAGGTGCAGTCGAGGCAGCACCTCGACTGGCGAAGTTACCGTTGAGCAGTAACAGTTAGAAATCAGCCCCGACAGAAGCCTATAAAGGAAGGAACTCGGTGGAGATTTCAGTAGCCAATTTCTTAGAAGATATTGAAGGGAAGTGTTGCTGCATTCCAGGTTTTAAAAAGCTCTCCAATGCAACCAACAAACAAGTGATCAAAAGCAAGCTTCTTGTAAAGTTATCTTTACATTTCTTTTATATTCGTATTTGGTTGTGTATTTTTGTTGTAAATTCATATTGTAAGGGGTTTCTCAACCTCCGGCATGTTGTCGAGAAGGAGACGAGTTTTAGTGGAGTAAACACTAAAGCCTAGTTGAGGAGTAGAAACCGTAGGTTCCGAACCACGTAAAACATTGTGCAGTCTTGTGTTGTTTTTATTTGTGTTTATTTTGTATATTTCGCTCTGCACTAATGATTGTAGACAAACAAGCATGAACCGAATTGATGAAATCAAAAGGCTCTATTCACACCCCCTCCCCCCATCTCTAGTGTACCAATTGGTCCCAACAAGTGGTATCATAGCCAGACTCGCTCATAAGATACCACCAAGTAGTATCAGAGCGATGACACTCTTCAAGGACTCAGAGCACAATAGCTAGAGGGAATGGAGTTCAATGATGATTTTGGACTCGACACTCGATTTCCACCACCATATGGACTCGGAGGTTTCAATCAATGGAGGACGAGGACAGAAGTGTTCTTCCAGATGAACCTAGAAGAATGGTTTGCATTAACAGAAGGGTTCATGGCTCCAATAGATAAGATGGGAAGAAGTCTCAACCGGAGCAAGTGGACCGAAGAGCAAGTTTTGAAATCCAATGTAAATGATAAGATAACAAAAGGTTTAGTCAATTTAATACCTAATAACATTTTGTGCAGACTAGGTAAATGTTGGGATGCAAGTGATCTGTGGAGCAAGCTAGCCATGCTCCATGAAGAGCCCTCACTGGTACAATGTGAGGATGATACCAAAGAGGAAGAAAGCTCTTCATCCCAAGCTTTTGAGGATTCGAAAGTTGAGAGATGCTCAACATTCAAGCAAGAGAAGGTTGAAGAAGCCTCCACCTCTAGGATTGAGGGGGAGGAGAGACAACTCATGCCGGTGTAAGAGCAAGAGAAGCCATCTACATCTAGGAGGGATGAAGAACAAGCTCACAACTCTCATACCATTGAGCAAGGTAACTCAAGCACAATTTCTAAAAATGAAGACCATATAATGTGTTTTGAGTGTAGGGAACAAGGACATTATAAGAGCAAGTGTCAAAAGAGAGTCGAGAAGACAATTCAAGTGTCAAAGGTTAAAGAAAAGTCAAAGAAGGCTGGAGCTCCGATAGGGAAGATCAAGGAGAACATAGTGTGCTTCAAATGCCAACAAAAAAGGCATTACCAAAGGCAATATCCTAGGGGAGGCACCCAACCAAGGACAAGGGATAGAGCTTAAATGTGATAGTAGAGTCCCCACCACACGCAGGGACTTCCACTTATGCATCCCTCTCGCCTCTTGACCATCACCCACCTATAGACCCACCTATGTATAGGAGCCCACCTAGTCCACATCACAATCCTACACCTACACCGCCTTCTTTTTCTACCTTTAAACAGGATGCAGATACGTCAACCTATGATTTCTCTGAGTTCCGATCACTCCTCGATGACATTTACACCGAGCAGCAGACACAGAGGTAGCGGTGGGAGGAGCATAGGACCTATACACAGGTGGAGTTTTAGGGCCTCTGAGAGCATTTTCAAAGGGTCATGGAGTTCTATGGCCAGGGCCATGACTATTTTTAGGAGGAGGCTGCCTATCGTCACTAGGTTCGACTGTTCATGCGGGATGCACGATCATAGTGGGCCAGGGAGGAAGAGCATCAAGCAGTCGCTGTGTCCACTAGTTCCCAAGTTGACAACATGTACATGTGGCACCAGTGATTGAGTATCCGATTCTCCCAGAAACCCGACATGCCTAGACTGCCAAACTTCCCACCTCGACGCCACACTAGAGGTACAATTTCATTTAAGTCTAGGGGAGACCCAAGTTTTGATAAGATTTTCTGCTAGTGTTAGTTTTTCTTGACATCTAGGTTTAGTTTTAGATTATTTGTATTTACCTGTGTTAGGGAAATCAACCCATGGGATATGGTTTTGATGTGTGTGGCAAAGGGTTTAAGTTAGGATGATTGGATTTGATATGTGCGTTGGAGTCTTGCAGGACTTAATAATTCGCACATGGAGCATTGGCAAGTGACACCAACTCACAACCTCGTGCTTGAGTCAGCGAAAGAGCATTGCAGAGTCGTACACTTGATGCATCTGAGGGACCGTTGGACGAGATGACTTGAAGCGAAAACAAGGAAGCAGACTTCGAGGGCAAGAGACGTGAAGGAGCATTGTAGAGTCGTGCTCTTGATGTTGCCGGGGGATGTGGCCACGAACAAAGAGAGCTTCGGTGAGGGACTTCAAGTGAGATGAGAGAATGAGTGAAATGTAAGTAGCTCATTAGGTGAACTTGGCCGAATGGCTGAGTGTCAGAGGCTCGACCGCAAGGGTTGAGGTTTACTCGACCGCCAGACGCTCAAACGGATGTTAAGTTTTTGTTTTACCCAGCATCAGTCGACTTCCATGTCATGGCAGTCGACTGCTCCAAGTCGATCGTCAATCAACTGATGTTGGCTACGAAATCTAGTCGACTTCTTAAGGGAAGCAGTCGCCTGATCGCACTGTGCACGGGCACAGAAGCGAGTCGTCACTCGACTGGAAGTCAACATCAGTTGATTGATGATATCATCAGTCGACTGATCATCCGACTGTTAGAGAAGGCGGCCGTGGATCCCATGAATCCGGCCTGGTCAGAAGCCGTTGGAGTCGACATCAGTCGATTGATGAAAGCATCAGTCGACATCAGTCGACTGATGAAAGCATTAGTCGACTGATAGTGTCCAACGGGAAGATTTGCTTCCTCTCTATAAAAAGAGATGGTGGGGGCTTTTAGATGGAAAATGCTTATGCTCTAAACATCCTACTAAGTGCCCCACAAAGCTTAAACTCCTTCTTCTAGTTTTCTTTCACATCTATTGTAAAAGAAGGAGTGTTCTCATTGTTGTAAAGGTTTACCTCCACCTTGCTTGGGCTAAAGGGAGAGACCAATAGTGAATTGGTTTCGGAGTGATTCACCGGAGACGAATCGGACCGTGGATTAGCGGCGAGGCCGTGAACCACATTATATCATGTGTTAGCATTGATTTTGTTTTTTGCTTATCGTTATTGCTTGTTTAGTTTTGTTTTCGTTGCGCTAATTATATTTGTAGACAAGCACTTCCGTTCATACGACGAAGAGGGTTATTTACCCCCCTCTAGCCGGCCACTGACGTTCCTACAAGTGGTATCAGAGCAAAGGTAGCTTGTCGAGGACTAACCGCCACAACAAGCACTACATCAAGGATGGTCGGCTCCAACATTCACCCACCAAAGTTTGAAGGAGAATTCTCTTGGTGGAAAAAGAGAATGGAGGTATTCTTCGAAACCGACTTCGAAATTTTATTGATAATGGAAAATGGTTTCGAGATACTTAGGGATGAAGATGGGGAGCAAATAGAGAAGACAAGATGGACAAAGAGACAAAGAGAGGAGTACTTGGCAAATTCGAAGGCCAAACATCACTTGTACAACGTACTCCCCCAACAAGAGATCAACCGGATTAGAGAGTGTGCAAGTGCTAAAGAGATGTGGGAGAAGCTAGTAGAGCTTCATGAAGGTACCTCGGAGGCCAAGCTTGAAAGGAGAGACCTCCTCCACTCCCAACTAACAAATATCAAACTTGAAAAGGGAGAAAAGGTAACCTCATTACACTCACGTTTTAAAGAAATTTTAATTGGGCTAACAAGTGTAGGAGAAAAACTTTCAAACCGGGATATGCTTATGAAAGCAATTGACATTTTTCCCTAGTCATCGAAATGGAGCTCAATGGTGGACTCCTTCTACATGTCGAAGAACCTAGAAGTGAGCACCTTAGAGGAGTTCTTCTCAACCATGGAGCTCCACGAAATAAGGCTTGAGGGAGTAATTGAAGAATCAAGTATCAAGCCATCAAGAGGAGTAGCCTTAGTAGCCAACAAGGGGAAGAAGAAGAAGATAGAGACTCCCTCCTCATCCGATGAAGCATCCTCATCTTCTTCCATGAATAGCAATGAAGATGCTTATATGGTAAGGAAGGTAAGGTGTGCCTTAAGAAATTTAAAATTTAACAAATCTTATGATAGGAGAAGGCACAAGAGGAAGATAATATGCTATAATTGCCAATAAGAGGGACATATAAGACATGACTGTCCTCTCTTGAACAAGAGCAAAGATGAGAGGAGGAAGAAAGAGGAAAAGAAGAAGGGGAGCAAGAAGAAGAAGGAAGAAGAGAAGAAGGCCAAAGAAAAAGGGAAGGCCAAAGCACTCAAAGCAAGGACTTGGGATTATCCTTCCTCATCATCATCATCATCATCGGAGGAAGAAAACACTTTTTTCACAAACCTTGCATTGATGGCGTTTGATGATCTAGACTCTACCTCCTCCTCCGAAGGTGAAAAATCAAGCTCAAGTGAGGAGAGCTCTAGTGAAGGGGGAGGCTCATCATCATCCTCTTCATCTGAAGAAGAAGACATGGAAACTATGGTAACAAATCTCTCTCCTAAGAAAGTAGTTTCCATGATTTCTAGCTTAACTAGGGATTTGTTTGTTGGTGCAGTGAGGCACCGAAATCGAACCTGTGTTTTGATTATAGCAAAGACACAAAAGTTAAGTCTATTTTGTTTTCTCACGAGCTGAATCGAGTGTGCAGAAGATTGATATAGCTGGAGCTGAAGGCTAGTGACACCCGGAGGAAGCCGCGGTGGTCAGGCGATACTCGAGTTACTTCGGAGGGAGCCGAAGGAATCGAGTGGAAGGCCGGAAGCAAAAGCGACACGTAAGTATCGAGGTAAGCTCGTGTGTGCGAGAGTAAGTAAGGTCGTATCCTCTTTACGGGGATGATCTTAAGCGTAGATCCGACCAAAGACTTCTTATAGATGGTCTAGGTCAAGATCGGATGGTCGATGACCATCGAAATTATGTTTTTGTTGTGCTAACTTTGAGAAGCATCACGATCGCCACTTTGAGGACTCGATCAGGCCAAACAAATGACATACCGGTCGCTAATCGATCGATGTCGCCATCACCGATCGATGGTCAATGATCAGATTCGAGGAGTCAAGGATTATCACCAAATTTCAAGGGAAGATGTGCTCAAATTTGATTGGCTAGGGTTCCTCTCGAGAAGGGGCTCAAAGGCTATAAAAGGAGGGCCAAACCTAGGGTTTCATCAACATTTTCTAAGCATCCAAAAAGTCTCCACAAAGCTACAATTCTCTGACAACGAAGTCCTTCCTTCCGACGTCTAGGTTTAATTTTTCTTATTTGTCTTTTTACGTCGGTATTATTTTGTTATCAGTTGTTCATCTACTTTTCGGAGCTTTTATCATATACGAGGAGTGGGGGAGTGTCCCTCTACCTTAAAGTTTTTTTTATATCGATTAACTCCTACCTCCAACGAGGAGGAGTTCCTTTAGTGCTTCTGCCCTCCGTACGTGGTCAAGGACCACTAGGGCCTTGGAGTAGTAGCCTTCAGCTACGAACCAAGTAAAACCCTTGTGTCGATTGTCTCTTTTATTTTATATTTACATTTCCTCTGCAATTAATTTATTATCTCTCGAGTTTTAATGAACGAAAGAAAAAGAAAAGGTTTTTCGCTATTCACCCCCCCTCTAGCGAACCGCATCGATCCAACAATTGGTATCAGAGCCGGGGGCGCTTAGATTTGGTGAAACCACCAATCTAACATTTTTTTTTACAGATTTGTTTTTCGTTCGTTTAAATTTTTCTCCCGCACTACTAATCCAAGACGAAGTCTTGGTACTCTTCGTTTGATTTTGTTTTGCAAGTATTCGCTTTTGGAGTAGCCGACGGTCAAACGGGCATAACTTTTTGTACAAGTTGACCCACGACACGTTCTACCTACCAAATCGAAGCCCTCGCAGAGATCTACACTTCTTACATGGATTTACCCCCGTAACAGGTTGTTTTCATCCTCAAAAATCGACGTTTAGTAGCCTTTCGGGGACATCGAAGGTTGTGAGTACTTACTCTTTATTTAGTTTCTTATTTCTTTGCTTAACTTTCTATTTTTCGTTTGTTTCTTTTTATTTCCCACACTACTAATCCAAGACGCAAGTCTTGGTACTTTTGTGTGTTTTTGTCATTGCTAGGTCTTCTTTTTAGTCTCCTTGTTTTTTTGTTCTAATGGCCCATCTCGAGGGTTTTAGCACCGTCCGACCTCCGTTTTACAACGGAGATGATTTCCGTTACTGGAAAGGTCGGATGGAATGCTTTCTCAAAACCCAAATCGAGATGTGGATCATAATCCAAACGGGTTTCACACTTCCGACTAATGAAGTGGGTGACTCCTTGGATTATGATCAATGGACCGTTGCAACAAAACGACAAGTCGAAGCCGATGCCAAGGCAACACAAATCCTCCAATGCGGCTTGTCCAAGGAGGAGCTAAATCGCGTCGGCCCCTTCATAAGTGCAAAGGATCTTTGGACAAAACTAATCGAGTTACACGAAGGATCGGATCAAGCTAAGGTTTGCAAACGCGATTTGTTGTTCAATAAATTGTACACACTAAAAATGCAGGAACACGAGTCCACGACGCAACTCCACGCCCGTGTCCAAGACATAGTCAACAACCTACACGCAATTGTGCAAAAGGTCGAAAACCGCGACCTTATAAGGTATGTTCTAAACTCTTTTCTGAGGACCACCTTGTGGGCATCCATGGTCGATGCCTACAAGGTCTCCAAGGACCTTTCTAAACTTAGATTAGATGAACTCTTTTCGGATTTTGAATTACATGAACTCGGAACCCGAGAGGGGTATAGCCTTGTTTGCAGGTTCAATGAAGAAGAAAATCGCAAGCAAGCCACCACCAACCGAGGAGGAAGATGAGTCCGAAGAAGAAGTTGACCAGTTATTGAACTAATGAACCTAGCTCGAAGGATAGCCAAGGGACGAAAGCGAACCACAACTCGACCCAACCAAGGTAAGCCTAAAAGTTCTAATATTAGGTGTTATGAGTGTAACAGGTTTGGACATATAAAGTCCGAGTGCCCCAAGCTCAACCACCAAGCACCTAAGCACAAGAAGGCCCTCAACGCGACATGGGAAGAAGCGTCATCCGAAGAAGACGAAGACCACGTCTTCATGGCGAAATCAATTGAGTCAGACACAGACCAGAACTTGAGTCAAACACGAGGATGACTCGGACTACGAAGCTACCTTCAAGTCAAGCCACGGATACGCATCCGGTTCAAAAGATACCCTTAAGGTGAGTCGAACCTTATTTAATACTTTACATAATACGGTTAGGTTTTTGTCTAGGAAGTTAGCTAAGTCCGAGTCCAAGGTCGAGACCCTGGTTGAGGAAGTTAAACTCCTCAAACATGAGGTCTCCCTAACCTCTTCGACTAGTCGAGTTCAAGAGAAGGACTCAACTCGGGTTGAAAAACTCGAAGTTGAGAACTCACTCTTGAAAAGTCAAGTCGAAGATCTTAGGAATACATTGGAAAGGTTTACTTTGGGATCCAAAGGACTTGACCTCCTACTTGGATCGCAAAGGGCCGTGTACAACAAGGCCGGACTAGGGTTTAGCTCAAACACGACCAATAAGTCGTATATGTCAATCGTAAGTAGACATAAAAAAATGTGTCCAAGCATGGGTCCCTAAGACCACTTTGATTTCAACTCTAGGATCCAACTCGTACTGGGTTCCCAAGGACCAAATCCACTATGTGGATAGACCGAACCGATTCAACGGTCTAGGGGGAGCCAGTACAAAACATGTTTGTGTTTTAACTTAGAAATTGCATGCTTATATTTTTTTGTTTTTTTTTTTGAACTCACTTAGAACATTTAAATAACCAACTAAAAGCCTTAGAAAATATTGAGCCTCGGGGAGCCTCTTTTCAAATAACCAACTAAAATCCTTGAAAGATTGAGCCTCGGGGAGCCTCTTTTCAAAACTAACTAGTTAGACGAGGAAATAATTTTAGGTGAGTCAAGTCATCATTTTCTTGAAAATGGCTTTGTCTAAGGAAGTGGTCGATGATCCGATAAAAGAAGGCCCCTGTGCCTCGCCACGACCTGGAAGCCATGATCTTGAAAAGGTAAACTTGACAAGCCTAGGGTTAAATCCAAATCTAACATAAAATTACTTGAACCTAAATCCACTTAATCAACTTAATTGGAAGTCATCTAAAAAAACACATAAGTATAACATGCTTGATCATATAGACTCGGTGAGATGACCTAGGTTAACAACTTACAACCAATTTTCTTAACAAAAATCTAACATCCAATCCAACCACCTTGTGTGTAGGATCAATGGATGTTGAGACGTACTCCCCACATGGACCGGGATCAACTCAAATTCATAAAGCTTCGATTCAAGCGACAAGGATCGGTAGCCTTTGGGAATAGCGCAAGCTCAAAATCATCGGATCGGGTGATATCGAGCTTAACTCAATTTTGTTCATTAAAAATGTATTACTTGTAGAGAATTTTGAATATAACTTACTTAGTGTAAGCCAATTGTGTGATAATAACTATAAGGTTATATTTCTAGAAAATGAATCGTAATTAATACCAATGAAACCTCTAAAACAATTCTTAAAGGAACTAGAAATAACAACATTTATACGATTAACTTAACCAACTCCTCAACTAAGTGTCTTATGACACGACAAGAGGAATCATGGTTGTGACACGACGGTCACTCACTGCACCCAAGACTCGTCCACAAGATGAGTCGAGGTAAAGTGGCTTACCCAACCTCAACAACTTGGTTAATAAAATCTGTAATGCTTGTCAACAAGGAAAACAACCTAGAACACAACACAAGTTAACTAACCAGAAGCAGAACCTCAAGAGTACTTGAGCTCCTGCATATGGATCTATTCGATTCACATGGAGCCAAGTCACTCAATAGAAGTCAATATTGCTTAGTCATAATTGACGACTACTCCAGGTTTACCTGGGTTAGGTTCATCAAACATAAAAATGATACCCTAGATCAATTAATTAATCTATTCAAATTAATCGAGAATCAAAAAGACCTTAAGGTTAAAAGACTTAGAAGCGATCATGGTGGTGAATTCGAAAATCAAAGGTTCACCGACTTCTGTAACCTAAACGGATACCACCATGAATTCTCTTGCCCTAGGACCCCTCAACAAAATGGCCTAGTGGAGCGGAAAAACCGAACTCTACAAGAAGCCGCTAGAACCATGTTGAGCGAATCGATCTGCAGATAGGTTTTGGGCGAAGCGTGAGTACGACATGCTATGTCCAAAATAGGATCCTTATGGTAAAGAGGCACCTTAAGACCTCGTACGAGATTTATCATGATAAAATACCTAACATCAAGTACTTTAGGGTATTTGGGTGTAAGGTACATATCCTAAACACTAAGGATTACCTAGGAAAATTTACATCCAAAACCACGACCGGAATCTTTCTAGGATACTCGACTACAAGTAGAGCTTATAGAGTATATAACCACGACACCCTTAGAGTCGAGGAGACTATCAATGTAGTATTTGATGAAGAACATGAACCTACAAAACCCCCGGCAACCCCAATTAGCGAGCCGATTCATACTAGACCTAACTATGATCCGGAGATCAGGTCTAGTGTTAATCCTAAGCTAGGTCAACCTAGTCACTCTATTGATCAAGTGATAGATGACTCCAACCAAACTAGTGTTCAACCAAGTCACCACATTGATCAAGCATTAGGTGACACAAACCCAACCCAATCTAGGATTCAAACTAACCACCCTATCGATCAAGTGATAGGAGATCCTAATCTAGGAGTTCGAACTAGAGCATCCTATAGGAACCTTAGTCAAATTTCCTTAATTTCAAAGATAGAACCCAAATCAATTGAACAAGCTCTTCTTGATCCCGATTGAATTATTGCAATGCAAGAAGAGCTAGCTCAATTTACTAGGAACGAGGTGTGGGAATTAGTACCACCACCTAAAGACAAAATGATAATTGGAACAAGGTGGGTGTTTCGAAATAAGCTTGATGATAAAGGTGAAGTAGTTAGAAACAAGGCTAGGTTAGTCGCCAAAGGTTTTAGCCAAGTCGAAGGCTTAGATTACGACGAAACCTATGCCCCAGTAGCTAGACTCGAATCCATTCGAATGTTGCTAGCTTATGCCGCACATCGAGGATTTAAGCTGTTTCAAATGGATGTTAAGTCGGCATTCCTAAATGGATACATTAAAGAAGAAGTTTATGTTAGCCAACCCCCCGGATTCGAAAATCTAGATAAACCCGACCATGTTCTAAAACTTAAGAAAGCTCTCTATGGACTTAAACAAGCTCCTCGAGCTTGGTACGAGAGACTTTCAATCCATCTTAAGTCAAAAGGGTTTAACCAAGGCTTAGTTGACCCAACTCTCTTTGTAAAAACCTTAGGTAAAGAAATATTCATAGCTCAAATTTACGTAGACGATATAATTTTTGGAACCTCTAACTCAAATTACTAAACGAGTTCGTTTCGCTCATGGAAAGTGAGTTCGAAATGAACTTGGTAGGCGAGTTAAGTTTCTTTTTAGGTCTACAAATTAAACAAACTAAGGATGGTATATACCTATATCAACAAAAATACACTAAGGAGTTAATTAAAAGATTTGGAATGCAAGACGCTAAGGTAATAAACACCCCAATGGCGATAAATGTTAACAGAGGAGAAGACCTAGAAAGTAAGTCCATTGACTTAAAGTACTATAGGAGCGCAATAGGAAGTCTTCTATACTTAACTGCGAGTCGACCCGACATCCTATTCAGATAGTATGTGCCGTGTTTCAAAACATGCTAAGGAGTCTCACCTAACCCTAGTTAAGCGTATCCTTAGATATCTAAAGGGTACACTTAATGTCGGTATTTGGTATCCTAGATCTACCGAGTTCGAACTAATCGGCTACTCCGATTCGGATTATGCCGGTAGTAAACTCGACAGAAAGAGCACGAGTGGTTGTTGTCAACTACTCGGCTCGAGTCTAGTGAGTTGGTGCAGTAGGAAGCAACATTGTGTTGCCTTATCTACCACCGAAGCCGAATACATCGCGATGGGTGAGTGTGTCACTCAACTTCGTTGGATGAAGCACACTCTCCGTGACTTTAAGTTAGACTTTACGAATACTAAACTTCACGTAGATAACATTAGTTCAATTAATCTTACCAAGAATCCAATATGTCACTCTAGGACCAAGCATATAGAACTCAAACACCATTTCATTCGAGAACATGTGGCCAACGGAGCCATACAACTCGAGTACATCGAATCGAAGTCTAACCTAGCAGACCTATTTACTAAACCCCTACCCGAAGCCGAATTTAGTCTATTAAGACGAAAATTGGGCATGTGCATAATAGAATAAGAACTTGCAAACTATATTTTCTTACTACTATTTTTCATTTTGATGGAACTAGCATAGGACATACCTTAGATATCATGCACCTATAGATTTAAGGAGCCAGTACATCTCACAACACATAGGACTAATGTGTTTGTGTACTTAGCCACGTAGATGGGCGTGAGATGTTAGGACCTACTCCAGGTTCCAAGATGTAGATCAAGTGCGTCAATATGAACCTCGGAGTATAAATATGCAACTAATATTAACCAACTCTAATCAGGACTTGTTGATAATATCATTTCAATCAAGTCAAACTAGAGTTGAACATTTAGATGAATTATTTTCACATACTATTTTCAAAATCATCATGCTTGGACTTAAGGTTTTCTTAAACCCCCCCCCCCCCCACTTTTTGATTGATTTATGTCAAAAGGGGGAGAAAGGGCCAAAGTTAAGGTTCAATTTCAAATTTTAACTTTGATTCTGGCCTAAGTTAAGGGGGAGTAAGGTTTAGGTTTCAACTCTTCTGAATCGAAAACTTTAAAGGCCTAAGTTAAGTAATGCCATTTACTTAACTCGTTATCTTTTGTGTTTGGAGTTAAGTAATGCCATTTACTTAACTCGTTACCTTTTGTGTTTGGAGAACTAAAAGTCTTTTTCAAGTACTCACCCTCGGTCAAGGGGGAGGGTTCCTCTAAGGGGAGAACTTGAGAAATATCTTTACTACTCCTACTTTTGCTTCTTGTCTTTACTGTTTCATGCACTTAATTTCCTTAACTTTGTGTGTTTTTGCCATAGATCAAAAAGGGGGAGATTGTTGGTGCAGTGAGGCACCGAAATCGAACCTGTGTTTTGATTATAGCAAAGACACAAAAGTTAAGTCTATTTTGTTTTCTCACGAGCTGAATCGAGTGTGCAGAAGATTGATATAGCTGGAGCTGAAGGCTAGCGACACCCGGAGGAAGCCGCGGTGGTCAGGCGATACTCGAGTTACTTCGGAGGGAGCCGAAGGAATCGAGTGGAAGGCCGGAAGCAAAAGCGACACGTAAGTATCGAGGTAAGCTCGTGTGTACGAGAGTAAGTAAGGTTGTATCCTCTTTACGGGGATGATCTTAAGCGTAGATCTGACCAAAGACTTCTTATAAATGGTCTAGGTCGAGATCGGATGGTCGACGACCATCGAAATTATGTTTTTGTTGTGCTAACTTTGACTTGCAGCAAGCATCGATTCATTTACCCGGCTTGGAGGACTTGGCTGCCGTCAAGCGATCAATCTAGAAGGTCGTGTCGTGATCTTGCCATCGGTGATGATGATAGCCATCGATGGTCAATTGATGGTCAATGATCGGTCAGTCAAGGATTATCACCAAATTTCAAGGGAAGATGTGCTCAAATTTGATTGGCTAGGGTTCCTCTCGAGAAGGGGCTCAAAGGCTATAAAAGGAGGGCCAAACCTAGGGTTTCATCAACATTTTCTAAGCCTCCAAAAAGTCTCCGCAAAGCTACAATTCTCCGACAACGAAGTCCTTCCTTCCGACGTCTAGGTTTAATTTTTCTTATTTGTCTTTTTACGTCGGTATTATTTTGTTATCAGTTGTTCATCTACTTTTCGGAGCTTTTATCGTATACGAGGAGAGGGGGAGTGTCCCTCTACCTTAAAGTTTTTTTTGTATCGATTAACTCCTACCTCCAACGAGGAGGAGTTCCTTTAGTGCTTCTGCCCTCTGTACGTGGTCAAGGACCACTAGGGCCTTGGAGTAGTAGCCTTCGACTACGAACCAAGTAAAACCCTTGTGTCGATTGTCTCTTTTATTTTATATTTATATTTCCGCTGCAATTAATTTATTATCTCTCGAGTTTTAACGAACGAAAGAAAAAGAAAAGGTT
This sequence comes from Wurfbainia villosa, assembly GCA_025175895.1. NCBI lineage: Eukaryota > Viridiplantae > Streptophyta > Magnoliopsida > Zingiberales > Zingiberaceae > Wurfbainia > Wurfbainia villosa. The sequence goes on from CM045997.1 coordinate 40,363,564, forward strand.
TTTCGCTATTCAGCCCCCCCTCTAGCGAACCGCATCGATCCAACATTGTTTAGGGCCAAAAAGAAAAATAAGAGCATGCTAGATCAAATTAAGGCCTTAGAAAATAAATTAGAATAAGCATGCTTAAATATTAATGATAATATTTCTTCTAGTCATGATGATGCATGCTCACATGATAACTACATTCCTTTCAATGTTAATGATGCATATATTGAGGAAAATAGGGTGTTAAGGGAAAAGGTAGACCATTTAACCAAGGCCCTAGAAAAAAATCACAATTGGCTCCAACACCCTTAACATGATTATAGGGAGCCAAAGGGCAAGCTTCAATAAGAAAGGCCTAGGATATAAGGGAAAGACTAATGAAAAGGCCTATAAATGTTTGATTGCTAGGGGTTAAAGGAAAAATAAGACAATTGCTAGAAAATGGATCACTAAGGAATATTTAGTGAACCCCATAGGAAAGAACTTGTATTGGGTTCCTAAATCCATCCTTAAGGGTTAGAAAAACCCTAGGATAGTCAACCATATGGATTTTACTTATATCATATTATTTAGTTGACTTAGGATGGTGGGGACTTAATTTTTGAAATAGTGTTGGGTGATGATAATGTGCCCATAAATTGATAATAATGCTTAAATCATGATAGTTAATGTAATTGTTATATATGTTTGCAATCATGATTTATGATCTTGACATTTAATATATAATCATGGGAAATAGGGTTTAGATCATGCTATAGGTGATACTTGACTTATTATCATGATGTTATACCTAATGCATGATTACAAATTGATTGATACATGTGTTTCATGATTATAATGTAAAATTAATGCATATATGTCTTTATGATCATGTGGTATGTTAGAGTGATACTTAACCGTGGGTAGAATTGCATGAATTTGAAGGTTAAGTACATAAATACCTTTAGGAACATCTCACACTCACCATAAGGATAACCTTGATTGAAAACATAGTATGAGTGAGATGATAGGATGATACAAATGGTCCACTAATGCCTATGGCATTTAGATGGTCATTTTAAGTATCAAAATAACAATAATAGACCAATCATGGGGAAGACTTATGTTTAATTCATAGACATATTGCCTAAAGATAATGGTTGGATATTTCATATGTTTTCAAAACCATTTCTTACATTAAAATCTGTGCTTTCATGTTTTGAAACAATCTAAAACAAACTAGGTGTTAAAATTGATACAAACTTGATCAAAACACTAGTTGGTTTTGAAGCTTTGGGATTTCTGTCAAATCATTGAAAATATAAGTAATTTTCATGAAAACTCATTTTTCACTGATAAAGGACTTTAAAAGAAATGTGTTTTCAAAATTTCATGATTTTTCGAATTTTTTAGAATTTATAGTGCATTTCTGAATTTCGTCTAGAAAATCAGAAAACCTGAAATCTGTGTGCCAGTCGACTGGTAGTCTTAACGAGTCGACTGATGTATTATGCATGAACACAGTAACCTGATTTTATCAGGTTTTGTTTGGTTTTTGGTATTTTTTCCTCCTTAGAGTTGATACCTTAGATTATAACATTTGGATAATATTTTTGATGGTGTCAAAGGGGGAGAAATAGGGAAGTTTAAGTTAATCATGCTAAAAGAGAAAATTTAGCATGTCTTAAGGGGGAGTTGCATGTTTAAGGGGGAGTTGCTATACTCATGTTTTTACTGTTAGTAATATATGAGAGAGGTCCTAAGACAATTGCTTTATGTATGAACCATTTATATGATAAATGAAGATTCACTATTTGAGTATACATGTTTTCATGTATTTGATTGGATCTTAAACTCATTTATTGAATGTCCGCGATACGACTCACAGCATGAGAGAATTTGTGATTGGATCACAACTAGTGAGTATCTCTACATGTGTAATTGTGATGTATCGGAATTATCCCTAGTCGATGAATTGATGGATTTGGACACTATCAATTTTGTCGAGACTAGCACGAGGTATACTCCTTGGTGTATCCAAGCAGCTGATTCTCACTGGCTGGAGACATTGTGATGTTCGGAGTTAATCGTGGATGCTAGTTATGATAAATAGTTCATTGGAGTGACCAACCGTAAGACTTCATATGGTTCTCTGCATATATAGATATGTCAATGAAGTTCTTACTGTAGCTTAAGTGTGATGTTCCTTTGACTTGCGGTATTCAAGTCATCTTGATCATAAAGACTTATGCTTTGACATCTTAAGCAAGCATCTCTAAGGAGATGTGGACTCGGGATGATTGGGTATAAGTCGAAGTGATCGAAGGTGTTTGAATAGCCTATAAAGGATTCACCACTCCTTGCGAGGAGATGTATACCCATGGCCTCTCGTCGGATTGTTACTAAAGTTTTTGGCCAAAGCATTACATGTTTAGAGTAAGGTACTCTTCGATACATGTGCAGTAACTAGAATCTGTAGGACGAGAAAATGATACTTGGGCTAGGTGTGACGTAGTCAGCCTTGTGGGGACTGACACTATAGACCATGTCCTGAACCAAGTGGGTATAAGATGAGTGAAGGGAATGGGGCACGATTCATTTGAGCTGTTGAAGGGTTTCAGAAATAGTTCTAGATCAACCGTTGATCTTTTCGGTTAATTGGGGATCATGATGTACTACTAGGTGCCACTCATGATCATTCTATAATTAATGGTTAATTATAGACGGCCAACATAAACTGAGAACCTATTTGGTCACATGCACAACGAGCGTAATCCGAAGGATTTAAAATGATCTTGAGAATGAGATTCTCAGACCGAGAGAAACTAAGTTTGGTTGGACCAAACAAGAAGCGAGCATGAAATCGTTTCAGTCGCAATGGAAGCGTGGATGGGCCGTGTCTTATGAATACATAATGGATGAACCAAAATGGTTTGGTTCTAATCCAATGGAGGAGAATAATCCAAAGGGTTTGGTTTATTTTAAACGAATGAACCAAAGTTGGTTCGGTTCGTTTTAACTTAAAATAAACTATCATGGTTTGGTTTATTTTAACTTATATTAATGGAGCGGGTTAACGGGCCTTATGGTTATGATCCAATAACCATTAAGAGAATTAGTTCTCTATAAAAGAGGGCTTAAGGGTTTGTTAAGCCCTAATCAAAAAGGCCCTAACCTAGTTTTGGCCGCCCACCTCTCCCTCCTCTCCATCTAGTCAGCGCCAATCTTGTTGCCGCCGCCCACCTCCTCCAACCGGAGACCAGCTGCTGCCGTCTTCTCCACTTGCCGGCGTCGAGCTGCTGCTGGAGGAGCTCCGGTGATCATCCTTGGCTCTGGCGACAAGGTGAGCACATTGCTTTCCTTATTTGGCCGGCGCAAGGTCTCCACCAAAGCTGTCCAGTTTTCTGGACAGCTTGTTTCCTTCTTGTCGGAGCGTCATTTGGACGACGTTTGGAGCTCTGACAGAGCCTTACTTACCGGGGATTCGATCTCCGGTAATCCTCATAGGTGGAGGACGAAGGATTCATCAAACGGTTGACGAATATCTCTCCGGAGAAGCGAGTTTTGAGGACTCATTTTGGATCCGTATTTGGATTTGGATCGTGATCTTCTCTCGATCACATCGTCTTCAACACGAGGCTAGTAACCCGTATGAAGACGAAGCTCGTGACTTGGTGAAGTCATCCCGAAGATACTCGGCGTGGATACGGATAGAGACGATTCTAGCGAGGATCGTTCCGATTGATGTCTTTTCCGCTACACGTGATACGTAAGTTATACGTAGTTAAATTTCCTTTTATTGCAAAATTTAAATTTACGGTTATGTCTACACATGTTGTACTATGCATGCGTGTGATGTGTGTGTTGTAATAAATATAGATTTATTATTTTTATTTCTTCCGCTGTGCACATGTTTACGAAACATGTTCGAACACACACTCGCCGCGGTGCCGGAAACCCAACAGTGGTATCAGAGTCCAAGTTGTGTTTCGACATAATCGTAAAATGGTTTTGCGATAGTCATAATGATATTTCTAGAAATTTTCGACTTTTGAAAAGTTAGAAGTATTTTTGGAAATTTTTCAATTTTGGAAAGTCTAGAAGTATTTATGGAAATCTTCCACTTTTGGAAAGTTAGAAGTATTTATGGAAATTAATATTTTCATAAATAAAATATTAGATTAGATTTTGGAAATTTGTTTCCTAATTTAATCTTGATTTGATTTGGAAAATCAAATCTTAAAATATTTTATTTCCATAAGTAGTTTTGATGATTTAGGAAATTGGTTTCCTAAATTGACTTTCCTTAATCAACTATTTCCACAAATAAAATATGTGATTAGATTTGAAAATTTGTTTCCTAATTTAATCATGATTTGATTTGGAGAATCAAATCTTAAACATATTTTATTTCCATAAATAGTTATGACATATAAGGAAATTATGTACATGACATAATTGTATGCCATGTGCATTAGATGCATATCATAATGTCATGCGTGTTGTGACATGTAGATGTATGTCATGTATGTCATGCCATGTAGATAATCGTTATTTGCATGCAAAGAGGATGAGACATAAAAAACCCTAACTCAATATTAAAGCCTACACCTTCCATTAATATGGTTAGAACCAGAGTTCCGTTTCTTGTTCGGGTTGTTGGACTCTCTCCAAGCCCGGCTCGAACCCGAACATGTTCAAACCATGAAATAGTTTAATACTAATATGGTAAGAGTCAGAGGTCAATTGTTAGCTTTGGTTGTTGGACTCTCTCCAAGCCGGGCTAATTGGTTGAATGCGCTCTAACCATATTAAAACTATTTCTCGATTAATGGGTTGGCTTTAACCTGGAGCATCGGCTTGTTGGACTCTCTCCAAGGTCGATGTAAAGGGAGGTGAAGTTGGGTGCTATGCATATGATGCATACTTGTTAATGTGTTAATAACCCGATGTATGTGTGAACATTCAATTAGTTGATAGCACATTGTGATAGTTGCATATACGTGATTTGCAATCGGTATAGTTGATACCTACCATCGTAGTTATGAATGGCTTGTTGGACTCTCTCCAAGGTTGTTCATATCTATGTTGGATATCAGCCCATTCGGAGATGGACCTACGATCTCCCGAAATGATTTTGGGGTTTTTGAAATTCAAAAAATGAATGAGATTTATAAATGTATATTGATGCATTTTAAAATCATTTTCTCATATATGCTCGTTTTGTATTTCTAAGATTGATCATGATGTCTTTGAATTTGCATTCCATTTTAGATTCGAATAAATTGACTGGGCCGAACTTCTTGGACTGGCTTAGAAACTTGAGAATTGTTCTCAAGGTTAAAAAGCTTGCAAATGTCCTCGAAGCGCCTCTTCCCGCCCGTCTTAGTGATAATGCAACTCTAGACCAATTGTTGGCCTATCAGAAACATGTGAGTGATTCTGAACAAATGAGTTGCATCATGTTAGCCATGATGGAACCCAAGCTACGAAAGCAACATGAGCATATGGATGCTCATATCGTAGTCCTTCATCTTTATGAGTTGTTTGATAAGCAAGTGAGATTCGAAAGGTTTGAAGTCTCCAAGCTCCTCTTCACCTCTTAGATGCAAGAAGGTTCATCTGTGGTACTGCTCAACATGCTGAAGACTGTGGAGCCTTCTGAGAAGCATGAGCAGGGGATGGTGCTGTGAGTTGATTTCTCGAAGAAAGGTTCTAAGAGGAAGTCAAAGGAATAGCAGAAGGGGAAGAAAAGGGCTAAAAAGGCGAACCAGCTCAAAAGGGCACTTGCCATCATTATGGCAAGGAGGGCCATTGGCGAAGAAATTGCAAAATTTATCTTGAGTTCGTGAAGAAGAATAAGACATCGGATGCCCCATCTTCTTCAGATATCTTCGTTATTGATTGTCATTCTATTTCCTCAGACACTTGGGTATTGGATACTGGGTGTGGCTCACATATATGTAATGACATACATGGGCTAAGGAATAGAAGAAGACTCATCAAGGTAGAGTCAAATTTACGTGTTGGGAATGGAGCAAAGGTTGTTGCACTCGCCATCGGAACATATTTGTTGAAACTCCCTGCAGGACTTGTCTTAGAACTGGACAATTGCTTTTATGTTTCTTCGTTGATAAAGAACATCATTTCTATTTCTTGTTTAAATAGAAATGGTTTCCATTTGACATTTAGTAACAATTTTTGTTATATAACTTTGAATGACGTACTTTATGGAACTGGAACTTTGAGCAATGACATTTATACGTTGGATGTATCCAGTGACATTTTCAATATCGAAGCGAGCAACAAGCGTGCTCGAAAGGATGATCAATTAGACTCCTACATCTGGCATTGTCGTCTTAGCCATATAAGCAAGAAATGCATGTTCTAATTACACCGATGTGGAATTCTAGAATCGTTTGAATTGGATTCATACGATACATGCGAATCATGCTAAAAAGGCAAGATGACTAAGTTACCTTTTACTGGAAAAGGTGAACGAGTGGGAGAATTACTAGGTCTAATACATACTGATGTATGTGGACCTAAGTCAACTCAAGCTTTAGGAGGCTATAGCTACTTCATTACCTTCACCGATGATCACTCACGGTTTGGGTATGTGTTCTTGATGAAACACAAATTTGAAGCCTTTGAAAGGTTCAAAGAATTCAAAAATGAAGTAGAGAAACAACATGACAAGAGTATTAAAATACTTCGATCGGATCGAGGTGGTGAATACTTAAGTCAAGAGTTTCTTGATTATCTAAGAGACAATGGTATAGTGTCTCAATGGACTCCGTCATATACACCATAGCATAATGGTGTATCTGAGAGGTATAACCGAACCTTGTTGGACATGGTCAGGTCAATGATGAATCATGCGAATCTTCCCAAGTCCTTTTGGGGCTATGCACTTCAGACAGCTGTTTACTTGTTAAACAGAATGCCAACCAAGGTAGTCTCTACTACTCCATATGAGATATGGAATAGTAAGAAACCTCATGTATCTTACTTGAAGATATGGGGTTGTCTTGCTTATGTGAAGCGGACTGTATCAGACAAACTGGATGCTAACTCTGATAAATGTCTATTTATTGGATACCCTAAAGAAACAAGGGGTTACCAATTCTATCATCCTGTGGAACAAAAGGTGTTTGTTTCAAGGCATGCTGTGTTTCTAGAGAAAGAGTTTCTCTTGTAAGAAAAACAGTGAGAGTGTCGTCGAGCTTGAGGAGGCTCGAGAGACTCAAATAGACATTGATGAGATACCTGGTGAAGCACAACAGTCGATAACTCATAGTGATGAGCAATCGGCTGGGCCTATTGAAACACCACATCTTCGTAGATTTGGTAGAACACGCAATATTCCTGAGAGATATGGATTTCTTGTAAGTGAATCGAACGACGTGTTACTCATTGATGATGAGGAGCCTACTAGTTATGAAGAAGTTCTGACAAGTTCAGAAAGGGATAAGTGGCTTGAAGCCATGAAGTCGGAAATGGATTCCATGTATGAAAACAAAGTTTGGAACTTGGTTGACCCACCTGAAGGCATCAAGCGTATAGGGTGCAAGTGGGTTTTCAAGAGGAAAATCGACATGGATGGTAATGTGATTACCTATAAAGCTAGATTAGTGGCGAAAGGATATCATCAAAAACAAGGTGTTGATTATGACGAAACCTATTCGCCTGTAGCTATGCTTAAATCCATTCGGATGCTCCTAGCCATAGCGGCTCATTATGATTATGAGATATGACAGATGGATGTGAAAACAGCTTTCCTTAATGGAAACGTGCTCGAGGACGTGTATATGATACAACTTGAGGGTTTAACATCGGTTGATAAAACCAAGGTATGCAAATTGTGATGGTCCATATATGGATTGAAGCAAGCATCCAGGAGCTGGAATATCCGTTTTGATGAGACAATCAAAAAGTTTGATTTCTCACAAAATCCAGACGAACCTTGTGTGTACAAGAAAGTTAGTGGGAGTGCAGTCGTGTTCCTAGTATTGTATGTCGATGACATATTACTTATAGGAAATGATATTTCAATCTTACAGTCAGTTAAGGTTTGGTTATCCAAGACATTCTCCACGAAAGATCTGGGAGAAGCAACCTACATCCTCGGGATTAAGATCTATAGAGATAGATCGAAACGGTTGCTTGGTCTTTCGCATTCTACATATATAGACCGAGTGCTAAAGAGATTTAGTATGTCGGAATCCAAGAAAGGTTTCCTACCCATCAGGCATGGGGTACACGTTTCGAAGTCTATGTGTCCGCGCACAGAAGACAAGAGGATTTGCATGAGTAAGATTCCCTATGCATCCGCAATAGGATCTATTATGTATGCTATGTTATGTACAAGGCCCGATGTATCGTATGCTCTGAGTGTCACGACAAGATACCAGTCTGATCCAGGAATGGATCATTGGGTGGTTGTTAAGACGATCCTTAAGTACTTGAGAAGAACTAAGGATGTGTTCCTAATATATGGAGAGGGGGACATGGTGATACGCGGGTATACAGATGCCAGCTTCCAGACAGACAAGGATGATTCCAGGTCTCAGTCTGGATACGTGTTCACCTTGAATGGGGGCGCAGTGAGTTGGAAAAGTTCCAAACAAGACACTGTAGCGGATTCTACCACTGAGGCAGAATACATTGCAGCTTCGGAAGCAGTAAAGGAAACGGTTTGGATCAAGAAGTTCATTTGTGAACTTGGTGTGATTCCAGCCATTGTTGAAGCAATATCGGTCTACTGCGACAATAATGGAGCAATTGCACAGGTGAAAGAGCCAAGGTCTCATCAACGATCCAAACATGTGCTTCGCCACTATCATCTTATCAGAGAGATCATCAGTAGGAAAGAAATACAAATCGAGAAAATCCCCACTGAAAGGAACTTAGCGGATCCTTTAACTAAGGCATTACCTCAAAGTAAGTTTGAGGGTCATGTTAGAGCTTATGGTATTGGATACCATAGCGATTGGCATTATGCCAAGTGGGAGTCTATTAGTAATATATGAGAGTGTTAGTAATATATGAGAGATGTCCTAAGGCAATCGCCTTATGTATGAACCATTTATATGATAAATGAAGATTCACTATTTGAGTATACATGTTTAATGTATTTGATTGGATCTTAAACTCATTTATTGAATGTCCACGATACGATTCACAGCATGAGAGAATTTGTGATTGGATCACAACTAGTGAGTATCTCTACATGTGTAATTGTGATGTATCGGAATTATCCCTAGTCGATGAATTGATGGATTTGGACACCATCGATTACATCGAGACTACGAGTATACTCCTTGGTGTATCCAAGCGGTGATTCTCCGGTGGAGACATTGTGATGTCCGGAGTTAATCGTGGATGCTAGTTATGGTAACTAGTTCATTGGAGTGACCAGCCGTAAGACTTCATATGGTTCTCTGCATATATAGATATGTCAATGAAGTTCTCACTGTGGCTTAAGTGCGATGTTCCTTTGACTTGCGGTATTCAAGTCATCTTGATCATGGAGACTTATGCTTTGACATCTTAAGCAAACATCTCTAAGGAGATGTGGACCCGGGATGATTGGGTATAAGTCGAAGTGATCGAAGGTGTTTGAATAGCCTATAAAGGATTCACCACTCCTTGCGAGGAGATGTATACCCATGGCCTCTCGTGGATTGTTACTAAAGTCTTTGGCCAAAGCATTACATGTTTAGAGTAAGGTACTCTTGATACATGTGGAGTAACTAGAATCCGTAGGACGAGGAAATGATACTTGGGCTAGGTGTGACGTAGTCAGCCTAGTGGGGACTGACACAATAGACCATGTCCTGAACCAAGTGGGTATAAGATGAGTGAAGGGAATGGGGCATGATTCATTCGAGCTACTGAAGGGTTTCAGAAATAGTTCTGGATCAACCGTTGATCTTTTCGGTTAATTGGGGATCATGATGTACTACTAGGTGCCACTCATGATCGTTCTATAATTAATGGTTAATTATAGATGGCCAACATAAACCGAGAACCTATTTGGTCACACGCACAACGAGTGTAATCCAAAGGATTTAAAACGAGCTTGAGAATGGGATTCTCGGAGGAGAGAAACTATGTTTGGTTGGACCAAACATAAAGCGAGCATGAAATTGTTTGATCATGCAATGGAAGCGTGGATGGGCTGCGTCTTATGAAGACGTAATGGATGGACCAAAATGGTTTGGTTCTAATCCAATGGATAAGAATAAACCAAAGGGTTTGGTTTATTTTAAACGAATGAACCAAAAGTTGGTTCGGTTCGTTTTAACTTAAAATAAACCATCATGGTTTGGTTTATTTTAACTTATCTTAATGGATCGGGTTAACGGGCTTTATGGATATGATCCATTAACCATTAAGAGAATTAGTTCTCTATAAAAGTGGGCTTAAGGGATTGTTAAACCCTAACTAATCCAAACCCTAGCCCCCCCCTTGAGTTGCCGCCCACTCCTTGGAGGAGTTTTCGGCGCCAATCCAAGAGCAGCCGCCGCCCAGCCTTGTGCCGCCGTCCAAGACCCTTGCCGGCGTCCAAGCTCCAGCCGGTGAACCTCCGGCGACCCTCCGGTGATCCCCTAAAAGGTTCGGCATCAAGGTGAGCTTTTGTCTCCTTGTTTTGGCCGGCGCCTATCTCCTCCACCAAGCTGTCCAGTTTTCTGGACAGCTTCTTCTCCTCTCGTCGGAGCGTCGTTTGGACGACGGTGAGTGCTCCGACAGCGGCTAACATACCGGGGATTTGATCTCCGGTAATCCTCTGAGGTGGAGGACGAAGGATTCGTCAATCGGTTGACGAATACCTCTCCGGAGAAGCAAGTCTTGAGGACTTGTTTTAGGTCCGAATTTGGATTCGGATCGTGATCATCTCTCGATCACGTCGTCTTCAACACGAGGCTAGTAACCCGTACGAAGACGAAGCTCGTGGCTTGGCGAAGTCATCCCGAGGAGCTCGGCGTGGATACGGATAGAGACGATTCTTACGAGGATCGTTCCGGTTGATGCCGTTCCCGCTACACGTCATACGAAAGGTATAACGTAGTTTAATTTCCTTTTATTGCAATTTTAATTTACGGTTATGTCTACACTTGTTGTAATAGCATGCGTGTGTTGTGTGTGTTGTAATAAATAGGAGTATTTATTATTTTTAATTGCTTCCGCTGTGCTCATGTTTACGAAACATGATCGAACACACACATGCCATTGCGAAAACCCAACGATGGTATCGAGCCCGAGGTTGTGTTTCGACATAATCGTAAAAATGGTTTTGCGATAGTCATAATGTATTTCTGGAAGTTTTCTAAATTTTGGAAATTTAGAAGTATTTATGGAAATTTTTCAATTTTGGAAAGTCTAGAAGTATTTATGGAAATCTTCCACTTTTGGAATGTTGGAAGTATTTATGGAAATTGATATTTTCCATAAATAAAATATTTGATTAGATTCTGGAAATTTGTTTCCTAATTTAATCATGATTTGATTTGGGAAATCAAATCTTAAAATATTTTATTTCCATAAGTAGTTTTAATGATTTAGGAAATTGGTTTCCTAAATAGATTTTCCTTAATCAAATAATTCCATGAATAAAATATGTGATTAGATTTGGAAATTTGTTTCCTAATTTAATTATGATTTGATTTGGAGAATCAAATCTTAAACACATTTTATTTCCATAAATAGTTATGACATATAAGGAAATATATACATGACATAATTGTATGCCATGTAATTGCATTAGATGCATAACATTATGCCATGCGTGTCGTGACATGTAGATGTATGCCATGTATGCCATGCCATGTAGATAATAGTTATTTGCATGCAAAGAGGATGAGACATAAAAACCCTAACTCAATATTAAAGCCTACACCTTCCATTAATATGGTTAGAACCAGAGTTCTGTTTCTTGTTTGGGTTGTTGGACTCACTCCAAGCCCGACTCGAACACGAACATGTTCAAATCATTGGAATAGTTTAACTCTAATATGGTAAGAGTCAGAGGTCAATCGTTAGTTTGGGTTGTTGGACTCACTCCAAGCCTGGCTAATTGGTTGAATGCGCTCTAACCATATTAAAACTATTTCGCGATTAATGGGTCGGCTTTAACTTGGAGCATCGATTTGTTGGACTCACTCCAAGGTCGATGTGAAGAGAGGTGAAGTTGGGTGCTATGGATATGATGCATACTTGTTAATGTGTTAACAACCCAATGTATGTGTGAACATTCAATTAGTTGATAGCACATTGTGATAGTTACATATACATGATATGTAATCGGTATACTTGATACCCACCATCATAGCTAAGAATGGCTTGTTGGACTCACTCCAAGGTTGTTCTTATCTATGATGGATATCAGCCCATTCGGAGATGGACCTACGATCTCCCGAAGTGATTTTGGGGTTTTTGAATTCGAAAAATGAATGGGATTTATAAATGTATATTGATGCATTTTAAAATCATTTTCTCATATATGCTCGTTTTGTATTTCTAGGTCAATAAATTGATCATGACGTCTTTGAATTTGCGCACTATTTTGGATTCGAACAAACTGACTGGGCCTAACTTCTTGGACTGGCTTAGAAACCTGAGAATTGTTCTCAAGGCGGAAAAGCTTGCATATGTCCTTGAAGAGCCTCTTCCCAGCGTCTAAGGGGCGATGCAACTCGGACCAAATGTTGGTCTATCTCGAAGCATGTGGCGGTCTGAGTGGCGAGTTGCATCATGCTAAGCGCGATGGTACTATGCTAACACTATGGTCTTCCATCTTCATGAGTTGTTCGATGAGCAAGCGAGATCCGAAAGGTTCGAGGTCTCTAGGCTCCTCTTCACCACGAAGATGCAAGAAGGTTAAATGCAGTAGTACCGTTTGTGCTAAAGATGAACGGGTACATCGAGCGGCTAGCTACCCTCGGTTTTGTGATGGATCATGAGTTAAGTATTGACTTAATTCTGCATTGTTTGCCCAAGAGTTTCTCGCAATTTGTGATGAACTATCGGATGAACAAATTGGAATCCACCATTCCCGAGCTCCTCAATATGCTGAAGACTGTGGAGCCTTCTGTGAAGCATGAGGAGAAGGCTGTTCATAGTTGATTCCTCAAAGAAAGGTTCTAAGAGGAAGGCAAAAGAATGAAGAAAGGAAAGAAAAAGGCAAAGAAGGCGGAACCCAGTATAAAGGGCACTTGCCATCACTGTGGCAAGGAAGGCCTTGGCGAAGAAACTGCAAGATTTATCTTGAGTCCATGAAGAAGAAGAAGGCATCCGATGCCCCATCCTCTTCAGGTATCTTCGTTATTGATTGTCATTCTATTTCCTTAGACACTTGGGTATTGGATACTGGGTGTAGCTCACATATATGTAATGACATACAGGGGCTAAGGAATAGAAGAAGACTTGTCAGAGGGGAGTCAAATTTGCGAGTTGGCAATGGAGCAAAGGTTGCTGCGGTCGCCATCGGAACTTATTTGCTGAAGCTCCCTAGTGGACTAGTCTTGGAACTGGACAATTGCTATTATGTTCCTTCTCTAATAAAGAACATTGTTTCTATTTCCCTTAAATAGAAATGGTTTCCATTTAACGTTTAGTAACAATTGTTGTTATATAACTTTGAATGGCGTACTTTATGGAACTGGAACTTTGAGTAATGGCATTTATACGTTGGACGTATCCAGTGACATTTTCAATATCGAAGCGAGCAACACGCGTGCTCGAAAAGATAATCACATAGACTCCTATATGTGGCATTGTCGTCTTGGCCATATAAGCAAGAAACGCATGTCCGAATTACACCGATGTGGAATTCTGGAATCGTTTGAATTGGATTCATACGATACATGCGAATCATGCTTAAAAGGCAAGATGACTAAGTTACCTTTTCGAAAGGGTGAACGAGTGGGAGAGTTACTAGGTCTAGTACATACTGATGTATGTGGACCTATGTCAACTCAAGCATTAGGAGGCTATAGCTACTTCATTACCTTCACCGATGATCACTCACGGTTTGGGTATGTGTTCTTGATGAAACACAAGTCTGAAGCCTTTGAAAAGTTCAAAGAATTTAGAAATGAAGTAGAGAAACAACATGACAAAAGTATTAAAATACTTCGATCGGATCGAGGTGGTGAATACTTAAGTCAAGAGTTTCTTGATTATCTAAGAGACAATGGCATATTGTCTCAATGGACTCCGCCCTATACACCACAGCATAATGGTGTATCTGAGAGGCGTACCCAGACCTTGTTGGACATGGTCAGGTCAATGATGAATCATGCGACTCTTCCCAAGTCCTTTTAGGGTTATGCACTTCAGACAGCTGTTTACTTGTTAAACAGAATGCCTACCAAGGTAGTCTCTACTACTCCATATGAGATATGGGCTAGTAAGAAACCTCATGTATCTTACTTGAAGATATGGGGTTGTCCTGCTTATGTGAAGTGATCGACGCATAAACTGGATGCTAAGTCTGATAAATGTCTATTTATTGGATACCCTAAGGAAACAAGGGGTTACCAATTCTATCATCCTGTGGAACAAAAGGTGTTTGTTTCAAAGCATGCTGTGTTTCTAGAGAAAGAGTTTCTCTTGCAAGAAAATAGAGGGAGTGTCGTTGAGCTTGAGGAGGCTCGAGAGACTCAAATAGACATTGATGAGATACCTGGTGAAGCACAACAGCCGACAACTCATAGTGATGAGCAATCGGCTGGACCTAATGTAACACCACATCTTCGTAGATCTGGTAGAACACGCAATATTCCTGAGAGATATGGATTTCTCATAAGTGAATCGAATGACGTGTTACTCATTGATGATGAGGAGCCTACCAGTTATGAAGAAGTGCTGACAAGTTCAGAAAGGGATAAGTGGCTTGGTGCCATGAAGTCGGAAATGGATTCCATGTACGAAAACCAAGTTTGGAACTTGGTTAACCCACCTGAAGGCATAAAGCCTATAGGGTGCAAGTGGGTTTTCAAGAAGAAAATCGACATGGATGGTAATGTGATTACCTATAAGGCTAGATTGGTGGCGAAAGGATATCGTCAAAAACAAGGTGTTGATTATGACGAAACCTATTCGCCTGTAGCTATGCTTAAATCCATTCGGATGCTCCTGGCCATAGCAGCTCATTATGATTATGAGATATGGCAGATGGATGTGAAAACAGCTTTCCTTAATGGAAACTTGCTCGAGGACGTGTATATGATACAGCCTGAGGGTTTCACATCTGTTGATAAAACCAAGGTATGCAAGTTGCGACGATCCATTTATGGATTGAAGCAAGCATCCAGGAGCTGGAATATCCGTTTTGATGAGACGATCAAAAAGTTTGATTTCTTACAAAATCCGCATTTAACCTTGTGTGTACAAGAAGGTTAGTGGGAGTGCAAATGTATTCCTAGTATTGTATGTCGATGACATATTACTTATAGGAAGCGATGTGTCAATCTTACGATCGATTAAGGTTTGGTTATCCAAGACATTCTCCATGAAAGACACAGGAGAAGCAACCTACATCCTGGGATTAAGATCTATAGAGATAGATCAAAGCAGTTGCTTGGTCTTTCGCATCTACATATATAGACCGAAAAGTGCTAAGAGGTTTAGCATGTCGTAATCCAAGAAAGGTTATCCGCCCATCGTGCATGGGGTACACCTTTCAAGTCTATGTGTCCGCCGCAAGGCGAGAGGATTTGCATGAGTAAGATTCCCTATGCATCAAATAGGATCTATCATGTATGCTATGTTATGTACGAGGCCCGATGTATCGTATGCTCAGTGTCACGGCGGATACGATCGATCCAGGGAATGGATCATTGGGCGGTATTAAGGCGATCCTTAAGTACTTGAGAAGAACTAAGGATGTGTTCCTAATATATGGAGAAGGGGACATGGTGATACGCGGGTATCGAGATGCGGCTTCGAGACAGACAAGGATGATTCCGGTCTCGATGCGGATACGTGTTCACCTTGAATGGGGCGCGATGAGTTGGAAAAGTTCCAAACAAGAGATCAGCGGATTCTACCACCGAGGCGAATATATTGCGGCTTGAGCAAAGGAGGCGGTTTGGATCAAGTTCGTTCATGAACTTGGTGTGATTCTGCCATTGTTGAAGCAATACCGGTCTCTGCGACAACAATGGAGCAATTGCACGCGAAAGAGCCAAGGTCTCATCAATGATCGAAACATGTGCTTCGCCGCTATCATCTTATCAGAGAGATCATCAGTAGGAACGAAATACAAATCGAGAAAATTCCCACTGAAAGGAACTTAGCGGATCCTTTGACTAAAGCATTGCCTCAAAGTAAGTTTGAGGGTCATGTTGGTGCTTATGGTATTGGATACCGTAGCGATTGGCATTAGGCCAAGTGGGAGTCTGTTAGTAATATATGAGAGATGTCCTAAGGCAATCGCCTTATGTATGAACCATTTATATGATAAATGAAGATTCACTATTTGAGTATACATGTTAAATGTATTTGATTGGATCTTAAACTCATTTACTGAATGTCCACGATACGATTCACAGCATGAGAGAATTTGTGATTGGATCACAACTAGTGAGTATCTCTACATGTGTAATTGTGATGTATCGAAATTATCCCTAGTCGATGAATTGATGGATTTGGACACCATCAATTCTGTCGAGACTAGCACGAGGTATACTCCTTGGTGTATCCAAGCGGTGATTCTCCACCGGTGGAGACATTGTGATGTCCGGAGTTAATCGTGGATGCTAGTTATGGTAACTAGTTCATTGGAGTGACCAGCCGTAAGACTTCATATGGTTCTCTGCATATATAGATATGTCAATGAAGTTCTCACTGTGGCTTAAGTGCGATGTTCCTTTGACTTGCGGTATTCAAGTCATCTTGATCATGGAGACTTATGCTTTGACATCTTAAGCAAACATCTCTAAGGAGATGTGGACCCGAGATGATTGGGTATAAGTCGAAGTGATCGAAGGTGTTTGAATAGCCTATAAAGGATTCACCACTCCTTGCGAGGAGATGTATACCCATGGCCTCTCGTCGGATTGTTACTAAAGTCTTTGGCCAAAGCATTACCTGTTTAGAGTAAAGTACTCTTCGATACATGTGGAGTAACTAGAATCCGTAGGACGAGGAAATGATACTTGGGCTAGGTGTGACGTAGTCAGCCTAGTGGGGACTGACACAATAGACAATGTCCTGAACCAAGTGGGTATAAGATGAGTGAAGGGAATGGGGCATGATTCATTCGAGCTACTGAAGGGTTTCAGAAATAGTTCTGGATCAACCGTTGATCTTTTCGGTTAATTGGGGATCATGATGTACTACTAGGTGCCACTCATGATCGTTCTATAATTAATGGTTAATTATAGACGGCCAACATAAACCGAGAACCTATTTGGTCACACGCAACGAGTATAATCCAAAGGATTTAAAGCGAGCTTGAGAATGGGATTCTCGGAGAGAAACTATGTTTGGTTGGACCAAACATAAGCGAGCATGAAATTGTTTGATGCAATGGAAGCGTGGATGGGTGCGTCTTATGAAGGCGTAATGGATGGACTAAAATGGTTTGGTTCTAATCCAATGGATAAGAATAAACCAAAGGGTTTGGTTTATTTTAAGCGAATGAACCAAAAGTTGGTTGTTCGTTTTAACTTAAAATAAACCATCATGGTTTGGTTTATTTTAACTTATCTTAATGGAGCGGGTTAACGGGCTTTATGGATATGATCCATTAACCATTAAGAGAATTAGTTCTCTATAAAAGTGGGCTTAAGGGATTGTTAAACCCTAACTAATCCAAACCCTAGCCCCCTTGAGTTGCCGCCCACTCCTTGAGGAGTTTTGGCGCCAATCCAAGAGCATGCCGCCCACCTTGTGGCCGTCCAAGACCCTTGCCGGCGTCAAGCTCCAGCAGTGAACCTCGGCGACCCTCGGTGATCCTAAAGGTTCGGCATCAAGGTGAGCTTTTGTCTCCTTGTTTTGGCCGGCGCCTATCTCCTCCACCAAGCTGTCCAGTTTTCTGGACAGCTTCTTCTCCTCTCGTCGGAGCGTCGTTTGGACGACGGGTAGTGCTCCGACAGCGGCTAACATACCGGGGATGTGATCTCCGGTAATCCTCTGAGGTGGAGGACGAAGGATTCGTCAATCGGTTGACGAATACCTCTCCGGAGAAGCAAGTCTTGAGGACTTGTTTTAGGTCCGAATTTGGATTCGGATCGTGATCATCTCTCGATCACGTCGTCTTCAACACGAGGCTAGTAACCCGTACGAAGACGAAGCTCGTGGCTTGGCGAAGTCATCCCGAGGAGCTCGGCGTGGATACGGATAGAGACGATTCTTACGAGGATCGTTCCGGTTGATGCCGTTCCCGCTACACGTCATACGAAAGGTATAACGTAGTTTAATTTCCTTTTATTGCAATTTTAATTTACGGTTATGTCTACACTTGTTGTAATAGCATGCGTGTGTTGTGTGTGTTGTAATAAATAGGAGTATTTATTATTTTTAATTGCTTCCGCTGTGCTCATGTTTACGAAACATGATCGAACACACACACGCCGCGGTGCCGGAAACCCAACAGAGAGATGTCCTAAGACAATCGCCTTATGTATGAACCATTTATATGATAAATGAAGATTCACTATTTGAGTATACATGTTTTCATGTATTTGATTGGATCTTAAACTCATTTACTGAATGTCCGCGATACGACTCACAATATGAGAGAATTTGTGATTGGATCACAACTAGTGAGTATCTCTACATGTGTAATTGTGATGTATCGGAATTATCCCTAGTCGATGAATTGATGGATTTGGACACCATCAATTCTGTCGAGACTAGCACGAGGTATACTCCTTGGTGTATCCAAGCAGCTGATTCTCACTGGCTGGAGACATTGTGATGTCCGGAGTTAATCGTGGATGCTAGTTATGATAACTAGTTCATTGGAGTGACCAACCGTAAGACTTCATATGGTTCTCTGCATATATAGATATGTCAATGAAGTTCTTACTGTAGCTTAAGTGCGATGTTCCTTTGACTTGTGGTATTCAAGTCATCTTGATCATAAAGACTTATGCTTTTACATCTTAAGCAAGCATCTCTGAGGAGATGTGGGCCCGGGATGATTGGGTATAAGTCGAAGTGATCGAAGGTGTTTGAATAGCCTATAAAGGACTCACCACTCCTTGCGAGGAGATGTATACCCATGGCCTCTCGTCGGATTGTTACTAAAGTCTTTGGCCAAAGCATTACATGTTTAGAGTAAGGTACTCTTCGATACATGTGCAGTAACTAGAATCCGTAGGACGAGGAAATGATACTTGGGCTAGGTGTGACATAGTCAGCCTAGTGGGGACTGACACTATAGATCATGTCCTGAACCAAGTGGGTATAAGATGAGTGAAGGGAATGAGGCACGATTCATTCGAGCTGCTGAAGGATTTTGGAAATAGTTCTGGATCAACCGTTGATCTTTTCGGTTAATTGGGGATCATGATGTACTACTAGGTGTCACTCATGATCATTCTATAATTAATGGTTAATTATAGACGGCCAACATAAATTGAGAACCTATTTTGTCACACGCACAACGAGCGTAATCCGAAGGATTTAAAACGAGCTTGAGAATGAGATTCTCAGACTGAGAGAAACTAAGTTTGGTTGGACCAAACAAGAAGCGAGCATGAAATCATTTTAGTCGCAATGGAAGCATGGATGGGCCGTGTCTTATGAAGACATAATGGATGAACCAAAATGGTTTGGTTCTAATCCAATGGAGGAGAATAAACCAAAGGGTTTGGTTTATTTTAAACGAATGAACCAAAGTTGGTTCGGTTCGTTTTAACTTAAAATAAACTATCATGGTTTGGTTTATTTTAACTTATATTAATGGAGCGGGTTAACGGGCCTTATGGTTATGATCCAATAACCATTAAGAGAATTAGTTCTCTATAAAAGAGGGCTTAAGGGTTTGTTAAGCCCTAATCAAAAAGGCCCTAACCTAGTTTTGGCCGCCCACCTCTCCCTCCTCTCCATCTAGTCAGCGCCAATCTTGTTGCCGCCGCCCACCTCCTCCAACCGGTGACCAGCTGCTGCTGTCTTCTCCACTTGCCGGCGTCGAGCTGCTGCCGGAGGAGCTCCGGTGATCATCCTTGGCTCCGGCGACAAGGTGAGCACATTGCTTTCCTTATTTGGCCGGCGCAAGGTCTCCACCAAAGCTGTCCAATTTTCTGGACAGCTTGTTTCCTTCTTGTCGGAGCGTCATTTGGATGACGTTTGGAGCTCCGACAGCACCTTACTTACCGGGGATTCGATCTCCGGTAATCCTCATAGGTGGAGGACGAAGGATTCGTCAAACGGTTGACGAATATCTCTCCGGAGAAGCGAGTTTTGAGGACTCGTTTTGGATCCGAATTTTGATTCGGATCGTGATCTTCTCTTGATCACATCATCTTCAACACGAGGCTAGTAACCCATACGAAGATGAAGCTCGTGACTTGGTGAAGTCATCTCGAAGATACTCGGCGTGGATACGGATAGAGACGATTCTAGCGAGGATCGTTCCGGTTGATGCCTTTCCCGCTACACGTGATACGTAAGGTATACGTAGTTAAATTTCTTTTTATTGCAAAATTTAAATTTACGGTTATATCTACACATGTTGTACTATGCATGCGTGTGATGTGTGTGTTGTAATAAATGTAGATTTATTATTTTTTATTTCTTCCGTTGTGCACATGTTTACGAAACATGTTCGAACACACACTCGCCGCGGTGCCGGAAACCCAACATTTACTTACATGCTTTCCTTGCTTATGTTTATTGTTATTTGTTTACCTAACTTAAACGAATTGCCACACATCAAAAAGGGGGAGATTATTAGGGTAATCAACCCATGGGATATGGTTTTGATGTGTGTGGCAAAGGGTTTAAGTTAGGATGATTGGATTTAATATGTGCGTTGGAGTCTTGTAGGACTTAGTAATTCGCACATGGAGCTTTGGCAAGTATCACCAACTCATAACCTCGTGCTTGAGTCGGCGAAAGAGCATTGCAGAGCCGTGCACTTGATGCATCCGAGTGACCGCCGGATGAGATGACTTGAAGCGAAGCCAAGGAAGCAGACTTCGAGGGCAAGAGACGCGAAGGAGCATTGCAGAGCCGTGCACTTGATGTTGCCAAGGGATGTGGCTGCGAACGAAGAGAGCTTCGGTGAGGGACTTCAAGTGAGATGAGAGAATGAGTGAAATGTACGTAGCTAATTAGGTGAACTTGGCCGAATGGCTGAGTGTCAGAGGCTCGACCACAAGGGTTGAGGTTTACCCGACCGCCAGATGCTCAAACGGATGTTAAGTTTGAGTTTTACTAGGCATCAGTCGACTGCCATGTCATGGCAGTCGATTGCTCCAAGTCAATCGTCAATCAACTGGTGTTGGCTGCGGAATCTAGTCGACATCAGTCAACTACTTAAGGGAAGCAGTTGCCGAATCGCACTGTGCACGGGCACAGATGCGAATCGTCACTCGACTGGAAGTTGACATCAGTCGACTGATGATATCATCAATCGACTGATCATCCGACTGTTGGAGAAGGCGGCCGCGGATCCCACGAATCTGGCCTGGTCAGAAGCTGTTGGAGTCGACATCAGTCGACTGATGAAAGCATGAGTCGACTAATAGTGTCCAACGGGAAGATTTGCTTCCTCTCTATAAAAAGAGAGGGTGGGGGCTTTTAGATGGAAAATGCTTATGCTCTAAACATCCTACTAAGTGCCCCACAAAGCTTAAACTCCTTCTTCTAGTTTTCTTTCACATCTATTGTAAAAGAAGGAGTGCTCTCATTGTTGTAAAGGTTTACCTCCACCTTGCTTGGGCTAAAGGGAGAGACCAATAGTGGATTGGTTTCGGAGTGATTCACCGGAGATGAATCGGACCGTTGATTAGCGGCGAGACCATGAACCACATTATATCGTGTGTTAGCATTGATTTTGTTTTTGCTTATCGTTATTGCTTGTTTAGTTTTGTTTCCGTTGTGCTAATTATATTTGTAGACAAGCAATTCCGTTCATACGACGAAGAGGGTTATTCACCCCCCTCTAGCCGGCCACAGACGTTCCTACAACCTGTTCATGCATATAGTGTTTAGGTTCCTTTTAGCACTTAGTTGTTGTTTACTTTAAGTTGCCTCAGTGTTGTTTTCAAAAATTGTTACGATATGTTTCCGTGTCATATATAGCTTAACTTCATTTATCTTGTGGTACTTTATTTTTGGATGTTTTGATGGGTGTTCTAGATTTTCACTTGTTACCTTTTATTTTTTCACCTACACTTATCGAATATTCTGAAAGGGAGAATCTAGTATATATGTAGTTATGATTCATTCCAATAGTCTAGTACTTTGGAATCCATAGGTGACTCTAGATTTAACATTTTAGTTACTAGAGATACTCAGATTGTGTAAACCCATTCGGAAAAATCAGAATGCTAGTGAGGATGATAAAATTAAAAAATAAAAAAATAAAAAAAATTGAGAGTTAAAAACATAGTTGTCGTGGGTGGAAATGGCTAGATGCCCCTTTGAGACCGAGTTAGGTTACTGGGGAAATACCTATCAATTTCTCTCAATACCAAGCACACCTTTGAGACTTTATGCTAATTCTAGGGAATGAGCCTCGCTTAGGGTAGGTAAGTGCCTAAAATCCAGAGACCCTAGGAAAGCTATAGAATGACGACTTAACTCACCATGGAAGGTGTATCCC
This sequence comes from Wurfbainia villosa, assembly GCA_025175895.1. Lineage (NCBI taxonomy): Eukaryota > Viridiplantae > Streptophyta > Magnoliopsida > Zingiberales > Zingiberaceae > Wurfbainia > Wurfbainia villosa. The sequence goes on from CM045997.1 coordinate 40,386,317, forward strand.
TTAGGAAATTCTCTCAGCACATGCACGAAAAGCTAACCTAGCGAACTTTTAGAACATATCTATTGCTTTGATTGAAAGTGTCACTTGATAGTTTTAGTTAACCTACTAAGTATGGGAACAATGCTTTTAAATTTCATGGCACTGAGGTTTGCTTGAGGACAAGCAAAGATCTAAGTCTGGGGGATTTTGATGTGTGCAAATCATATAGGGTTTTAGGAGTAGTTTTAGCACACATCTCATTGCCTTTTATACTTGTTTCATGAATATTCTTCCTTGTTTTGCATTCATTTACTATTTGCTAGTTCGGAGATATGTTTTTACTGTTTTATGTGCAGGATGATATTTTGGAGGTAAATTAGCACATAATTGGAGCCCAAGGAAGGCAAGCATGCACTGGCTGTGTTCCCCAAAACACGGGCATGCTTCGGGTCAAAAGACGATGATCGCATGAAGCTCCAGAGGAAGACACGATTGATCGTGTGAATCTCACACGGTCGTGCCTAATCTCGATGCTAGAATCATAGCGTGATTTTCAGCGTGCCACATGGTCGGTTGTGTGGATTCCACACAACCGTGTGGCGTCAACCCAACTTAATGCAAATTAGGATTTCACATGAATTTAAAGAATGTCGGCTTTAGTCCTATAAAAGGAAAGGCACACTCAAACCCTAGGAGGAGGCCCGACGGCCAGGATGGCAAAACAGTGCCCTAAGAAGCACCAGAGGATCACAACGGGGAGAGAGGAAGCAACTTGAAGAATCGAATCAATGCTCCCACGCCTTGGAGAACAACCAAGACACAATAACGGATTGAACAAAGATTACTGCCATTATTCTTGACTGTATTTGCATTGTAATGATTTACATTAAGATGTCTTGTGTTAATTTTCCTTTATTCATGGAGTAGATACTTCGATTCTTGGAATAGGGAGTAGCTTGTGTATGTTGGATATGCTAGTTTAAATGTGTATTTGTTGCTTTTGAATACATTTGAAATTTATGCCGTTGAGATCCATGAAAGTTGTGCCTTGCTTCTATCTCTAGTGCATATAGCTGATACAAGGGTGGAAAGCTCTTGTATCAAAATCTAGGAGAACCAAGGAGGAACCTCGCTGTCATCCTCTCTCCCATAATCGTAGAAAGTAGAATATGAAAGAATAGGATATGAAATATGATCCATCTCTTCATAGGTATTAATAGGACATCCTTGTGCCCCAAGAACCTATTCTAGTAGAAAGCCCAAAGTAGGAGACATAAACTCTAGAAGGGTTGAGGGACCCCAGTGATAGGGGATCCCAAAGATATCAACCCCCGAGCTCTGACGATTCGAAAGGAAAACTTGGTCAGGAATAGGTAATTCCTGATAAAAGAAAAAGTTCATCGGGATAACACACGATGATCCTCCCGCAAGACCACAATTGGAGTTCCTAGGAGCATTAAATTGATAGCATATTCAACAACACACAAGTGAAACCGAACCCCTAGAATCCTTTAACCAACTTTGAGCCCACCTTCACTTTCTCCAAGTGACACTGTAACTAAACCAGGACTGTCATCGACCTCACACACCTAACTCGCAAGAGATTTACTCCGAACAAATAAAATTCACTGGATAAACAGTACTCGTATCATAGTCTCTGTGGGATCGATACATAAATTATTACCTGATGATAATCATGCACTTGTGGGCATTAAGCGTGAGCGCGCGCTTCAAATCCTTGGCGATCTCAGCTAGAGATTTGGGGATGGGCTCACGTGCATTAACAATGAAACAAATACTATGTCTAGGAAAGTCATGGTCACAAGGGAAGTCATATCTAGAGTTTCCCATGATAGGTGTCTAGTGGCTAAGCTTTTGAAGAAGCCTAGAAAAGTCACTAAGAAGGTCACAAGGGAAGTCATCCCTAGAGTTGACCTAGACAAGACCAAAATGACCAAGGCTTCCAAGACTAGGAGGGTCATTAAGAAGGTATTAAGGGAGGTTATCCCTAGTGAGTACCTAACAAACCCAAGGAGCTCCAATAGTTATTGGGTTCTTAGGAGCATGATTCCCTCACGCTAGATGGGTTAGGGTGTGTCAACCTTAAATGGATCGGTAGTTAACCTAACCATGGTAGAGTTGCCACTTTAGGACATTTTCAAGGTAATGTGATACCTTGGAAATGAGATAAGAAATATATCCTAAAAGATTTTAGGATATGCCAATAGATTTAATAGAAGTTGAAAAATAGATCATAATTGGTACAATTATAGTAGGAGTCTATAGTGTTTCATTTGGAGTTTTGGCACACTCATAGGAGTTAGTTGAGTCATTATGGCAAATGGGACCTAATCCTAGAAAATGGCAATTAAGCTTTAAACTTAGGTATTTCTATACCTTATATTATATATTTGTCATGCCTTGTTTGTCATATGCCATGTCATGACATCATACTCATATTATTTTTAAAATGTCATGATAGTACTTAGATTGATAAATGTCATGACTAATACTTAGGTTAATTTTATATCATGCTATGACATCATGCATCATTGGCAAATATGCTTAAATTATGCAATCATTTATGCCATGATCATATTCATGCATTAAAATTAAATTTAAGGACAAATGACTTTTTTTTTAAGTCATAGATAAAGGAATCAAATGGATATGCCTAAATATAATGCACGAACCCTTAGATTTAGAGAAAAATCTAAATCCACATCTCACAAGGATCATAAGGAGACATGTGTGTGTATTGATATACCCTAGACACATATGAGATGTTAGGATCATGAGTCAAGTTCATGTGCTTGTAATTTTATGCATGTGAGCACGACCCCAAATCTTCGACCGATATCGCCAAGGACTTGAAGCGTACGCTTGCACTCAACGCCCGCAAGTGCACAGTTGTCGTCAAGTAATAAATTATGTATCGATCCCACAAGGATTGTGATTCGAGTATCGTGTGTCTAGTGAATGTTGATTGTTTAGAGTATATCTCTTATGAGTCAGAAGTGGGGTCGACGACGATCCTGACTCAAGTACGGTGTCACTTGGAGAAAGCAAAGGGAGTTCAAGTTGCTTAAAGGATTCCAAGATTTCAGTTTCACTTATGCATTGTTGAACATGATATTAATTTAATGCTCCTAGAATCTCTAGTTATGATCTTGTGGGAGGTTCATCGTGTGTAATTCCGATGAACTTTTACTTCTATCGGGAACTACTTATTCCTAGCCAAGTTTCCCTTTCAGATTGTTAGAGCTCAGAGGGTTGATATCTTTGGGATCCCCCTGTCACTAGGGTGCCACAACCCTTCTAGATTTGATGTCTCCTACTTTGGGCCTTCTTCTGGAATAGGTTCATGGGGTTCTAGAATGTCCTATTGATCCCTATGAATAGGTGGATCATATTTCATATCCTACTCTTTGACATCCTTCTTCCTACAGTTATGGGAGGGAGGATGACCGTAAGGTTCCTCCTGGGTTGGAACCTTGGTTCTCCTAAATTTTGATACAAAGGCTTTCCACCCTTATATCGGGTATGTACAGTAGAAATAGAATCAAGACATAACTTTCATTGATCTAAATAGTATAAATTGCAAATATAACTCAAAAGCAATGAATAAATATTTTAACTACCATGCCCAACTTATACAAGTTACTCCCTAATCCTAGAATCAAAGTATCTACTCCATGAATAAGGTAAAGTAAACACAAGACATCTTTTTATAAATCATTACAATCCAAATAAAATTGAAAAGAGAAATAATATGTTGGGAATTGACCATCGCTAGAGGGGGTGAATAGTATTTCATCGTTGCGTGATGGATATTATTTGCATGCTTGCCTATAATTGTTAGTACGCAGTGGAATATAGAAATAATACAAATAAATACACAAGACAAACACAAATACATAATCATAAAACAAAGATATAACGTGGTTCGGAACCTCAAGATTCCTACTCCACAGGTCGAGCTCAACGAGCTCTAGTGATGCACTCACCACTAATAAAACTCCTTCTCGACAACACGTTAGAGGCGGCGAAACCTCGTACAAGTGATTACAAAAGTAATACAAGGTAAAACAAGCAAATACAAAATGAATACAATAATATATGTAAAGAAAACTTTACAAATGCTCTTTTGGATGCTTGCTTGAATTGTGCTTGAAGACCTTGATTTGCACCAGCAAATCGCCTAAAAAACGCTCAAGAAATTATTATGGAAATCCCTCCCATCAAGCTCCTTTTAAGCCTCCTCGCAACCTGGATTTCTACCTGACAGTCGACTGCCAACAGTGTCATTGTGAGACAATGGACTTAATCCACGTCAGCATTCAAGCCAACCGTTACACTAGCAGTCAACTGCCATAACCCAATAGTCATTTGTCGAGTCGTAACGTGACGGTCGACTATCGAGTATTCTTCTCCGCAACGATCGTGATCTCGCCATCCATGGTAGTCATCGCCATAATCGACTACCCAATCTTTGGCGATTGTGGCCGGGCTATTTCCTATAGTCGAACACCAGTCGAGTCCAATCAGTTCGACTGACCATAATCCCAGTCGACTGCTGCAAGTCGACTCGGCTGCCAAGTGTCAAAACACATAACTAGTCGACTGGTCTAAAGCCCCAGTCGACTATTAACCTCAAACATGAGATTTAACCCCAAGTATGATGCCCTCATATTTGCTAGACCACCCTTAGCCTATACCTAAGCCTTCTAGTCACCTCCGTCAGCCTCACGCTTATCAGATCCCTCCAAGTCATCCATGACTTGTTCATCCATACGCTAGCCTTTAGGTGCTTCCATCGGCTATTGTCATGCTAAGCTGGTCTATACCGCCAAGCCACATTGGGCTTACGCTGCCAAGACTCCCGCTTGGACTTTACGCCGCCAACCATTAGACTTATGCTGCCAAGACTCCACCCTTGGACTTTAAGCCACCAATATCACCCCTTGGACTTCCCTTGCCAACCCATGTTGGACTTTCCATTTGCCAAGACTCAAGCTTGGACTTTCCCTTGCCAAGACCCATTCTTGGACTGTCCATGTCAAGTACCCAAGACTTGGACTTTCCCATTGCCAAGTGTCCCACTTGGACTTTCCATGCCAAGTACACAAGACTTGGACTTCTTCATCATATAGTCAACCCCATGTCAACCATATAGTCAAACAATGGTCAAACCATCGTCAAACATCAAATTATCACTCGAGTCAAACTCGAGTCCGGTCAATCATGACCCGGATCTGATTGCACCAATAATCTCCCCCCTTTTTGATGTTTGACAAAAACCCCAAAACCATTGAGTTAGGCTACCTAACTCAAATCCCTTTACCAATTCTCCCAAATTGGTAATTTCATAAATTCTCTCCCTTTTTGACATACATAAAAAAGGTTCTCTCCTCAAGGAGGTCAAAGTCTCATATCCCAATGAGATCTTATAATCTCCCCCTTGGACCAAAAACATCTAGGATGCCTTCACTCTTCCTAGTGATAAGTCTCATATCACTTAAGAGAGGCTTCCTATAAACTCTCTCAGTTTCCAAATTGGGCATCTCACATTCCCATTTCTCCCCCTCATGAGGAAGAATACATTCATCATCCCATGATAGATACCTCCCCTTAAAGGCTTGCTCCCCTTTGACCATTGTACCAACAATGTCCTTGGAGAGTCCCTAAGCCTATAGGAACACTAAACCATCAAAATTAAGGGAAAAAGTTCAAAAATAAACTCTCACACACCTTAAAATTGATACACACCCTAAACAACTCTCCTAATCCATATCCAATGGATTTTCACCCTTTCTAATACTTTCCAAAGCATATCCTAGGGTAAGGAGCAGTTAGGGTAACCTAACATAGCTGAAATCAGACTAAACAAACCTTGTTTACCCGAAATCAGCTCTGACAGTCGACTCTTACAGTCACCAGTCGACTGCCCTGTTCATCAGTCGATTGCAATCAAGCGGCAGTCGACTGATATCTGTAAAATGCAGAAATCAGAAATGAATTTTAGAAATACATAAGTAAATATACGTATTTTGAAAAATCTTGAAAATTGATACATACATTACTTATAACAAATACAATGGATGAAAAATATTTGAAAATTAAATTGCCTATAAAATTAGGAGATTTACACAAAGTTCAAAACAATTGAAAAGTTCAATGTTTTGGCCCTACTTTGTATTAATTTCATCAATGGTGATTGCTATCAAAAGATAGACTTCACCATGGTTTTTTAAAATGATTTTAAAATATTTTTGAAAACCTATATTGGATCATGATCATTGGGCTCAATGCACATGACTTGAACATTAGTTTTCCCCATGATCCACTCATGATATAAGATGAGTTTGAGTTCATCTAGATGCAAAAACTACGCACCTTGAACTTAACTCATTTTCTAGCATCTCATATGTGTCTAGGGTGTTTGAAAACACACACATGTCAATTTGATGTGAGATGTGAGTTTTGATTATCCTAATCTAAGGCCTCATGCATTTTCTAAGGAAACTCTACTTGATTCCCTTATACATGGGACTTCAAGTCTTGCCAATTGTCCTTAAATCAATTTTTAATTAATGCATGAATGATCATGACATAAATGATAACATAAATAAGCATGACCAATAATCATGATGTCATGGCATATGATTAAATCCTAAGCATACATGACACTAAAACCTTAAACTTAAGCATTATCATGACATATTATATGATAAAAATAAATATAATATCATGACATGTTATATGGAAAATCAAGCATGACAAATAAAATATAAAGGTATATAATGTTGGAAATTTGAGGCCGCTAGAGGGGGGGGGGTGAATAGCGTCACGTGATGGTACGATGATGGAATTCATTCACGTTCGTCTCTACAAAACTCGTTATGCGCAGCGGAATAATAATAGTAATAACGAAAAGCAAGACAAACACGCAAACACAATTGTTTAACGTGGTTCGGAACCTCAAGGTTCCTACTCCACGGATCGATCTCTACGAACTCTAGTGATGCACACGCAACCACTAATAAACACTCCTTCTCGGAACAATCTGGAGGCGGAGAAACCTCGTACAATATGATTACAACAATAATCAAAATGCTACAAGCAAATACAATGAAATACAAAGCAATACAAGTAAAGAAAACACTTTACAAATTCTCTTGAATGCTTGATCGCTTGGTTGCTTGATATCAACTTGGAGACCCTGATTTGCAATAGCAAATCGCCCCAAAATCCCTCAAGAAACCATGCTATTTTCCTCCATCACGAGCTCCTTATAAAGCTTCAATCTGTGCTGGAAAAAGTCAATCAGTCGACTACTCGACCATCACGATCGTGATGCCCGCGTTCGTCGTGAGACAACGGCTGATCCATCTTTGGATAAGTACAGATCCATCATCGATCGGTGATGATACCCATCATCGCTGATGGAGCCTTTGACCACCGAGTCTCGACTCCATTGCTCGCTCGATTTCACGCACCCGATCGATCACAAGATCGGACCATCGAGCCCATCGATCAGCCACCTATGGCGGTCGACTGCTAGAGCAATTCTTGCAGTCAAACCCTAGTTGACTTAGTCCAGTTGACTCAGTCCAGTCGACTGCCACATGACACCAGTCGACTGGCACATCTCAACCATGAGGTTTTAGTCCAAGTATGATTCCCCCATACTTGCTAGACCACCCTTAACCTAGACCTAAGCCTTCTAGCCACCTCCATCAGCCTCACGCCTCTTGGATCCCTCCAAGTCATCCATGACTTGTTCATCCATCGCGCTAGCCTTTAGGTGCTTCCATCGGCTATGTCATGCTAACGGTGTCTACACCACCAAGGCACATTGGACTTACGTCGCCAAGACTCCGCTTGGACTTTACGCCACCAACCATTGGACTTATGCTGCCAAGACTCCCGCTTGGACTTTACACCGCCAATATCAAACCCCTTGGACTTATCAGATGCTAAGACTCAAGCTTGGACTTTCCCTTGCCAACCCATGTTGGACTTTCCATGCCAAGACACATGCTTGGACTTCCCTTGTGCCAAGTACTCAAGACTTGGACTTTCCCAAATGCCAAGTGTCCCACTTGGACTTTCCATGCAAAGTACCCATGACTTGGACTTTACCTTGACAATTACGTTGTCATATGTTTTTGTCTAACATCAAAACACCTCTCGAGCCAAGCTCGAGTCCTGGTCAATCGTGACCTGGGCTGATCGCATCAACATATAATTCCTAAATTTTAATATTTCTTGCCATTTGTTATTATTAAATTCATTTTGCCATATTATCACTCATCCCCCAAGTGTTCCAAAAATCCAAAATGGCACACTATGACCTAAGACCTAAATTGTGCCAATTTGATCAATTTATCATAATTATCAAATGATATTGGCACATCCTAAAATCCTTTAGGATATAAGTTAAAACTTATTTTCAAGTACCCATAACCTTGAAAATGACTTAAAGTGCCACCTTTACCATGGTTAGGTTAACTACCCATCCATTTAAAGTTGGCACACCCTAACCCATTTAGCATGAATCGATCACGCTCCTAGGAACCCAAAACCTATTTGAGCTCCTTGGGTTAACCAGGTATTCCTTAGGGATGACCTCCCTAGATACCCTCCTAATGGCCCTTCTAGGCTTGGTAGCCTTGGCCATTTGGGTCTTGCCTAGGTTAACTCTAGGGGTGACTCCCCTTATAACCTTCTTAGTGGTTTCCCTAAGTTTCTTCCTAACCACTAGGCATCTACCTTGGTCAACTCTAGGGATGACTCCCCTTGTGACCTTGATTTTCCTAGACCTAGGTTGTGTTCCATAATCAAATGGAACACCATTGTAGGTCTCCTTAGGCTTAGGTTTGTGACCCAAACCTTTCTTGCCTTTGGATGAACCTTGTCTCCTAGGACCTAGATTTTGACCATTTTACCCCTTGTATTTGGTTTTGCATAATCCTAAGGGTCTTTTCCATTTTCTCAAGACTTGATTTTCCTTTTCTAATATCTCAATTTTTGATTTTTCAATAACTCTTGAGATATTCTTCTTTCTAGGCATATGTCTAGTCCATTTAGAGTTGATGCCTAGGTGGTTCTCTATCTTCCTAATACTTTCCTTAGGTAAAATTGTTTTAGGGACATGAGTCCCAAATTTCTCCTTATTTCTAAAGTTAATAAGTTTAGCTCCTAAGCAATAAAGCCTATTTATACTAGCATGATTTTCATGAGTAATAGCAAGAGTGCTAAAAACATGCTTTTTAAACATAGAACTAGAATGTGCATTAAAATATACCTTAGGGTTTGCCTTAGAGGCTCCCCTTACATGTGTAGCTCCTTCTTTCCCTTTCTTCCTCACCATAGGACATTGACTCCTATAATGCCCTAGTTATTGACACTTGAAGCACACAACATGCTCCTTGCTCTTCCTAATTGGGGCATCGGTATCCATTGAATTTTTGTTGACTTTAGGTGCCGACGGAGTCTTCTTGACTTTCTTAGGGCACTTGCTTTTGTAGTGCCCATATTCCCTACACTCAAAATATATAATATAATTTTTATTATTAATTAAAGTATTTGAGTTACCTAGGGTGTGTTGATGTAGTGAGCATCACTCCTTAGTTTTGATGCATGACCCATTGTTAAAAGTTAAGATTCACTTGTGTTCTAATATCAGTGTTAAGTGTGCAAGCTTAACAGGAAGTCCTAGTAGGTCTTGTTGACTGAATACTAGATAAGTATATTGATAGATCAGGAGGACCGGACACCATGCATGAAGTCAAGATGGGTCGCGTGGATCAGACATCTGGCATGAAGACTGGTTGGGTCAGGAGACCGAACAATCGGCAAAAAGTCCAGCTGGGTCAGGTAGACCGAACAGCTGGTGGAAGCCCTGGTGGGTCAGATCAGATGTCAAGAGTGGTAAGTCTGGCAGGTAGTCGGCAGGTAAGCCTTGAGTGAAGCAGTGAGGCCGAGTCCTCTGTAGGGGGACAAAGCTCGGCGTCGATCCGACGAAAAGTCCGCGTGGGACTTAGTAGTCGAGATCGGGCAGTATTACTACCGCTATCATATTTAATATTATCTATTTGTGCTAATCCTATTTTGAAAGGATCAGTTGACTGAATGGATTCCAGTCAACTGAAGTCCTATCGACTGTATAAGGATTAGTCGATTGGATACCTATTTGGCAGAATCAGCTGGTGATCGATCGGAGATCGTGTGACACAGATGGAAAGGATTTCAGTCGACTGAAGGATTTGAGTCGACTTAAGAGGCAAATTTCTCGATGCAGCGTCGGGCGACGTGGAGTCGACTGGAGAGTTCTCAATCGACTGGAGGACCACAAATTCCATATCGACGGGCTAATGTGGAGTCGACTGGACAAGGTTTATAAAATATGTGCTTGATCGAATCCGAGAAGGACATCTGAACTACATCAAAGTGCTATCGAAATTCTTGCTCGTCCACAAAAATTCTTACTCCACGAATAGGGCGATCGTCCGACACTCCGTGATTACCTCTTGATCCATTTAAGTGTCGGTATAAAGTTATTGTATTTCATTAATTTATTTTCGCTTATTGTACTTAACTTCAAGAAGGCATAGTCAGTGTTGGATCGAGAAGCGTCGCTAGAGGGGGGGGGTGAATAGCGATCGTAAATCTTTTCGATGTTTTGTTCGAGTAGACAATTAAACGAGTAAATACAGCGGAAAATAAAGAGACGCATTTATTTTACTTGGTTCACAACCCAGCGGTTGCTACTCCAAGGCCCTATCGGTCCTAGACCGCGTACGGAGGGCAAAGCACTATAACGTCTCCTCCTCGTTGGAGGTAGGAGACAACGATCACAAAACCGAATGTACGAGGATGAGGCAACAAGCCTACCTCACCTCATTATGAATAAAAACAATGAATACAATATGAAAATATATTACTAGATGTTGCTGCCGACGAAGAAGATCTGAACTTGTTGTCATGTCGGCGTTATGACGGTGTTGGAGCGTTGGCGTTGTAGGAGCACTTGATGAATAAACTTGATAATACTTGGAATTGGAATCCTCCCCTCCTTTTATATATTTTGGCCTCTGAATATGTCTCCTCTTTTTTCGGAACAAATCACGAAGTTGTCCAAATTATATCGCGAAGTGGCCGCGTCAAACCTTATCCGTTTTGACCTAGCGCAAAGGATGATTCGTCGCCATCAGTCGACTAATGCCTCCCATCAGTCGACTGATGAGCATCAGTCGACTGCCCAATGTCCAGCAGTCGATTGCCAGCCTGACCACTTCCTTGCAGTAAGAGGTTAGCTCGGAAAATGATAAATGCGACGGTTTCTAACCGTCCGATCTCGACCTAGACCTTCCACAGGAAGTCTTAATCGGATCACCGCCTACGGTCATCCCCGTAAAGAGGACATGACCTTACAATCTCTCACTCACACGAGCTTTCCTCGATACTTACCTTGTAGCTCTCGCTTTTGGCCTTCCACTCAATTTCTTCGGCTCCCTCTAAAGTCACTCGAGTGTCGCTCGACCACCGCGGCTTCCTCCGGGTGTCGCTAGCCTTCAGCTCTAGCTTTAGTACTTTTCTGCACACTCGATTTAGCTCGTGAGATAACGATGTAAACTTAACTTTGTGTCTTTGCCATAATCAAAACACAGGTTCGATTATCTAGTGCCCCTGCACCAACAATCTCTCCCTTTTTGATCTATGGCAAACCAACACAAAGTTAAGGAAATTAAAGCATAAAACAAGCATAGTAGATGATGAATGTCATTCCCAAAAGCTCCCCCTTAACCAAAACTCCCCCTTAACCCTAGGTGTGTTTTGAAAGAGATACTTTAGTTTTCAAAATCAAATTTTGTGTTACTCCCCCTTAACAATTTTGTGTTACTCCCCCTTAATTTTCGCTCTTCTCCCCCTTTTGACATAAATAAAAAAAAATTGGGGTTTTTGTATAAAATAGGGTTTTTTAAAAAACAATGTCATATATGCATGCATCTAGATAAATCAAATATGAGTCCAAGCATGCGTCTAGCAGTAGTTAGATAGATTGGTTTGAGGTGTGTCCCTCTGCACCAATAATCTAAAGGTTTATAATATAACCCTTAAGGTTAGTTTGCTCTCCCCCTTAGTCAAATATATGAAGTATAAGAGATGTAGGGGGCACTAAACTTTGGCCTAAGAGTTGTTAAGTACAACAGTTGAGAAAATAAGTAGTATCTTGAAGAGATTGTTTTAAGTATATTTCAATTATCCTTAACATCTCACCCATTCTATGTGTCTCATAATTTGTTCACCTTATATGTTTTGTGAGATGATTTTAAATTGATTAAAGATAGTCAACCTTGGGTTAGATTCAGATTTAACCTTTAGATCGTTAAGTAACTTTTCGAGAAACTGGCTTCCAGGTCGTGGCGAGGCACATGGGCCTTCTTTGATCGGAACAACGACCACTTCCTTAGACAAAGCCAAATTCAAGAAAATATCACTTAAGTCACTTAGGGTTACTTCCTAGTCTAACTAGTTTAGGATACGGCGAGGTAGCTTCAGCTAGTTCCACTCGGTCAAGTGCACCAAGCTAGATACGCCTTATCTAGCTCGAATACACGAGACTTTATTTCCCTAACGTATTATCATCTCGCCGCGTCCTGATACTATGTTGTCAAGAGTTGACTAACTATTTTCCCTATCTAGCCGTTCTACAAATTAAAGTAAAATATTCAATGATTTTGCTAAGTAAGCGGGTATACTATTTTAGTGTTAGCTCCCCCTGGACCATTGAACCAATATGGTCTATTCAAATAATGAATTTGATCCTGGGGAATCCAAAACTTATTAGTCCTTATATGTGAATTCAATAAAACCTTTGGGACCCATGCTTGGACTCTTTGATGACTACGATTTACGATAGACATATAAGACCTATTCGTAGTCTTTGACTTAAATCCGAGTCCGACATTGTTGTAGACGACTCTTTGGGTTCCAAGTAGTCGATTAAGGTTCTTAGATCCCAACGTGAACTTTTCCAACCTAGCCTCAACCTCTTGAACTCGGTCTTTCAAGAAAAAATTCTCCTCCTCAAGTTTTTCAATTTGGGTTGAGTTTCCCTCTTGAACTTGACTAGTTGAAGAGGTTAGAGTAGCCTCTTGCTTGAGGGTTTCAACCTCCTCAAGTAACGACTCAACCCTAGACTCAGACTTAGTTAATTTCCTATTAAGCATTTTAATTGTATTGTAAAGCGTATGAATTAGTGAGCGGCCAACCTTAATTTTATCTTTTGATCCGGCTTTGAGTTGCTTCTCAAAGTAGTCCTCGAGTTCGGAGTCGATGTTGTAATTGGATTCGGATTCGGACTCTGACTCGGACTCCTCCGGTCTTGCCATGTAAGCTATGTCTTCTTTGTTGTCCCAAGTTGCATGGAAGGCTTTCCTTGCTCCCTTTTTCTTTTGGTTCTCGTACTTCAATTTCCTTCTTTCTTTTCGAACTATTCTCCACACAACGTTCACTATTGCTTCCACCTCTTCTGATTCGGACTCTGATTCGTCTTCGGGTTTGAGTTCATCTACTTGCCTAGTAGGTGGCTTGCTTCTTTGTCCTGCAAGTAGAGCAATACCTCTCTTGTCCCGGACCACGTTAGTTTGCTCGTGAAGGTCAAACTCGAAAAATAATTCATCTAACCTAAGCTTTGAAAGGTCCTTAGAGACCTTGTAGACATCAAAAATGGATGCCCACAAGGTAGTCCTAGGGAAAGCATTTAAAGCGTACCTTATAAGGTCCCGGTTCTCTACGGCTTGCCCGATCGAGTGAAGACCATTGACGATGTCTTGGATCCGTGCATGTAATTGGGTGGCGGTCTCGCGATTCTGCATCTTTAGATTGTACATTTATTTAAAAGTAAATCTCTTTTACATACCTTAGCATCGGGCGTCCCTTCGTGTAGATCAATTAATTTGTTCCAGAGGTCTTTGGCGCTAATGAATGGACCGATGCGGTTGAGCTCCTCCTTGGACAAGCCACATTGTAATATTTGAGTTGCTCTTGCATCGGCTTCGATTTGCCTCTTGGTTGTATTTGTCCACTTATTGAAATCCAAGGGCTCTCCTTGATCATTGGTGGGTAGAGCAAAGCTGGTTTGGATTATTATCCAAGTCTCGACTTGTGTTTTCAAGAAACACTCCATCCGACCTTTCCAATAACGGAAATCATTTCCGTTAAAGAACGGAGATCGGGTGGTGCTATACCCCTCAATGTGAGCCATTAAGTCTCTTGCAAAAACACGAATAAAAACCAAAGAGAATTCCAAGACTTGGTGTTGGATTAGTAGTGCGGGAAATAATAGGAAATAAATAGAAATAAATAAGAAGAATAAGAAACTAACAAAAACTAGAAACTTACGACCTTCGATGTCCTCGAAAGGCTACTGAACGTTGGATTTTGGGGCTGCAAACAGCTTGTTACGAGGGTAAACCCTCGTAAGAAATGTATATCTCTCAGAGGGCTTCAATTTGGTAGGTAGATCGTTACGTGAGTCCACTTGTCCGAAAAGTTATGGCTATTTTACCATCGGCTACTCCAAGGGAGAATACTTGCAAGCACACAACCAAAAGAAATGTACCAAGACTTCGTCTTGGATTAGTAGTGCGGGAGGAATAAAAACCTAAGAATGATACGAATCGAAAAATATGAAAAGAAAACCAAAACGTGCTAGATTGGTGGTTTCGCCAAATCTTAGCGGCCCCGCTCTAATACCAATTGTTGGATCGAGAAGCGTCGCTAGAGGGGGGGCGTGAATAGCGATCGTAAATCTTTTCGTCGTTTCGTTCAAGTAGACAATTAAACAAGTAAATACAGTGGAAAATAAAGAGACGTGTTTATTTTACTTGGTTCACAATCCAGCGGTTGCTACTCCAAGGCCCTATCGGTCCTAGATCGCGTACGGAGGGCAAAGCACTATAACGTCTCCTCCTCGTTGGAGGTAGGAGACAACGATCACAAAACCGAATGTACGAGGATGAGGCAACAAGCCTACCTCACCTTGTTATGAATAAAAACAACGAATACAATATGAAAATATATTACTAGATGTTGCTGCCGATGAAAAAGATCTGAACTTGTTGTCGCGTCGGTGTTATGACGGTGTTGGAGCGTTGGCATTGTAGGAGCACTTGATGAATAAACTTGATAATACTTGGAGTTGCAATCCTCCCCTCCTTTTATATATTTTGGCCTCTGAATATGTCTCCTCTTTTTTCGGAATAGATCACGAAGTTGTCCAAATTTGATTGCGAAGTGGCCGCGTCAAACCTTATCCGTTTTGACCTAGCGCAAAGGCTGATTCGTCATCACGATCGGCGATGCCTACCATCGATCGCCCAACTTTCGGCCGATCATTGCCCGGCCACGTCCTGCGATGGTGCTTCGGAAAATGATAAATGCGACCTAGACCTTTCACAGGAAGTCTTAGTCGGATCGCCGCCTACGGTCATCCTTGTAAAGAGGACACGACCTTACAATCTCTCACTCACACGAGCTTTCCTCGATACTTACCTTGTAGCTCTCGCTTCTGGCCTTCCACTCGATTCCTTCGGCTCCCTCTGAAGTCACTCGAGTGTCGCCCGACCACCGCGGCTTCCTCCGGGTGTCGCTAGCCTTCAACTCCAGCTTTAGTACTTTTCTGCACACTCGATTTAGCTCGTGAGATAATGATGTAAACTTAACTTTGTGTCTTTGCCATAATCAAAACACAGGTTCGATTATCTAGTGCCCCTGCACCAACAGTCTGTTACTCATCTCTATTCTTTGTAAAAAGTGAAACCCTTCAAAGTCAAGAGTTCTCGAGTCAGAGGGGATTTAGTGAATTTCCCATTGAGGTAGCTCTTGGGAGAGCTACGGGCCTTTGACTAGCAACCCAGTTAGGGTTGTGAACCAAGTAAAATAAAAATGTCATTATTTTCATTTCCATTGCATACTTGCAATAGTTAAAATTATTCTAAATTGTTCTAAATTAAAAAAAAATTTTTAACCTCCGAGATTCACCCCCCTCTCTCGCAAAAACACCATCCTACAGGGTGGTGGAATTTTGACCATGTCCTTGGCTCCCAAAGGTAGAAGCTTCTTCTTACTCTTGCTCCGGCTTCGGTGATCTAACTTCCTCCCCCTCAATCCTAGAGGTGGAGACTTCTTCCACCTCTTTTTCCTCGGATGTCGAAAATCTCTCGACCTTCGAATCCTCAAGTACTTGGGATGAAGATGATGTGCTTTCTTCTTCTTGAGCTTGGGAGGATGAGGATGATTCTTCCTCTTCCAATTCTTCTTGGACCGGTCGGGATTTTCGTGGAACTTGACCAACTAGTTCCACAACTCCTTAGCATCCCTATAACTTCATAATCTAGACAAAATATCGTTAGGTATCAAATTTACTAACATTTTTGAATTTTTGTAGTTGCTCCTCAGTCCACCTCTTCATCTTGAGGATTTCTCCGTTCTTTCCCTTCGGAGCATCGAATCCTATAATCACGGAAAATCAATTTTCTATATTGGACATTAGGAAATATTTCATCCTACCTTTACAATACATGAAATCTTTGCGGTTGAAGGTAGGTGGAATTGCTATGTCATCGCCCAATCTTTCTTAAAGATCCATCTTGTCATCTAGTGCCTTTGTTCCCTTGGATGTGAAGCCGGTGAAGAGCGACCCGCTCTGATACCACTTGTTAGGAATTTACCATCGCTAGAGGGGGGGGGGTGAATAACATTTCATCATTGTGTGATGGATATTGTTCACGTGCTTGCCTATGATTGTTAGTACGCAGCGGAATATATAAATAATACAAACAAATACACAAGGCAAATACAAATACACAATCACAACATAAAGATATAATGTGATTCGGAACCTCAAGGTTCCTACTCCATGGGTCGAGCTCAACGAGCTCTAGTGATGCACTCACCACTAATAAAACTCCTCCTTGACAACACGTCGGAGGTGCAGAAACCTCGTAGAAGTGATTACAAAAGTAATACAAGGTAAAAGAAGCAAATACAAAATGAATACACCAATTTATGTAAAGAAAACTTTACAAATGCTCTTTTGGATGCTTGCTTGTTGATTGCTTGAACCGTGCTTGAAGACCCTGATTTGCACCAGCAAATCGCCTCAAAAACTCCCAAGAAATTGATGTGGAAATCCCTCCCATCCAACTCCTTTTAAGTCTCCTCGCGATCTGGATTTCTGCTTGGCAGTTGACTGCCATAAGTCCCCAGTCGACTGTCAACAGTGCCGTTGTGAGACAATGAACTTAATCCACGTCAGCACTCAAGCCAACGGTTACATTAGTAGTCGACTGTCATAACTCGACAGTCGACTACCAGGGCTGTAATCGACTGATCAGTCGACTACCGAGCATTCTGTTCCCACAACCCCGACTAGCAGTCGACTGCCATCCATGGTAGTCGACTGCTCAAGCAATCAGTCGACTGTCCAATGTTGGCAGTCAACTACTAGGCTATTTCCTGCAGTCGAACACCAGTCAATTATGATTAGTTCGACTAGCCATAATCCCAATTGACTGCTGCAAGTTGACTCAGCTTCCAAGTGTCAAAACACTTGACCAGTCGACTAATCCAAAGCCCCAGTCGACTGTTAACCTCAAACATGAGATTTAACCCCAAGTATGATGCCCTAATACTTGCTAGACTACCCTTAGCCTAGACCTAAGCCTTCTAGTCACCTCCTTCAGTCTCACGCCTATCGAATCCCTCCAAGTCATCCATGACTTATTCATCCATACGCTAGCTTTCAGGTGCTTACATCGGCTATTATCATGCTAAGCTGGTCTATACCGCCAAGGTACATTGAGCTTATGCTGCCAAGACTCCCACTTGGACTTTACGTTGGCAACCATTGAACTTATGCTACTAAGACCCCACCCTTGTACTTTCCGCCACCAATATTGCTGGATCGAAATGAGCACTAGAGGGGGGGGGGTGAATAGTGCAAAACAATTTTCTCTTTCATTCGATTAAAGACACGAGTATGCAGCAGAAAATAAATAAGACAAAACTACTTTTTACTTGGTTCACAATCTTCCGGCTGCTAATCCAAGGCCCTAGTGGTCCTAGACTACGTACGGAGGGAAAATCACTAAAATACTCCTCCTCGTTGGAGGTAGGAGTAAGCGAGTACAAAAACACAAAAATGGATTGAGGTAGACGGACACTCCCCCTCTCCTCATTACGATCAAAAGCTCCGAAATACAAATTTAACCTAATTACAATGAAATAACAACTTTAAATGTTATCGACGACTAAAGAATTTGAAGGAGAAGCTTGGGTCGTCGGCGTTTCAGCAGCGCTTCGTCGTTGTGGGATTGTTGGAGAGTCACGACATTGCGGGAGAACTTGGAAGCACTTGGAATGATGAAAATGATATGGAGAACTCCTTCTTTTATAGCCTTAAGAAACCCTAATCATTGAGATGAGGTTTCATGAGAAGATGCCACCTAGCCCTTGAGAAATGGTGATAAGCTTTGACTCTCGTCGAGGCTGGAATTTGAACATCAGTCGACTGCTCACCCTCATCAGTCTACTGATGAACTCATTAGTCGATTGATACAAGCCATCAGTCGACTGTTGGCTAGGGTTTTCAACTGCATTGGAAAGTTAGCTCAAAATGAAACTAAAATAAGTGTTTTCGATAGTCACTGACCATCCGATCTCAACATAGACCTTCCATGGGATGTCTTAGTCGGATCGCCACCTAAGGACGTCCCCATATGGAGGACACGACCTTACTTATGCTCACTCACACGAGCTTACCTCAAGCTTTTACCTTTGAAGCTTCGCTTCCGGTCTCCACCTGATTTCTTCGGCTCCCTCCGAAGTCCTCCCGGTGTCACCCGACCACCACAGTTCCCTCCGGGTGTCGCTAGCCTTTGGCTTAGCTTAGCATTTTTGCACACTTGATTTAGCTCATGAGATAACGATGTAAACTTAACTTTGTGTCTTTGTCATAATCAAAACATAGGTTCGATTATCTGGTGCCCCTGCACCAACAAATATCACGCCTTGGACTTCCCTTGCCAACCCATGTTAGACTTTCCATTTGCTAAGACTCAAGCTTGGACTTTCCCTTGCCAAGACCCATGCTTGGACTTTCCATGCCAAGTACTCATGACTTGGACTTTCCCATTGTCAAGTGTCCCACTTGGACTTTCCATGCAAAGTACACAAGACATGGACTTCTCCATCATATGGTCAACCCCATGTCAACCATATAGTGAAACAATGGTCAAACCATCATCAAACATTAAAATACCACTCGAGTTTGGTCAATCATGACCCGGGTCGATTGCACCAACAATCTCCCCAAAACATTGTCAAACTGTTGGGTTTCCGACACCGCGGCGTGTGTGTGTTCGATCACGTTTCATAAACATGAACACATCGGAAGCAATAAAAATAATAAATCTACATTTATTACAACACACACAACACACGCATGCATATTACAACAAGTGTAGACATAATCGTAAATTTAAATTTGCAATAAAAGGAAATTTATCTACGTTATACCTTTCGTATGACGTGTAGCGGGAACGGCATCAACCGGAACGATCCTCGCTAGAATCGTCTCTATCCGTATCCACGCCGAGTTCCTCAGGATGACTTCGCTAAGCCACGAGCTTCGTCTTCGTACGGGTTACTAGCCTCGTGTTGAAGACGACGTGATCGAGAGATGACCACGATCCGAATCCAAATTCGGATCCTAATACAAGTTCTCAAAACTCGCTTCTCCGGAGAGGTATTCGTCAACCAATTGACGAATCCTTCGTCCTCCACCTTAGAGGATTACCGGAGATCGAATCCCCGATAAGTTAGCCGCTGTCGGAACTCTAACCGTTGTCCAAACGACGCTCCGACGAGAGGAGAACAAGCTGTCCAGAAAACTGGACAGATTTGGTGGAGGTGATAGGCGCCGGCCAACCAAGGGAGATAGAGCTCACCTTGATGCCAAACTTGAAGGTGATCACCGGAGCACTAACCGGTAGCAGCTCGACGCCGGCGAGGGGGAAGGAAGCAGCCTTCTGGACGCCAGTTGGAGGAGCTTTGGGCGGCGGCAATAGGTTGGCGCCGAGAGCTCCAAGGAGGAGGTGGGCGGCAACCTTAGGGCTAGGGGTTTTTGCATTAGGGCTTAATTATCCCTTAAGCCCTCTTTTATAGAGAACTAATTCTCTTAATGGTTATTGGATCATAACCATTAGGCCCGTTAACCCGCTCCATTAAGATAAGTTAAAATAAACCAAACCATGATGGTTTATTTTAAGTTAAAACGAACCGAACCAACTTTTGGTTCATTCGTTTAAAATAAACCAAACCCTTTGGTTTATTCTCCTCCATTGGATTAGAACCCAACCATTTTGGTCCATCCATTATGTCTTCATAAGACACAGCCCATCCACGCTTCCATTGCGACTGAAACGATTTCATGCTCGCTCCATGTTTGGTCCAACCAAACTTAGTTTCTCTCGGTCTGAGAATCCCATTCTCAAGCTCGTTTTAAATCCTTCGGATTACGCTCGTTGTGCGTGTGACCAAATAGGTTCTCGGTTTATGTTGGCCGTCTATAATTAACCATTAATTATAGAACGATCATGAGTGGCACCTAGTAGTACATCATGATCCCCAATTAACCGAAAAGATCAACGGTTGATCGAACTATTTACGAAACCCTTCAGCAGCTCGAATGAATCGTGCCCCATTCCCTTCACTCATCTTATACCCACTTGGTTCAGGACATGGTCTATAGTGTCAGTCCCCACTAGGCTGACTACGTCACACCTAGCCCAAGTATCATTTCCTCGTCCTACGGATTCTAGTTACTGCACATGTATCGAAGAGTACCTTACTCTTAACATGTAATGCTTTGGCCAAAGACTTTAGTAACAATCCGACGAGAGGCCATGGGTATACATCTCCTCGCAAGGAGTGGTGAATCCTTTATAGGCTATTCAAACACCTTCGATCACTTCGACTTATACCCAATCATCCCGGGTCCACATCTCCTTAGAGATGTTTGCTTAAGATGTCAAAGCATAAGTCTCCATGATCAAGATGACTTGAATACAGCAAGTCAAAGGAACATCGCACTTAAGCCACAGTAAGAACTTCATTGACATATCTATATATGCAGAGAACCATATGAAGTCTTACGGCTGGTCACTCCAATGAACTAGTTACCATAACTAGCATCCACGATTAACTCCGGACACCACAATGTCTCCAGCCAGTGAGAATCAGCTGCTTGGATACACCAAGGAGTATACCTCGTGCTAGTCTCGACAGAATTGATGGTGTCCAAATCCATCAATTCATCGACTAGGGATAATTTCGATACATCACAATTACACATGTAGAGATACTCACTAGTTGTGATCCAATCACAAATTCTCTCATGCTGTGAATCGTATCATGGACATTCAGTAAATGAGTTTAAGATCCAATAAAATACATAAAACATGTATACTCAAATAGTGAATCTTCATTTATCATATAAATGGTTCATACATAAGGCGATTGCCTTAGGACATCTCTCATATATTACTAACACAAACATCAAAACACTACTCGAGTCCAATTCAAGTCTAGTCAATCATGACCTGAACTGATTGCACTAACATAATATGCATTATTGGATCCAATGTGAGGTCTTGGTTGCTCTTCAAGGTGTTGGAGCATCGATTCGAGACTTCGAGCTGCTTTCTTCCTCCCCATTGTGAGCCTCCGGTGCTTTTTAGGGCACCTTCTTGTCATCCCAGCCATCGAGCCTCTTCTTTTTAGGTTTAGATGTGCCTTTCTATATATAGGAAAGAAATTGGCTTCCCTTATTTTCCTACGAAATCGGATCTGCATAAGTCGCATTGTCACCACACGACCATGTGGAATCAACACGGCCGATCGTGTGAAACTCTGGAAGTTGCATCTTGAAATCTGCTTTCGACAAAAGGCATGATCGTGTGAATCTAAAATAGCTGACCGTGTATTCCTCTAGAGCTCCAAGAGAATGTCATCTTCTGGTCTAAAGTGTGCCCGTGTCTTTGGAACACGACCAGAGCACGCTTGCCTTCCTTGTGCTCCATTTATTTAGCTGTTTCACCTCAAAAATGCCTCCCTGCAAGCAAAAATAGCAAGAGCAGATCCCCGAATTAGAAAGTAGTAAACAAGTGCAAAATAAAGGAAATAAGCATAAAACATGTATGAAATTCCATGAGATGTGTGCTAAAACTACTCCTAAACCCTATATGATTTACACACATTATGATGGTAGATCAAAATGAACTAAAACTCATTCAATCATAAGTATAAATCATGAGGAAAGATAATGTGCAAGTCATGTACATCTAACCACATAGACCATGATTCAACATAACATTTTGGAAAATAATTTTAAAATCATTTAAGAAAACCTTGGTGGAGTCTATCTTTTGATAGTAATCACCATTGAGAAGATTAACACAAAACTAGACAAAATATTGAAGTTTTCAATGCTTTTAAACTTTGTATTATTCTTTGAATTCAAAAGTTATTTTAATATAAAACTATTTTTCACCCATTGTATTTAGCATAAGTAATGAATATATGAAGTTTCAAGATTTTTCAAAAATCACGTAATTACTTATGCTTTTCAAAATCTCATTTCTGAAAACCCTAATTTATGCATGTGTAGAAATCAAGCGACTGTTGTGTGCAGATAGTCAATTGGTGGAGGCAACAGTCAATTGATCTCTGACAGAATCAACTGTTTGGTCTGATTTCGACTAAACAGGATTTGTTTCGCCATTTATTAGCCACCCTAGGCTACCCTAACCACTCCTAACCCTCTGATGTTCTTAGACTAGCATTGAAAATGAATTGAGGAGTTAATTAGGGTAAGAATCAAAATTTAAGGGATATTAAGTTCAAGTTTGAACTTTTACCCTTATTTTTGAAAGTTTAGTTTTCTTATAGGCTTAGGAACTCTCCAAGGACATTGTTGGTGCAATGGTCAAGGGGGAGGAAGTCTTTAGGGGGAGTTTGCCCATCTAGGGATGATGGATGACTTCTAAAGGGGGAGAATTGAAGAATTATCTTTTATTTAGTGATAAGGGTCTATCACTAAGGAGAATGAAGGCATTTAAGATAATTTTGACATAAGAGAGAGAATGAAGGATCTCATTGGAAGATAAGAGACTTTTTGATGTGTGTCAAAGGGGGAAAAATGGAAGGGTTTAAGTTAAGCTCAAGATGCTTTGTGCATAAGAATGTCCTATAAACCCAAAATATACACTAAACCCCAAAATTTCAAAATTTGAAATTCTAAAATTGGGAACTTTTTGTTATGCTTTGGTATAAGAAGAACGAAGTTGGGTTTATGGGTTAGCCTAACTTAAAGGTATTGTTAAACATTAAAAAGGGGGAGATTGCTGGTTCAATCGGATCTAAGTCATGATTAACCAGACTCGAGTGGGACTCGAGTAAGGTTTTGATGTTTGACAATGGGATTTGAGTATGGAGGATAATATGACTATGGGATGGTATGGGACATCCGTATTCATATAGAAGTTGAGTATGGAAAGTCCAACTGGGAGTTGGTAAGAAAGAAATCCAAGTCGGTCAATGGTGACCGGACACTTGGTGTTGGAATGTCCAACTGGAGGTTGGCAAGAGAAGTCCAGGTCGTTCAAGGTTGACCAAACACCTGGCATGAGGAAAGTGAAGTCTTGGTAGGTCAGGGAGACCGTGCTTGGCAAGGGAAGACCAGACTGATCAGGGAGATCGAGCTTGGCAGTGGAAGCCCTAGTAGGTCACAATTGACTAGATGCTAGGCAAGTGAGGAAAGTTCAAGTATTGGAAAAGGGAAAGCCCAATGGTGGAGCCTTGGTAATGGAGGTCCCAGATGCATGACCTCTTGGCAATGGAGAAGTTCCGGAGGTGTGGCCACTTGGCCAAGGTTGACCCGTTAGCATGATGAAGCCGACGGAAGCACTTGAAGGTTAGAGTAAGGATGAACGAGTTGTGGAGGACTCGGATAGATCCTATAGGCGTGAGGCTGATGGAAGTGGCTTAAAGGCTTAGGTCTATGCTAAGGGTACTCAGTAGCATGACTAAGTCGATGGAAGCACTTAAAGACTAGCACGAAGGATGAAAGAGTCATGAAGGACTCAGATGGACCTTGAGAGCGTGAGGCTGATGGAAGTGATTTGAAGACTTAGGTTTGGACTAAAAGTGAGTGCCAAGTATGAAGGAATCATACTTGATGTGCTAAACCTCGATTCTGAGGTTTAACAGTCAACTGAAAGATTTGCCCAATCGACTGGTCCAATGTGGTTGATTCCCACTGTGGGCTTGAATTTCAGACTGGGTAATCGATAATGTGCAACTTGTGAAATAGCCATGGTGCTTAGCAGTTGACTGCTTTTGGAGAGCAATCGACTAGTCGAGGTGTGCTCAGGAAGTCCAATGTGGTACATAGGAAACCTGAGTGGTAGTTGGCAGTCAACTGCTATGGAAGAGAAGTCGACTGGCCTGTGCTCAGGAAGTCTAAAGGGTGGTCGGGCAATGTGAGAAATAGTAGCTCCGACAAGCAGTCGACTGCTATGGTAGAGGCAGTCAAATGGAGGCTTGACAATGGCACATCAGAAGCAAGACACACTCGACTAGTGCCTTGACTAGGGCTAAGTCGAGGTGGCACCTCGACTGGCGAAGTAACCATTGAGCAGTAACGGTCAGAAATCAACCCCGACAGAAGCTTATAAAGGAAAGAGCTCGGTGGAGATTTCGGTAGCCAATTTCTTGGGAGATTTTGAAGGGAAGTGTTGCTACATTCCAAGTCTTTAAAAGCTCTCCAATGCAACCAACAAACAAGTGATCAAAAGCAAGCTTCTTGTAATGTTCTCTTTACATTTCATTCATACTTGTATTTGGTTATGTATTTTTATTGTAAATTCATATTGTAAGGGGTTTCTCCATCTCCGACATGTTGCCAAGATGGAGACAAGAGTTTTAGTGGATTAGACACTAAAGCCCGACCGTGGAGTAGATATCATAGATTTCAAACCACGTAAAATATTGTGCAGTTCTTGTGTTGTTTTCATTTGTGTTTATTTTTGTATATTCCGCTGTGCACTAACAATTGTAGACAAACAAGCATGAATCAAATCGAAGTGAAAACAAAAGATGCTATTAACCCTCCTCTCTAGCGCACCAATCGGTCCTAATACTCCTTGCAGTGCATCTCGATGTCTTGCTCAGAGTTTCTCACAGATGGCGCCAACTGATGCGGTATAGATTTTTCTTTCTCGATCTTGTGCCACCGATGAGGGGTCCTCTCTGACCATAATAGTAAATATCTAATTTTTTTTCCTACCAAAGTTAACACAGGTTAGACGCCTGTCAGTTTCCCGGCTAATGACCCTCTGATGCCTAAGTCTGACAGGTCATTGATGGAAGAAAATATATTAAATATAGTAAAAGTATTGTAGAATAAAAAGAAGAGAAATTATCTTATGTGTAGCTAGAAGCATGTTAGAGCCCGCGAGAAAGTACTTAGAGAAGACCAGAAGACCCTCGATAACCCATGTACTTAATAAGTGTGATGAGGTTATCTCCAAAGAACTCAAAGATCGAGCACATACGTTGCCTATTTTGCCTTGAATGCTTAAAATGATCGAGAAACTTCACTGTTCATAGAGGGTTATCAATGACAATATAATAGGCTACGGATGATCCATTAAGCTTTCGAAATAGACAACCCCATAATATGATGGTGAATAGGCAGCCACAAACTCAATTGTTTTACACAAAGATAAATCTTCTTGAGTCTTCACAGTATCTACTTGAACGAGTAGTAAACCAGAGCCTGATTGTGATAGTGATGATGAGACCCAGTGTTCATGCTCTACAAATCCTTTAATTAAACACTTTCCACCACCAGTTGCCCAACAACCAACCACACAAGTAGCCCCAAAAGGATCCTTCATTGTAGCCCATCACTTTGAACCATACATTGCAATTAATCGAACACAACCATCTACCTTCCACATGCAACCAACCAAGTTGCAAAGAAAGCATAGGTGAAGAATCTGATGCTCGATTGACCCTTATCGGAAGCAAGTTGGTGACTCTCCCTACTTGGATTTCTACGTTTGCAGGATTTATGGTTGGCCTGGTGTAACCAGCTCCCGTAATAGCTATGGTAACAGTGCATATAGCAATCAACTACATTTTCACAATCGAGCTCCTAGATCCCTTGACGAAGATCCATAGTATGACCAAGGTAATGATGAAGGTCAGGATACCTTTGGCGATAGGGTTGAAGTTGCTGCTGCCTATGACGTTGGAGATCATGGCGAAGATGATGGTGGTGGTCACAAGGAAAGAGAGTGTGGTTCCCTAGATCTAAAGCACAATGGTGATGATGGATGATGGTGTTCTCTCTTCGACACACTTAGATCTCCTTCTCCTTTCTTGAAAATCCTTGCTAATCACCTTGAATCCTTGGACCAGAGGTTAGATTTGTCACTCAAAGAGAATGTTAGAAGTGGGTCGGCATTACCGGCACGACCCCTCTGACGCTCAAGCCAGAATTGCAAGTATAGAGTAGTATAATGAAGAAGAAGAAACAAGAAGAGGTCCTTGTTGTTGGTGCAATCGGCCCAGGTCACGATTAACCGAACTCGAGTTTGACTTGAGCGATATTTTGATGTTTGACATGGAAGTTTGACATTGATGTTTGACATAGATGTCTGATAATATTTTGGGTAGATTGTTGGCGCAATCGACCCGGGTCATAATTGACCGGAATCGAGTTTGACTCGAGGGGATTTTGATGGTTGACTAGGGTTGACCATATCATGGAAAGTCCAAGTCTTGAGTACTTGGCATGTAAAGTCTAAGCATGAGTCTTAGCAAGGAAAAGTCCAAGCATGGGTCTTGGCAAGGGAAAGTCCAACATGGGTTGGCAAGGGAAAGTCCAAGCTTGATTCTTGGCATTTGAGAAGTCCAAGGGGTTTGATATTGGCGGCGTAAAGTCCAAGCGGGAGTCTGGGCAGCATAAGTCTAATGGTTGGTGGCGTAAAGTCCAAGCGGAGTCTTGGCAGCGTAAGTCCAATGTGCCTTGGCAGGATAGACACCGTTAGCATGACATAGCCGATGGAAGCACCTGAAGGCTAGCACAATGGATGAACAAGTCATGGATGACTTGGAGGGATCCGAGAGGCGCAAGGCTGAGGGAGGAGACTAGAAGGCTTAGGTCTAGGATACGGGTGGTCTGTTGGGTTTCCGACACCAAGGCGAGTGTGTGTTAGAATATGTTTCGTAAACATGTGCACAACGGAAGGAATAAAATAAAAAATCTAATTTATTACAACACACACATCACACGCATGCATAGTACAACATGTGTAGACATAATTGTAAATTCAAATTTTGTAATAATAGGAAATTTATACTACGTATACCTGACGTATCATATGTAGCGGGAAAGATATCAACCGGAACGATTATCGCTAGAATCATCTCTATCCATATCCACGTCGAGTATCTTCGGGATGTCTTCACAAAGTCACGAGCCTCATCTTCATACGGGTTACTAGCTTCGTGTTGAAGATGATGTGATCGAGAGAAGATCACGATCCGAATCAAAATTCAGATCCAAAATGAGTCCTCAAAAACTCGCTTCTACGGAGAGGTATTCGTTAACTGTTTGACGAATCCTTCATCCTCCACCTATGAGGATTACCGGAGATCGAATCCCCGGTAAGGAAGGTGCTGTCGGAGCTCCAAACATCGTCCAAATGACGCTCCGACAAGAAGGAAACAAGCTATCCAGAAAACTGGACAGCTTTGGTGGAGACCTTGCGCCGGCCAAATAAGGAAAGCAATATGCTTACCTTGTCATCGGAGCCAAGGAAGATCACCGGAGCTCCACCGGTAGCAGCTCGACACCGGCAAGAGGAGAGGACGGTAGCTACTGGACGCTGGCAAGGAGCTTGGGTGGTGGTGGGCAGCGGCAAGAGGAGGGCGCCGACTACACCAAGGAGAAGTGGGAGACAACTTTAGGGTTGCAAGGATTAAGGCTTAACAAAACCCTTAAGCCCTATTTTATAGAGAACAAATTCTCTTAATGGTTATCGGATCATAACCAAAAGCCCGTTAGCCCGCTCCATTAATTTAAGTTAAAATAAACCAAACCATGATGGTCTATTTTAAGTTAAAACATACTGAACCAACTTTGGGTCATTCGTTTAAAACAAACCAAACCCCTTTGATTTATTCTCCTCCATTGGATTAAAACCAAACCAATTTGGTTCATCCATCATGTCTTCATAAGACACGACCCATCCACACTTCCATTGCGACTGAAACGATTTCATGCTCGCTCCATATTTGGTCCAACCAAACCTTGTTTCTCTCGGTCTGAGAATCTCATTCTCAAGCTCATTTTAAATCCTTCGGATTACGCTCGTTGTGCGTGTGAACAAATAGGTTCTCGATTTATCTTGGTCGTCTATAATTAACCATTAATTATAGAATGATCATGAGTGGCACCTAGTAGTACATCATGATCCCCAATTAACCAAAAAGATCAACGGTTGATCCAGAACTATTTCTGAAACCATTCAGCAGCTCGAATGAATCGTGCCCCATTCCCTTCACTAATCTTATACCCACTTGGTTCAGGACATGGTGTATAGTGTCAGTCCCCACTAGGCTGACTACGTCACACCTAGCCCAAGTATTATTTCCTCGTCCTATGGATTCTAGTTACTGCACATGTATCGAAGAGTACCTTACTCTAAACATGTAATGCTTTGGCCAAATACTTTAGTAACAATCCGACGAGAGGCCATGGGTATACATCTCCTCGCAAGGAGTGGTGAATCCTTTATAGGCTATTCAAACACCTTCGATCACTTCGACTTATACCCAATCATCCCGGGTCCACATCTCCTCAGAGATGCTTGCTTAAGATGTCAAAGCATAAGTCTTTATGATCAAGATGACTTGAATACCGCAAGTCAAAGGAATATCATACTTAAGCTACAGTAAGAACTTCATTGACATATCTATATATGCAGAGAACCATATGAAGTTTTACGACTTGTCACTCCAACGAACTAGTTACCATAACTAGCATCCATGATTAACTCTGGACATCACAATATCTCCAGCCAGTGAGAATCAGCTGCTTGGATACACCAAGGAGTATACCTCGTGCTAGTCTCGACATAATCAATGGTGTCCAAATCCATCAATTCATCGACTAGGGATAATTCCGATACATCACAATTACACATGTAGAGATACTCACTAGTTATGATCCAATCACAAATTCTCTCATGCTGTGAATCGTATTGTGGACATTCAGTAAATGAGTTTAAGATCTAATCAAATACATGAAAACATTTATACTCAAATAGTGAATCTTCATTTATCATATAAATGGTTCAAACATAAGGCGATTGCCTTAGGACATCTCTCATATATTACTAACAAACTCACACTTGACCTAATGCAAATCGCTACGGTATCCAATACCATAAGCTCTAACATGACCCTCAAACTTACTTTGAGGTAATGCCTTAGTCAAAGGATCCGCTAAGTTCCTTTCAGTGGGGATTTTCTCGATTTGTATTTCCTTCCTACTAATGATCTCTCTGATCAGATGATAGCGGCGAAGCACATGTTTGGATCGTTGATGAGACCTTGGCTCTTTCGCCTGTGCAATTGCTCCATTGTTGTCGTAGTAGACCGGTATTGCTTCAACAATGGCTGGAACCACACCAAGTTTATAAATGAACTTCTTGATCCAAACCACTTCCTTTACTGCTTCTGAAGCTGCAATGTATTCTGCCTCAGTGGTAGAATCCGCTATAGTGTCTTGTTTGCAACTTTTCCAACTCACTGCGCCCCCATTCAAGGTGAACACGTATCCAGACTGAGACCTGGAATCATCCTTGTCTGTCTGGAAGCTGACATCCGTATACCCGCGTATCACCATGTCCCCTTCTCCATATATTAGGAACACATTCTTAGTTCTTCTTAAGTAGTTAAGGATTGTCTTAACAGCCACCCAATGATCCATTCCTGGATCAGACTGGTATCTACTCGTGACAGTCAGAGCATACGATACATCGGGCCTCGTACATAACATAGCATACATGATAGATCCTATTGCGAATGCATAGGGAATCTTACTCATGCAAATCCTCTCGTCTTCTATGCGCGGACACATAGACTTCGAAAGGTGTATCCCATGCCTGATGGGTAGGAAACCTTTTTTGGATTCCGACATGCTAAACCTCTTTAGCACTCGGTCTATATATGTAGACTGCGAAAGAACAAGCAACCGTTTTGATCTATCTCTATAGATCTTAATTCCGAGGATGTAGGTTGCTTCTCCCAGGTCTTTCATGGAGAATGTCTTGGATAACCAAATCTTAACTGACTGTAAGACTGAAACATCGTCTCCTATAAGTAATATGTCATCGACATACAATACTAGGAACACGACTGCACTCCCACTAACCTTCTTGTACACACAAGGTTCGTCTGGATTTTGTGAGAAATCAAACTTTTTGATTGTCTCATCAAAACGGATATTCCAGCTCCTGGATGCTTGCTTCAATCCATATATGGACCGTCGCAATTTGCATACCTTGGTTTTATCAACCGATGTGAAACCCTCAGGCTATATCATATACATGTCCTCGAGCAGGTTTCCATTAAGGAAAGCTATTTTCACATCCATATGTCATATCTCATAATCATAATGAGCCGCTATGGCCAAGAGCATCCGAATGGATTTAAGCATAGCTACAGGCGAATAAGTTTCGTCATAATCAACACCTTGCTTTTGACGATATCCTTTCGCCACCAATCTAGCCTTATAGGTAATCACATTACCATCCATGTCAGTTTTCTTCTTGAAAACCCACTTGCACCCTATAGGCTTTATGCCTTC
The DNA here is from genome assembly GCA_025175895.1 of Wurfbainia villosa. Lineage (NCBI taxonomy): Eukaryota > Viridiplantae > Streptophyta > Magnoliopsida > Zingiberales > Zingiberaceae > Wurfbainia > Wurfbainia villosa. The sequence goes on from CM045997.1 coordinate 40,417,314, forward strand.
AGGTGGGTCAACCAAGTTCCAAACTTGGTTTTCAACATGGAATCCATTTCTGACTTCATGGCTTCAAGCCACTTATCCCTTTCTGAACTTGTCAGAAATTCTTCATAACTAGTAGGCTCCTCATCATCAATGAGTAACATGTCGTTCGATTCACTTACGAGAAATCCATATCTCTCACAAATATTGCGTGTTCTACCAGATCTACAAAGATGTGGTGTTTCAATAGGTCCAGTCGATTGCTCATCACTATGAGTTATCGGCTGTTGTGCTTCACCAGGTATCTCATCAATGTCTATTTGAGTCTCTCGAGCCTCCTCAAGCTCGACAACACTCCCACTATTTTCTTACAAGAGAAACTATTTCTCTAGAAACACAGCATGCCTTGAAACAAACACATTTTGTTCCACAGGATGATAGAATTGGTAACCCCTTGTTTCCTTAGGGTATCCAATAAATAGACATTTATCAGACTTAGCATCCAATTTGTATGATACAGTTCGCTTCACATAAGTAGGACAACCCCATATCTTCAAGTAAGATACATGAGGTTTCTTACTATTACATATCTCATATAGAGTAGTGGAGACTACCTTGGTTGGCATTCTGTTTAACAAGTAAACAGCTGTCTGAAGTGCATAGCCCCAAAAGGACTTGGGAAGATTCACATGATTCATCATTGACCTAACAATGTCCAACAAGGTCTGGTTACGCCTCTCAGATACACCATTATGCTATGGTGTATATAGTGGAGTCCATTGAGACAATATACCATTGTCTCTCAGATAATCAAGAAACTCTTGACTTAAGTATTCACCACCTCGATCCGATCGAAGTATTTTAATACTCTTGTCATGTTGTTTCTCTACTTCATTTCTGAATTCTTTGAACCTTTCAAAGGCTTCAGACTTGTGTTTCATCAAGAACACATACCCAAACCATGAGTGATCATCGGTGAAGGTAATGAAGTAGCTATAGCCTCCTACAGCTTGAGTTGACATAGGTCCACATACATCAGTATGTATTAGACCTAGCAACTCTCCCACTTGTTCACCTTTTCCTGTAAAAGGTAACTTAGTCATCTTGCCTTTCAAGCATGATTCACATGTATCGTATGAATCCAATTCAAACGATTCCAGAATTCCACATCGGTGTAATTCGGATATGCATTTCTTGCTTATATGGCCAAGACGACAATGCCACATGCAGGAGTCTAATTGATTATCTTTTCGAGCACGCTTGTTGCTCGCTTCGATATTGAAAATGTCACTGGATATGTCCAACGTATAAATGCCATTGCTCAAAGTTCCAGTTCCATAAAGTACGTCATTCAAAGTTATATAACAACAATTGTTACTAAACGTCAAATGGTAACCATTTATATTTAAACAGGAAATAGAAACAATGTTCTTTATTAGAGAAGGAACACAATAGCAATTGTCCAGTTCCAAGACTAGTCCGCTAGGGAGCTTCAGCAAATAAGTTCCGATGGCGACCGCAGCAACCTTTGCTCCATTGCCAACTCGTAAATTTGACTCCCCTCTGATGAGTCTTCTTCTATTCCTTAGCCCCTGTATGTCATTACATATATGTGAGCCACACCCAGTATCCAATACCCAAGTGTCTAAGGAAATAGAATGACAATCAATAACGAAGATACCTGAAGAGGATGGGGCATCAGATGCCTTCTTCTTCTTCATGGACTAAAGATAAATCTTGCAGTTTCTTCGCCAGTGGCCTTCCTTGCCACAATGATGGCAAGTGCCCTTTTGTGCTGGTTCTGCCTTCTTAGCCTTCTTGTTCTTCCCTTTCTTCTATTCCTTTGCCTTCCTCTTAGAACCTTTCTTTGAGGAATTAACTAATAGAACTGCCTTCTCCTCATGCTTCACAGAAGGCTCCACGGTCTTCAACATATTGAGGAGCTCAGGAATAGTGGATTCTAATTTGTTCATCCGATAGTTCATCACAAATTGTGAGAAACTCTTGGGCAAACAATGCAGAATTAAGTCAATACTTAATTCATGATCCATCACAAACTCGAGGGTGGCTAGCCGCTCGATGTACCCGTTCATTTTTAGCACAAACTGCACTACAGACGAACCTTCTTGCATCTTCGTGGTGAAGAGGAGCCTAGAGACTTCGAACCTTTCGGATCTCGCTTGCTCATCAAACAACTCATGAAGATGAAAGACCATGGTATTAGCATCCATATGCTCATGCTGCTTTTGCAGCTTAGGTACCATCGCAGCTAGCATGATGCAACTCGCCAATTCAGAATCTGCCACATGTTTCTGATAGACCAACATTTGGTCTGGAGTTTCATCGTCCCTAGGACGGTTGGGAAGAGGCGCTTCAAGGACATATGCTAGCTTTTCCACCTTGAGAATAATTCTCAAGTTTCTAAGCCAGTCAAGGAAGTTAGGCCCAGTCAATTTGTTTGAATCCAAAATAGTGCGCAAATTCAAAGACGTCATGATCAATCGATTAACCTAGAAATACAAAATGAGCATATATGAGAAAATAATTTTTAAAATGCATCAATATACATTCATAAATCCCATTCATTTTTTGAATTTCAAAAAACCCCAAAATCACTTCGGGAGATCGTAGGTCCATCTCCGAATGGGCTAATATCCATCATAGATATGAACAACCTTAGAGAGAGTCCAACAAGCCATTCATAGCTACGATGGTAGGTATCAATTATATCGATTTCATATCACATATATGCAACTATCATAATGTGCTATCAACTAAATGAATGTTCACACATACATCGGGTTATTAACACATTAACAAGTATGCATCATATGCATAGCACCCAACTTCACCTCCCTTAACATTGACCTTGGAGAGAGTCCAACAAGCCGATGCTCCAGGTTAAAGCCAACCCATTAATCGAGAAATAGTTTTAATATAGTTAGAGCGCATTCAACCAATTAGCCCGGCTTGGAGAGAGTCCAACAACCAAAGCTAACGATTGACCTCTGACTCTTACCATATTAGTATTAAACTATTCCATGGTTTGAACATGTTCGGGTTCGAGCCGGGCTTGGAGAGAGTCCAACAACCCTAACAAGAAATGGAACTCTGGTTCTAACCATATTAATGGAAGGTGTAGGCTTTAATATTGAGTAAGTTTTTTATGTCTCATCCTCTTTGCATATAAATAACTATTATCTACATGGCATGACATACATGACATACATCTACATGTCACGACACGCATGACATAATGATATGCATCTAATGCAATTACATGACATACAATTATGTCATGTACAAAATTTCCTTATATGTCATAACTATTTATGGAAATAAAATATATTTAAGATTTGATTCTCCAAATCAAATCATGATTAAATTAGGAAACAAATTTCCAAATCTTATCACATATTTTATTTGTGAAAAGAGTTGATTAAGGAAAGTCAATTTAGGAAACCAATTTTCAAAATCATCAAAACTACTTATGAAAATAAAATATTTTTAAGATTTGATTTTTCAAACCAAATCATGATTAAATTAGGAAACAAATTTCCAAATCTAATCAAATATTTTATTTATGGAAAATATCAATTTCCATAAATACTTCCAACTTTCCAAAAGTAGAAGATTTCCATAAATACTTCTAGACTTTCCAAAATTAAAAATTTCAATAAATACTTCTAACTTTCCAAAAGTAGAAAATTTCCAGAAATACCATTATGACTATCGCAAAACAATTTTACGATTATGTCGAAACACAACCTGGGCTTTGATACCACTGTTGGGTTTCCGACACCGCGACGAGTGTGTGTTCGAACATGTTTCGTAAACATGTGCACAGTGAAAGGAATAAAATAATAAATCTAATTTATTACAACACACACATCAAACGCATGCATAGTATAACATGTGTAGACATAACCGTAAATTCAAATTTTGCAATAATAGGAAATTTATACTACGTATACCTAACGTATCACGTGTAGCGGGAAAGGCATCAATCGGAACGATTATCGCTAGAATCGTCTCTATCCGTATCCACGCCGAGTATCTTCGGGATGATTTCACAAAGTCACGATCCTCGTCTTCGTACAGGTTACTAGCCTCGTGTTGAAGACGATGTGATCGAGAGAAGATCATGATCCAAATAAAAATTCGGATCCAAAACGAGTCCTCAAAAACTCGCTTCTACGGAGAGGTATTTATCAACCATTTGACGAATCCTTCGTCCTCCACCTATGAGGATTATCGGAGATCGAATCCCCGGTAAGGAAGGCGCTGTCGGAGCTCTAAACGTCGTCCAAATGATGCTCCGACAAGAAGGAAATAAGCTGTCCAGAAAACTGGACAGCTTTGGTGGAGACCTTGCGCCGGCCAAATAAGGAAAGCAATATGCTTACCTTGTCGCCGGAGCCAAGGAAGATCACTGGAGCTCCTCCAGCAGCAGCTCGACACCGGCAAGAGGAGAGGACGGCAGCTGCTGGACGCCGGCAAGGAGCTTGGGTGGTGGTGGGCGGCGGCAAGAGGAGGGCGCCGACTACACCAAGGAGAAGTGGGCGGCAACTTTAGGGTTGCAAGGATTAGGGCTTAACAAAACCCTTAAGCCCTATTTTATAGAGAACAAATTCTCTTAATGGTTATCGGATCATAACCAAAATCCCGTTAGCCCGCTCCATTAATTTAAGTTAAAATAAAACAAACCATGATGGTCTATTTTAAGTTAAAACGAACCGAACCAACTTTTGGTTCATTCGTTTAAAATAAACCAAACCCTTTGGTTTATTCTCCTCCATTGGATTAGAACCAAACCATTTTGGTCCATCCATTATGTCTTCATAAGACACGACCCATCCATGCTTCCATTGCGACTGAAACGATTTCATGCTCGCTCCATGTTTGGTCCAACCAAACTTAGTTTCTCTCGGTCTGAGAATCCCATTCTCAAGCTCGTTTTAAATCCTTCGGATTACGCTCGTTGTGCGTGTGACCAAATAGGTTCTCGGTTTATGTTGGCCGTCTATAATTAACCATTAATTATAGAATGATCATGAGTGGCACCTAGTAGTACATCATGATCCCCAATTAACCGAAAAGATCAACGGTTGATCCAGAACTATTTTTGAAACCCTTCAGCAGCTCGAATGAATCATGCCCCATTCCCTTCACTCATCTTATACCCACTTGGTTCAGGACATGATCTATAGTGTCAGTCCCCACTAGGCTGACTACGTCACACCTAGCCCAAGTATCATTTCCTCATCCTACAGTTCTAGTTCTACTTCGTTTCAGTTACGTATTGCTCTTACTCTAAGGGATATGCTTTGGCGAAGACTTTGTGTGATCGACGAGACATGTTATACATCTCCTATAAATTGAGTGAATCCTTTATAGGCTATTCAAACACCTTCGATCACTTCGACTTATACCCAATCATCCCGGGTCCACATTGTTGGTGCAGGGGCACTAGATAATCGAACCTGTGTTTTGATTATGACAAAGACACAAAGTTAAGTCTACATTGTTATCTCACGAGCTAAATCAAGTGTGCAGAAAAGTGTTAAAGCTGGAGCTGAAGGCTAGCGACACCTGGAGGAAGCCGCGGTGGTCGGGCGACACTCGAGTGACTTCGGAGGGAGCCGAAGGAATCGCGTGGAAGGCCGGAAGCGAGAGCTACTATCGAGGTAAGCTCGTGTGAGTGAGAGATTGTAAGGTCATGTCCTCTTTACGGGGATGATCGTAGGCGGCGATTCGACTAAGACTTCCTGTGGAAGGTCTAGGTCGAGATCGGACGGTTAGAAACCGTCGTATTTATCATTTTCTGAGCTAACCTCTTATTGCAGGGAAGTGGCCAAGCTGGCAGTCGACTGCTGGACATGGAACTGTCGACTGATGGGAGGCATCAGTCGACTGATGGCGACAATTCAACTTTTACGCTAGGTCAAAATAGATAACGTTTGACGCGGCCACTTCGCGATAAAATTTGGACAACTTCATGATCTGTTCCGAAATAAGAGGAGACAAATTCAGAGGCCAAAGTCTATAAAAGGAGGGGAGGATTCCATCTCCAAATCACATCAAGTTTATTCATCAAGTGCTCCTACAACGCCAACGCTCCAACATCATCATCATAACGCGACGTCAAGTTTCGATCTTCTTCGTCGGCAGCAGAATCAAGTAATATTTTTGATATTGTATTCTTTGTTTTTCTTCATAACGAGGTGAGGTAGGCTTGTTGCCTCATCCTCGTATATTCGATTTTGTGATCGTTGTCTCCTACCTCCAACGAGGAGGAGACGTTATAGTGCTTTGCCCTCCGTACGCAGTCTAGGACCGATAGGGCCTTGGAGTAGCAACCGATGGGTTGTGAACCAAGTAAAATAAACGTGTTCATTTATTTTCCGCTGTGCTTATTTTGCGTATCGAACGAACGAAAAAGAAAAGATTTACGATCGCTATTCACCCCCCCTCTAGCGACGCTTCTCGATCCAACACACATCTCCTCAGAGATGCTTGCTTAAGATGTCAAAGCATAAGTCTTTATGATCAAGATGACTTGAATACCGCAAGTCAAAGGAACATCGTACTTAATCTACAGTAAGAACTTCATTGACATATCTATATATGCAGAGAACCATATGAAGTCTTACGGCTGGTCACTCCAATGAACTAGTTACCATAACTAGCATCCACGATTAACTCCAGACATCACAATGTCTCCAGCCAGTGAGAATCAGCTGCTTGGATACACCAAGGAGTATACCTCGTGCTAGTCTCGACAGAATCAATGGTGTCCAAATCCATCAATTCATCGACTAGGGATAATTCCGATATATCACAATTACACATGTAGAGATACTCACTAGTTGTGATCCAATCACAAATTCTCTCATGCTGTGAATCGTATCGTGGACATTCAGTAAATGAGTTTAAGATCTAATCGAATGCATGAAAACATGTATACTCAAATAGTGAATCTTCATTTATCATATAAATGGTTCAAACATAAGGCGATTGCCTTAGGACATCTCTTATATATCACTAACATGGTCTAGCAAGTATGGGGGAACCATACTTGGGTTAAACCTCATGTTTGAGGTGTGCCAGTCAATTGGTGTCATATGGCAGTCGACTGGTGTGAGTCAACTAGGGTTTGACTGCGGCATGTATCTCAAAGAATCGAGCAGGTGGGCAATCAACATCGCTCGGCGATCGATCATGTGATCGATCGGGGTGCTCGAGAATTTGAACATAGAATGGAGTCTGACTCAACTGCTGGGGTTAGCAGTCGAGTGAAGGCTCCATCAGTCGACTGATGGACATGATCAATCGACTGATGTCCTATCCGTTGGATTTTTTCAGCGTGGATTACACTGTTATCTCACAACAACGGTATCATCAGTCGACTGATGGTCCAGAGCAGTCAACTGATCGGCGATTTGCAGCCCAGGCAGAAGCTTTAAATGGAGTTCATGGAGGAAGAAATCAACAATGGTTCTTGATCTACTTTGGGGTGATTTGTTACTGCAAATCAGGGTCTCCAAGGATATTCTTCAAGCAACCAGGATCAAGCAATCCAAATCTCTTTGTAAAGTTTTGTTTACTTGCATTCCATTGTATTTTCTTGTATTTTCATTGTATTACTGTTGTATACATTGTACGAGGTTTCTCCACCTCTGGATTGTTCCGAGAAGGAGTTGTTTGTGATTAGTGGTTGCATGTGCATCACTAGAGCTCTTTAGAGGTCGATCCGTGGAGTAAGAACCATTCAATTTTGAACCACGTTAAATACTTGTGTTGTGAATTGTGTTTGTCGTATTTCGTTATTTCTATTTTTTTTATTTCCGCTGCGCTAACGAGATTTGTAGATGAACGCGATCGAATTCCATCAACGTACTAGCACGACGCTATTCACCCCCTCTAGCGGTCAACATTTCCTCTACAATTGGTATCAGAGCCCGGGGCTCTTCTACGGACTAACTGCCGGGAGCTAAAGACGCTAGAGGGAAGATGGAATTCCAAGACAAGCTTGGATGGGACATCAACACTCCACCACCATATGACCTAGAAGATTTTCCGACATGGAGAGCAAGAATGGAGACATTCTTGATGATGGACATAGAGGATTGATTCATCCTCGTAGAAGGCTTTGAACCTCCTAGAGATAAGAAGGGAAAAGTCCTCAAGTTAAAAAGGTGAACCTAAGAACAACGCCAAAAGTTCAAGACCGAAGTCAAGGTAACAAAGCTTTTAGAAGATTTGATACCTAATAATATTTTGTCTAGTTTAGGTGAATTTCAAGATGCTAAGGAGCTATGGGACAAATTGGCCAAGTTCCATGAGAAGCATCACTTGTCACAAGTAGAAGAAGATGAATCTTCATCGGCTCGAGAAGAGGAAGAAGCCGAGGAAGAATCATCATCATCCTCACAAGAAAGTGAGGAGTCAGAAGTTGAGAAAGAATCAACTTCCGGATCGGTGGAAGAGGTAGAATTGGAAGAAACCTCAACCTCTAGGATTGAGGGGGAAGAGATTAGAGCATCTACACCGGAGCAACCTCAAGAGGAGCCATCCACCTCCGAGAGAGATGAAGAAGCTCAAAATCCGGCTTTCACCACGAACCTAGCTAACTCAAGCAATGTAATTTTAAATAAAATTCATATAATATGCTTTGAGTGTAGGGAGCAAGGACACTACAAGAGTAAGTGTCCTAAACGGGTTAAGAAGACTCCACCAGCTCAAAAGATCAAGGAGACCGGAGCCTCAACCATCAAGGGCAAGGAGCTCGTAGTATGTTTCAAGTGCCATCAAAGGGGGCACTATAGGAGTCAATCCTCTAGGGGGAGCAAGAAAACCCAAGAAGAAGAATCACAAATAGGGGGAGCCTCTAAAGCAAACCCTAAGGTATATCTAAATAATGCTTTTTCTTTAAATTATAGGCCAAAGCATGCTAGGAATTTTAATTCTCTTGCAATTTATCATGAAAAGCATGCTAGGAACAATAAATATTTTTGTTTAGGAGCTAAGAATGTCTACTTAGGAAATAAGGAGAAATTTGGGACTAATGTCCCTAGAAAAACCTTACCTAGGGAATCTATTAGGAAAATAGAAGATCACCTAGGTTTTAACCCTAAATGGACTAGGCATATGCCTAGGAAGAACCATGCCCAAGGATTAAATCAAAATTAAAAAATTGGGCAATTAGAGGTTGAAAATCAAGCCTTGAGGTCAAGGCTTGAGAAACTTGAAAAGACCCTTAAGATTATGCAAAACCAAATAAAAGGGTCAAATGGTCAAAGTCAAGGGTCTAAATCTCAAATTCAACACCTAGGACCTAAGAAACAAAAGTCAACCAAGGGCAAGAAAGGTTTGGGTCACAAACCTAAGCCTAAGGTGACTTATCATAGTGTTCCATTTGATTATGGAACACAAACTAGGTCAAGGAAGACCAAGGTCAATAGGGAAGTCATCCCTAAAGTTGACCATGGTGTGTGTCTAGTGGCTAGGGTTTCAAGGAAACCTAGGGAAGCCACTAAGAAGGTTGCAAGGGGAGTTAATCCTAGAGTCAACCTAGGTAAGACCACAATGACCAAGGCTAACAAGCCTAGAAGGGTCATTAGGAGGATATCTAGGGATGTTATCCCTAAGGAATACCTAATTAACCCTAAGAGCTCAAATAGGTTTTGGGTTCCTAAGAGCGTGATTGATTCACCCTAGATGGGTTTAGGGTGTGCCAACTTTAAATGGATGGGTAGTTAACCTAACCATGGTAAAGGTGGCACTTTAGGTTATTTTCAAGGTTATGGATACCTTGGAAATAGGTTTAATCTTTGATCCTAAAAGATTTTAGGATGTGCCAATACATTGTTGGGATTATGAAAAATCAATTAAATTGGCACAATTTAGGTTTAGAAGTCATAGTGTGTCATTTTGGGTTTTTGGCACACTTGGGAGAAAATTGGTATTATGGCAAAATATACTTAATTATATCAAATGACAATTAATACTAAGTTTTAGGTATTAATATACCTATACCTTTTATTTGCCATGCCTTGGTTGCCATATAACATGTCATGACATCATGTTTAATTTTTAATCATTTAATATGTCATGATCATGTTTAGGATTAAGGTTTAATGTCATGTGTTTTTAGATTATATCATATTCCATGACATCATAATCATTGGCCATGCTTAATTATGCTATCATTTATGCCATGATCATTCATGCATTTAATTTGATTAAAATTGATTTAAGGACAATGGCATGACTTGAAGTTCCATTTATAAGGGAATCAAGTAGTGTTGCCTTAGAGAATGCATGAAACCCTAGATTAGGAGAACAAAACCCACATCTCACATCAGATTGACATGTATATGTATTTATACACCCTAGATACATGTGAGATGCTAGGATATGAGTTAAATTCAAGGTGCATAGTTTTTGCATCTAGATGAACTAAAACTCATCTTTAACTAAATGGTGGATCATTGGGAAAGCTTGTCTACAAGTCATGTACATTGAGCCCAAGGAATATGATCCAATATAGATTTTCAAAAACATTTTAAAATTATTTTAGAAAACCTTGGTGAAGTCTATCTTTTGGTAACAATCACCATTGATGAAGTTGATACAAAGTAGGGCCAAAACATTGAAAATTTCAATGGTTTTGAACTTTGTGTCAATTTCACTATTTTATGGGTAAAATAATTTTCAAATATTTTTTACCCATTGTATTGGTCATAAGTAGTATACGTATGAATTTTCACGATTTTTTGAATTACGTATAATAATTTATGATTTTTCAAAATCCATTTCTGATAACTGAAATTCGAAAATTTGATTATCGATCGCCATAGTGGCGATCGATCGATGTCTAAGGCGATGATCGATTTACGAAGGACTCGATCGCTATGTTGATTTCGGTTAAAACAAGGATGTTTAACCCCATTTCAGCTATGGTAAGGTTCCCTAACCACTCCTAACCCTAGGATATACTTTGGGAAGCATTAGAAAGGGTGAAAATCTATTGGATGTGGATTAGGAGAGTTGTTTAGGGTTTGTATCAATTTTAAGGTGAGGAAAAGTTCAATGTTGAACTTTAGGCCTTAATTTTGATGGTTTAAAGTTCCTATTGGCTTAGGGACTTCCCAAGAACATTGTTGGTGCAATGGTCAAGGGGGAGCAAACCTTTAGGGGGAGGTATCCATCATGGGATGATGGATGGTATTTTTCCTCATGAGGAGGAAAATGAGATTTCGAGATACCCAATTTGGAAATTGAGAGAGTGTGTAGGATTGCCTCTCTTGAGCGATATGGGACTTATCACTAGGAAGATGGTAGGCATCCTAGGTATTTTTGGACCAAGGGGTAGATTGTAAGATCTCATTAGGACATGAGACATTGACCTCCTTGGAGAGATAACCTTTTTGATGTTAGTCAAAAAGGGGGAGAATGTTTTGGGGGAGAATGTTATGAAAATTGGTAATCTTACCTTTCTCCTAAATGTTTTGGGGTAGAATGGTATGGAGAGTATTATCAATTGATTTTATCAATTGTCAATTCGGAGAATTGAGGAGAAAGTGAAATTACCAATTTGGGATAATTGGTAAGAGAATTTGAGTTAGTGTTCTAACTCAAAGGTAAGTATTTTTGTCAAACATCAAAAAGGGGGAGATTGTTGGTGCAATCGGCCCAGGTCACGATTGACCGGACTCGAGTTTGACTCGAGTGATGTTTTGATGTTTGACATGGAAGTTTGACATTGATGTCTGATAATGTTTTAGGGAGATTGTTGGCGCAATCGACCCGGGTCATGATTGACCAGACTCGAGTTTTACTCGAGGGGATTTTGATGGTTGACTAGGGTTGACCATGTCATGGAAAGTCCAAGTCTTGAGTACTTGGCATGTAAAGTCCAAGCATGGGTCTTGGTAAGGGAAAGTCCAACATGGGTTGGTGATGCACACGTTCGCGCCCTCAAATCTCGTGACGGATACCATCGTGGACTCGAAGTGCGTGCTCGCGCTCAATGTCCGCAAGTGCATGAATGTCGTCAAGTAATAAAGATTATCGATCCCACAGGGACTAGGATTCGAGTACCAATACACTAAGTGGTTGCGATTGTTTGGACGTGATCTCTGAGAGAGAGTCGGTTGGAGAGGACTATCGGTGGACACTACTTTGTGCAGTGTCACACGGAGGAGGAAAAGAGTGTGCCGGGGTCTTAAAAGGAGATACTAGGATTTCGGTTTCACTTGTGTACCACAGAACAATGTTGTCAATTGGCATCGTCTAAACGTCTACCTATGGTTTTGGGGAAGGGACATCATACACTCTCCCACAGAGCCACCGCATTCATCGGGAGCTATCCTCGCCCAAAAGGACGGGATAGAGGGTACGAGGATGCCAAATCAATCCTTGCGGTAGACCGTTTCTGATTCCACCGCTCTCTTCTCCCCGCAGTTATGGGAGGTCAGGTTTACCCCCAGGTTCCTTGATCAAACCTCCTAAATCTAGATTGCGAGGGTCACACCACCTCAGACGCTTGCCACACAAATGGAAAGAAAGCCAAATACACGTAGATATAATAAAGAGCAACTACCAATTGTCAAATTAAACTTATGGCCAGAATTTAATATGAACCAACATTGTCTATGTACACAAGCTACTCCCTAATCTTAGAATCAAAAGTACTACTCCATAAATATACAATAGAGATAAAGCGTAGAAATAGAGATATACAATGCTTCGTGATCTTCTCTCTGGCATTGTATTACAAGTTGTGGACCTCCGACGGTGTTCCTCCTCCCCGCTGTGAGTTACCGAAGCTTTTTAGGGCTTCAGCGTGCCATCCTAGCCATCGTGCCTCCCCCCTAGGGTTTGGGCGGAGCCATCCTTATATAGATATCGCCTCGAACCACTGCAAAATCCAGAAAAATCCCTAGTCGCGCAAATCCATCAGGCCACCACACGACCGTGTGTTTCCACACGGCCAGGCCATGTGCGGCCCTGGGGTGCTGTTCTTCGCCCATTGGACACGGCCGTGTGAATCCACATGCCCTGACCGTGTCCCACTCTACGTCTAGCTGCAAAAGTCCTTCTTTTGCTCTGAAAATGCATCTTTATCACCAGAAAAGCTAACCTGCACATAAAAGTACAACGAGAAGACCTCCGAACCAGAAAATAGGTAATGCGTGCAAGAATAGAGTAACATATGCATGAAACTAACGCAAAATGTAACAAGATGTGAGCAAAAAATACTCCTAAAACCCTATATGTTTTGCTCACATCACTTCCCCCATACTTAAATCTTTGCTTGTCCTCAAGGAAACCTCAGTGCCAAATTTTTTTTTAAAAAAAAGATATTGTTCCATAATTAGCATGCTAACTAAATTTATCAAGTGGTATTGGCAATCAAAGCAAACCAGATATGTTCTAAAAATTTACTAAGTTAGCTCCTCGTGCTCGTGCTAGGTGAATCATTCTTAGGGGATGCTCGTTCCATGGTGAGTTAAGTCGTCACCCCATAGCTTTCTTAAGGTTTCTGGCTCTTAGGCACTTACCTGCGCAAAGCGAGGGTCTTTCCCTAGATCTAGCATAAAGTCTCAAAGGTGTGCTCGGTATTGAGAGAAATTGGGAGGTGTTTCCCCAGTAACCTAACTCGGTCTCAAAGGGGCACCTAGCCATTTCCACCCACGACAACTATTTTTTATCCCTCTCAATCTTTTTTTTTTCTTTTTTGTCATTTCTTTTTCTCTCTCTTTTTTTTTTATTTTTTTTTCAGCTCACAGGGATTTTGATTTTTCCGAATGGGCTTACACAATCTGAGCATCTCCAATAACTAAAATGCTAAACCTAGAGTCACCTATGGATTCCAAAGTACTAGACTATTGAAGTGAATCATAACTAGGTATATACTAGATTCTCCCTTTCAGAATGTTCAACATGTGTGAGTGCAAAACAGAGCTAACCATTGCAAGTCTAGAACATTCAATAGAGCACATAGAATAAAATACCACAAGATAAATGGAGTTAAGCTACCTATGGGAACAACTCATGCAAGCAACTTTCAAAAATACTACCGAGGTAACTTTACAGACACCAAAAATTAAGTACTAAAAGGACATAAACAACTCATACATGCATGAACAAATGAAAATACCAGAAAAGAAACTTCTGCTAGGAAAACAAAACAAAATATATTTTGGGGTTCCCCTCCAGACTTAAACAAAAATATACCTCTAATATGGTGGATGAGGTGGAAAGTCTAGGAGCCTGTGCATCTCTGGATCTTGGGAGAACCTATTGTTGAGCCGCTGATGCCACATATACATGTGGTCGATCTGGAAACTAGTGGATGTAGTGGATGCTCGGTGCTCCTCCTTCGTAGCCCACTGTGCCTGCTGGGCGTGCATATGCTATCGCATCTCCCTGTGGTAGGCAGCCTCATCCTGGCGACGAACAGCCTCCTCTTGGATGTATATGCGGGCCTCATCGTAGAACTCCTTTGCCCGTTGGAAATGCTCTCGAAATCCCTGGAACTCTGCCTGCTGGTAGGCGCTCTTCTCCTCCCATCGCTGCCTCTGTGTCTTCTGCTCAGTGTAAATGTCATCGAGGCACGATCGGAACTCTGAGAAATCATATGCCGATGTATCTGCATTCTGCTCAAAAGTAGAAAAAGATGGTGGCGCAGGTGTAGGCTCATGTCGGTGTGGACTAGGTGGGCTCCTATGCATGTGTGAACTGGAGGGAGAGTGATACAAAGGTGGAGAGATGGGCGCTGATGTGGATGGTCCCTCATGTGGAGGGGACTCCACTATCAGGTCCAAGCGCCAATTGGACCTATGCAAGTCGTGCTTGATCACCATGAGCTAGCCATGCTCTTTATCTTTTTAGCTAAGCTTAATGTTTTCTTTCTTAGAGCATAGGGAAGTGCACTACAAGTTGAAAAAAGAAAGCTTGAAAAAAGAAAGATGAAAGAGAAAGTTGAAAAAAAAGTTGAAAAAAAAGCTGAAAAAAAAAATTGGGTGCCCATGAAATAAAAAAAAAGTATTGTGAAAATTTTGACATGTGGTGTCATTCATTTTTATTTATGTGTGATAGTATTTTTGCTAACGACATCCTTTGTTGCGGTTATTGAGAGATTTATTGTATATCATGTGTAGTTTTGTATTGAAGAATGTGATAAGGGTTGTTTACATATTTATTGGGTTGGAAGAAAAACTTAGGGCAATGTTTTCTTGTACTCATTTATATAGCATTCTAGTATTTCCATATCTTCTTCTTGTATTTCTTTAGCTATTTCATTTCTTATCTTTCTTTGTTTTCACAGATCTTGTCATTTTTCTTGTACTCATATTTCCCTTACATTCTTAATAAGCTTTCAGTGATTGTGCATTCTTATGTGTATATAGTGGTGAAGGTAGAAGAAAAGCAAGTATATGGTAGTTCATAGACCATGAGTAGCTTGAGTGAACTCCACTATTACATGCTTATGAGAGAGAGAGAAATCACCACTTACCTTGTGAGGATTAGTCATTCTCAGTCTATTCATAATGGATTGAAGTTACCATGTTTGTTAACCTATGTAAGATTTGAGTCCATGATTGCTTGAGTCTTTGAGATTTGACAATCCTAGGTAACTTTCTTTCACGATCTTCTATGTATGCTTGGGAATTACTAGGAAAATATACTTTCAGTTTATTTTTACTTTTATTTACTTGATCGGGACGTGCAAGAATAAGTGTGGGGGAATTGATAACTACCATTTTGTCATGTTATTTTGGTCCTTAATCTCACTATTTTTATCCTCTCTAGTGATTATTGATTATTTGCATGTTTTATGAGTTTGATATATTTTTGGACCTTACTGCAAATTCTCCTAAATTTTAGACTTATATGTGAATTTTATCTTTGTTTGTAGGAGATCAAGATGAGCCACTGGACTAGACTCAGGTTGGATCAAATATGGCTTCATCTAAGGGTCATATTGGGCATTTTAAGCTGGAAGAATCTGAGCCCTTCATTAAGATAAGAGGCAATTTAATTAAGAGTTCAGATCTATTTAATCTTGACTGTCCGATGAGATCTGATTGATTTGAGCCATCCATCTAAATCCGGAGTGATCTGGTCCATACATTTAGATCTGGACATCTTGACCGTTCATCCGGATTCAACTGATTGTGATTAGCCTTTCAGATTGATCAGATCCATCCATTTAACGTCGGAGAATTCTCAGCCGTAGGATGCACATCCCTTAATTTGATTCATCAAGGCAATTAACCTAGCTTCAGTTAGACGGCTGAGATTTGATCCATCTTAGATCGGACGACCAAGGAAAAAGGCTTTAAAAATCCAATATTTTCCCTTGATCAGTAGTCGGCTTCACTCTTCTTCCCGCACGCGACAAATGCCGACGCCCTCTCCTTCAGCCGCACTCATCCCCTCCTTCTCCGTTGACCGTGCCACTCCACCGCTGGCAGCTTCTTCTCCTCCGTAGCTCCGCCCCATTTTCAAGCGATGCCGACGCACAGCTCCACCTTCGATCGGAGGTGTCATCCACAGTGCCGACAGTCCAATTCCAGCTCCGGCTCCATCCATTTAACTCCAGCAGAAGCTTCACACCTCTGACCAACAAACCAGCAGTTATCTGGCAGCTCCCACAGATCTCCGACCAGCCCTGTTTTAGCGTCCGAATAGCATTTCCAGCGGATTGCAATCCTTCAGTCTATGTGTTTTGATTGTCTTTTAATTTAGCTTGTTGAATGTTTGTAGCAGATTCAATCCTCCATGTTTAAATTGCACGAATTCGATTTAATTGATTTCATGCACACGTAGTGTTTGGTTAAATGCTTCTTAGAGTAATTAGGTTGTTGTTGATTAGTTTAGATTTAATTTCCTATTATGTTTTACTCTCATGTTATTCTGCATATTTAAATTCCTGCACTTTCTTGTTTGAATGCTTAGTTTAGGTTTCTTTTAATTTCATCGCACTCGTAGTTTAGTTAGATTAGAGCTTGATTACGTGTATTGTCTTTTCGTTCAGTAGGCTTAGTCTTTCAAATTCCAAACCCCCATATTCAATAGAAAATCCAAAGTAATAATTAGAAATCCTAAGTTTACTATTTTGTTGATTACACTCGTTGGGAAACGATCCGGGCCATCCACTATACTATATTAGTGCAGTTAGGGGGTTCGGTAATTAATTTGAAACGGTACCACGACAAATATCTGTTCATTAATCACACGGCTAGGGCAAGAACTTTTGAAGCACACGACGCAAATGGGGTGAAAACACACGGCTTGCCCCTTTTAACCTCACGCGCCACGGTCGTGTGAAAACGCACGGCTAGGCCATGTGCGCCTCTGGTCAATTGGGCATGACCGTGGAAAAACATATGGCCAGGCCGTGTGCCCCCATTTTTTGCCCGTTTATGCACCATGGCCCGAATTTGTTCATACACTTCGCCATGTAGACTAATATGGGTCTCATTTTTGCCTAGCAAAGTTCTTTTCTATTCCTAACTCTAAATGTGATGGAAATCAAAACTAAAATTCAAACAAATGTATGCAATGCAATAGAAAAGGGAAATCTAAAACTAAACTTGGGTTGCCTCCCATGAAGCACTTTGTTTAAGGTCGTTTAGCTCGACCGCACTCTTCTATCAACTCGGCTCTGGTGGTTCAGTGAACCTCCATTCATCCATCTCGAGATCTGCATCTGGAGGTTCCGGCTTCAATTTGCTAATCGTGAAGTCGTCAAAGTAGGGAGCTCTGTGCTCCGAAAGACTGAAAAGGATGATCTCCCCATCTACCTCCAGGGAGATCCGGTGTACCTTCACATCTATGCATGCCCCTGCGGTTGCTAGAAAAGGCCTTCTCAGAATGATAGGATTCTGTGGATTCGGTCATGTGTCCAGTATGATGAAGTCTGTGGGTATCACAAAATCCTCAATCATCATAGGAACGTGTGGTAGCAGGCCAACGGACTCCTTCACTGAATCATCCCCCATACGAATACCAAGATTCGCTGGTTGGAGCCCGCTCAATCCCATCTTCAGAAAATATGCGTAGGGCATCACACTGACCGATGACCCCAAGTCGCATAGCGCTTCGTCGAAGCTCTCCCCATAAATCGAGCAGGGAATAACGAATTCATCAGGGTCTTCAAGCTGTACTGGAATCTTCTCTTCGAACTCAGCTTGGTCAGGTAGGGTGGTAATCATGGCTGCACACCCCTTGGCAAATTGGCTACTTGGCCCTACTCCTTTCTCTTTTCCTTGGCTCGCCAGAGAGTTCTTCACAGGTTGTGATACGGATTGGGCTATTTGGGCCACTTGTGTCTCCAACATCCTGGTATGACTTGCAAGGTCATCAACGGTGACCTTCAAGTCTTTCAGTGCTTCTTCAGACTTTTGATGTTGGCGATAGAATTCCTCATTAGCCTTAGTTTGGGTAGCGATGAAGTCCTCCATCATCTGTTCCACCTGACTTCGTGGTCACGCCATTGCCCTGCTGTTGCCTGCGCGTACTCCTCAATGGTTGGGGGTTTTCCGAGTTATTTTTGTAGGAGAAATTTAGGTGACTCCTCCATCCGGGATTGTAGGTATTAGAGTACGGGTTGTGGGGCCTTTGATCATAGTCCCTAATCGCGTCACAATGCTCAATCTGCTCGTTTGCGGTCCCTTTCCCTACATAGTGGTCTTCACGATATGCTGCTGCTCCTTCTCCAAAGTCGATGAACGCGCATGCAGATGAAGGATTCAAAGATTCAAACCGTCTGCTGAGCGCATCCATCCTTGCCGAAAGGTGGTTCATGGAGTTGACAGTGTATCGTCCTGCCATAGGCGTGGGTTGACCACGTTTGGAGGCCCATTGATGGTGGTTTTGTGCCACTTCTTCAATAAGCTCCTCTGCCTCCTCTATGGTCTTGTTCATTAAAGCTCCTCCTATGGCAGAATCTAGGGACATCTTTGTGGCGTAAGCGATCCCATTATAGAAAATGTGGATCACCAACCACCTCTCTAGTCTGTGGTGTGGGCATTGGTAAAGTAGCCCCTTGTAGCGATCCCATGCTTCAAATAAGGACTCCCCCTCCTTCTGGCGAAAGCTCGTGATAAGGTGGCGCATGTGAGCAGTCTTACTTGGTGGGAAGTATTTATTCAGAAATTGTTGCTCACACTGCTCCCATGTGGTGATGCTGCCAGAGGGTAAGAAGTGAAGTCATACCTTAGCCTTATCCCGCAGTGAAATCGGGAATAGGCTCAGGCGGATCGCGTCAGAAGGGACTCCATTCAGTTTCATAGTTGAGCAGATTTCGAGAAAATCCTCAAGATGCCGGTTCGGGTCTTCAGTCGCAGCTCCCCCGAATTGGCTCTGCTGGACCATATGTATAAGTGTCGGCTTTAGCTCAAAGTTATTTGCCGAAATCGATGGTCCAACTATGCTCGCCCTGAATCCTCTTGCGCTAGGAGCTGCGTAGTCCCGCAGAGGTCGGCTGCCTATGTTCACCTCGGATGCAGCTTGATCTTCCATCTTTCGCTGTACTGCTCTCCAACGATGAAAGGTTTGCTCAATCTCTAAATCGATCGAAATTAGACCTTCCGATCCTAGTCTTCTAAGCATACGACGAATCAACACACAAAAGTAAGAGTGCAAACCTAATGCTAAAAGCAAAAAATAAATAAATCTAGCAAATGAAAACCTAAGATGCAATAAGTAAACAGAAAACTACTACTGAAAAATAAAAAATAAATCTAAATATGGAAAATATAACTAAGCAGATAAGATAAACTAAAAAGAAAATAAAGCAAGAAAATAATCTAATCCTAAGTCTAATCCAATCTACCACCGTTCGATTTGATATCGAATCGACAGTCCCCGGAAACGACACCAAAAACTTGATGCACACATTCACGTCCTCAAATCTCGCGACGGATACCATCGTGGACTCGAAGCTCGCGCTCGCGCACAATGCCCGCAAGTGCACGGATGTCGTCAAGTAATAAAGATTATCGATCCCACAGGGACTGAGATTCGAATACCAATACACTAAGTGGTTACGATTGTTCGGACGTGATCTCTGAGAGAGAGTCGGTTGGTGAATACTATCGGTGAACACTACTCTGTGCGGTGTCACACAGAGGAGGAAAAGAGTGTGTCGGGGTCTTAAAAGGCGATCCTAGGATTTCGGTTTCACTTGTGTACCACAGAACAATGTTGTCAATTGGCATCGTCTAAATGTCTACCTACCGTTTTGGGGAAGGGACATCATACACTCTCCCGCAGAGCTGCCGCATTCACCGAGAGCTATCCTCTCCCAAAAGGATGGGATAGAGGGTACAAGGATGCCAAATCAATCCTTGCGGTGGACTGTTTCCGATTCCACCACTCCTTTCTCCCCGTAGTTACGGGAGGTCAGGTTTACCCCCAAGTTCCTTGATCAAATCTCCTAAATCTAGATTGCGAGGGCTGTCACCACCTCATATCGCCTAAGTACAGTGGAAAGAAAGCCAAATACACGTAGATATAATAAAGAGCAACTACCTATTGTCAAATTAAACTTATGGCCAGAATTTAATATGAACCAACATTGTCTATGTACACAAGCTACTCCCTAATCCTAGAATCAAAAGTACTACTCCATAAATACGAAGGAAGAATCACAAAACATGTTTAAGTTCGAATACAATAGAGATAAAGCATAGAAATAGAGATATACAATGCTTCGTGATCTTCTCTCCGGCGTTGTATTGCAAGTTGTGGACCTCCGACGGTGTTCCTCCTCCCCGCTGCGAGTTACCGAAGCTTTTTAGGACTTCGGCGTGCCATCCTAGCCGTTGTGCCTCCTCCCTAGGGTTTGGGCGGAGCCATCCTTATATAGACATCGCCTCGGACCGCTGTAAAATTCGGAAAAAGCCCTAGTCATGCAAATCCGTCGGGCCGCAACACGGTCGTGTGTTTCCACATGGCCAGGCCGTGTGCGGCCCTGGGGTGCTGTTCTTCGCCCATCGAACATGGCTATGTGAATCCACACGCCCTGGCCGTGTCCCACTCTTCATCTAGCTGTGAAAGTCATTCTTTTTCTCCGAAAACACATCTTTATCACCAGAGAAGCTAACCTGCACACAAAAGTACAACGAGTAGACCTCTGAACCAGAAAATAGGCAATGCGTGCAAGAATAGAGTAACATATGCATGAAACTAACGCAAAATGTAACAAGATGTGATTGAAAACTACTCTTAAAACCCTTTATATTTTGCTCACATCAGTTGGTAAGGGAAAGTCCAAGCTTGAGTCTTGACATTTGAGAAGTCCAAGGGGTTTGATATTGGCGGCGTAAAGTCCAAGCATGAGTCTTGGCAGCATAAGTCCAATGGTTGGCGGCGTAAAGTCCAAGCGGAGTCTTGGCAGCGTAAGTCCAATGTGCCTTGGCGGTGTAGACACCGTTAGCATGACATAGCCGATGGAAGCACCTGAAGGCTAGCGCAATGGATGAGCAAGTCATGAATGACTTGGAGGGATCCGAGAGGCGCAAGGCTGACGGAGGTGGCTAGAAGGCTTAGGTCTAGGCTACGGGCAGTCTAGCAAGTATGGGGGAACCATACTTGGGTTAAACCTCATGTTTGAGGTTAAAACCTATCGACTTGTGTCATATGGCAGTCGACTGGTGTGAGTCAAATAGGGTTTTACTGCGGGAAGTATTTCAGCAGTCGACTGATCATGTGATCAGTCGATTGGTGCTCGAGAATTTGGGCATAGAATGGAGTTTGACTCGACTGCTGGGGTTAGCAGTCGAGTGAAGGCTTCATTAGTCGACTGATGGACATGATCAGTCGACTGATATCCTATCCGTTGGATTTTTCAAGCGTGGATTACACCGTTGTCTCACAGCAACAATGTCATCAGTCGACTGATGGTCTCGAGCAGTCGACTGCTGGCTCGACCCAGATAGAAGATTTAAATGGAGCTCGTGGAGGAGGAAATCAACAATGGTTCTTGAGCTACTTTGGGGCGATTTGTTGCTGTAAATCAGGGTCTCCAAGGCTATTCTTCAAGCAACCAAGATCAAGCAATCCAAAGCTCTTTGTAAAGTTTTCTTTAATTGCATTCCATTATATTTGCTTGTATTTTCATTGTATTACTGTTGTATACATTGTACGAGATTTCTCCACCTCTAGATTGTTCCGAGAAGGAGTTGTTTGTGATTAGTGGTTGCGTGTGCATCACTAGAGCTCGATCCATGGACTAGGAACCATTCGGTTCCGAACCACGTTAAATACTTGTGTTGTGAATTGTG
This sequence comes from Wurfbainia villosa, assembly GCA_025175895.1. Classification (NCBI taxonomy): domain Eukaryota; kingdom Viridiplantae; phylum Streptophyta; class Magnoliopsida; order Zingiberales; family Zingiberaceae; genus Wurfbainia; species Wurfbainia villosa. The sequence continues at coordinate 40,439,594 of CM045997.1, forward strand.
TTTGTCATATTTTGTTATTGCTATTTGTTTTATTTCCGCTGTGCTAATGAGATTTGTAGATGAACGCGATCGAATTCTATCAACATACTAGCACGACGCTATTCACCCCCCCTCTAGCGGTCAACATTTCCTCTATACTTGTGTACCGAATAGAGAATAAAAAACCATCCCATCTTCCTCCTCTCCACCCCCTTTTATAGTAGATTTATACCTCCTTATTCCCAACTGAATTTACTTTAATACCGCTAATAGTCTGTTGAGATGTAACTGCTTTTCTCACTTCTTTTCAAAATAATTTCTTCCATGCCTTCCACGTGTCCCTCCTTCTTCTCCCTTATTAATTACCAGAAAAATAAACTATATTCCAAATAAACAATAAAAATATTTCTTATTCAAAAAACCCCTTAACATCTCCTATTATACTCTAGAATACCCACATTATTCACCTTTTCGAATTCAAGAAATAAAATCCTAAAAACAAATAATGTACTCGAGAAATATATACAGCTCGGGAAATATACGTACTACTCAGGAAATATACATACTGCTTGAAAAATACATAAGCATCTCGAAAAATACATAAACTACTTGGGAATTGCACATACTACTCAATATTAACACCTCACATAACAGAGCTCTGGATCAACTACACTAACCATCCTATTGAGCTTAGGAAATGAAAATGTCGGTCAAGAAATACATAGGTTGCTTGGGAACTGCACATACTACTCAATATTAACACCTCACATAGAAGAGCTCTAGATCAACTACACTGACCATTCCTATTAAGCTCGGGAAATGCATATGTCGGTCGACAAATACAAAGGCTGCTCGAGAACTACACATACTACTCAATATTAACACCTCACATAGCAAAGCTCTGGATCAACTACACTAACCATCCCTACTGAGCTCGAGAAATGAATATGTTGGTCAAAAAATACATAGGCTACTCGGGAACTGCACATACTGCTCTGGAAAGCTCAATTGAAAAATCTCAAACCCATCATAAGTTCCTCCTCTTTAGTAAAATTGAAGAGCAAAGTCGAATAAAGTTTTGCAAATAACTACTAAAAATACTTCACTGAACTCAAGCAAACACAATATCATGCCTCAGCTAAAAAATCCCGAACCTATCATAAGTCCCCCCCCCCCCCTTAGTAAAACTGAAGAGCAAGGTCGAATAAAGTTTTGCAAATAACTACTGAAAATACTTCACTAAACTCAAGAAAACACAATATCATGCCTTCACTGATCCCCAATAACAATCACCACATCATTAAGTGTAGATCCTGAATAATCTATTTTAGCCTTCAAGCTGTCATATTAAATGTAGGATCTCAAGCTGTTATGTTAGCAATTTACTTAGCCATTATAGCTGGCTATTATAGTCCCATGAAGGGGTGTAATTACTTAGCCCTTAGACTGTTATATTAGGCATAAAGCCTTGAACTTTTACATAGCCACTATAGCGAGTTGTTATAGTCCCACAGAGGGAATGTAATTACCTAACCCTTAGGCTGTTATATTAGGTGTAAAGCATTGAACTTTTACATAGCCACTATAACGGACTATTATAGTCTCACAGAGGAAATGTAATTACCTAGCCCTTATGTTTTTATATTAGGCGTAAAGCCTTGAAAAAATAACCCACCTCCTGCAAAAGAAGCACACTTTATATTAGGCGTAAAGCCTTGAAAAAATCACCCACTTCCTGCAAAAGAAGCACACTTTAAGAAAACTTCACTTAATTTTTTGAAAAAAAAAAATACAAAAACTAAGAAAAAATATTAAAAAATCTTCTTAACAATATTTTCTCCCCTTCATCTATCCTTATTTTCAATTCATTCTCTTTTTCCTTTAAAAAGAACCTCCTCACTCCTCACTTAACACAACTCAGCTCCGCTTCTTAGAAACACTAACCTCCTTTATCCTCAACACCTTCACAACTCCTGCCACTGCATCCTCTTCTAATGGCCTCTTCCTCTACCACCCTTCCTTGGTATGAAACCACCCCCAACCAACTAACTATCAATCACTCCTTCTTTAGTCACGAACCCAAATACATCCTAGAGGGATTCTTCACCATCATCCCTGCTCCTCATCAACGACCTCACCAACCCTCAATCGACACCAGTACATTCTTCATAGGTCAAATAGAAGGAGGCCTTCGTCTCCCTATCCCCAAACTCTTTTTTGATATTATTGTATTTTATGGTCTCCCCATTAACCAACTGACCCCCAATTCCATTTGCATCCTCATTGGAACCCTAATCGTCTTTAGACATCTTAACATCCCCCAAACTCCCCACATCTTTCACTACTTATATCAACTCAAGATGGTCGATACTGGAGTTTCCTATTTCATGGCACATCAAGATTGCCAATTACTCATTGATATGCCTACCTCCCATAAAGGCTAGAAAGACATATATTTCTTTGTTCCCCTTGATCCCGTTTTACAGTTCTCCCTGACTTGGAGAACTATCCTTCTCTGACTCCCCGAACTCAAAAGCATCAAATCCAACTACAATTTTTCCTCCATTGAACCCCTGCTTAAAACAAACAATTTAGTATTGTTGAACTTTTACAAGAACCCATACTATCTTAATATGGATTATCTCCTAATCCTTCCTCTGAAGCTCATCCTATAGGTAAACATTACTTATTGTGTACTTATTTTGCTTTTATTTTCAAATACTTACTAATATATACGCATTTTGTAGAAGCCATGATGTACGTGGTCATTGCTAAAACCCTAGCAAAAAAATAGAAGGAAAGAAAAACTTCTGCAATAACTACATCTTCCCCTAGCAAACGACCCTCCTCATCATCAGTAAGTACCTCAACAATACAAATACTTACTTGAATCATTTTTGTTCAACATTCAAAAATTTTTACACATCTTTGTAACAGGTTCCTTCTGAACTCCTGGACAACCCAGTATTAACCATTGAAGAACGAGGAAAACCTCTCTTTTCCATCACTCTTACCAATCTTATCTATAATCCCCCAGACTATTCATCCATTCCCCTTCCTCAGGACTTAGCACCTCCTACAGAAGCCCCTACATCCTTTCCTCCTCCACTTCCCCAACTTCCTCTACTGATAATATTCTCCATCTTCCCTTGTTTACACTAAACATCCACATTCACCTCCTCCTCCTAGCCCCATATTTCCTAAACACACAACCTCATCTCCCCTTAATCTACTGATACAAGTCGTATCATACACATACACCTCCAATCTTCCCAGCTCTCCTAAAGCACTTCCTATGCCCCCACCTAGTCTTGGCTCTCCCAGAATACCCCTCTTATCTTCTTCCAACCTTCCAAAAATTCCCATTGCTGATTCTCCATAATCCCAAGCTATTCCTTCCATTACTGCTTCTGATATCCCCTAATTTTTACAGGAACTCCATCAGACTCTTACTATGGTAAGCTTCCCTTCTTTTTATTAAGTCATACAAATATACAAATAAAATTCTAAAGTTACTTTCATTTGTTCATTTACACAATACTTCCAAATTGCACAACTTTAGTCAATGGCTTTCAGAATTTCAGATTCACCATTTTCAACCTCCACACCCATGTATAGAAACAACCCCGATTATCACTCATTCCTCATAACCCTGTTAGTGTCATCCCTTAGTGTCAATTATGAGATGATTGATTAGGAATCATATGTATCATATTTCATTAATAACAGACAAAGATTGATTATTATATTTACTTTATGCATGTGCCATCTAAATAAATATAATAATACCCTTGAATAGTAGGTTCTAATATACAGTATATCAATTGGTAAAATTGATTATGAGAAGCTGTAGAGAACACTATACTTAATCATTCCTAGTCAAGTATTGTATTAATAGACAATGGAATATATTGATACATTGAGACTAGCCTGTAGGTCAATGGATGACTTGATCTCACAAGTCATGGATATTTGATATCACATTGACACATGGGTATATATATTAGAAAATATATGTACTGAATTGACCCACCATGAGAAAGTGTCATGGATTGTTATATGAGTGGCATATACTTTCTCATGTGACTATTGGTATGAATAGTCCTTAGACCTGAAGTCACTACGGTTCCCTGCATGAGGAGTTATGTACTTTGGTATCGTCTAACGTCACCCGTAATAGGGTGCACTATAATGACGATTGCTGGGTATGTAATGAATTATGCGGAGGGATGTGAGTGATGTAGATGAGATCTATCCCTCCCATATAACGGAAGTGATATCTTTGGCCTCTTGATAGAGTATGACCACGAAATGCATGACCATGCTCAAATGAGTCAATATGAGATATTGAGCTCATTTGTTTGAGTGAGTCTACTTAGGGATCAAGAAACATAAAGATCAATAAGGGGATGACACGGTCTATGCCTCATTGATCGATCTAAGATATCAAGGATAGAAGGACACTGTCATACATGATAATAGACATGGAAAGGTTGTCGGATCTCGACTTTCTTGAAGCTTAGGTAGCAATGATGTATTGCTAGATGTCGCTCATTGCTTATGTATCTAAAATGGTTTTAGATACATTATCAATGCTATGAGAGCATATAGGGTCACACACAAAGAACATGTTATTTTGGAGATAGGATCATTTTAATTCGACTAAATGAATCATTAGTTAATTGAATGGACTAGGATGAGTTAGACTCATTGCTTGGCCTAATTTGATTTGGACTCAAATTGGTTTAATTTGAGTTAGACTCAAGTGAAACCAATTGAAGAAGGTTAGCATGATTAATGAATCATGCATGCAAATGAAAAATGGAATTTAACTCCACTCATGAATGTTGCATGCAATTGGAATTTGAGAAGCCTTTTGCATGAAATGGGATTAATTGCATGAAATGAAATTATGGGATTAATTGCATGAAATGGAATTTGAAAGTATTTCTCAACGTTGCATGAAGTGGAGTTGATTCCATGCAATGAGATTAATTGACTCCTAAATGTTGCATGAATTTAATTGGTCCATGCAATTGAATCAATGCATGAAATGTGATTTTAATGCATGGGAAAAATGAGATTTAACCTCATCCTCAACGTGAGCTTGAATGAGGATTTTTATTTTTCATTTTGGTGTGTGGATTCAAATTCCTCCTTCTCCCTTCTTCTTGGCCAAAGTCTAGAGTGGAGAGCCTTAGTGTGGTTGCTAGCACAACCAAAGGTGTTATCTCCTTCTCCAAGATACGGTTTGTGTGGATACCTTAGAGATATAGTTGTCCTTACCGTATTGAGATCCAATTGCGTTTGGATAGAGGGATTGCGAAGGGCTTGCATCGAAGGTATATTTCTTCTTCTAGATAAGATCTAGATTAAACTAAGAAAATGATTTATATGTTTTGCATGAATCTCTGGAGGGATCTGGTTTGTATTTTTATTTCCGCTGCGGTTGTGCGAAGTATTTCGCCCGTGATGTTGTGAATGTCATGGTCTGGATTTTCTTATAATGGTATTAGAGCCACTTGCAAAACGTATATTTCATTATGATGATTTATATGTGATATAAATTTAGATTTTCATGTTTTCTATGAGATATAAAACATGTGCATTATGGGTACATGAATTTTATGCTTGGAATGTTGATAAGGGGCAAAAATGGGGTGGAACACGGCCAAGCCGTGTTGGAAAACACGGGCATGTTTTCAGCACGGCCTGGCAAACAGAGTAACCCATGGTCGTGTTGAAAAACATGGCCTGGCTGTGGGTGCCTCTGATCACCCCAGAATGGTCATGCCAATTGGCACGGGTCGACCGTGTTGAACACGGCTTCTCCAAGACACGGTTCGTGTGAATACCTTAGAGATACAGTTGTCCTTACTGTATTGAGATCCAACTGCGTTTGGATAGCGGGATTGCGAAGGGCTCGCATCGAAGGTATATTTCTTCTTCTAGATAAGATCTAGATTAAACTAAGAAAATGATTTATATGTTTTGCATGGATCTCTGGAGGGATCCAGTTTGTATTTTTGTTTCCGCTGCGGTTGTGCGAAGTATTTCGCCCGCGATTTTGTGAATGTCACGGTCCGAATTTTCTTACAATGGTATCAGAACCACTTGCAAAACGTATATTTCGTTATGATGATTTATATGTGATATAAATTTAGATTTTCATGTTTTCTACGAGATATAAAACATGTACATTATGGGTACATGAATTTTAGGCTTGGAATGTTGATAAGGGGCAAAAACGGGGTTGAACACGACCAAGCCGTGTTGGAAAACATGGGTGTGTTTTCAGCATGGCCTAGCAAACAGAGTAACCCATGGTCGTGTTGAAAAAATTGCCTGGCTGTGGGTGCCTCTGATCACCCCAGAATGGTCGTGCCAATTGGCACGGCCCGACCGTGTTGAACACGGGACTCTCCGGAAATGAGGGTCTTGGGTTCATATTGATGGACCAAGGACCTGTTAGGGATCTTGGAAGGCTAGAGGGGGGGGATGAATAGCCTCTTTTTGTTTCTACAAAAATGGTTAGCGGAAGAACAACAAATACAATAGTAATAGAAACAAAAATACAATGCTAACACAAAGAACTTAACATGGTTCGGAGATTAAGCTCCTACTCCACGACAATCCTTCAGGTGGATCAACCCAAATCGATCTTCACTAAGAAGCTTTCTCTTTTACAAAACCCTCCTCTTCTTACAAAAGATGAAGATGAATATTAGAGAGGAGAAGGGGAATTAAAACACTTAGAAAGCTTAGGAAATTCGTGGGAGCTTGAGAGAATGATCAGAATATAAGCACTAGCCTTCTCAAGCACCCCAAGCCCTCTTTTTATAGAGAGAGGACTGTTTTTCTCGTTGGGCCATGATCAGTCAACTAATGTTGTACATCAGTCGATTGCCATCATGGCTAATGGCTTCTGAATAGCTGGATTCACGGGATTCACCGGCATCATCATCCAACAGTAGGCTCATCAGTCGACTAGTCCCTCCATCAGTCAACTGATGGAGTGATCAGTCGAGTGAGACCCCATTTCGAGTGATAAATTTGTTTTATCTTGAACTAAGGCATAAGATCGATATGAGGCTCCCCCTTAATCTAAGACATGGTTCATGATGTGTGAATAACATGTGGAGCAAAGCATAACAAAAGTTAGAAGGTTAAGTCCTAACTTTGCAACAACAATATAAATTTAGGGAATGAAAGGATTTATATTATGAAATCCCCCTAAAATATTGCATCAAACAATCCCACACCCTTTTAATTACTTAAGTCAACATACCATAGGGTTAGGACACTTAATAGCACACTCAAGATCAAGAAATAAGGCTGAAATGCAGAAAAACCATGGTATCAGTCGATTGAATTCTGATTCAGTCGACTGACACACCTGAGTGCTCTTTTTTAGATTTTTTAGCCCAACTTTAGAAATGCGCCAAAAATTCTAGAAACATCGAAAAATCATGAAATTTTGTGTACATATTTCTGAAATCATGTTCTATTAAGGAAAAATAATTTAAAAAATATATGTTTTGTAGATTTCGAAAATGATACGATTTTGAAGCCTAGCAAAAGCTTTAAGTATTTTACAAACTTTGTATCACTTTTGCTTAGCAATTGAAAACTATTTTTGAAAGTATGATAAACATAGTTTACATTATATTTTATTTGACATTTCCAATCATATTCTTGGAGCTATATGCCCATCAATTGTGCATAAACCTTCCCAATGATTGGTCCAATGAAGGTTCAATGTCTCTAGATGTCACTTTGGTTCATAGTAATGCATCATAACAAGCATGATGAACCAAGTGCATCTTCCTAACATCTCACATGTTGTCTAAGTGGCTCAATACAAAAATCATGGTTTCTTAGGTGTTTTGTGAGATGCTTAAAGGTATAAATCCTAGAATTTCTATAGGATCATGCAAACCTAGACCTCTATTCTACTAAGCATATTCCAAGTTCTCTCCTAAGTGATGAATATTTTACTTCGGGGAGAGCCTTGGTAAATATGTCAGCTAAGTTGGCCTTAGATTCAATATAATTAAGTTCAATGTCCTCTTAGCCACATGATCTCTAATGAAGTGATGCTTCACTTCAATGTGCTTAGTCCTAGAGTGATGTACTGGATTTTTGGTCAAATTTATGATACTCACATTATCACAATAGACTTTGACATTGGAGTAGTGTAGCTCATAATCTTCTAATGTGTGTCTCATCCAAAGTAATTGAGTCACACAACCACTCATAGCCACATATTCGGCCTCGGTGGTTGACAAAGCAACACACGATTGCTTTCTACTACTCTAACTCACTAGGGATGATCCAAGAAATTGGCATCCACCGCTAGTACTCTTCCGATCCAACTTGCAATCGACATAGTCGGAGTCGGTGTACCCAAACAAATCAAAAGACTTAGTCCTAGGGTACCAAAGTCCTACATTTAGTGTGCCCTTGATATACCTTAAGATTCTTTTTACGGCCACTAAATGGGACTCTTTGGCACATGATCGGTACCTTGCACACATACCTACCGCAAATAATATATCAGGTCTACTAGCGGTTAGGTACAAAAGGCTACCAATCATACTTCTATAGAGTGTAAGGTCAATTTGTTTTCCTTCAAGTCATTATCTAATTTTGTATTAGTTGTCATTGGGGTTGACACTACTTTAGCATTTTCCAAACCAAATTTCTTAATCATTTCCTTAGCATATTTGGTTTGGTATACATAAATTCCTTCATTTGTTTGTTTGACTTGTAGACTTAGGAAGAAGTTTAGTTCCCCAACTAGACTCATCTCAAACTCATTCTCCATATTTTTGATGAAGTCTTGAAGGAGCTTATCATTTGTTGACCCAAAGATAATGTCATCTACATATACTTGGGCTACAAAGATGTCCTTAGACTTTGATTTAATAAAGAGAGTTTGGTCTACTTGACCCCTTCTAAACCCCTTAGAGACCAAGAAAGATGACAATCTTTCATATCAAACCCAGGGAGCTTGTTTCAAATCGTATAAAGACTTTTTAAGCTTAAATACATGTTTGGATAGTCTATGTTTTCAAACCCAGGAGGTTGTTCTACATATACCTCTTCCTTAATGAACCCATTTAGGAATGCCGACTTTACATCCATTTGATGAAGTTTAAAACCCATATAGGAGGCATATCCTAATAGGATTCTTATGGACTGTAACCTAGCAACCGGGGCATATGTTTCATCATAATCAAGTCCTTCAACTTGATTGAAGCCCCTAGCAACTAACCTTGCCTTATTCCTAGTTATATTGCTGTGATCATCTAGTTTGTTCCTAAAAACCCATCTTGTAGTAATGATGGTATTATCATTAGGTCTAGGAACTAATTCACATACTTGACTTCTTTCAAATTGAGCCAATTCATCTTGCATTGCTAAGATCCAATCCGGATCAAGTATTGCATCATTGATTGTTTTGGGCGCAATTTGGGAGATGAGGGCTATATGACTAGAGGGAGCTCTATGAAATGACCTAGTCCTAACACCTTGAGATAATTCACCTACAACTTGATCTAAGGGGTGATTTTGATGAACTCTTATTGTTCTAGGAGGTGTATTTACTTGATTTTGATCATAATTATCCTCAAACCTTCTTTCATCATCGGAATCACCTCTTACTCCCCCTTGATTTAACTCTCCCCCTTGATCATTACCCCCTAAAGTCAAATCTTGAAATTTTTGGGTAATTTTTTGATTTTTGTCATTGATATCATCATCAATAGGGGATTTCCTAGAGTAAGTATTTGAAGTTTCATCAAATTGCACATTTGAGGATTCCTCAATCTTTTGAGTTCTTTTATTATAAGCTCTATACCCTACACTAGTGGATGAATATCCAACTAGGATTCCTTCATCCGCTTTGGATTAAAATTTACCGAGGTTTTCTTTGGTGTTTAAAAAGTAAACTTTGCATCCAAAGACTTTGAAATAGTGAATTGTTGGAATTGTACCATTCCATAATTCAAATGGGGTTTTTCCTAAAAACCTATGAATTAAAATCCTATTTTGGATATAGCAAGTGGTGTTGATCGCTTTCGTCCACAAGTAGCTAGGTAAAGAATATCCATTAAGCATAGTCCTAGCCGCTTCTTGTAGGGCATGATTTTTCCTTTCCACAACCCCATTTTATTGAGGTGTTCTAGGACAAGAAAATTCGTGCATGTACCCTTGTTCTAAACAAAAATAGGAGAAGTTAGAATTCTCAAATTCTCCACCATGATCACTACGAATCCGGTTGATTTTGAGATTTCTTTCATTCTCTACTTTTTTGCTAAAGCCTATGATTATTCCTAGGGTTTCATCCTTATGTTTCATGAAGAATACCCAAGTAAATCTAGAAAAATCATCTACTATAACTAAACAATATTTACTACCAATTAATGAAGGAGTGCTATGGCAATAAAATAAATCAACATGCAAGAGTTCTAAAGGTAAAGCGGTACTAAGTAAAGTTTTATCTTTGTGTGATGATCTTGATTGTTTTCCTTCTTGGCATGCATCACACATTTTGTCCTTAAGATACTTGACTTTTGGCAACCCCTTGACTAACTTCATCTTGGCTATTTTGGCAATGTTCTTCATATTAATGTGCCCTAGCCTTCTATGCCAAAGCCAATTCTCTTCTTCTTTTGCAATAAGACACTTAGTAGAAATGTTAGAAGCATAGGATAAATCAACATAATAAATATTTGATTTCCTAAATCCTACTAACATGCAATCATTTAAATTTATGTCTTATGAAGCATTTTGAAGAATCAAATTGAACATCAAAATTTACATCACATAATTGACTTACACTAAGCAAGTTAAATTTCATATTTTTAACTAATAACACTTTATGAATGGCAAGATTTGGGGATATCTCAATTGTGCTTTTTCCTAGGATATTAAGTTTACCACTATTTCCAAAAGACACCTTTCCCTTGCTAGTGTGGTTGATGGTGGAAAATTTACTCTCATCACCGGTCATGTGTTTTGAGCAACCACTATCAACAATCCATAAGCTTGGTCCTTCTACCTATACAACATGAAAAATGCAAGCCTTAGGCACCCAAATTTTAGGACCGATAGCATTAACTATATAACTTTTGGGGACCCAAGCCTTTTTAGCCTTGCTCCTAATGGTTGGTTTTCTACTAATTAGAGAGGTGAAGGCTACTTCCTTCTCCTGGCTTATATCCTATGCCGTCCTTATTATAAATGACCCTTTGGTCCCTAAGAATCATATCAAGATATTTGGACCCATTTGTAAACTTTTCTAAACATGCATGTAAATCACCTATTTCTTTCCTAAATTCATCATTTTCATTCCTAAGTATACATGCATCATCACAAGGCGGTTCTACATTTTTAAGTGATTTAATTTCTACTTTTAAGTCCTTAATTCTAGTTTTTGATCTATTTAAGGCATTTTGAAGGCATGCAATGGTTTTATAAAGTAACTCTATCCTAGTGGAGTCTCTTACCTCATCATCACTTGACGATGATTCATCGCTTGAGGATGAGGATGAAGACTCCTCACTTGAGCTTCTAGTTTCCTCCTCCAAGGCCATGAGAGCTAGGTTCTGGGTGGCATGACACATTTCTTCATCATCGGAAGAGTCCTCCAAGCTTAGTGTGTCTCACGTTTGTGCCACCATTGCCTCCTTCTTCTTCTTCTCCTTCTTTTCCTTCTTCTTCTTTTCCTTCTCCTCCTCCTTCTTTAGGTCTGAGCAATTTGGCTTGATGTGCCCTTTCTTGTTGCAACCATAACAAGTTACGTTAGATGTAGAAATTGAACTAGTTAAGGTTTTACCTTTGGAGGATTGAAACATCCTCCTCACATCCTTCTTGGTGAGTTTCCTTGATTTTCCACCAAATTTCTTTACATAGTGAGCTACCTCACTTGCCGATAGCTCGTCGTCGCTACTTGATGACTCCTCGGATTCGGATGAAGAAGAGACTTATTTCTTCTCCTTCTTCTTCTTGTCTTTCTTTCCTACAACAAGAGCTATACCTTTTTCTTTTGAAGAAGTGTTAGCATGTTCATGTAGCTCAAATTCACAAAAAAGTTCATCTATCTTAACTAAAGAAAGATCCCTAAGGACCATATAGGCATCTACCATTGAAGCCCACAAGGTTGTTCTAGGGAAGACTTGGAGTACATACCTCACAAGGTCTCGATTTTTGACCTTTTCACCTATCACATGTAGTCCGTTGACTACTTCCTTTAAGCGACCGTGCATTTGGCTCACGGTTTTGTTGGTCTTCATGGCGAAGCTTTGAAGTTGGCCTATTAAGAGATCTCTCTTGGCTCTTCTTGTTTCCTTCGATCCCTCGTTGAGCTCAATTATCTTCTCCCAAAGCTCCGTTGCCGATTCAAAAGGCCCCACTTTGCTTAGTTGCTCTTTTGACAAACCACATTGAAGTGTGGTTGTTGCTTTGGCATTAGCTTGAGCCTTCTTGCCCATGTCCCTCGTCCAATCCTTGGTTGGTATGGGCGCTCCATGTTCATCGACTGGCTTCTCGAATCTATCTATAACACTAAACCAATTTTCAATATCGTTCATAAGGTAGTATTCCATCCTACCTTTCCAATAGCCGAAGTCGTTGTCGTCAAAGAAAGGAGGCCTCGCCGTGCTATACCCCTCTTGAAATGCCATTATGCTTCAGTTGATGGTTAAATCTTCCGACGCGATCCGGGCTCTGATACTAATTGTAGAGGCAACGGTGACCGCTAGAGGGGGGGGTGAATAGCTCATTTCGATACGTCGATGGAATTCGTTGCGTGTTCATCTACAAATCTCATTAGCGCAGTGGAAATAGAAATAATAGAAAAATACTAACACGCAAACAAAACTATATAACGTGGTTCAGAACTGAATGGTTCCTACTCCACGGATCGAGCTCTAAAGAGCTCTAGTGATGCACACGCAACCACTAATCACAAATAACTCCTTCTCGGAACAATCTGGAGGTAGAGAAACCTCGTACAAGTTATCTTACAACAGTAAGAAATAAATACAAGTAATTATAATAAGAAAATGCACTACAAGTAAAGGAAAAATACTTTACAATTGCCTTTGGATTGCTTGCTTTTAGTTGCTTGAAGAATAGCCTTAGAGACCCTAATTTGCTGCAACAAATCGCCCCAAAGTAGCTCTAGAACCGGTTGTGATTTCCTCCTCCACGAGCTCCATTTAAAGCTGCTGCCTGGGCTGGAAATTTCCTATCAGTCGACTGCTCAGGACCATCAGTCGACTGATGACACTGTTGCTGTGAGACAACGGTGTGATCTACGTTGAAAAAATCCAACGGATAGGACATCAGTCGACTGATCATGTCCATCAGTCGACTTATCGAGCCTTCACTCGACTGCTAACTCCAACAGTCGAGTTCGACTACATTCTGTGCCCAAAATACCGAGCACTAATCGACTAATCACAAGATCAGTCGATTGCTAGGCCAATCAGTCGACTGCCCACCTCTGGCAGTCGATTGCTAGGGCACTCCCCGCAATCAAACCCTAGTTGACTCACTCCAGTCGACTGCCCATGGGTCTCAGTCGACTGATACACCTCAAACATGAGGTTTTAACCTCAAACATGAGGTTTAACCCAAGTATGGTGCCCCCATACTTGCTAGACTACCCGTAGCCTAGACCTAAGCCTTCTAGCCACCTCTGTCAGTCTCGTGCCTCTCGGATCCCTCCAAGTCATCCATGACTCATTCATCCATATGCTAGCTTTCAAGTGCTTCCATCGGTTATGTCATGCTAACGGTGTCTACACCGCCAAGTGTAGGGAATTCTTTATGCCAAATGGCATATGCGCAACGGAAAATAGGATCCCTTCCAAGTGATCCATGCGAAAGCAAACTCGTATAAAATAAATTTCTCTAAACCAAACCTATCTTATAGGAGAGGATTACCTTTGTTGTGTGCCCTTGTTAATCCCGCTTTTCCTTTCGGTTTGTTGGATCTTTAGCACGTTCAAGTGTCCGTGCCTCTATACGTATCAACACGAGCACGCTCTTGTCTCACAAAAGGAAAACTAGAAGAGCTCTCCTTTACTTCTTGCTAGAGAAGTCCCTAAAGGAGAGGAAGAGAGGGAAAAGGAGAAAGGAAGAAGAAGACTCCTCTTCTTGCTAGCCTACACTCACAAACCCACACAACCAAAGCTTCCACCAAGCTCTCTCACCACTAACACAACCAAAGCTTCCACCAACAACAAAAGCCAATGCTCTCTTTTGGCCGGCCACTTGAGGTGTCTTTTATAGGGTTGGAAAAACCCTTTCACCTCCACACATTCAATGCAATCCATTGCATTGAGACATATCCTTGTTTGGCCGGCCACTTAAGGAGACAAAACCATTTTGTTTCCTTCCACCTTAACTAGCTTAGGTGGATGCTTAGGTGGCATGCTTATGTGGCATGCTTATGTGGCATTCTTATGTGGCATTCATGCATGTTGAATTAATCTTATTAATTCAATTAAGCTTATGTTATCATATTGAATTAATCTTATTAATTCAATCATATTGAATTAATCTTATTAATTCAATTAAGCTTATGTTATCATATTGAATTAATCTTATTAAATCAATAATGTAACATATTGAATTAATCTCATTAAATCAATTAGCTAAAATTCTCATTAAGCTTAAAGTCCAAAAACCATTTTGTACTTAAGCTTATTCCCAAATTATTCTAGTCAAACTAGAATACTCTAATTCCTCTAATTATCATGCTCTTTGTGTGTGACCCTATAGGCTCTCATAACGCTAAGGTGGATCTAAACTCTTTAGATACACAAGCAATGAGCGCATCTAGCAATACATGTTACGAGATAAGTCAAGATCCGACTAACCTTTCCGTGACTACTATAATATATGACCGTGTCCTTCTATCCTTGATATCGATTGATCAATGAGGCATAGACCGTGTCATCCTCGATCAATCTATGTGTTTCTTGATCCTCGAGTAAACTAACTCAAACAAATGAGCTCACTCTCTCATATTGCCTCATTCGCGCATGGCCATGCGATTTAGTAGTTCTACTCAATCAAGGGGCCCACCGAGATCACTCTCGTCCTCTGAGAGGGATAGATCCCATCTACATCACTCACATCCCTCCGCATAATTTGTTATATACCCAGAATCGCTTTTATGGTCCACCCTCACGTGACGCTTCGACGATACCAAAGTACATAACTCCTTATGTAGGGAACCATAGTGACTTTCGTGTCTAAGGACTATTCATACCAATAGTCACATGAGAAAGTTTATGACACTCATATAACGATCCATGAAACTTTCTCATGCGGGTCGGGTCAAAGATATATTCTCTAATATATACCCATGTGTCAACTTGATATCATATATCCATGACTTGTGAGATCAAGTCATCAATTGACCTACATGCTAGTCTTTATGTATTAATATTGCCCTTGCATATTAATACTTGACGAGGAACATTTAGGAAAGTGTTCTCTACAGCCTCTCATAATCAATTCTGCCAATTGATGTGCTGTAGATAAGAACCTACTTTTCTAGGGCATTATTATATTTAAATTAGCACAAGCAAGATGTAAATATAATAACCAATCCTTTGCCTTTATAGAATATGATACAAAATGTTCCCTATTCAACCATCACATGATTGGTTCTAGGATTTAACTAACAATCTCCCACTAGCACTAGTACCAATCACTATGATATCTAATACCTAGTGACCTAGTGTGACCATCATGCTTCCTCCGTACAAAGCCTTGGTCAATGGATCCGCGATGTTAGCTTCTCGATCAGATATCCTCACATCTCCTCTATCGATGATCTCTCGAATGAGATGGAAGCGCCGCAGGATGTGTTTGGTCCGCTGATGTGATCGAGGTTCCTTAGCCTGTGCAATAGCCCCATTGTTGTCACAGAAGAGGTCTATTGGATCTGCAATGCTAGGAACTACCCCAAGTTCACTGATGAACTTATGAGCCAAACAGCCTCCTTTCACGCATCGAGCCGCAATATACTGGCTCATTGTAGAATCAAGAATCGTGTCTCGCTTCAAACTCTTCCACCACTCCACCATTCGTGCAAAACACGACTCGATTGCGATCTATAGTCATCCTTGTCTGCTTGGAAGCTTGCATCATCGTAACCCTTTACGCTAGCTCTCATTGCCTCCAATATCGTGAAATATTCTTTCGCTTCTTCGTAAGTACTTAAGAATATTTTTGACCGCTATCCAAAGGACTTTCACCGATCCGATCGTATCTACTCGCCATGCTCAAAGCATACGAGACGTCAGACGAGTACAAAGCATGGCGCATATGATAGACCCTATAGCGCATGCATAAGGGATCTTATCCATGCGATCTCTCTCCTCCTTAGAAGAGGGACATTGAGTCTTCGAAAGACTCACACCATGTGATAAAGGCGTAAATCCTTTCTTGGAATTTTGCATAGCAAAACGATCTAGCACTTTATCAATGTATATGTACTCGACTTAGGCCAAGTAATCTTCTAGATCTATCTCTATAGATCTTGATGCCTAGAATATAGGGCTTCACCTAAGTCCTTCATCGAGAAACAATTCCCTAACCACATCTTCACAGATCGGAGTGAGGGAATGTCATTTCGATGAGAAGTATGTCATCTACATACAAGACAAGAAATACAACTGTGTTCCCACTATTTCTCTTATAGACACAAGGCTCATCTTCATTCTTGATGAAACCAAACTCTTTGATTGCATCATCGAATCGAAGATTCCAAACCGAGAGGCTTGCTTTAGTCCATAAATGGTTTGCAGATACCTTTCAGATGCTTTGATCTTCAAAACCTCTCGTTGTGTCATGTACACATCCTCGAGTAGCTTTCCATTCGTAAAAGCGGTTTTGACATCCATCCGCCAGATCTCATAATCATGGTAGGTCGCAATAGCAAGTATGATCCGAATGGATTTAAGCATCGCAATCGTGAAAAGGTTTCTTCATAGTCAATACCATGAATTTGTTTGAACTTTAGCCACCAATCTACCTTTATAGGTATGCTTATTACCATCCATGTCGTCTTTACTTTAAAGACCCACTTACACCCAATGGGTTTTACCTTCGTGGATCAACCAAAGTCCATACTTGGTTAGTGTACATGGATTCCATTTCGATCTCATGGCCTCTAGCCATTTCTAACCGTCTCATCATAGCTTCTTGATAGGATGTAGGCTCGCCAAGATTGATAAGCAATACATCACGTTGTCACCAAGAGAAAAGAATATCTCTCGGGTTGACGACGGATCCTATTAGATCTACGAAGAGGTTGGTCTACTTGAACAGGTGTTTGCTCCACAACTCTTTGGGCAACAAATTCGTCATCCACAACACTTTGTGGTGCCTGTTCATTTTCCATCGAAGCCTTAGTGTTATCATCATCTTGAACTTCTTCAAGATGAATTTTACTCCCACTAGTATTTCTAGAAATAAATTCTCTTTATAGAAAGACAACATTTCTGGCAACAAACACCTTGCCAAGTGTGGGATTGTAAAAGTAATATCCCTTAGTTTCCTTGGGATATCCTAAAAAATAACACTTATCTGATTTGGGTCCTAGTTTATCTGAGACTTGACGTCTAACGTAAGCTTCACAACCCCAAATCTTTATAAAAGACATTTTGGGACTCTTCCCGGTCCATATCGTATATGGTGTCTTTTCTACGGCTTTTGATGGAACGCGATTAAGTGTGAAAGCGGCTGTCTCTAGAGCTAAACCCCAAAAGGAAGTAGGTAGATCAGTCTGGCTCATCGTTGATCGTACCATATCTAATAGAGTACGATTTCTCCTCTCAGATACACCATTCCATTGTGGTGTTCCAGGTGGAGTGAGTTGGGATATTATCCCACACTTAGCCAGGTGATCACGAAACTCTTAACTAAGGTATTCACCACCTCGATCTGATCGAAGTAGCTTAATACGCTTACCAAGTTGGTTTTGTACTTCATTCTTGAATTCTTTGAACTTTTCAAAGGATTCTGACTTATGTCTCATCAAATATAAGTAGCCAAATCTACTCACATCATCAGTGAAAGTAATAAAGTACTTATAGCCTCCTCTGGCTTCGACATTGAAAGGGCCACATACATCAGTATGTATGAGTCCTAACAAGTCCGTCGCTCTCGCCATGTCCACTAAATGGAGTTTTAGTCATCTTTCCTAAAAGACAAGACTGATACCTCATATGATTCAAAATCAAATGAGTCCAATAATCCATCTTTATGGAGTTGGGATATGCGTTTTCATTTATGTGACCTAGGCGAGATGCAGAGAGATATGTCCGTTCAAATCATTCGATTTGAACCGCTTGGTATTTACGTTATAAATTGGGTTTTCTAAATCTAGAACATAGAGACCATTCATAAGTGGTGCATTACAATAGAACATTTCATTTAAATAAATGGAACAACATTTGTCCTTTATTATAAAAGAAAAGTTTTTCTTGTCTAAACAAGATACGTAGAATTATGTTCTTTGTTAAATGCAGGTACATAAAAGCACTCCTCTAGTTCTAAGATAAGCCGGGCAAAGACAAAGAATATGTTCCTACATACAAAGAAAGAACTTTTGCGCCATTGCCTACTCAGTAGGTCCACTTCACCCTTGCCATTATTCTACTATTTCACCCTCGCACATTAGTACAAATGTGAGATGCACATCCAGATATCTAATACCCATGTAGAAGAAATAGATAGATTAACCTCTATAACATGTATACCTGAGGAAGTCCCACTTCTCTTGTTCTTTACTTCTCAAGGTAGACTTTGCGTAGCTTCGCTCCAAAGTGTCCAGCCTTACCGCATATGGAAGCCCCTTCCTTAGGTACTTTACCTTTACCCTTTGAAGTGGATGAATTGGCCTTGCTTTTGGCTTGGTCTTACCCTTGCCTTTGCGCTACCTTTGTCCTTCTTGACCATTAGTACATTACTAACTTTCTTCTTGAGATTTGGTTGTGAGCTTAACATGCCGAGAATCTCAGCAAAGGTTTATCAATTTCATTCATGTTATAATTCATGACGAATTGATTGTATGCTTCCTAAGAACGATTGCGGGATAACATCTTGCCAAATTCTTGGCCTGTGGAAAACCTAGTCTTTCAAGGTTCTCAACGCACCCAATCATTTTGAGTACGTGAGTTCCTACAGTGTTCCTTCTTGCATCTTGCATGCAAAAAGAGCCTTAGACACTTCAAAACGCCGTGCCTAGCTTGTCCTTGATATAGTTGTTTCAAATGCTCAACCATATCATAGGCATCCATGTTCTCATGTTGCTTCTGAAGCTCAGAGTTCATGGTGGCAAGCATAAGGCATGACACATCTAATGCGTCATCTTGATGCTTCTTATAAGCATCCTTTGATGGCGTAGGGCTGTATTTCAGGGTAGACTATTCTAGGACATATAGTTTATGCTTGCTTGAGGATAATCCTCAAGTTCCTATACCAGTCAAGAAAGTTTGCTCCATTGAGCTTGTCCTTCTCAAGGACAGATCACAAGTTGAGGGTGTGTGTCGTGTTAGATGACATGGTGATCTACAACATTAAAATGCAAAGTTAAGTATCATACCTAAATCATTTAATTAGGCCTTTAATTAAATGAGGCTCTACTAAATTCTCATAGCTACTATTTAGCTATAAATTTATATGGGATAAAGATCCACATCATAATTGCCTTGAGTTAGCTTTGGCTAATCGCCAAGACGTAGTATAATTAGGTAGGCAATCTTTTGCCAATTACATCTGATGTAACTCTTTAATAGCTTTGGTTAAGTTTTAGATTAGTTTAGTGTTTATTCCTAAACCACTTCCAGTCGTGGCGAGGCACAGGGGGCCTTCTTGGATATCTGAGCAACGACCACTTCTAAGACAAAGCCGATGTTCTGAAATCACACAAAACTAATGTTAACACTTATGTTCAAAGCTAATATATGCCTCTACTTTCTTAACCAATTAAGAAAACACTTAATTAAGTCTTAACTAAGACTGATAGCGGGACATCACGATTGTCCACTCGCACCCTCCAAGATAAAATGCATTGCTTTGCTTTGGCAAACCCAATAACAAATGATCGAGGAAGTAGTGAGTACCAACTTTGGTAGGCATATCGTTTAGACTTATTAAGAAATAAACATGTATCATATACATATTAGCATACATCACATATAAGCTAAACTAATCATGCATCACATACAAGCTAAACTAACATGCATCACATACATATTAAACTAACGTGTCATGGTTATGGCCCTTATTCTACAATCTTCTCAAGCCAATGAAAAGATTGATTGGTCAACCTAGGATAGCATCTTCTCCTAAGTGCTTCCTTTGGTTGTCTTGTGTGTTGACTTCCTCCTTGTAACCTCATCTTCCAATGGACCCTCCATCCTTGTTTTGTACATTACAAAAGGAGAAATACTCGAGTTACATTCGAGTCTAAAACTAATTTTACAACAAGAATATTAGGAGAAAGGCACGACACGCAGGCCGTATTAAGAATTACAACACACAATCACAAACTTTTTGGGACTAGGCCATAACCATGCACCATGTCATTTTAACTTTTAAAAGACATTGGATATTTTATTATGTTTGAAAATTTGCTAATGCAATTATCAACTCATAATAAAATTTATCCTACTTCTATATCACATATAAAATAGAGAAAACCTATTTTTATACGATCTTTTATAAGTGGCTCTGATACATCAGGGAATTCTTTATGTCAAATGGCATATGCGCAACGGAAAATAGGATCCCTTCCAAGTGATCCATGCGAAAGCAAACTCGTATAAAATAAATTTCTCTAAACCAAACCTATCTTATAGGAGAGGATTACCTTTGTTGCGTGCCCTTGTTAATCCCGCTTTTCCTTTCGGTTTGTTGGATCTTTAGCACGTTCAAGTGTCCGTGCCTCTATACGTATCCACACGAGCATGCTCTTGTCTCACAAAAGGAAAACTAGAAGAGCTCTCCTTTACTTCTTGCTAGAGAAGTCCCTAAAGGAGAGGAAGAGAGGGAAAAGGAGAAAGGAAGAAGAAGACTCCTCTTCTTGCTAGCCTACACTCACAAACCCACACAACCAAAGCTTCCACCAAGCTCTCTCACCACTAACACAACCAAAGCTTCCACCAACAACAAAAGCCAATCCTCTTTTGGCCGCCACTTGAGGTGTCTTTTATAGGGTTGGAAAACCCTTTCACCTCCACACATTCAATACAATCCATTGCATTGAGACATATCCTTGTTTGGCCGGCCACTTAAGGAGACAAAACCATTTTGTTTCCTTCCACCTTAACTAGCTTAGGTGGATGCTTAGGTGGCATGCTTATGTGGCATGCTTATGTGGCATTCTTATGTGGCATTCATGCATGTTGAATTAATCTTATTAATTCAATTAAGCTTATGTTATCATATTGAATTAATCTTATTAATTCAATCATATTGAATTAATCTTATTAATTCAATTAAGCTTATGTTATCATATTGAATTAATCTTATTAAATCAATAATGTAACATATTGAATTAATCTCATTAAATCAATTAGCTAAAATTCTCATTAAGCTTAAAGTCCAAAAACCATTTTGTACTTAAGCTTATTCCCAAATTATTCTAGTCAAACTAGAATACTCTAATTCCTCTAATTATCATGCTCTTTGTGTGTGACCCTATAGGCTCTCATAACGTTGGCAGTGGATCTAAACTCTTTTAGATACACAAGCAATGAGCGGCATCTAGCAATACATCATTGCTACCCAAGTTACGAGATAAGTCAAGATCCGACTAACCTTTCCGTGACTACTATAATATATGACCGTGTCCTTCTATCCTTGATATCAGATTGATCAATGAGGCATAGACCGTGTCATCCTCGATCAATCTATGTGTTTCTTGATCCCTGAGTAAACTAACTCAAACAAATGAGCTCAATATCTCATATTGACTCATTCGAGCATAGCCATGCGTTTTAGTAGTTCTACTCAATCAAGGGGCCCACCGATATCACTCTCGTCATATGAGAGGGATAGATCCCATCTACATCACTCACATCCCTCCGCATAATTTGTTATATACCCGAATCGCCTTTATGGTCCACCTATTACGGGTGGACGTTTGTGATACCAAAGTACATAACTCCTTATGTAGGGAACCATAGTGACTTCAGGTCTAAGGACTATTCATACCAATAGTCACATGAGAAAGTTTATGACACTCATATAACGATCCATGAAACTTTCTCATGGCGGGTCAGTTCGATATTCATATATTCTCCAATATATACCCATGTGTCAACTTGATATCATATATCCATGACTTGTGAGATCAAGTCATCAATTGACCTACATGCTAGTCTTTATGTATTAATATTGCCCTTGCATATTAATACTCGACTAGGAACATTTAGGAAAGTGTTCTCTACAGCCTCTCATAATCAATTCTGCCAATTGATGTGTTGTAGATAAGAACCTACTTTTCTAGGGCATTATTATATTTAAATTAGCTGGCACAAGCAAGATGTAAATATAATAACCAATCCTTTGCCTTTATAGAATATGATACAAAATGTTCCCTATTCAACCATCACATGATTGGTTCTAGGGATTTAACTAACAATCTCCCACTAGCACTAGTACCAATCACTATGATATCTAATACCTAGTGACCTAGTGTGACCATCATGCTTCCTCTGTGCCAAAGCCTTGGTCAATGGATCTGCGATGTTAGCTTCTGTCGGTACTCTGCATATCCTCACATCTCCTCTATCGATGATCTCTCGAATGAGATGGAAGCGCCGCAGTATGTGTTTGGTCCGCTGATGTGATCGAGGTTCCTTAGCCTGTGCAATAGCCCCATTGTTGTCACAATAGAGGTCTATTGGATCTGCAATGCTAGGAACTACCCCAAGTTCACTGATGAACTTGCGGAGCCAAACAGCCTCCTTTGCTGCATCAGATGCTGCAATATACTCGGCTTCTGTTGTAGAATCAGCAACTGTGTCCTGCTTCGAACTCTTCCAGCTCACAGCTCCACCATTCAGGCAAAACACGTACCCCGATTGCGATCTATAGTCATCCTTGTCTGTTTGGAAGCTTGCATCACTGTAACCCTTTACAGTTAGCTCCTCATTGCCTCCAAATATAAGGGAATATTCTTTCGTTCTTCGTAAGTACTTAAGAATATTTTTATGCTATCCAGATGACTTTCACCGATCGGTATCTACTCGTCATGCTCAAAGCATACGAGGCGTCGAGAAGTACAAAGCATGGCGTACATGATAGACCCTATGGCGGCGCATAAGGGATCTTATCCATGCGATCTCTCTCCTCCTTAGAAGAGGGACATTGAGTCTTCGAAAGGACTCACACCATGTGATAAAGGCAGAAATCCTTTCTTGGAATTTTGCATAGCAAAACGATCTAGCACTTTATCAATGTATGTACTCTGACTTAGGCCAAGTAATCTTCTAGATCTATCTCTATAGATCTTGATGCCTAGAATATAGGCAGCTTCACCTAAGTCTTTCATCGAGAAACAATTCCCTAACCACATCTTCACAGATGGAGTGAGGGAATGTCATTTCGATGAGAAGTATGTCATCTACATACAAGACAAGAAATACAACTGTGCTCCCACTATTTCTCTTATAGACACAAGGCTCATCTTCATTCTTGATGAAACCAAACTCTTTGATTGCATCATCGAATCGAAGATTCCAGCTTCGAGAGGCTTGCTTTAGTCCATAAATGGACCTTTGCAGTTTGCATACCTTTCCAGGATGCTTTGGATCTTCAAAACCCTCAGGTTGTGTCATGTACACATCCTCGAGTAGCTTTCCATTCGTAGCGGTTTTGACATCCATCTGCCAGATCTCATAATCATGGTAGGTCGCAATAGCAAGTATGATCCGAATGGATTTAAGCATATCGGTGAAAAGGTTTCTTCATAGTCAATACCATGAATTTGTTTGAATCCTTTAGCCACCAATCTACCTTTATAGGTATGCTTATTACCATCCATGTCAGTCTTTACTTTAAAGACCCACTTACACCCAATGGGTTTTACCCCTTCAGGTGGATCAACCAAAGTCCATACTTGGTTAGTGTACATGGATTCCATTTCGGATCTCATGGCCTCTAGCCATTTCTCGGAATCTGGTCTCATCATAGCTTCTTGATAGGATGTAGGCTCGTCAAGATTGATAAGCAATACATCACCGTTGTCAGTCAAGAGAAAAGAATATCTCTCGGGTTGACGACGGATCCTATTAGATCTACGAAGAGGTTGGTCTACTTGAACAGGTGTTTGCTCCACAACTCTTTGGGCAACAAATTCGTCATCCACAACACTTTGTGGTGCCTGTTCATTTTCCATCGAAGCCTTAGTGTTATCATCATCTTGAACTTCTTCAAGATGAATTTTACTCCCACTAGTATTTCTAGAAATAAATTCTCTTTATAGAAAGACAGCATTTCTGGCAACAAACACCTTGCCAAGTGTGGGATTGTAAAAGTAATATCCCTTAGTTTCCTTGGGATATCCTAAAAAATAACACTTATCTGATTTGGGTCCTAGTTTATCTGAGACTTGACGTCTAACGTAAGCTTCACAACCCCAAATCTTTATAAAAGACATTTTGGGACTCTTCCCGGTCCATATCGTATATGGTGTCTTTTCTACGGCTTTTGATGGAACGCGATTAAGTGTGAAAGCGGCTGTCTCTAGAGCTAAACCCCAAAAGGAAGTAGGTAGATCAGTCTGGCTCATCATTGATCGTACCATATCTAATAGAGTACGATTTCTCCTCTCAGATACACCATTCCATTGTGGTGTTCCAGGTGGAGTGAGTTGGGATATTATCCCACACTTAGCCAGGTGATCACGAAACTCTTGACTAAGGTATTCACCACCTCGATCTGATCGAAGTAGCTTAATACGCTTACCAAGTTGGTTTTGTACTTCATTCTTGAATTCTTTGAACTTTTCAAAGGATTCTGACTTATGTCTCATCAAATATAAGTAGCCAAATCTACTCATATCATCAGTGAAAGTAATAAAGTACTTATAGCCTCCTCTGGCTTCGACATTGAAAGGGCCACATACATCAGTATGTATGAGTCCTAACAAGTCCGTCGCTCTCTCGCCATGTCCACTAAATGGAGTTTTAGTCATCTTTCCTAAAAGACAAGACTCGCATACCTCATATGATTCAAAATCAAATGAGTCCAATAATCCATCTTTATGGAGTTGGGATATGCGTTTTTCATTTATGTGACCTAGGCGACAGTGCCAGAGATATGTCTGGTTCAAATCATTCGATTTGAACCGTTTGGTTATAAATTGGGTTTTCTAAATCTAAAACATAGAGACCATTCATAAGTGGTGCATTACAATAGAACATTTCATTTAAATAAATGGAACAACATTTGTCCTTTATTATAAAAGAAAAGTTTTTCTTGTCTAAACAAGATACAGAAATTATGTTCTTTGTCAATGCAGTACATAAAAGCACTCCTCTAGTTCTAAGATAAGCCCAAAGGCAAAGACAAAGAATATGTTCCTACACTACAACTTTTGCGCCATTGCCTACTCGTAGGTCCACTTCGCCCTTTGCCATTATTCTACTATTTCTCAGTCCCTGCACATTAGTACAAATGTGAGATGCACATCCGGTATCTAATACCCATGTAGAAGAAATAGATAGATTAACCTCTATAACATGTATACCTGAGGCAGAAGTCCCACTTCTCTTGTTCTTTACTTCCTCAAGGTAGACTTTGCAGTTCCGCTTCCAGTGTCCAGTCTTACCGCAATGGAAGCAATCCCCTTCCTTAGGTACTTTACCTTTACCCTTTGAAGTGGATGAATTGGCCTTGCTTTTGGCTTGGGTCTTACCCTTGCCTTTGCGCTTACCTTTGTCCTTCTTGACCATTAGTACATTACTAACTTTCTTCTTGAGATTTGGTTCAGCAGTTCTTAACATGCTGAGAATCTCAGGCAAAGGTTTATCAATTTCATTCATGTTATAATTCATGACGAATTGATTGTATGCTTCCGGCAACGATTGCAGGATAACATCGGTTGCCAATTCTTGGCTCGATGGAAAACCTAGTCTTTCAAGGTTCTCAAGCGTACCCAATCATTTTGAGTACGTGAGTTCCTACAGTGTTCCTTCTTGCATCTTGCATGCAAAAGAGCCTTAGACACTTCAAAACGCTGCGTTTAGCTTGTCCTTGATATAGTTGTTTCAAATGCTCAACCATATCATAGGCATCCATGTTCTCATGTTGCTTCCAAGCTCGAGTTCATGGTGGCAAGCATAAGGCATGACACATCTAATCGTCATCTTGATGCTTCTTATAAGCATCCTTTTCAGCCGAAGTGGCGGGTATTTCAGGGTAGACTGCTCTAGGACATATAGTTTGCGTTCTTGCTTGAGGATAATCCTCAAGTTCCTATACTACCAAGAAAGTTTGCTCCATTGAGCTTGTCCTTCTCAAGGGACAGATCACAAGTTGAGGGGTGTGTCGTGTTAGATGACATGGTGATCTACAACATTAAAATGCAAAGTTAAGTATCATACCTAAATCATTTAATTAGGCCTTTAATTAAATGAGGCTCCACTAAATTCTCATAGCTACTATTTAGCTATAAATTTATATGGGATAAAGATCCACATCATAATTCGTCTTGAGTTAGCTTTGGCTAATCGCCCAAGACGTAGTATAATTAGGTAGGCAATCTTTTGCCAATTACATCTGATGTAACTCTTTAATAGCTTTGGTTAAGTTTTAGATTAGTTTAGTGTTTATTCCTAAACCAGCTTCGGTACAGGCGAGACAGGGCCTTCTTGGATATCGAGCAACGACCACTTCTAAGACAAAGTCGATGTTCTAAATCACACAAAACTAATGTTAACACTTATGTTCAAAGCTAATATATGCCTCTACTTTCTTAACCAATTAAGAAAACACTTAATTAAGTCTTAACCAAGACTGATAGCGGGACATCACGATTGTCCACTCGCACCCATCCAAGATAAAATGCATTGCTTTGCTTTGGCAAACCCAATAACAAATGATCGAGGAAGTAGTGAGTACCAACTTTGGTAGGCATATCGTTTAGACTTATTAAGAAATAAACATGTATCATATACATATTAGCATACATCACATATAAGCTAAACTAATCATGCATCACATACAAGCTAAACTAACATGCATCACATACATATTAAACTAACGTGTCATGGTTATGGCCCTTATTCTACAATCTTCTCAAGCCAAT
Organism: Wurfbainia villosa; assembly: GCA_025175895.1. NCBI lineage: Eukaryota > Viridiplantae > Streptophyta > Magnoliopsida > Zingiberales > Zingiberaceae > Wurfbainia > Wurfbainia villosa. The sequence goes on from CM045997.1 coordinate 40,466,925, forward strand.
GAAAAGATTGATTGGTCAACCTAGGGATAGCATCTTCTCCTAAGTGCTTCCTTTTGGTTGTCTTGTGTGTTGACTTCCTCCTTGTAACCTCATCTTCCAATGGACCCTCCATCCTTGTTTTGTACATTACAAAAGGAGAAATACTCGAGTTACATTCGAGTCTAAAACTAATTTTACAACAAGAATATTAGGAGAAAGGCACGACACGCAGGCCGTATTAAGAATTACAACACACAATCACAAACTTTTTGGGACTAGGCCATAACCATGCACCATGTCATTTTAACTTTTAAAAGACATTGGATATTTTATTATGTTTGAAAATTTGCTAATGCAATTATCAACTCATAATAAAATTTATCCTACTTCTATATCACATATAAAATAGAGAAAACCTATTTTTATACGATCTTTCGCAAGTGGCTCTGATACCACTGTAGGGAATTCTTTATGCCAAATGGCATATGCGCAACGGAAAATAGGATCCCTTCCAAGTGATCCATGCGAAAGCAAACTCGTATAAAATAAATTTCTCTAAACCAAACCTATCTTATAGGAGAGGATTACCTTTGTTGCGTGCCCTTGTTAATCCCGCTTTTCCTTTCGGTTTGTTGGATCTTTAGCACGTTCAAGTGTCCGTGCCTCTATACGTATCCACACGAGCATGCTCTTGTCTCACAAAAGGAAAACTAGAAGAGCTCTCCTTTACTTCTTGCTAGAGAAGTCCCTAAAGGAGAGGAAGAGAGGGAAAAGGAGAAAGGAAGAAGAAGACTCCTCTTCTTGCTAGCCTACACTCACAAACCCACACAACCAAAGCTTCCACCAAGCTCTCTCACCACTAACACAACCAAAGCTTCCACCAACAACAAAAGCCAATGCTCTCTTTTGGCCGGCCACTTGAGGTGTCTTTTATAGGGTTGGAAAAACCCTTTCACCTCCACACATTCAATGCAATCCATTGCATTGAGACATATCCTTGTTTGGCCGGCCACTTAAGGAGACAAAACCATTTTGTTTCCTTCCACCTTAACTAGCTTAGGTGGATGCTTAGGTGGCATGCTTATGTGGCATGCTTATGTGGCATTCTTATGTGGCATTCATGCATGTTGAATTAATCTTATTAATTCAATTAAGCTTATGTTATCATATTGAATTAATCTTATTAATTCAATCATATTGAATTAATCTTATTAATTCAATTAAGCTTATGTTATCATATTGAATTAATCTTATTAAATCAATAATGTAACATATTGAATTAATCTCATTAAATCAATTAGCTAAAATTCTCATTAAGCTTAAAGTCCAAAAACCATTTTGTACTTAAGCTTATTCCCAAATTATTCTAGTCAAACTAGAATACTCTAATTCCTCTAATTATCATGCTCTTTGTGTGTGACCCTATAGGCTCTCATAACGTTGGCAGTGGATCTAAACTCTTTTAGATACACAAGCAATGAGCGGCATCTAGCAATACATCATTGCTACCCAAGTTACGAGATAAGTCAAGATCCGACTAACCTTTCCGTGACTACTATAATATATGACCGTGTCCTTCTATCCTTGATATCAGATTGATCAATGAGGCATAGACCGTGTCATCCTCGATCAATCTATGTGTTTCTTGATCCCTGAGTAAACTAACTCAAACAAATGAGCTCAATATCTCATATTGACTCATTCGAGCATGGCCATGCGTTTTAGTAGTTCTACTCAATCAAGGGGCCCACCGATATCACTCTCGTCATATGAGAGGGATAGATCCCATCTACATCACTCACATCCCTCCGCATAATTTGTTATATACCCGATGAATCGCCTTTATGGTCCACCATTACGGGTGGACGTTTGTGATACCAAAGTACATAACTCCTTATGTAGGGAACCATAGTGACTTCAGGTCTAAGGACTATTCATACCAATAGTCACATGAGAAAGTTTATGACACTCATATAACGATCCATGAAACTTTCTCATGGCGGGTCAGTTCAGTATATATTCTCCAATATATACCCATGTGTCAACTTGATATCATATATCCATGACTTGTCAGATCAAGTCATCAATTGACCTACATGCTAGTCTTTATGTATTAATATTGCCCTTGCATATTAATACTCGACTAGGAACATTTAGGAAAGTGTTCTCTACAGCCTCTCATAATCAATTCTGCCAATTGATGTGCTGTAGATAAGAACCTACTTTTCTAGGGCATTATTATATTTAAATTGGCTGGCACAAGCAAGATGTAAATATAATAACCAATCCTTTGCCTTTATAGAATATGATACAAAATGTTCCCTATTCAACCATCACATGATTGGTTCTAGGGCTTTAACTAACACCAAGGCACATTGGACTTACGCTGCCAAGACTCCGCTTGGACTTTATGCCGCCAACCATTGGACTTATGCTTCAAAGACTTCACCCTTGGACTTTACGCCGCCAATATCAAACCCTTTGGACTTCTCAAATGCCAAGACTCAAGCTTGGACTTTCCCTTGCCAACCCATGTTGGACTTTCCATGCCAAGACCCATGCTTGGTCTTTTCCTTGCCAAGACCCATGCTTGGACTTTACATGTCAAGTACTCAAGACTTGGACTTTCCATGACATGGTCAAGTCTAGTCAACCATCAAAATCCCCTCGAGTCAAACTCGAGTCCGGTCAATCATGACCCGGGTCTATTGTGCCAACAATCTTTCCAAAACATTATCAGACATCAATGTCAAAACTGTTGGGATGTATACTAAAAGCCTAGCTCTTTTGTATGAACATTTCTATTTTGAAATAAGAATCACATGATCATTGTTTGAACTTTATATTTATTATATGTGTGCATATTGTCTAATACTTTACATTGTAGATAACATGGTGCTTGGTGTGGCACAGAAGATCATGTTATCAGTCCCTTGTAGAATATAAGTATTGGCTAACAACCAAGATGGTTTTGGACAAACCATTGGCATGGTTGTAGTGTAGCTTGGTATTATTTTGTCTTGAACATAGAGTTACACTAGTACACTTAGGTGTATTGAGCAGGACCGACATAGAGGTGATTCAATTTATTGCTGACTACATAATTGAATCGGACCTCGGATATTATGTTGTACATGCTCTTAATCCCGATATAATAACGGGCACAAGTACTTAGTATTTATTTCTTTGATTTACCAAAGGGTGAGATTTAAATGGATTAAATCAATATGCCCGGTAAGTTGGGAAATGATATTATTTACATGGTGTGCCGTTAATTATAGGAGGAAACCATGTCCTATATATTAGGTTGATGATGTCCCCTTGAGGAGCTCATAAGGTTCATCATGTAAACCCTGCAGGTTGACTTAGTCAACATGATGATAAGGTTGAGTGGTACCACTCGAGGAGTTAGATGTTAATTGATTGATGGTCAGTAAATCAATTAATTGACGGACATTCGATATCTTAAACACGGGGAGATGGATGTACAAATAATGTATGGAGCCCATATTAATTTATGGGGGTTGGTGAGGTAATTCAATAATGATCCTCTAGTGGAAAGGAACATCATTGATGGATCAAGTTTGTGTGGTTCCGATCCATCGGGTGGCCAAGATCCAACTCCTCCTCATGGTCCCTATCGTAGCCTAATATAAACCTCATGAAGCCTAGATCCAATGATGGAAAACAAAACTCTAGATCCGATGGTAGATATTAAATCTCTAGATCCGACGATTGAGATTAAATCTCTAGATCCAACGGTTGAGATTAAATCCCTAGAACCGACGGTGGAGATTAAATCTCTAGATCCGACGGTTGAGATTAAATCTCTAGATCCGACGGTTGAGATTAAATCCCTAGAACCGACGGTGGAGATTAAATCTCTAGATCCGACGGTTGAGATCAAATCTCTAGATCTGAAGGTTGAGATTAAATCCCTAGAACCAATGGTGGAGATTAAAATAAGGCTTAAGCCTAACTCTATAAAAAGGGGCTTAAGGTGGGCGGCAAGGGGAAGTTGGATGGTTTTGGAGATTAGGGTTTTGCCTATCATAAGCTTGGGCGGCAAGAAACCCTAAGGAGATTAGGGTTTGGTTCCTTGGTTGGGCGGCTAGGGTTTGGAAGTTAGAGTGGGCGGCAACAATAGGTCTTCTTCCTAAGGTGTTGCCGGCTCCTATCTCTTTTCCCTCTACCTTGGTCGGCGCTCAACCTATTCCTCTTCTCCTCTTCTTTTCCTCTTGGCCGGCGGCACAAAGGAGCTAGGGATTGTTCCCTTGTTTGGTTCCTTGGTTGGCCATCTTGTTCTCTCTTTTCTTGGGGCCGACGACATCAATCCTTTGTGGCTTGGTGGTTGGCTCAAGCAAGAAGGGAATGAGAGTTCTTCTTTCTTTTGATTGAAGAAGATCTAGGAAGTTTCAACTTGTGGAGGATCTTCGCCCACACGAAGTCTACAAGGAGGTTGGGACATACGATAGAAGATCGAGAGGTATAAAAGTTTTACAAGTTTTATTATTGATCTTTGCATGTTCTTGTTAATATGTTTGTATGTGTTGATTATACATGTCTACATCCATATGTATTTGTATAATCATGGACCCCGAAGATAAACACAAAAACCGGCGATCCGTCCATCATCTCTTCCGCGGCTAACCGACTAGAAGAGTTTGGTTGCTTGAACAACTAATTTGTTCAAGCGATCGCTCAAGTCGTTAGCACGACGACGAATTGGTTGAGCTTAGGAAACTCATCCCATCCGGATTAGTTTTCATTAGTGAAAATTTTAATCCGGGGACATGGGAACCAACGAGCCTCCGAGCAATGCCATCAAATTGGTATCAGAGCCACGGTTTCCGATTTTGTGTGTTTAAGATTCGGTTACTTTCACGCACTTATCATATATTGTGTATGCCGGATGATAGTAGGATGTGCGTAGTATAACTTTTTGGTTGCAGGCATAAGTTCCAACTATTATGGCTATACATGTGTGTGTGATTGTATATTATTTGAATCCTTGGGGTTGACGAGGCTAAATTAGTATTTAATTTTTGTAATTAAATATGGCATTGTTTAGCCACTCATTTTAGTTTACTTTCGATCTAGATTATTTGTACACTCCTTCGTGGAGTATAGGATCGATGGATGTAAATTAAAATAGTTTATCTCGGCTCGGATCTCTTTGTTGACTTACGCACAGGAAAAGGTGGAGCGGACGAGGTGGCGACACGACGAGACGCATATTGGAGAACAATGCCATAATAGTTGGGAAAATTTTGATTTTTTCCATATTTATTGCTGATTTGTTTTATATGCATGTTGTGTGTGCTTGAAAATTCCTCAGTGTCAATTTACTAAGTGGGAGAGGGACATTTTAATTAATTCTCGCGGCCTCCATTACAATTTGACGTGTGATGCAACAAACTTGTGCGTCGGCTCTGAGTGCCTTCCTCCCTATTGGATGAGTTTGTTTGCGGATCACTAGGTCAAATAATGGTTATAGGAAATTATTTAGGAGCGTGTGTACTTCCCCATCGGTAAGGCACATAATCCGAGATAATTCCCTTAGTATCATGTAATGGTGCACACGTAGATGCAAATAAAAAGTATCCTCCCCATCGGAGTCACTGCTTTTATTTGTAGGGCCAAAGAGGAACCAACTATTAATTTTATTTGTCAAAATGTAAGGTTGACAAGATAATAAAATTAAAGGGTTAAACCTCCTCTTACAAATGTAGAATTCGTATACGTCCACACTATCGTGGCATGTGATATTCTCGGTGTTTTGAGGTGTTGGTTGATTTCAAAATTTTATTGTTTGAGGAATCAGTGATTCTTAGGTTTTTTCAAATGGCTTTCAACCCACTTGCTGTGATATTAAAAGAAAATAAACTTACTGGAACAAATTATATTGATTGGAAAAGAAATTTGGATATTGTCTTAACTACAGAGGAGTACAAATTTGTACTCTTCGAGGTCTATCCTCCTAAGCCCACCGATGACTCTGATGAAAAGGAGAAAGAGAGTTATAAGAAATGGATCAAGGCAGATGAGATGGTGCGGTGTTACATTTTGGCATCTATGTCAAATGTGCTGCAACATCAGCATCAGGCCATGGCCACGGCTTATGACATGATGCTCAATCTCAAGGAACTTTTTGGACATCAGAGTAGGGCGGCCAGACAGGAGGCTATGAGGAACTTGATGACGACCACCATGATCGAGGGAACACCCGTCAGGGACCATGTTCTCAAGATGATGGCTCATCTGAATGAGATGGAAGTCCTCGAAGCTGATATCGATGGGGAAACCTAGGTCGATATCATTCTCCAGTCTCTGCCTAGGAGTTTTGAGCAGTTCTGCCTCAACTACAACATGAACAAGAGGTTGTATTCGTTGGTGGAGCTTTTGACAGAACTCCAGGCGGCAGAGGGGCTTTTTTGTCAAAGCGCTCAAGCCATGGTTGCTCAGAAGGTTTCTTCTTCTAAACCGAAAGGAAAGAAGAAGAAGAAGCAAGGTGGAGCAAAGAAAGTGGCAGTAGGACCTCAGGTAGGAGTGAAGAAGCCAAAAGGCAAGTGCTTCACTTGTAAGCAGATTGGACATTGGAAGGCGGACTATCCTCGCCGAAAGAACAAAGGTATATCTTCTTGTTTAGTTATTGAAACATGTTTAGCGGTGTTATCTACCAGTACCTGGTGTGTAGATACAGGAGCCACTGATCATGTCTGTAATACTTTGCAGGGGTTCCAGGAAACCCGACGACTAGCTAAGAGAGAGATTATCGTCTTCATGGGCAATGCTTCAAAGGTGGCGGCTATTGCAGTGGGAGACGTTTATTTATCTTTTGATAGGAATAAAGTTTTGGTTTTGAGAAATTGTCTTTATGTACCTACTTTTAGAAAGAATATAATTTCAGTTTCTAAATTGTTTCTGGATGGATATTCTATTTCTTTTAATGACAAAGTTGTTGTAAAAAGGAATAGGGAGATTATCTGTTCTGGTACATTGGTTGGCAATTTGTACACTCTTGAACCGAAAACTCCCACGATGCATATAGAAGTAAATAACTCATCTTCTAAGTCTAATAAGAGAAAAGAACCTTCGAAAATGAACCAGACATATCTTTGGCACCTAAGACTTGGTCATATTAACCTGAGTAGAATTCAAAGGTTGATAGCTGATGGACCCTTTTTTTTTTTTTTTGATTTACAAGTGGTATCCAAGCTTCGCCCGACTAGTCCACTTGGCGAACCGGCCCTGCCCCACGGCCTCCGAAGAGTCTCCACCGGCCCACAAGGGTAAATCAGGAAGACGCGCCACCAAGTCGCCGTGAGGGGTTTAACGCCAATCAGGGTCCGCACCCCACACCAACCCGCTGGTAAACGGGAACCCGCCTCCGCAACCCGCAAGCGAGTGGAAAACGGCGGAATTCCCTCCGCAAGCTGCAGCCGGCAGGGATCGAACCATGGCTTGCTCCAGGGACCCCCCAAGCTCTTACCGACGCGCCATTGCCCTGGGGGCAAACTGTGATGGGTAAACTTTTTATAGTTCTTGCCGCCGCGGCAAGACCCCCTCGTAGAAACCGAAGGATTTTAGGAGCAGTTCAATGTCCTGCTCAGGCGTGCGGGTTTACCCTCCAGGACCTTTGCTCGTTGAACTTTCGCACATATTCGTGGGAGTTGCAATTCTGCGACCCTTTGGGATCGAACCCGTGACCTCATTGGATACCTCCATGTGCTTGCCACTAGGGCTAGTACACTTGCCAGCTGTGATGGGTAAACTTTTTATAGTTCTGCGCCACCAAGACCCCCTCGTGAAACCCGAAGGATTTTTGGCGAAGCAGTTCAATTGTCCTATCGAGCGTGCAGGTTTACCCTCGGACCTTTGCTCGTTGAACTTTCCGCACATATTCGTGGGAGTTGCAATTTCTGCAGCCCTTTGGGATCGAACCCGTGACCTCCGATTGGATACCTCCATGTGCTTGCCACTAGGGCTAGCACACTTCGGTAAAACTGTGATGGGTAAACTTTTTATAGTTGCCGCAGAAGACCCCCTCGTGAAACCCGAAGGATTTTTGGGTGAGCGGTTCAATGTCTGTCAGGCGTGCGGGTTTACCCTCCGGACACTGCTCGTTGAACTTTCCTCACATATTCGTGGGAGTTGCAATTTCTGCAGCCCTTTGGGATCGAACCCGTGACCTCCGATTGGATACCTCCATGTGCTTGCCACTAGGGCTAGCACACTTCGGTTAAACTGTGATGGGTAAACTTTTTATAGTTGCCGCCGCCGGGCCCGAAGACCCCCCCTCATCAGAAACCCCGAAGGATTTTTGGGCGAACGGTTCAACTGTCCTATCAGAGCGTACACGGGTTTACCCTCCGGACACTGCTCGTTGAACTTTCCGCACATATTCGTGGGAGTTGCAATTTCTGCAGCCCTTTGGGATCGAACCCGTGACCTCCGATTGGATACCTCCATGTGCTTGCCACTAGGGCTAGCACACTTCGGTGATAGCTGATGGACCCTTGGGTTCATTAGTAGTGGAAGATCTCCCAACCTGCGAGTCTTGCTTGGAAGGTAAGATGACCAAGAGGCCTTTTAAGGCTAAGGGGTATAGAGCCAAAGATGTATTGGAATTGGTTCATTCTGATTTGTGCGGTCCTATGTCTATCCAGGCTAGAGGTGGCTTTGAATACTTTGTCTCTTTTATAGACGATTATTCAAGGCATGGATACATTTACTTGATGCGCCGCAAGTCTGAATGCTTTGACAGGTTCAAAGAATTCAAGGCTGATGTGGAGAACTGTCAAGGTAAAAGTATCAAGACACTACGATCTAATCGTGGTGGCGAGTACCTCTTGGGAGATTTTAGGAGTTACTTATCAGAGGCTGGGATTCAATCCCAATTGTCCGCACCTGGCACACCCCAGTAGAATGGTGTGGCGGAGCAAAGGAATAGGACTCTTATAGAGATGGTCAGATCGATGATGAGTTATTCGGAGTTACCTGATTCGTTCTGGGGGTTTGCTCTGGAAACGGCAGCACACATTCTAAACTTGGTTCCATCTAAGTCAGTACCCTCTACTCCCACAGAATTGTGGACTGGGTGAAAGCCTAGTCTTAGACATATTCGGATTTGGGGTAGTCCAGCACATGTGCTGAAGGGAGATGCTAGTAAGTTGGAATCTCGTACAGAAGTACGCTTGTTTGTTGGCTACCCTAAGGGAACGAAGGGTGGTTTGTTCTATAGTCCTAGAGATCAGAAGGTGATCGTGAGTACGAATGCCAGATTTCTAGAGGAGGACTATGTGATGAACCACAAGCCCACGAGTAGGATTGTTCTTGAGGAATTGACAGGGGAAGTCCCGACTTCAGTACCACCGATACAAGAGGAAATACCACAAGTCACTACACCGCATGTCACAGAGCATACACAGGAGGCACCTCGTCATAGTGGGAGGGTTGTTAGACAATCCGTAAGATTCATGTTCTTGGGAGAGTCTTCGGACTTAGTCCCTGGTAAACATGAACCTAATCCCTGGACATATGATGAGGCACTCCAAAATAGAGATGCGGTATCTTGGCAAAGAGCGATGAATTCAAAGATAGAATCTATGGATTCTAATCATGTCTGGGAGCTAGTAGAACCACCCGATGGTGTGAAAGCCATTGGATGCAAGTGGATCTACAAAAGAAAGAGAGGAGTAGATGGGAAGGTTGAGACCTTCAAAGCTAGGCTTGTTGCGAAAGGGTATACTCAGAAAGAGGGTATCGATTATGAGGAGACATTTTCACCGGTAGCTATGCTTAAGTCTATCCGGATTCTCTTATCTATTGCTGCTCATGAGGATTATGAGATTTGATAGATGGATGTCAAGACAGCTTTCCTTAACGGAAGTCTTGAGGAAAATATCTATATGAAGCAACCAGAGGGATTCATTGCAAAGGGCAAAGAGCATCTTGTGTGCAAGCTTAATCGGTCCATTTATGGATTAAAGCAAGCTTCTAGATCTTGGAACATCCGCTTTGATGAGGTAATCCAGTCATATAGATTTATTCAAAGTTCAGATGAGCCTTGTGTATACAAGAGATGTGATGGAAATGTAGTGGTATTTCTTGTACTATACGTAGATAACATTTTGTTAGTTGGCAACAATATCAGAGTGTTATCAGATGTAAGGGTATGGTTGTCCAAACAGTTTGATATGAAGGACTTGGGAGAAGTGGGACACATCCTTGGGATCAAGGTAATAAGGGATCGCAAGAAAAGGATGCTGTGCTTATCTCAAGCTTCATACATTGACACTATCCTTGATCGTTTTAGCATGCAGAACTCCAAGAAAGGTTTTCTACCTTTTAGGCATGGAGTACCTTTATCTAAAGAGATGTGTCCCAAAACATCAAAGGAGATAGAGGAGATGAAGGCGGTTCCTTATGCTTTGGCAGTAGGAAGCCTCATGTATGCTATGCTATGTACGAGACCAGATATCTGCTTTGCTGTGGGCATGGTTAGTAGATATCAGAGTAATCTTGGACAGGGACATTGGACTGCGGTAAAGCATATATTGAAGTACCTGAGAAGGACTAGGGATTATATGTTGGTTTACCGGGCAGATCAATTAGTCCACATGGGTTACACAGTTGATTTCAATCGGATAGGGACAACGATAAGTCTACCTCGGGTTTTGTGTTTACTTTGGGAGGTGGAGCCATTGTATGGAGGAGTGTCAAACAGAAATGCGTGGCGGACTCTACCATGGAAGCTGAGTATATCACAACCTCTAAGGCGACCAAAGAAGCTGTATGGCTCAGGAACTTCTTGAGGGACTTGGATGTAATTCCTAGTTTGCCCAGAACTATCATCATTTATTGTGAGCACAGTGGTGCAGGTGCAAGCGTGATGGAACCAGGAGCCCGTAAGGCAAGTAAACACATAGGCGCAAGTACCACGTCGAGAGATCGTAAGCGAGGAGAAGTAGTTGTCGCCAAGATTGCATCGAGGATAACTGGCGGATCCATTCACTAAGGCCCTTCGGTGAGCGTTTGATAGGCATGTGGAGGACATGGGGATCGGATGTATGGCGGTGTGATGTGGCGTAGTCTTTTAGTATAAGTGGGAGATTGTTGGGATGTATACTGAAAGCCTAGCTCTTTTATATGAACATATTTATTTTGAAATAAGAATCACATGATCATTGTTTGCACTTTTATATTTATTATATGTGTGCATATTGTCTAATATTTTACATTGTAGATAACATGGTGCTTGGTGTAGAGGAAGATCGTATTATCAGTCCCTTATAGAATATAAGTAGGGCTCACAGCAAGATGGTTTGAACCATTGGTATAGTTGTAGTGTAGCTTAGTATTGTTTTGTCTTGAACATAGAGTTACACTAGTACACTTAGGTGTATTGAGCGGGGGACATAGAGGTGAATTCAATTTATTCTTGACTACATAATTGAATCGGACCTCGGATATTATATTGTACATGCTCTTAATCCGATATAATAACTTGGGCACATGTACTTAGTATTTATTTCTTTGATTTACCAAAGGGTGAGATTTAGATGGATTAAATCAATATGCCCTAAGTTGGGAAATGATATTATTTACATGGTGTGCCATTGATTATAGGAGGAAAGCCGTGTCTATATATTAGGTTGATGATGTCCCCTTGAGGAGCTCATAAGGTTCATCATGTAAACCTGCAGTTGACTTAGTCAACATGATGATAAGGTTGAGTGGTACTACTCGAGGAGTTAGATGTTAATTGATTGATGGTCAGTAAATCAATTAATTGACGGACATTCGATATCTTAAACACGGGGAGATGGATGTAAAAATAATGTATGGAGCCCGTATTAATTTATGGGGGTTGGTGAGGTAATTCAATGATGATCTTCTAGTGGAATGGAACATCATTGATGGGTCAAGTTTGTGTGGTTCCGATCCATCGGGTGGCCAAGATCCAACTCCTCCTCATGGTCCCTATCAGCCTAATATAATCTTCATGAAGCTCTAGATCCAAGGATGTAAAACAAAACTCTAGATCCAGCGGTTGGAGATTAAATAGCTAGATACGATGGTTGTGATGAAAACCTAGAACCAACGGTTGGGATTAAATCACTAGATCCGATGGTTGGGATGAAACTCTAGATCCGACGGTTGGGATGAAATCCTAGATCCGACGGTTGGAATGAAACCCTAGATCCGACGGTTGGGATGAAACCCTAGATCCGCGGTTGGGATGAAAACCCTAGATCCGGCGGTTGGGATTAAATCCCTAGATCCGGTGGAGATTAAAAAGGCTTAAGCTAACTCTATAAATAGAGGGGCTTGGTGGGTTGCAGGGTTTTGGAGATTTTTGCCTATCATAAGCGGCGGCAAGGAGATTAGGGTTTGGTTCCTTGGTTGGCTCTTGGTTTGAAGGTTGGTTGGCCATCTTGTTCTCTCTTTTCTTGGGGTCGGCGGCATCAATCCTTTGTGGTTTGGTGGTTGGCTCAAGCAAGAAGGGAAGGAGAGTTCTTCTTTCTTTTGATTGAAGAAGATCTAGGAAGCTTCAACTTGTGGAGGATCTTCGCCTACACGAAGTCTACAAGGAGGTTGGGACATACGATAGAAGATCGAGAGGTATAAAAGTTTTACAAGTTTTATTATTGATCTTTGCATGTTCTTGTTAATATGTTTGTATGTGTTGATTTACATGTCTACATCCATATGTATTTGTATAATCATGGACCCCGAAGATAAACACAAAAACCAGCGATCCGTCCGTCGTCTCTTCCGCAGCTAACCGACTAGAAGAGTTTGGTTGCTTAAACAACTAGTTTGTTCAAGCGATCGCTCAAGTCGTTAGCACGACGACGAATTGGTTGAGCTTAGGAAACTCATCCCATCCGGATTAGTTTTCATTAATGAAAATTTTAATCCGGGGATATGGGAGCCAACGAGCCTCCGAGCAATGCCATCAAAAACATCAATGTCAAACATCAAAACATCGCTTGAGTCAAACTCGAGTCCGGTCAATCTTGACCTGGGCCGATTGCACGAACAGGACTGCCATGGCGTTGCGACTTATTGGCGAAGCGGCTTAAAATTCGTGTGTGTATTCATAATAAATTGTATAAAATTATATCATTATGAATGATATGGTGCATGGTTATGGCCTAGGACCCAATGTGATTGTGGTTGTGTTGTATGTGCATGTTGTAATTCATAATACGGCCTACGTGTCGTGCCTTCATCTCTATTTTTTTTATTGTAAAATAGACTTAGACTCGAATGTAACTCAAGTGTTCTTATTTTATAATGTACAAAATAAAGAAAAGAAAGGTCCATTGAGGGTTGAAGTTACAAGGAGGATGTCGACAATACAGGATAACCGAAGAAAGCACTTGGAGAAGATGCCTAGGTTAACCATTCGCTCTTCTCATTGGCTTGAGAAGATCATAGATTCGAGCCATAACCATATCACGTTTAAGATTATTTGCTATGTGTGTATGTGATACATGTGATGCTTGTATATTTGATGCATGCGTAGTTCGTTGTCACAAAAATTAGGTCACTTATTTTATGCCTACCAAAGTTTAATACTTACTATTACCTTGTTCAATCGTAGTGTGTTTGCCAAAGCAAAGTGACTCAATTTACCTCTCGGTAAAGTACAACAGGACAATTGTGATGTCCGCCTATTAAACTTTGGGTTTGACTTAACTAAGCTCTCTCAATTAGATTGATGAACTTAGAGGCATAGCTCATACGGGACATCTACCTATATTATATAAATCTTGGGCAATTAGCCAAAGCTAACTCAAGATGAGTGGTAATTTAGAAAGATATCTCATGTGATGGGCACAATGAACAAATAATGTTGTTCATCTAGTTATACAAGAGTTACATTAGATGTAATTGGTACAAGTTACCTACCTAACTTATACGAATCTTGGGCGATTAGCCAAAGCTAACTCAAGATGCGGTATAATATGGATCTTGTCCCACTTTGTGACCAGTGGGAGAATCATTTAGTTAAAAGGCCTAATTAAATGATTAAAATATGATATATTTTTGCATTTCTATATTGTAGATCACCATGACACAAAATACGTCGAACACACTTTCTCAGTGATCTATCCTTGATAAGGACAAGCTCACTGGAGCTAATTTCCTAGATTGGTACAAGAACTTGAGGATAGTCCTCAAGCAAGAATGCAAACTATACGTCCTAGAGCAGTCCATTCCTAAACCACCCATCCCTACGGCCACTCGTGTTGATAGGGATGCTTATAAGAAGCATCAAGATGACGCACTGGATGTGTCATGCCTCATTCTTGCCACCATGAACTCTGAGCTTTAGAAGCAACATGAGAACATGGATTCCCATGGTATGGTTGAGCATCTAAAACAACTATATCAAGGACAAGCAAGGCATGAGAGATACAAAGTATCAAAGGCCTTGTTTCAATGCAAAATACAAGAAGAAACTCCTGTAGGCACTCATGCACTCAAGATGATTGGGTACGTTGAGAACCTAGAGAGATTGGGATTTCCATTGGGCCAAGATCTGACCACTGATCTTGTTCTTCAGTCACTGCCAGAAAGCTATAGTCAATTTGTCATGAACTACAACATGAATGAAATTGACAAGCCTTTACTTGAGTTGTTGAGCATGTTGTGAACTGCTGAACTCAACCTTAAGAAGGCAAAGCTTGGTACCATTTTGATGGTGAACAAAGGCAAAGGTAAAGGCAAGCAGAAGCCTAAAGGTAAGGGTAAGACCCAAGCCAAAGGCAAAGGCAAGGTAAATGCATTGAAACCTAAAGGAGGGGTGTCTAAGGAAGGGGAATACTTCCACTACGGTGAGACTGGGCATTGGAAGAGAAACTGCAAGCTATACCTGGAAGAGGTGAAAAGGAAGAGAAGTGAGACTTCTGTCTCAGGTATACATGTTTTCTAAGTCAATTTATCTATCTCGTCTTCTTGGGTATTAGATACCGGTTGTGCTTTTCACATTTGTACTAATGTGTAGGGCCTTCAAAAGACTAGATCATTGACAAAGGGCGAAGTGAACCTATGGGCAGGCAATGGAGCAAAGGTTGCCGCCATCGCTGTAGGGACATATAACTTTGCCCACTGGGCTTATCTTAGAACTAGAAGAATGTTGTTATATGTCTGCCTTGACTAAAAACATTATCTCCGTTTCTTATTTATATAAGAAAGGTTTCTCATTTGTAATAAAGGATAAATGTTGTTCTGTTTATTTAAATGATATATTTTTTTATAGTGCACACCTTATGAATGGTCTCTATCTTCTAGATCTTGAAACCCCAGTCTATAACATAAATACTAAACGATTCAAATCTAATGATCTGAACGAAACATATCTCTGGCATTGTCGTCTGGGTCACGTAAATGAGAGTCACATATCCCAGCTCCATAAGGATGGATTACTAGACTCATTTAATTTTGAATCATATGAGACATTCGAATTTTTTCTTCTAGGCAAGATGACCAAGACTCCATTTAGTGGATATGACGAACGAGCTACTGATTTGTTAGAACTCATACATACTGATGTATGTTGGCCTTTCAATGTAGTAGCTAGAGGAGGATATCAGTACTTCATTACTTTTACTGATGATTTCAGTAGATATGGATATGTGTATCTTATGAGACACAAATCTGAATCCTTTGAAAAGTTCAAAGAATTCAAGAATGAAGTACAAAACCAACTTGGCAAGAGTATTAAAGTGCTTTGATCAGATCGAGGTGGGGAATACCTTAGCCAAGATTTTCATGACTATCTCGTTGAGTTTGGGATTAGATCTCAACTCACTCCTCCTGGAACACCATAGTGGAATGGTGTATCAGAAAGGAGAAATCGTACATTATTAGATATGGTACAATCCATGATGATTCATACAAATCTTCCTTCTTTTTTCTAGGGATATGCTTTAGAGATGGCCGCTTTCACACTTAACTGCGTTCCATCTAAGGCAGTCATAAAGACACCATATGCGATATGGACTGGGAAGAGTCCCAAATGTCTTTTATGAAGATTTGGTGATGTGAGTCTTATGTTCAACGTCAAGTCTCCGATAAATTAGGCCTGAAATCAGACAAGTGCTACTTTATAGGATATCCTAAGGAAACAAAAGGATATTACTTCTACAATCCCACGCAAGGCAAAGTGTTTGTCGCTAGAAATGGAGTATTTCTAGAAAGAGAGCTCATCTCTAGAAGAACTAGTGGGAGTAAAATACATCTTGAAGAAATTCAAGATAAAGATAGCACTGAGATGGAAATTGAACAGGCACTATAAAGTGTTGTGGATGATGAGATTGTTGCACAAGAAGTTATGGAGCAACAACCTGTTCAAGTAGCCCAACCTCTTCGCAGGTCTGATAGGATACGTCGTCAGCCTGAGAGATATTCATTTCTCTTGTCTGATAGTGATGACGTTATGCTTGTTGAGTTGAACAAGCCTACATCCTATCAGGAAGCTATGATGAGCCCAGATTCTGAGAAATGGCTACAGGCCATGAGATCCGAAATGCAATTCATGTACACTAACCAAGTATGGACTTTGGTTGATCCACCTGAAGGGGTCAAACCCATTGGGTGTAAATGGGTCTTTAAGAGAAATACTGACATTGATGGTCTTCTGCATACCTATAAGGTAGCTAAAGGTGTCAAACAAATTCATGGTATTGACTATGATGAAACTTTTTCACCAGTTGCGATGCTTAAGTCCATTCAGATCATGCTTGCTATTGCAGCTTACCATGATTATGAGATCTGTCAAATTCAGTTGCAGCTTAAGTCCATTTATAAGATCATGCTATTTCACCAGTTGCAGATTATAAGATCATGCTTAAGTCCATTCAGTTGCAGCTTACCAGTTGCGATGTCAAAACTACATTTCTGAATGGAAACCTCCTCGAGGACATGTACATGACACAACCTGAGGGTTTTGTAGATCCAAAGCATGTTAGCAAGGTATGTAAGCTGCAAAGGTCCATTTATGGTTTAAAGCAAGCATCTAGAAGCTAAAATCTTTGATTCGATGATACGATCAAACTGTTTGGTTTCATCAAGAATGAAGATGAACCCTATGTCTACAAGAGGGTTAGTGGGAGCATAGTTATCTTTCTTATCTTGTATGTTGATGACATACTTCTCATTGGAAATGACATCCCTACGCTGCAATCTGTGAAGACTTAGCTTGGGAATTATTTCTCAATGAAGGACTTAGGTGAAGCATCCTACATTTTAGGCATTATGATCTATAGAGATAGATCTAAGAGATTACTTGGCCTAAGTCAGAGTGCATACATTAACAAGGTGCTTAAACATTTTGCCATGCAGAATTCCAAGAAGGGATTTCTGCCAATGTCACATGGTGTGAGCCTTTCGAAGGATCAATGCCCTTATTCTAAGGAGGAAAGGAAATATATGGATCAGATCCCTTATGCATCTGCTATAGGGTTTATTATGTATGCCATGATATGCACTCATCCTGATGTCTCATTTGCTTTAAGCATGATGAGTAGGTACCAGTCAGATTTAGGTGATAGTCACTAGATAGCCACCATGAATATTCTTAAGTACTTGAGAAGAACTAAAGAATATTTTCAGATATTTGGAGGCAATGAGGAGCTCACTGTAAAGGGTTACAGCGATGTTAGCTTCCAAATAGACAAGGACGATTACAGATCACAATCAAGGTATGTCTTTTGTTTAAATGGTGGTGTTGTGAGCTTGAAGAGTTCAAAGCAAGACACAATCGCGGATTCTACTACAGAGGCCTAGTATATTGTTGCTTCAGATGTGGAAAAGGAGGCTATTTGGATTAGGAAGTTTATTTTTGAGCTTGGTGTAGTTCCTATCATCGTGAGCCCTATAGAGCTTTATTGTGACAACAACGGGGCTATAGCACAGGCTAAGGAATCTCATTCTCACCAGCGATCCAAACATATACTACGGCGGTATCACCTCATTCGAGAGATCATCGATAGATAAGATGTGCGGATATGCAGAGTGGATATTGATGCTAACATTGCGGATCCCTTGACCAAGGCTTTAGCGCAGAGGAAGCTGTTAGACTCTCCGAGCCGCAAAAACCACTCTTTGCATTGCGGAAACCTCAGAAGCCGGCCACGAATCCATGCGAAGATAAATAAAAATTAATTCATGTACATGTTTATCTACTCTCGATCTACTTTAGATCTACATGGGAAGAGTGTTACCCTTGTAGCGATGCCCTTCGCTTATACCGCTCATCCAAAAGATGGTCGGATCTCGTAGAGTGTCAATTGTACACTCCTCTACACGTATCCACACGGACAAAAGGGTAGAGAGAACCACTAAGAGTGTGCTAGCACTGTTGGGAGGTTTCGGCCATGGAGGAGAGGGAGAGAAGAAGATGGGAGAAGGAAGAAGAAGCAATCAATATCCCCTTAATCACTTTGGTCGACCACTTAAGGATGGTTAAATACATCCATGTAATACCAAGATCCATGGCTCTTGGTCTTCCTCATGAGGTGGCATACCATGATGTGGAACATCATCATTGGTCGGCCCTATGCCAAGTCACCATGAAGTGGCATTTGGTCAAGTCAAACTTGACCATTCATCTTCCCTCTCAAGTCAAGTCAAACTTGACCTCTTATCTCCCATGGTTGATCAAATCTAACCTTTGATTCAAGTAAATTTAATTTAATGAATCTCTATTCATTAGTTCAAATTGACTCAATGAATCAAATCTAAATTAGACTCATTCAACACTTGAATCAAATTGAGTCCAACTCAATTAGTCTAATTTGGATTACTCTTAATCCAATTTGGTCCATCATATGAACCTAATCCTCTTGGTCCATCATATGAACCTAATCTCGATCTAATTTTCCTTTGTGTGTGACCTTATAGGTTCTTTTAAAGTTGACAATGCTCCTAAACCGATTTAGAAACATAAGCAATGAGCGATATCTAGCAACACATCATTGCTACCCAAGTTACAAGAATGTTGAGATCCAACATCACCTTTGTGACTACTAATTGTGACTCTCACAATATGTGACAATGTCCCTCTATCCTTGACATCTAGATTGAATAATTGAGGCATCGACCATGTCATCCTCTGTACAATCTATATCTTGAACTCCAAGTAGACTCACTCTAAATAAATGAGTTCAATATCTCATATTGACTCATTTGAGCATGGTCATGCACTTAGTGGTCTCACTCTATCAAGAATCATGATATCACTCCCATCATATAGGAGGGATAGATCCCATCTACATCACTCACATCCCTCCGTATAATTTGTTATATGCCCAGTAATCGCCTTTATAGTCCACCCATTTATGGGTGACGTTTGACGAAGCCAAAGTATGCAACTCCTTATGTAGGGAACCATGATGACTTCAGGTCCAAGGACTAATAGTCATACTAATAGTCACATGAGAAAGTATATGACACTCATATAACGATCCATGATACTTTCTCATGGTGGGTCATTCAGTATTCATTCTCCAATGCATACCCATATGTCAACTTGATATCTCATATTCATGACTTGTAAGATCAAGTCATCGAGTTGACATAAATGCTAGTGTCTTAGCATTAATATTGTCCCTGAATATTAATACTTGACTAGGAATGATTAAGAGTAATTTTCTCTATATCATCTCATTATCGATTCTACCAATTCATTGATATAGATAAAAACCTTCTACTCAAGGACACTATTATACTTAGTTATTTGACACCAATACAAGTAAGTATAATAACCATAAAGAAATTCCTTTATAAATATATATAGGAATATGACACAACAAGTCCATACAACAATCATCACATGATCGACTCTAGGGCTTTCACTAACAATCTCCCACTAGCACTAGTGACAATCACTGTAGTATCTAATACCCAATGACCTACTGTGACCATCATGCTTTATCTGTGTCAAAGCCTTGGTCAAGAGATCTGCGACGTTAGCCTCTGTGAGTACTCTACAAATCTTCACATCTCCTCTATCGATAATCTCTCGAATGAGATGGACCGCTGGTGTGAGCGAGGTTCCTTAGCCTACGCAATCGCTCCGTTGTTGTCACAATAGAGCTCTATAGGATCTGCTATGCTAGGGACCACCCCAAGCTTAGTAATGAACTTGCGGATCTAAACTCCTCCTTTGCTGCCTCTGATGCAGCAATATACTCGACCTCTGTTGTAGAATCAGCAACTGTGTCCTACTTCGAACTCTTCCAGCTCACAGCATCACCATTCAAGAAAAATACGAACCCTGACTGCGATCTATAATTATCCTGGTCAGTTTGGAAGCTAGCATCACTTGTAACCCTTTACAACTAGTTCCTTATCATCTTCAAATATCAAGAAATATTCTTTAGTCCTTCTCAAGTACTTAAGAATATTCTTGTGTAACGCCCGTAAAATTTCTAGCAATTTTACAAATTTTTTGGCTTAATGATAATGGGCTTTATGTGGGCTCTTTCAAAAATAAAAGAAAATAAGCCAAAAAGGATGCAAGGCCTAGGAATTGAACCCCAAACCTCTAGAGATAGCCAAGCCCTATAGATGCATCCACTAACCAGAAGCCCAATAAGATTTTATTATTAGACGAATATGGGAAATTATAGTTAGGTGTAAGAGAGATTAAGGGACTCTTCAAGTGAATAAATAGGGGGGAATGAGGGGGCATGAGTTATCAAACTTGTTTTCTCCTCCTCTTCTTCTTCCTCACCGAACCCTAGAGCTTCCCCTCTCCATTCTTTGGCCATACCTCATCCAAGCAAGAAGCAAGGCTAGGTTTCTTCCCTTAGGTCATTTTCCAACCAAAAAGAAAAGCGAAGGAAGTAAGTATCCCCTCACCTGCATACGAGTAGCTTTTCGGTTGATGTTTTGGGTAAAAGTCTTCATGATACATTCGGCCAAGCTTAGTTTTGATGTTCCAAGGAAGTTCTATATCATGTTTTGTAAGAATAAGATGATGTTAGGATGTAAAATGAATTAGGTTAAAAGTTAACCCTAAAAACCTCTATGAACTATTCGGCCAACATGTGTTTTCGGTGTTTCATTGAAGTTTTATACCATGTTTTGTATGCATATGATGATGTTAGTATGTTAGAGGGATTAAGTTAAAAGTCTAACCCTAAAAGCCCACATGGACCATTCGGCCACCCCTTGGTTTTGATGTTTCAATGAAGTTTTATACCATGTTTTGTATGCATATGATGATGTTAGTATGTTAGAGGGATTAGGTTAAAAGTCTAACCCTAAAAGCCTACATGGACCATTCTGTTAGGGCAATCTCTTACCATGATAAGGTTTTGATGTGTGTGGCAAAGGGTTTAAGTTAGTTTGTTATGTTGATTTGATATGTGCGTTGAAGTCGTTCAGGACTTAGTAATTCGCACATGGAGCCATGGCGAGTTTCACATCTCATGACTCGGGCCTTGAGTCGGTGAAGGATAGCTTTGCGGAAGCCGTGCGCTTGGAGTATCCGAGGGACCGCCGGACAAGGAGCTTGGAGTGAAGTCGGAGGAAGTAGAGCCGTGCGCCTGATGCTGCCGAGGGACGTGGCCGCGAACGAAGAGAACTTCGAAGGCGAGGGACTCCGAGAGATGAGAGTGAGCGAATGTAACCTGGGAAGGGGTAGCTCTTAGGTGGAACTTGGCAATTTGGCTAAGTGTCGAATGGGATTTCTCGACACCAGTCGACTGCCATGGAATGGCAATCGACTGCTCTGAGTCGATTGGGTTCAACTGGTGTCTGACTCATGGACATTTGGCCCAAGCAGTCGACTACCTTGGGATCGGCGATCGATCGGCTGTCGACATCGATTGATCGCAAGGGGACTCGGCCGATCCTTGTCACCGCGGCACGGAACAGTGGAGTCGACCTCGTTGAGGACTCGACTGATCGAGCACCAGTCGACTGATGGTGCCATCAGTCGACTGATGCCAATACCGTTGGATGGAATCTAACGTGGAAAGCGGTCGTTATTGGGCAACGGCTACGGGATCAGTCGACTGATCGAGGGCATCAGTCGACTGCTCCTGTGTCAACGGGAAGAAACCCTCTTCCTCTATAAAAAGGAAGGGGATGAGGCTTTGGGGGGCTAATGCTTATGCTCTAAGTGATCTTCCTAGTGCCCCACAAGTTTTAAACTCTTTTTACTTGTCTTTACTTCAATCTTATTGTAAGAAGAGTGATCTTGGTTGTAAAGGTTACCTCCACCTAGCTTGGTGCAAAGGAGAGACCATTAGTGGATTGGTTTTGGCGGAGTGATTCACCGAGGACGAATCAGGGACCGTGGATTAGTGGCGTAGCCATGAACCACGTTACACCATCTTGTTAGCGTTTGATTTCTTGTATTTCTATTTTCTTGTCTTGCTTTATTGTTTCCGTTGCGCTAATCTCTTTGTAGATGAGCAAATACCGACATCCAACGTTCGAGGGCTATTCACCCCCCTCTAGCCGGCCGTTCGATTCCCTACAAGTGGTATCAGAGCCAAGGAAAGTTTGTCGAGGACTAACCGCCACAACAAGCAACATTCAAAATGGCCGACTCAAACATCCACCCACCGAAGTTCGACGGCGAATTCGCTTGGTGGAAGAAGCGAATGGAGATATTCTTCGAAACCCACTTTGAAATCCTTTTAATAATGGAAAACGGTTTCGAGTTGCCCAGGAACAAAAATGGGGAGCCATTGGAGATATTAAGGTGGAGCAAGAGGCAAAGAGAAGAATATTTGGCAAATTCAAAGGCCAAGCACCACCTATACAATGTGCTCCCCCAACAAGAGATCAACCGAATTGGGGAATGCTCAAGTGCCAAGGAGATGTGGGAGAGATTGGTTGAACTTCATGAAGGCACTTCGGAAGCCAAACTTGCAAGGAGAGACCTCCTCCGCTCCTAACTATCAAACATCAAATTGGAAAAGGGAGAAAAGGTAACATCATTACATTCTAGGTTTAAAGAAATATTAATTGGGCTAACAAGTGTAGGAGAGAAGCTATCCAACCGGGATATGATAATGAAAGCCATAGATGCTTTTCCCCGATCATCCAAGTGGAGTTCAATGGTGGACTCATTTTATATTTCAAAGAATCTATAGGTAAGTACTCTAGATGAATTTTTCTCCACTATGGAATTGCATGAATCTAGGCTTGAAGGTATATAAGAAGAGCCTAGAATCCAACTTTCAAGGGGAGTAGCATTGATGGAAAACAAGGGGAAGTAGAAGATAGAGATCCCCTCCTCCTCCGATGATGAAGCCTCTTCCTCCTCCTCCATGGATAGCACGGAAGAAGCATATATGGTAAGGAGGGTAAGACGTGCTTTAAAAGGTTTTTATTTTAATAAATCTAATGATAGGAGGAGAAGACCAAGAGGAAAGGTGATTTGTTACAATTGCCAAGGAGAGGGACATATAAGGGATAATTGTCCCCTCCTAAACAAGAGCAAGGAAGAAAGGAAGAAGAAAAAAGAAAAGAAGAAGAAAAAGGGGAGTAAAAAAAAGGAAGAGGAAAAGAAGGCCAAGGAAAAAGGAAAGGCCATGACTCTCAAAGCAAAGACATGGGATGACCTTGCTTCCTCATCCTCATCCGAAGAAGAAGAGCATGTCTATTCCAACCTTGCATTGATGGCCTTCGACGACTTGGATTGCTCTTCCTCCTCTAATAAAGAATCAAGCACAAGTGAGGAGAGCTCAAATGAAGGGGGAGCCTCCTCTACATCCTCCTCATCCGAAGAAGAAGAAGAGAATATGGAAACTATGGTAACGAACTTAACTCCTAAGAAAATAGTTTCCATGGTTTCTAGCTTAACTAGGGATTTATTTAGAGCTAAGAAGAAGAACAAAAGCATGCTAGATCAAATTAAGGACTTAGAAAATAAACTAGAAAAAGCATGCTTAAATGAAAATGAAAATATTTCTTCTAGCTTAAATGATGCATGCTCACATGAATATATGCCATTTAATGTTAGTGATGCATGTATGGATGAAAATAGGGCTCTAAGGGAAAAGGTAGATTACTTGACAAAAGCCCTAGAAAAATTCACTATAGGCTCCAACACCTTGAACATGATCATAGGGAGCCAAAGAGCTAGCTTCAACAAAAAGGGCCTAGGTTATAAAGAAAAGAAAAATGAAAAGGCCTACAAATGCCTAATTGCTAGGGGACAAGATAAGAAGAAAGAAATAGCTAGGAAATGGATTCCTAAGGAGTATCTAGTGAACCCCATAGGCAAGAACTTATTTTGGGTTCCAAAATTCATCCTTAAGGGTTAGGATAACCCTAGGGTAGTCAACCATATGCAATTGACCTATATCATATTTTGGTTGACTTAGGATGGCGGGACAACATTTTTAAATAGTGTTAGGTGATGATAACGTGCCTATAAATAGTTAATAATTCTTAAATCATGATGGTTAATGTAATTTCTATGTATGTTTGCAATCATGATTTATGATTTTGATATTTGGCACATAATCATGAGAAATAGGGTTAAATCATGCTTTAGGTGATACTTCGCTTATTATCATGATATAATACCTAATGCATGATTATTAATTGATGAATACTTTAGGTTCATGATCATAATGTAGAATTAATTGATATATGCCTTTATGATCATGAGGATTGTTAGGTTGATACTTAACCTTGATAGAATCGCATGAATATAATGGTTAAGTGTATACAAATACCCTCTAGGATACATCTCACACTCACAATAGGCTACCTTGATTGAAAACTTAGCATGGGTGAGATGTTAGGATGATACAAATGTTCACTAATACCTATGGCATTTAGATGGTCATTTGAAGTATCAAAATAGCAATAATAGACCAATCATGGGGAAGGCTTATGTTTAATTCATAGACATATTGCCCAAAGATCATGGTTGGATATTTCATATGTTTTCAAAACAATTTCTTACTTTAAAAACTATGTATTCATGTTTTGAAACAATTGGAACCAAAACTAGGTGTTAAACTTGATACTCACATGATCAAAAACCTAGTGGTTTTTAAAACTTTTGGATTTTTGGCAAATATCAGAAAATATAATGATTTTTCATGAAAAACTATTTTTCATTGATAGATATACTTACAAGAAATATGTTCCCCAAGTTTCATGATTTTTCAAATTTTCTGGAATTTTTAATGCATTTCTGAATTTCGGTCCGAAAATCAGGAATTCCTGAAAACCTTGTGCCAGTCGACTGGTAGTCTGAACCAGTCGACTGATGGCCTGAAAATCAGAACAGTAAAGGCCGAATTCAGGTTTTAGACTAATGTTTGGTATTTTCCTTCTATTAGACTTGATGCCATGAGTTTATAACTTAGTGTTAATCTTTTTGATGGTGTCAAAGGGGGAGAAAATATTATGTTTAAGTTAATTATGATAAGGGGAGAAATATGTATGGGGAGTTTCATGGATTAAGGGGGAGTTGCATGTTGCTATATCATGTTTATGTTTACATGCCTTTCTTACCTTAGAAATTTTTATCAAATGTTTTTACTTAATTTAAACGGATTGCCACACATCAAAAAGGGGGAGATTGTTAGGGCAATCTCTTGCCATGATAAGGTTTTGATGTGTGTGGCAAAGGGTTTAAGTTAGTTTGTTATGTTGATTTGATATGTGCGTTGAAGTCGTGCAGGACTTAGTAATTCGCACATGGAGCCATGGCGAGTTACACATCTCATGACTCGGACCTTGAGTCGGTGAAGGATAGCTTTGCGAAAGCCGTGCGCTTGGAGCATCCAAGGGACCGCCGGATGAGGAGCTTGGAGTTAAGTTGGAGGAAGTAGACTTCGAGGCAAGAGACGCGAAGGAGCATTGCAGAGTCGTGCACTTGATGCTGCCGAGGGATGTGGCCGCGAACGAAGAGAACTTCGAAGGCGAGGGACTCCGAGAGATGAGAGTGAGCGAATGTAACCCGGGAAGGAGTAGCTCTTAGGTGGAACTTGGCCATTTGGCTAAGTGTCGAATGGGATTTCCCGACACCAGTCGACTGCCATGGAATGGCAGTCGACTGCTATGAGTCGATTGGGTTCGACTGGTGTCTGACTCATGGGCATTTGGCCCAAGCGGATCGCCTTGGGCGGATCGGCGCATCGCCAAGGGCTCGACCTCGTTGAGGACTAGACTGATCGAGCACCAGTCGACTGATTGTGCCATCAGTCGACTGATGCCAATACCGTTGGATGGAATCCAATGTGGAAAGCGGCCGTTATTGGGCAACGACTACGGGATCAGTCGACTGATCGAGGGCATCTGTCGACTGCTCCTGTGTCAACGGGAAGAAACCCTCTTCCTCTATAAAAAGGAAGGGGATGAGGCTTTGGGGGGCTAATGCTTATGCTCTAAGTGATCTTCCTAGTGTCCCATAAGTTTTAAACTCTTCTTACTTGTCTTTACTTCAATCTTATTGTAAGAAGAGTGATCTTGGTTGTAAAGGTTACCTCCACCTAGCTTGGTGCAAAGGAGAGACCATTAGTGGATTGGTTTTGGCGGAGTGATTCACCGAGGATGAATCGGGGACCGTGGATTAGCGGCGTAGCCGTGAACCACGTTACACCATCTTGTTGTAGGTTTTGCCCGGAAGCTCTGATACCAATTGTAGGGATTTCCCTTGTCGAGTCCGTGAGAGGAAACTTCGCTTCCCCTTCGCCTCGGTTGCTTGACCATGGTGATCCCTTCGATGTCCCCGGATTAAAAATTTAATCCTAGATAAAAGGGATTCCCAAAGCAACCAAGTCATCGTCGTGCTATTCGTTTAGAGAGGTCACTTGAACAAACTAGTTGTTCAAGCGACCATCCTCTATTCTACGAGTAGCCGCGGAATAGACGATGTCCGGATCGCCGGTTTTTGTGTTTATACTCGGGATCCAAGTATTATTTATCCTATTTACAGAAATATAACATGCTTATATTTTGAAAAACAAACACAAGCAATGAATAAAAGAGATAGAAGAATAGTTATACCTCTTGGTCTTCTAATGTATGACCCTCCTCCTTTTGGACGTCGTGTGGGCGACGATCCACCAAAAGTCGAACCTCCTAGATCGCAAAACTTCCTTCCTTACTTTTCCCAAGCAAGAGGAAGAAGAGAAACAATGTTTTTCTCCTTCAAAAACTCAACCAACAAAGAACTATAGAAGTTCTTGCCGCCGGCCAACTAGAAGGAGAAGAAGATGATGGAAAACTACCAAGACACCAAGGGAAACCCTATATCTTGTTTCCACCACCTAAGGAGAAGAGAGGGGAGTGTTTTGGGCACCGGACAAAGGCTGGGAAGGGCAGGAATAGCTGCTGGACGTTGGCCACAAGGCAAGGAAGAAGAAGGAAAACTTGCCTTATTTGGTGCCACCCTTGCTTCCAAACCCTAACCCTAATTCCAATCCTATCTCAACTAGGATTGCCCTATTCTTGCCGCCCAAGCCTTGCTCCCTCTCAATCATCTTCTTCACGCCAACCCCATGCCACCTTTTATAGAGTTTGGGGATAAGCCATGAATTAATCTCCTCCATTGGTTTTAGGGATTTAATCTCAACCGTCGGATCTAGAGATTTAATCTCAACCGTCGGATCTTAGAGATTTAATCTCTACCAATGGATCTTAGTGTTTTGTTTCTATCCATTGGATCTAAGCATCTTGAGGTGTTAATGGGCTACATTAGGGACCATGAGGAGGAGTTGGGTCTTGGCCACCCATGGATCAAGCCCACATAAAGTCCGATCCACTAATGATGGTCCAATCCACTAAAGGTCCATCATTGATCTACCTCATCAACCCCCATATGATAATATGGGCTCCATATATTATTTGTACATTTTTCTCCCCGTGTTTAAGATCTCGAATATCCATCGATTAATTAATTTACTGACCATTAATTAATCAACATCTAACTCCTTGAGTAGTACCACTCAACCTTTTCATCATGCCGGACCTAGTCCACCTGCAGGGTTTACATGATGAACCTTATGAGCTCCTCAAGGGGACATCATCATCCTAATATATAGGACACGGTTTCCTCCTATAATCAACGGCACACCATATAAATAATATCATCTCCCAACTTACCGAGTATATCGATTTAATCTATAAATCTCGCCCATTGGTAAATCAAAGAGATGAGTACCAAGTATATGTGCCCGTTATTATATCGAGATTAAGAGCATGTACTAAATAATATCTGAGGTCCGATTCGATTATGTAGTCAGCAATAAATCGAATCACCTCTGTGTCGGTCGTGCTCAATACACACAAAGTGTACTAGTGTGATTCTATGGTCAAGACAAACCAATACCAAATCACACTACAACCATTCCGATGGTTTGTCCAAAGCCATCTCGGTTGTGAGCCTTTACTTATACTTTACAAGGAGCCGATAACATGATCTCCCGTGTGACACCACACACCATGTTATCTACAATGTAACGTATTAGACAATATGAATAAATATATGCAAATAATGATCATGTGATTCTTATTTCAAAATAAAGATGTTCAAACAAAAGATAGACTTTTCATTATACATCCCTACACTTGTTAGCGTTTGATTTCTTGTATTTCTATTTGCTTGTCTTGCTTTATTATTTTCGTTGCGCTAATCTCTTTGTAGACGAGCAAATACCGACATCCAACGTTCGAGGGCTATTCACCCCCCTCTAGCTGGCCGTTCGATTCCCTACACATTCGGCCACCCCTTTGTTTTAATGTTTCAATGAAGTTTTATACCATGTTTTGTATGCATATGATGATGTTAGTATGTTAGAGGGATTAGGTTAAAAGTCTAACCCTAAAAGCCTACATGGAATATTCGGTCACCCCTTTGTTTTGATGTTTCAAGGAAGTTTTATACCATGTTTTGTATGCATATGATGATGTTAGTATGTTAGAGGGATTAGGTTAAAAGTCTAACCCTAAAAGCCTACATCGACCATTCGGCCACCCCTTTGTTTTGATGTTTCAAGGAAGTTTTATACCATGTTTTGTATGCATATGATGATGTTAGGATGTTAGATGGATTAGATTAAAAGTTTAACCCTAAAAGCCCCATGAACCATTCAGCCAACCCTTGGTTTTGATGATTCAATGAAGTTCTATACCATGTTTTGTATGCATATGATATTGTTAGGATGTTAGATGGATTAGATTAAAAGTTAAACCCTAAAAGCCCCATGAACCATTCGGCCAAACATTATTCTTTAACATGCTCTAGGTTAGGTTAACATGTGTTTTATGCTTAGGTGAATCCATGTTAACTTGTGATATTAAATAATGCTAGATGAAGATAACATGCCCTAGGTTAGTGTTTACTCCCGCTTGATGTTTATACCTTATGCCATGCCCTATATGTGTGTGATAATAAAATATGTTATGAAATGAATATGTTATGATTATGAAATGGAAAATGATATGTTCATGAAATGAAACATGATTATGAAGTGAAATATGACATGCTATGAAATGAAGTATGATATGTTTATGAAACGAAATATAATATGTTCATGAAGTGAAATATGATACGATATGAAATGAAGTATGCTATGTTTGCAAAATGAATTAAGATATGTTATAGTAAAAAGCATATAAGTATTTTACCTTCTGCATGTCTTGTACCAGGACCCTAACAAGGTCCAAAGGGATGAGCTCCTAAGATGCCCTAGGCCGATGGACTAAGATCGGGCCTAGGATGGGCTTCTATGTATGATTGCCCCTAGGTCGACGGATTAAGATCGGGCCTAGTACGGGATGGGATCCAAGATGCCCTAGGTCGATGGACTAAGATCAGGCCTAGGATGGGCTTCTACGCTATGACGATTGCCCTAGGTCGACGGACTAAGATCGGACCTAGTAACCTAGTAGGTTCGAGACTTGCTACCTCGGGTCTATTTAGGGATGCACGCTATGATGATGATGATGTGGTACAATGTCGGGCCCAAATATGTTGAGATTTATGGTTACGTACCTATAATATATGTTTCCAAAGAGCATTCTGCATATGTTCACATGATTTGATTGTTAGGTTCACATGTTACGATTGTTATGTTCACATGCTATGTTGATATGTCATATATATGTTGCATGTTATGTTTGATATGTCATGTTTATGCTGCTATGTTACATATGATGTATGTTATGTTTGATATGTCATGTATATGTTGCTATGTTACATATGATGTATGTTATGTTTGATATGTCATGTATATGTTGCTATGTTACATATGTTGTATGTTATGTTTGATTAAGTCATATATTTACATGATATGCTGCTATGTTATATATGTTACATGTTATGTTTACTTATGTTACTTATGCTTCATGTTATGTTGCTTACGTCATGTATGGTTTTTGTGAGTAGGATAGGATCTTACTAAGCCTATGTGCTTATAGTTTATTTTTCCCTTGTACTGCAGATAAGGGTAAGGGATTGATAAACTAAAGGAAGCAGCAGGAGGGGCCAAATGTGTGTGGTAGTGGCATGGTGGAGAAGATCCGTTATGTCCTTAAATATATTTCCTTATGATGATGATGTTTATGGATGTCCTTATTTATGTCTCCTTATGATGATGATGTTTATGTACTTGAACTAAGCACTAAGTACCTAAGAAATAATGATGCATGCTCTATGTTAAGAAGAAGTAAGGAAGAAGTATGAAGAAGTATCTATATATGACAATGCATGTTTATGTTTAAAAGAAAAAAAAATGTGTCTAAAGTCTTCCGCTGTAAGTAGTATGATGTATGTATGTACGGTCGCGTCACGCGCCGCCCCTCCGGACCCTAGGAAAGGGCGGGCGTGACAGGTTGGTATCAGAGCCGATCTGCCTTTCCACTACACACACATTAAGCTCTAAATCCTGCCGCTCCAAGTAAGAATTCTATGCCTACTGTAATTTTGTTAATTTTGTTCATGTATGATATGAGATGCCTTTAGCTTATTTTGTTCATGTATGATATGAAATACCTTTAGCTTATTTTGTTCATGTATGATATGAAATGCCTTTAGCTTAAAATATGCATGAAAACATGAATGATAACTTTATGCTAGCTTTAGTCTAATTATGCGTAGATAAACGAACGAAAAACTTATACTAGCTTTACTCTAAATATATGAAGACGAAAGAGTAGTAAGTGATGAGATAGCACCCCGCATGACCTTACACACGTAGTTATCAACTCCAAATGACAAGTCACAGAATAACAACAGGTAATAAATACCTTAATGAATCAGAAACCCTCGCCCCACGCCTAGCCGGCGATGGTTTGACAGAAGCTTACGATCGATGGCGTAGATCAAGCTAGAAAATTTCTCTGGTATTGGTGAACCATGGGATGCCCAGGTCTGGTTCAAGACAGTGGAAAGCATCGTGGAGCTACTGGATTGACCAGAATGCGAGAAGATTAAGTGTGCATCATTCTGCCTTTTAGGAGATGCTCGGATGTGGTGGGAACGGGTTAAAGCAAAGAGACAAGTAAACCAGATGAGATGGACAGATTTCGAGTACGAATTTTTTGAAGAATTCTTCCACATGAGGGTAACCAACAAACATTACGATGAGTTCACTGGATTCCGACAAGGTGACCTATCAGTCAGCGAAGCCGTGAAGAGATTCAACCGACTCGCATGCCTATGCCCAGAGTTGGTCAGCACTGAAAGAGAAAGGGTCAGACTCATGCTGAAGATGCTCACCGTAAATAGCTCAATGTGGTGGCGGAGTTCATAGACCGCATGATCGCAGAGGAGCTGCTCAAGAGTGCCTCGACACGAGCATTACCTGAACAACATTAACCAGCAAAAGAAGGCACTGAGTGAAGGCAGGGGCCAGGCCCAGTCAGGAGGTCAGAGAAACCAGAGTACTTGGAAAGGGAACCACACTGGCAAGAGAAAACAATGGGAGGATCCTAAAGGTGGTCCAGCAAACAAGTAGCCCAGGATCCCTCTGTGTGCTACTTGCGGAAAGATACATCCTGGAGTATGCTACCAAGGCACAAATAGATGTTACAACTGTGGACGGGCAGGACATAGAGTCAGGGACTACCCTTTCCAGGTTCATGCACCTCCTCAGCAGTATGCCCAACCCAGGAGTGCTCCTCCACAGTTACATCAGATGCAGGATGCAATCGAAGGAACCCCGATCAGCCAAGGGAGACTAGAAGCCCTACCAGTTATGACAGATGCCAGGGTATTCTCTCTAACCCAAGAAGATGTGGCGAACGCCTATACAGTTGTCACAGGTCAGATATTTATTTTCTGTCAGCATGCTACTGCATTATTTGATACTGGGGCAACACATTCGTTTGTTTCTACACACTTTACTGGAAAGATAGACATACCACCACAAGCTCTAGATCGCCAGTTCTTAACCACTCTGCCCTCGGGAGAAGTAATGCCCTCCACTCATATGCTGCGAGCCGCACCCATCAGAATCATAGACAGAGAACTCTATTGTGATCTGATAGTGCTCAACATGCAGGATTATGATATTATACTGGGCATGGAATTCTTAAGCAAGTACGGTGCTTCAATTGAGTGCCGTAAAAGAAAAGTGGTCTTCCAGCCGGAGGCAGAACCTATGTTTGAATTTATTGGAGAGCCAAGGAGAAGAGTCAATAAGATTTTATCAGCCCTACAGGCACGCAAGATGTTAGACAGTGGATGCACTGGGTTTCTGGCACACATAGTTGATACAAGTCAAGCAGAGGATCAGAAGCTAGAAGATGTCAGAGTTGTATGCAACTACCCAGAGGTATTCGGATGAACTACGAGGTTAGCCCCAGGATAGAGAAGTTGAATTTGAGATCGAATTGATTCTGGTACTAACCCGATCTCTAAAGCACCTCAAGGAACTTCAGGACCGCTGGAGTTACTCGACAAGGGACTTATTCGCCCAAGTCGCTCTCCATGGGGAGCTCCAGTGTTGTTGGTGAAGAAGAAAGATGGGTCTATGCGAATGTGCATAGACTACCGAGCGCTAAATAATGTGACGATCAAGAACTGGTACCCTTTGCCGCGGATTGACGACCTGTTCGACCAACTAAAGGGTGCCACCGTCTTCTCTAAGATTGACCTGAGGTCCAACTATCATCAAGTAAAAGTGAAATCAGATGATATACCAAAGACGGCCTTCCGGACCAGATACGGACATTACGAGTTTGTAGTTATGCCCTTCGGAGTGACGAATGCACCTACTCTGTTCATGGATTTGATGAATCGGGTATTCTCGGCATTCCTCGACAAGTTTGTGATCGTCTTCATCGATGACATACTGATATATTCGAGAACCCCAGAGGAGCATGCAGAACACCTGAATGTAGTATTGCAGATTCTTAGGGAAAAGCAGTTATTTGCAAAGTTCTCCAAATGCGAGTTCTGGCTCGAACAAGTATCATTTTTGGGTCACGTCATATCCAAGCCCGGAGTGATGGTAGACCCAATAAAGATTGAAGTCGTGAGTAACTAGAACCGACCAAAGAATGCAAGCGAGATCAGAAGCTTTCTTGGGCTAGCAAGCTACTACCGGAAGTTTGTAGAGAACTTCTCCAGGATTGCAGCCCCTATGACAGTCCTCACCAGAAAGAACAAGAAATATGAGTGGACGGACGCCTGCGAGAGGAGTTTCATAGAATTGAAAAGAAGGCTGACCAGCGCTCCAATCCTTGCTCTTCCGGACAGTAATGAAGGCTTCGACATGTACAGTGATGCTTCCAAGTTGGGACTCGGAACCGTACTCATGCAGAATGCCAAGGTCATTGCCTATGCCTCTAGGCAACTCAAAGAACATGAAAGGAATTATCCCACCCATGATTTAGAGCTTGCGGTCGTGGTCTTTGCTCTCAAAACATGGAGGCATTATATATATGGAGCTTAGTGTAGGATTTATACAGACCACCAGAGTCTGAAATATTTCTTCACACAGAAAGACCTGAACATGAGACAACGTAGATGGCTCGAGCTCGTCAAGGATTATGACTGCGAGATCTTCTACCATCCGGGGAAAGCAAACAAGGTGGCTGATGCACTCAGTAGGAAGTCCTGCACTACCTTGATGTCTCTATCAATGTTATCTCGGCCCATAGAAAAGGAGATTATGCGTTATGGGGTTGAAATCATTTCTGGACAGCTCTCAACCATGACGATAGCACCGACGTTGTTCGATGATATACTGGAAAAGCAAGCCCGTGACCCAAGCATTCAGAGGATCAAGCAAGAGGTCCTAGAAGGAAAGGACGACGGGTTTTGTATCTCTGATAATGGAGTACTCTACCTCAGGGACCGCTTGTGCATTCCCGACGATCCAGAATTACGGAAGAAGATATTTGAGGAAGCTCACGGAACTCCTTATGCGATGCATCCTAGAACCACCAAGATGTACCAAGACCTGAAAAGAAAATTCTGGTGGTTCGGAATGAAAAGAGATGTGGCTCAGTATGTCAGTACCTGCCTGACCTGCCAGAGGGTTAAAGCAGAATACCAGAGACCTGGAGGAACACTGCAGACGATCTAGATTCCAGAATGGAAATGAGAACACATTTCTATGGATTTCATTTCAGGATTGTCCAAGGCGACAAACGGTTATGATGCTATATGGGTAATTGTGGACAGATTGACGAAGTCCGCCCACTTCTTAGCAATCAAGATGACCTATTCGACAGAGCAACTGGCTCAGTTATATGCTAGGGAAATTATCATACTACATGGAATTCCTAAGACCATCATTTCTGACAGAGATGGTCGCTTTATTTCCCATTTCTGGGAATGTGTTCAGAAGGCCCTAGGCACGAAGCTATTGTTCAGTACTACCTTCCATCCCCAGACGGACGGACAGACCGAAAGAGTAAATCAAGTACTGGAGGATATGTTACGATCTTGCGCCCTGGAATTCAAAGGTAGCTGGTGTCGATACTTATGCTTGGCAGAATTCACCTACAACAATAGCTACCAAGCTACTATTGGAATGGCACCCTACGAGGCTCTATACGGGAGGAAATGTAGGTCTCCCATATGCTGGTACGAGGGTGGTGAAAAGAAGTGGATGGGACTTCAGACGGACTTCATCGACGACACCACCTGAGCTATATAGAACATCCGTCAGAGAATTGAAACTGCTCAGAGCCGACAAAAGAGCTATGCGGATATGCGGTGTAGACCGTTAGAATTCGAAGTCGGGGACCTGGTATTCCTCAAAGTGGCCCCTATGAAGGGAGTGATGAGATTCGGAAGGAAGGGTAAGCTGAATCCGCGCTATGTGGGACTGTATCCGATATTGCAGAGGGTTGGCAAGGTAGCTTATAAGCTGGAGCTGCCTCAAGAGATGACGGCTATTCACAATGTGTTCCATGTCTCTGTGCTCAAGAAATGCATTTCAAGTGCGGACCAAGTGATCGAGCCATAAACAGTACAAGTTCAAGAGGACCTTGTTGGATCGAAAAGCGTCGCTAGAGGGGGGGTGAATAGCGATCGAAAATCTTTCATTCATAATCGTTCGTTAAGGCACGAGTAAGCGAGTAAGCTGCGGAAAATAAAATGACACATTTATTTTACTTGGTTCACAACCCGGCGGTTGCTACTCCAAGGCCCTATCGGTCCTAGACCACGTACGGAGGGCAAAGCACTATAACGTCTCCTCCTCGTTGGAGGTAGGAGACAACGATCACAAAACCGAATATACGAGGATGAGGCAACAAGCCTACCTCACCTCGTTATGAAGAAAAACAAAGAATACAATATCAAATATTACTTGAATCTGCTGCCGACGAAGAAGATTGGAACTTGGCGTCGCGTCGGCGTTATGACAGTGTTGGAGCGTTGGCGTTGTAGGAGCACTTGATGAATAAAATTGATGTACTTTGGAGATGAATCCTCCCCTCCTTTTATAGACTTTAGCCTATGAATTTGTCTCCTATTTCTTTGGAACGGATCATGAATTTTTCCAAATTTTTATCGCGAAGTGGCCGCGTCAAACGTTATCCGTTTTGACCTAGCGCAAAAGCTGAATCGTCGCCATCAGTCGACTGATGCCTCCCATCGATCGTCGATGGGCATCACGATCGGCTCCATGTCGGTGATCATTGGCCACTTCCCCTGCAAAGAAGAGGTTAGCTCGGAAAATGATAAATACGACGGTTTCTAACCGTCCGATCTCAACCTAGATCTTCCACAGGAAGTCTTAGTCGGATCGTCGCCTACGGTCATCCCCGTAAAGAGGACACGACCTTACAATCTCTCACTCACACGAGCTTACCTCGATAGTAGCTCTTGCTTCCGGCCTTCCACTCGATTCCTTCGGCTCCCTCCGAAGTCACTCGAGTGTCGCCCGACCACCACGGCTTCCTCCGGGTGTCGCTAGCCTTCAGCTCCAGCTTTAATACTTTTCTGTACACTCGATAGCTCGTGAGATAACGATATAAACTTAACTTTGTGTCTTTGCCATAATCAAAATACAGGTTCGATTATCTAGTGCCCCTGCACCAACAGACCTGAGTTATGAAAGTCGGCTTATCCATATACTAGACCGAGAAGTCAAGAGACTAAGGAACAAAGAGGTGCCCTTAGTAAAGGTTCTGTGGCAGAATCAACGGTACGAGGAAGCCACATGGGAACGCGAGGAGGACATGAAGCAGAAGTACCCAAAATTGTTCTAAGTTTCGAGGACGAAACTTTTAAAAGGTATGAAGGATTGTAACACCCGTAAAATTTCTAGCAATTTTACAAAATTTTTGGCTTAATGATAATGGGCTTTATGTGGGCTCTTTCAAACATAAAAGAAAATAAGCCAAAAAGGATACAAGGCCTAGGAATTGAACCCCAAACCTCTAGAGATAGCCAAGCCCTATAGATGCATCCACTAACCAGAAGCCCATTAAGATTTTATTATTAGAGGAATATGGGAAATTATAGTTAGGTGTAAGGGAGATTAAGGGACTCTTCAAGTGAATAAATAGGGTGGAATGAGGGGGCATGAGTTATCAAACTTGTTTTCTCCTCCTCTTCTTCTTCCTCACCGAACCCTAGAGCTTCCCCTCTATATTCTTTGGCCGAACCTCATCCAAGCAAGAAGCAAGGCTAGGTTTCTTCCCTTAGGTCATTTTCCAACCAAAAAGAGAAGCGAAGGAAGTAAGTATCCCCTCACCTGCATATGAGTAGTTTTTCGGTTGATGTTTTGGGTAAAAGTCTTCATGATACATTCGGCCAAGCAAGTTTTGATGTTCCAAGGAAGTTCTATATTATGTTTTGTAAGAATAAGATGATGTTAGGATGTAAAATGAATTAGGTCAAAAGTTAACCCTAAAAACCTCTATGAACTATTCGGCCAACATGTGTTTTTGGTGTTTCATTGAAGTTTTATACCATGTTTTGTATGCATATGATGATGTTAGTATGTTAGAGGGATTAGGTTAAAAGTCTAACCCTAAAAGCCCACATGGACCATTCGGCCACCCCTTGGTTTTGATGTTTCAATGAAGTTTTATACCATGTTTTGTATGCATATGACGATGTTAGTATGTTAGAGGGATTAGGTTAAAAGTCTAACCCTAAAAGCCTACATGGACCATTCGGCCACCCCTTTGTTTTAATGTTTCAATGAAGTTTTATACCATGTTTTGTATGCATATGATGATGTTAGTATGTTAGAGGGATTAGGTTAAAAGTCTAACCCTAAAAGCCTACATGGACCATTCGGCCACCCCTTTGTTTTGATGTTTCAAAGAAGTTTTATATCATGTTTTGTATGCATATGATGATGTTAGTATGTTAGAGGGATTAGGTTAAAAGTCTAACCCTAAAAGCCTACATGGACCATTCGGCCACCCCTTTGTTTTGATGTTTCAAGGAAGTTTTATACCATGTTTTGTATGCATATGATGATGTTAGGATGTTAGATGGATTAGATTAAAAGTTTAACCCTAAAAGCCCCATGAACCATTCGGCCAACCCTTGGTTTTGATGATTCAATGAAGTTCTATACCATGTTTTGTATGTATATGATGTTGTTAGGATGTTAGATGGATTAGATTAAAAGTTAAACCCTAAAAGCCCCATGAACCATTCAGCCAAACATTATTCTTTAATATGCTCTAGGTTAGGTTAACATGTGTTTTATGCTTAGGTTAATCCATGTTAACTTGTGATATTAAATAATGCTAGATGAAGATAACATGCCCTAGGTTAGTGTTTACTCCCACTTGATGTTTATACCTTATGCCATGCCCTATATGTGTGTGATAATAAAATATGTTATGAAATGAATATGTTATGATTATGAAATGGAAAATGATATGTTCATGAAATGAAACATGATTATGAAGTGAAATATGGCATGCTATGAAATGAAGTATGATATGTTTATGAAACGAAATATAATATGTTCATGAAGTGAAATATGATACGATATGAAATGAAGTATGCTATGTTTGCAAAATGAAATAAGATATGTGATAGTAAAAAAGCATATAAGTATTTTACCTTCTGCATGGCTTGTACCAGGACCCTAACAAGGTCCAAAGGGATAGGCTCCTAAGATGCCCTAGGCCGACGGACTAAGATCGGGCCTAGGATGGGCTTCTATGTATGATTGTCCCTAGGTCGACGAACTAAGATCGGGCCTAGTACGGGATGGGCTCCAAGATGCCCTAGGTCGATGGACTAAGATCGGGCCTAGGATGGGCTTCTACGCTATGACGATTGTCCTAGGTCGACGGACTAAGATCGGACCTAGTAACCTAGTAGGTTCGAGACTTACTACCTCGGGTCTATTTTGGGATGCACGCTATGATGATGATGATGTGGTACAATGTCGGACCCAAATATGTTGAGATTTATGTTTACGTACCTATAATATATGTTTCCAAAGAGCATTCTGCATATGTTCACATGATTTGATTGTTAGGTTCACATGTTATGATTGTTATGTTCACATGCTATGTTGATTTGTCATATATATGTTGCATGTTATGTTTGATATGTCATGTTTATACTGCTATGTTACATATGATGTATGTTATGTTTGATATGTCATGTATATGTTGCTATGTTACATATGTTGTATGTTATGTTTGATTAAGTCATATATTTACATGATATGCTGCTATGTTATATATGTTACATGTTATGTTTACTTATGTTACTTATGCTTCATGTTATGTTGCTTACGTCATCTATGGTTTTTGTGAGTAGGACAGGATCTTACTAAGCCTATGTGCTTATAGTTTATTTTTTTCCCTTGTACTGCAGATAAGGGTAAGGGATGGATAAACTAAAGGGAGCAGTAGGAGGGGCCAAATGTGTGTGGTAGTGGCATGGTGGAGAAGATCCGTTATGTCCTTAAATATGTTTCCTTATGATGATGATGTTTATGGATGTCCTTATTTATGTCTCCTTATGATGATGATGTTTATGGACTTGAACTAAGCACTAAGTACCTAAGAAATAATGATGCATGCTCTATGTTAAGAAGAAGTAAGGAAGAAGTACGAAGAAGTATCTATATATGACAATGCATGTTTATGTTTAAAAGAAAAAAAAATTTGTCTAAAGTCTTCCGGTGTAAGTAGTACGATGTATGTATGTACGGTCGCGTCACGCGCCGCTCCTCCGGACCCTAGGAAAGGGCGGGTATGACATCTTGACCGCTATCCAGTGACGCTCACCTGGATCTGACTGGTATCTGCTCGTCATGCTCAAAGCATACGAGACATCAGGACGAGTACATAACATGACATACATGATAGATCCTATGGTAGATGCATAAGGGATCTTATCCATGTGGTCTCTCTCCTCTCTAGAAGAGGGACTTTGAGTCTTCGAAAGACTCACACCATGTGACATCGGCAGAAATCCCTTCTTGGAATTCTGCATGGCAAACCGTAGTAATACCATGTCAATATATATACTCTGACTTAGGCCAAGCAATCTCTTAGATCTATTTCTATAGATCTTGATGCCTAGAATATAGGCTGCTTCACCTAAGTCCTTCATTGAGAAACAATTCCCTAGCCAAGTCTTCACAGACTGTAGCGAAGGGATACCATTCCCAATGAGTAGTATGTCATCCACATATAATACAAGGAAGATAACTGTGTTCCCATTAACCCTCTTGTAGAGACAGGGTTCATCTTCATTCTTGATGAAACCAAACTGTTTGATCGCATCATCGAATCAAAGATTCCAGCTCTGAGAAGCTTACTTTAGCCCATAAATGGACCTTTGCAGCTTGCATACTTTGTCAGTATGCTGTGGATCTACAAAACCCTCAGGTTATGTCATGTACACATACTCAAGCAAGTTTCCATTCAGAAATGTAATTTTGACATCCATTTGCTAGATTTCATAATCGTGGTACGCTGCTGCAATAGCAAGCATTATCCTAATGGACTTAAACATCGCAATTGGAGAAAAGGTTTCATCATAGTCAATACCATGAAATTGC
This sequence comes from Wurfbainia villosa, assembly GCA_025175895.1. Lineage (NCBI taxonomy): Eukaryota > Viridiplantae > Streptophyta > Magnoliopsida > Zingiberales > Zingiberaceae > Wurfbainia > Wurfbainia villosa. The sequence goes on from CM045997.1 coordinate 40,507,367, forward strand.
TTGAAACCTTTAGCCACCAATCGACCCTTATAGGTATGCATAAGTCCATCAATGTCAGTCTTTCACTTAAAGACCCAATTATACCCAATAGGTTTAACGCCTTCAGGTGGATCAACCAAAGTCCATATTGTTGGGTTTTCCGAGCCGCAAAAACCACTTTTTGCGTTGCGAAAACCTTGGAAGCCCCAGCCACGGATCCGTGCGAAGATGTATTAAAAACAAAACATGTATGTGTTTATATAAAACCCTAGATCTACCTTAGATCTACATGATAAGGATGTTACCCTCGTAGCGATGCCGTTCGCAAATCCCGCTCGTCCAAAAGGTTCGCCGGAACTCGAGAGTGTCAAGTGCACACCCCTCTATTGGTATCCACACAAGCAATAGGTGGAGAAAACACACCCTTGAGTGTGCTAGCACTCTATGGATGGTTCGGCCAAGGAGGTTGGGAGAGGGAGAGAGCATGAGGGAAGTTGATCCAAGGTTGAAGATGAAGTTGTGTAACCCACACAAAATGAATTACCACATGAATAACCATCAAGTGGTCGGCCACTTCATGGACATGCATGCATGTAACTCCCATGACCCTTGGTCTCCCTCATGAGGTGGCACTACATGACAAAGTCAATGATGATGTGGAGCATCATCATTGGCCGGCCATGCCAAGTCATCATCATGACATGGCATTTGGTCAAGTCAAACTTGACCTTTCATCTTCCCTCTCAAGTCAAGTCAAACTTGACCTCTTATCTCCCATGGTTGATCAAATCCAACCATTTGATTCAAGTCAATTTTAATTTAATGAATCTCTATTCATTAATTTAAATTGATTTGATGAATCAAATCTAAATTAGACTCATTCAACACTTGAATCAACTTGAGTCTAACTCAATTAGTCTAATTTGGATTACTCTTAATCCAATTTGGTTCATCCCATGAACCTAATCCTCATGGTTCATCATATGAACATAATCTCCATTTAATTGCCCTTATGTGTGTGACCCTATAGGTTCTTGTAACGTTGGCAATGTCCCTAAACCGATTGAGGAACATAAGAAATGAGCAGTATCTAGCAACACATCATTGCTACCCAAGTTACATGAATGTTGAGCTCCAACATCACCTTTGTGACTACTAATTGTGACTCTCACAATATGTGACAATGTCCCTCTATCCTTGACATATAGATTGACTAATCGAGGCATAGACCGTGTCATCCTCGGTACAATCTAAATCTTGAACTCCAAGTAGACTCACTCTAATCAAATGAGCTCAATATCTCATATTGATTCATTTGGGCATGGTCATGCACTTCGTGGTCTCACTCTATCAAGAATATCGATGTCTCTCCCGTCATATAGGAGGGATAGATCCCATCTACATCACTCACATCCCTTCACATAATTTGTTACATACCCAGTAATCGCCTTTGTAGTCCACCCATTTACGGGTGACGTTTGACGAAGGCAAAGTTTGCAACGCCTTATGTAGGGAACCATGGTGACTTCAGGTCTAAGGACTAATAGTCATACTAATAGCCACATGAGAAAGTATATGACACTCATATAACGATCCACGATACTTTCTCATGGCGGGTCATTCAGTATACATTCTCTAATGTATACCCATGTGTCAACTCGATATCTCATATCCATGACTTGTGAGATCAAATCATTATGTTGACCTACATGCTAGTCTCTACGCATTAACATTGTCCCTGAATGTTAATACTCTACTAGGAATGATTAAGAGTAGTGTTCTCTATATCATCTCATTATCGATTCAACCAATCGATTGATATAGATAAGAACCTACTACTCAAGGACATTATTATATTTAGTTATTTGGCACCAATACAAGTAAATATAATAACCATGCCTTTATAAATAGGAATATGATACAATAAAGTCCATACAACAATCATCACATGATTGGCTCTAGGGCTTTCACTAACAATCTCCCACTAGCACTAGTGTCAATCACCGTAGTATCTAATACCCAATGACCTAGTGTGACCATAATACTTTTTCTATGCCAAAGCCTTGGTCAAGGGATCTGCGATGTTAGCCTCTGTGGGTACTCTGCAAATCTTCACATCTCCTCTATCGATAATCTCTCGAATGAGATGGAAGCGCTGTAGTATGTGTTTGGTCCACTGGTGTGAGCGAGGTTCCTTAGCCTGTGCAATCGCTCCATTGTTGTCACAATAGAGATCTATAGGATCTGCAATGCTAGGAACCACCCCAAGCTCAGTAATGAACTCATGATCCAAATCGCCTCCTTTGTCGCTCGTGATGCAGTGATATACTCACTGCTAGAATCTGCTGCAGCAAGGCACCTAAGTCGAACCTAAGTTTTGATTATAGCAAACGATATAAAGTTAAGCTTATATTGTTATCTCACGAGCTAAATCAAGTGTGCAGAAAAGTCTCAATGCTGGAGCTGAAGGCTAGCGACACCCGGAGGAAGCCGCGGTGGTCGGGCGACACTCGAGTTACTTCGGAGGGAGCCGAAGGAATCGAGTGGAAGGCCGAAAGCAAAAGCGACACGTAAGTATCGAGGTAAGCTCGTGTGTGCGAGTGTAAGTGAGGTCGTATCCTCTTTACGGGGATGATCTTAGGCGACGATCCGACCCAAGACTTCCCATGGAAGGTCTATGTTGAGATCGGACGGCAAGTGGCCGTTGAATCCACTTATATTTTGAGCTAACTCTTTATTGTAGTCAAAAATCCTGGACATCAGTTCAACCGGCCAGTTCAACCGGCGCCAGTTCAACCGGCCAGTTCAACCGGTGGTCAAAAATCAGCCTCGAGGAGTCAAGCTTTATCACCATTTTTCAAGGAGTTTTGTACCCATTTGTGATTGGTTGAAGACCCATTCGTTGAGGGGCTTAAAGGCTATAAAAGGAGGGCCAAACCTAGGGTTTCATCCTCAATTCTAAGTGCTCAAAAGTCTCCGTTACGCTGCAACTCTCCGACGACTCTACAACAACGAAGTGCTGCCAACAACCCTAGCTTAAAGTTTCTTTTGTTTAGTTGTTGGTATAATCTTAATTTGTTATTGCTTTCAATATTGCAATTCTTTTTAATCGAGACTTTTCGTTGCATTTTACTTTAATAGAAGAGAGAGTTTGTCTCTCTATCTTTTTGCTTCGAAGGCTTTTGTAATCGTAAAACTCCTACCTCTAACGAGGAGGAGTGTTTTAGTGAATTGCCCTCCGTACACGGTCTAGGACCGTTAGGGCCTTGGAGTAGTAGCCGAAGGCTACGAACCAAGTAAAAAAACTATTTGTCTCATTTAGTTTTTATTTACATTTCCGCTGCGTTTAATTGTCTATCGAACGATTTAAAAGAAAAGTTTTTATCGCTATTCACCCCCCCCCCCTCTAGTGATCCGCTTCGATCCAACAATTGGTATCAGAGCCGGGGGTTGCTAAGATTTGGTGAAACCACCAATCTAGCCATTTTTCACAGATTTATTTTTCTTTTATTTCTGTTTATTTCTGATTTATTTCGCTTTGTTAAATTTACTCCCGCACTACTAATCCAAGACGTGAGTCTTGGTACCTTGTTTTGTGTTTTTGTCGTTGCTAGTTTTTTCGTCTTCGTCCCTTTTTGTCTTTTGTTCTAATGGCCCATCTCGAGGGTTTTAGCACCGTCCGACCTCCGTTTTACAACGGAGATGACTTCTGTTATTGGAAGGGTCGGATGGAATGCTTTCTCAAAACCCAAATCGAGATGTGGATCATAATCCAAATGGGTTTCACACTTCCGACTAATGAAGTGGGTGACTCCTTGGATTATGATCAATGGACCATTGCGACAAAACGACAAGTCGAAGCCGACGCCAAGGCAACACAAATCATCCAATACGGCTTGTCCAAGGAGGAGTTAAATCGCGTCGGCCCCTTCATTAGCGCAAAGGACCTTTGGACAAAGCTAATCGAGTTACACGAAGGATCGGATCAAGCTAAGGTTTGCAAACGTGATTTGTTGTTCAATAAATTGTACACACTAAAAATGCAGGAACACGAGTCCGCGACGCAACTCCACGCCCGTGTCCAAGACATAGTCAACAACCTACACGCAATCGGGCAAAAGGTCAAAAACTGTGACCTTATAAGGTATGTTCTAAACTCTTTTCCGAGGACTACCTTGTGGGCATCCATGGTCGATGCCTACAAGGTCTCCAAGGACCTTTCTAAACTTAGATTAGATGAACTCTTTTCGGATTTTGAATTACATGAGCCCAACTCGAACCCGAGAGGGTATAGCCTTGTTTGTGTTCAAAGAAGAAGAAAATCACAAGCAAGCCACCACCAACCGAGGAGGAAGATGAGTCCAAGAAGAAGTTGACTGAATTGATCACAACTAATGAACCTAGCTCGAAGGATAGCCAAGGGACGAAAGCGAACCACAACTCGACCCAACCAAGGTAAGCCTAAAAGTTCTAATATTAGGTGTTATGAGTGTAACAGGTTTGGACATATAAAGTCCGAGTGCCCCAAGCTCAACCACCAAGCACCTAAGCACAAGAAGGCCCTCAATGCGACATGGGAAGAAGCGTCATCCAAAGAAGACGAAGACCACGTCTTCATGGCGAAATCAATTGAGTCCGACACGAAGACCGAACTCGAACTTGAGTCGAAACTCGAGGATGACTCGGACTCACGGTTACCTTCGCTTCAAGCCACGGATACGCATCCGGTTCAAAAGATACCCTTAAGGTGAGTCAAACCTTATTTAATACATTACATAATACGGTTAGGTTTTTGTCTAGGAAGTTAGCTAAGTCTGAGTCCAAGGTCGAGACCCTGGTTGAGGAAGTTAAACTCCTCAAACACGAGGTCTCCCTAACCTCTTCGACTAGTCGAGTTCAAGAGAAGGACTCAACTCGGGTTGAAAAACTCGAAGTTGAGAACTCACTCTTGAAAAGTCAAGTTGAAGATCTTAGGAATACGTTGGAAAGGTTTACTTTGGGATCCAAAGGACTTGACCTCCTACTTGGATCACAAAGGGCCGTGTACAACAAGGCCGGACTAGGGTTTAGCTCAAACACGACCAATAAGTCGTATATGTCAATCGTAAGTAGACATAAAAAATGTGTCCAAGCATGGGTCCTTAAGACCACTTTGATTTCAACTCTAGGACCAAACTCGTACTGGGTTCCCAAGGACCAAATCCACTATGTGGATAGACCGAACTGATTCAACGGTCTAGGGGAGCCAGTACAAAACATGTTTGTGTTTTAACTTAGAAATTGCATGCTTAGATTTTTTTTTTCTTTCGTGAACTCACTTAGAACACATAAATAACCAACTAAAATCCTTCGAAAAGCTTGAGCCTCGGGGAGCCTCTTTTCAAAAATAACTAGTTAGACGAGGAAATAATTTTAGGTGAGTCAAGTCATCATTTTCTTGAAAATGGCTTTGTCTAAGGAAGTGGTCGATGATCCGATAAAAGAAGGCCCCTGTGCCTCGCCACGACCTGGAAGTCATGATCTTGAAAAGGTAAACTTGACAAGCCTAGGGTCAAATCCAAATCTAACATTACTTAAACATAAATGCACTTAATCAACTTAATTGCAAGTCATCTCACAAAGAATACATAAGTATAACATGCTTGATCATATAGACTCCGGTGAGATGACCTAGGTTTAACAACTTACAACCAATTTTTTTTTAAAAAAAATATAATAATCTAACATCCAATCCAACCACCTTGTGTGTAGGATCAATGGATGTTAGATAGCGGTTGCTCCCGACACATGACCGGGGATCAACTCAAATTCGCGAAGCTTCGATTCAAACGACAAGGATCGGTAGCCTTTGGGAATAACGGCAAGCTCAAAATCATCGGATCAGGTGATATCGAGCTTAACTCGAATTTTGTTATTAAAAATGTATTACTTGTAGAGAATTTTAAATATAACCTGCTTAGCGTAAGCCAATTATGTGACAATAATTATAAGGTCATATTTTTAGAAAATGAATGTGTAATTAAAACAAATGAAACAGCTAAAACAATACTCAAAGGAACTAGGACAAATAACATTTATACAATTAACTTAATCAAATCCTCAGCCAAATGTCTTATGACACAGGAAGAGGAATCATGGTTGTGGCACTGACGACTCGGTCACTCGCACCCAAGACTCGTCCACAAGATGAGTCAAAGTGGCCTAGTCAGAGGCCACTATAAAAAAATAGTTTTTTTACGACGAAATTTAGCAACGAATTATTTTCGTTGCAAATCTACAACAAAAATAGCAACGAATTTTAGGTTTCGTCGCAAATTTGTAACGAAATAAATTTTCGTCGACAATTTTGCAACGAAAAAATAAAATTCGTTGCAATTTTGCAACGAATCCTGGATTCGTTGCAAATTTTTGCAACGAATCCGTGGATTCGTTGCAAAAAAAAAATTAAAATTTTTTAGAACGTTAAGTATATTTTTTTTTTAATTTGTAACGAATCGGTGGATTCATTGCAAATTATTTGCAACGAATCCTTTGCAACGAATCCTGGATTCGTTGCAAATTTGCAACGAATCCGTGGATTCGTTGCCAATTAAAAAAAACAACGTTTAATTTTTTTTTTATTTTGCAACGAATCTTTGGATTCGTTGCAAATTTGCAACAAATCCAAAGATTCGTTGCAAAATTTAATTAACTTTACCCTGACATAAGTTTTTTCCTTTTCCTCGCATCGCGCCTGACGACCTAATTTCCCCTCCGCGCCGTCGTCTTCCCTTCCGCCGGCTTCCTCGCCGCGATCGCAGCGCTCCGGCCACGACCCGGTCTCCAGGCGCACCCGAGCCCGCCGCGCTTCACCCGAGGTCGGCAAGCGCCGCTTAGGTCGACCGACGCCGATGCCGCCATCAAGACCCGACCGACGCCAGCGACGCCGGTGCCTCGTCGTCCGGCCACAGGCCCCATCACGAGCGACCGGTCGCGCTTCTAGCCCGCCGCCGGCCATGAGCAAGGTCGCTACCTTGCCGGCGCCTCATCCGGATCACAGGCCCACCGCCATGAGCGACCCGCGCCAAGGCTTCGCCGCTACCAAGGAGCCGGCAGAATACCGCTACCTTGCCGGGCTCGTCGGCCGCGTGTCCCCATCGCCCATGAGTGACTCAAGACGACACAGCTGCCGGCCAAGGAGCCCGGCACACTTACCTTGTAATCACTGTCTGTCACAGGCTCTGGGCCGTCGCTCGCTCGGCCACTGCACGGCCACGGCCTGCCTCGTCACAGAAGTACCACGGCTCGCTTTTCCCGTACTGTAGTCCACCTCCTTGCTACCGGCCAAATTTCGCCTTCCAGCTTAACTAATCGCAGGCTCGAGACGCCTGCAGTACCAAAGTGGTATAAATTTATTTTTTTTCCTATATTTAACTCCATAATTAACTACAGAAGCTTTATGTTGTTATCCTATTTATTCTCAGAACTATATATAGTTAATCAGAAACTACGTAAGCTTTAAGTCGCTTAATTTGCCATTTTGTTTCACATACCAAATAATGCTAAGTACTAAGTTGGAAGAAATATTTTATGATTTTGTTTAGTCACATATAGGAAGTTATGGGATAAAACAAGCAGTTTATAAGGCTTAGATGAGCAAATCATGCACATCTACCTGAGAAATTACAAGCATCTTAAAGTCAGTGGTGGTGGGGGAGCTAGTGTTTAAGGCTTATTAGATTAGTATTAACTTGTGGTGATACATTTTGAGTGTCTCATTTCATGCATTTATTGTTATACATCTACAACAATAATTTGACCTAAATGGCATAATTGCAATGAGTATCTTTCATGTTCAATAAATTTGATTAGTTTGTTGTCACTGCTTGCTTAGATGAGAGAATTGGCCGATTAACAAAACTTCTAGACCTATGTTAATAATAACTCTCATCTAAGCTTATAAAGCTTCTATATTATTAGCCCACAATTCACAATTTGACACTAAATTGGGTTGTCACAATCACCCCCATTTTAAGTCTTGATGTCCTCGTTAAGACCGAAACCCCAACACATAATTTGAACCATTCCTAATCAGAAGAATGTGAGGCCCAATGGTAGCCACACTATCCCACATGCAACCATCTCTAACACCACACATTACCTTGGAATGTGTTCATTTGTGATATTAATTGTCACAATCAACTTAAGTTGTTTAACATTTCAGGTTTAAACATCCCAAAATGTTTAAACCTAAATTAACGATAGAAGCTTTCTATACAATCTGTTGTCCTTTTCTCGGTTTATGTTTAAAGATTGTTAAACATAGTGAATTCATATGTGAACTAATCGTATATTCGTATTATTGTAATTTCTAGGAGTTGATATTAATATAATTGATCGAAAATGCATAAAATGCAATGGAAAGGAGTTGGATGTATAATAGGAATTTACGAACGCCGGGTTTAATCGATGAATTTATGAGTGGGTTGCAAGAGTTTTTAAATTTCGCAGCTAGTAATGTTGAGTTTATGGATGGTAATCAGATAAGGTGTCCATGCAGAAAGTGTCACAATGGTAGATTTTTACCGTCTAGCAAAGTTTCAGAGCATCTTTGTAGATTTGGATTCGTTGTAAATTACTATAATCGACATGTCATGGTGAACCATTTATATCCGATGAAGTTTATGATAGACACAACACACAAGTCTCTAGGGATCAAAGTGATTATAATCAATTAAATCCATATCGAGGATGATATATGATGTAGCGGGCTGAATTTGATTCCCAATCACAAGGTGCAACTTCAAGTTGTCCTCCAACAGTTGAGCAAATGTTTACTAATGCATCACCCTTGGAAGAGGTGCAAGTAATGTATATCGGTCAATATGAATAATGAAGCATATCTCAAATTTTAGGAGGTGTTGAGGCCGCAGATGCACCTTTATGGGTCAAGTTGTGAGACTCACACTAAACTATCGTTCACCGCAAGAATGTTGAATGTCAAGGCAGAGCATAATGTGTCTGAAGAGTGTTTTAATAATTTTGTTCAAGCTTTTGAAGAGGCATTGCCGTGTGATCATATACTGCCCAATGATTTGTACAGTATGAAAAAACTGATGAAAGAATTAGGTCTCCAAGTGGAAAGAATTGATGTGTGCAGAGATGGTTGTATGTTATATTGGGGAGATGATGCAGATGTGGATGTTTGTAAATTTTGTAATCAAGATAGGTACAAGAGCACTAGTAGGAGGCAGCAACGACGTAAATCATATAGTCAGTTGTTTTATTTGCCTTTAACTCCTAGGTTACAAAGGCTTTATGCATCAAAGACAACTGCTGAACACATGACTTGGCATGCAAATCATCGAACAGAAGAGGGACTAATGTGTCATCCATTAGATGCAGAGGCGTGGAAAAATTTTGATAGAACATATCCTGATTTTGCGAAGGAGACTCGAAATATTAGGTTAGGTCTCTGTGCTGACGGATTTGCTCCATTTAGTAAATCAGGAAGACACTATTCTTGTTGGCCAGTTATATTAACTCCGTATAATCTTCCGCCTGGGATGTGCATGAAAACACCGTATATGTTTTTAACATTGGTTGTGCCTGGCTCAAAAAATCCGAAGAAGTTAATAGATGTTTATATGCAACCATTGATTGCAGAGCTAAAACAACTATGGGATGAAGGTTTTCCTACATACGACGTTCATACTAATCAGATGTTTATAATGAAGGCTGCTCTTCTTTGGACCATAAATGACTTTCCGGCTTATGGTATGCTATCAGGTTGGAGTATTGCAGGGATCTTAGGATGCCCAATATGTATGGAGAGATCAAAGTCGATTAGATTGAAGCATGGTAAGAAGCCAAGTTATTTTGATTGTCATAGACATTTTTTACCACTAAATCATAATTTCAGAAGGAATAAAGATGAATTCACTAGGAATCGAATTGAAAGAACACCTCCGCCATTGAGATTGACTGGTCAAGATATTTGGTACAGAGTTCTTCACTTTCCATCTATTATTGAAGAGCCACATGGTACAACTTATGAATATGGAAGCAACCATAAATGGACCAAACGAAGTATATTTTGGGAGTTACCGTATTGGTTTAGTAATTTGATTCATCATAATCTCGATGTTATGCATATTGAGAAGAATATTTTTGATAATCTGATAAATACAGTGATGGATATCACTGGAAAAACAAAAGATAATCTGAATGCAAGAAAAGATACGCGACTCATTTGCAAACGACCCACCCTTGATGTTGATGAAAATAGTAGAGGACCAAAACCAAAGGCAGTTTATATATTGAATAAGGAACAGAGACATGTTGTTTGTGAATGGTCGAAGTCATTGAGATTTCCTGATGGGTATGTTTCTAATCTTGGGAGATGTGTCGATATGAAGGAATGCAAATTGATGGGTTTGAAAAGCCATGATTGTCATATATTCATGGAAAGACTTATTCCTATTGCCTTTAAAGAACTCTTACCGAATTTTGTCTGGGGTGCCATTACAGAGTTAAGTATTTTTCTTCATGATATATGCTCAACAGTTTTGGGATATTCACACATGGAGAAGTTAGAGAGAGACATTCCAATCATTTTGTGCAATTTAGAAAGGATTTTTCCTGTATTTTTGATTCAATGGAACATCTTTTGGTTCACTTGCATATGAGGCCAAAGTTGGAGGACCGGTTCATTATCGATGGATGTATCCTTTTAAAAGGTAGAATTCGTATATTCTATATTTCGTTAATATTGCATAAAAATGTTTAATTTTTTTATATATTCATTTCTAATACAATTTGTTATATTACAATCAGATTCTTATATCATTTGAAGAAAAAAGTGAAAAATAAGGCACATGTTGAAGCCTCTATTGTGAATGCATATATTGTGGAGGAAGTAACAACTTTTGCATCATATTATTTTGAGCCTCATGTTCGTACTCAAAAGACGGAAATCCTAAGGAATGATGAATGACCTGTCGATACCAATTTGAATTCATTCTCTATTTATAATTATCTTTGTCAAACAAGTGGACCGTGTAAGAAACGATACTTAACTGATCAAGAATGGCGGCGGCCCGGACATATGTTTTACTTAATTGTCCGTAAGTATCGCCATATTTCGAAAGTTAGTATATATTTCCTATTTCTTCGTCAAGTGTTAATTTGTTTATGTTATAATAAAAATTTTTATTATAGGATTTTCCAAAACTTATACTCAAATCCCGACGTGACTTTGATCACTGGATCGTGAATTTGCAACTTGGTTCAAATAATATGTAAGCAGTTTTAATTTCCTCATTTTTGTTTACACATATATTAACTTTTAAATAAATATCATTTTCATTTGAGTATAGGTTTATGCTAATCAAACTCACGCTCAAAGAAGAATTCCTAATCCATCTATCTGGGTCCAAAAGCAATGGTACGACTTACAAAGATATTTCATAAACGAATATAATTTTCACACTCAAGAATATGGAAATGGAAAGAGTACAATGAAATAGTGGAGTATGTGTTCATCTTCCAATGATGGAGGTGCAAGCAAATTTTATGGTTTATTTGGATGAAATTATAGAGATTGATTATCCCGGTCCGTAAATGCGAGTTATCTTATTTATGTGTCGGTTTGACCCCGTCAGAGGGATGAAGGTGCATCCACAGTATAATTTGGTTGAAATAAATCATAAAAGATTTTATAAGAGATATGAACCATTTATTTTGGCACAATAAGCGATTCAAGTTTTCTATGCTCCATATCCTAGTTTGAGGCGTGACAAAAATGAATGGTGGGTTGTTTGTAAAACAAAAGCACGGAAAAAAATTGAAGAGCGCTGGAAAGACATTGCATATCAACAAGACAAAGTTACAAATATGTTTCATACCGAGGAATATATAATTCCAACGTTACGAGATCCCAGCGGAGTAGTGATAAACGTGGATGCAACTGAAATTAATGATAATGATGAAGAGGAGGAGGGGGAGGAGGAGGAGGGGGACGAGGAGGAAGAGGAGGAGGAGACCGAGGATGAGGATACTGATGAGGATAAGGAAGATGATAATGAGGACTTTGAAATTTGATGTCTAGGGTAAGTTTTTTTATATATAATTTTAGTTTTAAACTATAATTTTATAAATTTTCTTAGCTCAATTATTTGTTTATATAATGTCTCATTGTTAAATTTATATCTTTTGTCTCTGTATGTTTTGTATATTTTGTTCTTATAGGTTATCAGTGGTGAAATCATCGTAGCTTAGCACAGTCGCAGTCTCTCATATCTTCATTATGCATATGTAAGTTTTTCATGTTCTTCATTAAGCATAAAAGTTTTATTTTCTTTATTCTAATTTTGTTTTTGGTTGATAGTTTCGACATGGTGGACAGAGACGACAGAGTACTAGTAGTGGCCAGACTGATCCACCGCCTGCCAGCACTATACCTACTTGCCCTCCTGATCTTCCTGGACCTTCACATGATCACCACACCATCTCATCTCATTCGCCGACGCCTTTCCCATTCGACCACTGTACTACGAGACACTCCTCTACTGAGAACATCGAAAGTCGACCATATATATTTCCGATGGGAGATTCGTAAGTAATATAAGTATTAAAATTTTTAAATTATCTTAATTATTTATTCAATTTTTTTTCACTTTATCATAGGTTTGAAAATTCTGTACCTGTTATTCGCGAGATCAATAAAATCGTGAATAACTATTGGAGAGGAGACTCTTTATCATACTCGAGCACGCCAGGACCTACAAAAGAATTATGGTGGTGCGAGTTTCAGGTATAATTGATTCATTTTTTATATATTATAAAAGTGATTATATAATCAATTGTTTTATTTCCATCTCAGCGGAGATTTATTTGGGACCCTACTCAAGACTTGGAAGTTAAAAGAATTTTAAAAAAAAAATGTGGCGATCATATCCGGCATGTATTGAGTCATGCCAAATCATCGAAAAACCACGTGTCACGCCGTAAAATTGGAGTAAAATCTCCAATTAATGGCAATCTGATGAGAGCAAAAAAAGAAGTCAACAGAATAAATTAAATCAAGCTTGTAATTCTGGAGACTTATCTGCAACATATGCGGGAGGATCTATAAATATCGAGGAGCATTCACGTAGATTGGTAATTTTTAAATTCTACAATTAGTTTTTAAATATATTTCAGATTATTATTTTATTTCTAACATTCTTATATTTAGTCTAAGGAATTGGGAAAGGAGCCGGAATTTATAGATACTTTCGCTCGTGACTTTCCAAAAAAAAGATAAGACTTGGAGTGGAGATAGAGCTCGAGCAATTAAGGTTTGAATTAATCTTTAAACTTACTTTATAACTTTAATTGTTAGTTATGTAAATGCTCGATTAAAATTTTAATTTTGTGTAGGAGAGATATGATCTATCCTCTTCAGAGAATTTCGTGAGATGACGGTGATGATCTGAGGATCCGAGCCATCCGCTAGTAATAATTTGGATTTATGGCTTGAGGCAGTGGAGGATCAAAAGGGGAAGGATATTAGGTATGGGTTCTCAGCGAGAATGCATAATGCTCCTCGTAGATCTATTTCTTCTACTCCACCAAAGAGAGCTGCACGGATACATTAACGGAGGAGGTTAGCAATTTGAAGGGCATAATACATGAAAGAGATCAGCAAATTCTAGAAATACAACAACAAAACTCACAAAGGGATCAAGAAATGATAGAAATGCGACGACAACAAGCCTTTCTTATGCGACAGTTTCAGCAATTTAGTTCTGGTCCAAGTCATATTACAACGAGTAAAGAAGTTGATGGTGGCGACGATGATGATATTGTATTCATGTTTTTAATTAGTACTTTTAAAAATTTTTAGTTTATTGAGTTTGTTTATTTTGCTTAAAACAGGAATGATCGATGAAGTTAATCCCTATGGCAGTTTTCTACCTGCACATCATTGTAAGTCTTTGCATATTTATTTTCGTGTTAGTATATAGTTTTTTTTTAATGCATGATACTTTTTTTTTCCTTTTCTAATGCAGGTAGAAAATATGTCGGCAGAGCTTACCAGATTCTCTTTTCTTTTTTCTTTCCCATGTGTTTAGATCTTTTGTAGACATTGTTATTTGAATATCAGAACTATGTTGATGTTTGAAATGTTAAAGGATATAACTTTTTATTTGGAATGTTGTATTGTTCTTAACTGATTGTGTTGCTTTGTATTTATTTGGATATGATTGAATATTATTTTATTGTATTAAATGTGTGTGTGTTTTGTTTGTATTGAATGTATTTATTTGGATATTAGAACTTATTGTGTTTTGTTGTATGTGTGTGAAAATTTGTATATACGATAGAATATCGAAACGGATGAAATCTGTTAAATTTTTTTTTATTTAGCGACAAATTTAGCGACAAAAATATAAATTCGTTGCAAAATTCTGAGAAATCTGCGACGACTTTTGCGACGAATTAAATTTTCGTCGCAAATTAGCGACGAATTTAGCAACGAATCCAACTTGCGACAAATTTTGCAACGAATTTTGCGACGAAATTTGCGACGAAAATTAAATTCGTCGCAAATTTTTGCAACGAAAAAAATTAGTCGCAAAATATTGAACTTTGCGACGAATTTTGCGACGAATTTAGCGACGAAATTTGCAACGAATTTGTATTAGTCGCAAATTTACCAACGAATTTCTTATTTCGTCGCAAAAATTTCCAACGAAAAAATTAATTCGTCGCAAAATTTGGTTTTTTGCGACGAATTTAGCGACGAATTCAGCGACGAAATTTGCGACAATTTTGTATCAGTCGCCAATTTACCAACGAATTTCTTATTTCGTCGCGAAAATTACCAACGGAAAAATTAATTCGTCGCAAATTAGCGACGAATTTTTAATTCGTCGCGAATTTTTGCGACGAATTTTTGAAATCGTGGTAACATCTGCAACAAAATTAGCGACGAAATTTTAAATTCGTCCCTAATTTTCGTCGCTAAAATTCGTCGCAAAAATTCGTCGCTAATTTTGTCGCTATTATTTGCGACGCTTTATTCGCAACAAAAATATTTTTGTCGCTAAATTCGTCGCTAATTTATTTTGCAACGAATTTTATTTTAAAATTCGTCGCTAAATTCGTCGCTAATGACTGTTTTTTTTGTAGTGGGCTTACCCAACCTTAACAATTTGGTTAATAAAATCTGTAATGCTTGTCAACAAGGAAAACAACCTAGGACACAACACAAGTTAACTAACCAAGAACGAACCTCAAGTGTACTTGAGCTCCTGCATATGGATCTATTCGATTCACATGGAGCCAAGTCACTCAATAAAAGTCAATATTGCTTAGTCATAATTGACGACTACTCCAGGTTTACCTGGGTTAGGTTCATCAAACATAAAAATGATACCCTAGATTAATTAATCAATTTATTCAAATTAATCGAGAATCAAAAAAACCTTAAGGTTAAAAGAATTAGAAGCGATCATGGTGGTGAATTCGAAAATCAAAGGTTCACCGACTTCTGTAACCTAAACGGATACCACCATGAATTCTCTTGCCCTAGGACCCCTCAACAAAATGGCCTAGTGGAGTGGAAAAACCGAACTCTACAAGAAGCCGCTAGGACCATGTTGAACGAATATGACCTACCCGATAGGTTTTGGCGGCCGTGAGTACTGATGCTATGTCCAAAATAGAATCCTTATGGTAAAGAGGCACCTTAAGACCTCATACGAGATTTATCACGATAAAATACCTAACATCAAGTACTTTAGGGTATTTGGGTGTAAGGTACATATCCTAAACACTAAGGATTACCTAGGGAAATTTACATCTAAGACCACGACCGGAACATTTCTAGGATACTCGACTACAAGTCGAGCTTATAGAGTATATAACCACGACACCCTTAGAGTCGAGGAGACTATCAATGTAGTATTTGATGAAGGATATGAACCTACAAAACCCCCGGCAACCCCAATTAGCGAGCCGATTCATACTAGACCTAACTCTGATCCGGAGATCAGGTCTAGTGTTAATCCTAACCTAAGTCAACCAAGTCACTCTATTGATCAAGTGATAGATGACTCCAACCAAACTAATGTTCAACCAAGTCACCCCATTGATCAAGCATTAGGTGACACAAACCCAACCCAATCTAGGATTCAGACTAACCACCCTATCGATCAAGTGATAGGAGATCCTAATCTAGGAGTTCGAACTAGAGCATCCTATAGGAACCTTAGTCAAATTTCCTTAATTTCAAAGATAGAACCCAAATCAATTGAACAAGCTCTTCTTGATCCCGATTGGATTATTGCAATGCAAGAAGAGCTAGCTCAATTTACTAGGAATGAAGTGTGGGAATTAGTACCACCACCTAAAGACAAAACGATAATTGGAACAAGGTGGGTGTTTCAAAATAAGCTTGATGATAAAGGTGAAGTAGTTAGAAACAAGGCTAGGTTAGTCGCCAAAGGGTTTAGTCAAGTCGAAGGCTTAGATTACGATGAAACCTATGCCCCAGTAGCTAGACTCGAATCCATTCGAATGTTGCTAGCTTATGCCGCACATCGAGGATTTAAGCTGTTTCAAATGGATGTTAAGTCGGCATTCTTAAATGGATACATTAAAGAAGAAGTTTATGTTAGCCAACCCCCCAGGTTCGAAAATCTAGATAAACCCGACCATGTTCTAAAACTTAAGAAAGCTCTCTATGGACTTAAACAAGCTCCTCGAGCTTGGTACGAGAGACTTTCAATCCATCTTAAGTCAAAAAGGTTTAACCAAGGCTTAGTTGACCCAACTCTCTTTGTAAAAACCTTAGGTAAAGAAATATTCATAGCTCAAATTTACGTAGACGATATAATTTTTGGAACCTCTAACTCAGCCTTACTAAACGAGTTCATTTCACTCATGGAAAGTGAGTTTGAAATGAACTTGGTAGGCGAGTTAAGTTTCTTTTTAGGTCTACAAATTAAACAAACTAAGGATGGTATATACCTATATCAACAAAAATACACTAAGGAGTTAATTAAAAGATTTGGAATGCAAGACGCTAAGATAATAAACACCCCAATGGAGATTAATGTTAACATAGGAGAAGACCTAGAAAGTAAGTCCATTGACTTAAAGTACTATAGGAGCGCGATAGGAAGTCTCCTATACTTAACTGCGAGTCGACCCGACATCCTATTCGCAGTAAGTATGTGCGCCAGGTTTCAAACCTGTGCTAAGGAGTCTCACCTAACCCTAGTTAAGCGTATCCTTAGATATCTTAAGGGTACACTTAACGTTGGTATTTGGTACCCTAGGTCTACGGAGTTCGAACTAATCGGCTACTCCGATTCGGATTATGCCGGTAGTAAACTCGATAGAAAGAGCACGAGTGGTTGTTGTCAACTACTCGGCTCAAGTCTAATGAGTTGGTGCAGTAGGAAGCAACATTGTGTTGCCTTATCTACCACCGAAGCCGAATATGTTGTGATGGGTGAGTGTGTAACTCAGCTTCTTTGGATGAAGCACACTCTCCGAGACTTTAGGTTGGACTTCACCAAAACTAAAATTTTTGTAGACAACATAAGTTTGATAAATCTAACTAAGAACCCTATATGCCATTCAAGGACAAAGAATATAGAGGTAAAACACCATTTCATTCGAGAACATGTAGCCAACGGCTCCATACAACTCGAATATGTTGACTCGAAGTCTAACCTAGCAGACATATTTACTAAACCACTACCCGAAGCCGAATTTAGTCTCTTGAGACGAAGATTAGGCATGTGCGTAATAGAATAGGAACTTGCAAATTATATTTTCTTACTACTATTTCTTACTTTTTTTTCATGGAACTAGCATAGGACATACCTTAGATATCATGCACCTATAAATTTAAGGAGCCAATACATCTCGCAACACATAGGACTAATGTGTTTGTGTACTTAGCCACGTAGATGGGCGTGAGATGTTAGGACCTTACTCCTGGTTCCAGATGTAGAGCTAGTGCATCGCTATGAACCACGGAGTATAATCATACCGACTCTGACCAGGACTGGTTGATCCTTCATATCAATCAAGCCAAATATGAGTCAAACATTTTATAGATGAACTTATTTTCAGTATATTATTTTTAAAAATAAAAATGTGGAACATGCTTGGACTTTAAATTTAACATTTATTTTGTTTTCCACACACCCCTTACTCTTTTCGATATACGACAAAAGGAGGAGAAAAAGGAGAAAAAGGACAAAAGTTAAGGGGTCAAAAAAAAAATTTTTTTTCTTTTTTTTTTTTGATAACTTAACTCTTACTTCATAATTAAACCAAAAGTTAACTTTAAGTTTTGAAAACTTATTTAACTTTTAACAAAAGGTCAAGGTTAAGAAATCATTTGGTTTCTTAACTTAAAACTTATTTTAAACACTATGGCCAATATTAAGTAATTTCGGTTACTTAATTCTTTTTCTTAGTAGCACATATCAAGGGGGAGAGTTAAAACCCTTTCTCAAGTACTCACCCTCGGTCAAGGGGGAGGATTCCTCAAGGGGGAGCACTTGAAAAAGAATTTTTATATACTCCTACTCATTCATGCATAATCTCATACTTATTTTTGTCTTAACTTTGTATGTGGGTTTGCCATAAATCAAAAAGGGGGAGATTGTTGGTGCAGTGGGCACCTAAGTCGAACCTAAGTTTTGATTATAGCAAACGATATAAAGTTAAGCTTATATTGTTATCTCATGAGCTAAATCAAGTGTGCAGAAAAGTCTTAATGCTAGAGATGAAGGCTAGCGACACCCGGAGGAAGCCGCGGTGGTCGGGCGACACTCGAGTTACTTCGGAGGGAGCCGAAGGAATCGAGTGGAAGGCCGGAAGCAAAAGCGACACGTAAGTATCGAGGTAAGCTCGTGTGTGCGAGCGTAAGTGAGGTCGTATCCTCTTTACGGGGATGATCTTAGGCGACGATCTGACCCAAGACTTCCCATGGAAGGTCTATGTTGAGATCGGACGGCAAGTGGCCATCGAATCCACTTATATTTTGAGCTAACTCTTTATTGTAGTCAAAAATCCTGGCCATCAGTTCAACCGGCCAGTTCAACCGGTGGTCAAAAATTAGCCTCGAGGAGTCAAGCTTTATCACCATTTTTCAAGGAGTTTTGTGCCCATTTGTGACTGGTTGAAGACCCATTTGTTGAGGGGCTTAAAGGCTATAAAAGGAGGGCCAAACCTAGGGTTGCATCCTCAATTTTAAGTGCTCAAAAGCCTCCGTTACGCTGTAACTCTCCGACGACTCTACAACAACGAAGTGCTGCCAACAACCCTAGCTTAAAGTTTCTTTTGTTTAGTTATTGGTATAATCTTAATTTGTTATTGCTTTCAATATTGCAATTCTTTTTAATCGAGGCTTTTCGTTGCATTTTACTTTAATAGAAGAGAGGGTTTGTCTCTCTATCTTTTTGCTTCGAAGGCTTTTGTAATCGTAAAACTCCTACCTCCAACGAGGAGGAGTGTTTTAGTGAATTGCCCTCCGTACATGGTCTAGGACCGTTAGGGCCTTGGAGTAGTAGCCGAAGGCTACGAACCAAGTAAAAAAACTATTTGTCTCATTTAGTTTTTATTTACATTTCCGCTGCATTTAATTGTCTATCGAACGATTTAAAAGAAAAGTTTTTATCGCTATTCACCCCCTCCTCTAGCGATCCGCTTCGATCCAACAGAATCAGCAACTGTGTCCTGCTTCGAACTCTTCTAGCTCACAGCGCCACCATTCAAGCAAAACACGAACCCTGACTGCGATCTATAATCATCCTGGTCAGTTTGGAAGCTGGCATCGCTGTAACCCTTTACAGCTAGCTCCTCATCGCCTCCAAATATCAAGAAATATTCTTTAGTTCTTCTCAAGTACTTAAGAATATTCTTGACTGCTATCCAGTGACGCTCACCTGGATCTGACTGGTACCTACTCGTCATACTCAAAGCATACGAGACATTAGGACGAGTACACAACATGGCGTACATGATAGATCCTATAGCTGATGCGTAAGGGATCTTATCCATGCAGTCTCTCTCCTCTCTAGAAGAGGGACTTTGAGTCTTCGAAAGACTCACACCATGTGACATTGGCAGAAGTCCCTTCTTGGAATTCTGCATGGCAAACTATAGTAATACCGTGTTAATGTATGTACTCTGACTTAGGCCAAGCAATCTCTTAGATCTATCTCTCTAGATCTTGATGCCTAGAATACAGGCTGCTTCACCTAAGTCTTTCATTGAGAAGCATGTCCCCAGCCAAGTCTTTACAGACTGTAGCGAAGGGATGTCATTCCCAATGAGTAGTATGTCATCCACATACAATATAAGGAAGACAACTGTGTTCCCATTAACCCTCTTGTAGACACAGTTTTCATCTTCATTCTTGATGAAACCAAACTATTTGATCACATCATCGAATCGAAGATTCCAGCTCTGAGATGTCACGCTCGCCCTTTCCTAGGGTCCGAAAGGGTGGCACGTGACGCGGCCGTACATACATACATCGTACTACTTACAGCGGAAGACTTTAGAGACATATTTTTTTCTTTTAAACATAAACATGCATTGTCATATATAGATACTTCTTCTTCACATAGAGCATGCATCATTATTTTATAGGTACTTAGTGCTTAGTTCAAGTCCATAAACATCATCATCATAAGGAAACATATATAAGGACATAACGGATCTCCTCTACCATGCCACTACCACACACATTTGTCCCCTCCTGCTGCTCCCTTTAGTTTATCCATCCCTTACCCTTATCTGCAGTACAAGGGAAAAATAAACTATAAGCACATAGGCTTAGTAAGATCCTATCCTACTCACAAAAACCATACATCGACATTAATCATGGCATGTAACATTCATAACATATAAGCAACATAACATGTAACATATATGACGTAAGCAACATAACATGTAGCATAAGTAAACATAAGTAAACATAACATACAACATATATAACATAGCAGCATATCATATAAATATATGACATAATCAAACATATCATACAACATATGTAACATAGCAACATATACATGACATATCAAACATAACATATAACATATGTAACATAGGAACATATACATGACATATCAAACATAACAGGCTACATATATAACATAGCAACATAGTATGTAAACCTAACAACCATATCATGTAAACATATGCAGGATGCTCTTTGAAAACATATATTATAGGTACGTAAACATAAATCTCAACATATTTGGGCTCGACATTGTACCACATCATCATCATCATAGCGCGCATCCCTAAATATACCCGAGGTAGCAAGTCTCGAACCTACTAGGTTACTAGGCCCGATCTTAGTCCGTCGACCTAGGGCCATCGTCATAGAGTAGAAGCCCATCCTAGGCCCAATCTTAGTCCATCGACCTAGGGCATCTTGGAGCCCATCCCGTACTAGGCCCGATCTTAGTCCGTTGACCTAGGGGCAATCATACATAGAAGCCCATCCTAGGCCCGATCTTAGTCCGTCGGCCTAGGGCATCTTAGGAGCCCATCCCTTTGAACCTTGTTAGGGTCCTGGTACAAGCCATGCAGAAAGTAAAATACTTATATGCTTTTTATTATAACATATCTTATTTCATTTCGCAAACATAGCATACTTCATTTCGTAACATATCATATTTCACTTCATGAACATATTATATTTCATTTCATAAACATATCATACTTCATTTCATAGCATGTCATATTTCACATCATAATCATGTTTCATTTCATGAACATATCATTTTCCATTTCATAATCATAACATATTCATTTCATAACATATCTTATTATCACACACATATATGTTGGATCGAAGCGGATCGCTAGAGGGGGGGGGGTGAATAGCGATAAAAACTTTTCTTTTAAATCGTTCGATAGACAATTAAACGCAGCGGAAATGTAAATAAAAACTAAATGAGACAAATAGTTTTTTTACTTGGTTCGTAGCCTTCGGCTACTACTCTAAGGCCCTAACGGTCCTAGACCGTGTACGGAGGGCAATTCACTAAAACACTCCTCCTCGTTGGAGGTAGGAGTTTTACGATTACAAAAGCCTTCGAAGCAAAAAGATAGAGAGACAAACCCTCTCTTCTATTAAAGTAAAATGCAACAAAAAGCCTCGATTAAAAAGATTTGCAATATTGAAAGAAATAACAAATTAAGATTATACCAACAACTAAACAAAGGAAACTTTAAGCTAGGGTTGTTGGCAGCACTTCGTTGTTGTAGAGTCGTCGGAGAGTTGCAGCGTAACGGAGACTTTTGAGCACGTAGAATTGAGGATGAAACCCTAGGTTTGGCCCTCCTTTTATAGCCTTTAAGCCCCTCAATGAATGGGTCTTCAACCAATCACAAATGGGCACAAAACTCCTTGAAAAATGGTGATAAAGCGTGACTCCTCGAGGCTGATTTTTGACCACCGGTTGAACTGATGGCCAGGATTTTTGACTACAATAAAGAGTTAGCTCAAAATATAAGTGGATTCGACGGCCACTTTCCGTCCAATCTCAACATAGACCTTCCATGGGAAGTCTTGGGTTGGATTGTCGCCTAAGATCATCCCCGTAAAGAGGATACAACCTCACTTACGCTCGCACACACGAGCTTACCTCGATACTTACGTGTCGCTTTTGCTTCCGGCCTTCCACTCGATTCCTTCGGCTCCCTCCGAAGTAACTCGAGTGTCGCCCGACCACCGCGACTTCCTCCGGGTGTCGCTAACCTTCAACTCCAGCATCGAGACTTTTCTGCACACTTGATTTAGCTCGTGAGATAACAATATAAGCTTAACTTTATATCGTTTGCTATAATCAAAACTTAGATTCGACTTAGGTGCCCACTGCACCAACAATCTCCCCCTTTTTGATTTATGGCAAACCCACATACAAAGTTAAGACAAAAATAAGTATGAGATTATGCATGAATGAGTAGGAGTATATAAAAATTCTTTTTCAAGTGCTCCCCCTTGAGGAATCCTCCCCCTTGACCGAGGGTGAGTACTTGAGAAAGGGTTTTAACTCTCCCCCTTGATATGTGCTACTAAGAAAAAGAATTAAGTAATCGAAATTACTTAATATTGGCCATAGTGTTTAAAATAAGTTTTAAGTTAAGAAACCAAATGATTTCTTAACCTTGGCCTTTTGTTAAAAGTTAAATAAGTTTTCAAAACTTAAAGTTAACTTTTGGTTTAATTATGAAGTAAGAGTTAAGTTATCAAAAAAATTTTTTTGACCCCTTAACTTTTGTCCTTTTTCTCCTTTTTCTCCCCCTTTTGCCGTATATCGAAAAGAGTAAGGGGTGTGTGGAAAACAAAATAAATGTTAAATTTAAAGTCCAAGCATGTTCCACATTTTTATTTTTAAAAATTATATACTGAAAATATATTCATCTATAAAATGTTCGACTCATATTTGGCTTGATTGATATGAAGGATCAACCAGTCCTGGTCAGAGTCGGTTAGTATGTATGATTATACTCCGTGGTTCATAGCGATGCACTAGCTCTACATCTGGAACCAGGAGTAAGGTCCTAACATCTCACGCCCATCTACGTGGCTAAGTACACAAACACATTAGTCCTATGTGTTGTGAGATGTATTGGCTCCTTAAATCTATAGGTGCATGATATCTAAGGTATGTCCTATGATAGTTCCATGAAAATAAAAGTAAGAAATAGTAGTAAGAAAATATAATTTGTAAGTTCCTATTCTATTACGCACATGCCTAATCTTCGTCTCAAGAGACTAAATTCGGCTTCGGGTAGTGGTTTAGTAAATATGTCTGCTAGGTTAGACTTCGAGTCAACATATTCGAGTTGTATGGAGCCGTTGGCTACATGTTCTCGAATGAAATGATGTTTTACCTCTATATGCTTTGTCCTTGAATGGCATATAGGGTTCTTAGTTAGATTTATCGAACTTATGTTGTCTACAAAAATTTTAGTTTTGGTGAAGTCCAACCTAAAGTCTCGGAGAGTGTGCTTCATCCAAAGAAGCTGAGTTACACACTCACCCATCGCAACGTATTCGGCTTCGGTGGTAGATAAGGCAACACAATGTTGCTTCCTACTACATCAACTCACTAGACTTGAGCCGAGTAGTTGACAACAACCACTCGTGCTCTTTCTATCAAGTTTACTACCGGCATAATCCGAATCGTAGTAGCCAATTAGTTCGAACTCCGTAGATCTAGGGTACGAAATACCAATGTTAAGTGTACCCTTAAGATATCTAAGGATACGCTTAACTAGGGTTAGGTGAGACTCCTTAGCACAGGTTTGAAACCTGGCGCACATACTTACTGCGAATAGGATGTCGGGTCGACTCGCAGTTAAGTATAGGAGACTTCCTATCGTGCTCCTATAGTACTTTAAGTCAATGGACTTACTTTCTAGGTCTTCTCCTATGTTAACATTAATCGCCATTGGGGTGTTTATTATCTTAGCGTCTTGCATTCCAAATCTTTTAATTAACTCCTTAGTGTATTTTTGTTGATATAGGTATATACCATCCTTAGTTTGTTTAATTTGTAGACCTAAAAAGAAACTTAACTCGCCTACCAAGTTCATTTCAAACTCACTTTCCATGAGTGAAACGAACTCGTTTAGTAAGGCTGAGTTAGAGGTTCCAAAAATTATATCGTCTACGTAAATTTGAGCTATGAATATTTCTTTACCTAAGGTTTTTACGAAGAGAGTTGGGTCAACTAAGACTTGGTTAAACCCTTTTGACTTAAGATGGATTGAAAGTCTCTCGTACCAAGCTCGAGGAGCTTGTTTAAGTACATAGAGAGCTTTCTTAAGTTTTAGAACATGGTCGGGTTTATCTAGATTTTCGAACCCGGGGGGTTGGCTAACATAAACTTCTTCTTTAATGTATCCATTTAAGAATGCCGACTTAACATCCATTTGAAACAGCTTAAATCCTCGATATGCGGCATAAGCTAGCAACATTCGAATGGATTTGAGTCTAGCTACTGGGGCATAGGTTTCGTCGTCATCTAAGCCTTCGACTTGACTAAACCCTTTGGCTACTAACCTAGCCTTGTTTCTAACTACTTCACCTTTATCATCAAGCTTATTTCGAAACACCCACCTTGTTCCAATTATCGTTTTGTCTTTAGGTGGTGGTACTAATTCCCACACTTCATTCCTAGTAAATTGAGCTAGCTCTTCTTGCATTGCAATAATCCAATCGGGATCAAGAAGTGCTTGTTCAATTGATTTGGGTTCTATCTTTGAAATTAAGGAAATTTGACTAAGGTTCCTATAGGATGCTCTAGTTCGAACTCCTAGATTAGGATCTCCTATCACTTGATCGATAGGGTGGTTAGTCTGAATCCTAGATTGGGTTGGGTTTGTGTCACCGAATGCTTGATCAATGGGGTGACTTGGTTGAACATTAGTTTGGTTGGAGTCATCTATCACTTGATCAATAGAGTGACTTGGTTGACTTAGGTTAGGATTAACACTAGACCTGATCTCCGGATCAGAGTTAGGTCTAGTATGAATCGGCTCGCTAATTGAGGTTGCCGGGGGTTTTGTAGGTTCATGTCCTTCATCAAATACTACATTGATAGTCTCCTCGACTCTAAAGGTGTCGTGGTTATATACTCTATAAGCTCGACTTGTAGTCAAGTATCCTAGAAAGATTCCGGTCGTGGTCTTGGATGTAAATTTCCCTAGGTAATCCTTAGTGTTTAGGATATGTACCTTACACCCAAATACCCTAAAGTACTTGATGTTAGATATTTTATCGTGATAAATCTCATATGAGGTCTTAAGGTGCCTCTTTACCATAAGGATTCTATTTTGGACAAAGCATGTCGTACTCACGGCTTCTGCCCAAAACCTATCGGGTAGGTCATATTCGTTCAACATGGTCCTAGCGGCTTCTTGTAGAGTTCGGTTTTTCCGCTCCACTAGGCCATTTTGTTGAGGGGTCCTAGGGCAAGAGAATTCATGGTGGTATCCGTTTAGGTTACAGAAGTCGGTGAACCTTTGATTTTCGAATTCACCACCATGATCGCTTCTAAGTCTTTTAACCTTAAGGTTTTTTTGATTCTCGATTAATTTGAATAAATTGATTAATTGATCTAGGGTATCATTTTTATGTTTGATGAACCTAACCCAGGTAAACCTGGAGTAGTCATCAATTATGACTAAGCAATATTGACTTTTATTGAGTGACTTGGCTCCATGTGAATCGAATAGATCCATATGCAGGAGCTCAAGTACACTTGAGGTTCGTTCTTGGTTAGTTAACTTGTGTTGTGTCCTAGGTTGTTTTCCTTGTTGACAAGCATTACAGATTTTATTAACCAAATTGTTGAGGTTGGGTAAGCCTCTGACTAAGCCACTCTGACTCATCTTGTGGACGAGTCTTGGGTGCGAGTGACCGAGTCGTCGGTGCCACAACCATGATTCCTCTTCCTGTGTCATAAGACATTTGGCTGAGGATTTGATTAAGTTAATTGTATAAATGTTATTTGTCCTAGTTCCTTTGAGTATTGTTTTAGCTATTTCATTTGTTTTAATTACACATTCATTTTCTAAAAATACGACCTTATAATTATTGTCACATAATTGGCTTACGCTAAGCAGGTTATATTCAAAATTCTCTACAAGTAATACATTTTTAATAACAAAATTCGAGTTAAGCTCGATATCACCTGATCCGATGATTTTGAGCTTGCCGTTATTCTCAAAGGCTACCGATCCTTGTTGTTTGAATCGAAGCTTCGCGAATTTGAGTTGATCCCCGGCCATGTGTCGGGAGCAACCGCTGTCTAACATCCATTGATCCTACACACAAGGTGGTTGGATTGGATGTTAGATTATTATATTTTTTTAAAAAAAATTGGTTGTAAGTTGTTAAACCTAGGTCATCTCACCGGAGTCTATATGATCAAGCATGTTATACTTATGTGTTCTTTGTGAGATGACTTCCAATTAAGTTGATTAAGTGCATTTATGTTTAAGTAATGTTAAATTTGGATTTGACCCTAGGCTTGTCAAGTTTACCTTTTCAAGATCATGGCTTCCAGATCGTGGCGAGGCACAGGGGCCTTCTTTTATCGGATCATCGACCACTTCCTTAGACAAAGCCATTTTCAAGAAAATGATGACTTGACTCACCTAAAATTATTTCCTCGTCTAACTAGTTATTTTTGAAAAGAGGCTCCCCGAGGCTCAATCTTTTCGAAGGATTTTAGTTGATTATTTGAAAAGAGGCTCCCCGAGGCTCAATCTTTTCGAAGGATTTTAGTTGGTTATTTACGTGTTCTAAGTGAGTTCACGAAAGAAAAAAAAAATCTAAGCATGCAATTTCAAAGTTAAAACACAAACATGTTTTGTACTGGCTCCCCCTAGACCGTTGAATCGGTTCGGTCTATCCACATAGTGGATTTGGTCCTTGGGAACCCAGTACGAGTTGGATCCTAGAGTTGAAATCAAAGTGGTCTTAGGGACCCATGCTTGGACACATTTTTTATGTCTACTTACGATTGACATATACGACTTATTGGTCGTGTTTGAGCTAAACCCTAGTCCGGCCTTGTTGTACACGGCCCTTTGTGATCCAAGTAGGAGGTCAAGTCCTTTGGATCCCAAAGTAAACCTTTCCAACGTATTCCTAAGATCTTCTACTTGACTTTTCAAGAGTGAGTTCTCAACTTCGAGTTTTTCAACCCGAGTTGAGTCCTTCTCTTGAACTCGACTAGTCGAAGAGGTTAGGGAGACCTCATGTTTGAGGAGTTTAACTTCCTCAACCAGGGTCTCGACCTTGGACTCGGACTTAGCTAACTTCCTAGACAAAAACCTAACCGTATTATGTAAAGTATTAAATAAGGTTCGACTCACCTTAAGGGTATCTTTTGAACCGGATGCGTATCCGTGGCTTGACTTGAAGGTAGCTTCGTAGTCCGAGTCATCCTCGTGTTCGACTCAAGTTCGTTCGTTCTCTCCGTATCGACTCAATCGATTTCGCCATGAAGACGTGGTCTTCGTCTTCTTCGGATGACGCTTCTTCCCATGTCGCATTGAGGGCCTTCTTGTGCTTAGGTGCTTGGTGCTTGAGCTTGGGGCACTCGGACTTTATATGTCCAAACCTGTTACACTCATAACACCTAATATTAGAACTTTTAGGCTTACCTTGGTTGGGTCGAGTTGTGGTTCGCTTTCATCCCTTGGCTATCCTTCGAGCTAGGTTCATTAGTTCGGCAGTCAATTCCGGGTCAACTTCTTCTTCGGACTCATCTTCCTCCTCGGTTGGTGGTGGCTTGCTTGTGATTTTCTTCTTCTTTGAACCTGCAAACAAGGCTATACCCCTCTCGGGTTCCGAGTTGACGCTCATGTAATTCAAAATCCAAAAGAGTTCATCTAATCTAAGTTTAGAAAGGTCCTTGAGACCTTGTAGGCATCGACCATGGATGCCCACAAGGTAGTCCTCGGAAAAGAGTTTAGAACATACCTTATAAGGTCGCGGTTTTCGACCTTTTGCCCGATTGCGTGTAGGTTGTTGACTATGTCTTGGACACGGGCGTGGAGTTGCGTCGCGGACTCGTGTTCCTGCATTTTTAGTGTGTACAATTTATTGAACAACAAATCACATTTGCAAACCTTAGCTTGATCCGATCCTTCGTGTAACTCGATCAACTTTGTCCAAAGGTCCTTTGCGCTAATGAAGGGGCCGACGCGATTTAACTCCTCCTTGGACAAGCCGCATTGGAGGATTTGTGTTGCCTTGGCGTCGGCTTCGACTTGTCATTTTGTCGCAATGGTCCATTGATCATAATCCAAGGAGTCACCCACTTCATTAGTCGGAAGTGTGAAACCCGTTTGGATTATGATCCACATCTCGATTTGGGTTTTGAGAAAGCATTCCATCCAACCCTTCCAATAACGGAAGTCATCTCCGTTGTAAAACGGAGGTCGGACGGTGCTAAAACCCTCGAGATGGGCCATTAGAACAAAAGACAAAAAGGGACGAAGACGAAGAAACTAGCAACGACAAAAACACAAAACAAGGTACCAAGACTCGCGTCTTGGATTAGTAGTGCGGGAGTAAATTTAACTAAGCGAAATAAATCAGAAATAAACAGAAATAAAAGAAAAATAAATCTGTGAAAAATGGCTAGATTGGTGGTTTCACCAAATCTTAGCAACCCCCGGCTCTGATACCAATTGTTGGATCGAAGCGGATCGCTAGAGGGGGGGGTGAATAGCAATAAAAACTTTTCTTTTAAATCGTTCGATAGACAATTAAATGCAGTGGAAATGTAAATAAAAACTAAATGAGACAAATAGTTTTTTTACTTGGTTCGTAGCCTTCGGCTACTACTCCAAGGCCCTAACGGTCCTAGACCGTGTACGGAGGGCAATTCACTAAAACACTCCTCGTTGGAGGTAGGAGTTTTACGATTACAAAAGCCTTCAAAGCAAAAAGATAGAGAGACAAACCCTCTCTTCTATTAAAGTAAAATGCAACGAAAAGCCTCGATTAAAAAAAATTGCAATATTGAAAGCAATAACAAATTAAGATTATACCAACAACTAAACAAAAGAAACTTTAAGCTAGGGTTGTTGGCAGCACTTCGTTGTTGTAGAGTCGTCGGAGAGTTGCAGCGTAACGGAGGCTTTTGAGCACTTAGAATTGAGGATGAAACCCTAGGTTTGGCCCTCCTTTTATAGCCTTTAAGCCCCTCAATGAATGGGTCTTCAACCAATCACAAATGGGCACAAAACTCCTTGAAAAATGGTGATAAAGCTTGACTCCTCGAGGCTGATTTTTGACCACCGGTTGAATTGGCCGGTTGAACTGGCACCGGTTGAACTGGCCGGTTGAACTGATGGCCAGGATTTTTGACTACAATAAAGAGTTAGCTCAAAATATAAGTGGATTCGACGGCCACTTGCCGTTCGATCTCAACATAGACCTTCCATGGGAAGTCTTGGGTCGGATCGTCGCCTAAGATCATCCCCGTAAAGAGGATACGACCTCACTTACGCTCGCACACACGAGCTTACCTCGATACTTACGTGTCGCTTTTGCTTCCGGCCTTCCACTCGATTCCTTCGGCTCCCTCCGAAGTAACTCGAGTGTCACCCGACCACCGCGGCTTCCTCCGGGTGTCGCTAGCCTTCAGCTCGAGCATTGAGACTTTTCTGCACACTTGATTTAGCTCGTGAGATAACAATATAAGCTTAACTTTATATCGTTTGTTATAATCAAAACTTAGGTTCGACTTAGGTGCCCACTGCACCAACAATATAGAGCATGTCATAAGGTATAAACATCAAACAGGAGTAAACACTAACCTGGGGCATGTTATCTTCATCTAGCATTATTTAATATCACAAGTTAACATGAATTCACCTAAACATAAAAACACATGTTAACTTAACCTAGAGCATGTTAAAGAATAATGGTTGGCCGAATGGTTCATGGGGCTTTTAGGGTTAAACCTTTAATCTAATCCATCTAACATCCTAACATCATCACATGCATACAAAACATGGTATAGAACTTCAATGAAACACCAAAAACATATGTTGGCCGAATAGTTCATAGAGGTTTTTAGGGCTAACTTTTTATCTAATCCATTTTACATCCTAACATCATCATATGCATGCAAAACATGGTATAGAACTTCAATGAAACACCAAAAACATATGTTGGTCGAATAGTTCATAGAGGTTTTTAGGGCTAACTTTTAACCTAATCCATTTTACATCCTAACAACATCATATGCATACAAAATCATGATATAGAACTTCATTGAATCATCAAAAACAAGGGTTGGCCGAATGGTTGATGGAGGCTTTTAGGGTTAACTCTTAACCTAATCCATTTTTACATTCTAACATCATCATATGCATGCAAAACATGATATAGAACTTCAATGAAACACCAAAACATATGTTGGCCGAATAGTTCAT
This sequence comes from Wurfbainia villosa, assembly GCA_025175895.1. Lineage (NCBI taxonomy): Eukaryota > Viridiplantae > Streptophyta > Magnoliopsida > Zingiberales > Zingiberaceae > Wurfbainia > Wurfbainia villosa. The sequence continues at coordinate 40,538,327 of CM045997.1, forward strand.
AGAGGTTTTTAGGGTTAACTTTTAATCTAATCCCTTTTTACATCCTAACATCACCATATGCATACAAAACATGATATAGAACTTCAATGAAACACCAAAAACATATGTTGGCCGAATAGTTCATAGACGTTTTTAGGGCTAACTTTTTATCTAATCTGTTTTACATCCTAACATCATCATATGCATGCAAAACATGGTATAGAACTTCAATAAAACACCAAAAACATATGATGGCCGAATAGTTCATAGAGGTTTTTAGGGCTAACTTTTAACCTAATCCATTTTACATCCTAACATCATCATATGTATACAAAACATGATATAGAACTTCATTGAAACACCAAAATCCTATGTTGGCCGAATAGTTCATAGAAGTTTTTGGGTTAACTTTTAACCTAATCCATTTTACATCCTTACATCATCTTATTCATACAAGTAGGGTATAGAACTTCATGGAGAACTCAATTAAATGGGCTTGGCCGAATGGATCATGGAGAATTGGCATAAAACATCAATCGAAGGGATACTTGTATGCAGGTGAGGGGATACTTACTTCCTTCGCTTTTCTTTTTGGTTGGAAAATGACCTAAGGGAAGCAACCTAGCCTTGCTTCTTGCTTGGATGAGGTTCGGCCAAAGAATGGAGAGGGGGAGCTCTAAGGTTCGATGAGGAGGAAGAAGAAGAGGAGGAGAAAGAAATTTTGATAACTCATGCCCCCTCATTCCCCCTATTTATTCACTTGAAGAGTCCCTTAGTCTCCCTTACCTCTAACTATAATTTCCCATGTTCTTCTAATAATAAAATCTTTTTGGGCTTCTGGTTAGTGGATGCATCTATAGGGCTTGGCTATCTTTAGAGGTTTGGGGTTCAATTCCTAGGCCTTGCATCCTTTTTGGCTTATTTTCTTTTATTTTTGAAAAGCCCACATAAAGCCCATCATAATCAAGCCAAAAATTCTTGTAAAATTGCTAGAAATTTTACGGGCGTTACAATCTTCATACCTTTTAAAAGTTTCGTCCTCTAAACTTAGAACAATTCTGGGTACTTCTGCTTCATGTCCTCCTCGCATTCCCAGGTAGCTTCTTCGTACCGTTGGTTCTGCCACAGGACCTTTACTAAGGGCACCTCTTTGTTCCTTAGTCTCTTGACTTCTCGGTCTAGTATCTGGATAGACCGACTTTCATAACTCAGGTCCTCTTGAACTTGTACTGTTTGTGGCTCGATCACTTGGTCCGCTCTGGAAATGCATTTCTTGAGCACAGAGACATGGAACACATTGTGAATAGCCGACATCTCTTGAGGCAGCTCCAGCTTGTAAGCTACTTTGCCAACCCTCTGCAATATCGGATACGGTCCCACATATCGCGGACTCAGCTTACCCTTCCTTCCGAATCTCATCACTCCCTTCATAGAGGCCACTTTGAGGAATACCAGGTCCCCGACTTCGAATTCTAACGGTCTACGCCACATATCCGCATAGCTCTTTTGTCGGCTCTGAGCAGTTTCAATTCTCTGATGGATGTTCTGTATAGCTCGGGTGGTGTCGTCGATGAAGTTCGTCTGGAGTCCCATCCCCTTCTTTTCACCACCCTCGTACCAGCATATGGGAGATCTACATTTCCTCCCGTATAGAGCCTCGTAGGGTGCCATTCCAATAATAGCTTGGTAGCTATTATTGTAGGCGAATTCTGCCAAACATAAGTATCGGCACCAGCTACCTTTGAAATCCAGGGCGCAAGCTCGTAACATATCCTCCAGTACTTGATTTACTCTTTTGGTCTCGTCTGTCTGCGAGGATGGAAGGCGATCTTGAACAATAATAGCCGTGCAGGGCCTGAACACATTCCCAGAAATGGGAAATAAAGCGACCATCTCTGTCAGAAATGATGGTCTTAGAAATTTCATGTAGTCTGATAATTTCTCTAGCATATAACTGAGCCAGTTGCTCTGTCGAATAAGTCATCTTGATTGCTAAGAAGTGGGAGGACTTTCACAACTGGCCCACAATTACCCATATAGCATCATAACCGTTTGTCGTCTTGGGCAATCCTGAGATGAAATCCATAGAAATGTGTTCCCATTTCCATTCTGGAATCTGGATCGGCTGCAGTGTTCCTCCAGGTCTCTGGTGTTCTGCTTTAACCCTCTGGCAGGTCAGGCAGGTTCCGACATACTGAGCCACATCTCTTTTCATTCCGAACCACCAGAATTTTCTTTTCAGGTCTTGGTACATCTTGGTGGTTCCAGGATGCATCATATAAGGAGTTCCGTGAGCTTCCTCAAATATCTTCTTCCGTAATTCTGGATCGTCGGGAATACACAAGCGATCCCTGAGGTAGAGTACTCCATTATCAGAGATACGAAACTCGTCGTCCTTTCCTTCTAGGACCTCTTGATTGATCCTCTGAATGCTTGGGTCACAGGCTTGCTTTTCCAGTATATCATCAAATAACGTCGGTGCTATCGTCATGGTCGAGAGCTGTCCGGAAATGATTTCAACCCCGTAACGCATAATCTCCTTTTCTAAGGGCCGAGATAACACTGATAGAGACATCAAGGTGGCGCAAGACTTCCTGCTGAGTACATCAGCCACCTTGTTTGCTTTCCCTGGATGGTAGAAGATCTCGCAGTCATAATCCTTGACGAGCTCAAGCCATCTGCGTTGTCTCATGTTCAAGTCCTTCTGTGTGAAGAAATATTTCAGACTCTGGTGGTCTGTATAAATCCTACACTGAGCTCCATATAGATAATGCCTCCATGTTTTGAGAGCAAAGACCACGGCTGCTAGCTCTAAATCGTGGGTGGGATAATTCCTTTCGTGTTCCTTGAGTTGCCTAGAGGCGTAGGCAATGACCTTGCCATTCTTCATGAGTACAACTCCGAGTCCCAACTTGGAAGCGTCACTGTACATGTCAAAGCCTTCGTTACTGTCCGGAAGAGCAAGGATTGGAGCATTGGTCAGTCTCCTTTTCAATTCTGTGAAACACCTCTCGCAGGCGTCCGTCCACTCATATTTCTTGTTCTTTCTGGTGAGGACTGTCATAGGGGCGGCAATCCTGGAGAAGTTCTCTACAAACTTCCGGTAGTAGCTTGCTAGCCCAAGAAAGCTTCTGATCTCGCTGGCATTCTTTGGTCGGTTCCAGTTACTCACGGCTTCAATCTTTATTGGGTCTACCATCACTCCGTGCTTGGATATAACGTGACCCAAAAATGATACTTGTTCGAGCCAAAACTCACATTTGGAGAACTTTGCAAATAGCTGCTTTTCCCGAAGAATCTGTAATACCACATTCAGGTGTTCTGCGTGCTCCTCTGGGGCTCTCGAATATATCAGTATGTCGTCGATGAAGATGATCACAAACTTGTCGAGGAATGCCGAGAATACCCGATTCATCAAATCCATGAACAGAGCAGGTGCATTCGTCACTCCGAAGGGCATAACTACGAACTCGTAATGTCCATATCTGGTCCGGAAGGCCGTCTTTGGTATATCATTTGATTTCACTTTTACTTGATGATAGCCAGATCTCAAGTCAATCTTAGAGAAAACGGTGGCACCCTTTAGTTGGTCAAACAGGTCATCAATCTGTGGTAAAGGGTACCGGTTCTTGATCGTCACATTATTCAGCGCTCGGTAGTCTATGCACATTCGCATAGACCCATCTTTCTTCTTCACCAACAACATTGGAGCTCCCCATGGAGGGCGACTTGGGCGAATAAGTCCCTTGTCGAGTAACTCCTGTAGCTGTCCCTGAAGTTCCTTCAATTCAGCCGGCGCCATACGGTAAGGTGCTTTAGAGATCGGGTTAGTACCAGGAATCAATTCGATCTCAAATTCAACTTCTCTATCTGAGGCTAACCCTGGTAGTTCATCTGGGAATACCTCTGGGTAGTTGCATACAACTCTGACATCTTCTAGCTTCTGATCCTCGGCTTGACTTGTATCAACTATGTGTGCCAGAAACCCAGTGCATCCACTGTCTAACATCTTGCGTGCCTGTAGAGCGGATAAAATTTTATTGTCTCTTCTCCTTGGCTCTCCAATAAATTCGAACATAGGTTCCGCCTCCGGCTGGAAGACCACTTTTCTTTTACGGCACTCGATTGAAGCACCGTACTTGCTTAAGAAATCCATGCCCAGTATAATATCATAATCCTGCATGTCGAGCACTATCAGATCACAATAGAGTTCTCTGACTGCGATTCTGATGGGTGCGGCTCGCAGTATATGAGTGGAGGGCATTACTTCTCCCTAGGGCAGAGTGGTTAAGAAATGGCGATCTAGAGCTTGTGGTGGTATGTCTATCTTTCCAGTAAAGTGTGTAGAAACAAACGAATGTGTTGCCCCAGTATCAAATAATACAGTAGCATGCTGACAGAAAATAAATATATGACCTATGACAACCGTAGAGGCGTTCGCCACATCTTCTTGGGTGAGAGAGAATACCCTGGCATCTGTCATAACTGGTGGGGCTTCTAGTCTCCCTTGGCTGATCGGGGTTCCTTCGATTACAGCCTGCATCTAGTGTAACTGTGGAGGAGCACTCCTGGGCTAGGCATACTGCTGAGGAGGTGCCTGAACCTGGATAGGGTAGTCCCTGACTCTATGTCCTGCCCGTCCACAGTTGTAACATCGATTTGTGCCTTAGTAGCATACTCCAGGATGTATCTTTCCGCAGGAAGCACACAGAGGGATCCTGGGCTGCTTGTTTGCTGGACCACCTTTAGGATCCTCCCATTGTTTTCTCTTGCCAGTGTGATTCCCTTTCCAAGTACTTTGGTTTCTCTGACCTCCTGACTGGGCCTGACCCCTGCCTTCACTCAGTGCCTTCTTTTGCTGGTTAATGTTGTCCAGGTAATGCTCGTGTCGAGGAACTCTTGAGCATGCTCCTTTACGGTCTGGTCTTTGAACTCCGCCACCACATTGAGCTATTTCGGTGAGCATCTTCAGTCGACCCTTTCTCTTCTTTCTTCACAACTCTAGGCATAGGCATGCGAGTTGGTTGAATCTCTTCACGGCTTCCCTGACTGATAGGTCACCTTGTCGGAACCTAGTGAACTCGTCGTAATGCTTGTTGGTTACCCTCATGTGGAAGAATTCTTTGAAAAATTCATACTCGAAATCTGTCCATCTCATCTGGTTTACTTGTTTCTTTGCTTTAACCCGTTACCACCACATCCGAGCATCGCCTAAAAGGCAGAATGATGCACACTTAATCTTCTCGCATTCTGGCCAATCCAGTAGCTCCACGATGCTTTCCACCGTCTTGAACCAGGCCTGGGCATCCCATGGTTCACGATGCAGAAATTTTCCGGCCGTCTACGCCCCTTTGGATCGGGTAAGCTTCTGTCAAACCATCGGGCGGGTTTCCTCGCTGATTCATTAAGGCATTTATTACTTGTTGTTCTTCTGTGACTTGTCGCTGGAGTTCAGTAACTACGTGTGTAAGGTCATGCGAGGGTACTATCTCATCAGCTCTACTACTACGTCTTCCCGACATGTTTATCTTCATATATTTAAAGTAAAGCTAGTATAAGTTTTTCGTTCGTTTATCTACGCATAATTAGACTAAAGCTAGCATAAAGTTATCATTCATGTTTTCATGCATATTTTAAGCTAAAGGCATTTCATATCATACATGAACAAAATAAGCTAAAGGCATTTCATATCATACATGAACAAAATAAGCTAAAGGCATTTCATATCATACATGAACAAAATTAGAGTAGGCATAGAATTCTTACTTGGAGCGGCAGGATTTGGAGCTTGATGTGTGTGTAGTGGAAAGACAGATCTGCTCTGATACCAACTTTATCCACGCCTCCCTTTCCTAGGGTCCGGAAGGAGTAATGTGACGCGACCGTACATACATACATCGTACTACTTACAGCGGAAGACTTTAGACACATTTTTTTTTCTTTTAAACATAAACATGCATTGTCATATATAGATACTTCTTCTTCACATAGAGCATGCATCATTATTTCATAGGTACTTAGTGCTTAGTTCAAGTCCATAAACATCATCATCATAAGGAAACATATATAAGGACATCCATAAACATCATCATCATAAGGAAACATATATAAGGACATAACGGATCTCCTCTACCATGCCACTACCACACACATTTGTCCCCTCCTGCTACTCCCTTTAGTTTATCCATCCCTTACCCTTATCTGTAGTACAAGGGAAAAATAAACTATAAGCACATAGGCTTAGTAAGATCCTGTCCTACTCACAAAAACCATACATCGACATTAATCATGGCATGTAACATTCATAACATATAAGCAACATAACATGTAACATATATGACGTAAGCAACATAACATGTAGCATAAGTAAACATAAGTAAACATAACATACAACATATATAACATAGCAGCATATCATGTAAATATATGACATAATCAAACATAGCATACAACATATGTAACATAGCAACATATACATGACATATCAAACATAACAGGCTACATATATAACATAGCAACATAGTATGTAAACCTAACAATCATATCATGTAAACATATGAAGGATGCTCTTTGAAAACATATATTATAGGTACATAAACATAAATCTCAACATATTTGGACCCGGCATTGTACCACATCATCATCATTATAGCACGCATCCCTAAATAGACCCGAGGTAGCAAGTCTCGAACCTACTAGGTTACTAGGCCCGATCTTAGTTCGTCGACCTAGGGCCATCGTCATAGAGTAGAAGCCCATCCTAGGCCTGATCTTAGTCCATCGACCTAGGGCATCTTGGAGCCCATCCCGTACTAGGCCCGATCTTAGTCCGTCGACCTAGGGGCAATCATACATAGAAGCCCATACTAGGCCCGATCTTAGTCCATTGGCCTAGGGCATCTTAGGAGCCCATCCCTTTGGACCTTGTTAGGGTCCTGGTACAAGCCATGCAGAAAGTAAAATACTTATATGCTTTTTATTATAACATATCTTATTTCATTTCGCAAACATAGCATACTTCATTTCGTAACATATCATATTTCACTTCATGAACATATTATATTTCATTTCATAAACATATCATACTTCATTTCATAGCATGTCATATTTCACTTCATAATCATGTTTCATTTCATGAACATATCATTTTCCATTTCATAATCATAACATATTCATTTCATAACATATCTTATTATCACACACATATAGAGCATGTCATAAGGTATAAACATAAAACAGGAGTAAACACTAACCTAGGGCATGTTATCTTCATCTAGCATTATTTAATATCACAAGTTAACATGAATTCACCTAAACATAAAAACACATGTTAACCTAACCAAGAGCATGTTAAAGAATAATGGTTGGCCGAATGGTTCATGGGGCTTTTAGGGTTAAACCTTTAATCTAATCCATTTAACATCCTAACATCATCACATGCATACAAAACATGGTATAGAACTTCAATGAAACACAAAAAACTTATGTTGGCCAAATAGTTCATAGAGGTTTTTAGGGCTAACTTTTTATCTAATCCATTTTACATCCTAACATCATCATATGCATGCAAAACATGGTATAGAACTTCAATGAAACACCAAAAACATATGTTGGCCGAATAGTTCATAGAGGTTTTTAGGGCTAACTTTTAACCTAATCCATTTTACATCCTAACATCATCATATGCATACAAAACATGATATAGAACTTCATTGAATCATCATAAACACGGGTTGGCCGAATGGTTCATGGAGACTTTTAGGGCTAACTCTTAACCTAATCCATTTTTACATTCTAACATCATCATATACATGCAAAACATGATATAGAACTTCAATGAAACACCAAAACATATGTTGGTCGAATAGTTCATAGAGGTTTTTAGGGTTAACTTTTAATCTAATCCCTTTTTACATCCTAACATCATCATATGCATACAAAACATGATATAGAACTTCAATGAAACACCAAAAACATATGTTGGCCGAATAGTTCATAGAGGTTTTTAGGGTTAACTTTTAACCTAATCCATTTTACATCTTAACATCATCATATGCATACAAAACATGATATAGAACTTCATTGAAACACCAAAAACATATGTTGGCCGAATAGTTCATAGAGGTTTTTAGGGTTAACTTTTAACCTAAACCATTTTACATCCTAACATCATCATATGCATACAAAACATGATATAGAACTTCATTGAAACACCAAAAACCTATGTTGGCCGAATAGTTCATAGAGGTTTTTAGGGTTAACTTTTAACCTAATCCATTTTACATCCTTACATCATCTTATTCATACAAGTAGGGTATAGAACTTCATGGAGAACTCAATTAAAAGGGCTTGGCCGAATGGATCATGGAGAATTTGCATAAAACATCAATCGAAGGGCTACTTGTATGCAGGTGAGGGGATACTTAGTTCCTTCGCTTTTCTTTTTGGTTGGAAAATGACCTAAGGGAAGCAACCTAGCCTTGCTTCTTGCTTGGATGAGGTTCGGCCAAAGAATGGAGAGGTGGAGCTCTAAGGTTCAGTGAGGAGGAAGAAGAAGAGGAGGAGAAAGCAATTTTGATAACTCATTCCCCCTCATTCCCCCTATTTATTCACTTGAAGAGTCCCTTAGTCTCCCTTACCTCTAACTATAATTTCCCATGTTCTTCTAATAATAAAATCTTATTGGGCTTCTGGTTAGTGGATGCATCTATAGGTCTTGGCTATCTCTAGAGGTTTAGGGTTCAATTCCTAGGCCTTGCATCCTTTTTGGCTTATTTTCTTTTATTTTTGAAAAGCCCACATAAAGCTTATCATAATCAAGCCAAAAATTCTTATAAAATTGCTAGAAATTTTATGGGCGTTACACGAGAGGCTTGCTTTAGCCCATAAATGGACCTTTGCAGCTTGTATACTTTCTCAGTTTGTTGTGGATCTTCAAAACCCTCAGGTTGTGTCATGTACACATCCTCGAGTAAGTTTTCATTCAGAAACGCAGTTTTGACATCCATCTGCCAGATCCTATAATCGTGGTATGCTGCAATAGCAAGCAAGATCCTAATGGACTTAAACATCGCCACTGGAGAAAAGGTTTCATCATAGTCAATACCATGAATTTTCTTGAAACCTTTAGCTACCAATCGACCCTTATAGGTATGTGTAAGTCCATCCATGTCAGTCTTTCTCCTAAAGACCCACTTACACCCAATGGGTTTGACCCCTTCAGGTGGATCAACCAAAGTCCATACTTGGTTGGTGTACATGGATTCCATCTCAGATCTCATGGCCTCTAGCCATTTCTCAGAATTTGGGCTCATCACAGATTCCTGATAGGAGGTAGGCTCATTCTCAATGAGCATAACGTCATCATGGTCAGACAAGAGAAATGAGTATCTCTCAGGTTGACGATGTATCCTATCAGATCTGCGAAGAGGTAGTTATACCTGAACAGGTGGTTGTTCCACAACTCTTTGTGCAACAACCTCATCACCCACAACACTTTGTGGTTCCTGTTCAGCCTCCATCAAGGCCTCAGTGCTATGGTCCTTATCTTGAATTTCTTCAAGATCGAAGGTACTCCAACTAGTTTTTCTAGAAACAAAATCCCTTTTTAAAAAAACCCCAGTCTTTGCCATAAACACTTTGTGCTGACTGGGAATGTAGAAGTAGTATCCCTTTGTATCCTTGGGATATCCAACAAAATAGCACCTATCGGACTTGGGTCCTAGTTTGTCTGAGACTTGACGTTGAACGTAAGCCTCACAACCCCAAATCCTCATAAAAGACATCTTGGGATTTCTCCCTATCCATATCGTATATGGTGTCTTTATCACAGCCTTGGATGCTACACGGTTAAGGGTAAAGGCTGCTGTATCTAGAGCATATCCCCAAAAGGATATAGAAAGATCTGTGTGACTCATCATAGATCGTACCATATCCAATAGGGTACGATTCCTCCTTTCGGATACACCATTCCACTGTGGTGTTCCAGGAGGAGTGAGTTGGGATAGAATCCCACACTCAGCTAGATAGTCACGAAACTCATGGCTAAGGTATTCTCCACCTCGATCTGATCGAAGTATCTTAATACTCTTGCCAAGCTGGTTTTGTACTTCATTCTTGAATTCTTTGAACTTTTCAAAGGATTCTGATTTATGTGTCATGAGATACACATAACCATATCTAATGAAGTCATCAGTATATGTAATGAAGTACCTATAACCACCTCTAGCTGCAACATTGAAAGGGTCACATACATCACTATGTATAAGTCCTAACAAATCTGTTGCTCTTTCGCTGTGTCCACTAAGGGGAGTCTTGGTCATCTTGCCTAAAAGGCAAGACTCGCATGTCTCATATGATTCAAAATCAAATGAGTCTAGCAGCCCATCCTTATGGAGCGGAGATAAGCGACTCTCATTTATGTGACCTAAGCGACAGTGCCAGAGATAGGTTTGGTTCAATTCATTTGACTTGAACCTTTTGGTACTTATGTTATAGATAGGGCTCTCTAAGTCTAGAAAATAGAGTCCGTTCATTAGAGGTGCACTACAATAGAACATATCATTTAAATAAACTGAACAACATTTGTTCTTTATTATAAATAAAAATCCTTTCTTGTCCAAACAAGAAACTGAAATGATGTTCTTAGTTAAGGCAGACACATAACAACATTCATCTAATTCTAGTACAAACCCAGAGGGCAAAGATAGATCATAAGTTCCTACAGCAACAGCAGCAACTCTTGCTCCATTGCCTACTCGTTAGTCCACCTCGTCTTTTGTCAATGTCCTGCTATTTCTCAGCGCCTGCACATTGGTACAAATGTGAGATGCACATCCGGTATCTAATACCCATGATGAAGAAATAGATAGATTGACTTCTATAACATTTATACCTGAAGTAGAAGTCTCACTTCTCTTCTTCTTAAGATCTTCTAGGTATGCCTTGCAGTAGAAGCAAGCCCCTTCCTTGGCTACCCCTCCTTTGGGTTTAAGTTCTTTGCCTTTGCCTTTGGCTTGGGACTTTCCCTTACCTTTAGGCTTGCCCTTGCCTTTCTTCTTCTGCACCATCAAAATGGTGTCAGATTTTCCTTTCTTAAGGTTAAGCTTAGAAGTTCTCAACATGCTGAGCATTTCAGGCAATGGCTTATCAATTTCATTCATGTTATAATTCATGACAAATTGATTGAAGGCTTATGGTAAAGATTGCAAGATCAGGTCAGTGGCCAGCTCTTGGCTAAGTGGGAATCCCAGCCTTTGTAGGTTTTCTACGTACCCAATCATCTTGAGTACATATTGACCTACGGGAGTCCCTTCTTGCATTTTAGACCCAAACAATGCCTTAGAGACTTCATATCTCTCATGCCTTGCTTGTCCTTGATATAGTTGACGAAGATGTCCAACCATATCATAAGCATTCATGAACTCATGTTGCTTCTGAAGCTCAGAGTTCATGGTCGCGAGCATTAGACATGACACATCTAATGCATCATCTTGATGCTTCTTGTAAGCATCTTTGTCAGCTCGTGAGGCAGTGGCAGGAGGTGCCTCCGGAATGGGCTGCTCCAGGACGTACAACTTCCTTTCTTGGGTGAGAACAATTCTCAGGTTCCTGTACCAGTCCAAGAAATTTGCTCCATTGAGCTTGTCCTTCTCAAGGACAGAACGCAGAGAGAGAGTGTTCGTGTTTGTCGACATAGTTATCTACAACATACAATGCAGAGAATTAATATCATATTCCTTTTATCATTTAATTAGGCCTTTAATCAAATGATGCTCCCACTGAATTATAGGAATTTTGTAGAATCGAGTTATGGATGTGGTCAAACCACATTACTAGATTCATACAAACTAGCTATAATTCTTGCGGGATAAGATCCACATCATACTAAGCCTTGAGTTAGCTTTGGCTAAATCACCCAAGACTTAGTACGATCGGTGGATAACACATTACCGATTACATCTCTATGCAACTCTTGTTTATAGGATCAAGACCCACATTTACAAAAGACCTTGAGTTAGCTTTGGCTAAATCGCCCAAGATTTTAGTGTAATTGCGATCTTACCCTATCTTTCCAACGATTGGAATATGCCTATAGTTCTACTCGATCCAATTGAGTTAACTAGTTTTGCTCAATCTAATTGAGCTTACTCTAACCCAAGCGTGATAGGCGGGACCAAGATTGTCCCTCCGCACCCTACCAAGATAATATGCGTTGCTCTGCTTTGGCAGATTCAACAACAACAAATGATCGAGGTAGTGATGGGTATCAAGGCTCGGTAGGCATTTTCGAGTTGATTCGATTATGATCTAATCTAATCGTAATGTGTATCTTATATGCATTTAGGCCTTTATTATCCTATATTAGCATGCATCACATACATACAATCATTATTCTAGCATGCATCATATACATACAAGAAAATTATCCTAGCATGCATCATATACATACAAGCATTATTCTACTAGCATGCATCACATACATACAAGCAAAATCAAATAAATAAATATATATATATATATATATATATATATATATATATATATATATATATATATATATATATATATATATATATATATATATATATATATATATATATATATATATATATATATATATATATATAAATATATATATATATATATATATATATATATATAATTAAATGTGATGTAGTCATGGCCCTACTACGATCTTCTCAAGCCAATGAGAAGATCGGACGGTCAACCTAAGGCTAGCGGCTTCTCCAAGCGCTTCCTTTGACCACCATGTGTCGTCGTCACCCTTCTCGTAATCTCGTCTTCAAGTGGACTTTCCACCGCTCCATTTTGTACATTACAAATATGAAACTTGAGTTACATTCGAGTCTAAAACTATTTACAACTAGAATATCAAAAGAAGAGGTACGACGCGCAGATCGCATACACTATACAACACGCACAACTACAAAATGGCACGCAGGCCGTATTATGAATTACAACATATCACATCCAATCATATTGTGGTTATTGGGCCATGACAATCACAGAATTATACATAATTCTAAATTATGTATTTTTACAGAAAATTTCTATAATATTTCCTTTTTTTCAATTTTATGAGTCACCTCTCCGTAATGGTCCCACTAAGCGGTTTCCGGGCGCGATCGCGGGACAAGGCCCCTTTTGGGGATAGGGGCAGCGCCCCTACTCGCAAAATAAACTTTGCAAGTGTCCCTACAATGATATTACAGCGACTTAAGTTGCTGTCCCAAAAACCTAAAGCGAGAACTTGCCGTTACGGAGAGTTTTTCTCGACGGTTGAAGCCTACAAGTGTCCCAACATTCGTTGCTTCGATTATTCGAGAAAAATACCCAAAAATTCTATAAAAATAGGAAATTTACAGAAATATATAAATATGTAATTTTTATATCTAATAAAAAAATTACAAAAAATGAAACACATACATGCTTCGCATGTGGCTCTGATACCACTGTTGGGTTTTTCGAGCCGCAAAAACCGCTTTTTGCGTTGCGGAAACCTCGGAAGCCCCGGCCACGGATCCGTGCGAAGATGTATTAAAAAAAACATGTATGTGTTTATATAAAACCCTAGATCTACCTTAGATCTACATGATAAGGATGTTACCCTCATAGCGACGCCCTTCGCAAATCCCGCTCGTCCAAAAGGTTCGCCGGAACTCGAGAGTGTCAAGTGCACACCCCTCTATTGATATCCACACAAGCAATAGGTGGAGAAAACACACCCTTGAGTGTGCTAGCACTCTATGGATGGTTCGGCCAAGGAGGTTGGGAGAGGGATAGAGCTTGAGGGAAGTTGATCCAAGGTTGAAGATGAAGTTGTGTAACCCACACAAAATGAATTACCACATGAATAACCATGAAGTGGCCGGCCACTTCATGGAGAGGGGGTTACATGCATGCATGTAACTCCCATGACCCTTGGTCTCTCTCATGAGGTGGCACCACATGACAAAGTCAATGATGATGTGGAGCATCATCATTGGTCGGCCATGCCAAGTCATCATCATGACATGGCATTTGGTCAAGTCAAACTTGACCTTTCATCTTCCCTCTCAAGTCAAGTCAAACTTGACCTCTTATCTCCCATGGTTGATCAAATTCAACCATTTGATTAAAGTCAATTTTAATTTAATGAATCTCTATTCATTAATTTAAATTGATTTGATGAATCAAATCTAAATTAGACTCATTCAACACTTGAATCAACTTGAGTCTAACTCAATTAGTCTAATTTGGATTACTCTTAATCCAATTTGGTTCATCCCATGAACCTAATCCTCATGGTTCATCATATGAACATAATCTCCATCTAATTGCCCTTATGTGTGTGACCCTATAGGTTCTTGTAACGTTGGCAATGTCCCTAAACTGATTTAGGAACATAAGCAATGAGCGGTATCTAGCAACACATCATTAGCTGGTGCCTCGACTGGAGCATTAATTATCATTTATTAATGGCTTCAACGGTAAGATTTAGACCATAATTAGTTTTATTTCCGTTGAAAACATAGGTCCAGTCGAGGCGATGATCCGACGACTCGACTGGCAGGCTTTGGTTCCAATTGAATAGAGCAACAGTCGAGCTCCCAGTCGATAGTCCCTTACGTCTGTTCGGTTGGATCAAAGCTCTAGTCGAGTCGCCGCCTCGACTGGTAGGCCTTGGTTCCAACTGAACAGAGCAATAGTCGAGCTCGATGAGCGGTCCCTTGCGTCTGTTCGGTTGGATCAAAGCTCTAGTCGAGTCGCCGCCTCGACTGGTAGGCCTTGGTTCCAACTGAACAGAGCAACAGTCGAGCTCCCAGTCGACAGTCCCTTGCGTCTGTTCGGTTGGATCAAAGCTCTAGTCGAGTCGCCGCCTCGACTGGTAGGCCTTGGTTCCAATCGAAAGCGAGCAATAATAGTCGAGCTCCCGATCGGCGGTCCCTTTTCGCCGGTTGGATCAAAGCTCTAGTCAGTCACCGCCTCGGTGATCGATCGAACTTGCTGTTTGTCCAGAGCAGTCGAGCTCTCAGTCGACACCTCCTTGCTTCTGCTTAGTTGAACCAAGCATCAGTCGAGGCGTCGCCTCGACTGGTATGAGTCAACCTGCTGCTCGACAAGAGCAGTAGGTTCCAGTCGAGGCGTCACCTCGACTACACCTTTACCTGATGCCTATGAATTACTGTTCATAGGTCTTCCATGCCAGGAATCATCTCCGGGACTTCATGCCAAGACTCCCTGTTCGGGTCTTCACTGCCGCGCCTCCGGGACTTCACTACCAAGACTCCCTGTTCAGGTCTTCACTGCCAAGAGGCCGCGCCTCCGGGACTTCACTGCCAAGACTCCTCGTTCGGGTCTTCACTTGCCAGGACTCCACGTCCGGTTCTTCATCAATCTTGCATCCAGTCCTCGACCTACAATAGATTTCCTGAAAATACCTCTCAAACAACCGTATGAGATAACATATAATTTTCACCTTGACTTAAACCCTTGTCAATCACCAAAAACATCCTTTGGGTCTGATTGCACCAACAATCTCCCCCTTTTTTGATGTTTGACAATACGGTTTATGTTTAGGTGATGAAATTATAGAACAATATAACGTATGCAAAATTTAATATGTAAAAAGAAGAGATATAGATGTGTAGTTTC
The DNA here is from genome assembly GCA_025175895.1 of Wurfbainia villosa. Lineage (NCBI taxonomy): Eukaryota > Viridiplantae > Streptophyta > Magnoliopsida > Zingiberales > Zingiberaceae > Wurfbainia > Wurfbainia villosa. The sequence continues at coordinate 40,553,963 of CM045997.1, forward strand.
AAAAGCTTTAATTTCAGACTTAAAGCCCATCTTCTCCCCCTTTGGCAAACACCCAAAAAGAAAAGTTGCTTATAGAAGCACTCCCCCTGAATTCATTACCCTTAGGTTATCAAATGCACTAACAATATATTTTAGCAAGATAAATGTCAGTCGTGCATTTCTAAAGAAAGATATAAACCACCGGAAGAAAACTTTGACATACACAGAGATATTAGAAATACATATACAAGCATACACCTAAAAAGTCACCCAAAACATCCTGATATATATATTTTTTCTTGAATTCAAACTCTTCATACAGATAAAAAAAAAACTAAACTGCTGAAGATGATGGTTCTGATGAATCTGACATCATGGCATGAAGGAGAGATAGAATTTCCTCCTGCTGGGCAGAGATCTCGAAAAACCAAGCATCTAGCTTGGAGTGAAGCTCTTCGAATTTAGTGTTGATTGACGTACTAAGGTCCTTGAATTTAGTATCAACTGAGTTTATGAAATCAGCTTGATCTTTTCACAGATTCTCTAGCTATTCAGACATGGTGGAAGATGGTTCAACAGTTGGACGTTCTTGTTCACCTTCTTCCTCCATATCCCACCTTTCACCCACTTGATGTCCATCCGCCCACTCAACGGTGCTACCAACTTTTGACATGCCGGCCAAAGAAAAGTTTCTCCACTTTATGAAATCAAAGTCTGTCATCTGCCTAATTTTCCCCCTACTTGTGTTGATGCCTATGGATTCTAGCCAAAATGTGATGATATGACCAAAAGGCATGTAAATTTTCTTTTGGACAGGAGTTGAGAAGTGAACTATGCAGAGAAAGATGTTTAAAGCAACATTAAAGTTTAAACATTGCTTTAAGAGATGTCGAGCTAGTAAATGATGTGGTCTTATCTTAGCTTGCCCCCTAGTAACAATTGGAAGGATGCAACCTACAATGACCTTATATAGGACATTATCGGGGGAAGCTAATGCCATGGCCGGAAATAGAGTAAGACCAGGTTGTCTGGGTTTTTTAAAGAAGTACTCATGAATTACATTTATGGAGTATCCCTCAACAGGTTCTTGAATGCTTGGATAGAATTTAAGGGTTGAGTTTGACTCTCGACACTCTAGAAATGCTCTGAGGATATCAGGAGTGAAAGATATGTCCTTTCTGGCTACCCTACTCTTAAAGATGAGCCTATCACTTGTAGGCTGTAGATTGTTGTAGAATTCACTAACTAAGTCTATATTGATGTCATGATCACAATAGACTAGTTTATTGAGCCCATAGTAGTTGATCATTTGTATAACATGTTGAGCATGTTTTTCAAAAAATTCTTTATCTAATGATCTAGTATGCATCAACTTAAATTTGTGGGCAGTAAAGGTATGTTGATGATGTGCGGAGGGAAACCGGGGATCCGTAGATGGATTTTCCTAAGGTGTTTCACTTGACTCGCCTATCCTATATTTTTGTCTAATGAATGCCAAAATGATGTTCCAAAAAAAAAATCAATATGATGGTATGATGAATGCCAATAACCAACACCCAATTAGTTTACCCAATATTACTAAGTCTTGTAATCAAAGAGATGAGTTTAGAAATTTACTTAGGTGCCATTTTTCCTGTTGTTGACTGGTCTTGAGGAATCAAGAAGATGACTTCTGTGAAATCACCTTCTCCAGCTAGAGAAAACAGAACTGGCGAACCCTAGAAAATCTAGCAAAATCTAGGGTTTTAGAAAATCATCGACTAGGGTTAGGGATTGACCAAAAGAATGAATGAGGGGCTGGAGAACTTACTTGAAGTTAGTTTAGGAGTGAGTGAGGTAATCTAGGGTTTTGTCGGTGTTAAACTTGGCCGGAGAATTGAACGGCGACAGCTAGGCGACAGAGGAGAAAGAATCAAGTAGAGGAGTCGAGGCGAGTCGCGAGTTTGGGAGAGTCGGTAAGTGAAATTCCTTATATATTTTCTAGTTACGCAATGAGGCAAGTTGACGCCTCGACCGTTATATCAGTCGAGGCGTCGGTCGAGTGCGCCTCGCTTCTGTTTGCTCACACCCTCTGTCAGTCGAGGCGATTATTGAAATGTCTACTCTGTTATTCTGAAGGTTCGTTTTTGTCTTAGATATTTTAAGTTCCAAATTCGTTGTATTTAGGTATTTAAAACATTTTAAAAGTGACAATATCCTCTATCGACCATATCAAACATATATTGGATGTTTCACTTGAGTTTTAAGATGTCCAACCAATTTTACTTGGTTGGAATGTCCAATTATGTTTTTTTAAACCAAATACACATGAATTATGTATCAGTCTTTCCCATAATTGGTCAACTTAATGATTCATGCAGTTTTCAACCACATTACTCAAGTTATGCATCATAACAAGCAATTTGAGTAAATTGGTTGCTCCTAACATCTCACCCCTATCTAGCAATACACAAGCATAGTTAATCCTATGATTTGTGTGAGATGTTTCCCAAAGGTATCCCAAACATTATTTTTCCATTTCTTTTGAACTTATGAATTAGTCCTTATGATCATGGAGAGTTTTCACTCAGCTGTACACATTCCCAACTCTCTTCTTAAATGACTAAATTCATTTTCTGGAAGAGGTTTTGTGAAAATATCAGCAAGATTCACCTTAGATTCAACATAATTGAGTATAATATCTCCTCTTGCTACATGATCCCTAATGAAGTGATGTCTCACTTCAATGTGTTTTGTTCTGGAATGATGGACTGGGTTTTTTGTTAAGTTGATCGTGCTAATATTATCACAAAGCACTTGCACGTTCTTATATGAAAAACCATAATCCTCCAATGTGTGAGTCATCCATAACAATTATGACACACTCTCTCCCATGGCTATGTACTCACCTCGGTGGAGAGAGCAACACAATGTTGCTTTACTTGACCAACCAACTAAAGTGAACCTAGGAATTTGACCCCGCTAGTACTTTTTCTATCTAGTTTGCATCCTACATAATCTGAATCAGATAGCCTACTAAATCAAAAGACTCGGGCCGGGATACCAGTCAACCGATATTGTTGCTTTAAGATATCTCATAATTCTTTTAACAGCAAACCAATGAGACTCTTTAGCACACGATTGATATCGTGCACACATGCCCACCGCAAATACTATATAAGGTCTACTTGCTGTAAGATATAAAAGACTACCTATGGCACTCCTATAACGCTTAGATCAACAGGTTTACCATCTACATCACTATCTAGATGAGTGTTTTGTGCCATTGGAGTGGCAACCTCCTTCACATTTTCCATGTTGAATCTTTTTAGCAACTCCATGGCATATTTTGATTGACAAACATGAATTCCTTCTTTGGTTTGTTTGATTTGAAGTCCAAGGAAAAATGTCAACTCCCCTACTAGACTCATCTCAAACTCACTCTCCATGTGCTCTATGAATTCATTGAGATAATCCCTATTGTTTGAACCACAGATTATGTCATCGACATAAATCTGAGCTACAAATATGTCTTCACTGTTTCTTTTCGTAAAAGTGTGGATCAATTGACCTCTTCTAAAACCCCTCTCAACTAGAAAAATTGACAACCTTTCGTACCAAGCATGAGGTGCTTGTTTCAGCCCATAAAGAGCCTTCTTTAGCTTATACACGTGATTTGGAAATTCAGAATTTTCAAATCCCGGTGGTTGTTCAACATAGACCTCTTCCTTTATAAACCCGTTCAAAAATGCTGACTTCACATCCATTTGATATAATTTGAATCCTCTATATACTGCAAATGCTAGCATTAATTGAATGGATTCTAACCTAGCCACGGGTGCATAAGTTTCACCATAATCAAGTCCCTCAATTTGATTGTATCCTTTGGCTACTAACCTAGCTTTATTTCTCATTATTTCTCCTTTATCATTCACTTTATTCTTGAATACCCATTTGGTTCCTATTATGGTAGTTTGATCAGGTCTTGGAACTAAATCCCAAACTTGACTTCTCTCAAATTGTCCCAATTCGTCCTGCATTGCTATAATCCAGTCCGGATCAAGCAAAGCTTCATCAATTACTTTTGGTTCAATTTCAAAGATTAATGCTACTTGATTCACTTCAATTCTAAAGTATAATCTTGTCCTCACCCCTTGATGGATGTCTCCAACAACTTGGTCTAGGGAATGACTAGTGCCCATTCTAGTGGATCTTGGTACTTGAGATGTTTCTTGAACCTCATTGTTAGATACAATCTCAAGCAACGACCCTTCTGATCTAGATTTTTCATTTTCGAAGTCAGATTTGACTCCCCCTACACTTGTGTCCTCCTTCAAACTTAATCTTTTGAGTTCGACCTTTACTGCATCACTATTATCCTTAGAATCAATTTGGTCTTTACATTCCTCAAAAACCACATTTGACAATTCCTCAACCAAATTTGTTCGTTTGTTGTAAACTCGATAAGCCTTACTAGTGAGGGAATATCCTAACAGGACACCTTCATCTGCTTTTGCAGTGAATTTTCCTAGATGATCCTTAGTGTTTAATATGAAAACCTTGCAACCAAAAACCCTAAGATGTTTGACTGTTGGTGGTTTTCCAAACCATAGTTCATGAGGTGTTTTTCCTAAGAATCTATTTATCAAAACTCGCTTTGAACATAGCATGCGATGTTAATTGCCTCGGCCCACAAGTAACTAGGAAGAGTATACTCATTTAGCATACTCCTCACACTTCTTGCAAAGCTCTATTCTTCCTTTCTACCACACCATTTTGTTGTGTCCTAGGAGTGGAAAACTCATGTTTATAGCCTTTTTCTGAACAGAATTCCTTAAACCTCATATTTTCAAATTCTCCTCCATGATCACTCCTAATTGTTTTAATTGTTGAGTTTTTCTCATTTTCAATTCTTCTACAAAAAGGAATAAAAATTTCTAATGTTTGATCCTTATGTTTGAGAAAGAAAGTCCATGTATATCTAGTATAATCATCTACAACTACCAAGCAATATCTACTTCCATTCAAGGTTTTTGTGGAGCTACTATCAAACAAATCTAAATGCAATAAATCTAAAGCATTTAAAGTACTTACAGTGTTCTTGCTTTTATGTGATGCTCTTATTTGTTTACCTTTTTGACATGCATCACATAGCTTGTCCTTTTCGTACTTGAGCAATGGTAGACCCCGCACAAGCTCTTCCTTGGCCAACCTCTTGATATTTTTCATGTTGACGTGTGCTAGTCTCCGATGCCATAGCCATGATTCATCTTCTTTGGACAAAAAACACTTCACATGCAGGTTAGTAGCACTACTAAATTGAACTTGATAGATATTTTCCTTCCTCGTCCCTACTAGCATGATAGTGTCGGTTTCATTATGTTTAATTAAGCATTTAGTTGAATAAAATTCTACTCTATATCCTTCATCACATAATTGACTGACACTTAATAAATTAAAAATCATTCCTCTAACTAGCAGAACATTCTTAATCCTAAATTGTTCAGATATTACTATGTCTCCTACTCCTATGACTTTTAGTTTGCCACTATTACCAAAAGAAACAGTACCTTTACTCCTATTTTTAAATGAAGCAAACTTTGTGGAGTCCCCGGTCATGTGCTTGGAGCATCCGCTATCTACGACCCACATCATTGGATACTCCCCCTCGACCGGTACCTAATCAAACACGAAAAACAAGATCTTTTAGAACCCAGATTTTGGGTCCATTAGCACTTACAACATACTGTTTAGGAATCCAAGCCTTAGTTGTGTTTGCTTTACCAACATGAGTTCTATTGACTAATGACATGAAATTGAATTCCCTTTTTGTTGGTTTGTAGCCTATTCCTGCTCTGTTGTAAATTGCCCTTTGGGCATCTAAAATCATGTTAAGAGTTTGAGAGCTTGTTGTGAATCTCTCAAGTGTCCACTTGAGATCATCAACTTGTGCTCTCAAGAGATTGTTTTCTTCCCTAAGTTGTTCGATTTCATTAGTCTCAATCCTAATTTCTGCAGGAACAGAATCCTGAGTTTTAAGCTCCTCTAATTCTGATTTTAACATCTTAGCTTTAATTTTTGATCTACTCAAGGCATTAGTTAAGCATGCTACTGTTTCATACAATTTATCTAGTTCAGGAGATGTTACCTCATCATCATCAGATGATGATGATGTGTCCTTCCGTGATGACTCATCTGAATCTGTGTGATCAAACGCCATTAGTGTCGTATGCTTGGCTCCTTTTGCCCTGTCTTCATCTTCTGAGGAACTGGAAGAAGAGTCATCCTATGTTGCCCTCAACGCCTTCTTCTTCCTGGACTTGTCCTCTTTCTTGTTGAGATCAGGACATTCACTCTTGATGTGCCCTTTCCTATTACACTCAAAACACACCACATCAGATTTACCTCTAAATTTATGTGATGACTTACCTTTCCTCTTGTCTGCGAAGATTTTCTTTACATCCTTCTTATTGTACATTCTGCTTCTCTTCATCATTCTCCTCACGAAATTGGCTACCTTGCTGGATGAGGACTCGTCGTCACTGTCACCACTAGTCTCAGATGAGGATGAAGATGACTCCTTCTTCTTCTCCTTTTTCTTGTTCTCCTTGTATTGCTCACCTGCAACAAAAGAAATACCTTTCTCTTTTGGACCCTTGTTAGCTTGCTCATGTAATTCCATTTCACAAAATAATTCATCCAACTTTATAGTAGACAGATCCCTTGATACTTTATAGGCATCTACCATAGATGACCATAAAGCATTTCGGGGAAAACACTTTAGGACGTACCTGATAATGTCTCTGTTCTCCAAGTTTTCACCGACCGAATGCAGCCCATTCAATACTTCCTTGAACCTTCCATGCAACTCACCAACAGTCTCGCCATCTTTCATAGCAAGATTTTGCAGCTGGTTCATGTAGAGATCTCGCTTTGCTATCCTCGAGTCTCTTGTCCCTTCGTTCAGTTCTATCAGTTTATTCCAGAGATCTTGCGCGTTGTTGAACGGACCCACTTTGTTGAGTTGATCCTTCGCTAGACCACATTGCAGAGTCACGGTGGCCTTAGCATTTGCTTGCACCTTGCATTTTTGTTCAACAGTCCACCTTCCAGACTCAAGTACTTTGCCTTCTGCGTCCATCGGTGTCGTGAAGCATTCGGTTACCAAAAACTACATATCTATCTCAGTCATGAGATAGTACTCCATCCGGCTTCGCCAATACTGGAAGTTCATTCCGTCAAAGAATGGAGGCCTGTTTGTGTCGTAACCTTCTTACATCGCCATTTGAACTTGCTCTTGCAGTTGTTAATCCGAAGAAGAGCACCAGGCTCTGATACCAATTGTAGGATCGTTGGCATCTCTAGAAAGGGGGGAATGAATAGCTACACTCGTCTTTTCGATTCGTTGTACCTTTCTACAATGATTAGTAGGCAGCGGAAACAAGACAACGAATACAGAAAGAATAACAAACGCAAACACCCCAATTTTACGTGGTTCGGAACACAAGTCCCTACTCCACGGTTGAGCCCTCGTCGGCTCTAGTGATGCACACCACCACTATAAACTTCTCCTTCTCGGTGATACACCGAAGGTGGAGAAACCCTTTTGCACAGTCTATCAGAAACTTTACAAGAAAGCTTACAGTAGTCACTGAAGAAGTAGTAAAACAAATACAGATTTCAGAGAGAATGGTACTGCTCCTTGCTTGCTGAATCGTTGAAGCTCCTGTGGGATGATGAAGGATTTTTGAATCAAGAAGCTCTTTCACCCATGTCTTTTCTTCAGAAAATTGTCGTAAGTTATTCTTCTTAACTTTGAAATATATAAGCCAAGAATACTTGATAGCTCGAGCCTGATTAGGGCTTTTCTGCCCGCCCAGTCGAGTCGCCTCAGCTGGTGCCTCAACTGGAGCATTAATTAGCATTTATTAATGGCTTCAACGGTAAGATTTAGACCATAATTAGTTTTATTTCCATTGAAAACATAGGTCCAGTCGAGGCGATGATTCGACGACTCAACTGGCAGGCTTTGGTTCCAACTGAATAGAGTAACAGTCGAGCTCCCAGTCGACAGTCCCTTGCGTCTGTTCGGTTGGATCAAAGCTCTAGTCAAGTCGCCGCCTCGACTGGTAGGCCTTGGTTCCAACTGAACAGCAAGCTCGAGCTCCCCGCCTTGCGCTCGGTTGGATCAAAGCTCTAGTTGAGTCGCCGCCTAGACTGGTAGGCCTTGGTTCCAACTGAACAGAGCAACAGTCGAGCTCCCAGTCGACAGTCCCTTGCCTATGTTTGGTTGGATCAAAGCTCTAGTCGAGTCACCGCCTCGACTGGTAGGCCTTGGTTCCAACTGAACAGAGCAACAGTCGAGCTCCCAGTCGACAGTCCCTTATGTCTGTTCGGTTGGATCAAAGCTCTAGTCGAATTGCTGCCTCGACTGATACAGTCAGAACCTGCTGTTTGTCTAGAGCAGTCGAGCTCTCAGTCGACACCTCCTTGCTTCTGCTTAGTTGAACCAAGCATCAGTCGAGGTGTCGCCTCGACTGGTATGAGTCAACCTGCTACTCGACAAGAGCAGTAGGTTCCAGTCGAGGCGTCACCTCGACTACACCTTTACCTGATGCCTATAAATTACTGTTCATAGGTCTTCCATGAAAGGAATCATCTCCGAGACTTCGTGCCAAGACTCCCTGTCCGGGTCTTCACTGCCAAGAGGTCGCGCCTCCGGGACTTCACTGCCAAGACTCCTCGTTCGGGTCTTCACTTGCTAGGACTCTACGTCCGGGTCTTCATCAATCTTGCATCCAGTCCTCGACCTACAAGAGATTTCCTGAAAATACCTCTCAAACAACCGTATGAGATAACACATAATTATCACCTTGACTTAAACCCTTGTCAATCACCAAAAACATCCTTTGGGTCTAATTGCACCAACAGGAAGATCTGTGTGACTCATCATAGATCGTACCATATCTAATAGGGTATGATTCCTCCTTTTGGATACACCATTCCACTGTGGTGTTCCAAGAGGAGTGAGTTGTGATAGAATTCCACACTTAGCTAGATAGTCACAAAACTCATGGCTAACGTATTCACCACCTCGATTTGATCGAAGTATCTTAATACCCTTGCCAAGCTGGTTTTATACTTCATTCTTGAATTCTTTGAACTTTTCAAAGGATTCTGACTTATGTGTCATCAGATACACATAACCATATCTACTGAAGTCATCAGTAAATGTAATGAAGTACCTATAACCACCTCTAGCAGCGACATTGAAAGGGCCACACACATCACTATGTATAAGTCCTAACAAGTCTGTTGCTCTTTCGCTGTGTCCACTAAAGGGAGTCTTGGTCATCTTGCCTAGAAGGCAAGACTCGCATGTCTCATATGATTCAAAATCAAATGAGTCTAGCAACCCATCCTAATGGAGCTGGGATAAGCGACTCTCATTTATGTGACCTAAGCAACAATGCCAGAGATAGATTTGGTTCAACTCATTTGACTTTAACCGTTTGGTACTTATGTTATAGATGGGGTTCTCTAAGTCTAGAATGTAGAGTCCGTTCATCAGAGGTGCACTACAATAGAACATATCATTTAAATAAATGCAACAATATTTGTTCTCTATTATAAATGAAAAGCCTTTCTTGTCTAAATAAGAAACTGTGATGTTCTTTGTGAGAGCAGGCACATAACAACATTCATCTAATTCTAGTACAAGCCCAGAGGGCAGAGATAGAAAATGAGTTCCAACAGCAACCCTTGCTCCATTGCCTACTCGTAGGTCTACCTCATCCTTCTTCAATGCCCTCCTATTTCTCAGTGTCTGTACATTAGTACAAATGTGAGAAGCACATCCGGTATCAAATACCCACGATGAAGAAATAGATAGATTGACTTCTATAACATATATACCTGAAGTAGAAGTCTCACTTCTCTTCTTCTTAAGAATTTCGTATCCAAAGGACCTGGCCGACTTAGGGTAGCATTCACCTTCCTTGGTAACCCCTCCTTTAGGTTTCAGTGCCTTGCCTTTGCCCTTAGCTTGGGACTTTCCCTTACTTTTAGGCTTGCCCTTGCCTTTTTTCTTTTGCACCATCAAAATGGAGTTGGGCTTTGCCTTTTTAAGGTTGAGCTCAACAGTTCTCAACATGCTAAGCATCTCAGGCAGTGATTTATCAATTTCATTCATGTTGTAATTCATGACAAATTAATTGTAACTTTCAGGCAAGAATTGCAAGATCAAGTCAGTGGCCAGTTCTTGGCCAAGTGGGAATCCCAACCTCTGTAGGTTTTCTATGTACCCAATCATCTTGAGTACATATGGACCTACGGGAGTCCCATCTTGCATCTTGCACTGAAACAGTGCCTTAGAGATCTCGAATCTCTTGTTCCTTGCTTGTCCTTGATACAGTTGACGAAGATGTTCAACCATATCAAAAGAATTCATCAACTCATGTTGTTTCTGAAGATCAGAGTTCATGGTCGCGAGCATGAGGCATAACACATCTAATGCATCATCTTGTTGCTTCTTGTAAGCATCTCGGTCAGCTCACGAGGCAGTGGCAGGAGGTGCTTCCGGAATGGGCTGCTCCAGGACGTACAATTTTTTTTCTTATTTGAGAACAATTCTCAGATTTCTATACCAGTCTAGGAAATTAGCTCAATTGAGCTTGTCCTTCTCAAGGACAGAATGTAGGGAGAGAGTGTTCGTGTTTGACGACATGGCAATCTACAACATAAATAATGCAGAAAGTAAATATCATATTCCATTTATCATTTAATTAGGCCTTTAATTAAATGATTCTCCCACTGAATTATAGGACTTTTGTAGAATCGAGTCATGGATGTAGTCAAACCACACTACTAGATTCATACCAACTAGCTATAATTCTCGCGGGACAAGATCCACATCATACTACGCCTTGAGTTAGCTTTGGCTAAATCGCCCAAGACTTAGTATGATCGGTAGGTAATAAATTATCAATTACATCTCTATGCAACTCTTGTTTATAGGATCAAGATCCACATTTACAAAAAAAAAAAACTTGAGTTAGCTTTGGCTAAATCACCCAAGATTTAGTGTAAATGTGATCTTATCCTATCTTTTCAACCATTGGAATATGCCTATAGTTTTATCCGATCCAATTGAGTTAACTAGTTTCACTCAATCTAATTGAGCTTATTCTCACCCAAGCTTTGATAGGCGGGACTAAGATTGTCCCTCCGCACCCTACCAAGATAATATGCGTTACTCTGCTTTGGCAGATTCAATAACAACAAATGATCGAGGTAGTGATGGGTATCAAAACTTGGTAGGCATTTCGAGTTGACTTGATTAAGATCTAATCTAATTGTGAATGTGTATCATATACACATTAAGGCATTAATTATCTTATACTAGCATGCATCACACATACATACAAGCAAAAACAAATATATATATATATATATATATATATATATATATATATATATATATATATACACTAATTAATTAATTTGTGTTGAGGTCATGTCCCTACTACGATCTTCTCAAGCTAATGAGAAGATCGGATGGTCAACCTAGGGTTAGTGACTTCTCTAAGCGCCTCCTTTGACTGTCATGTGTCGTCGGCACCCTCCTTGTAACTCCGTCTACGAGTGGACCTTCCACCACTTTATTTTGTACATTACAAACATGAAACTCGAGTTACATTCGAGTCTAAAATCTATTTACAATAGGAATATAATAAGGGAGGCATGACATGCAGGTCGCATAACATATACAACATGCACAATACTAAAAACGGCGCATAAGCCGTATTATAAATTATAACACAATTTTATCCAATCATATTGGGGTTTTTGGGCCATGACCATCACAATATTATATATAATTCTAAATTATGTATTTTACATAAATTTCTGTAATTTTCCTACCTTTTTTTCAATTTTATGAGTCACAACTCCGCAGCGGTCCCACTAAGCGATTTTCGAGCGGGATCGTGGGACAATGCCCCTTGTGGGGTTAGGGGCAATGCCCCTTCTCGCAAAATGAATCTCGCAAATGTCCCATACCAATCTTACAGTGCCTTAATTCACTATCCCAAGAAACAAAAATGAAACCTTGCCGTTTCGGAGAGTTTTTCTCGGTGGTTGAACCTACAAGTGTCCAAACACTTGTTGCTTCGACTCTACGAGAAAAATACTCACAAAATCTATAAAATTAAGAAAATTACAGAAACATACAGATCTGTAACTTTTCATATCTAATACAAAAATTACAAATATAAACATGTATATGCTTCGCACGTGGCTCTGATACCACTGTTAGACTCTCTGAGCCGCAAAAACCGCTTTTTGAAACCTCGGAAGCCGGCCACGGATCCGTGCAAAGATAAATAAAAATTAATTCATGTACATGTTTATCTACTCTCGATCTACCTTAGATCTACATGGGAAGAGTGTTACTCTTGTAGCGATGCCCTTCGCTTATCCCGCTCGTCCAAAAGATGGTCGGATCTCGTAGAGTGTCAAGTGTACACTCCTCTACACGTATCCACATGGACAAAAGGGTGGAGAGAACCACTTAGAGTGTGCTAGCACTCTTGGGAGGTTTCAGCCATGGAGGAGAGGGAGAGAAGAAGATGGGAGAAGGAAGAAGAAGAAATCAATATCCCCTTAATCACTTTGGCCGGCCACTTAAGGATGGTTAAATACATCCATGTAATACCAAGAGCCATGGATCTTGGTCTTCCTCATGAGGTGGCACACCATGATGTGTCCATGATGATGTGGAACATCATCATTGGCCGACCCTATGCCAATTCACCATGAAGTGGCATTTGGTCAAGTCAAACTTTACCATTCATCTTCCCTCTCAAGTCAAGTCAAACTTGACCTCTTATCTCCCATGGTTGATCAAATCTAACCTTTGATTCAAGTCAATTTAATTTAATGAATCTCTATTCATCAGTTTAAATTGACTCAATGAATCAAATCTAAATTAGACTCATTCAACACTTGAATCAAATTGAGTCCAACTCAATTAGTCTAATTTGGATTACTCTTAATCCAATTTGGTTCATCACACGAACCTAATCCTCTTGGTCCATCATATGAACCTAATATCCATCTAATTTCCATTTGTTTGTAACCCTATAGGTTCTTATAAAGTTGGCAATGCTCCTAAACTGATTTAGAAACATAAGCAATGAGCGGTATCTAGCAACACATAATTGCTACCCAAGTTATAAGAATGTTGAGATCCAACATCACCTTTTTGACTACTAATTGTGACTCTCACAATATGTGGCAATGTCCCTCTATCCTTGACATCTAGATTGAACAATTGAGGCATAGACCATGTCATCCTCTGTACAGTCTATATCTTGAACTTCAAGTAGACTCACTCTAAACAAATGAGCTCAATATCTCATATTGACTCATTTGGGCATGACCATGCACTTAGTGGTCCGCTCTATCAAGAATCATGATATCACTTCCGTCATATAGGAGGGATAGATCCCATTTACATCACTCATATCCCTCCGCATAATTTGTTATATACCCAGTAATCGCCTTTATAGTCCACCCATTTACAGGTGACGTTTGACGAAACCAAAGTATGCAACTCTTTATGTAGGGAACCATGGTGACTTCAGGTCCAAGGACTAATAGTCATACTAATAGTCACATGAGAAAGTATATGATACTCATATAATGATCCATAATACTTTCTCATGGCGGGTCATTCAGTATACATTCTCCAATGCATACCCATTTGTCAACTTGATATCTCATATCCATGACTTGTGAGGTCAAGTCATCGAGTTGACCTACATGCTAGTCTCTTCACATTAATATTGTCCCTGAATATTAATACTTGACAAGGAATGATTAAGAGTAGTTTTCTCTATATCATCTCATTATCGATTCTACCAATCGATTGATATAGATAAGAACCTTCTACTCAATGACGCTATTATACTTAGTTATTTGGCACAAATACAAGTAAGTATAATAACCATAAAGAAATGCCTTTATAAATATATATAGGAATATGATACAACAAGTTCATACAACAATCATCACATGATCGACTCTAGGGCTTTCACTAACAGAAGCATGATGGTCATACTAGGTCACTGGGTCTTAGAGATTACAATGATTGACACTAGTGCTAGTGGGAGATTGTTAGTGTCAGCCCTTAGTGTCAATCATGAGATGATTGATTAGGGATCATATGTATCATATTTCATTAATAACAGGCAAAGATTGATTATTATATTTACTTTATGTGTGTGCCAGCTAAATAAATATAATAATACCCTTGAATAATAGGTTTTAATCTATACTATACTTAAACATTCCTAATCAAGTATTGTATTAATAGACAAAGGGATATATTGATACATTGAGACTAGCCTGTAGGTCAATGGATGACTTGATCTCACAAGTCATGGATATGTGATATCACATTGACACATGGGTATATATATTAGAGAATATATGTACTGAATTGACCCGCCATGAGAAAGTATCATGGATCATTATATGAGTGTCGTATACTTTCTCATGTGACTATTGGTATGAATAGTCCTTATACCTGAAGTCACTATGGTTCCCTACATAAGGAGTTATGTACTTTGGTATCATCTAACGTCACCCGTAACAGGGTGCACTATAATGATGATTGCTGGGTATGTAATGAATTATGCGGAGGGATGTGAGTGATGTAGATGGGATCTATCCCTCCCATATGACGGGAGTGATATCTTTGACCTCTTCATAGAGTATGACTACGAAATGCATGGTCATGCTCAAATGAGTCAATATGAGATATTGAGCTCATTTGTTTGAGTGAGTCTACTTGGAGATCAAGAAACATAAAGATCGATAAGGGGATGACATGGTCTATGCCTCATTGATCGATTTATGATATCAAGGATAGAAGGACACCGTCATACATGATATTAGCCACGGAAAGGTTGTCGAATCTCGACTTTCTTGAAGCTTGGGTAGCAATGATGTATTGCTAGATGTCGCTCATTGCTTATGTATCTAAAATGGTTTTAGATACATTACAAATGCTATGAGAGCCTATAGGGTCACACACAAAGAACATGTTATTTTGGAGATAGGATCATTTTAGTTTGACTAAATGAATCATTAGTTAATTGAATGGACTAGGATGAGTTAGACTCATTGCTTGAACTAATTTGAGTTGGACTCAAATTTGTTTAATTTGAGTTAGACTCAAGTAAAATCAATTGAAGAAGGTTAGCATAATTAATGATGATTAATCATGCATGCAAATGAAAAATGGAATTTAACTCCACTCATGAATGTTGCATCCAATTGGAATTTGAGAAGCCTTTTGCATGCAATGAGATTAATTGCATGAAATGGAATTATGGGATTAATTGCATGAGATGGAATTTGAAAGTATTCCTCAACATTGCATGAAGTGGAGTTGATTGCATGCATTGGGATTAATTGACTCCTAAATGTTGCATGAAATTAATTGGTGCATGCAATTGAATCAATGCATGAAATGAGATTTTAATGCATGGGAAAAATGAGATTTAACCTCCTCCTCAACGCAAGCTTGAATGAGCATTTTTATTTTTCATTTTGGTGTGTGGATTCCAATTTCTCCTTCTCCCTTCTTCTTGGCCAAAGTCTAGAGTGGAGAGCCTTAGTGTGGTTGCTAGCACAACCAAATGTGTTATCTCCTTCTCCAAGATATGGTTCGTGTGGATACCTTAGAGATATGATTGTCCTTACCGTATTGATATCCGACTGCGTTTAGATAGCGGGATTGCGAAGGGCTCGCATCGAAGGTATATTTCTTCTTCTAGATAATATCTAGATTAAACTAAGAAAATGATTTATATGTTTTGCATGGATCTCTGGAGGGATCCGGTTTGTATTTTTGTTTCCACTACGGTTGTGTGAAGTATTTAGCCCGCGATGTTGTGAATGTCACGGTCCGGATTTTCTTACAAACCATCCTCCTCAAAGGGCATCCAAAATAGCCCCTTTGAATCCTACAAATGGGCTGAAAAAGACGAAGCATATCTCCAACAACAACAAACACTACAAGCCAAGATACAAGCCCTTACTACAGAGAGAGATGAACTATTAGCAGAAAAATAAAATACCTTTTTCCAACACAGACACGAGATGCGCGAGGTGGAATGGAGAAGTGCTTGCAAAGACACTACCATTTGACTGCTCCGAGAATGGGTGGACATCTGCAAACAACAAGTAGAACCACTTCAATAAGATTTAACTGCAACCTAAGATCTAGTCCAAAGACTGATACAGAAAGAAAAATATTGGCACTTCTAGTCGGGCCAATGTTTTGAACCTCTGCTTGACCTCAAAAATGCCTTTGACAAACTCAATCAGAGGACCAACCATAGTATAACAGAATTCTAATTTCATTTTTCCATACTTACCCAACACTTTCAACGACTATCAGAGGTCTGCAATGAGCACACTCATTGTGTTGCATAATTTCACAGAGAACTATCCACCATGCAAAAAACTAAGCCAGAGGGTTGTGTTGGTGCAATCAGCCCATGTCATGATTGACCAGACTCAAGTGGTACTCGAGTAGTGTTTTGATGTTTGATAAATGGTTTAACCATTGTTTAACAATGGGTTCATCATATGGTTGACATGGGTTTAACCATATGAGGAGATAGTTTTATGGGGAGATTGTTGAAGCAATCAGCCTTAGGTCAATGTTTGCTTAGCTCGAGTGAGACTCGAGGGAAAGTCTAAGTTTGTATACTGGCATGGAAAGTCCAAGTCTTGGGTACTTAGCATGAAAGGTCCAAGCATGTTGTTAGGAATATTGTAACGGCTAGAGGGGGTGAATAGCGTCAATGGAATTCTTTCGCGTTTGTTTCTACAATTTCGTTGGCGCAGCGGAAACAGAAAAGTAATAACAATAACGAAATGCACAACACGCTAACACAACGATATAACGTGGTTCGGAACCGCACGGTTCCTACTCCACGGATCGAGCTCTACGAGCTCTAGTGATGCACATGCAACCACTAATAAACACTCCTTCTCAGAACAATCCGGAGGCGGAGAAACCTCGTACAATAATGATTACAACAATAATCAATTAGATACAAGCAAATACAATATGAAATATAAATGCAAGTAAAGGAAAAACACTTTACAAGAGCTTTAGATTGCTTGATCTTTGATTGCCTTGAACTAGCTTTGAAGGACTGGAAAGCACCAACTTCCCCCTTCAATTTCGCCCAAGAAAATCGCTATATTTTCCTCCATCACGAGCTCCTTATATAGCTTCAACCTGTGCTGGAAAAGGTCAATCAGTCGACTGATGCCACTGTTGTCGTGAGACAAGGGCTAGATCCACGTTGGATAAGTCCAACGGATCTACCATCAGTCGACTGATCATACCCATCAGTCGACTGATGGAGTTCTCACTCGACCAGTCGAGTCTCGACTCCATTCTGTGGCCGATTTCTCGAGCACCAGTCGACTGATCACACGATTAGTCGACTGCTCGAGCCATCAGTTGACTGCCCACCTCTGGCAGTCGACTGCTAAGCCATAACCTGCAGTCAAACCCTAGTTGACTCGGTCAAATCTACTGCCACATGGCACCAGTCGACTGGCACACCTCAAACATGAGGTTTTAGCCCAAGTATGGTTCCCCCATACTTGCTAGACCACCCTTAGCCTAGACCTAAGCCTTCTAGCCACCTCCATCAGCCTCACGTCTCTCGGATCCCTCCAAGTCATCCATGACTTGTTTATCCATCGCGCTAGCCTTCAGGTGCTTCCATCGGCTATGTCATGCTAACGGTGTCTACACCGCCAAGGCACATTGGACTTACGCCGCCAAGACTCCGCTTGGACTTTACGCCGCCAATCATTGAACTTATGCTGCCAAGCTCCCTCTTGGACTTTATGCCGCTAATATCAAACCCTTGGACTTCTCAAATGCCAAGACTCGCGCTTGGACTTTCCCTTGCCAAGAACCATGCATGGACTTTACCAAATGCCAAGTGTCCCACTTGGACTTCCCATGCCAAGTACTCAAGACTTAGACTTTCCCATGACAATTATATTGTCATATGTTTTTGTCGAAACATCAAAACATCACTCGAGTCAAACTCGAGTCCTGGTCAATCATGACCTGGGCCGATTGCACCAACAATCTCCCCCTTTTTGATGTTTGACAAAAACTAAACAAATCATTTTAGTTAGACCACTAACTCAAGTCTCTTACCAATTATCCCAAATTGGTAAATACTCCCCAAATATTCTCCCCCAAACATTCTCCCCCTTTTTGACTAACATCAAAAGGTTTCCTCTCCAAGGAGGTCAATGTCTCATGTCCCAATGAGATCTTACAATCTCCCCCTTGATCCAAAAATACTTAGGATGCCTACCATCTTCCTAGTGATAAGTCCAATATCACTCAAGAGAGGCAATCCCATTTACTCTCCCAATAACTTCTCCTCTTCGAGGAGAAAAAACACATCCATCATCCCAAGATGGATACCTCCTCCTAAAGGCTTGCTCCCCCTTGACCATTGCACCAACAATGTCCTTGGGAAGTCCCTAAGCCAATAGGAACTCTAAACCATCTAAATTAAGGGTAGAAATTCAATATTGAACTTTCCAACACCTTAAAATTGATACAAACCCTAAACACTTCTCCTAATCCATATCCAATGGATTTTCACCCTTTATAATGCTACCCAAAGCATATCCTAGGGTTAGGAGTGATTAGGGACCATAACCGTAGCTGAAATCGGGTTAAACAACCATGTTTACCCCGAAATCAGGCTACCAATGAGTGATTCGTAAAATCACGATCGGCACTTCCATCACGACCGCCAATTAATAGAATGATCGATAATGAAATTTCCGAATTTCAGTTATCAGAGTTGAATTTCAGAAAATCATAAATAATTATACGTATATCAAAAAATCACGAAATTTGGTACATATAATACTTATGACCAATACAATGGGTGAAAAATTTTGGAAAAATATTTTTACCATTGAAATAGGATATTGATACAAAGTTCAAAACTATTAAAAACTTTAAAGTTTTTGATCCACTTTGTATCAACTTCTACAATGATGATGGCTATCAAAAGATAGATTTCACCAAGGTTTTCCAAATTGATTTTAAAATGTTTTTGAAAGCCTATTTTGAACCATAATTTATTGGCTAAATATACATAGCTTGTATATTAGCTTTCCTTATGATTCTTGGTGATAATTAAAATAAGTTTGAGTTCATCTAGATGCACTACCCATGCATCTTGAACCTAACTTATTATCCTAGCATCTCACATGTATCTAGGGTGTATAAATACACATACATGTCAATGTGATGTGAGATGTGGGTTTTGATTCACTTTATCTAGGGTTTCATGCATTTCCTAGGCAACCCTACTTGATTCCCTTATAAGTGAGACTTCAAGTCATGCCATTTTCCTTAAATCAATGTTCAATCAAATTAATGCATGAAATGATCATGGCATAGTGATGGCAAAATAAAAACATGACCAATGATCATGATGTCATGACATATGATGAACTTTAAGAACACATGATATCTAAAATAACCCTAAACAATGACATGACATGGTATATGATAGGATGCGATTTCATGTCATGATATATCAACTTTCATAAGCAATACAATAATACAAGTACTCATCCAGACACACAAGATTTTCAAAAACAAAAATTTCATTTAACTTAAAAAATTTAGTCTTTTACATTCAAAATGGAGATTGGCTATACTCAATCTCACTATAAAAACTGACAACCACAGAAAATCTAATATCCTCAATATCTAATCGTCTGCAGGAGGTGGCGGTGGAGGAGGCTCGACTCAAGGTCGCCGCATCATCTCTAACATATCGGTGACCTTTGCTCGATGCGGCTCTGGGACTCCTCCATCCGATCAAGACGTCCGCCGAAGGATGCTTGGCCTGCCAATATCTCGACGCCTAGTCGATCGGCTGATAGTCTGAAATCACGGACTCGGTAGCCACGATGATCTCGATGGACGCAGTGATGTGCTGGCGCATCGATCATCCTCATCAGCGGCGTCTGCATCCTCGTAGTCCTCTGTCGCCTCTCTGGAGTGCGGAGGAGGCTCTCTGCGTCTGGGTGGTGGTCGGCGCCAACTCCATCTGTCGAGCCCATCCGTAGCTTTGCTAACGAGAAATTCTGGCCCGATATACTGATTCGTACACCTCGGATAAGCGCTCGAGAGAACCCCTGTGGATGTTAACGCCTACGGACTCTAGCCATGCTGTGATGATATGACCATATGGCACATGCACTTTCCCTTGTACAGGGGAAGTGAAATGCATAATGCAGTGAAACATGTTTAATGCAAAGTTAATGTCTAACCTATGATGCATGGCGTATAGAAGAAATAGATGGGGAGGCCGAATCTTGGCCAGACCCCGAGTGACGATGGGAAGAAAACACCCAACAATGACCTTGTAAAGTACATTGTCAGGTGCAGATAACTCAGTGATTGGGAATAAGTGCAGGCGTGGGCGAGGATAGCGAAATACCGTCGAAAAAGGGACTCCGCGACGAACCATAGAGATATGGTCAAAGGGCTCGGGTAAAGGGAAATCCATGGTAGGGTAAAAAATAAAGGTGTCATCCGAGGGCCTACACTCGAGAAACTCCTGCAGTATCGCAGGAGTGAACTCTAACTCGGATTTTGCAATGCGAGTAGTGTAGGTAGGGCCGTCATCTACCTTTTTCAGGTTTTGATAAAACTCTTTAAGGAGGTCATCATTAATGGGATGCGTGCATAAAACAACTTTCATGAGATTATAGTATGCAATTAATTCCATGACATCACTACAATGGCGATTGAAAATGAAAAGACCTAACCCAGTATGCATATACAAAATCCCTAGTCACACGTAAATATTATCCATTATACACAAGGTCGTAACGCCAGGCAACAATTTATTTTATTCCATCCAGTTTAGCAGTCTCAACTACACACTTAACCCTCAAAACCTGAAGAAAATAAAACATCAAATCATCTCCCCCCAATCTGGAAACCCTGATCCATAGATGCCCCGGACAATGTGTGCCATGCTCATCATCATCTCCTCAGTTACACCACCTCCGCTTCATGCATCTCGATCGGGGTATCTTGTTCCCTACCTGAAATTGTTATGTGACATCATGAGTTCACAGCCCAGTAAGTAGATCAATGACAGGGATATCGCACAGGGAGGAGGAAAATTTCAAAAGAAAACATATATCCCTACAACTGTAAATGTAAATTACTGTAGCTCCACATACATTTTCGATGACACTTTCGGTAAGTCAACATGAAACATAACTAATACTTTTCACATCATACCCTTATAACAAGTACAGCGAACCCAATCATGCCTTTCTGTTATGCTAACTGTACCTAAACATAAACCCTCGTGGTGCCTCACATTATGCATTTAAAATGCTGAGCCAGTCAAATATCTTAATTTCTTGTGCAATCCTGAGGTACCTCTAGGAAGAAACTAAGGTAATCAGTCATCAGTCAATCTGTCAATTTGGGTGGGCCCTCCCTGGAGCTCAACCCGGGAAGCCCGACCCGTCCAGGCACCACTAATGCTCATGTACATACAGTTAGCTAACTAAGAATTTCTGACATTATCTATCATACTCGATCACAGAAGGATAACATAGAACATCGTGAATGGACGTATATATATATATATAACTATGTATATCTATATATAGCATCTAACCTCATACACAGGTAGATGGTAGTTACACACACATACATATAGCATCTAACCTCATACCCAGGTAGATGGTAATTACTCATATATATATATATAGCATCTAACCTCATACACAGGTAGACGATATTTAACACATATTATATATCATTTACAGCATTAAGAACAATTTAAAAAAGGTTAACTAAACATGCTGACCGAGAACAAATAAGCAGGAGTCATCTACATACATAATACTCATGTACATATAATTTTTCTATATCCACGCATCTGTTCAACAACAGTGATTCTAAGATCATAATCCGACCCCCTTCTATCATAAGAACCCAAAGAAACTATTTCCCCATTCCATTTCCCTGCCCCTCACCTACCGAGCACCCTAAACCACCGGGTCCGATCACCTCCATCTAGAATTCCCAATTCAAACCCAAAGGTTTAAATCCCTAACCACCTCTCACAAATCTCTCTCTGCTCCTCCCCTTCTTCTAGCCGACGGGAACCAAGCCCCCACCGGTTTCCATAGCTCCATCTCTTCCAGCTACCGGAAATTCCTCCCCCATGGCCCTGCTAGAACACCACCTGGAGGCCAAATACCCAGACCCGATGAGAACCCGACCCCTGCTCCTCACCTCCATCAGCCGACGGGATCCAAGCTCCACCGGATTTCTCTAGCTCCATCCCTTCTAAACCTACAAAATTCCCCCCCCCCATGAACCCCGCTAGAACTCCTATCTGTAACCACAAGCTCAAACCTCGTCGAATCCCGATCTCCCTACTCCGTTCCGCCGCTACAGCCCCGACAAAAATGGCTAAACTCTCCGCCCTCGCTGCCCTAGCCAAAGACTACTCACCGTGAAGAGGGAGGAGGAAGGTCGGTGTAGCTCCGGCAGGTGGGCGTCGACTCCGGCAGGATTCGCGATCGCGGCGGCTCGCGGAAGAAAGAGGGTCGCGCGAACGGAGGCGAAGGGAAAAAGAAGAAAATAAGAAAAAGAAATAAATAGGGTTTGGCTGGTTAAATAGGGTGGTTTAGGGTTTTTTCCCTTTTCATGCCCCCAAACGGTGATTATTTAGGGTGTACTAGACCCCGACATTTATCCACCTTTCCGATGACATTCGCCCGTGTATTTTTACCATTTTATCATGGTTATTATTATTATTTTTTTTTTTTTAGACTTGACAACTCTTTCCCCCTAAAACAAAGAATTTCGTCCTCAAAATTTGACTTACCAAATAGTTCAGGGTAACGGTCACGCATATCTTGCTCGATCTCCCAGGTAGCTTCCTCTATTTGTTGATTTCCCCATAAAACTTTCACCATCCTGATTTCTTTATTCCTCAGCTTCCGCACTTGACGATCCAATATTCGTTCTGGTATTACCTCGTAGGATAGATCTGGTGTCCACTGTATGGCTTCATACCCAATCACATGTGCAGGATTGGAAAGGTACCTCCTGAGCATGGATACATGAAACACATTATGAACTCCCGCCAGGTTTGGTGGTAGCGCAACTTGGTATGCTCGTGTTCCAATCCGATCGAGGATCTCAAAAGGCCCAATATACCTCGGACTAAGTTTTCCCTTCCTTCCGAACCGCGGTACTCCCTTCATGGGTGACACTTTGAGAAATACATAGTCTCCCACTGTGAACTCTAGGTCCCTCAACTCTTTTGTGACCTCTGTAGAAGCGCATTACATCCGGATCTTTGCTACTAGTTCCATAGTTTGTGTCACCATCTGGACCCAGGCGCCCTTTCTCCTACCTCTTCCCAGTGTAGTGGGGTTCTACACCTTCTTCCGTATAGCGCTTCATAGGGAGCCATACCGATGGTGGATTGATAACTATTATTATAGGTGAACTCTACCAAGGGAAGTTTGGACTCCCAACTCCCTTTGAAATCTATAATGCAAGATCGTAGCATATCTTCCAAAATCTGAATTACTCGCTCAGATTGACCGTCAGTCTGGGGATGGAAAGCAGTGCTGAAAGCAAGTTTTGTACCCAATCCCCGATGCAAACTCTTCCAGAACCCTGATGTAAATTTTGGATCCCTATCGACACAATCTGATCCGAATTCCATGTAACCTTACTATTTCCCGTATGTACAACTCTGCATATTGTATCATAGTGAAAGTGGTTTTCACCCGCAAAGTGGGCTCCGTCAATCGATCCACAATAACCCACTGCATTTGATCCCTTAGTCGAGATCGGTAATCCTACCACAAAATCCATGGCAACATTTTCCCACTTCCGCATGTGTATAGCGGTTCGAAAGCGCGATCAGCCACCGCCGGCCTTTGGTGCCATGGACCATCTTGCTTATGTCTCTCTTCATGCGCCACCAATATAATAGTCGCATATCCTTATACATCTTTGTCTTTGCCAGGTGGATAGAGTCTGGTAGTGTGAGCTTCCCTCATGAGATTCTCCTCGAGATTCACCTTAGGCACCCATATGCAGCCCTTGTATCGCACTATCCCATCAATCACCGAGTAGATGGTGCTACCCTTTGCTTCATCTTTGCGTTTCCATTCCATTAACTGTTGATCCAAGGCTTGTTCTGCCCGAATCTGATCTTGTAAGTTCGATGTAACCATCAGTGCCGCCAACCTAACCTGCTCACCTGGTGCTATCACCCCCACTCTTATCTGTTGAAATTCTGATATCAATCTTTCTTTGGGTGGTCAATCAGAATAGCGCTCGCCGTCTTGCGACTCAGCGCATCCTCCACCACATTAGCCTTACCCGGGTGATAGTTAATATTGCAGTCATAATCTTTTACCAACTCCA
This sequence comes from Wurfbainia villosa, assembly GCA_025175895.1. NCBI lineage: Eukaryota > Viridiplantae > Streptophyta > Magnoliopsida > Zingiberales > Zingiberaceae > Wurfbainia > Wurfbainia villosa. The sequence goes on from CM045997.1 coordinate 40,578,498, forward strand.
ACCATCGTCTCTGCCGCATATTCAGTTCCTTTTGAGTAAAGAAATATTTCAAACTTTTATGATCTGTGTAGATCTCGCATCATTCTCCGTAAAGATAGTGTCGCCAGATCTTCAAAGCGAAGACGACAGCTGCTAGTTCAAGGTCATGTGTAGGATAATTCTGCTCATGCACCTTCAACTGACATGATGCATAGGCAATGACCCTCCCCGTCTGCATCAATACGGCCCCTAGACCCGTTTTGGAGGCATCAGTGTACACCACAAATTGCCCAGAAGTGTCTGGAACTGCAAGCACAGGTGCTATCATCAGCCTTTCCTTTAGCTCCATAATACTCTTCTCGCACTGAGTAGTCCATTCGTACCTCACCCCCTTCTTGGTCAACGAAGTCAGGGGTAGCGCAATTCGTGAAAAATTCTGAATAAATCTGCGATAATACCCCGTTAGTCCCAGGAAACTTCGAATTTCTATAACATTCCTCGGAGTAGCCCAACTCTGGATTGCCTCCACTTTGACTGGATCCACCTCTATTCCCCTCTCCGAGACTATATGTCCTAAAAATGCTATTTGTCTCAGCCAGAAATCGCATTTGCTAAACTTAGCGTATAACCGCTTATCCTTAGTAGAGTAGGTGCTCTTCGCGACTCTGAGAGTAAATTAGTATATCATCGATGAAGATAATCACAAACTGATCCAGATATGGCTGGAAAATCCGGTTCATCAAATTCATAAAGGCTGCGGGGGCATTAGTGAGTCCAAACGGCATAACTAGAAACTCATAATGACCATATCGAGTTACGAAGGCGCTTTATGAACATCTTCTCCTTTCACCTCAATTGGTGGTACCCGACCTCAAGTCAATTTTTGAGAATACCGCTGTTGCTCGTAGTTGATCGAACAGATCATCGATTCTAGGCAACGGGTACTTATTCTTGACTGTAACCCGGTTCAACTCTCGGTAGTCAATGCACAACCGCATTGAACCGTCCTTCTTACGGACGAACAACACTGGCGCTCCCCAGGGTGACACACTGGGTCGGATGAAACCTTTATCCAGTAGTTCTTGTAGTTGCTCCTTCAATTCCTTCATTTCGGTGGGTGCCAGGCGGTACGGTGCTTTAGACACGGGGGTGGTTCCCGATATTAATTCTATCCCAAACTCAACCTCCCTGACAGGGGGTAATCCTGCAATATCCTCTGGAAATACATCGGAGAAATCCCGGACTACCTCTACTTCCTCCATACTTGGTTTAAAAGTCTCAGAACTTCCCATTATGTTGACTAGAATTCCGTTACACCCCTTACTTAACATTTTCTGAGCTTTACATGCTGATATAATAGGTAGATGACTCAACGTGGAGGTTGCATTGAAGATGACAAATCCATCATTTTGTAGTTTCAGTTTAACCGTCCTTTGTTTACAGTCGATAATGGCCTCGTACCGGGTCAACCAATCCATACCCAGAATTACATCAAAGTCCACCATCTCTAATACAATAAGTTCGGCGTATACTGTATAGTTCTGCATCCTTATCGGACAGTTCCTCACTATTCTATTGCTGGTCAGTTCTTCCCCCGAAGGCAAGGACACGGTATAGCCGGTAGCCATCAGATCACATGAAATACCTAGTTTTGCAACGTAGGCCACCGATATGAAAGAGTGTGTAGCTCCAGAATCTATTAAGGCATGAGCAGGTAGGTTGACAATAGAAATTCTACCTGTGATAATGACCGAATCCGGATCTACCTGCTCCTGTGTCATAGCATACACCCTGCCTCTAGTTGGCTCCTTGAGCTGAGGGCAGTTCATAGCAAAGTGCCCAGACTTCTTGCACTTGTAGCATACATCTGTACCCACCAAACACTGACCTGCATGAGTCTTATCGCACTTGGGACACTGAGTTTTTCTTTCACCCTTGAGAACCATATGGTCGTCAGGCTCCTAGGTCCCGTGGCTGCGTCTGGCGGTTGTTTGCCTCAGCCCGCTCATGCAAACCTCTTCGACTCGACGCAGAGGTTCCTCTCCCCAGTAACTAGACCTCTTAGTCTGTACTTTCTTTATCATGTCATTCCTGTCCCTCTCTGCCATCAGAGCCTGATCCACAGCCTCTCTGAAGGTGGTAACTCGACTCACCCTGACGTCATGGCGAATGGCTGCCCTCAATCCCTCAGTGAAATGTTTTAGCTCCTCTGCTGGTTGACTGGCAATCATAGGTACAAAATACCACCCCTTCTCAAATTTCTTGACATACTCAGCCACTGTTCGGTCCCCTTGGCGAAGCTCTAGGAATTCTCTAGCCATTCGGGTTCTGGTGTCAGCAGTAAAGTATTTACCATAAAATACCTCCTTGAATTCAACCCAAGTAGTTGTAGCTAAATCCACCACAACATGCACCTCCCACCATATCCAAAACAGCATACTCAACATGAATATGGCGCACCTCACCTTGTCAGCATCAGTAAGCTGCATGAAGTCATATATCATCTCCAATGATCGAATCCATCCTTCTACCATAATCGGGTCTGAGCTTCCCTTAAACTCTGTCGGTCCAAGGTCCCTGAACTGCTTATAAATTGGGTTCACACTGGCTGTGGGACCACTGTGGGTGTTTCCATGCTCCCTGGCTCTCAGCAGCTGTTGGATCTGTTCCCCTGAATCGACTGCTCTCGCATAATTGCGGCAAGATCAGCGAGAAACTGACTATTCTGCCCCGCTTCACCATTGTTTCTTCAGCCCGTCATTCTCCTATAAAACCCAATACCTGTATCGTTATCTCCAATTTGTACATAAACCTAAACATGATTACATTAAGACTACTACTTGAAAAGTAAATTTAAAGCTTACAAACGCGGAGATGGATGTATCTGAGTCCTTGATGAGATTGCATGCACACACTGTCCTTTAGGATCGTTGGCTCTGATACCAACTGAAAAGACCTAACCCAGTATGCATATACAAAATCCCTAGTCACACGTAAATATTATCCATTATACACAAGGTCGTAACGCCAGGCAACAATTTATTTTATTCCATCCAGTTTAGCAGTCTCAACTACACACTTAACCCTCAAAACCTGAAGAAAATAAAACATCAAATCATCTCCCCCCAATCTGGAAACCCTGATCCATAGATGCCCCGGACAATGTGTGCCATGCTCATCATCATCTCCTCAGTTACACCACCTCCGCTTCATGCATCTTGATCGGGGTATCCTGTTCCCTACCTGAAATTGTTATGTGACATCATGAGTTCACAGCCCAGTAAGTAGATCATTGACAGGGATATCGCACAGGGAGGAGGAAAATTTCAAAAGAAAACATATATCCCTACAACTGTAAATGTAAATTACTGTAGCTCCACATACATTTTCGATGACACTTTCGGTAAGTCAACATGAAACATAACTAATACTTTTCACATCATACCCTTATAACAAGTACAGCGAACCCAATCATGCCTTTCTGTTATGCTAACTGTACCTAAACATAAACCCTCGTGGTGCCTCACATTATGCATTTAAAATGCTGAGCCAGTCAAATATCTTAATTTCTTGTGCAATCCTGAGGTACCTCTAGGAAGAAACTAAGGGAATCAGTCATCAGTCATCAGTCAATCTGTAAATTTGGGTGGTCCCTCCCCGGAGCTCAACCCGGGAAGCCCAACCCGTCCAGGCACCACTAATGCTCATGTACATACAGTTAGCTAACTAAGAATTTCTGACATTATCTATCATACTCGGTCACAGAAGGATAACATAGAACATCGTGAATGGACGTATATATATATATATAACTATGTATATCTATATATAGCATCTAACCTCATACACAGGTAGATGGTAGTTACACACACATACATATAGCATCTAACCTCATACCCAGGTAGATGGTAATTACTCATATATATATATATATATAGCATCTAACCTCATACACAGGTAGACGATATTTAACACATATTATATATCATTTACAGCATTAAGAACAATTTAAAAAAGGTTAACTAAACATGCTGACCGAGAACAAATAAGCAGGAGTCATCTACATACATAATACTCATGTACATATAATTTTTCTATATCCACGCATCCGTTCAAAAACAGTGATCCTAAGATCATAATCCAACCCCCTTCTATCATAAGAACCCAAAGAAACTATTTCCCCATTCCATTTCCCTGCCCCTCACCTACCGAGCACCCTAAACCACCGAGTCCGATCACCTCCATCTAGAATTCCCAATTCAAACCCAAAGGTTTAAATCCCTAACCACCTCTCACAAATCTCTCTCTGCTCCTCCCCTTCTTCTAGCTGACGGGAACCAAGCCCCCACCGGTTTCCATAGCTCCATCTCTTCTAGCTACCGGAAATTCCTCCCCCATGGCCCTGCTAGAACACCACCTGGAGGCCAAATACCCAGACCCGATGAGAACCCGACCCCTGCTCCTCACCTCCATCAGCCAACGGGATCCAAGCTCCACCGGCTTTCTCTAGCTCCATCCCTTCCAAACCTACGAAATTCCCCCCCCCCATGAACCCCGCTAGAACTCCTATCTGTAACCACAAGCTCAAACCTCGTCGAATCCCGATCTCCCTACTCCGTTCCGCCGCTACAGCCCCGACAAAAACAGCTAAACTCTCCGCCCTCGCTGCCCTAGCCAAAGACTACTCACCGTGATGAGGGAGGAGGAAGGTCGGTGTAGCTCCGGTAGGTGGGCGTCGACTCCGGCGGCAGGGATTCGGCGATCGCCTTTTGTCGGCTGCGGCGGCTCGCGGAAGAAAGAGGGTCACGCAAACGGAGGCGAAGGGAAAAAGAAGAAAATAAGAAAAAGAAATAAATAGGGTTTGGCCGGTTAAATAGGGTGGTTTAGGGTTTTTTCCCTTTTCATGCCCCCAAACGGTGATTATTTAGGGTGTACTAGACCCCGACATTTATCCACCTTTCCGATGACATTCGCCCGTGTATTTTTACCATTTTATCATGGTTATTAATATTTTTTTTTTTGAGACTTGACAGAAAAAGTCCCTATCGATGTACCTAACCAACATAGGTTGGTACAATCGAGATTCACCCTCGAGTGGATCATTCTTACGGGCTCTCCTATTATGAATGCAATGTAATGATATGACATGCAAGGACAATAATACATGATTAGATAAAAACTAAATTATAATGGAAAGGCAAATTAGGGCTTGGTTAAGAAGAATGTTACTTAGGCGCCATTTGGAGGTGTGGCGATGGGATGCTCAGATATCGCTGAAGGGGTCGCCGAAAAATTCGCCGGAAGACTCAAACGCCGGAACCCTAATCAGAAACAAGGAAATAAACCCTAGAACGAGTGAACTACAGCTTGAGATAAGTGAATAACGCAAGGAAAAGGGCTTATCTAACAAACCTAAAAGCTTGGGCGGCTGGCACGTCCGGAAGGGTTGGTCGAAGACGGGGAGAGCGATCAGAGAGGAGAGGAAAAAAAATGGAAGGTGCGTCGCGTGAAGACGCCGAACCCTAGCAGTTCGGCGTTATAAAATCGCGATGCAGTCGACTGATGTGAGCATCAGTCTACTGATCGTGATTTATTACCGAGTTTTCTGAGCCGGTAGTCGACTGATCCGGCTCGGCAATCGATCACAACCTTCGCGTGACGCACGGTTACGCAATATCGGATCGGATATGTGCGATCACTGATCGATCGTCGAGCACTCGACCGATGACCTCACCATCGGGTGAATAAGATTATCACGATCGATGATCCCATCCCATCGATCGATGTTCAAGATGAAGCCATGACCACATCGTATCGCGTTATCACTAATAAATTTCTTCATCTAATTAATCCATTTTATCATGTTTATTCTTGTATATCGAACATATTGATGTTACACTTACATTCATGTATTCGTTAATGTATTTTAATATTTTATTTCATTTTTGCAAACATTAACATTCAATGATTTCCAAATCCTAACATCTCACCCTTTCTAAGTGTTGAAATACACAATCAAGGTAAAAGACTTGTTTTGTGAGATGCAATCCATCCTAGACATTCCTTCCATGCAAACATATGGTAAAACATATGAAGCATGGTGAGTACAAGACATCAAGTTGTGTGACACTTGAGTATCACTCTTGATGTTACTTTTACATGAACTTTTAAAGTGTGCCAACAATCAAAGTTACACACTATGACCTCTAAATCTAGATTGTGCCAATTTTATTGATTTTCATGTTTTTCAAAAACTATATTGGCACATCCTAAAATCCTTTAGGATTAAAGCTCAAATGTTTTTCCAAGGCACCCATAACCTTGAAAATAACTTAAAGTGTCATCTTTACCATGGTTGAGTTAACTACTCATCCAATCATGGTTGGCACATTCTAATCCATTTAATGTGAATCAATCACACTCTTTGGAACCCAAAATCTATTTGAGTTCATTGAATTAATTAGGTATTCCTTAGGGATAACCTCCCTAGATACCTTCCTAATGACCTTTCTAGGCTTATTAGCCTAGGTCATTTTGGTCTTGCCTAGGTTAACTTTAGGGATTGCCTCCCTAACAACCTTCTTAGTGGTCACCCTAGGTTTCTTCGAAACCTTGGCCACTAGGCACAAACCTTGGTCAACTCTAGAGATGACTTCCCCATTGACCTTGGTCTTCCTAGACCTAGTTAGTGTTCCATAGTCAAATGGAACACTATGATAAGTCACCTTGGACTTAGGTTTGTGACCCAAACCATTCTTGCCCTTGGTTGACTTTTGACTCTTAGGTCCTAGATGTTGATTTTGACTTCTTGACCTAGGAGTTTTACCATTAGACCCTTTAAATTGATTTTGCATAGTGTTGAGGGTCTTCTCAAGTTTTTCAAGCCTTGACCTCAAGGCTTGGTTTTCTAATTCTAATTGCCCAATTTTAGAATTTTGATTTAAATCTTGGGCATTGGACTTTCTTGGCATATGCCTAGTCCATTTTGGATTAAAACCTAGATGTTCTTGTATTTTCTTAATAGATTCCCTAGGTATGGTTTTTCTTGGGACATTAGTCCCAAATTTCTCCTTATTACTAAAATGGGCACTTTTAGCTCCTAAGCAAAAACATTTATTCCTATTAGCATGATTTTCATAAATTGCAGGAGAATTTAAATTCCTAGCATGCTTTTTAACATTTAAATTAGAAGATGCACTACTAAAATGTACCTTAGGGTTAGCCTTAGCTCCCCCTACTTGTGATGCTTCTTCTTGGGTCTTTTTCCTCCCCCTAGAGCATTGGCTTCTATAATGCCCCTTTTGATGGCACTTGAAGCATATAATATGCTCCTTGCTCTTTTGACTTGGAGAACCGGCATCCTTTGACTTTTGTTGACTTTTGGGCGCCGGAGAAGCTTTCCTAACCTTCTTTGGGCATTTGCTCTTGTAATGCCCATACTCCCTACACTCAAAGCACATTATATGATTTTTATTTGAAAATAAAGTGTTTGAGTTACCTAGGGTGGTGGTAGGTGCCGGAGTTGAATTTTGAGCTTCCTCATCTTGATCGGATGTTGAAGGCTCTTCTTGAGGTTGCTTCGGTGTAGAGGATGGTCTCTCCTCCTCAATCCTAGAAGTAGATGCTTCTTCCACCTCTTCTACTTCTTCTTTCTCCAATCCAGAAGTTGACTCCATCTCAACTTCCGATTCCTCACTTTCACTTGAGGATGAACTCTCCTCATGGAGTCTTGCCAGTTTTCTCCATAGCTCCTTGGCATACATGTAATCCCCTAGCTTGCACAAAACATCATTAGGGATTAAATCTTCCAAAAGTTTCGTTACCTTAACTTCGGTCTTGAGCTTTTGGCGTTGCTCTTGGGTCCACTTTTTCAATTTTAGGATATTCCCCTTCTTATCCCTAGGAGGTTCAAGGCCTTCAATGAGGATGAACCAATCATCTATGTTCATCATCAAAAATGTTTCCATTCTTGCTCTCCACGCCGGAAAATCTTCTGGATCATATGGAGGTGGAGTATTGATATCCCATCCAAGCTTGTCTTGGAGTTCCATCTTCACCCTCTGGCCTTTTGTCTTAGCTCCCGGCGGTTAGTCCATAGAAGAGCCCCGAGCTCTGATACCACTTGTTAGGAATATTGTAACGGCTAGAGGGGGGTGAATAGCGTCAATGGAATTCTTTCGCATTTGTTTCTACAATTTCGTTAGCGCAGCAGAAATAGAAAAGTAATAACAATAACGAAATGCACAACACGCTAACACAACGATATAACGTGGTTCAAAACCGCACGGTTCCTACTCCACGGATCGAGCTCTACGAGCTCTAGTGATGCACATGCAACCACTAATAAACACTCCTTCTCGGAACAATCCGGAGGCGGAGAAACCTCGTACAATAATGATTACAACAATAATCAATTAGATACAAGCAAATACAATATGAAATACAAATGCAAGTAAAGGAAAAACACTTAACAAGAGTTTTGGATTGCTTGATCTTTGATTGCCTTGAACTAGCTTTGAAGGACTGGAAAGCACAAACTTCCCCCTTCAATTTCGCCCAAGAAAATCTCTATCTTTTCCTCCATCATGAGCTCCTTATATAGCTTCAACCTGTGCTAGAAAAGGCCAATCAGTCGACTGATCGGGACCATCAGTCGACTGATGCCACTGTTGTCGTGAGACAACGGCTAGATCCACGTTGGATAAGTCCAACGGATCTACCATCAGTCGACTGATCATACCCATCAGTCGACTGATGGAGTTCTCACTCGACCAGTCGAGTCTCGACTCCATTCTGTGGCCGATTTCTCGAGCACCAGTCGGGATCACACGCGATCGATCGCCGAGCCATCGATCGACTAGCCACCTCGCCGATCAGCTATAACCCGCAGTCAAACCCTAGTTGACTCGGTCCAGTCGACTGCCACATGGCACCAGTCGACTGGCACACCTCAAACATGAGGTTTTAGCCCAAGTATGGTTCCCTCATACTTGCTAGACTACCCTTAGCCTAGACCTAAGCCTTCTAGCCACCTCCATCAGCCTCAAGTCTCTCGGATCCCTCCAAGTCATCCATGACTTGTTTATCCATCGTGCTAGCCTTCAGGTGCTTCCATCGGCTATGTCATGCTAACGGTGTCTACACCGCCAAGACACATTGGACTTACGCCGCCAAGACTCCGCTTGGACTTTACGCCGCCAATCATTGGACTTATGCTGCCAAGCTCCCGCTTGGACTTTACGCCGCCAATATCAAACCCTTGGACTTCTCAAATGCCAAGACTCAAGCTTGGACTTTCCCTTGCCAAGAACCATGCTTGGACTTTACCAAATGCCAAGTGTCCCACTTGGACTTCCCATGCCATGTACTCAAGACTTGGACTTTCCCATGACAATTATATTGTCATATGTTTTTGTCGAAACATCAAAACATCACTCGAGTCAAACTCGAGTCCTGGTCAATCGTGACCTAGGCCGATTGCACCAACACATGTGTCTTGGCAATGGTAAAGTCCAAGTCATGGGTACTTAGCAATTGGAAATTCCAAGCGTGGATCTTGGCAATGGGAAGTCCAAGTCATGGGTACTTGGCAAATAAAGTCCAAAGGTATAGTCTTGGCGACATAAGGCCAAGTGTGTAGTCTTGGCGGCGTAAAGTCCAAGTGAACTTTGGTGGTGAAAGTCCAAATATGGATGCTTTCCAATTGGGAAGTCCAAGGGTGTGATATTGGCGACATAAAGTCCAAGCATGTAGTCTTGGCAGCATAAGTCCAATGCTTGGTGCACATAAAGTCCAAGTGTTTATCTTGGCGGCATAAGTCCAAATGTACCTAGGCAAGGTAGACCCGGTTAGCATGACAATAGCTGATGGAAGCACTTGAAGGCTAGCGTATGTATGAATAAATCATGGAGGACTTGGAGGGATCCGATAGGCGTAGGCTGATAGAGGTGGCTAGAAGGATTAGGTCTAGGCTAAGGATGGTCTATCAAGTATGAGGGGATCATACTTGAGTTAAACCTCATGTTTGAGGCTTATCAGTCGACTGGGGTTATGGACCAGTCGACTGGCCGAGTGTTTGACACATGGCAGCCTAGTCAACTTGGATTAGTCGATTGGGATTATGACCAGTTGACTGGTCAAGTAGTCAACTGAGCTTCGACTGCTCGAGTGAAGCTCTAACAGTCGACTACCATTATAGGCAGTCGATTGGTTTGATCGCCGACCGCCATGGATGGCAATGATCGCTTTTAAGCGCATAAGCACAGAAAGCTCGATAGTCGCGATAAGGGCTATATCCATTGGGCAGATTCCATCGTAGATGGAGTCGTTGTGAGACAACGGATGGGAGAGCAGTTGATTAGGGCCTTTTGGTAGTCGACTGCTTGGTGCGAAATCAGCCCGATGCAGGTGATAAAAGGAACATTGAAGGGAGGATTTTACAACCGATTTTTGGGCCGATTTTGGGGAGGAATTTTTGTTGCATTCCATATCTTCAAGAGCCTTTCAAAGCAACCAACAAGAAAGCAAGCATTAAAGTTTTGTAAAGTGTTCTTTACTTTTATTTTGGCTTCATTCTTGTATTTGGTTATTGTACTTTTGTATATTTTTGGTTAGTGTTGTAAACACTTATTGTACAAGGTTTCTCCACCTCCGGTGTCATATCGAGAAGGAGAGATTCATAGTGAGGGTAGATCACTAGACCATCGTCGTAAAGTATGAACCCTAGTTCCAGACCACGTAAAATTGTTGTCTTGTGGTTATGTTGTCTTTTGTTCGTGTTTATACTTGTATATTTATTTCCATTGTGCATACTAACGAATTGTAGAGGCAAACACAATCGAACAATGAAATCGCTATTCACCCCCCTCTAGCAGGCACATCGGTCCCTACAGGTTTGACAACCCAAGAAACTAAGCTTATAACCAAAATGGCATCAAAACATGGGAGATATTTCTAGAGGGGATTTGAAGGGGTCATCCAAGAAACTAATGATAAAGGCCTTCTTCATTCCAACCACCCCACCGCTACCTTAAACATGGAAGTCGTATTCAATAAATTCCCCTCAGAGGCTTTTGACACTGAGTCGGATACTGATTCACATTAACAATATTGTAATTTTCACTTCTATAATGAATACACCTATTTCTCACTTCTGTAATGAATACATTCATTTCCCATTTCTGTAATGCAGTAGTACTTGGAATGATTTTGAACATATTATGTGTATATCCAATATAATTGTTCCTGTGATGCTTTCGCATTTCCAATCTTATAATCATGTTATAATGTGCATATTTTCTACATCAGAATATAAACAATTCTATACACATCATACACACCCTACCCATATCATCACCTGAAACTAACAACACACTTCAACCAATCTGATAACTAAAAATGAGCCCCTTCATATTCACCTATTTACCCATTACCTTCACCCTAACGGACTAATTCGATTCCCTGACCCGATCTTTTCTTCTACAAAGAATAAGTGGGAAAAACTGTTATTTCCTCCCTTTTTCCTCTTCTCTATCACTATATATATAGAGCCAACCCTTCTTGCCTACCTATCTTCCTACTTCATTTTCCTGAAAACACCACCCATAGAGATGCAGGCCCCTCCTTCCCAAAATCCACATCCATGGTTTACCTCTACTCGCTCTAAAGTAACAGGTGATTGATGTAGATCCTTATCCCACCAATTTCAAATTCCTTCTGAATATTATCTGATCCCAACTACCTCTACCTAACACCCCCATTTGCCTCTCAGCCATACCAAAGCATTTTTCATAGAACAACTAGAAGATGGCCTACAATTTCCCCTTCGCCCTTTCTTCCTTGAAGTGTCCCAGTATTTCTCCATTCCTCTAAACCAACTAAGTTCTAATTCCTTTCGCTTTATGCTAGGATTTTATCTTGTCACTTCCTATTTAAATATGACCCCTTCACCCTTCCTTCACTGCTTCTTTTAGCTAAAATCCTCATAAATAAGCATTTTTTATTTCCAGACCTGCTCTGACTTTCAATTCTTAACTGGCATCCCTTCTTCACATAAAGGATAGAAAGAACATTATCTCTTTATACATCCTCCTTCCCCATTCACTTTACCTTCCACCTGGCTACACACTCTTCCACCTCATCCTCCTCTGGGTCAGTATCAAGATAATGCAGAATATCAACTGGTCACATTATCATTAGCAGAAGAACAATTTAATCTGAATCAGCTTCTTACCAGATCAACACTAACATTAATCAGAACACATCGTCCCTTGTAGTTGACTGATATTCATCAACTGTTAAGAGTGGTAAATTCGACATGTAGCCGGCAGGTAAGCCTCGAGTGAAGAGGTGAGCCCGAGTCCTCTTTAGGGAGACAAAGCTAGGGGTTGATTCGACGGAAAGTTCATCTGGGACTTAGTAGTCGAGATCGAGCACTATTACTACTGCTATCATATTTGATATTATGTATTTGGGCTAATCTTGTTTTGCAGGGATCAATCGACTGAATGGATTTGAGTCGACTGGATATGTATCAGTTGACTGGATACCTACTTGGCAAGATCAGCTGGCGATTGATCAGAGATCTGGCGACGCAGATGGAAAGGATTTTAGTCGACTGAAGGGTTTGAGTCAACTGAAGAGGCAAATTTCCCGATGCAGAGCCAGGTGATCTGGAGTCGACTGGAAGACCAGAAGTTCCTAATCGACAGGCTGATGTGGAGTCGAATGGAAGGCATTCCAGTCGACTGGAGAAGGTATATAAAACAATGGTTCGACTGGATCTGAGTAGAACATTACTACTACGTCGAAGTGTTGTCGAAATTCTTGCTTGTCCACAAAAGCTTACTTTCCACAGCAAGGCGTTCTTCCGACACTCCGCGCTTACATCAACAATTCATTTAGTGTCGGTATAAAGTGCTTGTACTTTAATTCATTATATTTTTTGCTTGTGTACTTAAATTCAAGAGTGGGTAGAGTGTTATCCATCTCTTATATTTGTAAAAAGTGAAACTCTCCGAAGTCGAGAGTTCTCTAGTCAGAGGGCATTTAGTGATTGCCCATCGAGGTAGCTCTCGGAAGAGCTATGAGCCTTGGACTAGCAACCCAGTTAGGGTTGTGAATTAAGTAAAACAAAGTTTTATTATTTTCAGTTGCATACTCACAATAGTTTTCAAAATATTCTAATAGTTTTAAAATTATTTTTTAACCTCCGAGAATCACCCCCCTCTCTCGAAGAAACACAATCCTACATCTAGGACTATCACACTGCATGTCATTATGCATTTCTTGTGCTAACCTTGTGTTGTAGATGTCAACTTAGATCCTCAAGTGTAGCAGTCGACTGGGGTAGTCGACTGTCAATAGGATCAGTCGACTGATGTGCGCGAGAAGAACCAAGTGTCACCTCAAGAATAAGATTTGCGGATAAAGTTTTATCCACATCTAGATCTGAACGTGATGGGGTTTGGAAAGCTATAAAAGAAGGAGTGAGGCACCCCCCCCATTGGTTAATAAAAAGGCTCCCAGTGTGCTCCATCATTTCAAGGCTCTCTTTCACATGCAATGACGTCGTAACGCCGACCGAACTCACTTCATTTTTTTTTAAGTCAGTACTTTTTATTTCCTTGCTTTTACTTGCTAAGAGGAGAGGTAGGATTGTTACCTCTTCCTCTATATCTCTTGTAATCAGTTTTGTCTCTTACCTCCAACAAGGAAGATACTCCATTAGTGATTGCCCCTCGAAAGCGATTAAGGATTGCACGGGCCTTGGACTAGCAGCCAGTAGGTTGTGAACTAAGTAAATCTTTTTGTGTCTTGTGTCATGTGCTTTTTATTTTCCGCTTCAAGCTTTGGTTTTAACAACGAAACGAAAATAAAAGATATTCGAATTCTATTCACTCCCCCTCTAGCATCTTTCTCGATCCTACACAAAAGGTAGATACTTCTTCTTTATATGGTTCGAGTTATGTATCATCTAGTTTGATGTTCGCTAACTCTTCACCTTTGTGGATTGAAGACTCAGGAGCAACAGACCTTGTAGCTCGAGATAAGAGTGCTTATGTAGATTTTCACCGTATTAGTCCACATGTGAGAAGGTTATATGTGGGGAACGGAGCATTCGAGGAGGTGACAGGGATTGACACTTGTAAGATGATGCTACAAAGTAATCGAGTCTTGTATCTCCATGATGTGTTGTATGCTGCAGAGATTAGGTGAAATCTTATTTATGTCCGTAGTCTAGACCAGTTAGGATATAATGTTTGTATAGAAAACTCTAATATTTCTATCTCGTATGATAACTCTTTAATATATTCTAGAGTATTCCATGAGGAACTATATGCACTTAATTTGATTTCATTTCATGAGTCTTATCCTACGTCTCCTATTGCCTTTGCATCTGATAGTGTAGTGGATGATGTGAGTGTATGGCATAGTAGACTTGGCGACATAGGGCAAGAGAGGATGGGCTGGTTAGTAGCATGTGGCATGTTAGGCCAGCTAACTAAGGTTAAGTTGTCCTTATGTGAGTTTTGTCTAGTAGGCAAATCTACGAGAAAACCATTTGGGAGAGCAGTGAGAGCTGGGACTCCATTGCAGTTGGTTCATTCTGGCATTTGCGGACCCATGAATGTGAGAGCACATAACGGGGCCACGTATTTTATTACGGTTATAGACGATTACATGCGTTTTGGTTATGTCTATCTGATCTGACATAAGTCTAAAGTACTAGAGTGCTTCAGGAGGTTTATTAGCGAGGTTGAAAATCAGCGAGACTTGAGAGTGAAAACTCTTAGAATCGATTGTGGACGCGAGTATCTGTCTGAGCAGTTTAAAGAGCTCTGTTTGGAGAAAGACATTACATGACAACTGACTATTCCTGCTACTCCTCAGTAGAATGGAGTAGCCGAGAGAAGGAATAGAACTCTATTAGAAATAGTGAGGTCTATGATGGTGTAGGCCAATTTACCAATCTCCCATTGGGGGGATGCATTATTGAATGCTACCTATTGTAGGGGATCGATCGGTGTGTATTGGTCGGCTAGAGGAGAGTGAATAGCCCTCTTTCGTTCGATGACGTAATTTTCTTGTCTACAAAATCGTTAGCGCAAGCGGAATACTAATAAACAAGCAAACAAAACAACAAATGCAAAGATAAACAATGCTAACACAATATGTAATGTGGTTCACGGCTACGCCGCTAATCCATGGTCCCCTATTCGTCCTCGGTGAATCACTCCGCAACCAATACACTATTGGTCTCTCCTTTGCACCAAGCTAGGTGGAGGTAACCCTTTACAACTCAAGAACACTCCTTCTTTTACAATTGATGTGAAAGAAACTAGAAGAAGGACTTTATCACTTGTAGAGCACTTGGATGATGGTTTAGAATATAAGCATTAACCATCCAAAAGCTCACACCCTCTTTTTTTATAGAGAGGGCTGATTTCTTCCCGTTGGCCGCCACCAGTCGACTGCTGCCACTACAACGGCCTCCGAACATGTCAGATCCCGACCGTTGTAGTCCAACAGAACACTTGGCAGTCGACTGATGTAACCATCAGTCGACTGATGCCTCGTAGTCGACTACCCAGTCGGCTACGAGCGATTCTTGTTAGTGAAAGCCCTAGAGACAATCATGTGATGATTGTTGTATGAACTTTATTGTATCATATTCCTATTTATAAAGGCATGATTATTATATTTACTTGTATTGGTGCCAAATAACTAAATATAATAATGTCCTTGAGTAGTAGGTTCTTATCTATATCAATCGATTGGTTGAATCGGTAATGAGATGATATAGAGAACACTACTCTTAATCATTCCTAGTCGAGTATTAACATTCAGGGACAATGTTAATGCGTAGAGACTAGCATGTAGGTCAACACGATGACTTGATCTCACAAGTCATGGATATGAGATATCAAGTTGACACATGGGTATGCATTGGAGAATGTATACTGAATGACCCGCCATGAGAAAGTATCATGGATCATTATATGAGTGTCATATACTTTCTCATGTGGCTATTAGTATGACTATTAGTCCTTAGACCTGAAGTCACCATGGTTCCTTACATAAGGAGTTTCATACTTTGTTTCACAAACGCCACCCGTAAAATAGGTGGACTATAAAAGCGTTGGGTATGTAACAAATTATGCGGAGGGATGTGAGTGATGTAGATGGGATCTATCCCTCCTATATGACGGGGGTGACATCGATATTCTTGATAGAGTGAGACCACGAAGTGCATGGCCATGCCCAAATGAGTCAATATGAGATATTGAGCTCATTTGATTAAAGTGAGTCTACTTGGAGTTCAAGATTTAGATTGTACCGAGGATGACACGGTCTATGCCTCGATTGGTCAATCTAGATGTCAAGGATAGAGGGACATTGTCACATATTGTGAGAGTCACAATTAGTAGCCACAAAGGTGATGTTGGAGCTCAACATTCTTGTAACTTGGGTAGCAATGATGTGTTGGTAGATACCGCTCATTGCTTATGTTCCTAAATCAGTTTAGGGACATTGCCAACGTTACAAGAACCTATAGGGTCACACACATAAGAGCAATTAGATGGAGATTAGGTTCATATGATGAACCATGAGGATTAGGTTCATGGGATGAACCAAATTGGATTAAGAGTAATCCAAATTAGACTAATTGAGTTAGACTCAAGTTGATTCAAGTGTTGAATGAGTCTAATTTAGATTTGATTCATCAAATCAATTTAAATTAATGAATAGAGATTCATTAAATTAAATTGACTTGAGTCAAGTGGTTAGATTTTATCAACCATGGGAGATTAGAGGTCAAGTTTGACTTGACTTGAGAGGGAAGATGAAAGGTCAAGTTTGACTTGACCAAATGCCATGTCATGATGATGACTTGGCATGGCCGGCCAATGATGATGCTCCACATCATCATTGACTTATCATGTGGTGTCACCTCATGAGGGAGACCAAGAGCCATGGGAGTTACATGCATGCATGTAACCTCCCAAGCCTTGAAGTGACCGGCCACTTTAGGGGTTTTGATGGTTGAATTCATTTGGTGAGTTACACACAACTTCATCTTCTTCCTTGGATCAACTTCCCTCAAGCTCTCCCTCTCTCCTTCCTCATCTTGCTGAGCATCTAAGGAGTGCTATCACACTCAAGATTGCTTTTCTCCACCTTTTTCTTGTGTGGATACAAATAGAGGAGTGTGCACTTGACGCTTTTGATTTCCGGCGAACCTTTTTGACGAGCGGGATTTGCGAAGAGCGTCGCCTCGAGGGTAATGTCCTTATCATATAGATCTAAGTTGGATCTAGGGATTTATATAATCACATACATATTTTAGTTTTAATACATCTTCGCACGGATCTGTGGCCGGGGCTTCCGAGGTTTCCGCAACGCAAAAAGCGGTTTTTGCGGCTCGGAAAAACCCAACAGTGGTATCAGAGCCACGTGCGAAGCATGTATATGTTTCATTTTTGTAGTTTTTATATTAGATATAAAAATTACATATTTTTTATGTTTTTGTAAATTTCCTAATTTTATAGAATTTTTGGGTATTTTTCTCGAAGAGTCGAAGCAACGAGTGTTGGGACACTTATAGGCTTCAACCGTCGAGAAAAACTCTCCGAAACGGTGAGTTCTCGCTTTAGATTTTTGGGACAGTGACTTAAGTCGCTGTAGAATCGTAATAGGGACACTCGCGAAGTTAATTTTATGAGTATGGGTGCTGCCCCTATCCCCGAAAGGGGCCTTGTCCCGCGATCGCGCCAGGAAACTGCTTAGCGGGACCGTTACGGAGAGGTGACTCATAAATTTGAAAAAATTAGGAAAAATTATAGAAATTTTATGTAAAAATACATAATTTAGAATTATGTATAATTCTGTGATTGTCATAGCCCAATGACCCCAATTTTATTGGAATATGTGTATTATAATTCATAATACGGCCTGCGTGCCGTTTTTGTGGTTGTGCGTGTTGTATAGTGTATGCGACCTGCGCGTCATACCTCTTCTTTCGAAATTCTAGTTGTAAATAGTTTTACACTCGAATGTAACTCGAGTTTCATATTTGTAATGTACAAAATGGAGCGGTGGAAAGTCCACTTATAGACGAAGTTACGAGAAGGGTGCCGACGACACATGGCGATCAAAGGAAGCGCTTGGAGAAGCCGCTAGCCTTAGGTTGACCGTCCGTATATATATATATATATTTGATTTTGCTTGTATGTATGTGATGCATGCTAGTAGAATAATGCTTGTATGTATATGATGCATGCTAGGATAATTTTCTTGTATGTATATGATGCATGCTAGAATAATGTATGTATATATATGTGATGCATGCTAATATAGGATAATAAATGCCTCAATGCATATATGATACACATTACGATTAGATTAGATCTTAATCGAATCAACTCGAAAATGCCTACCGAGCCTTGATACCCATCACTACCTCGATCATTTGTTGTTGTTGAATCTGCCAAAGCAGAGCAACGCATATTATCTTGGTAGGGTGCGGAGGGACAATCTTGGTCCCGCCTATCACGCTTGGGTTAGAGTAAGCTCAATTAGATTGAGCAAAACTAGTTAACTCAATTGGATCGAGTAGAACTATAGGCATATTCCAATTGTTGGAAAGATAGGATAAGATCGCATTTACACTAAATCTTGGGCCATTTAGCCAAAGCTAACTCAAGGTCTTTTGTAAATGTGGGTCTTGATCCTATAAACAAGAGTTGCATAGAGATGTAATCGTTAATGTGTTACCCACCGATCGTACTAAGTCTTGGGCGATTTAGCCAAAGCTAACTCAAGGCTTAGTATGATGTGGATCTTGTCCCGCAAGAATTATAGCTAGTTTGTATGAATCTAGTAATGTGGTTTGACCACATCCATAACTCGATTCTATAAAATTCCTATAATTCAGTGAGAGCATCATTTGATTAAAGGCCTAATTAAATTATAAAAGGAATATGATATTAATTCTCTGCATTGTATGTTGTAGATTACTATGTCGAAAAACACGAACACTCTCTCTCTGCGTTCTGTCCTTGAGAAGGACAAGCTCAATGGAGCAAATTTCCTGGACTGGTACAGGAACCTGAGAATTGTTCTCACCCAAGAAAGGAAGTTGTATGTCCTGGAGCAGCCCATTCCGGAGGCACCTCCTGCCACTGCCTCGCGAGCTGACAAAGATGCTTACAAGAAGCATCAAGATCATGCATTAGATGTATCATGTCTAATGCTCGCGACCATGAACTCTAAGCTTCAGAAGCAACACTAGTTCATGAATGCTTATGATATGGATGGACATCTTCGTCAACTATATCAAGGAAAAGCAAGGCATGAGAGATATGAAGTCTCTAAGGCATTGTTTGGGTCCAAAATGCAAGATGGGACTCCCGTAGGTCCATATGTACTCAAGATGATTAGGTACGTAGAAAACCTACAAAAGCTGGGATTCCCACTTGGCCAAGAGATGGCCACTGACCTGATCTTGCAATCTTTGCCACAAGCCTATAATCAATTTGTCATGAATTACAACATGAATGAAATTGATAAGCCACTGCCTGAGATGCTCAGCATGTTGAGAACTGCTGAGCTTAACCTTAAAAAGGGAAAATCTGATACCATTTTGATGGTGCACAAAAAGAAAGGCAAGGGCAAGCCTAAAGGTAAGGGAAAGTCCCAAGCCAAGGGCAAAGGCAAAGAACTTAAACCCAAAGGAGGGGTAGCCAAGGAATGGGCTTGCTTCCACTGCAAGGAAGCTGGACACTGGAAGCGTAACTGCAAAGCTTACCTGGAAGATCTTAAGAAGAAAAGAAGTGAGACTTCTACTTCAAGTATAAATGTTATAGAAGTCAATCTATCTATTTCTTCATCATGGATATTAGATACCAGATGTGCATCTCACATTTGTACCAATGTGCAGGCGTTGAGAAATAGCAGGGCATTGACAAAGGGCGAGGTGGACCTACGAGTAGGCAATGGAGCAAGGGTTGCTGCT
The DNA here is from genome assembly GCA_025175895.1 of Wurfbainia villosa. NCBI lineage: Eukaryota > Viridiplantae > Streptophyta > Magnoliopsida > Zingiberales > Zingiberaceae > Wurfbainia > Wurfbainia villosa. Next base: position 40,598,494 of record CM045997.1, read on the forward strand.
GTTGCTATAGGAACTTATGATCTATCTCTGCCCTCTGGGCTTGTACTAGAATTAGATGAATGTTGTTATGTGCCTGCTTTGACTAAGAACATAATTTCGATTTCTTGTTTGGACAAGAAAGGATTTACATTTATAATAAAGAATAAATGTTGTTCAGTTTATTTAAATGATATGTTCTATTGTAGTGCACCTCTAATGAACGGACTCTACTTTTTAGACTTAGAGAGCCCTATCTATAACATAAGTGCCAAAAGGTTCTAGTTAAATGAGTTGAACCAAACCTATCTCTGGCATTGTCGCTTAGGTCACATAAATGAGAGTCGCTTATCTCAGCTCCATAAGGATGGGCTGCTAGACTCTTTTGATTTTGAATCATATGAGACATGCGAGTCGTGCCTTTTAGGCAAGATGACCAAGACTCCCTTTAGTGGACACAGCGAAAGAGCAACAGATTTGTTAGGACTTATACATAGTGATGTATGTGGTCCTTTCAATGTTGCTGCTAGAGGTGGTTACAGGTACTTCATTACATTTACTGATGACTTCAGTAGATATGGTTATGTGTATCTTATGACACATAAATCAGAATCCTTTGAAAAGTTCAAAGAATTCAAGAATGAAGTACAAAACCAGCTTGGCAAGAGTATTAAGATACTTCGATCAGATCGAGGTGGTGAATACCTTAGTCATGAGTTTCGTGACTATCTAGCTGAGTGTGGGATTCTATCCCAACTCACTCCTCCTGAAACATCACAGTGGAATGGTGTATCCGAAAGGAGGAATCGTACCCTATTAGATATGGTATGTTCTATGATGAGTCACACAGATCTTCCTATATCCTTTTGAGGATATGCTCTAGACACAGCAGCTTTTACCCTTAACCGTGTACCATCCAAGGTTGTCATAAAGACACCATATACGATATGGATAGGGAGAAATCCCAAGATGTCTTTCATGAGGATTTGGGGTTGTGAGGCTTACGTTCAACGTCAAGTCTCAGACAAACTGGGACCCAAATCTGATAGGTGCTATTTTGTTGGATATCCCAAGGATACAAAGGGATATTACTTCTACATTCCTAGTCAGCACAAAGTGTTTGTGGCAAAGACTGGGGTTTTTCTAGAAAGGGATTTTGTTTCTAGAAAAACTAGTGGGAGTACCTTCGATCTTGAAGAAATTCAAGATAAGGACCATAGCACTGAGGCCTTGATTGAAGTTGAACAGGAACCACAAAGTGTTGTGGGTGATGAGGTTGTTGCACAAAGAGTTGTGGAACAACCACCTGTTCAGGTAGACCTACCTCTTGCAGATCTGATAGGGTATGTCGTCAGCCTGAGAGATACTCATTTCTTCTGTCTGACCATGATGACGTTATGCTCATTGAGAATGAGCCTACCTCCTATCAGGAAGCTGTGATGAGCCCAAATTCTGAGAAGTGGCTAGAGGCCATGAGATCCGAGATGGAATCCATGTACACCAACCAAGTATGGACTTTGGTTGATCCACCTGAAGGGGTCAAACCCATTGGGTGTAAGTGGGTCTTTAGGAGAAAGACTGACATGGATGGACTTACGCATACCTATAAGGGTCGATTGGTGGCTAAAGGTTTCAAGCAGATTCATGGTATTGACTATGATGAAACCTTTTCTCCAGTGGCGATGTTTAAGTCCATTTGGATCTTGCTTGATATTGTAGCATACCACGATTATGAGATCTAGTAGATGGATGTCAAAATTGCATTTTTGAATGGAAACTTACTCGAGGATGTGTACATGACACAACCTGAGGGTTTTGAAGATCCACAGCATACTGGGAAAGTATACAAGCTGTAAAGGTCAATTTATGGGCTAAAGCAAGCCTCTCGGAGCTGGAGTCTTCTATTCGATGATGTGATCAAAAAGTTTGGTTTCATCAAGAATGAAGATGAACCCTGTGTCTACAAGAGGGTTAATGGGAACACAGTTGTCTTCCTTGTATTGTATGTGGATGACATACTGCTCATTGGGAATGACATCCCTTCGCTACAGTCTGTGAAGACTTGGCTAGGGACGTGCTTCTCAATGAAGGACTTAGGTGAAGTAGCCTGTATTCTAGGCATCAAGATCTATAGAGATAGATCTAAAAGATTGCTTGGCCTAAGTCAAAGTACATACATTGACACGGTATTACTATGGTTTTCCATGCCGAATTCCAAGAAGGGACTTCTGCCGATGTCACATGGTGTGAGTCTTTCGAAGACTCAAAGTCCCTCTTCTAGAGAGGAGAGAGACCGCATGGATAAGATCCCTTACGCATCTGCTATAGGATCTATCATGTACGCCATGCTGTGTACTCGTCATGATGTCTCGTATGCTTTGAGCATGACGAGTAGATACCAGTCAGATCCAAGTGAGCATCACTGGACAGCAGTCAAGAATATTCTTAAGTATATGAGAAGGACTAAAGAACATTTCTTGATATTTGGAGGCGATGAGGAGCTAACTGTAAAGGGTTACAGGTATGCCAGCTTCCAAACTGACCAGGATGATTATAGATCGCAGTCAGGGTTCGTGTTTTGCTTGAATGGTGGCGCTGTGAGCTGGAAGAGTTCGAAGCAGGACACAATTGCTGATTCTACAATAGAAGCCGAGTATATCGCTGCATCTGAGGCAGCAAAGGAGGCAGTTTGGATCCGCAAGTTCATTACTAAGCTTGGGGTGGTTCCTAGCATAGCAGATCCCATAGAGCTCTATTGTGACAACAATGGAGCGATTGCACAGGCTAAGGAACCTCGCTCACACCAATGGACCAAACACATACTACGACGCTTCCATCTCATTCGAGAGATTATCGATAGAGGAGATGTGAAGATTTGCAGAGTACCCACAGAGGCTAACATCGCAGATCCCTTGACCAAGGCTTTGGCACAGAAAAAGCATGATGGTCACACTAGGTCATTGGGTATTAGATACTACGGTGATTGACACTAGTGCTAGTGGGAGATTGTTAGTGAATGCCCTAGAGCCAATCATGTGATGATTGTTGTATGGACTTTATTGTATCATATTCCTATTTATAAAGGCATGATTATTATATTTACTTGTATTGGTGCCAAATAACTAAATATAATAATGTCCTTGAGTAGTAGGTTCTTATCTATATCAATCGATTGGTTGAATCGGTAATGAGATGATATAGAGAACACTACTCTTAATCATTCCTAGTCGAGTATTAACATTCAGGGACAATGTTAATGCGTAGAGACTAGCATGTAGGTCAACACGATGACTTGATCTCACAAGTCATGGATATGAGATATCAAGTTGACACATGGGTATGCATTGGAGAATGTATACTGAATGACCCGCCATGAGAAAGTATCATGGATCGTTATATGAGTGTCATATACTTTCTCATGTGGCTATTAGTATGACTATTAGTCCTTAGACCTGAAGTCACCATTGTTCCCTACATAAGGAGTTGCATACTTTGGCTTCGTCAAACGTCACCCATAAATGGGTGGACTATAAAGGCGATTACTGGGTATGTAACAAATTATGCGGAGGGATGTGAGTGATGTAGATAGGATCTATCCCTCCTATATGACGGGGGTGACATCGATATTCTTGATAGAGTGAGACCACGAAGTGCATGACCATGCCCAAATGAGTCAATATGAGATATTGAGCTCATTTGATTAGAGTGAGTATACTTGGAGTTTAAGATATAGATTGTACCGAGGATGACACGGTCTATGCCTCGATTGGTTAATCTAGATGTCAAGGATAGAGGGACATTGTCACATATTTTGAGAGTCACAATTAGTAGTCACAAAGGTGATGTTGGAGCTCAACATTCTTGTAACTTGGGTAGCAATGATGTGTTGGTAGATACCGCTCATTGCTTATGTTCCTAAATCGGTTTAGGGACATTGCCAACGTTACAAGAACCTATAGGGTCACACACATAAGTGCAATTAGATGGAGATTAGGTTCATATGATGAACCATGAGGATTAGGTTCATGGGATGAACTAAATTAGATTAAGAGTAATCCAAATTAGACTAATTGAGTTAGACTCAAGTTGATTCAAGTGTTGAATGAGTCTAATTTAGATTTGATTCATCAAATCAATTTAAATTAATGAATAGAGATTCATTAAATTAAATTGACTTGAGTCAAGTGGTTAGATTTGATCAACCATGGGAGATTAGAGGTCAAGTTTGACTTGACTTGAGAGGGAAGATGAAAGGTCAAGTTTGACTTGACCAAATGACATGTCATGATGATGACTTGGCATGGCCGGCCAATGATGATGCTCCACATCATCATTGACTTATCATGTGGTGTCACCTCATGAGAGAGACCAAGAGCCATGGGAGTTACATGCATGCATGTAACTTCCCAAGCCTTGAAGTGGCCGACCACTTTAGGGGTTTTGATGGTTGAATTCATTTGGTGAGTTACACACAACTTCATCTTCTTCCTTGGATCAACTTCCCTCAAGCTCTCCCTCTCTCCTTCCTCATCTTTCCGAGCATCTAAGGAGTGCTAGCACACTCAAGATTGCTTTTCTCCACCTTTTGATTGTGTGGATACCAATAGAGGAGTGTGCACTTGACGCTCTTGAGTTCCAGCGAACCTTTTGGACGAGCAGGATTTGCGAAGGGCGTCGCATCGAGGGTAACGTCCTTATCATATAGATCTAAGGTAGATCTAGGGTTTTATATAAGCACATACATGTTTTAGTTTTAATACATCTTCGCACGGATCCGTGGCCGGGGCTTCCGAGGTTTTCGCAACGCAAAAAGCGGTTTTTGCGTCTCGGAAAAACCCAGCATTCAGGGCTAAACCCTCTTGACACCGATCATCGCCGCATCGCCGATCGATGGTCTTTGCAGTCGATTGCCAACATATGGTAGTCGACTGCTGGGCCAAAAACCCATCAGTTGGATACCAGTCGAACCACGTTCGACTCAGAGCAGTCGACTGGTGTCGTCTGAAACTCAAACTTAACATTCGTTTGAGCTTTCGACGGTCGGGTAAACCTCAACCGTTGCTGTCGAGCCTCCGACACTCAGCCATTCGGCCAAGTTCACCTAATGAGCTACTTACAATTCACTCATTCTCTCATCTCACTCGAAGTCCTTCGCCGAAGCTCTCTTCGTTCGCAGCCACGTCCCTCGGCAGCATCAGGCGCACGACTCTGCAATGCTCCTTTACGTCTCTTGCCTCCGAAGTCTGCTTCCTTGGCTTCACTTCAAGTCATCTCTTCTGGCAGTCCCTCGACAGCATCAAGTGCACAGCTCTGCAATTCTCCTTCTCCGACTCAAGCACGAGGTTGTGAGTGGTGAACTCGCCAAGGCTCCATGTGCGAATTACTAAGTCCTGCAAGACTCCAATGCACATATCAAATCACAATAACAACCTAACTTAAACCCTTTATCACACACATCAAAACCATATCACGGGTTGATTGCCCTAACAATATCCCCCTTTTTGATGTGTGGCAATCCGTTTAAGTTAGATAAAAACATTTGATAAAATATTAAGAAAAGAAAGCATGTGAATAACATGATTAGCAACTCTCCCCCTTAATACATGAAACTCCTCCTAAATGCATTTCCCCCTTACTTAAACATATATATTTCTCCCCCTTTGACACCATCAAAAATAATTAATAAAGTTTATACAGCATGACATCAAGTCTAGAGAGAAACATAAACCAAAAACATGCCTTAAAACCGCGTATCAAAAGTTGCTGGGCAGTTTTTCAAGTGATCAGTCGACTGCTATCAGTATGGTAGTCGACTGGCACAATGAAATCTGAATTTCTGATTTTTTGGACGAATTTCAGAAATGCACTATAAATTCCAGAAAGTTCAAAAAAATAGTGAAATTTGGGGAACACATTTCTTTTAGGGTTCTTTATCAATGAAAAATAGTTTTCCATGAAAAAACATTATATTTTCAAAGATTTACCAAAAATCCAAAAGCTTTAAAAACAACTAGGTTTTTGATCAAGTTAGTATCACATTTAACACCTAATTTGCTTTAAATTGTTTCAAAACATGAACACACAGATTTTAAAGTAAGAAATTGTTTTGAAAACATATGAAATATCCAACCATGATCTTTGGGCAATATGTCTATGAATTAAACATAAGTCTTCCCCATGATTGGTCTATTATTGCTATTTTGATACTTTAAATGACCATCTAAATGTCATAGGCATTAGTGGACATTTGTATCATCCTAACATCTCACTCATGCTAAGTTTTCAATCAAGGTAGCCTATGGTGAGTGTGACATGTATCCTAAAGGTATTTGTATATACTTAACCATTATTTTCATGCAATTCTATACATGGTTAAGTAACATCCTAACAATCCACATGATCATAAATATACATATGCATTGATTTCATATTATGACCATAAAACAAATGTATTCATCAAATTTTGATCATGCATTAGGTATTACATCATGATAATAAGGCAAATATCACCTAAAGCATGATTTATCTATTTATAGGTGCATTAGCATCACCTAACACTATTTCAAAAATATTGTCCCGCCATCCTAAGTCAACCAAAAATATGATATAGGTAAATTACATATGGTTAACTACCCTAGGGTTTTTGTCTTGACCCCTAGCAATTAGACATTTATAGGCCTTTTCATTTTTCTTTTCCTTATATCCTAGGCCTTTCTTGTTGAAGCTTGCCCTTTGGCTCCCAATTATCATGTTAAGGGTATTGGAACCTATTGTAAATTTTTCTAGGGCTTTGGTCAAATGATCTACCTTTTCCCTTAAAGCCCTATTTTCATCCATACATGCATCACTAACATTAAATGTCATATATTCATGTGAGCATGCATCATCATGACTAGAAGAAATATTTTCATTATCATTTAAGCATGCTTTTTCTAGTTTTTGTTCTAAATTCTTAATTTGATCAAGCATGATTTTATTTTTCTTTTTGGCTCTAAATAGATCCTTAGTAAGACTAGAAATCATGGAAACTATTTTACTTAGTGAAAGGTTCATTACCATAGTTTCCATGTCTTCTTCTTCTTCGGATGAGGATGGTGAAGAAGCTCCCCCTTCACTCGAGCTCTCCTCACTTGTGCTTGATCCTTCATTTTCGGAGGAGGATGAGTCTAGGTCATCAAATGCCATCAACACAAGGTTGGTGACAAAGGCATTCTCCTCTTCCAATGATGATGATGATGAAGAAGAGGGGTCATCCCATGTCCTTGCCTTTAGTGCCTTGGCCTTCCCTTTTTCTTTGGCCTTCTTCTCTTCTTCCTTCTTCTTACTCCCCTTCTTCTTCTTCTTTTCTTCTTTATTTTTCTTCTCCTCTTTGCTCTTGTTCAAGAGGAAACAATTGTCCCTTATGTGTCCCTCTCCTTGGCAATTATAACAAATCACCTTCCCCCTTGGTCTTCTCCTTCTATCATTAGATTTATTAAATTTAAAATTTCTTAAAGCGTGCCTTACCTTCCTTACCATGTAAGCTTCTTCCGTGCTATCCATGGAGGAGGATGAGAATGCTTCATCGGAGGAAGAGGGGGACTCCATCTTCTTCTTCCCCTTGTTTGCCAAAAGTGCCACTCCTCTTGAAGGTTGAATTCTAGGCTCTTCTACTATTCCTTCAAGCCTTGTTTCGTGGAGCTCCATTTTTTAGAAGAACTCCTCCAAGGTGCTCACTTCTAAATTCTTGGACATGTAGAAGGAGTCCACCATTGAGCTCCATTTCGATGACCGGGGAAAAGCATCGATTGCTTTCATGAGCATATCCCGGTTCGAAAGTCTTTCTCCTACACTTGTTAGTCCAATCAAAATTTCTTTGAACCTAGAAAGCAATGATGTTACCTTTTCTCCCTTTTCTAATTTTATGTTTGATAGTTGGGAGCGGAGGAGGTCTCTTCTTGCAAGCTTAGCCTCCAAAGTGCCTTCATGAAGCTCTACTAGCTTCTCCCACATCTCCTTGGCATTAGAGCACTCCCCAATCTGGTTGATCTCTTATTGGGGGAGCACATTGTAGAGGTGATGTTTGACTTTTGAGTTCGCCAAGTACTCCTCCCTTTGCCTCTTGCTCCATCTTGATTTTTCCAATGGCTCCCCTTCTTCATCCCTAGGCATTTCGAAACCGTTTTCCATAATTAAAAGAATTTTGAAATCGGTTTCGAAAAATACCTCCATTCTCTTTTTCCACCAAGAGAATTCGCCTTCAAATTTTGGTGGGTGAATGTTGGAGCCGGCCATCTTGAATGTGCTTGTTGTGGCGGTTAGTCCTCGACAAGCTTTCCTTGGCTCTGATACCACTTGTAGGGGATCGATCGGTGTGTATTGGCCAGCTAGAGGGGGGTGAATAGCCCTCTTTCGTTCGATGACATAATTTTCTTGTCTACAAAATCGTTAGCGCAAGCAGAATACTAATAAACAAGCAAACAAAACAACAAATGCAAAGATAAACAATGCTAACACAATATGTAACGTTGTTCACGGCTAAGCCGCTAATCCACGGTCCCCAATTCGTCCTCGGTGAATCACTCCGCAACCAATCCACTATTGGTCTCTCCTTTGCACCAAGCTAGGTGGAGGTAACCCTTTACAACTCAAGAACACTCCTTTTACAATTGATGTGAAAGAAACTAGAAGAAGGAGTTTATCACTTGTAGAGCACTTGGATGATGGTTTGGAATATAAGCATTAGCCATCCAAAAGCCCACACCCTCTCTTTTTATAGAGAGGGCTGATTTCTTCCCATTGGTCGCCAACAGTCGACTGCTGCCCTTGGTAGTCGACTGCCGTCACTACAACGGCCTCCGAACATGTCAGATCCCGACTATTGTAGTCCAACGGAACACTTAGCAGTCAACTGATGTAACCATCAGTCGACTGATGCCTCAGATCGATCGCTTAGTTTGGCTACGACCGCTTTGTGGCCCAAACCCTCTTGACTACCAATCGCCGCCATCGCCATCGGCCGATCGATGGTCTTGGCGATCGCCAACATATGGTGGTCGACTGCTGGGCCAAAAATCCATCAGTTGGATACCAGTCGAACCGCATTTGACTCAGAGCAGTCGACTGCCATTTCATGGCAGTCGACTGGTGTCGTTTGAAACTCAAACTTAACATTCGTTTGAGCTTCCGACGATCGAGTAAACCTCAACCCTTGCAGTCGAGCCTCCGACACTCAGTCATTCGGCCAAGTTTACCTAATGAGCTACTTACAATTCACTCATTCTCTCATCTCACTCGAAGTCCTTCGCCGAAGCTCTCTTCGTTCGCTGCCACGCCCCTCAGCAGCATCAGGCGCATGGCTCTGCAATACTCCTTCGCATCTCTTGCCTCCGAAGTCTGCTTCCTTGGCTTCGCTTCAAGTCATCTCGTCCGGCGGTCCCTCGGCAGCATCAAGCGCACGGCTCTACAATGCTCCTTCTCCGACTCAAGCACGAGGTTGTGAGTGGTGAACCCGCCAAGGCTCCATGTGCGAATTGCTAAGTCCTGCAAGACTCCAACGCACATATTAAATCACAATAACAACCTAACATAAACCCTTTGCCACACACATCAAAACCATATCACGGGTTGATTGCCCTAACACCTATGTCCTTAATCGTGTTCCAATACACTCCATAGTCAGTACCTCATACGAGCTTTGGATAGGGAGGTAGCCTGTCCTTAGTCATTTGAGGTCATGGGATTGTGTCGTGTATGTTAATGATTCTTCACACAGATATGACAAGTTAGGACCATGAGAAAAGAAGTATATCTTTATCAGATACTCTGAATACTCCTAAGGATATGTGTTCCTAGGAGAACATATGGATGGGACTGTCAATGAGATTGAGTCTCGTGATGTTATATTTCTTGAGAATAACTTTCCTAAGAGAGGAGAAATCGATCGAGATTTCACCTTCTATAAAATGGACAAGCCTATTGGCTCAGTAGATCCCAGCGGCAGGATTCATGACCTTGAGATGGATCTTGGTCCTAATGGGAGTGATCCATCCCAAGGTGAGGATGCTCTCTCTCCTCGTCGGAGTGGTTGGGGAAATGTACCTCGTCATTGTTTTCTGATTGAGAATGAGACACTCATTGTGACTCGAGAGGACAAGGAAGATCCGAAGACTCTGAGAGAGGTTCTCGAGGGTTCTACAAAAGACCATTAGTTTAAGGCCATGGAGGATGAAATGGAATTGATGAAAGTCAATGAACTCTAGGAGCTAGTTGACTTACCTGAGAATAGGAAGACTATTAGGAACAAGTGGGTTCTCAAAATCCAGAGGAAGGCTGACGAATCGATTGAGAGGTATAAAACTCGACTAGTAGCCAAGGGTTAATCTCAGACAAAGGGCATTGACTACGAGAAGACATTCTCTCCAGTAGTCAAGTTTACTTCGATTTGTTTACTTTTAGTGATTGTCACGAGTTTAGATCTAGAGTTACATTAGATGAACGTGAAGACCGCCTTCCTTAATAGAAGTTTGGATGATGAGATCTACATGGAACAACCTTCTAGATTTGTTCAAGTAGGTCAAGAAGATAAGGTCTATTGACCTCAGAAGTCAATATATGGCCTTACGTCATCAAGGTAGTGGTATCTAAGATTTCACGAGGAGGTGATATCTTATGGTTTTACAATAGTCAAGGAGGATCATTGTGTCTATCTGATAAGATCAAATAACTCATTTGTGATTCTGTCATTATATATGGATGACATAATGTTGGCTGGGAACAACATTGAATATTTGATAACTATTAAAACGTGGTTATCATCCACTTTTGATATAAAAAACATGGTGAAGCTGAGTTCATCCTTGGAGTATAGATCCAGAGGGATCGCTCAAGAAGATTTCCAGCTCTTTCACAAGAGACTTATATTAATAAAATTCTCAAGTAATTTGGGATGAGCAATTGTAATCCCATAGATACTTCGATCGCTAAAGGTGAGGGTTTGAGCTTGATGATGTGTCGTAAGACTCAGGAAGAAATAAGGGAAATGAGGAAAGTACCTTATTCTAGTACAGTAGGAAGTCTAATATATGCAATGTTGTGTACATGACCAGACATATGTTATGCAATCGGTCTGGTATGTAGATATCAAGCAAATCCTAAAAGAGGTCACTAGAGAGCAGTGAAAAGGATTTTTCGATATCTTAAAGAAACTGCGAACTTCTCTCTGTGTTATGGGAGAGGAGTTTCTCGTGGGATATTCAGATGCTGACTGGGGAGGCGATCTGGATAAATGCAAATTAACATCAAGTTTCACTCTCTCGCTCAATGGTGGGGTCATCTCATTGAGCAACAAGAAGCAAACATATGTTGCTCTATCTACGATAGAGGCTGAGTGAAATATACTAAAAACATTAATAATAATAACATTTAAAATGAAATAAATAGATAAAAATAAATAAATTTATTTTTATTAAAACAAAATTTAGTTATTAAACATTTATTAGAAGTTCGGAATAAATTTATTAGGCTTTGACTAAGCCTAATTGACCTTATTCAATCATAGCTAGGAGTTGATAAAATGCTAGGTTGGATAATTAAAGCCTAAATTTTATCCGAAATAATTAAATATTTATTAGATATTTTGGGGAAAAATTTTATTAGGCTTGATAGAATTTTATTAGGTTTGACTAAGTTAATTATTATTGATTAGATCAATTAACCTAGGTTATATAACTTAAATACTAGGTTAAAGAAAAGGCCTAAGTTTAGGGATTTAATTTCCTTTTTCCTACCTCATGTCGCCTGTCCACAGCGCCGCCTCACTCCTCTTCACCACCCCTTTTCCAGACTTCTTCGCGCCACAAATGCGCCACTATCGCCGCCTTCACTTGTCGTCAGGCCAACCCCTCGCCGACTTGTCGGCGTGCGCCGCGCCAAGGATCATGCCGCTTATCGCCCCCAGCCATCAGAGGCACGCGATCGAGTTTCGTCGTCGCTCCCCTTTGCGCGATCCAGCTCGATGATGTCATTGCAGCGCCCGATCGGCGCTGTCACCGGGCTTCTCCCTCAGTGGTTGCCCTGACTAGCCCCATGATCGCTGCAACTAGCTCCGCCGACCACTGGAACATGCCTCGACCATGAGCAGCATCTTCCTCCAGCATGTTCCCGCTGCGAGTAGAATCAACCACTACTGCCTTTCCTTCCAGCACACAATGACAGCTCCATCGCCTTGACCGATTGTAGCGAAGAAGGGGATGCTGATGATAGTGAAGAGAAGGAATTTGGATTGATTATGAAGTTTGATGAGGTGATGAGGGAAATGGAGGTTTGGGGTGCGAGCCTACCTCCTGATATGTTGGATGCGGCGAAGCTTACTGGAATACGGAGGGTTCTTTCTTTGAGTTACTTTGAATTGGAGGCGGCATGGTGGTTGCTAGGTGCTGCCATTAGGAGTTGCTCCTTGCTTCGTAATCGAATGCTTGCTGACCCATCATTTCTTTTTAAAGTGGCAACCGAGATAATTATTGATTCTTGTTGTTCAACTTTTGCTGAAGTTCAAAATAGGGGGAAAGATTTTTGGGTCGAGTTTGAGTTGTATGTTGCGGATCTCTTGGTCGGGATAATCTTTTGTGCGTGGAGATTTGTTTGGATATTCTACAGTTCAGGTGGGTAGTTCTATGATCTCTTTAGAATTCAGTGCATATTGGTTACATTATTTACTTAGGTTATATTATAGTTACACTTTACGTTCTTTCTAGAATTTCTTTAACCCTATATCTACTGGATGATTGGATTCTAGGTTGCTTGCTCATCATTAACATGTAGTTATTGATTGATATTATTATTATATGTGCCTATTTATTGCTGCGATATAAATTGATAGATATTACTGGTATATGCTTACCTATTATTTGTTGCATTGGTATTATGATTGGACTAGTGGGATAGTATGACTAAGATGAGATAAATTCTTAGAAGGTATATATAGGTTCTTTGACCTCTTTAGAATTTGGTGCATGATTATTGTGGTTACGTTGCTTGCTTAGCTTATATTATATTTGCACTTGATGCTCTGTCTAGTATTGCCTTGACCTTGTACTTGTTTGACCCCTTTTTATACCCAATTTGACTTCGGGCTATTGATTTCCATTAGTATACTTATGCTATTGTTTATTGGATATCACTTTGTGTGCTTATTTGGTTATGTATTATTGCGTTTGATACCATGATTGAGACTAGTAGAGATAGTATAACTTAGATGAGGTTATTCCTTAGGAGCAAATATAAGGAATGAAGCAACATTAATAGATCCCTAGGTGTTGGAACCCTAGGCGTACTAACTCGGATGTGCTTAATGGTAGATGCTACTTGTATGTGTTTTATCTATTTATTGTTTCGGTGGATATTGTGATTAGACTAGTAGAGGTAGTATGATTAAGATGAAATTAATCCTTAGAGGGTATATAACATTTCTTATATATCGACTGCCAACTATATCTCCCATTCGTGGTTGAGAGAAAGTCTGCAGTAGAGTTTCCCTACTTTTGAACTATGATTGTTTTGTATACCTGGGGTCGATCATGTCTCCCAATCATGGTTGAGATAATCTACCGTAAAGTTATACTCTTGCATTATCCGTTCGGAGTTAGTGATAATTGGATTCGTATGTCATTTATAGCTAGATAGCCACCTTACATCTTAAGTACCTAAGAGACCTGTTCGTGGTAGCATGTTGTTGCATGCATGATTGAAGTGGAAGAAATAATATAATTTAGACAAGATTATTTCCTTAGAAGGAAATGTAAGGAATGAAACATCAGTTATGGAACACATGTTATTAGTAGATTTGTTATCCTTATCGGCCTTTATAGGCATTTTATGTTTTATGTGTTGGAATCCTAGGCTTAACCACCCTGATGTATTTATTAGTAGATTTATTGTCTTTATCGGCCTTGATAGGCGTTTCACGTTAGTTGGGTTGGAACCTTAGGATTAACCACCTCGACGTGCTTATTAGTAGATTGACGATCTTTATTTACTTTGATAGACGTTCCATTCTAGATGCATTTAATAACCCTAGGATTAACAACCTAGGATAATCGACCACTCACGAGACCCATTCGTGGTAGCATGTTGTTGCGTGCAGTTGATAACTAGATAGTCATATACCCTAACTTCCCACGAGACTCATTCGTGGTAGCATGTGGTTGCGTGCAGTTAATAGCTAGATAGTTATATACTTTGTTTGCACATGAGACTCATTCGTGGTAGCATGTCGTTTCCTGCAGACATTGAGTCTTTATATTGCATGTCTACCCATGAGTCTCGTTTGTGGTAGCATGCGATTGCGCATAGACAGTGCTTTGTATATTGCTTGTCGGCCCACGAGTTCTGTTCATGGTAACTCGCAGATAGTGCCCCCTTTGTATTACCTCGAGAGGTACGAGGCTTTGTCATGGTATCTTGATGTGTATTGCTTGTAGATTGTAGTTGATTGTATATGTTGCAGGTGTATTTGTTATACTGCTGACCATGTTAGTTGCGGACCGATAGTGATACTCTGAGTTTTGGGTTACTCTAGTTTGTTTCCTTTGACCTCCATTATGATCATGCACTATCTTCTATCCACCCACTAAGTGGTTGTACTCACCCCCTCTTCTCTTATCCTTCAGGTTAGCTAATAGAGGATGTGTCTTGTTGACCTACCTTCACGTTGCTCAGAAAGTCCCTTGTCGTGCTAGTCCCACTGCATTCATTGAGATGATGTTCTATTTCCTTTATTGTTTTCGTAGTTTGTTTACGCACTTTGGTTTTGTCGCAATTTGATTTGGTATCGTAAATCTAATTTACTTTTAATTGATTTATATTTTAGTCGTGCATGCATGCATGCAGTTAATAAATAATTGTATTTTATTATTATTTCGAAGTTTTTACTATATCTGGTTTCAGCGATGTATATTGGAATATTGTCACTAAGGGGCTCCTCCGTCATTTGAATGATGATTATGCCCCTAGGCTGTGACACTGAGTTCGTGGCATGCTCAGTAGTAGTTCAAGAGAGTGTTTGGCTCAGAAGACTAATAGATGACTTAGGGGTTGTAGCGAATAGTGGAAGGTCAATAATGATTTATTGTGATAATCATGCCACCATCACTTACATAAGAGACCCTAAGTTTCATAATAGAACAAAACACATAGATACCAGATACCATTATGTAAGAGACATCATTGAGAAGAATGAAGTGATTTTCAAGTACATTTCAACACACAACATGGTAGCTAACCCTTTTACCAAACTTATCACGAGAGACTCCATTGTGGGATATAGAGAGTCATTAGGTTTGCGTATTTATTGAAAATTTCTCAACTTGTACTGAAATGACAATGATGCTTAATGAAATATATGACTCAATGTACATTAATGGTCCAATAATAATGTTGCACTTGTTATATATGTATGTTCTATAATATAATAGATATGTCAGGTAGGCAGGTTCACTCTCTCATACGAGTGACCAACTCCTAGAGTGGAGATTAGATGGTTTCTAGTTGTAAGAGGTTTTGAGAGTAACCCTGCTAGAACTTAAGTCACCCTGATATGTGTTCAGGATGAGGTCATGTGCGACATGACTGACATGGATTTAGTTACATCCATGTGGTCCATAAGTAGTCATGTTTGAGATCTCATATATCATCTTCTATTTGTGATATTGTCTTTGAGAGACTCTCTTTGAGATCTCTGGGTAGAGTCTTATGTGTAGACTGAGTCTCATACCTGTACTATGTTAGAGAAATCTGACATATGCCCTTATGAGAAATGGAGAATAATACTGTGGCATGTGTTTCATACCGCGTGTGATAAATTGACTAAGGAAAGTGGGAGCCATATTACTTGAGATAGTAAATTATATCCCCGAGCCCCACTGTGTGAGATCCGAGATCCTCAAGGCTGAATCTCTTGTACCCTTATTACTTTTGATTGTTTCTTGAGGTCGTGATTCAGTGTTGCTACTTTAGTCTATTTATCGATGGTCTGAAAGATAAATTGAGGTCTAAGGGACATGTCTAGGAAAACAGTTGAGTTATGGCTAATAGATTTTAGTTTGGGAAAAGGAAGACCAATTGACATTTTATTAGGATTTAATATTCATTGACTAGTTTTTTATATTTATCCGACGAGGGATTAAACATATTAGTGAATATAATATCGAAAAATATCTGGGGATACTTTCAATGAGGAAAGAAGTTCGATTGGATGTAATAAATCTTGGTTCTGTGTGCAGCGAGATTGTATCTTACGATACAAAGATGGCTACTCTATCATCCTAATAGGTTTATAGAGCAGTTTTTATATGCAGGTGTACTCGTAAGTCATACGACATCCAACTCTGTGTGAAAGCTTAGTAGGGTGATGGATTGTATGAGATGTGATATGAGGACAATTAAAATAATATGCCCTCATGTGCATGTGGGAGATGTTGGTTATCTTCCCACGTGGGGCATTTAGCCATGAACTCTATCATGGGTAATGGGTAACCACTCATTTTCCCATGTTCCCCATTGTCTTGCCCTTTCTTCCTCCCTTCTATAAAAGCAACCTTCTTGATGATAAGAAGGTATCGCTAAAGGGTTGGCTAGTCTTGAAGTCGACGAAGAGTTACCAGTGAAAGAGGGTTGCCGGTGAGAGGGTTGTTGTGCACAAGTAAAGCAAAAGGTGGAGAGGTTTCTTGTGTGGAGTGGTGTGCGAGAAGGTGCAATGCAAAGGTGCCTACCCCTTGTTGAGTAGAACATGAGGGAACTCTTCTCTTGTTGAGTAGAATAAGAGATCATCGTCGTCATCGAGCTTAGGGTTGTGACGTTATGATATTGTGGTGAAAGTTCGAACTAACCTTCGTGGCTTTTATCCCGACTGTGAGCGTCCACAAGGATTTGAGTTCACAGTAGAGATCCAACAATTTTCAGCAATTATAGTAACTTCGACATCTACATATTTGAGGTATATTTATGTTTTTGTAATTTCCATAAGTATACGATTATTTCCATAATGATACCACACTTGTTTTAGGAGGCCCATAAGATATACTTTTTAGATACTGCTATATAAGTACATACCATTTTTGATGAATGGATACAAAGCAACGATGATTTAACACCTACCATAATAATTCCTGGTGCAATAATAAGTACCAACTTAACTTTGGTAGGTGGTTAGTTGATAGCAGGTGAAAAAATTGTTTTGTTATACCTATTCAATGAAAAACAATCGACTTTTTAGTCCATCATATTCATGAACTTATGATCCACATAAATGTATTAACACTTATGGAAGGTGTTATATTTTCTTGCAATTCTCATTTAATTAAAAAATATATATTTAGAGCAAAAGGCGATTATGTTTGTCCCAGTGCTCCTCACCGTCGATCCCTCGGTGATAATAAAGGGAGGTAAATCACGGGGGGTTATGCCCCTTGCCCCATTGGCCAAAATAGTGGAGGATTATTCTGAGCCCAGGGAGGGTTTTAGACCTCCATCAAGTTTCGACCCTTGCCTTCCTTGGAGCATATTGGCATTGCTTTAACCAATGGGCCATTCCGAGGGAACTAATTTGAAAAAAAAAATCTTGAATTAAGTGGTCATGGTTATTAGCAATACCTCATTGAATCCATCAATTGAGATCATAACAAATAAAAAATTTTCTCCTACTGCTAGACTTAAAGCTTTGAGAATTATACTATTGGTGCAATTGACCTTTAGTTAAGTTTGACCAAGTTTGAATTGAATTCGAGATAGATTTTGATGTTTGAGCTATATATGGCGTTGGCTGAATGATATTATCTAAAAGGAAATTGTTGATTAAGAATGACTAAGCTTGGTGCAAAAAATAAAATTATTAGAAAGGGAGATATTAGTGTAATCCATCTAACAAGTCAGTTTAACTAAGATGGATAAAAGTTTTGATTTTAATTGGTCGAGTGAGAAGCCTAGCATATCAAAATTTATTAAATACTTAATAAATAGATGAAGTTCAAGTAAAGCATGGAGAATCAAATATTTGGCAAGTGATAAAGTTCAAATAAGTCATGGAGGATCGAATATTAGACATATGGATGGAAGTCCTAAAAAGTTTAATTTTTCATGATTCATTTGGACTTCATCTCTCATTAACTTTTTGTTAGACTTTTTCCCGCTAAGTGTTTGATATTCCATGACTCATTTGGACTTTTTTATTTATCAACACTCCATATTGGAATTTCGACTATTAAGTTTACAATTTTTCATAACTCACTTGAATTTTTCACTTATTAATACTCTGTTGGATTTTTGACCGCCCAATGTTTGATCCTTTATAGACCATTTAGTCTCTTTTATCTATTAAATATTTAGTTAACTTTAACCTACTTAAATTTTTTCTCAAATAATTTTTTGGTGTAATCGGCCCAAGCCATAATTGACTAGACTCGAGTAGTATTTTGATATTCGACAAAACGTATGACAATGTGATTGTCATGGAAAGTCCAAGTCTTGTGTACTTGGCATGGAAAGTTCAAGTCTTGGGTACTTGGCATGGAAAGTCCAAGCATAAGCCTTGGCAAAGGAAAAGTCCAAACATGGGTCTTAGCAATTGAAAAGTACAACATGGAGTTATCAAGGGAAGTCCAAGAGTGTGATATTGGTGTGTGTAAAGTCCAAGCATGGGTCTTGTTAGCATAATCCAATGTTTAGCAGCGTAAAGTCCAAGCATGGAGTCTTAGCGGCATAAGTTCGAATGGATCTTGACATTTGGGAAGTCCAAGGGTGTGATATTGGCGGCGTACAGTCCAAGTGGTAGTCTTGACGGCATATGTCCATTATTTGGCGGTGTAAAGTCCAAGAATGTGTCTTGACGGTGTAATTCCAAATATACCTTGGCAATGTAGACCCAGTTAGTATGACAATAGTCGATGGAAGCACCTGAAAGCTAACGTATAGATGAACGAGTGATGGAGGACTCGGAGGTATCCGATAGGTGTGAGGTTGATGAAGGTGGCTAGAAGCCTTAGGTCTAGGCTAAGGGTGGTATATCAAGTATGAGGGAATCATACTTGGGTTAAACCTCATGTTTGAGTTTTATCAGTCGACTAGGGTTATGGACCAATCGACTGGTCAAGTGTTTTGACACTTTGCAGCCTAGTCGACTCTAAGCAGTCGACTGGTCTGTAGTCGACTAGAGCTCGATTGTGGTTGTGTGCGACTAGTAGTCGACTGCCAGCTTTGGGCAGTCGACTAGACATGGGGCAATCGACTGATATGGATGGCAGTCAACTGATGTTTGCAGACACAAGAGCAGAAGGCTCGGTAGTCTACTGAGCAGTCGACTATCAATGTATCCGTTGGCTGGAATGCCAACATGGATTAAGTTCATTGTGAGATAACGACACTGTAGGCAGTCGACTGTCAGATGGAAATCCAAGTCACGTGGAGGCTTTAAAAGGAGCTCAACGGGGAGGACTTCGATAGTTGGTCTACGAGCGATTTGAGGTGAAGTGCTGGTGCATTTCAGGGTCCTTTAAGCTCGTCCAAGCAACCAACAAGCAAAGCATTCAAAGCGATCTCTTGTAATGTTTTCCTTGCGTTGTTTGTTGTATTTTATTTGTATTTGCTTGTATTATCTTGTTTATTGTTGAAAATATTGTAAGAGGTTTCTCCACCTCTGTTGTATCACCATGAAGGAGTTTATTAGTGCTGGTGTGCATCACTTGAGCTCGACCTGTGGAGTAGGAACCATAGGTTCCGAACCACATTACATCTTGTGTATTGTGAGTATTTGTCGTAATTGTTATTGCTATTTTATATTCTATTGCGCTAACAAGTATTGTAGACAAGCACACAAGCGATCGAATTCCAAACGAATCAAAATGCTATTCATCCCCCTCTAGCACGATGTCTGATTCTTCAACAAGTGGCATCAGAGCGCGGAGCTCTTCTACGGACTAACTGCCAAGGGAGCAAAGTGCTAGAGGGAATAAGGAAGATGGAGAAGCCAAGTCTTAAATTGGGCCACGACATCAACACACCACAATCCTATGAAGATTATGCAATTGAAAATTTCAATCAATGGAAAGGTAGAATGATGTATTTCCTTTTGTGTAATTATGATAATTGGATTAGTGTTATAGTAGGGTTCAAGGTTTTGAAGGATGAAAAGGGAAGAATACTCAAGAAGAAGAAGTGGAGCAAGGAGCAAATCCGATATTTCAACATCAACAATAAAGTAACAAGTATATTAGTTAATGCAATCCCTAATGATATTTTGGTCAAGATAAGAGATTGCAAGGATGCTAAAGAATTATGAAGCAAGTTGATCAAGCTCCATGAGGACCCTTTACCGGCCCAAGTAGAGAAAGAGCCCGAAGAAGAAGAGAGCACATCTTCATCCCAAGCTCATGTAGAGTCGAATGTTGAGAGGTGCTCAACGTCTGAAGGAGAAGAGGTAGAAGAAGTAGAAGAAGCCTCCACCTTTAGGATTGAGGGGTAGGAGAGACAATTTTCTATCCCGGAGCAAGAACAAGAAGAAGCATCAACATCCGCGAGAGATGAAGAGAAAATTCAAAATTCTGGCCTAAGTAACTCAATCACAATGATTAATGATAAAAAAAATCATATAACATGTTTTGAGTGTAGAGAAATAGGACGCTACAAGAGCAAGTGTCCAAAAAGAGTCAAGAAGGTCCAAGCGGCACCAAAAATCAATGAAAAGCCTAAGGAGGCCAGAGCCCCAATAATTAAGAGCAAGGAGCATATCATTTGCTTCAAATGCAATCAAAGGGGCCACTATAGGACTCAATGCTCTAGGGAGAGAAAGCAAACCAAGGGCAAAGGGGAGCATCACATATAGGGGGAGCTAAGGCAAACCCTAAGGTATATTTAAATAATGTTCCTTCTTTATGTTATAACAAAAAACATGCCTTCAATTCACTTGAAATTGTGCATAATAATGAAAAGCATGCTAAAAATAAATATTATTGCTTAGGTGCTAAATCTTGCGATATTAGGGTTAAGGACAAATATAAAACAAATACCCCTAAAACAATCCTACCTAAGGAAACTATTAGGAAGGTAGAAAATCATTTATGCATTATCCCTAAGAAGGGTAAACATATGCCTAAAAAGAATAACAATGCCCAAGAAATGAATGGGAATTCAAAATTGGGAAAATTAGAGTTAGAAAATCAAGCTTTAAGGTCAAAGCTTGAGAAAATGAAGAAGACTCTTAAGAAGATGGAAAACATGATTCTAGGGTCTAATGGACAAAATCTAGGGGTTAATAAGCAAGAACCATCTAAGGGAAAGAAAAGCTTGGGTCACAAACCTAAGACCAAGGAGACCTAACATAGTGTTCCATTCGATTATGGAACCATCCATAGGTCTAGGAAAGTCAAGTTCACAAGGGAGGTCATCCCTAGAGTTGACCATGATATGTCTAGTGACTAAGGTTTTCATGAATCCTAGGAAAGCCACTAAGAAGGTCACAAGGGAAGCCATCCCTAGAGTTGACCTAGGCAAGACCCAAATGACCAAGGCTTCAAAGCCTAGGAGGGTCATTAGGAGGGTAGCTAGGGAAGTTATCCATAGTGAATATCTAGTTAACCCAAGGAGCTAAAATAGATTTTGAGCTTTTAGGAGCATGATTTTCTCACGCTAGATGGGTCAGGTTGTGTCAACCTTGAATGGATGAATAGTTAACCTAACCATAGCAAAGTTGGAACTTTAGGGCATTTTCAAAGTAATGTGATACTTTGGAAATGAGATTAAAATTTTGATCCTAAAGATTTTAGGATGTGCCAATAAAAGTCAAGAAGTTTGAAAAGTCAATCAAAATTAGCACAATTTGTTGGATCGATTTGAAACGCTAGAGGGGGGGGTGAATATCATTAGTGAAAACTTTTCTTTTTCAACGATTAAAACCAAGTACGCAGCGGAAAACAAAAGATAAACACAAAAAAGACACAAAGCTTTTTACTTGGTTCACAGCCCACCGGCTGCTAATCCAAGGCCCTGCGATCCTTGATCGCTTCCGAAGGGCAATCACTAAAAGTCTCTTCCTCGTTGGAGGTAAGAGACAAGACGATTACAATGATTATAAGGCCGGTAACAACCTTACCGGTCCTTATACAAATTAAGTATAGAAATATAATAATACCGACAATTAATTAGAAGATGACGCACGGTCGGAGTAGCGTTGTAGAGAGCACGAGCACTTGAGAGATTCTTGAATTTGGGTTTGAGTCCTACCCTCCTTTTATAGATTTGCACCTTGGAATTTGTCCCGATCCAGATCCAAAACTCGTGGATCTTATCTTGAGGTGGCAGCTTATCTTATCTTGAGGTGGCGGCTTATCTTATCTTGAGGTGGTGGCTTATCTTATCCTGAGGTGGCGGCATCAATCTCTATCTCTTTGACCTTGTGCACTGGGCTGATTCGTCTACATCACGATCGATCCTCTTAGCGATCACGACATCTCCGATTGACTCATCGTGACTGAGAATTCCTGCAATACAAGATTAGCACAATAGATGCATAATGCCATGCAGTGTGACAGTCCTTTGACTGTCCGATCTCGACTTCGACATTCCTCCGGAAGCCTTAGTCGGATTGACGCCTAGGATTATCCTCTAACCGAGGACACGTCCTTACCACTGCTCCACACACGGAGCTTACCTTTGGTCCTCTTGACCTGTCGCTTAGCTTTCGGTCACCACCGAGGTTCCTCGACTCCCCGAGGTTCTCCTGGTGTCATCTGACCACCACGGTTTCTCAACTTGAGATTCTCCGGATATCGCTCGACCTTTGGCTTAGCTTAAACACTTCCTGTACACTTAGCATATCACATGAGATAACAAAAATAGCTTAACTTTGAATCTTTGCCATCATCAAAATCAAGGTTCGATTTTCTAGTGCCCCTGCACCAACAATCTCCCCCTTTTTGATCTATGGCAAACCAATTCAAAGTTAAGAGAAAATAAGCTGTAAACATTGAACAGTCATTTTTCAAAACATCCCCCTTAAGGGTACCTCCCCCTTAACCCTAGGTGGTTTTTGAAAAACAATTACTTTTTGGGAAAGAAAAAATAAGTAACCTCTTAACTTTATTCTCTCTCCCCCTTTGACATATATCAAAAATAACTTTATATTGGGTACATTGCCAAGAAATAGAATTTTTAAACATGCTAATCAAGTTGATTTAATATGTTCAACTTCCTTTAATACTTAGGAGTTTAGGTTTCTAGATCCTGCACCAACAATGTATATCCTAGGTTAGAATGTGACCCCCTAACCTTTAACATTGTTATAAAATTTTGAGAAAGAAAAAAGACATTTTAAAGGCTCATGTCTATTGGTTTTTATGCCAAACTGGAGGTAGCTAGATACTATGTTTGTCCAACTTAAGTCTTCTCTCCCCCTTGGCATATTATCAAAAGAAGGATTTAAATTTAGAAAGTATTGGTGATTTTTTTTAAAAAAAAAATATTTTTTAACAACTTCTATGATGATTATCCAATTAGAACCTCCCCCTTAACCTAACATCCTTGTTAGCCACAAGGAAGGCTTATCTAGAGGGTCTCCCCTTTTGTCTGACAAACTCTTAGGACATCCTTGTTGGCCATAAGGAAGGCTCACCTAAGTGTCCACAGGGTCTAGGTATCTAAAGTTGACCTAAGGATTTAGATTTTCAATATTGGTCAACTAACCATCATTTTAAGAAGAATAGTTGTTTTGAAAACTACATATAACTACACACAATAATCATGGCAACCAATAAAAATAGTTTTAAGAATCTATTTATGTGTATATAAAATTTAAAATCGTTTTCAAAATCATTTTTAATTTGTTGTCCTTACCATCTCACCCATTCTATATGATCAACCAAGTTATCCTTATAGGTATTGTGAGATGAATTTAATTTAATGCTTTAGAAATTAATTAATCTTGGGTTAGATTCAGATTTAACCTTTAGTTAGTTAAGTGAACATTTCAAAAGAGGGCTTCCAGGTTGTGGCGAGGCACAGGGGCCTTCTTTGATCAGAACAACGACCACTTCCTTAGACAAAGCCAACTTAGGAAATTACACACTTAATTCACTTAGGGTTACGTCCTGGTCTAACTAATTTAGGATGTGGTGAGGTAGCTTCAGTTAGTTCCACTTAGTTAAATGTACCAAGCTAGATACTCCTTATCCAACTCGGATACACT
This sequence comes from Wurfbainia villosa, assembly GCA_025175895.1. Classification (NCBI taxonomy): domain Eukaryota; kingdom Viridiplantae; phylum Streptophyta; class Magnoliopsida; order Zingiberales; family Zingiberaceae; genus Wurfbainia; species Wurfbainia villosa. The sequence continues at coordinate 40,622,678 of CM045997.1, forward strand.
TGACTTCGTTTCCTTAACGTATTATCATCTCACCGCATCCTGATACTATGTTGTCAAGATTAATTAATTATTTCCTATCTAACCATTCTATGAGAGTTAATTTAAAACTAGTATGTATGACATGACAAAATAAGCATGATAATGATATGTATGCATGAGCAAGCTACATTCAATCAATTTAAAGAAATGGCTATTTTCTTGGGTGGACTTTTATTTGTTCCATAGTTATAAGATACTTTATTATAATTAGGTTTACAAATTTTAGTGTCTTGATTTTTGGTTAGCTTAGACTTGTAACCCAAGTCTTCATATTTATTAGTTGAATTTTTAAAAGTTGAAGGTTTAATTGCTAGATTATTAATTTGTGTATAATCAAATGATACTCTATTATAATTAATTTTATTGGTTTGATTAACTAATTTTGAATTTTTAATTAAGTTAAATTGTGAATTATTTAAAATTGGATTATTAGAATTTTTCAAAATAATATTATTAGACTTTTTCAAGATAAGATTATTAGACTTTTTAAAAGTAGAATTATTGTTAGAATTATTTAAGATAAGATTGTTAGAGTTTTTAAAGGTAGAATTATTATTAGAATTATTTAAGATAAGATTGCTAGAGTTTTTAAAGGTAGAATTATTATTAGAATTATTTAAGATAAGATTGTTAGAGTTTTTAAAGGGAGAATTATTATTAGAATTATTTAAGATAAGATTATTAGAGTTTTTAAAGATAGAATTATTATTAGAATTATTTAGATTATCTTTGGAATTTTTTAAAGTTAATTTCGAATTTTTTATGGTTGAATTTTTCAAAATAGAATTTTTTAATTTGGAATTATCTAGATTAATCATATCTAGGATTTGATGATTCTGTCCTATGATTTGATTATTCTGATCAAGGTTTTGATTATTCTGATTAAGTACTAAGTTGGTTTTATCCTTAACTTGATCTAGATCTATGTTAATTAAACTAAAAATTTGATTAATCTCTTGGTTAATTTTATCAAATGTAAGATTAATTTAATCATTTTCTTCCATGATATTGTTATTATTATTATTTAAACTAATTAAATCTGAATTAATTAATTTTTTATTAGTTGAATTATTAATTGTATTATTTAATTGACAACAATTACACAATTTATCTAAATTATCAACTATTCTAAAACTCAACTTTTCAAAATTATTAATTTTACTAACCTTTTTCTCCGGACATCGATTCTTATAGTGACCGAATCTTCCGCACCCAAAGCACTTGATGTGCTCCTTGTTCTTCCGTACTCCTAGCAATGGTATCTCCTTTGCCGTCGGTTGTGTCGTTCGAGTCTTACGAGTAGGACACTTATTTTTATAGTGTCCTCTCTCCCTGCACTTGAAACAAATAATATGGAATTTAAAATTTAAATTGACATTGTTACCTTTAGGCATTAAGCGATACTCTTTCATGGTTAGCTCGGTCAACGATCTTCTAATACTCGCAAAAAAACACAAACCAAAAAGTCCCAAGACTTGGTCTTGGATTAGTAGTACGGGAGATAATTAAAAATTAAAAATAAAAATAAAGAAAAGAAAATGCTCGATCGGTGGTTGCACCGAATCTGAGCGCCCCCGCTCTGATACCAATTATTGGATCGATTTGAAACGCTAGATGGGGGTGAATAGCGTTAGTGAAAACTTTTCTTTTTCGACGATTAAAACCAAGTACGCAGCGGAAAACAAAAGATAAACACAAAAAAGACACAAAGCTTTTTACTTGGTTCACATTACCTACGCTAATCCAAGGCCCTGCGATCCTTGATCGCTTCCGAAGGGCAATCACTAAAAGTCTCTTCCTCATTGGAGGTAAGAGACAAGATGATTACAATGATTATAAGGCCGGTAACAACCTTACTGGTCCTTATACAAATTAAGTATAGAAATATAATAATACCGACAATTAATTAGAAGATGACGCACGGTCGGAGTAGCGTTGTAGAGAGCACGAGCACTTGAGAGATTCTTGAATTTGGGTTTGAGTCCTCCCCTCCTTTTATAGATTTGCACCTTGGAATTTGTCCTGATCCAGATCCAAAACTCGTGGATCTTATCTTGAGGTGGCAGCTTATCTTATCTTGAGGTGGCGACTTATCTTATCTTGAGGTGGTGGCTTATCTTATCCTGAGGTGGCGGCATCAATCTCTATCTCTTTGACCTTGTGTACTGGGCTGATTCGTCTACATTAGTCGACTGATCCTCTTAGCAGTCGACTGCTGACATCTCTAGTTGACTACTGCACTTGAGAATTCCTGCAATACAAGATTAGCACAATAGATGCATAATGCCATGCAGTGTGACAGTCCTTTGACTGTCCGATCTCGACTTCGGCATTCCTCCGGAAGCCTTAGTCGGATCGACGCCTAGGATTATCCTCTAATCGAGGACACGTCCTTACCACTGCTCCACACACGGAGCTTACCTTTGGTCCTCTTGACCTGTCACTTAGCTTTCGGTCACCACCGAGGTTCCTCGACTCCCCGAGGTTCTCCTGGTGTCATCTGACCACCACGGTTTCTCAACTTGAGATTCTCCGGATGTCGCTCGACCTTTGGCTTAGCTTAAACACCTCCTGCACACTTAGCATATCACATGAGATAACAAAAATAGCTTAACTTTGAATCTTTGTCATCATCAAAATCAAGGTTCGATTTTCTAGTGCCTCTGCACCAACACAATTGGGTTTAGAGGTTATGGTATGTCATTTTGGATTTTTGACACACTTGGGAGATTGATCCATTATGTCAAATATGGGTTTAATCCTAGGAAATGGCAATTAGGTTTAAACTTTAGGTATTTTTTATACCTTGATATTGTAAAATTGTCATGTTTTGTTTGTCATATGTCATGTCATGATATCATGTTCATATTATCATTTTAAATGTCATGATTTATATTTAGATTTAATTTTAATGCCATGTTGTACTTAGGTTTATGTTTATGTCATGACATCATGATTATTGGCACATGTTTTATTTATGCTATCATTATATGTCATAATCATCATTCATGCATTTAAGATTAATTAAAATTGATTTAAGGACAATGACATGATTTGAAGTCTCATGTGTAAGGGAATCAAATAGAGTTGCCTAGAAAAATACATGAAACCCTAAGAACTAAAATCCACATCTCACATTAAATTGACTTCACTACAACAAAAATATGAAAAGACAACACCACAAAGACAACGATTTTTAGAGAAACTGTTGTGATTTTGGTAAACGACAACGGTTTTTGATAAAACCGTTGTCTTTGAGCGTCCATATAACACAAAAAACAACGGTTTAATACTATCCGTTGTCATTGAGTGTAGTTTTTTTTAATCAACAACACAATTTACAATGGTTTTTTAAAACTGTTATAAATTGTTAATTTTTATTTTTATCTTAACAATAGTTGGGCAACGATGCAACGAACTGTTGTCAATGAGAAGGTTTTCATAACGTTTGGTACAACGATAAAACACCGTTGTCGTTGTAATACTAATACAACGGTTATAAACCGTTGTCAATGAAATACTTTTTTAAAACAAATAAAAATTATTTTATTATTAATACTATTTTGTAAAAAAATTTTGGAAATAAGTTTTTTTTTTAAATTATAAATATATAAGATTACAAAAATAAAATAAACTTATTTAACCAATAATAAATTAAATAAATTTTAATGTATTACAATATTTAAATCATGGTATTTAAATTATATATAAGGAATAATATCCTCTACGAATATATATATATATATATATATATATATGTTAAAAGGTTAATTTAATAAACCTCATTGTTTTTCTGCCCGTCCGTCGTTTTCCCAAGCTTCCACCCGATAGTGCTTCTGGCATTTCCCCTTCATCCTTGACAAGAACAATCTCATCCAGTTCCCTTCCTCCTATTCCTCACCCACGGAATCGTCCTCTATGGATTGCTCGAACCCTAGGCCCAACATCTCCGCCTACTGATAACTACCATGTTATCGTATTATTTTGGTCCTTAATATCACTATTTTTATCCTCTCGAGTGATTAATTATTGATTATTAGCATGTTTTATGAGTTTGGATTCATTTTGGACCTTATTATAAATTCTCCTAAATTTTGGACTTATATGTAAATTTTATCTTTGTTTGTAGGAGATCGAGATGAGCCAATGGACTAGATTCAAGTTGAATCAAATATGACTTCATCTAGGGTCATAATGGACATTTCAAGCTAACTTAATCTGAGCACTTCATCCAGATCAGAGGCAATTAAATCAAGGGACCAGATCTGAATAATATGGACCATCAGAGGAAAGTGATTGATTCTGAGCTATCTATCCAGATCTGGAGAGATCTAGTCCGTGCATTTAGATTTGGACGTCTGAGCCCTTCATCCAGATTCGATCGATCGTGATTATCCCTTCAGATTAATTAGATCTGTTCATTCAAAATTGGAGGAATCTGAGTCGTTGGATGCACAACCAGCTTAATCGATTAATCAAGGCAATTAAACCCTAGCTTTAATTGGACGATCGGGATTGAAGGGGCTACGATCGGACGGTTAAGGAAATTGGTTTTAAGAAATGCCAACATTTCCTCCATCGCAGAATCACGCGACAGAACCTTCTCATCACGCAGTGGCCACGCGACGTCCTCCTCACTCGTGAGCGATGACTCCATTTCCGGCGGTGACAGCTCGGCAGCCCACTTCCGGCAGACCCTTCCCTCCATCTCCGGCGTCAATCTCCTTCCATTCCACCGGCAGCCCAAGATGTGGTGGTTCGACAGTTTGAGTTGCAGCGAGCGGAGGTAGGGATTCTGGTCCAACTTCACCGGCGAACTTTCCAGCGCCTGCGACCAGAGCTGAGACACCTCGGTTGGACATGGTTTGAAAGGCCGAGAGCAACTTCATACTGTGGTGGTTCGGCATAATTTTTTTCCAGCTTTGACAGCGAGTTTGACATCCAATTCCGACAGCAAAGCTCCAATCTAGCGCCGGTGAAGAGCCATAGACAACACTGTTCCGGTTCCATTCCTTCCTGCGGCTGTGGTTCGGCCACTCCGCCTTCGAGATCCATTCCTTGGCTGCGATGGTTCAGTGGCTAAACACATAGATCATGGTTTGTGTTTTCATACACCCTAAACACATGTGAGATGCTAGGAAATGAGTCAAATTCATGTGCTTTATTTAATACATCTTAATGAATGTAGAACTCATTAAGTGATAATGATGGATCATGGGGAAAGCTAATGTGCAAGTCATGTGCATTGAACTCATAGATCATGGTCCAATATAGGTTTTCAAACACATTTTAAAATTATTTTAGAAAACCTTGGTGAAGTCTATCTTTTGATAGCAATCACCATTGATGAAGTTGATACAAAGTAGGCTCAAAATATTGAAGTTATCTTTGTTTTTGAACTTTGTATCAATCTCATAAATTAATGGGTATTTTCATATAAAACTATTTTTCACCCATAATGATTGACATAAGTATTATACGTATAAATTTTTATAATTTTTCAAATTACGTATAATTATTTATGAATTTTCAAACTTTCATTTCTGATTTCTGGATTTCTACATCTGTAGAAACTAGTTGACTGCCCCTTTGGGTAGTTGACTGACATTGAGGGCAGCCAACTAGTTGCTGCCCAAGTCGGCTGCCAAGTCTGATTTCGAGTAAACAAGATTTGTTTAGCCTAATTTCAACTACTTTAGGCTACCCTAACATTTCCTAATCCTAGGATATGGTGAAAACCTATTGGAAATGGATTAGGAGGTTGTTTAGGGTGAGAATCAACTTTTAAGGTGAGTGAAAGTTCAAGTTTGAACTTTTGCCCTTAATTTTGATGGTTTAGTGTTCATATTAGCTTAGGAACTCTCCGAGAACATTGTTGGTGCAATGGTCAAGGGGGAACAAGCCTTTAGGGAGAGGTTATCCATCAAGAGATGATGGATGAGTTTTTCCTCATAGGGGGAATTAAAGAAATGAGGATTGCCTCTCATTTAATGATATGAGACTTATCATTATGAAGAGTGAAGGCATCCTAAATGTTTTTGGACCGAGGGGGAGATTATAAGATCTCATTGGGATATGAGACATTGATACCCTTGAGGAGAGCCTTTTTGATGTATGTCAAAAGAGGGAGAATTGGGAGAATTGATGGCTTGAGTTAGGTAGTCTAACTCAAAGGTTTTGTCAAACATCAAAAAGGGAGAGATTGTTGGTGCAATCGGCTCAAGTCACAATTAACCAGACTCGAGTTTTACTCGAGTAGTATTTTTATGTTCAACAAAATGTATGACAATGTGATTGTCATGGAAAGTCCAAGTCTTGTATGCATGGCATGGAAAGTCTAAGTCTTGTGTACTTGACATAAAAAGTCCAAGTCTTGGGTACTTGGCATGGAAAGTCCAAGTATGGGTCTTGGCAAAGGAAAAGTTTAAACATGAGTCTTGGCAATTGGAAAGTCCAACATAGAGTTGGCTAGGGAAGTCTAAGAGTGTGATATTAGCAGCGTAAAGTCCAAGCATGAGTCTTGGTAGCATAAGTCTAATGTTTGGCAGTATAAGTCCAAATGGATCTTGGAATTTGGGAAGTCCAAGCATGTGTCTTGATGGTATATATCCAAATGTACCTTGGCAATGTAGACCCGATTAACATGACAATGGTCGATGGAAGTACCTGAAGGCTAACATATGAATGAACGAGTCATGGAGGACTCGGAGGTATCCGATAGGCTAGGACTCAGAGGTATCTGATAGGCGTGAGGTTGATGGAGGTGGCTAGAAGGCTTAGGTCTAGGCTAAGGGTGATCTATCAAGTATGAGGGGATCATACTTGGGTTAAACCTCATGTTTGAGTTTTATCAATCGACTAGGGTTATTGACCAATCGACTGGCCAAGTGTTTTGACACTTGGCAACCGAGTCGACTCTGAGCATTCAACTAGTCTGTAGTCGATTGGAGCTCGACTGCGACTGTGTGCCACTAGCAGTCGACTATCAGGTTTGGACAGTCGACTATTATGGATGGCAGTCGACTGATGTTTGTTGACACAAGCATAGAAGGAACGATAGTCAACTGAGCAGTTGACTACGAGCTTGGCAGTCGACTGCTGGTAATGGCAGTCGACTGTCAGTGTATCTGTTGGGTGGAATGTCAATGTGGATTAAGTCCGTTGTGAGATAATGACACTGTAGGTAGTTGACTGGTGTCTTTAGCAGGCGACTGCTAGACGAAAATCCAGGTCGCGTGTTGGCTTTAAAAGGAGCTCGACAGGGAGGATTTCGACAGCAGTTCTAGGGGTGATTAGAGGCTAAGTGCTGGTGCATTTCGGGGTCCTTCAAGCTCGTCCAACCAACTAACAAGCTGTTGGGTTCCGACACTGCGGCGAGTGTGTGTTCGAACATGTTTCATAAACATGTGCATAGCGGAAGAAATAAAAATAATAAATCTAATTTATTACAACACACACACCACACGCATGCATAGTACAACATATGTAGACATAACCATAAATTCAAATTTTGCAATAAAAGGAAATTTATACTACATATATCTGACGTATCACATGTAGTGGGAAAGGCATCAACCGGAACGATCCTCGCTAGAATCGTCTCTATCCATATCCACGTCGAGTATCTTCAGGATGACTTCACAAAGTCATGAGCCTTGTCTTTGTACGAGTTACTAGCCTCGTGTTGAAGACAATGTGATCGAGAGAAGATCACAATCCGAATCAAAATTTGGATCCAAAATGAGTCCTCAAAAACTCGCTTCTCCGGAGAGGTATTCGTTAACCGTTTGACGAATCCTTCGTCCTCCACCTATGAGGATTACCGGAGATCGAATCTCCAGCAAGGAAGCCGCTGTCGGAGCTCCGAACGTCGTCCAAACGATGCTCCGACACGAAATAAATAAGCTGTCCAGAAAACTAGACAGCTTTGGTGGAGGAATAGGGGATGGCCAAATAAGGAAGCTTGATGCTCACCTTGTCTCCGGACCCAAAGAAGATCACCGGAGGGTCTCCGGAGGATCACCGGCTGAAGCTTGGACGCCAGCAACTAGTTTGGACGGCGGCACAAAGCTGGGCGGCGGCTAGGGTTGGGCGCCGACCACTAGAGGAGAGGAGGGGTGGGCGGTAACTTGTGGATTGCTTGGATTAGGGCATAACAAAACCCTTAAGCCCTATTTTATAGAGAACAAATTCTCTTAATGGTTATCGAATCATAACCAAAAGTCCGTTAACCCGCTCCATTAATTTAAGTTAAAATAAATCAAACCATGTTGGTCTATTTTAAGTTAAAACGAACCAAACCAACTTTGGTTTATTCGTTTAAAACAAACCAAACCCCTTTGGTTTATTCTCCTCCATTGGATTAGAACCAAACCAATTTGGTTCATCCAACATGTCTTTATAAGACATGGCCCATCCATGCTTCCATTGCGACTGAAACGATTTCATGCTCGCCCCTTGTTTGCTTCGTTTCAGTTACGTATTGCTTTCGATTACGAGAATCATCTCGACTTAGTTCAAATCTTAGTTCGGCTCCAATGCGTATGTGACCAAATAGGTCTTCGATTTATGTTGGCCGTCTATAATTTGTTAGTAATATATGAGAGGTGTCCTAAGGCAATCGCCTTATGGTCGTACCATTTATTTGATAAATGAAGATTCACTATTTGAGTGTACATGTTTTCATGTATTTGATTGGATCTTAAACTCATTTACTGAATGTCCGCGATACAATTCACGGCGAGAGAATTTGTGATTGGATCACAACTAGTGAGTATCTCTACATGTGTAATTGTGATGTATCGGAATTATCCCTAGTCGATGAATTGATGGATATGGACACCATTGATTCTGTCGAGACTAGCACGAGGTATACTCTTTGGTATATCCAAGCAGCTGATTCTCACTGGCTGGAGACATTGTGATGTCTGGAGTTAATCGTGGGTGCTAGTTATGGTAACTAGTTCATTGGAGTGACCAGCCGTAAGACTTCATATGGTTCTCTGCATATATAGATATGTCAATGAAGTTCTTACTGCAGCTTAAGTGTGATGTTCCTTTGACTTGCGGTATTCAAGTCATCTTGATCATGAAGACTTATGCTTTAACATCTTAAGCAAGCATCTCTGAGGAGATGTGGATCTGGGATGATTGGGTATAAGTCGAAGTGATCGAAGGTGTTTGAATAGCCTATAAAGGATTCACCACTCCTTGCGAGGAGATATATACCCATGGGCTCTCGTCGGATTGTTACTAAAGTCTTTGGCCAAAGCATTACATGTTTAGAGTAAGGTACTCTTCGATACATGTGTAGTAACTAGAATCCGTAGGACGAGAAAATGATACTTGGGCTAGGTGTGACGTAGTCAGCCTAGTGGGGACTGACACTATAGACCATGTCCTGAACCAAGTGGGTATAAGATGAGTGAAGGGAATGGGGCACGATTCATTCGAGCCAAGGGTTTCAGAAATAGTTCTGGATCAACCGTTGATCTTTTCGGTTAATTGGGGATCATGATGTACTACTAGGTGCCACTCATGATCGTTCTATAATTAATGGTTAATTATAGACGGCCAACATAAACCGAGAACCTATTTTGTCACATGCACAACGAGCGTAATCCGAAGGATTTAAAACGAGCTTGATAATGAGATTCTCAGACCAAGAGAAACTAGGTTTGGTTGGACCAAACAAGAAGTGAGCATGAAATCGTTTCAGTCGCAATGGAAGCGTGGATGGGCCGTGTCTTATAAAGACATTATGGACGAACCAAAATGGTTTGGTTCTAATCCAACGGAGGAGAATAAACCAAAGGGGTTTGGTTTGTTTTAAACGAATGAACCAAAGTTGGTTCGGTTCATTTTAACTTAAAATAAACCATCATGGTTTGGTTTATTTTAACTTAAATTAATGGAGCGGGTTAACGGGCCTTTTGTTATGATCCAATAACCATTAAGAGAATTTGTTCTCTATAAAATAGGGCTTAAGGGTTTTTGTTAAACTCTAATCAAAAAGCCCTAACCTAATTGTGGCCGCCCAACCTCTCCCTCCTCTCCATCTAGTCGGTGCCAATCTTATTGCCGCCGCCCACCTCCTCCAACCGGCGACCAGCTGCTGCCGTCTTCTCCACTTACCGGCGTCGAGCTGCTACCGGAGGAGCTCCGGTGATCATCCTTGGCTCTGGCGACAAGGTGAGCACATTGCTTTCCTTATTTGGCCGGTGCAAGGTCTCCACCAAAGCTGTCCAGATTTCTGGACAGCTTGTTTCCTTCTTGTCGGAGCGTCATTTAGCTGACGTGTGGAGCTCCGACAGTGCCTCCCTTGCCAGGGATTCAATCTCCGGCAATCCTCTTAGGTGGAGGACGAAGGATTCGTCAAACGGTTGACGAATTCCTCTCCGGAGAAGCGAGTTTTTGAGGACTCGTTTTGGATCTGAATTTTGATTCGGATCGTGATCTTCTCTCGATCACATCGTCTTCAACACGAGGCAAGTAACTCATACGAAGACGAGGCTCATGACTTATTGAAGTCATCCCGAAGATACTCGGCGTGGATACGGATAGAGACGATTCTAGCAAAAATCGTTCCGGTTGATGCCTTTCCCGCTACACGTGATACGTTAGGTATACGTAGTTTAAGTTTCCTTTTATTGCAAAATTTGAATTTACGATTATGTCTACACATGTTGTACTATGCATGCGTGTGATGTGTGTGTTGTAATAAATTATATTTATTATTTTATTCCTTCCGTTGTGCACATGTTTACGAAACATGTTCGAACACACACTCGCCACGGTGTCGGAAACCCAACAGTGGTATCAGGGCCTAGGTTGTGTTTCGACATAATCGTAAAATTATTTTACGATAGTCATAATGATATTTCTAAAAATTTTCTACTTTTGGAAAGTTAAAAGTATTTATGGAAATTTTTCAATTTTGGAAAGTCTAGAAGTATTTATGGAAATCTTCCACTTTTGGAAAGTTGGAAGTATTTATGGAAATTGATATTTTCCATAAATAAAATATTTGATTAGATTTTGGAAATTTGTTTCCTAATTTAATCATGATTTGATTTGGGAAATCAAATCTTTAAAATATTTTATTTCCATAAGTAGTTTTGATGATTTAGGAAATAGGTTTCCTAAATTGACTTTCCTTAATCAACTATTTCCACAAATAAAATATGTGATTAGATTTGGAAATTTGTTTTCTAATTTAATCATGATTTGATTTGGAGAATTAAATCTTAAACATATTTTATTTCCAAAAATAGTTATGACATATAAGGAAATTTTGTACATGACATAATTGTATGTCATGTAATTGCATTAGATGCATATCATTATGCCATGCGTGTCGTGACATGTAGATGTATGTCATGTATGTCATGCTATGTAGAAAATAGTTATTTGCATGCAAAGAGGATGAGACATAAAAACCCTTACTCAATATTAAAGCCTACACCTTCCATTAATATGGTTAGAACCAGAGTTCCGTTTCTTGTTTGGGTTGTTGGACTCTCTCCAAGCTCGGCTCGAACCCGAACATGTTCAAACCATGGAATAGTTTAATACTAATATGGTAAGAGTCAGAGGTCAATTGTTAGCTTTGGTTGTTGGACTCTCTCCAAGATGGACTAATTGGTTGAATGCGCTCTAACCATATTAAAACTATTTCTTGATTAATGGGTTGGTTTTAACCTGGAGCATCGGCTTGTTGGACTCTCTCCAAGGTCGATGTAAAGGGAGGTGAAGTTGGGTGCTATGCATATGATGTATACTTGTTAATGTGTTAACAACCCAATGTATGTGTAAACATTCAATTAGTTGATAGCACATTGTGATAGTTGCATATACATGATATGCAATCGGTATATTTGATACCTACCATCGTAGTTATGAATGGCTTGTTGGACTCTCTCCAAGGTTGTTCATATCTATGATGGATATCAACCCATTCGGAGATGGACCTACGATCTCCCGAAGTGATTTTGGGGTTTTTTGAAATTCGAAAAATGAATAGGATTTATGAATGTATAATGATGCATTTTAAAATCATCTTTCTAATATATGCTCATTTTGTATTTCTAAGATTGATCATGATGTCTTTGAATTTGCGTTCCATTTTGGATTCGAATAAATTGACTGGGTCAAACTTCTTGGACTGGCTTAGAAACTTGAGAATTGTTCTCAAGGTTGAAAAGCTTGCAAATATCCTCGAAGCGCATCTTCCCGCCCGTCCTAGTGACGATGCAACTCTGGACCAATTGTTGGCCTATCAGAAACATATGAGTGATTCTGAACAAATGAGTTGCATCATGCTAGCCATGATGGAACCCAAGCTACGGAAGCAGCATGAGCATATGGATGCTCATATCGTAGTCCTTCATCTTTATGAGTTGTTTGATAAGCAAGTGAGATTCGAAAGGTTCGAAGTCTCCAAGCTCCTCTTCACCTCTTAGATGCAAGAAGGTTCATCTATGGTACTGCTCAACATGCTGAAGACAGTGGAGCCTTCTAAGAAGCATGAGCAGGGGACGGTGTTGTTAGTTGATTCCTCGAAGAAAGGTTCTAAGAGGGAGTCAAAGGAACAACAGAAGGGGAAGAAGAAAAAGGCTAAAAAGGCAGAACCAGCTCAAAAGGGCACTTGCCATCATTATAGCAAGTAGGGCCATTGGCGAAGAAATTGCAAGATTTATCTTGAGTCCGTGAAGAAGAATAAGGCATAAGATGCTCCATCTTTTTCATATATCTTCATTATTGATTGTCATTCTATTTCCTTAGACACTTGGGTATTGGATACTGGGTGTGGCTCACATATATGTAATGACATACATGGGCTAAGGAATAGAAGAAGACTCGTCAAGGGAGAGTCAAATTTACGTGTTGGGAATGGAGCAAAGGTTGCTGCACTCGCCATCAGAACGTATTTGTTGAAACTCCATGCTGGACTTGTCTTAGAACTGGATAATTGCTTTTATGTTCCTTCGTTGATAAAGAACATCATTTCTATTTCTTGTTTAAATAGAAATGAGTACCATTTGACTTTTAGTAACAATTGTTGTTACATAACTTTGAATGGAGTTCTTTATGGGACAGGAACTTTAAGCAATGGTGTTTATATGTTGGGCGTATCCAGTGATGTTTTCAATATCGAAGTGAGCAACAAGCATGCTCGAAAGGATAATTAATTAGACTCCTACATGTGGCATTGTCGTCTTGGCCATATAAGCAAGAAACGCATGTCTGAATTACACCGATGTGGAATTCTGGAATCGTTTGAATTGGATTCATACGATACATGTGAATCATGCTTAAAAGGCAAGATGACTAAGTTACCTTTTACAGGAAAAGGTGAACGAGTGGGAGAGTTACTAGGTCTAATACATACTGATGTATGTGGACCTATGTCAACTCAAGCTTTAGGAGGCTATAGCTACTTCATTACCTTCACCGATGATCACTCACAGTTTGGGTATGTGTTCTTGATGAAACACAAGTCTGAAGCCTTTGAAAGGTTCAAAGAATTCAAAAATGAAGTAGAGAAACAACATGACAAGAGTATTAAAATACTTCGATCGGATCGAGGTGGTGAATACTTAAGTCAAGAGTTTCTTGATTATCTAAGAGACAATGGTATATTGTCTCAATGGACTCTGCCATATACACCACAGTATAATGGTGTATCTGAGAGGTGTAACCGGACCTTGTTGGACATGGTCAGGTCAAGGATGAATCATACGAATCTTCCCAAGTCCTTTTGGGGCTATGCACTTCAGACAGTTGTATACTTGTTAAACAAAATGTCAACCAAGGTAGTCTCTACTACTCCATATGAGATATGGAATAGTAAGAAACCTCATGTATCTTACTTGAAGATATGGGGTTGTCCTGCTTATGTGAAGCGGACTGTATCAGACAAATTGGATGCTAAGTCTGATAAATGTTATTTATTGGATACCCTAAGGAAACAAGGGGTTACCAATTCTATCATCCTGTGGAACAAAAGGTGTTTATTTCAAGGCATGCTGTGTTTCTAGAGAAAGAGTTTCTCTTACAAGAAAACAGTGGGAGTGTCGTCGAGCTTGAGAAGGCTCGAGAGACTCAAATAGACATTGATGAGATACCTGGTGAAGCACAACAGCCGATAACTCATAGTGATGAGCAATCGGCTGGACCTACTGTAACACCACATCTTCGTAGATTTGGTAGAACACGAAACATTCTTGAGAGATATGGATTTCTCGTAAGTGAATTGAACGACGTGTTACTCATTGATGATGAGGAGCCTACCAGTTATGAAGAAGTGCTGACAAGTTCAGAAAGGGATAAGTGTCTTGAAGCCATGAAGTCGGAAATGGATTCCATGTATGAAAACCAAGTTTGGAACTTGATTAACCCACCTGAAGGCATCAAGGCTATAGGGTGCAAGTGGGTTTTCAAGAAGAAAACCGACATGGATGGTAATGTGATTACCTATAAGGCTAGATTAGTGGCGAAAGGATATCGTCAAGAGCAAGGTGTTGATTATGACGAAACCTATTCGCCTGTAGCTATGCTTAAATCCATTCGGATGCTCCTGGCCATAGTGGCTCATTATGATTATGAGATATGGCAGATGGATGTGAAAACAACTTTCCTTAATGGAAACCTACTCGAGGACGTGTATATGATACATCCTGAGGGTTTCACATCGGTTGATAAAACCAAGGTATGCAAATTGTGACGGTCCATATATGGATTGAAGCAAGCATCCAGGAGCTAAAATATCCATTTTGATGAGACAATCAAAAGGTTTGATTTCTCACAAAATCTAGACGAACCTTGTGTGTACAAGAAGGTTAGTGGGAGTGCAGTCGTGTTCCTAATATTGTATGTCGATGAGATATTACTTATAGGAAACGATGTTTCAGTCTTACAGTCAGTTAAGATTTGGTTATCCAAGACATTCTCCATGAAAGACCTGGGAGAAGCAACCTACATCCTCGGGATTAAGATCTATAGAGATAGATCGAAACGGTTGCTTGGTCTTTCACAGTCTACATATATAGACCGAATGCTAAAGAGGTTTAGCATGTCGGAATCCAAGAAAGGTTTCCTACCCATCAGGCATGGGATACACCTTTCGAAGTCTATGTGTCCGTGCACAGAAGACGAGAGGATTTGCATGAGTTAGATTCCCTATGCATCCGCAATAGGATCTATCATGTATGCTATATTATGTACGAGGCCCGATGTATCGTATGCTCTGAGTGTCACGAGCAGATACCAGTTTGATCTAGGAATGGATCATTGGGCGACTGTTAAGACGATCCTTAGGTACTTAAGAAGAACTAAGGATGCGTTCCTAATATATGGAGAAGGGTACATGGTGATACGTGGGTATACGGATGCCAGCATCCAGATAGACAAGGATGATTCCATGTCTTAATCTGGGTATGTATTCACCTAGAATGGAGGAGCAAATGAGTTGGAAAGGTTCCAAGCTTGACACTATAGCGGATTCTGCCACTAAGGCAGAATACATTGCAGCTTTGGAAGCAGCAAAGGAAGCGGTTTGGATCAAAAAGTTCATTCATGAACATGGTCTGGTTCCAGCCATTGTTGAAGCAATACCGGTCTACTACGACAACAATGGAGCAATTGCACATGCAAAAGAGCCAAGGTCTCATCAACGATCCAAACATGTGCTTCGCCGCTATCATTTGATCAGAGAGATCAAAAGTAGGAAGGAAATACAAATCGAGAAAATCCCCACTGAAAGGAACTTAGCAGATCCTTTGACTAAGGCATTACCACAAAGTAAGTTTGAGGGTCATGTTAGAGCTTATGGTATTGGATACCGTAGCGATTGGCATTAGGCCAAGTGGGAGTTTGTTAGTAATATATGAGAGGTGTCCTAAGGCAATCGCCTTATGGTCGTACCATTTATTTGATAAATGAAAATTCACTATTTGAGTGTACATGTTTTCATGTATTTGATTGGATCTTAAACTCATTTACTAAATGTCCGCGATATGATTCACAACATGAGAGAATTTGTGATTGGATCACAACTAGTGAGTATCTCTACATGTATAATTGTGATGTATCGAAATTATCCCTAGTCGATAAATTGATGGATATGGACACCATTGATTCTGTCGAGACTAGCACGAGGTATACTCTTTGGTATATCCAAGTAGCTGATTCTCACTGGCTGGAGACATTGTGATGTCCGGAGTTAATCGTGGATGCTAGTTATGGTAACTAGTTCATTGGAGTGACCAGCCATAAGACTTCATATGGTTCTCTGCATATATAGATATGTCAATGAAGTTCTTACTGCAGCTTAAGTGTGATGTTCCTTTGACTTGCGGAATTCAAGTCATCTTGATCATGAAGACTTATGCTTTGACATCTTAAGCAAGCATCTCTGAGGAGATGTGGACCCGGGATGATTGGGTATAAGTCGAAGTGATCGAAGGTGTTTGAATAGCCTATAAAGGATTCACCACTCCTTGCGAGGAGATGTATACCCATGGTCTCTCGTTGGATTGTTACTAAAGTCTTTGGATAAAGCATTACATGTTTAGAGTAAGGTACTCTTCGATACATGTGCAGTAACTAGAATCCGTAGGACGAGGAAATGATACTTGGGCTAGGTGTGACGTAGTCAGCCTAGTGGGTACTGACACTATAGACCATGTCCTGAACCAAGTGGGTATAAGATGAGTGAAGGGAATGGGGCACGATTCATTCGAGTTGCTGAAGGGTTTCAGAAATAGTTCTGGATCAACCATTGATCTTTTCGGTTAATTGGAGATCATGATGTACTACTAGGTGCCACTCATGATCATTCTATAATTAATGGTTAATTATAGACGACCAACATAAACCGAGAACCTATTTGGTCACACGCACAACGAGCGTAATCCGAAGGATTTAAAATGAGCTTGAGAATGAGATTCTCAGACCGAGAGAAACTAGGTTTGGTTGGACCAAACAAGAAGCGAGCATGAAATCGTTTCAGTCGCAATGGAAGCATGGATGGGCCGTGTCTTATGAAGACATGATGGATGAACCAAAATGGTTTGGCTCTAATCCAATGGAGAAGAATAAACCAAAGGGGTTTGGTTTTTTTTAAACGAATGAACCAAAGTTGGTTCGGTTCGTTTTAACTTAAAATAAACCATCATGGTTTGGTTTTTTTTAACTTAAATTAATGGAGCGGGTTAACAGGCCTTTGGTTATGATCCAATAACCATTAAGAGAATTTGTTCTCTATAAAATAGGGCTTAAGGGTTTTTGTTAAACTCTAATCAAAAAGCCCTAACCTAATTGTGGCCGCCCAACCTCTCCCTCCTCTCCATCTAGTCGGTGCCAATCTTATTGCCGCCGCCTACCTCCTCCAACCGGCGACCAGCTGCTGCCGTCTTCTCCACTTGCCGGCGTCGAGCTGCTGCCAGAGGAGCTCCGGTGATCATCCTTGGCTCCGGCGACAAGGTGAGCACATTGCTTTCCTTATTTGGCCGGCGCAAGGTCACCTCCAAAGCTGTCCAGATTTCTGGACAGCTTGTTTCCTTCTTGTCGGAGCGTCATTTGGACGACGTGTGGAGCTCCGACAGCGCCTCCCTTGTCGGGGATTCGATCTCCGGCAATCCTCATAGGTGGAGGATGAAGGATTCGTCAAACGGTTGACGAATTTCTCTCCGGAGAAGCGAGTTTTTGAGGACTCATTTTGGATCCGAATTTTGATTCGGATCGTGATCTTCTCTCGATCACATCGTCTACAACACGAGGCTAGTAACCCGTACGAAGACGAGGCTCGTGACTTAGTGAAGTCATCCCGAAGATACTCGGCGTGGATACGGATAGAGACGATTCTAGCAAGAATCGTTCCGGTTGATGCCTTTCCTGCTACACGTGATACGTCAAGTATACGTAGTTTAAGTTTTCTTTTATTGCAAAATTTGAATTTACGGTTATGTCTACACATGTTGTACTATGCATGCGTGTGATGTGTGTATTGTAATAAATTAGATTTATTATTTTATTCCTTCCGCTGTGCACATGTTTACGAAACATATTCGCACACACACTCGCCGCGGTACCGGAAACCCAACATAATTAACCATTAATTATAGAACGATCATGAGTGGCACCTAGTAGTATATCATGATCCTTAATTAACCGAAAAGATCAACGGTTGATCCAGGACTATTTCTGAAACCCTTTAGCAGCTACAATGAATCGTGCCCCATTCCCTTCACTCATCTTATACCCACTTGGTTCAGGACATGGTCTATAGTGTCAATCCCCACTAGGTTGACTACATCACACCTAGCCCAAGTATCATTTTCTCGTCCTACGGATTCTAGTTACTGCACATGTATCCAAGAGTACCTTACTCTAAACATGTAATGTTTTGGCCAAAGACTTTAGTAACAATCTAACGAGAGGCCATGGGTATACATCTCCTCTCAAGGAGTGGTGAATCCTTTATAGGCTATTCAAACACCTTCGATC
This sequence comes from Wurfbainia villosa, assembly GCA_025175895.1. NCBI lineage: Eukaryota > Viridiplantae > Streptophyta > Magnoliopsida > Zingiberales > Zingiberaceae > Wurfbainia > Wurfbainia villosa. The sequence continues at coordinate 40,641,224 of CM045997.1, forward strand.
ACTTCAACTTATATCCAATCATACCGGGTCCACATCTCCTCAGAGATGCTTGCTTAAGATGTCAAAACATAAGTCTTTATGATCAAGATGACTTGAATACCGCAAGTCAAAGGAACATCGCACTTAAGCTGTAGTAAGAACTTCATTGACATATCTATATATGTAGAGAACCATATGAAGTCTTACGGTTGGTCACTCCAATGAACTAGTTACCATAACTAGCATCCACGATTAACTCCGGACATCACAATGTCTCCAGCCAGTGAGAATCAACTGCTTGGATACACCAAAGAGTATACCTCGTGCTAGTCTCGACAGAATCGATGGTGTCCAAATCCATCAATTCATCGACTAGGGATAATTCCGATACATTACAATTACACATGTAGAGATACTCACTAGTTGTGAACCAATCACATTCTCTCATGCTGTGAATCGTATCGTGGACATTCAGTAAATGAGTTTAAGATCTAATCAAATATATGAAAATATGTATACTCAAATAGTAAATCTTCATTTATCATATAAATGGTTCAAACATAAGGTGATTGTCTTAGGACATCTCTCATATATTACTAACACAAGCAATGCATTCAAAGTGATCTCTTGTAAAGTTTTCTTTACGTTGTTTGTTGTATTTCATTTGTATTTGCTTCTATTATATTGTTTATTATTGTAAACATTGTAAGAGGTTTCTCCACCTCCGGTGTATCACCGTGAAGGAGTTTATTAGTGGTGGTGTACATCACTAGAGTTCACTTGAGCTCGACCCGTAGAGTAGGAACCTTAGGTCCCGAACCATATTATATCTTGTGTATTGTGAGTGTTTGTCGTAATTGTTATTTGTATTCTATATTCTGTTACGCTAACAAATATTGTATACAAGCACACAAGCGATCGAATTCCAAACAAATCCAAATGTTATTCACCCCCCTCTAATGCGACGTCTGATTCTTCAACATAATTTCCATCGAAACCTATATCCATTATGATCATCCTAACCTAATATCGATTGCACCAAATAATCTTCCTTTTCAATAATCTTTGCTTATGATTAACCTAAACTTAATCAACCTTAATTAACAATCTCCGTCTTGAAAAGTATCGCTCGATTCCATATTGTTCAAACATCAAAACTCAACTCAATTTTGATCAACCTTGATCAGAGGTCGATTGCACCAACAATTAGTACCAACTACCAAGAAACTTCTCTGGTCTCTCACCATGTGCAAGTGGAGCAAGGGCCTAATGAAAAATTCATTTTAGGTTGCATGAAAATTGGTCTTAGACTTGTTGGAGTTGATGAAGGTGGTGCAATTTGTGTGCGGGGCAAATAACAATATAGCATTGTTTAAGGAAAATCAAAGCTAAAGTTGAACTCTATCTCTTTAAGACAAATTTATCCTACATACGGTGCTCACAGAATACAATAATCATCTCTCCAGATACAAGACCTTGTCTTGTGATAGAAGCACTATAAATTGTAAAACCTCTGAACAAAAGATGTTTCTTGAAGTCTTCGGAATGCAAGTACATAATGCTTATACTTGTGTTCTAAATTAAATGAATGAATTTGAAAAGTAAGGACCTTATCTATACTATGTGAATGGTTAGAAGAAAAATCTTTTGGTTCAATTAGATTTATCCATCCAACTTAAATTGGATAAACTAGATTGCAACCCTTCTCAATGAACATATTGTCCCTTCACTTTGATTAATTTGATTCATCAATTTTTAAATTAATGACTCAAATTGAGTTCCATTTAAAGGGATACTTTATCTTTTTATTTGAATACATTTGAGCCCTCTATTTTAAATTCAACGATTAAGATTAAATCATCTTTAATCATCTGAAAGAGCTCTCATGTATATGAATTTGATCTTTTATGGTGCAAAAAAAAACCATAATCAGAGAGCCAAATTAAATCATGTCATTAATACACACTAACGCCCCCTCGTTCCGTGACACGAGATCCATACTAAGCTAACCTGAGAGTGAATTTATGCAATAAGAAAGTGGGCCCTAAAGCACCAATGCGCATGCGCGTGCTCGGTCGGTGTAATGCACTGTCTTCACAAGATTCAAGTATAGATTGGGTTTTTTGAGAGTGAATTTATGCAATAAGAAAGTGGTCCCTAAAGCACCAATGCGCATGCGCGTGCTCGGACGGTGTAATGCAGTCTTCACAAGATTTACGTATAGATGGGGTATTTTCTTACGAATAAAATAAATATCGATTTTAAAGAAGATTTAAAATTTATTTTTAAATTTAAATGATATTTACATATTTTGATTATCATATCATTCATAATTTACGTCGCTAATAATAATCATGGGACATGATTTCAGTCTTTTGTGAAAGTATAGATTGGATTGAACCAATAAAATTCCAATAATATAAAACATAATCTAAGGATGATTTAATAATCTTTCCTGTGTAAAACAATTTATATCCAACTCCATCCCAGGCATAATTATTATTCACTCAAAATTAATTTTGAGAAATTTATCTATTTAAATTGTAGATTTTAATTTTTTGATCATTTTTTAAATTTATTGGATGGAACCTTGAATTATTTTCGGATATTTTATTGGTCCAAAATCAATCTTCGAATATAAAAATATTAAATAAACATTGAAACGGATTTAAAAGCATTTTATACCATGCGTCGTGTTGTCTATGTATGAAATTTAAAAAATGTTTTGAAAAATCAAATTTTATAAATTATTTTTCAAATATTAATTGACTACTTAGCTAGTCTAATTTGGCTGCTAATTATAATTTATTTTCAAACTATTTATAGGGTCAATTAACTTTTCTTATTAAGTTTGCTTCAATTAATTTAGCTTGTCTTAGTTGGCTTCAATTAATTGTTTATTGATCATGTATGTAAAAATAGTACACGAGACGATCTTTATTTAGAATCAAAATAATATGGCATTATGTACCAATGTTTATTTCTATTTTCATTCCCCTTTTTCTTGGATGATTGACCTTTTATTCCTAAAATGTTCCTTACCTTCCTCCCTTATGGAATTTAATTGACAAAAATTAAAAAGACATCCTTTATTATTATTTTCATCAAAAAGTACTTGTTTTTTTTTAAAACTTCAATACAACACTCGAACGTTATTTTTCCTCCATAAAATACCCTTATTTTAGTATTGTTATAACTGTACTATTGCAATATATAATAACACTATTTCAATTTAGTCAAAATTCTAAATTGAAATGCGTGAATTTAAAGGACTTGTAAACACAAACATCTTAGAGCGCTTTCGCTGGAATGTCATCCAGAGCCGACTCTTGGAGAGGGCTACTGGGCCCTCGCTCAGGGTTCAAAAAACTTTTTTAATAGAAAGGGCCTAATTTTCAAAAATTTTAATAGAAAATAGGGCTCAATTTCTATATTTCGTCCAAGGTCCAGAGTTAAAATTTTAAAATCTGGGCAGACTCTAATGTCATCGGTGAACGAAGGAGGAAGATGTCTGCCGTTCGAGGGATGATCATGATAAGAATCGGAAGATCTCTACTCTTCCACAAATCAAGTTCCAATTGCGCCTTGGTGTTCGCCAATCTCTTGTTCTTTCCGACAAAACTGTGCACTTACAGTCTCTTCTCCGACAGCACGCCTTTCGACGTTGCTCATAGCTTCATACCCCAGCCTTCACCTCTTCCTCTCAAAGCTTGGATGCACAAAAATTGCATCCCAACAATTGGACGCACATCCTTTTATAAGGATGTATGGCAGCACCTTACACATGTTGCCACATTTGGCAACGTGTGCAAGACATGCATCATGTTGCCACTTATGGCAACGTGTGCCAACTATTTGTATTTCTCACTCATCTAAGTTAAGCCACAAAGGTATTCACAAAGGCCATATAGAGATTACTAGTTACTGAGACTATAATAGAGCTAGAGTTCATAATCTGAAAAGACTAATAGAATAGAGATCAATAGTCACAAAGACTAAGAGATTAATGGTCGCATAGACCAATAGAACAACCAATTCATACTTAGGAAAATGATTCGTGCGACAGTAAGAACACTGAGCAATCCAATGCTAAGAAAGTTATTACACCTTATATAACTGCTCATAAAGTGATCAATGCTAAGAAAAGTTATTACACCTAACTTAGCCGCTCCTCAAATGGTACATAACAATTCTTTGAATGACACATAGTCCAGATGGCACATAGTCGTTCTCCAGGTGGTACAAAATCATTCTCCTGATGGTACACAACCGTTTTCCTAGATACATCCATGTCTTGCTATTTACCCAGATTAAATAATCTTCTTTTACATCAATATGAACATCTCTAATCTCTCATAATGACCATTATGTCAAGAGCATGTTCTATATTCTCAATATTCACAATCATTTCTATACACAACAGAAATGAGTCGACCAGTGAATAATTATTAAAAGATGTAAATCTATTTAATCTTCCTTTTTAGCTTAAATCCATTCATTTTAATCAGTCACTTTTCTAATCATGTTCTATAGACCAAATCATCCATAGTCAATAAGTTTACATGTTAAAGTAGCAGACCCTGATTAAAACATCAAGTAAATAGCTAAATAGTCACAAAGGGCAAATGTTGAGATTAATATATAATCTTAAAGGGCTCACATAGTAAAGAAGCAGAAATCCATTCTTCTACTACCCTTATTGTCGTCTTAGCATATGTGGTATGTGTAGGAGATCGATTGGCCGGCTAGAGGGGGGTGAATAGCCCTCGTTCGTTGAATGTCGTAATTCGTTCGTTCTCGTGTGCTCGTCTACAATTGTCGTTAATATACGCAGCGGAATAACAATAGAAATAACAACAACACAAGCACAATCAATACACAAGCATATACGTGGTTCGGAACTGAATGATTCCTACTCCACGGGCGAGCTCACCGAGCTCTAGTTATGCGCACGACACTAACTATAACACTCCCTCTCAACAACACGTCGGAGGTGGAGAAACCTCTCATAAGCAATTACAATGTAATATAGAAATACAAGCAAATACACAAATACAATACAAAAGAAAACTTTCACCGATTGCTTTGATCGCTTTGCTTGTTGCTTGCTTTGATTGGCTCTTGAAGGACTGGAATGCAGCAGCAATTCCCCTCCAATAGCTCCACAAAAACCATGGCAAAAACCTCCATCTCAAGCTCCTTTTATAACCTGCATCGAGCTATTTTCGCGCCTAGCAGTCGACTGCCAAAAGGCCCCAGTCGACTACCCCTGTAGCCGTTATCTCACAACGGCCAGATCCACGTCGGACAAGTTCCAACGTGACCCGATAGTCGACCCGGTCGGCTACTGAGCGCTCGCGCTCGCGACACTCCCATCACCGATTGCCATCCTCGGCGATCGTATTACTTCGACTCGGCCGATCATGTCCATATCCATGGTGCACACCAAGCACAAAACCCTAGCCTTACACGGTCGAACCCTAGTCGACTTGGACGTCGAACCCAAGATTTATGCGCCGACTGACGTCGAGCAAAACCTCAAACACCAAGTTGTTTGAGCATCCGACCGTCGGGTAAACCCTCAAACATCAAGTTTGAGCCTCCGACACTCAGTCTTAGCCACTTGGCCAAGTCCACCTTATCCCTCATGGAGTTCCCCACCAAAGCTCTCTTCCCTCGGCCTACGTCCCTCGGATGCGCCAAGTGCACGGCTTCGCAACGCCATCCTTCGCGTCTCATGCCCTAGAAGTATGCTTCCCTTTGGGCTCACTCCATTCGCTCCCCGTCCGGCGGTCCCTCGGATGCACCAAGCGCACGACTTCGCAATGCCATCCTTCACCGACTCAAGGACCCCGAGCCTAGTGAACTTACCAAGTCCTTAAGACTTCCCATATGCACCAAGCGCACGGCTTAGCAATGCATTTCTCACCAAGCACCAAGCGCACAGCTTCGCAATGCTTTGGATTTCCCATGCCAAGCACCAAGCGCACGGCTTCGCATTGCTTCCCATGCCAAGGCTTCCCCCTTGGACTTCCACACCAAGCTCCATGCTTGGATTTTCCATTCCAACCCCATGTTGGACTTTCCCATGACAATCCCATGTCATGAGTTTTGTCTATCATCAAAATACCATCAAGGTACTGCTGGGCCGATTGTACCAACAATCTCCCCCTTTTTGATGATTGACAAAACTACCATCTCAAGTCTACCAACTCTCCTATATTGGCAATTCTCAAATCCCAATGAGAATTCCAACGAACCCTAATTGGTAACTTGGTAACTTCTCCCCCTTTTTGACATTACATCAAAAAGGTCCTCCCCAAGGGTATGAATGTCTCATATCCCAATGAGATCTTACAATCTCTCCCTTGGAGGAACACATGCCTACAATCTTTCTAGTGATCCCATATCACTCAAAGAGAGGCAACCCAATTTTCCTCCCATGAGGAAATACACATCCATCTTCCCATGATGGATACCTCCCCCTAGAGGCTTGCTCCCCCTTGACCATTGCACTAACAATGAAGTATATCCTTGGAGAGTCCCTAAGCCAATAGGAACATTAACCAAATCAAAATTAAGGCAAAGTTCAACAATGAACTCTTTTCCACCTTAAAATTGATACTCACCCTCAACCCAACTCCTAATCCATATCCAATGGATTTCCACCCTCTCTAATGCTCTCCCAAGCATATCCTAGGGTTAGAGGTGGTTAGGGGACCAAAACATAGCTGAACATGGGCCTAACCAACAAATCGAAATCACGGGCTAATACATTATCACCGACCGCCATACATGGCAATCGATCGATAATCAGATTCATAGCAAAGATTTCGTAAATGGATTTCCGAAATCCATAAGTAAATATACATAAGTTTAAAAATCGTGAGATTTCATATGCATATTACTTATCCTAAACACTATGGGTGAAAAATGTTGGAAAATTATTTTACTCATTAAATTAGGAGATTGATACAAGGTTCAAAATTTAAGAAAAGCTTCAATAAAGGGCCATCTTTGTATCATCTCATTCAATGGTGATAGCTATCACAAGATAGGCTTCACCAAGGTTTTTCAAAATGTTTTCAAAATATTTTCAAAACCTTTATTTTCATTTTCCTAAACATCTCACAAATATCTAGATGTGTAAAAACACATTCAAGGCAATTAATCTAGTGAGATGTGGGTTTTTGTTCTTTAAAATGGTCTCATGCATATTTCTAGGCAATATTATTTGATTCCCATCAAATCATGCCATAGTCCTTAACTCCATTTTAATTCATGCATGATATGATTATGACATAGATATGATATAGATAAAAACATATGGCAATATCATGATGTCATAGCATGTGAATGAAAATTAAGCATACATGACATACAAACATAAGTCTAAACATTATCATGACATTTTTATAATTAAAAAATGAGAATGATGCCATGACATGGCAAGGCAAATAAAGCATGACAAGTAAAATATACTAAGGTATAGAATACCTAAGTGTTAAAATTAAATTGCCATTTCTAGGAATTAAATTCATTTTGCCTTAATGCCATTCATTTCCCTAGTGTGCCAAAAACCCAAAATGGCACACCAATACCTCTATGAACTAATTGTGCCAATTTAAATCATTTTTAACTTCTCAAACCATATTGGCACACCCTAATGTGTCAACTCTACTATGGTTAGGTTAACTACCCATCCGCTTAGGGTTGACACACCCTAACCCATTTAGCGTTAATCCATCACGCTCTTAGGAACCCAATATCTATTAGAGCTCTTTGGGTTAACAAGGTATTCCTTAGGAATAACTACCCTAGATACCTTCCTAATGACCCTTTTAGGCTTTGAAGCCATAGTCTTTTGGGTCTTTCCTAGGTCAACTCTAGAGGTGACTCCTCCATTGACCTTCTTAGTGGCTACATTTGATTTCTTTGAGGTGTTAGCCACTAAACATATACCATGGCTAGACTTAGGGATGACTTCCCTATTAGCCTTGGTTTTCCTAGACCTAGAAATAGTTCCATAATTAAATGGAACATTATGATAAGTCTTCTTGGGCTTAGGTTTGTCACCCAAACCTTCCTTGCCCTTAGACCGTTTTTGAACCTTAGGTCTTGACTTTTGGACATTTGACCCTAGAATTGAATTTTCTATGATTCTAAGGGCTTTCTCCATTCTCTCAAGTCTTGACCTCAAGACTTGGTTCTCTAGCTCTAATTTTCCCATTTTTGAATTTTCATTAGGTTTTTGGGAAAACCTCTTCTTCTTAGGCATGTGCCTAGACTTTTTGGGAGTAATACCCAAATTTTCTTCTACTCTCCTAATTGACTCCCTAGGCAAGATATTTCTAGAATTATGAGTCCTAGGTTTGTCTTTAGTCATATGAACATGCTTGGTACCTAAGCAATAAACCTTATTGTTTCTCTTAGCATGCTTTTCATTGATAATAGCAAGAGAACTAAAATAATTTTTAGCATGCTTTTTGACTTTAGGAATTAAAGGTGCATTAACTAAATGTACCTTAGGGTTAGCTTTAGGAGCTCCCCCTACATGAATTGCACCTTCTTGCCCTTTCTTCCTCCCCCTAGGGCATTGGCTTCGATAGTGTCCCTTTTGGTTGCATTTAAAGCACACAATGTGCTCTTTGCTCTTGATTTTGGGAACACCGGCATCCTTTGACTTTGGATTGACTTTTGGTGTTGATGCCCTTCCCTTAGCCAATTTAGGGCATTTGCTCTTGTAATGCCCTTTCTCCCTACACTCAAAGCATATTATGTGTTTTTTATTTAAAATAATAACACTTGAGTTACCTAGGGAGGTGGTGGAGGCCTCTTCATGATCTTCACTTCTCCCAGATGTGGATGCTTCTTGTTCTTGCTCCGGGATGGAAGATTGCCTTTCCTCCCCCTCAATGCTAGAGGTGGAGGTCTCCACCAAATCATCAACATCTTCAAATGTTGTGGGTGCTTCTTCTTCAGCATTCTCCTCTACTTGTGCCGATTGGGAATTTCCTTGGAATTTCATTATTTTCTCCCATAATTCCTTCGCATCCCTATAGTCACCCAATCTAGACCAAATAGTGTTAGGTAATAAATCACTAAGTAATTTTATTACCTCAAGATTTGTCTTGAAGTCCTTAATTTGGTCTTGGGTCCACCTTGACTTTTCAATTGGCTTGTTGTATTTGTCCCTAGGCATCTCAAAACCATTTTCTACAATAATCATATAATCAAAATTGGTTTCGAGATATACCTCCATCCGTTTCCTCCACCAAGAAAAATCTCCATCGAATTTCGGTGGGTGGATGAAGCCGGCCATTTGTAGTGCTCTCGCAGCAGTTAGTCCTTGAAAAGCAACCTTGGCTATGATACCACTTGTAGGAGATCGATTGGCCGGCTAGAGGGGGGTGAATAGCCCTCGTTCATTGAATGTCGTAATTCATTCGTTCTCGTGTGCTCGTCTATAATTGTCGTTAATATATGCAGCGGAATAACAATAGAAATAACAACAACACAAGCACAATCAATACACAAGCATATACGTGGTTCGGAACCGAATGGTTCCTACTCCACGGGCGAGCTCACCGAGCTCTAGTTATGCGCATGACACTAACTATAACACTCCTTCTCGACAACACGTCGGAGGTGGAGAAACCTCTCACAAGCAATTACAATGTAATATAGAAATACAAGCAAATACACAAATACAATACAAAAGAAAACTTTCACCGATTGCTTTGATCGCTTTGCTTGTTGCTTGCTTTGATTGGCTCTTGAAGGACTGGAATGCAGCAGCAATTCTCCTCCAATAGCTCCACAAAAACCATGGCAAAAACCTCCATCTCGAGCTCCTTTTATAACCTCGTGATCGAGTCAAGCTGCCTAGCAATGACCGCTAAAGGCCTCAAATGACGCCTCGTAGTCGTTGTTGTTAGGACCTTTGTAACACTAGAGGGGGGGGTGATTAGCGTTTCTTCGTTTCTACAATCAAGTTAGCGGAAGCAATACAAATACAAAACGAATACAAATACGAAATAAGAAACCAAACGCTAACACCCAATTTACGTGGTTCGGAGATGACGCTCCTACTACACGGCAATCCGTAAGGTGGATTAGCCCTAGCCAAGCTTCACTATCTTCTCCTTTGGATGAACCAAGGTGGAGAAACCTTTCTTACAATGCACTCCTCTTCTTTACAATGATGGATGATGAAGAACAAGAGAAGAGGAGGTTTTGGATTGCTAAAAACACTTAGAAAACTTGGTGAGCACGAGGATGAAGTTAGGAGTTAGAGCACTAGCCTAACCATGCTCCCCATGACCCCTTTTTATAGAAGAGGGGCTGTTTTTCCGGGCCTCGATCGATCGACCGATGCATGCCATCACGATCACGCCAAGCCAACGACGAACGCGATCTCCGAGGAGATTCAGAGTCGCAATCTCAACGCCGTGATCGATCGATCTCTCCATCACCGATGATGGAGTGATCGATCAGTGATCACGGCAGCAATGAGTGAGACGCATTCTCGTGGGCATTCTTTCCTTGATCACCGACCGCTTTCCCATAGCTTGATCGATAGTAGCATCATCGATCGACATGCCCAAGGCGATCGATGGTCGGTTTCACCCGACTCGACACCGACTGGGCCGATCGATACATCGATCTCGATCGATACTATTAAGTATGGATAATTCATACTTGTTTTTATACCCTAGACCTAGACTCAACCTTCTAGCTCCGTATTAAGTCTTGCGCCTTCAGGATCCCTCCGAGTCCGCGACTTGTTCATCCTTTGCGCTTTGCTTCCAAGAGCTTCCTTCGGTTTCGTCATGTCTTGGGTTGCCAAATGCTTGGACTTTACGCCGCCAAGACTACAAGCTTGGACTTATGCTGCCAAGACCTTACTTTGGACTTCCTTTGCCAAGGTTCACTTGGACTTTACGCTGCCAAGACTACAAGCTTGGACTTCCTTTGCCAAGGTTCACTTGGACTTTACGCTGCCAAGACTACAAGCTTGGTCTTATGCTGCCAAGTCCATCCCTTGGACTTCCTTTGCCAAGATCATACTTGGACTTCTCTTTTACCTGTCACTTAAACACATTCGCAATTAGATCACAACACATTGCCTAACTTAAATGATTATCCAACCATCAAAACATATAAATGCTTGGAGCATTGTTGCACCAACAATCTCCCCCTTTTTGATGTTTGACAATCATTTAAGTTAGATCTTTTTTAAAAAAAAAATAATCATATTTCCAATATAGATTCTAACTTAAACATTCCTTCTCCCCCTTTGACAGACATCAAAAAGAGAAGGATTCATAAATGAAAGAGTTAAGGGTATTGGATCTTGGACTAAGGTATAAGATTGAAATTAAGCTCCCCCTTAATCCAAGATATGATGTGTAAACCATATTTGAAGCAAAGCATATCAAGGAATTAAACATGAAGTTCTAACTTTGCACCAACAATGGATTTTAGGGAAGAAAACGATATTATATATGAAACTCCCCCTAAAACACTGCATTAATCATTCTAAAACTTTGTTTATTGCAACATTATCATACCATAGTTTTAGGACATCAAGGATACACTAAATATCAGAAAATGGAGCTTAATAGTTTCGAACCAATGATCAACTAGACAAATGAAATTTCAAATTTTCAAATTAACTTTAGAAATGCAGTAGAAATTCCAGAAATCTTGAAAAATCACGAAATTTCGCGTACACATTTCTGAAATCATACTTGATGAAGGAAAATAATTTGAAAATATATGTTTTTCAGATTTCAAGATTGATACAACCTTGGAATCTAACAAAGTTCTAAAGAGTTTGCAACCTTTGTATCACTTTTGTGGTTCATTTGGAAATTGTTTTTCAAAATATGATGAACATAGTTTAAAATATATATTATTTGGAATTTCCAACCATGTTCTTTGAGCTATGTATCCATTACTTGAATACAAGCCTTCCCAATGATTGGTCCATAAGGTGTTTATGTCTCTAGTTGTGTCATTGGCTCATAGTAATGCATCATAACAAGCATGATGAGCCAAGTACACCTTCCCTATTATCTCACATGGTTCTAGGTGTCTCAATACAAAAATCAAGGTTCTTAAGGCTTTTTGTGAGATGTAACAAGGTATAAAGATAACATATAAACATGGGATTATGCAAGCCTAGAATTTTACTCCATTAGCACATACCAAGCTCTCTCCTTAAAGATGAAAATTCATTTTCTGGGAAGAGCTTTGGTGAAGATATCGCAAGGTTGGACTTAGATTCTACATAATTAAGTTCAATGTCCCTCTTGCCACATGATCTCTTATGAAGTGATGTTTCACTTCAATGTGCTTGGTCCTAGAGTGATGTACTGATTTTTGGTCAAGTTGATGGTACTCACATTGTCACAATAAACCTTAATGTTAGAGTAGTGTAGCTCATAGTCCACAAGAGTATGTCTCATCCAAAGCAATTGAGCTACACAACCACCCATAGCCACATATTCTGCGGTGGTTGATAAAGCAACACAATGTTGCTTCCTACTACTCCAACTAACTAGGAGGACCCAAGAAATTGGCATCCACCACTAGTACTTTTCCTATCCAATTTGCACCCATAATCGGAATCGTATAACCAATCAATTCAAATGACCTAGTCCTAGGATACCAAAGTCCTACATTTAGAGTACCTTTAATATATCTTAAAATTCTTTTGACGGCTACTAAATGTGATTCTTTGGCACAAGATTGGTATCTTGCACACATACCTACCGCAAATAAAATATCAGTCTACTAGGTTAGGTATAGTAGGCTACCTATCATACTCCTATAAATTTTAAGATCGATTGATTTACCATCATGATCACTATCTATTCTAGTGCTAGTGGCCATAGGAGTGCTAATTTTGGCATTTTCCAAACCAAATTTCTTGATCATTTCATTTGCATATTTGGTTTGATAAATATGGATACCTTCATTGGTTTGTTTTACTTGTAATCCTAGGAAAAATTGAGTTCTCCAACTAAACTCATTTCAAATTCATTTTCCATATTTTTTATAAAGTCTTGAAGTAGATCATCATTTGTAGACCCAAAGATGATATCATCAACATATACTTGGGCTATGAATATATCTTTCAATGTTGACTTTATAAATAAGGTTTGATCTACTTGTCCTCTTCTAAAATCCTTAGAAATTAAGAAGGATGACAATCTTTCATACCATGCCCTAGGAGCTTGTTTTAACCCATATAATGCTTTCCTAAGCTTATATACATGATTTGGATAATCTATGTTCTCAAACCCGGGTGGTTGCTCTACATACACTTCCTCCTTAATAAAACCATTTAAAAATGCCGATTTAACATCCATTTGGTAAAGTTTAAATCCCATGTAGGAAGCATACCCTAAGAGAATTCTAATAGATTCTAATCTAGCAACCGGGGCATAAGTCTCATCATAGTCAAGCCCCTCAACTTGATTAAATCCCCTAGCAACCAACCTAGCCTTATTTCTAGTGATATTCCCTTGGTCATCTAACTTATTCCTAAAGACCCATCTTGTAGTAATTATGGTGCTATCATTGGGTCTAGGTACTAACTCCCAAACTTGACTCCTCTCAAATTGAGCCAATTCATCTTGCATTGCCAAAATCCAATCCGGATCATGGAGTGCATCATTGATCGATTTAGGCTCAATTTGTGAGATGAGAGCAACTTGACTAGTAGGAGCCCTATGAAATGACCTAGTTCTTACTCCTTGAGATAGATCTCCTACTACTTGGTCAAGTGGATGATCTTGATGAATTCTTAGGTTTCTAGAAGGGGTTTCAAATTGATCATTGTTATCCTCCACCCTTCTTTCATCATCGGAAATCTTCTTTTCCTCCCCTTGATCATTGCCCCTAATAGTCAAATTTTGAAGTTTTTGGGTAATGTCTTGATTATTGTCATTAATATCCTTATCAATGGAGGACTTTCTAGGTAGGTACTAGTAGTTTCATCAAATTGAACATTTGAGGACTCTCAATCCCTTGGGTTCTCTTATTGTAGACTCTATACCCTTTACTTGTGGATGAGTATCCAACTAGAATTCTCTCAACCGCTTTAGATTCAAATTTCCCTAAGTTGTCTTTGGTATTTAAGATATAAACTTTACATCCAAAGACTTTGAAATAGTGAATTGTGGGAATAGTTCCATTCCATAGTTCAAAAGGTGTCTTTCCTAAAAACCTATGGATTTGAACCCTATTTTGGATATAGCAAGCGGTATTAACCGCTTCCGCCCACAAGTAGCTAGGTAGAGAATATGCATTTAGCATAGTCCTAGCCGCTTCTTGTAGGGCACAATTTCTCCTTTCCACCACCCCATTTTGCTGGGGTGTTCTAGGACAAGAGAACTCATGCTTGTACCCTTGCTCTAAACAAAATTGTGAAAATTTAAAGTTTTCAAATTCACCACCATGATCACTACGGATCCGGTTGATTTTGAGTTTCTTTTCATTTTCAACCCTTTTACTAAATCCTATGATTATTTCTAAGGTATCATCCTTATGTTTCATAAAGTAAACCCAAGTATACCTAGAAAAATCATCCACAATGACTAAACAATATTTGTTACCATTTAAAGATGGAGTGCTATGGCAATCAAATAAATCAAGATGCAATAATTCTAATGGTAAAGACGTATTAGTTAAGGTTTTACCTTTGTGTGATGCTTTTGTTTGTTTTCCTTCTTGGCATGCATCACACATTTTGTTCTTGACATACTTGATCTTTGGTAACCCTTTGACCAACTCCATCTTGGCTACCTTGGCTATGTTTTTCATGTTGACGTGCCCCAATCTTCTATGCCATAGCCAACATTCTTCTTCTTTTGCCACAAGACACTTAGTAGAAATGTTAGAAGCATATGAAAGATCAACATAATAGATGTTTGATTTCCTATATCCAACTAACATGCAATCATTTAATTCCTTGTGTTTAATCATGCATTTAGAGGATTCAAACGAGACATGATAGTTTGCATCACAAAGTTGACTAACACTTAATAAATTAAACTTCATATTTTCAACTAGCAAGACTTTGTGAATAACAATTTTAGGGGATACCTCAATTGTACCTCTACCTAGTATCTTGAGTTTTCCACTATTCCCAAAAGATACCGCTCCCTTCTTCACATATTTAATTGTGGAGAACTTGCTCACATCCTCGGTCATATGTGTTGAGCAACCGCTATCCACAATCCACATACCTCGCCTCCTACCTAAATCACATGAAAAACACAAGCTTTTGGTACCCAAACATTTGGACCGTAACATTAATTAAAAACTTCTTAGGTACCCAAGCTTTCTTAACCTTACCCTTAATGGTTCCTTTCCTATTAATTAATGAAATATAAGCAACCTCTTTCTCTTTTGGCTTATATCCTAAACCGCCTTGTTATAAACCGCTCTTTGCCTACTAAGGATCATGTCAAGACCTTTTGAGCCATTTGAAAATTTTTCTAAACATGTTTTCAATTTACTAACCTCATCCTTAAGTTTTTCATTTTCTTCCTAAGCATGCAAGAGTCAACATGTAAAAGTTTTTCATCCTAATGGCTTTTAATTCTATCTTCATGCTCTTAACCTTAGATTTAGATTTATCTAGAGCTTCTTGAAGATATGCAATTGATTTATAAAGAAGTTCTACTTTAGGAGAATTCATTACCTCATCGCCACTAGATGACGATTCATCACTTGAGGAGCATTCTTCTTGGCTTGACGTTCAGGAATCATCTCCTAGTGCCATGAGTGCCACATGGCGAGTGATGTGGCAAAGCTCATCATCGGAAGATGAGTCTTCAACGCTTGGTGTGTCCCATGTGGTTTGAGCCACCATAGCCTCCTTCTTCTTCTTCTCCTTCTTGTCCTTCTTCTTCTTTTCTTTTCCTCCTTCTTCTTTAGCTCCGGCAATTTGGCTTTATGTGCCCTTCTTATTGCAAGCATGACAAATCACATTATTGTTAAAATTTGAATTACCACTACTTTTACCTCTTGATGAGTGGGACCCTTCCTTGCTTCTCTATTCTTGAATTCCTTTGATTTTCTAAGGAACTTCTTGACAAAATGGGCCACCTCACTAGCCGAGTCTCCATCACTACTTGACTCTTGCTCCGACTCGGATGAAGATGACACCTCTTTCCTTTCTTTCTTCTTCTTTTCTTTCTTTTCAACAAATAGGGCCAAACCCTTTTCCTTAGAAGACATGTTAGTTTGTTCATGCAATTCAAACTCACAAAATAGTTCATCAATTTTAATTTGTGAGAGATCCCTAGTTACCTTAATGGCATCAACTATAGAGGTCCATAAAGAATTTCTAGGAAAAGCTTGTAAAATATACCTTACTAAATCCCGGTTGTCAACTCGCTCACCTATGATATGGAGTCCGTTCACAATTTCCTTGAACCTTCCATGCATTTGGCTTACGGTTTCATGCATCTTCATTTGGAAGGCTTGAAGTTGTCCAATTAGAAGGTCCTTCGTGCCCTCTTTGACTCCTTGAACCTTCATTTAGCTCAATGAGCTTTTCCCATAGCTCCTTGGCGGATTCAAAAGGCCCCACCTTGTTGAGTTGCTCCATTGTGACGCCGCATTGGATGGTGAGGACGGCTTTTGCATTTGACTCGAAATTGCGGTTCATCTCCCTTGTCCAATCCTTGCTTGGAATAGGGTTTCCACGCTCATCCACCGGTTCCTCGAAGCCATCTACAACACTATGCCAAATTTCAATATTACTCATTAAATAGTACTTCATCCTACCTTTCCAATATGCGAAGTGACTCCCATCGAAGAGTGGTGGCTTGGCGATGCTATATCCCTCTTGAAGAGCCATTGATGCCTTGGTTGATGGTGAGATCTTCCAAGCGATCCGGGCTCTGATACCACTTGTTAGGACCTTTGTAACGCTAGAGGGGGGGTGATTAGCGTTTCTTCGTTTCTACAATCAAGTTAGCGGAAGCAATACAAATACAAAACGAATACAAATACGAAATAAGAAACCAAACGCTAACACCCAATTTACGTGGTTCGGAGATGACGCTCCTACTCCACGGCAATCCGTAAGGTGGATTAGCCCTAGCCAAGCTTCACTATCTTCTCCTTTGGATGAACCAAGGTGGAGAAACCTTTCTTACAATGCACTCCTCTTCTTTACAATGATGGATGATGAAGAACAAGAGAAGAGGAGGTTTTGGATTGCTAAAAACACTTAGAAAACTTGGTGAGCACGAGGATGAAGTTAGGAGTTAGAGCACTAGCCTAACCATGCTCCCCATGACCCCTTTTTATAGAAGAGGGGCTGTTTTTCCCGTTGGGCCTCGATCAGTCGACTGATGCATGCCATCAGTCGACTGCTGCCGAAGCCAACGGCTTCTGAAACGCGATCTCCGCGGAGATTCGTAGCCGCAATCTCCAACGGCCAGGTGATCAGTCGACTGATCTCTCCATCAGTCGACTGATGGAGTGATCAGTCGAGTGATCACGGCAGCAGTCGAGTGAGACTGCATTCTGTGGCATTTCTTTCCTTGATCGACCGATCGCTTCCCATAGCGATCGATAGTAGCATCGATCGACCGACATGCCCAAGGCGATCGATGGTCGTGGTTTCACGACTCACCGGCCGCACCGACGACCGATCGATACATCGATCGATCGATACTCATTAAGTATGGATAATTCATACTTGTTTTTATACCCTAGACCTAGACTCAACCTTCTAGCTCCGTATTAAGCCTTGCGCCTTCAGGATCCCTCCGAGTCTGCGACTTGTTCATCCTTTGCGCTTTGCTTCCAAGAGCTTCCTTCGATTTCGTCATGTCTTGGGTTGCCAAATGCTTGGACTTTACGCCGCCAAGACTACAAGCTTGGACTTATGCTGCCAAGACCTTACTTTGGACTTCCTTTGCCAAGGTTCACTTGGACTTTACGCTGCCAAGACTACAAGCTTGGACTTCCTTTGCCAAGGTTCACTTGGACTTTACGCTGCCAAGACTACAAGCTTGGTCTTATGCTGCCAAGTCCATCCCTTGGACTTCCTTTGCCAAGATCATACTTGGACTTCTCTTTTACCTGTCACTTAAACACATTCGCAATTAGATCACAACACATTGCCTAACTTAAATGATTATCCAACCATCAAAACATATAAATGCTTGGAGCATTGTTGCACCAACAGTTGTCTCACAACGGCCAGATCCACATCGGACAAGTTCCAACGGAACACCTACCCGATCGTGATAATGCCCCATCATTGGTGACCTCAATCGCCCGCTCGGCTCTGAGCGTTCTATGCTCGCGACACTCCCATCGATCATTGCCATCCCTCGGCGATCATTGCTGTCGATTTCGATCATTGCCATCATGTACATCGCAAAGCACAAAACCCTAGCCTTACACCAGTCGAACCCTAGTCGACTTGGACCAGTCGAACTGGCACCTATGCCAGTCGACTGACATCGGGCAAAACCTCAAACACCAAGTTGTTTGAGCATCCGACCGTCGGGTAAACCCTCAAACATCAAATTTGAGCCTCCGACACTCAGTCTTAGCCACTTGGCCAAGTCCACCTTATCCCTCATGGAGTTCCCCACCAAAGCTCTCTTCCCTCGGCCTACGTCCCTCGGATGCGCCAAGCGCATGACTTCGCAACGCCATCCTTCGCGTTTCATGCCCTAGAAGTATGCTTCCCTTTGGGTTCACTCCATTCGCTCCCCGTCCGGCGGTCCCTCGGATGCACCAAGCGCACGGCTTCGCAATGCCATCCTTCACCGACTCAAGGACCCCGAGCCTAGTGAACTTACCAAGTCCTTAAGACTTCCCATATGCACCAAGCGCACGGCTTCGCAATGCATTTCTCACCAAGCACCAAGCGCACGGCTTCGCAATGCTTTGGATTTCCCATGCCAATCACCAAGCGCACGGCTTCGCAATGCTTCCCATGCCAAGGCTTCCCCCTTGGACTTCCACACCAAGCTCCATGCTTGGATTTTCCATTCCAACCCCATGTTGGACTTTCCCATGACAATCCCATGTCATGAGTTTTGTCTATCATCAAAATACCATCAAGGTATTGCTGGGCCGATTGCACCAACAGTATGAATCATATGTTACGATATTATTCTCTTTACTAATAAAGAGCGCATGTTTCAAATTAAATCGTACAGATTTTGATCTAGACATTCCAAATGTCTAATCCTGAATTCAACACATGAAGTCAAATCTAGCTCTAAACAGGTATGGTAAATGGTGAGAGCATTTACTTCAATCAATATTCTCAAATAATCTTATCTTGAAATAAATATCAAGATGACCCCAGCTTATAGATATGTATCTCTATATAGATAACTTCCAAAGCTATCTTATAAGCAATGGTCCTCCCCTATTCGTACTTAACAAATAGAGATGATTGTCCATGTGAGAGGATCAATCGCTACTTGTCAACATGCTCACCGAGATCTTATCATAATGTAACATCGCATACACTGAATAAATTATGGTTGACATTTCAAGCAATCAAATTACAATATACGATTGTCATTATAAAATTATTACATTATGCGAAGTCCCATAGACTTTACATGCTAATTAAATGACTCTCTAGTCATCGACTTAGTAAAAGGATTTGCAAGCATAGAACATGTAGAGATATATTTAAGAATCACCTTCTTCTTAGCAGCAATATCCCTTATAAAATTATACTTTATTATTATATGCTTGTCCTTGTTGTGATATTTCAGATCCTTTGAAAAAGCTATAACAACTTAACTATCATAGTAGATAGTCACTAGACTCTCACCATCCTCATCAATCTTCAGATACTTTAGGAACCTCCTTAACCAGACTCTTCTTGCACAGCTGCTGAACATGCCACATATTCAACTTCCATAGTTGACAAGGCCACACAGGCCTAATTCTTGCTGTTCCAGGAGATGACGCCACTATTCAACAAGAACTCATAGCTTGATGTGGATTTTCTATCATCCAGGTCCCCAGCTCAATCTGCATCTGAATAGCCCTTCAGACTCATATCTAATCCTTGATGTTAGGGCAATCTCTTGCCGTGATATGGTTTTGATGGTGTGACAAAGGGTTTAAGTTAGTTTGATATGTTGATTTGATATGTGCGTTGAAGTCGTGCAGGACTTAGTAATTCGCACATGGAGCCGTGGCGAGTTTCACATCTCATGACTCGTGCCTTGAGTCGGTGAAGGATAGCTTTGCGGAAGCCGTGCGCTTGGAGCATCCGAGGGACCGCCAGACGAGAAGCTTGGAGTGAAGCCGGAGGAAGTAGACTTCGAGGCAAGAGACGCGAAGGAGCATTGCAGAGCCGTGCGCCTGATGCTGCCGAGGGACGTGGCCGAGAACGAAGAGAACTTCGAAGGCGAGGGACTCCGAGAAATGAGAGTGAGCGATTGTAACCCGGGGAAGGGTAGCTCTTAGGTGAAACTTGGCCATTTGGCCAAGTGTCGGATTGATTTTCCGACACGGTCATTGCCATGTCATGGCGATCGGCCGCAATCGAGTGTAGCTCGGCTTGGTATCTGGCGGCCGGATGTAGCGTGATCGGCCATCGTTAGCGGTCATTGCCAAGACTAATCGATCATTCTTTGGCCGATCGGTAGTCAATAGGGTTTGCCCGAGAACCGCTTCGTGTAGCCGTAGGCGATCGACTACGAGGAAGCGTGATCGGTGATGTCCATCGATCATTGCCAAGTTCCGTTGGACAACAGCGTGTTCGGAGGTAGCCCTCTCTATAAAAGAGGGTGTGAGCCTTTGAGAGGCTAATGCTTAAGTTCAAACAATCTTCCTAGTGCCCCCTGAGCTCTAAACTCTTCTTACTCGCTTTTACTCCATTCCATTTGTAAGAAGAGTGATCTTGGTTGTAAAGGTTACCTCCACCTAGCTTTGTGCAAAGGAGAGACCGATAGTGATTGGTTTTGGCGGAGTGATTCACCGTGGACGAATCGGACCGTGGATTAGCGGCGTAGCCGTGAACAACGTTATATCTCGGTGTTTGTATTGCTTGTTTATATTTTGCTTGTCTTTATTTATATTTGTATATTCGCTTGTAGAGAGAGCAAAATACGCCATCCAAAGCGAAAAGGGCTATTCACCCCCTCTAGCCGTGCCATCGATCTCACAAGTGGTATCGAGCCGAGGTTGCTTGTCACCGGACTAACCGCCGCAACAAGCCCTACATCAAAATGGCCGGCTCCAACATCCATCCTCCGAAGTTTGAAGGAGAATTCGCTTGGTGGAAGAAGCGAATGGAGGTATTTTTCGAAACGGATTTTGATATAATGATTACAATGGAATCCGGTTTCATTTTGCCTAGGGATGAAGAGGGAAGCCAATAGAAATCTAGGTGGACCAAGAAGCAAGAGAGGAGCACCTTGCAAACTCCAAAGCCAAGCATCATCTCTACAATGTGCTTCCTCAACAAGAAATCAACCAATAGGAGAATGCCTAGCGCCAAGGAGATGTGGGAGAAACTAATTGAGCTCCATGAAGGCACATCCGAGGCAAGCTAGCTAGGAGAGATCTCCTCCGCTCTCAACTATCCAACATTAAATTAGAAAAGGGGAAAAGGTAATCTCTACACTCTAGGTTTAAGGAAATTTTAATTGGGCTAACAAGTGTAGGTGAGAAGCTATCAAACGGGACATGCTCATGAAGGCTATAGATGCCTTTCCCGGTCCTCAAAGTGGAGCTCCATGGTGGACTCCTTACATGTCCAAGAACCTAGAAGTGAGTACCTTGGAGGAGTTCTTCTCAACGATGGAACTCCAAACGAGGCTTGAAGGAATTCAAGAAGAGCCAAGAATTCAACCCTCAAGAGGAGTAGCATTGTTGGCAAACAAGGGAAGAAGAAGATGGAAGTCCCTCCTCCTCCGATGATGAAGCCTCCTCCTCCTCCATGGATAGCACCGAGGAAGCCTACATGGTAAGGAAGGTGAGGCGTGTATTTAAGAATTTTAGATTTGATAAATCAAATGATAGGAATAGAAGACCAAGGGGAAGGTGATATGCTACAATTGCCAAGGAGAGGGACACATAAGGGACAATTGTCCTCTCCTAAACAAAAGCAAGGAAGAGAGGAAAAGAAAGAAGAAAAGAAGAAGAAAAAGGGAGCAAGAAAAGAAGGAAGAGGAGAAGAAGGCAAAAGAAAAGGGAAGGCCAAAGCATTCAAGGCCAAGACATGGGATGATCCTTCCTCATCCTCCTCCTCATCATCGGATGAGGAGAATGCCTTGTCGCCAATTTGGCCTTGATGGCCTTTGGATTTGGATTGCTCCTCCTCCGAAAATGAAGGATCAAGCACAAGAGGAGAGCTCAAGTGAAGGGGAACCTCCTCCACATCATCATCCTCCTCATCATCCGAAGAAGAAGAAGAGGACATGGAAACTATGGTAACGAAAGCCTCTCCTAGTAAAATAGTTTCTATGATTTCTAGTTTAACTAGGGATTTGTTTAGAGTAAAGAAGAAAAATAAAAGCATGCTTAATCAAATTAAAGACTTAGAAAATAAGTTAGAAAATGCATGCTTAAATAATAATGATACTTCTTCTTGCCATGATGATGCATGCTCACATGATAATTATGTGCCTTTAGATGTTAGTGATGCATGCATAGAGGAAAACAGGGCATTAAGGGAAAAGGTAGATTATTTAACTAAAGCCCTAGGAAAATTTACAATTGGCTCCAACACTTTGAATATGATCATAGGGAGCCAAAGGGCAAGTTTTAACAAGAAGGGCCTAGGATATAAAGAGAAGAAAAATGAGAAGGCCTATAGATGCCTAATAGCTAGGGGACAAGACAAAAACAAAGTAATAGCTAAGAAATGGATCCCCAAGGAATTTCTAGTGAACCCCATAGGTAAAAATCTATTTTGGGTTCCAAAATCCATCCTTAAGGGTTAGAAAACCCCTAGGGTAGTCAACCATATGAACCTAATCTATATCATATTTTGGTTGACTTAGGATGACGGGACAACATTTTTAGATAGTGTTGGGTGATGATAACGTGCCCATAAATAGGTAATAATGCTTAAATCATGATGATTAATGTAATTTCTATGCATATGTGTAATTATGATTTTGATTTTGGGCACATCATCATGAGAAATAGGTTTAAATCATGCTTTAGGTGATAACTTATTTATTATCATCATATAATGCCTAATGCATGGTTATAATTTGATGAAAACATGTATTTCATGGTCATAATATGAAATTAAATCATATATGTCATTATGATCATGTGGGTTGTTAGGTTGATACTTAACCATGATAGAATTGCTTGAATATATTGGTTAAGTATATATATACAAATACCCCCCTAGGATGCATCTCACACTCACTATAGGCTAACTTGATTGCAAACTTAGCATGGGTGAGATGTTAGGATGATACAAATGTCCACTAATGCCTATGGCATTTAGATGGTCATTTAAAGTATCAAAATATCAATAATAGACCAATCATGGGGAAGGCTTATGTCTAATTAATAGACATATTGCCCAAAGATCATGGTTGGATATTTCTAATGTTTTCAAAACAATTTCTTACCTTAAAATACATGTATTCATGTTTTGAAACAATTAGATGCAAAACTAGGTAGCTAACTTGATACTAGAATGCTCAAAAACTAGTGGTTTTTCAAGTGTTTGGATTTTTGGCAAATCTTGTAAAATATAATGATTTTTCATGAAAAACTATTTTTCCTTGATAGATATACTTAAGAGAAATATGTTCCTCGAATTTCATGATTTTTAGAATTTTCTGGAATTTTTAATGCATTTCTGAATTTCATCCAAAATCGAATTCTTCCTTTTGTGCCGATCATTGCCATGCGATAGCGATCATTGGTGGCCTGTAAATCAGAATATTGAAGGCCGAATTCAGTTTATAAAACCTCCTACAAGTGGTAGAAATATACTTGATGCCTCCTACAGTTTTTAAATCAACTTGACATATTTTTTCCTCCATTATGATGCCATGAGCTTTTAACTTAGTGTTAATTTTTTGATGGTGTCAAAGGGGAGAAATAAGTATGTTTAAGTTAATCACATTAGGGGAGAAATATATGTAGGGAGAAATATATGATAGGGAGAAATTGCATAGAGAATTTCATGGATTAAGGGGAATTGCATGTTGTT
Organism: Wurfbainia villosa; assembly: GCA_025175895.1. Taxonomy (NCBI): domain Eukaryota; kingdom Viridiplantae; phylum Streptophyta; class Magnoliopsida; order Zingiberales; family Zingiberaceae; genus Wurfbainia; species Wurfbainia villosa. The sequence continues at coordinate 40,665,411 of CM045997.1, forward strand.
ATATCATGTTTATCTTTACTTTTCTTACCTTAGAAATTATATCAAATGTTTTTACCTAACTTAAACGGATTGCCACACATCAAAAAGGGGGAGATTGTTAGGGCAATCTCTTGCCGTGATATGGTTTTGATGGTGTGACAAAGGGTTTAAGTTAGTTTGATATGTTGATTTGATATGTGCGTTGAAGTCGTGCAGGACTTAGTAATTCGCACATGGAGCCGTGGCGAGTTTCACATCTCATGACTCGTGCCTTGAGTCGGTGAAGGATAGCTTTGCGAGCCGTGCGCTTGGAGCATCCGAGGACCGCCGGACGAAGCTTGGAGTGAAGCCGGAGGAAGTAGACTTGAGGCAAGAGGCGTGAAGGAGCATTGCGAGCCGTCTCGCTGATCTCTTGCCGAGGGCGTGGCCGAGAAGCGAAGAGAACTTGAGCGAGGACTCAGAAATGAGTGGCGATTGTAACCCGGGAAGGGTAGCTCTTAGGTGAAACTTGGCCATTTGGCCAAGTGTCGGATGGGTTTCGACACGGTCATTGCCATGTCATGGCGATCGGCGCTCTAATCAGTGTAGCTCGGGTATCTATTGGCCCGGTTTGTGGCGTGATCGGCCATATCGTTAGCGGCGATCGATGATCCATCGATCGAAAAGCGTGATCGGTAGTCAATAGGGTTTTCGCCACAGAACCACTGAGCCGTAGGCGTCGACTACGGGGTCCGTGATCGTGTGAGGTCCATCGATCGCGCCAAGAGTTCCGTTGGACAACAATGGTCGGCATCCGACGTGTTCGGAGGCCGTTGTAGTAACAGCGATGATCGCCATGGGCGGCCGATCGGTGATGGCGGCCAACGGGAAGAAGTTAGCCCTCTCTATAAAAAGAGAGGGTGTGAGCCTTTGAGAGGCTAATGCTTAAGTTCCAAACAATCTTCCTAGTGCCCCACAAGCTCTAAACTCTTCTTACTCGCTTTTACTCCATTCCATTTGTAAGAAGAGTGATCTTGGTTGTAAAGGTTACCTCCACCTAGCTTTGTGCAAAGGAGAGACCGATAGTGATTGGTTTTGGCGGAGTGATTCACCGTGGACGAATCGGACCGTGGATTAGCGGCGTAGCCGTGAACCACGTTATATCTTGGTGTTTGTATTGCTTGTTTCTATTTTGCTTGTCTTTATTTATATTTGTATATTCCGCTTGCGCTAACGTTTTGTAGACGAGCAAAATACCGCCATCCAAACGAAAAGGGCTATTCACCCCCCTCTAGCCGGCCATCCGATCTCTCACACTTGATAACTGAGACTATAACCTGTTGTCACTTTCAGATATCTGAATAGCCTTTTCACTACCTTTTAATGTCTTGCTCCTGGATTCGATTGAAACCGACTGATTAAGCCAATAACATAGTTGATATCGGGACGAGTACACAACATAGTGTACATCAAACTACCTACAACATTGGCATATGATTTTTTATTCATCTCAGCTATTTCTTTAGGAGTCTTAGGACTCATACTCTTGCTTAAAATAGTACCTTTCACAATGGGTGTTTGTTCACTGTTGCAATCAGACATGCTGAAATGTTGTAACATCTTATTTATATAAGACTTTTGAGACAAATCCAAAAGTCTCTTATATCGATCCCTGCTGATCTTAACTCCTAAGATGTATTCAACTTCTCTCATATCTGTTGTGTCAAACTGTGATGGAAGCCACTTTTTGACTTCTATCACAAAACCTATGTCATTTCCTGCTATCAGCATATCATCAACATATAATGATAAAATGACATAGTTTCCTTTTTCCTTTTTCAGGAAAATACAATGATCCTCATTGATCATTTCGAAACCATAAGATAAAATGACTTCCTTAAATCTTATGTTTCACTGTCTTGATGCTTGCTTTAGCCCATATATAGATTTCTTCAATCTACATACTTTTTCTTCTTAGGCTTCAGCAATGAAACCTTCTGGCTGAACCATATAGATTTTCTCATCAAGCTCACCGTTAAGGAAAGTGATTTTTACATCCATCTGATGTAACTTTAAGTCATAATGCGCCACAAAAGCCAAAATGACTTGGATTGACACAAACTTAACTATAGGAAAAAATATCTCTTCAAAGTCTATACCTTAAATTGGGTAAATCCTTTTGCAACTAAACGAGGTTTGTATCGGTTAATCGATCCATCTGATTTTCTCTTTATTTTGAGAATCCATTTATTCCCAATAGCCCTTCGACTAGGTGGAAGATCAACTAAATCCCAAACTTGATTCTGAATCATTGTCTCCATTTCTTCAACCATTAAATTTTTTCACTTTTCTCTAACTCTGTATCCCAGAGCTTCCTCAACTGATTGAGGTTTATCAACGTCAATTGGGTGTGTCATCATTGCCTCATTCTCAATATCAAACCTTTTCTTAGGTTTGATCTTATGAATATTTCTTCGTAAGTTGGGCTCCTGAGAAGTCACCCCATTACAAGGCAAATTACTCCCATTTAGTTGACTAAGTCCAGGTATCCCACTTGATACCTATCTTGTTGATAATGACTCATCCTCCTCAAATAGAGGAACAATCTTATCAACCTCACCTCTAGCTGGGAACTCAATTTCGAGAAAAGTAGCATCTCTCGAATCAAATTCAGAGATGATTCCATCTTGTTGCTCACCTATAAATGTTGGAGGATCGTGGCCCGGCTAGAAGGGGGGTTGAATAGCCTCAATGTTCGGCGATGGAATTCTCGCATCTTAATTGTCTACAATAATGATTAGCGTAGCAGAAATAATGCTAAAGCAAAAACAATTAAGCTAATAGTAAAGTAAAGAGAAGCAAACACTAACAACAAGATATAATGTGGTTCACGACCCTTGCCGCTAGTCCATGGACGATTCGTAAGGTGAATCACTCCCTCAACTCAATCCACTAATCTCTCCTTTAGCTCAAGACAAGGTGGAGGTAACCTCTTTACACAATCTCTCCCTCTTACAATAGAATAGAGATGGAAACAAGGAAGAGGAGAGTTTGGACGTTCACAACACTTGGGGAGCACTTAGGAGTGGAAGCATTACCCTCCCCAAGGCACCCAACCCTTCTTTTTATAGGGAAGATGGGTTTCTTCCCGTTGGGCATGCAGTAGTAGACTGTCGCTCTAATAACCGACTTCCAACGGCTTTTGACTTGTCGTCGTCACCATCCAACGGTACCCTTGGCAGTCGACTGCTGCTTGCGTAGCAGACTGATCAGTCGGCTACGAGCGGTTATGTTCCTGTAGTAGTCGACTGTCATCATTGGCAGTTGACTGATGGTGGAGCAGTCAACTGTTGGGCCACAAAACCCTAGTTGACACCGATCAACTACTAGTTGACTCAGACAAGTCAACTGCCATTACTTGGCAATCGACTGTTATCGGGTAAAACCTCAAACATCAAGATGTTTGAGCATCCGACCATCGGGTAAACCTCAAACAACATATTTAAACATCCGACACTTCCAATCGTCGGGTAAAATCTCAAACACATGTTTGAGCATCCGACTTATCCAATCGTCAGGTAAACCCTCAAACACATGTTTGAGCGTCCGACTTGTCAGGTAAAACCTCAAACACAAGTTTGAGCATCCGACACTTGACTTAACCATTCGACCAAGTTCACCTAACTTGAGCTACCCCGTCCTGACACTACAACAAATATGACCTTCTGCAGCACATTATCAACAATGCACAATTATAGCACACTGTTAATAATAGTTTTTACAGCGTGCCCAATTTTGTACGCTGCGGATAATATTATATTTTTACAAACAACAACATGCAAAAATAATATGCTGTTAATACTCATTTTAATAGTGTGCAGTGCACGCTGTTAATATTAAATATTAACAGCGTGCATTTTGCGCATTGTTAAAAATCTTATTATAAAAATTAAACTTTTCATAGCGTGCCAATCATGTGTGCTGCAGATAATATTAGGTTTATTAATATGAGACTTTTAACAACATGTATTTTGCACGCTGTTAAAAGTCTCACTATAAAAAATTAAATTTTTCGAAGCGCGCTAATCAAGGGCGCTGCGGATACAATGTTTGTTAATATGAAATAATAACGGCGTACAATTTACATGCCGTCAAAAGTATCATTATAAAAATTTAAATTTTTCACAGCGTGCCAATCAAGCGTGCTACGGATAATACTAAGCTTGTTAATATGAAATAATAATAGCGTACAATTTGCACACCATTAAAAGTTTAATTATAAAAAATAAACTTTTTGCAGCATGCCAATCAAGTGCACTGCGGATAATATTAGCATTGTTAATATTATCCGCAATGTGTATTTTGCACGCCGTTAAAAGTATCATTATAAAAAATTAAATTTTTTACAGTGCGCCAATCTAGTACGCTGTGGATAATATTATATTTGTATAATTACAAAAATAAAATTTTTAAAATTTAACAACACATTTGCTATTAGTATTAAATAATTTATTATTTTTTAAACTGAAAATATTTTTTTTGAAATTTGTTAACAACGCATTTGCTCTTATTATTCTTATTAATTATATTACTAATTAATAATCATGTTACTAATTAATTATATTACTTTTTTAGGTTAATTTTTTTCCTAAACGATGTATTCTCTCCGCCGCTTTCTCGCGCTTGACATTTTCTCACACTCGTCGTCTCCACCCATTCTCTTCACCTTCCTCACCGCTTTCTGCATGCTCGTCGATTTCTCATGCTCGCCTCATCCTGTCTCCGTCCATTCTCTTCACCCTTCGTCGTCGTTTTCTCACGTGAGAAAATGCCGAGCGCGAGAAAGAGACGGAGAGAATAACAACATGCATTAAAGGATATGTTGTTAAAAGTCTAGTATTCGTAGCGCGCATTAATATATGTTGTTAAAAGTTTATTATTTATGGTGCACATTAATGTATGCTGTTAAAAATTTACTATTCACAACACACATTAATATATGCAGTTAAAAATTTACTATTTGCAAATAAGAAATTAAAAAATTAATTTTTTAAATTAACAATGATATCATTAATTAATGATATATGTATATAACAGTGTGCCTTTTTACATAATTACAGCGTGCACGCGCTGTTAAAAGTCTTCGCATAAATACAGCGTACGCACACTATTAAAAGTCTCAGGTTCCGAATGAAGCATCAGTGAGAATTTTAATCCCGTCCCTTCTTACCACTCGACTCATTAACCCTTGAAATAATCTCCTTCGTGTCGCCGACTACGTGAACCCCAGAAAACCTACCCCTTGCGTCAAGATCTCTGTCGATTTGTCAGATTCCGATCAATCGCCCTTGTAAAACTCTCACCTTTGCCTTGTTTTTTTTTGTTGGTCTCAGATCGCAGATGCCCCCGGTCGATTCTTAATCGGCGTCGCAGCCTTACGGCGAGGAAGGTTTTTCTTCTTTGTATGGAAACACGTAGCTAGAAGCGGGCGGAGGCCACCTCGTCTGTGCCCTCTACTTAGACCTCACCCATCACCCGCCGTGCCAAACGCTTAGCCGTTGCTTCCTCCTAGGCTCCCCCAGCCCTCTCTACGAGCTCGCACCGTTCCCAGAACCTGCCGTTGTCTCCTCCTTCCTTGTCGTCATCTGCTGCTGCCACTGCCCCTCCCATGAACTTCTACGCTAGAGATTTCATTGGTCGTTGCCGCTGCAGCTCTGGCAAGAGTCACCAGTCCTCTGCTGGCCACGATCGGGATGTTGCCAACAGAGTGCTTGTGGGACTTCTCAATCATGAGAACAACACCGACATAATGGTGCTTAGTATACCCACGGCTAAATAGTAAGTGATGCGATGAGGAAAATCTGTTCACTCCTTTTCAATGCAGTGAAGCACTAAGGGAGATCTCAGAGGGTTCTCACAGGCCGCAATCAGTAGAGAATAAGAAGATGAAGTAGATGAAATACAAAAATCGGTACCAGCAATCGAAACTCAGACACAAGATGTAACGTGGTTTGGAATGAGGATTCCTATTCCACGGAGGTGAGCTTGCTCACCGGGTGCAGCGCCTAAGCATTTTCACTATGAAGGTCCTCCCTTACGGAAAAGAAGTTTCCGGAGGTGGAGGAAAAAAACCTCATACAGTGATATCACAAGATGAGAAAAAATACAAGAGATGTAACAACAACAGATCTCTATCCTTCTTCTCCGGCGAGGTGGTTGTCGCTCTCCCTCTCCTCTTGCGCCTTCTTCTCTCTTGCTGGGTTGGAATGATTGCGGATCCCCTCTTCTCCTTTGCTTCCTCCCTTTTATCTTCCTTTTTTCCTCCATCGTGAAGTCGTGGGTTGTCTCCATCGTACACATGGCCACGACCTCCACCAGGAGAATAATTTTGTTACAGATATGAGGAACGAAGGCTCCTTGAAATATTGTGTGGGGCCTCCTAAGCTGTTGTATAACGCCTCTTCTTCTACTTTTCGGGTAACTGGGTTAGACTGTCTCCCTCAACCATCCGCTTTAGGTGAGGCTAACTTAGGCCTATGGCCCACGGGTGACCTAGTCTTAGGGCTCCTCATCAACCCGAACCAATTCCTCTTTTTCCCGTGCCAAACTTCCTTCGGATCGATCAGGTTGAGTCGACCCTTTATCCATCCCATCTGCTTCTGTGATTATCTAGATGAACCAATTCCTGTTCCGCCCTTAGTGAAGTGCCTTCCGTCTCTTCTTTGTCGTGCCAATTGCTTCTGTTAATTCTCCCGTGCCAATTGCTTCTGCTATTTGCACCCGAACCATTCTTCCTTTTCTCCCTTCGCTGAGCCGAATATTTTGGCTCAGATCTCGTGTTACATGCTAACCCTTCTATCTGGAGTATATAGAAAAGGTACCAGTAGTATCATTAGTCAACTTCGAAAAATAGTCAAGCGAAGTTATAAGCTTGACTTTCCAGATGTATATAAAGTTTCTGCCCTATTCTTTATTTCTTAACTTAAATTCACTCTTTCCCTTATAGCTCCCTTATGTATACTCGAGGCGGCCCGATGGGCCCATGGGTCCCGCTTCTCCTTCTCCTTTCGTGCAGTCGAACCTTCACGAAAAACCCTATATAAACCCCTGCCTTCTCCTTTTAGGTATCACTTAGTGTGTTTAACAATCCTGTCTGTTCTACTTCTTCCGTGATTTTCACTTGCATGCATTTCTGACCATTCTTCCTTTCCCACACGATTCTTCCTTAACCTCCGAGTAAGTGCTCTGCCTTGTTCACACCCATGGCTCCTAAGACCATCCCTTCACCCGCCTAGTATGAACATACCATAACTCAGCTAGATTGCAACCATTATTTCTTTAATCTTAAAAACAAATACATAGACCCTTCTATAAAATGTTGTTTCACTACTAAAATGCATCGGCCCCATAGTCCTCCTCCCAGTTCGACGTGCTTTTTCTCCGAATAGTTTCTTAATGGCCTATGTCTACCAGCGCCTTCCGGTTATCTAGATATTTTGCACTTTTACAGACTTCCTTTAAACCAATTCACCCCCAACTCCTTTCACATTTTGTCAGGAGCTTCTATGGTGTTTCAACACCTAAACCTTCCCTTAACCCCTGAAATATTCCATTGCTTTTTCCAATTGAAATCTTCCAAGGCAGGTCTCTTCTATCTATCTAGCCGTTCAGAATGCCAATTCTTAGTGAACCTGCCTACTTCCCACAAGGGATGGGAAGAATTATACTTTTTTGTACAACTTCCAGAATCCCTACCTTATTCTGATACCTGGAAGGTAGACCTTCCCGAGTTGCCTCCCTTCCGGGAAATGAGGACCAGATGTCCCTTCCCGGAGGTTTATAGGGTATTAGGAGAGTTACATTACTGCTCGAACCACCTAATAGAAACTCCCCTTTTGTGCCACTTTGGATTGTCTCCTCTCTACCTTTGACGACTTCGGTTGCTGTAGGTAGGGTGATACTTACCTGCAGTATGACTTTCTTTCTATATTATTCATCTTTCTCACCAGTACACTTTGCAGATAACCTAATGCAGAAGGCTTTGGTGGAAGGAGAGGCAATTGAGGCTTCCAAAAAGAAGAAAACCTCAACTAAAAGAGGTAAATCAATAGCAGCTCCGTCATCCCCTCGGAAAAAATTGCGGCTCACTAAGAAAGGAGCCTCAAGTTCATCTGCTCTTCTCCCCTCGTCTTCCGACCAGCCAGGGTCTCAGTCCCTAACCATTTATGAGCCGAGAAGAAGAGGCAATACCTCATTTTTCCCTTCTCCATCTCTTCAAGGAGGGGACTCTCCCTCCCATTTTCTCCATTCCTCCCCATCTGCATAGAATTCACCCACACCTTCTCATACTGAATCTCCCCAAGCTCCTATCCCTTCTGTCGCAAGAGCTTCTCCTACCCCCCTTCGGCGTATCAGACCCCCACTTTCCTCTGAAGGGGAGGATCCTTCCCTTCCCGTTCCTCCGAGGGCCACATTGGGGTCCTTGCTGAAGATCCGGCATCCCTCGGAGGTGAAAATTTTCAATCAGTCGGGCATACAAGGCCCCTGCGAGCAAGTGGGCAAGCTGTTGGCGGAGGTATGTACTATTTCTTCCTTATCTCTAATATACGTTTCTATACATCGGCATATACTAACGTTGATTTCCTTCTTCCAGGCCTCATCCCAACACCACAACATGGTAGTCCAAATTGCCTGGGCCTAATCTAGCGTGGAGACTCGCCACTTTACGCCATAACGCAACAAAAGAGCTGCGTTAAGCGAGCAAGAGGCGAAGGAAGCGGACCTAAGGGGCCAGTGTGAAGATGCAATGATACGACTGGCCCTGGTCCAAAGCGAGAAGGAGGAGATGCAGCAAAAAAATGAAGAACTTGAACAGCGCATCTTCTTACAATCCAGTGAACTGCAATAGGTAGACGCCCCGAATATAAGGAATATAAAGGGTATCTTGGGGACGCCATGATCAAAGCTGCTAACTCCTCGACTACAATTCTACAGCTTCAGCAAGAACGCGACCGGCTTAAACTGGAGCGTCAAGCCTGGGAAGCTATCAAGAAATCCTGTATAGAGAAATGTCAGGAGCTTCCCTCCATGGTGGCGACTCTTCCTCAAACCTTATCGCCGGTGGCTCGGCAACAATCCACCCTTCACAAAGAGTACTTCGAAGCTCTTTCAACTCTAGGACAGCAAGCTATACAGGCAGCTACCGAAAGAGATGCCTTGGCAGCCAAATTGGCGAAAAGTCAAGCCCAGCTGGCCAAATGTCAAGACCAGCTGAAGGAGCAAGAAGTCGATCTTAAAGGACGCTATGTCAAGAAGGGAGTAGATTTATTCATACTAGGTTTTGAGGGGTCCTCGGCTCAAAATGCCGAACAAGGATACCCGCCTCCCGGCACGGACACTAGCTATTTGAATCCTATGGATGCGCTAGCTAAGTGTCCTCCCGAACTCTTTGAGCTGTAATTTCCACTATTCTCTTCTTCAATAATTTTGTCAATAGCTTTTCTCTTGCTTCTGAATAATAAATTTGTCCATATATCTAGTTGTCATCGTCTTGTTATGCTCCTTGATGGGTCGGGAATTCTGAACCAATTTTAAACTGCTCTCTTTTTATACTGTTATCTCTTTTCTCATGTCGTATGGCGCAATCACCTAGTTGGTTCGGGAACGTACTTGGAAGGTCTTGAATGACATTATTCATATCCGATCCAATTTTGGTTCGGGGATTTGCTTGAAGAGTCTTGCATAATATTATTCATATCCGTCCCGATTTTGGTTCGAGCTCATCTTCTTCCCCTTCCCCAGAACTTCTATCGTCACTTTCCTTCCATTATAAATCATCGCCCTCCATGTCTTCGTCCTTCTATCTCACTATCATGGCTTCAGCGGGGCACCCCATCGAAATTTCTTCAGAATCAGAATCTTTTGAACTACAAGACTGGGTTTCTGAAGACCTGGAAGACTCGGATACCCGCTCAACCGCCACTTTAGCCTTCCGCCCCCTTCCTTTTCCACCTCCCATTCCAGCTCCAACCCCTCCTACAGGGAGGTCCTTTCGTGCACCCTTCCCCTCATTCCGCAATAGGGTGTGGAATCCTCCCTTCACATGGGAGTATACAGTGGGAGACCCCCGTGCTGCTGCCGAACTTCCCCCACTTCCACTAGTGCTGGCTTTCATCCCAGTCCCCTCGGCGAGAGCTCATCCTCCTCCTTTTGATGAAGGTCCATCAGCCATTCCTCCGTCTCAAGGCGAGCGCTTCAAGGTCATCTTGGCGCCTTCTCCCCCCAAAGAGACCTCTCCCGCTTCGTCTGTTAGGAGTAATCAGAGAAGATCTTCATAGATCAAGTTAATGTAATCATTTCAAATAGGTTAATAAAAAATGAGGGAGGGAACTGATATTTGCTTTTGTCTTTTTCTCGTAGAAGTAAGGTTTTTGTCTTCAGAAGGACTGTAATCTGGTCCGAACATACCTTCTTCTATCATCGCCCGGGGATTCGGACCCTCTTAATTATAGTTATAGTTCCGTCGACCGTCCACCTACTGCCTCTACGCTTCCTCTTCTTTACTGGCATTTATTATCCATATTTCTTTTGTAAATAAATGCGCTCTTCTCCTTCCTCGCTATAAAGACGTCCGACCCTTATCAAATAGCTTCCACCTTTTCCCTTTCCTTTCATTTGCCATGGACAGAATATCTGAACAGGGCAGCAGTTCCTCTCCTGCTGAAGAACAAATAAACAATCGCTGCTACATAGCTAGCCTGGAGGAGCAAGTGAAGTATTTACAACAATGGCTGAAGGAAGCTTTTGCCAGTAATAGCTCTCTGCGTCAACAACTGGTCGGGTCCCAAAAGGAGCTAGCCAAGCAAATCTTCCTGCAGCAGTCTTACCGTCGGCAATTACTGTGCCAACCTCGACCGCACAAAGGAGCTCCATCCATTCCTCCCAACAAAGAACTGTAATACTCTAGATATATAAGGGTTTCTTTTGTTATCTCCCCCTTGTAAATGACTCAGAATGTGTAATTTTCCCGCATCAGTGAACTTTCCCTGTTTATCTTCTTCTTCCAGTATCTTTTGAGTTGTGCCACGCTTTACTTTTTTTGTATTCACATAGACTGACATATAATTGAGGCATATTTCGGCTCTTCTGCCTTTTTACCCTACCGAAAATATAGAACCACTAAATGAGTCAACTCTGCTACTCTACGGGAATAAAGCAATATAAAGTTAAATAAGGACTTCAACTTCTCCCGCTTTACGGGGACAAAAATGATATATAACTGAGGAGACCTCAGTTCTTCCGTTCCGCCACAACACGGGGATTTCTTCCGCTTCTCGGGGATAAAAATTAAGAATAACCGAATGAATTTCGGTTCTTCCATTCCGCCACCACACGGGGATTTCTTCCACTTCGCGGGGATAAAAATTGAGTATAACCGAATAAATTTCGGTTCTTCCGTTCCACCACCACACGGAGATATCTTCCGCTTCGCGGGGATAAAAATTTATATATAATATATAACCGAGGAATCTCGGTTCTTCCGTTCCGCCACCACACGGAGATTTCTTCCGCTCTGCGGGGATAAAAATTAAGTATAACCGAATAAATTTCGGTTCTTCCGTTCCACCACCACACGGGGATATCTTCCGCTTCACGGGGATAAAAATTTATATATAATATATAACCGAAGAATCTCGATTCTTCCGTTCCGCCACCACACGGGGATTTCTTCCGCTCTGCGGGGATAAAAATTGAGTATCACCCAATAAATTTCGGTTCTTCCGTTCCACCACCACACGGGGATATCTTCCGCTTCGCGGGGATAAAAATTTATATATAATATATAACCGAGGAAACTTGGTTCTTCCGTTCCGCCACCACATGGGGATTTCTTCCGCTCTGCGGGGATAAAAATTGAGTCTAACCGAATAAATTTCGGTTCTTCCATTCCACCACCACACGGGGATATCTTCCGTTTCGCGGGGATAAAAATTTATATATAATATATAACTGAGGAATCTCGGTTCTTCCATTCCGCTACCACACGGGGATTTCTTCCGCTCTGCGGGGATAAAAATTGAGTATAATCGAAAAAATTTTGGTTCTTCCATTCCACCACCACACGGGGATATCTTCCGCTTCGCGGGGATACAAATTTATATATAATATATAACCGAGGAATCTCGGTTCTTCCGTTCCGCCACCACACGGAGATTTCTTCCGCTCTGCGGGGATAAAAATTAAGTATAACCGAATAAATTTTGGTTCTTCTGTTCCACCACCACACGGGGATATCTTCTGCTTCGCGGGGATAAAAATTTATATATAATATATAACCGAGGAATCTCGGTTCTTCCGTTCCGCCACCACACGGGGATTTCTTCCGCTCTGCGGGGATAAAAATTGAGTATAACCGAATAAATTTCGGTTCTTCCGTTCCACCACCACACGGGGATATCTTCCGCTTCGCGGGGATAAAAATTTATATATAATATATAATCGAGGAATCTCGATTCTTCCGTTCCGCCACCACATGGGGATTTCTTCCGCTCTGCGGGGATAAAAATTGAGTATAACCGAATAAATTTCGGTTCTTCCGTTCCACCACCACACGGGGATATCTTCCGCTTCGCGGGGATAAAAATTTATATATAATATATAACCGAGGAATCTCGGTTCTTCCGTTCTGCCACCACACGGGGATTTCTTCCGCTCTGCGGGGATAAAAATTGAGTATAACCGAATAAATTTCGGTTCTTCCGTTCCACCACCACACGGGGATATCTTCCGCTTCGCGGGGATAAATATTAAGTATATATTGCTCAAAGGCCATCAGCATAAAGGAGGTGACGCCTTCATATCATCCCTCTTTTGGCTTTCCTCCTGAAGGGGAACACCTATATCCGCCCCTTCCCATGCAAATGAGGGCTTTAGTGCATAATGGGTCATTTAGAAAAATAAACCCTTCTTTCCCTTTCACTTAGGGCCTCCTTCACCACAGACGAGGAGCCCAATAATAATTATAAGCCCATTCTTCCCTCCTTTTATAGGGGATCCTTTGTCTTCGTCTCTTTTACTATCTTCATCCTTTCGCCTTTTCGTCTCCTTCTTCTTTGCCTGTTCGTTCCTCCGCCGCCACACTTCGTTGCCTCAATCCCTTTTTTCAGCCCTTTTTCCTTATTCTCAGACCCTCAAAATGCATTCTACCTTCTTCCAGGAGATAGGGGTGCCGGTCAGCCGTCAGCTCCGTCTTCCTCTTCACCTTCCCCGATCACCACTACACCTGCTTCATCTTGGCTTTCTTACTCTCCTCCTCCTGCAACCCTTGTTATCTCCACCCCGGAGGAAACCAGGGTAATTAGTCCTTCCTCACTTCCTCCGGCCTTTACAAACCCTAGCTCTCCTACTTTTTCTCCTTCTGCCACCAATGTTCGAAAGTCGCCTTCTCCTTCCCTGCAACCTGAGGATGAACCTGGGGAGGATGTACTTCCATGTCCGCCGATGACAGAGGCTCGCTCACCCCTACCTTCTCTTTCCCCTGAATACTATTCCTCCTCCGAACCCATGGCGGTTGATATCCCCTCACTGCCAACTTCCCCCTCCCCTCATCGCCTGAAGATCCCTTCTCCCCCCATAGATATCACCCCCACTCCCCCCATTATAAGCGAACTTCCCACCCCAGTATCATCCGTCCCATCTTCTTCCCTTTCTCCCAGGAGTCTTCGGATCCTGAACTTAGAGGAAGTGGTTCCTCGCATGGAAGGCCTACGCCATGCTCTGGATTTGGTATGTTTTTTCAATTAGCTTCCTTAGCTTTATCTTACTAACTAATTTCTTTTCTACGACCGGCATGCAGGCCCTGACCAACCATCAAGAGTTGGATCGCTCCCTTCATCAATATCGAGCTCAAGCTCTGAAATGGGAGCGGCAACAACGGGAAGATTTGGCGAATGCTCAGAATCAAGAACGGCTCCTGTTGCAACAACTGCACCTGTGCCAGGAGAAATTAGCCGAAGCTCGCCAACAAATTCGAAAGGATGCTGATACCATTGCAGCATTACGGGAACACCAACGAGCGGGTGTGGAGCCACCCGTTCCCCAACGGGAAGTCCAATCGGATCCTCTTGATGAGGGGTCTTCCTCTGCTCGAGAGTTAATACATCTTCAAGGGTAGGTAGCAGAGCTCCTCGAGGGGAAGCAACAGGACTCTGACACCGTCGCTCGTCTTCAAGTTCAACACCGGCAAGCACAGGATAAAATAGGAGACCTCCGCACCCGCTTATGCAAGGAGGTACAAGAAAACTCATCCCTCATAAATTCCAGGGCGCATGCTCACGGCCGTCTACGCAGGCAAGAGACTTCCCTCCAGAGGCTGAACACTGAACTCGCCCGAACCAGATCTTATTCTTGTATAGCAGAACCAAAATTCCTGAGCCGACAATGTTTCCATCCTAGCCGATGCTATTATGGAGGTGTCACGACACTATGTTGACGTACGCCGAAAGCTTCAAGAACAACAAGAAAAATGCCATAGGCTTCATCGGGATCGGAGCCCTGACCGCCCGAACCGCCAGGAGCGACTCATCATTTTGCTACGCGCCACTTATCAGAACGGATTTAATGAAGCGGTTCGGCAATATGCTGATCAAGGATTACCTCCTCCAACTTATCCTTCATTCTCTTTAAATTGGGAGGCTGGCTTTCGACGTTATCCTCCCGACCGATTTAAGCTATAATTCGATATATTGTTTCAAAACAGGAACTTCCTTTCCATCTTCTTTCTCTTTTTCAAGATTTATTAACAATATCGTATTGCACTTGTAAATGACTTATTAATGAAATTTGGGGGGTACTTTGCGTCTAATTAATGCAATCAAGTTAGGAAGTACACCCCTTCGGAGTCTCATAATTCTTCTTCTTCTATTCCCCACTTCTCATACAGTGTGAAAAAGTTTTAAATGAATGGCATTCCAAGGTCGTGGAAGTTCTTTGCCCTCGTCATCTTTCAGATAATATGCTGACCCCGCTACGCGGCGCGTTACTTCATAGGGTCCTTCCCAGTTCGGAGCTAGCTTTCCAGGGTCTCCAGCGGGATTAACTTTACACAAAACCCAATCCCCCTCTTGAAATCTTCGAGGCATCACTTTCTTATTAAAGGCTCGCTGCACTCTTTGCTTGTAAAATTCCGCTCGCCTCTGTGCCATCTCCCGCTTTTCCTCCACCAAGTCCAATTCAGTGCTTCGGGTAAGTTGGTTCTGATTTGGTTCGTACACCTTTATCCGGGCGCTACTTAAGAGAACTTCGACCGGAATAACAGCTTTCGTCTCGTACACTAAACTGAAGGGAGTTTCCCCTATTGCAGTCTTTGGTGTAGTTCGGTAGACCCACAGGACTCCTGGTAATTCTTCTACCCAGTTTCCCCTCTGAGCCCTGATAACTGTCATTTTGTTGTATTATTTTGGTCCTTAATATCACTGTTTTTATCCTCTCGAGTGATTTATTATTGATTATCTGCATGTTTTATGAGTTTGGATTCATTTTGGACCTTTTTGTAAATTCTTCTATATTTTGGATTTATTTGCGAATGTTATCTTTATTTGTAGGAGATCGAGATGAGCCACTGGACTAGACTCAAGTTAGATCAAATATGGCTTCATCTGGGGTTGTAATGGACATTTCAAAATGATTTAATCTGAGCCCTTCATCCAGATTAGAAGGCAAATCAAATCAAGGGTTCAGATCTGAGCATTATAGACCATCCGAGGAAAGTGATTGATTCTGAGCCATCCATCTGGATCTGGAGCGATCCGGCCCGTACATTAAGATCTACACGTCTTGGCCGTTCATCCGGACCGTTGGATCGTGATTATACCTTCAGATGGATCAGATCCGTCCATTGCAAATCAGACTAATTTCAGCCGTTGGATGGAGCAGCCTAATTAAGCAGTTATCATCAAGCCCTAGCTTCAAATGGACGGCTGAGATCGTGGGAGAAGTGATCGGACGGTTCACAAATTTCATTTAATAAACCTTACCTCATCGAATTGGCAGAATCGGCAGAAGGAGCTCGACAGATCTCGTTGCGCGGCGGCGGTCTTCTTCCTCGCGAGCGGCAGCCGGCGGCTTCTTCGATCGTGGCGACCGTGGCGGATTGCACAGCTGGCGCGTGACGCGTAGAAGGCGAGATCACGCAGAACTTCACCCGGTAGCAGCGTCTTCTTCCTCGTGGGCGGCAGGCATCCATTTACGCTGTCGCCGAGCGGCGGATCAGACAGGCTCGCCATTCGCGACGGCGGCGGCAACTCGAGCGAGCATTTTTTCCCATTTCCACGCGCGGCGAGTCTTCTTCCCCACGTCCGTGGCGGCGATCCGGCGGCTTCTTCGGCGACCTTCCCTTAGAGATCGTGGTAATCCCATCCATCGACCCTCGGCGGCGTCTGAATCTGGTTCTGCGGCGGTGATCGAAGCGAAGCGGCGAGATTCCGGTGATTCCCTTTTCCGGCCGAATCCCTCCATTCGGCGGTGGAATAGGCGTTCCATTCGCCGGAGTCATCCACTATTGTGTGCGGTTGGGCGAGTTCCATCACCATCGCGGTGAAGATTCCCTTCCTTTGTCCGGTGAATCGAGTTCGCGGGCGATGATCGCATTGATCGTATGTCGTCCTTCTAGCTGTTTGGTTGGCGACTCGCATTCAAACCGTCGGAGGGTTGTTCGGGTTATTGTCGCCATCGTGGGGTTACCGATTACTTATATTTGCATTCAGTCCATTTAATTGGATATTTGTTTTGTTATGTTTGTTTGTTTACTTGCAATGCTATTTCTATAGGTTTGATTGTTGTTTAGTTGGTTAATTTTGTTCGTTGTGCATTTGTAGTTTAGTTTAATTTCTTGTTGCTGATATACCAACTCCATCAATTAAAATTGTCCAATCCAGGCATCGTATAGTGACAGTGCGGTGTTTGGTTGGAGTGCTTTCATCATTAGCTTAGATTTCATTTACATTCGTCCAGTTGTCGTATAGTGACAGTGCGATGCCTGGTCGAAGTGCTTTCGTTTATTGTATTTTATTTATTACAATTTTTAGTGACTATTTGACTACTGTGTCGTATAGTGACAGTGCGATACATGGTTAAGTTGTTCACATTTGTTTCGTGATCATTGTACCGTATAGTGACAGTGCGGTGCGTGATTACTTACTTTTGCGCATTAGTTAGATTTACTTCCTGCAGATTTAATTTCCATGTTGGTTTGTTTACCAGAATTGTTTGACCATTGCATAGTATAATGACAGTGCGGTGCAAGGTTGAATCGTTCTTGCATTAGGTTATCTTTGAATAATTGTTTTGAAAATTGTAAAAACCCCCAGTGTTTACTTCTGTTTAAAAACAAACGTCCAGCCATTAGCTTCGTTGGGAGATGACCCGAGTCAGTCCTATACTGCATTAGTGTAGTTAGGGGGTTCGGTAAATAATTTGGGAACGGTATTGCGACACTAAAAATCATTCGATCAAGCCCCCAATTTGGTCTTTAATCCTTGAATGAGAATTCTATTAGTCACTTCCACTTGCCCGTTAGCTTGAGGGTGAGCTACTGAAGTGAAAGCTTGCTGAATGTGGAGACTTTGGCACCACTCTTTGATCTTTTTCCCTTGGAACTGTCGTCCATTGTCACTGACTATTTTCCGAGGAATACCATATCGACAAACAATATTCCTCCATAAGAACTGTATCACAGCATTCTCAGTAATTTTGGCTAGGGGCTCTGCCTCCACCCATTTGGAGAAATAATCTACGACCACCAACAAAAACTTCTTTTGTAAAGGTGCCACTAGCATCAGACCCACTATATCCATTCCCCATTGATCGAAAGGACATGAAGAGACCACGACTTTCATTAACTCAGTCGGTCGTTCGGAATGATTGCTATGCTTCTGACAAGCGGGACAAGCTTGCACTATACGAGCAGCATCTTGCTGGAGAGTAGGCCAAAAATATCCTGCTAATAGGGCCTTCCTTGCTAAAGCTTTCCCTCCTAAATGATTGCTGCAGCAACCTTCATGAATCTCCCGGAGTACCTATTCCGCATCCTCACTTCCCAAGTATTTCAATAAGGGTCGTCTGAAAGAAATCTTGTATAAGTCTCCATTTAAGAGGGTAAACCGTTTGGCTCGGCTTATTAAAGCAGACGTCGCTGCTTTTTCTTCAGGGACCTTTCCGTGCCGTAAATAAGCTATGATATCAGTCCTCCAATCAGGAATTAGGCTTGATTCGGGTGCATCTTCCTCCACGTTGCATATTGCTAAGGAAGTATGGATTTCCGCATGGACCGTTTCCAAGGACCTCACTCCTTCCATAGCACTAGCCATCCGAGCCAATTCATCTACCTTCCCGTTATTCTCCCGTGAGATTTGCTTTAAGAGGACTTGACGGAATTGAGCTTTTTCTTTCTCAACAGCCTTCAAGTACTTATGCAGCCTTTCCTCCCGAACCGCGAAAGAACCTTGAAGTTGGGATATTACTAACTGGGAATCCGAATGGATTACAATTGAATAAGCCCCTATTGCTTTAGCAGCCTGAAATCTCGCTAGAATGGCTTCATATTTTGCCTTATTATTGGATGCCCGATATCCCAGGCGAATGGCTATGCGAGTTTCTTCCTTATCAAGGGAAATTAATAGAACACCGATGCCGCTGCCCGTAGATCCTGAAGAACCGTCTACGAATATATTCCATGCATCCGATCCCTCCTCTTTTGCTGACGAACCATCTTCCGGGCCGCAAGGTACCTCTGCTAGAAAATCAGTGAGCGCTTGGGCCTTGATAACCATTCGGGGTTAGTAGTGAATATCATACTCGCTTAGTTCTACCACCCATTTGGCCAATCTTCCGGAGAAATTGGGCTTAGTGACGACCTTGCCCAATTCGCTGTGAGTTAGAACGGTGATGGGATGAGCCAAAAAGTACGACCTCAATTTGCGGGCGGTTAATACTAGGATATATGCCAGCTTCTCTAGCTCTGTATAACGGAATTCAACCCCCTTCAGGATATGGCTGGTATAATAAATAGGCTGCTGGTGAGAGCCTTCTTGTTTCAATAAAACCGAACTAATAGCTCCTTCCGAGACGGCCAGATACATCCATAATGGTTCTCCGGTTATTGGTTTGGCTAGCAGTGGGAGTCCAGCCAAATATTTCTTCAACTCCTGGAAAGCCTGTTCACATTGATCGTCCCACTGAAATTTAGTAGCCTTGTGCAGGATCTTGAAGAAAGGCAGCCCTTTGTCCACCGATCTGGCCATGAATCGGGATAAAGAAACAATCCTGCCCACCAACTTCTGGGTTTCTCGCAGATTAGCGGGTGATTTCATGTTGCATAATGCCTGCACCTTCTCAGAGTTGGCTTGCAACCCCTTCTCAGTCACTATGTACCCCAAGAACTTGCCGCTTTTTACCCCGAACAGGCATTTGTTAGGGTTTAGCTTCATATTAAACCGTCTCAATGTAGCGAAGGTTTCATTTAAGTCCTTGATTAAATCCCGAGTGGTCTTCGATTTGACTAATATGTCATCCACGTAGACTTCCACATTTTTCCCTTTCTGTTCTGCAAAGGTCTTGTCCATAAGGCACTGATAGGTGGCCCCTGCGTTCTTTAATCCGAACGGTATTACCACATAAGCGTATAACCCTCCTGCAGTCACAAAGCTAACCCTCTTTTGATCTTCTTTGGCCAAAGGTATTTGGTGATATCCTTGATATGCATCCATTAGGGACACCACTTCATATCCCACAGTAGAATCTACCAATTGATCAATACGAGGCAAGGGGTAGCAGTCTTTAGGGCACGCTTTATTCAAATCACAAAAATCGATACACATCCTCCACTGCCCGAGGGCTTGGGGACCAAGACTACATTGGAAACCCACTCGGGAAACTGGATTTCCTTTACATGACCCGCTTTTAGTAGTTTTTCCACCTCTTCGGCTATGACCTTGTCCTTTTCCGGTCCAAAATATCGCCTCTTCTGTTGGATGGGTCAGGCTCCTCTAGTGATATTGAGATGGTGTTCAGTCACTCGAGGGTTGATCCCAGTAAGATCATGCACATCTCTCACAAAGATTTCTTCATTCTCCTTTAAGCAAGCCACCATCTCTTCCTTGGTTTCCAGCTGTTGTGCTATCCGTGTAGCCTTTCAGCGATTTCCATCAGCTCTCCTTCCTCTATTTTGCCAGCCTTGGGGGGGGGGGGGATTCTTCCAGGATGCAGACGTCCAAAATGATGATTGCTTTGCCTTTGAGGTCATCGGTTCGGGCTTTCTTTTGATCATCTCGAACCATTTGTACGTAGCAGCTCCTAGAGGCCTTCTGTTCTCCACGAACTTCTCCCACCAATTGTCCCACTGGAAATTTCAGCTTCTGGTGGTACGGGGAAGCTACCGCCTGAAAAAGGGTAAGGAAAGGACGCCCAAGAATAGCATTATAAGTGGACGGAGCGTCCACGATAAGGAAAGGGATTATACTAGTTTTTTGGCTGGGCTTTACACCCAGAGTCAGAGGCAATGAAATCTGCCATGTAGGGTGGACCACATGCCCCGCGAATCCAAAGAAGGGGGTGGCCACATCTTCTAGCTGGGCATTTCCCAGCTGCATCTGTCCGAAAGCTTCCTGGAAAAGGATATTGACGGAGCTTCCCGAATCGACCAACACCCTGGCCACTTCATAATTGGCCAAGGATATACGAATAACCAAGGCATCCGTGTGGGGCAGCAGGACACCTTGTAGATCCTCCGGCCCGAACGAAACGGGTGGTACAATTTGAATAGTTTGGTCGGTGACGATGGCCAAACTCTCCATGAGACGGGGTTATGACTTTTGCGCCCGGTTAGAGTCCCCGTCAGTAGGTCCTTCAGCTATAACATGAATAACTCCCCGTGTGGGAGCATTATCTAGATTGGACGAGGGGCCCTCACTCGATGGGCCCTCTTGAGAGACAACCTCTTGGGATGGCGTTTGGGGGAAAGTGACTTGAGGTTGTTGATTATACGGCCCTGGATGGGCTATATTGGGTCGGGGGCCTCGCCGTGCCGGTCCTCCCGCCTGAAACCGCACTTGCGGATATGCGATGTCGAGGCGATCCAATTCCTCCTGTAACTTGAAACATCGGCCAATAGTGTGGCCATATTCCATATGATATTGGCAGAAGAATGGGGCGGGGGGGGTTACGTGGGATTCCCCTGTATCCTAAGGGTCGTTGCAGCAGACCCTGTTGGTCATAAAATTCCATCTCTCGTTCCTTCCAAGTTCTCGCAGGAGGAAGTGCTTCAGCGACCATGATTTGTAACGGCGGTACGGGGAGAACACCCTGCAACATTGGACGAGGCCTCGGAGCCTCCTGTCGAAAAGGTTGCACATATTCCCGCTGAGGGGGCGCTTGGGGAGCGGTGGGACGAGCTCTTTCAGTTGGGACTGCTGCGGCAGCCCGTTCAGCTCTCCGCACCTTTAATCCTTCCTCTTCACGGATAAATTGCTCTGCACGGCTTAGTAGCTCCTCATAACTGTCCGCAGGTTGTCTTAACAAAGAACTGAGGAAGGGGCCCTCCTTCAGCCCGTGCTGAATAGCGCCTCTGAAAGCTTCTGATCTGGCAGAGGGGATTCCCCTAGCTGCAGAAGTGAATCGATGGAGATACCCTCTAAGGGATTCTGAGGGTCCCTGGGTGATATGCATTAATATGGAGGCATCATGTTTATACGTCTTGCAGCTGGCAAACTCCCGACTAAACATTCCCCGAAAATCAGCGAAACAAGTGATAGATCCTGGGGGCAGAGTATTAAACCAATTTTGTGCTGAGCCGATTAAGGTGGTCCGGGAAACTCAACATTTGAGAGCATCAGTATAACAGTGGAGCGAGGCCGCTCCGTCAAATTGAGATATGTGCTCTTTGGGATCCGTCGAACCATCATACTTATCGATCTGAGGATTCTAGAAGTAGGACGGAGGGACTTCAGAGAGAATGTCCATTGTAAAGGGACTGGGCGCATATACTTCCGGAGGTCTAGTTGATTGACTTTCGCCCTGTTCTTCCCTGCGCGTTTGGGTGAAGGGCATAGTGTTCTGAGGTGTTCTTCCCCCAAGGCCCCCTCCAGGCAATATTTCCACATTAACGGCTGTACGAGATGGGGGAGGCATTTCTGGGGGTGGGCCTCGGGAAGAAGGTTCACCGGAATACGGATGCAGATATCCGATCCTTCTCCTTTCCCTAGCAAGGGCCTCTGTAATAGCGTCATCTACAGGGCCTTCAACTGTGATGGTAGAAGGGTGATGGGGCGCTCCTCCGCTGCAAAGGTAGCGGGTTGTCGTACCTCTTCAGGTTGCATCTCGACGTCCAGCTCAATGTTCCCACAGACGGCGCTAACTGATGCGACGAGGAAAATCTGTTCACTCCTTTTCAATGCAGTGAAGCACTGAGGGAGATCTCAGAGGGTTCTCACAGGCCGCAATCAGTAGAGAATAAGAAGATGAAGTAGATGAAATGCAAAAATCGGTACCAGCAATCAAAACTCAGACACAAGATGTAACGTGGTTCAGAATGAGGATTCCTACTCCACGGAGGTTAGCTTTCTCACTGGGTGCAGCGCCTAAGCACTTTCACTATGAAGGTCCTCCCTTACGGAAAAGAAGTTTCCGGAGGTGGAGGAGAAAAACCTCTTACAATGATATCACAAGACGAGAAAAAAATACAAGAGATGTAACAACAACAGATCTCTATCCTTCTTCTCCGGCGAGGTGGCTATCGCTCTCCCTCTCCTCTTGCGCCTTCTTCTCTCTTGCTGGGTTGGAATGATTGCGGATCCCCTCTTCTCCTTTGCTTCCTCCCTTTTATCTTCCTTTTTTCCTCCATCGTGAAGTCGTGGGCTATCTCCATCATACACGTGGCCACCACCTCCACCTGGAGAATAATTTTGTTACAGATATGAGGAACGAAGGCTCCTTGGAATATTGTGTGGTGCCTCCTAAGCTGTTGTATAACGCCTCTTCTGCTACTTTTCGGGTAACTAGGTTAGACTGTCTCCCTCAACCATCCGCTTTAGGTGAAACTAACTTAGGCCTATGGCCCATGGGTGACCTAGCCTTAGGGCTCCTCATCAACCCGAACCAATTCCTCTTTTTCCCGTGCCAAACTTCCTTCGGATCGATCAGGTTGAGTCGACCCTTTATCCATCCCATCCGCTTCTGGGATTATCTAGCTGAACCAATTCCTGTTCCGCCCTTAGTGAAGTGCCTTCCGTCTCTTCTTTGCCGTGCCAATTGCTTCTGCTATTTGCGCCCGAACCATTCTTCCTTTTCTCCCTTCGCTGAGCCGAATATTTTGGCTCGGATCATGTGTTACATGCTAACTCTTCTATCTGGAGTATATAGAAAATGTACCAGTAGTATCAGTAAGGAAGACCAGGAATAGTTTGCACTGGGAAGTATTCGCGCTGAGTTTGTATCCGCTAGTTCAATTTTTTGACTTGAATAATGCAGGTGATGATTCTATGTTTGAATTATTGTTTGAGCACTTTTTAGGTTTTACCCAATGTTTCCTCTGCAAAGGATTGAATTTTTTGCATGTTTTAGTAGATCCGGGTATGTTGCTACGGTTCTTTCAATCGATTTTTCTTTTTTGGTTTTAACTCGTTCATCCTTGCCCTGTCTCTCCAAATAGCTGAATTTTTTTCGTGTTTTTCTGTTGGATCGATGTGGTTCGCTAGAGGGGGGGGTGAATAGCGAAAAACCTTTTCTTTTTCTTTCGTTCGTTAAAACTCTAGAGAAAATAAATTAATTGCAGCGGAAATGTAAATATAAAATAAAAGAGACAATCGACACAAGGGTTTTACTTGGTTCGTAGCCGAAGGCTACTACTCCAAGGCCCTAGTGGTCCTTGACCACGTACGGAGGGCAAAAGCACTAAAGGAACTCCTCCTCGTTAGAGGTAGGAGTTAATCGATACAAGAAGGAACCACAAAAACTTGAGGTAGAGGGACACTCCCCCTCTCCTCGTATACGATAAAAGCTCCGGAAATGTAAATGACAAGAAAAACTAATACCGACGTACAAGAATAATAAGAGTTAAACCTAGACGTCGGAATGGAAGGACTTCGTTGTCGGAGAGTTGCAGCGTAACGGAGACTTTTTGGAGGCTTAGAATTGTTGATGAAACCCTAGGTTTGGCCCTCCTTTTATAGCCTTTGAGCCCCTTTTCGAGTGGGTCTTCAACCAATCACAAATGGACACCAAACCGCTTTGAGGTGGAGTGATAAGCCTTGACTCCTCGAATCTAATCATTGACCATCAGTCGACTGATGGCCATCATCGATCGGCCGATCGATGGCGATCGATCGATTGATGACCTTCGGCGATCGATACACGCGCCGAGTCCTCCAAGCTGGCAGTCGACTGATGCTTGCTGCAAGTCAAAGTTAGCTCAACAAAAACATACTTCCGACGGTCTTTGACCGTCCGATCTCGACCTAGACCACCTATGAGATGTCTTGGGTCGGATCTACGCTTAAGATCATCCCCGTAAAGAGGATATGACCTCACTTACGCTCACACACACGAGCTTACCTCGATACTTACGTGTTGCTTTTGCTTCCGGCCTTCCACTTGATTCCATTCGGCTCCCTCCGAAATCACTCGAGTGTCGCTCGACCACCGCGGCTTTCTCCGGGTGTCGCTAGCCTTCAACTCCAGCTATATCAATCTTTTGCACACTCGATTCAGCTCGTGAGAAAACAAAATAGACTTAACTTTGTGTCTTTGCTATAATCAAAACACATGTTCGATTTCGGTGCCTCACTGCACCAACAATCTCCCCCTTTTTGATATATGACAAAAACACACAAAGTTAAGGAAATTAAGTGCATGAAACAGTAAAGACAAGAAGAAAAAGTAGGAGTAGTAAAAATATTTCTCAAGTTCTCCCCTTAGAGGAACCCTCCCCCTTGACCGAGGGTGAGTACTTGAAAAAGACTTTTAGCTCTCCAAACACAAAAGATAATGAGTTAAGTAAATGGCATTACTTAACTTAGGCTTCTTAGAGTCAAAAATAAGTGCAAGTTAAGTAATCAAAAGTTAAGTCAAAAGGTTAATTATTCAAAAGGTTTAACTTTTGATTTCTTAACTTGGGCCTTTAAAGTTTTCAATTCCGAAGAGTTGAAACCTAAACCTTACTCCCCCTTAACTTAGGCCAGAATCAAAGTTTTAAGTTAAGTTATCAATTTCAAAATTTGAAATTGAACTTTGGCCTTTTCTTGAACCTTAACTTTGGCCCTTTCTCCCCTTTTGACATAAATCAAGGAAAAGTGGTGGTTTTAAGAAAACCCTAAGTCCAAGCATGATGATTTTAAAAATAGTATGTGAAAATAATTCATCTAAATGTTCAACTCTAGTTTGACTTGATTGAAATGATATTATCAACAAGTCCTGATTAGAGTTGGTTAATATTAGTTGCATATTTATACTCCGAGGTTCATATTGACGCACTTGATCTACATCTTGGAACCTGGAGTAGGGTCCTAACATCTCACGCTCATCTACGTGGCTAAGTACACAAACACATTAGTCCTATGTGTTGTGAGATGTACTGGCTCCTTAAATCTATAGGTGCATGATATCTAAGGTATGTCCTATGCTAGTTCCATCAAAATGAAAAATAAGAAATAGTAGTAAGAAAATATAGTTTGCAAGTTCTTATTCTATTACGCACATGCCCAATTTTCGTCTTAATAGACTAAATTCGGCTTCGGGTAGGGGTTTAGTAAACAGGTCTGCTAGGTTAGATTTCGATTCGACGTACTCGAGTTGTATGACTCCGTTGGTCACATGTTCTCGAATGAAATGGTGTTTGACTTCTATATGTTTGGTCCTAGAGTGACATATTGGATTCTTTGTAAGATTAATTGAACTAATGTTATCTACGTGAAGTTTAGTATTCGTAAAGTCTAACTTAAAGTCGCGGAGGGTGTGCTTCATCCAAAGAAGCTGAGTGACACACTCACCCATCGCGATGTATTCGGCTTCGGTGGTAGACAAGACAACACAATGTTGCTTCCATCGCACTAACTCACTAGACTCGAGCCGAGTAGTTGACAACAACCACTCGTGCTCGTTCTGTCGAGTTTACTACCGGCAGAATCCGAATCGGAGTAGCCGATTAGTTCGAACTCGGTAGATCTAGGATACCAAATCCCGACATTAAGTGTACCCTTTAGATATCTAAGGATACGCTTAACTAGGGTTAGGTGAGACTCCTTGCACAGTTTGAAATAGCACATACTTACTGCAAATAAGATATCAGGTCGGCTTGCAGTTAAGTACAGGAGATTCCCTATTACACTCCTATAGTATTTTAAGTCAATGGACTTACTTTCTAGGTCTTCTCCTATGTTAACATTAATCGCCATTGGGGTGTTTATTATCTTAGCGTCTTGCATTCCAAATCTTTTAATTAACTCCTTAGTGTATTTTTGTTGATATAGGTATATACCATCCTTAGTTTGTTTAATTTGTAGACCTAAAAAGAAACTTAACTCGCCTACCAAGTTCATTTCAAACTCACTTTCCATGAGTGAAACGAACTCGTTTAGTAAGGCTGAGTTAGAGGTTCCAAAAATTATATCGTCTACGTAAATTTGAGCTATGAATATTTCTTTACCTAAGGTTTTTACGAAGAGAGTTGGGTCAACTAAGGCTTGGTTAAACCCTTTTGACTTAAGATGGATTGAAAGTCTCTCGTACCAAGCTCGAGGAGCTTGTTTAAGTCCATAGAGAGCTTTCTTAAGTTTTAGAACATGGTCGGGTTTATCTAGATTTTCGAATCCGGGGGGTTGGCTAACATAAACTTCTTCTTTAATGTATCCATTTAGGAATGCCGACTTAACATCCATTTGAAACAGCTTAAATCCTCGATGTGCGGCATAAGCTAGCAACATTCGAATGGATTCGAGTCTAGCTACTGGGGCATAGGTTTCATCGTAATCTAAGCCTTCGACTTGGCTAAATCCTTTGGCGACTAACCGAGCCTTGTTTCTAACTACTTCACCTTTATCATCAAGCTTATTTCGAAACACCCACCTTGTTCCAATTATCGTTTTGTCTTTAGGTGGTGGTACTAATTCCCACACTTCGTTCCTAGTAAATTGAGCTAGCTCTTCTTGCATTGCAATAATCCAATTGGGATCAAGAAGAGCTTGTTCAATTGATTTGGGTTATATCTTTGAAATTAAGGAAATTTGACTAAGGTTCCTATAGGATGCTCTAGTTTGAACTCCTAGATTAGGATCTCCTATCACTTGATCGATAGGGTGGTTAGTCTGAGTCCTAGATTGGGTTGGGTTTGTGTCACCTAATGCTTGATCAATGGGGTGACTTGGTTGAACACTAGTTTGGTTGGAGTCATCTATCACTTGATCAATAGAGTGACTAGGTTGACTTAGGTTAGGATTAACACTAGACCTGATCTCCGGATCAGAGTAAGGTCTAGTATGAATCGGCTCGCTAATTGGGGTTGCCGGGGGTTTTGTAGGTTCATGTCCTTCATCAAATACTACATTGATAGTCTCCTCAACTCTGAGGGTGTCGTGGTTATATACTCTATAAGCTTTACTTGTAGTCGAGTATCCTAGAAAGATTCCGGTGGTGGTTTTGGATGTAAATTTCCCTAGGTAATCCTTAGTGTTTAGGATATGTACCTTACACCCAAATACCCTAAAGTACTTGATGTTAGGTATTTTATTGTGATAAATCTCATACGAGGTCTTAAGGTGCCTTTTTACCATAAGGATCCTATTTTGGACATACATGTCGCACTAACGCTTCGCCCAAAACCTATCGTAGGTCGATTTCGCTCAACATGGTCCTAGCGGCTTCTTGTAGAGTTCGGTTTTTCCGCTCCACTAGGTCATTTTGCTGAGGGGTCCTAGGGCAAGAGAATTCATGGTGGTATCCGTTTAGGTTACAGAAGTCGGTGAACCTTTGATTTTCGAATTCACCACCATGATCGCTTCTAAGTCTTTTAACTTTAAGGTCTTTTTGATTCTCGATTAATTTGAATAGATTGATTAATTGATCTTGGGTATCACTTTTATGCTTGATGAACCTAACCCAGGTAAACCTGGAGTAGTTGTCAATTATGACTAAGCAATATTGACTTCTATTGAGTGACTTGGCTCCATGTGAATCGAATAGATCCATATGCAGGAGCTCAAGTACATTTGAGGTTCGTTCTTGGTTAGTTAACTTGTGTTGTGTCCTAGGTTGTTTTCCTTGTTGACAAGCATTACAGATTTTATTAACCAAGTTGTTGAGGTTGGGTAAGCCTCTGACTAATCCACTCTGACTCATCTTGTGGACAAGTCTTGGGTGCGAGTGACCGAGTCGTCGGTGCCACAACCATGATTCCTCTTGCCGTGTCATAAGACACTTAGTTGAGGAGTTGGTTAAGTTGATCGTATAAATGTTGTTATTTCTAGTTCCTTTAAGAATTGTTTTAGAGGTTTCGTTGGTATTAATTACGCATTCATTTTCTAGAAATATAACCTTATAGTTATTATCACACAATTGGCTTACACTTAGTAAGTTATATTCAAAATTCTCTACAAGTAATACATTTTTAATAACAAAATTCGTGTTAAGCTCGATATCACCTGATCCGATGATTTTGAGCTTGCCGTTATTCCCAAAGGCTACCGATCCTTGTCGTTTGAATCGAAGCTTTGCGAATTTGAGTTGATCCCCGGTCATGTGTCAGGAGCAACCGCTGTCCAACATCCATTGATCCTACACACAAGGTGGTTGGATTGGATGTTAGATTTTTGTTAAGAAAATTATTTGTAAGTTGTTAACCCTAGGTCATCTCACCGAAGTCTATATGATCAAGCATGTTATACTTATGTGTTTTTTGAGATGACTTCCAATTAAGTTGATTAAGTGGATTTAGGTTCAAGTAATTTTATGTTAGATTTGGATTTAACCCTAGGCTTGTCAAGTTTACCTTTTCAAGATCATGGCTTCCAGGTCGTGGTGAGGCACAGGAGCCTTCTTTTATCGGATCATCGACCACTTCCTTAGACAAAGCCATTTTCAAGAAAATGATGACTTGACTTACCTAAAATTATTTCCTCGTCTAACTAGTTATTTTTGAAAAGAGGCTCCCCGAGGCTCAATCTTTTCGAAGAATTTTAGTTGGTTATGTTTTTGAAAAGAGGCTCCCCGAGGCTCAATCTTTTCGAAAAATTTTAGTTGGTTATGTTTTTGTTCTAAGTGAGTTCACAAGTTTTAAAGTACAAACTTTCTAAGTTAAAGCATGCAATTTCTAAGTTAAAGCATAAACATTCTAAGTTAAAACATGCAATTTCTAAGTTAAAGCACAAACATGTTTTGTACTGGCTCCCCCTAGACCGTTGAATCGGTTCGGTCTATTCACATAGTGGATTTGGTCCTTGGGAACCCAGTACGGGTAGGATCCTAGAGTTGAAATCAAAAAGTTCTTAGGGACCCATGCTTGGACATGTTTCTTATGTCGATTTACAATCAACATATACGACCTATTAGTCGTGTTTGAGTTAAACCCGAGTCCAGCCTTGTTGTACACGGCCCTTTGAGATCCAAGTAGGAGGTCAAGTCCTTTGGATCCCGAAGTGAACCTTTCCAACGTGTTCCTAAGATCTTCGACTTGACTTTTCAAGAGAGAGTTCTCAACTTCGAGCTTTTCAACTCGAGTTGAGTCCTTCTCTTGAACTCGACTAGTCGAAGAGGTTAGGGAGACCTCGTGTTTGAGGAGTTTAACCTCCTCAACAAGGGTCTCGACCTTGGACTCGGACTTAGCTAACTTCCTAGACAAAAACCTAACCGTATTATGTAAAGTATTAAATAAAGTTTGACTCACCTTAAGGGTATCTTTTGAACCGGATGCGTATCCGTGGCTTGTCTTGAAGGTAGCTTCGTAGTCCGAGTCATCCTCAGGTTCTGACTTAAGTTCGGTCTCCGTGTCTGACTCAATCGATTTTGCCATGAAGACGTGGTCTTCGTCTTCTTCGGATGACGCTTCTTCCCATGTCGCGTTGAGGGCCTTCTTGTGCTTAGGTGCTTGGTGGTTGAGCTTGGGGCACTCGGACTTTATATGTCCAAACCTGTTACACTCATAACACCTAATATTAGAACTTTTAGGCTTACCTTGGTTGGGTCGAGTTGTGGTTCGCTTTCGTCCCTTGGCTATCCTTCGAGCTAGGTTCATTAGTTCGGTAGTCAATTCCGGGTCAACTTCTTCTTCGGACTCATCTTCCTCCTCGGGTGGTGGTGGCTTGCTTGCGATTTTCTTCTTCTTTGAACCTGCAAACAAGGCTATACCCCTCTCGGGTTCCGAGTTGGACTGCTCATGTAATTCAAAATCCGAAAAGAGTTCATCTAATCTAAGTTTAGAAAGGTCCTTGGAGACCTTATAGGCATCAACCATGGATGCCCATAAGGTAGTCCTCGGAAAAGAGTTTAGGACATACCTAATAAGGTCACGGTTTTCGACCTTTTGCCCGATTGCGTGAAGGTTGTTGACTATGTCTTGGACATGGGCGTGGAGTTGCGTCGCGGACTCGTGTTCCTGCATTTTTAGTGTGTACAATTTATTGAATAACAAATCACGTTTGTAAACCTTAGCTTGATCCGATCCTTCGTGTAACTCGATTAGTTTTGTCCAAAGATCCTTTGCGCTTATGAAGGGGCCGACGTGATTTAGCTCCTCCTTGGACAAGCCGCATTGGAGTATTTGTGTTGCCTTGGCATCGGCTTCGAC
Source organism: Wurfbainia villosa (assembly GCA_025175895.1). NCBI lineage: Eukaryota > Viridiplantae > Streptophyta > Magnoliopsida > Zingiberales > Zingiberaceae > Wurfbainia > Wurfbainia villosa. The sequence goes on from CM045997.1 coordinate 40,696,192, forward strand.
TTGTCGTTTTGTTGCAACGGTCCATTGATCATAATCCAAGGAGTCACCCACTTCATTAGTCGGAAGTGTGAAACCCGTTTGGATTATGATCCACATCTCGATTTGGGTTTTGAGAAAGCATTCCATCCGACCTTTCCAATAACGGAAATCATCTCCGTTGTAAAACGGAGGTCGGACGGTGCTAAAACCCTCGAGATGGGCCATTAGAACAAAAAACAAGGAGACTAAAAAGAAGACCTAGCAACGAAAAAAAAACACACGAAAGTACCAAGACTTGCGTCTTGGATTAGTAGTGTGGGAAATAAAAAGAAACAAACGAAAAATAGAAAGTTAAGCAAAGAAATGAGAAACTAAATAAAAAGTAAGTACTCACAACCTTCGATGTCCCCGAAAGGCTACTAAACGTCGATTTTTGAGGACGAAAACAACTTGTTACGGGGGTAAACCCCCGTAAGAAGTGTAGATCTCTGTGAGGGCTTCGATTTGGTAGGTAGACGGTGTCGTGGGTCAACTTGTACAAAAAGTTATGCCCGTTTGACCGTCGGCTACTCCAAAAGCGAATACTTGCAAAACAAAATCAAACGAAGAGTACCAAGACTTCGTCTTGGATTAGTAGTGCGGGAGAAAAATTTAAACGAACGAAAAACAAATCTGTAAAAAAAAATGTTAGATTGGTGGTTTCACCAAATCTAAGCGCCCCCGGCTCTGATACCAATTGTTGGATCGATGCGGTTCGCTAGAGGGGGGGTGAATAGCGAAAAACCTTTTCTTTTTCTTTCGTTCGTTAAAACTCTAGAGAAAATAAATTAATTGCAGCGGAAATGTAAATATAAAATAAAAGAGACAATCGACACAAGGGTTTTACTTGGTTCGTAGCCGAAGGCTACTACTCCAAGGCCCTAGTGGTCCTTGACCACGTACGGAGGGCAAAAGCACTAAAGGAACTACTCGTTAGAGGTAGGAGTTAATCGATACAAGAAGGAACCACAAAAACTTGAGGTAGAGGGACACTCCCCCTCTCCTCGTATACGATAAAAGCTCCGGAAATGTAAATGACAAGAAAAACTAATACCGACGTACAAGAATAATAAGAGTTAAACCTAGACGTCGGAATGGAAGGACTTCGTTGTCGGAGAGTTGCAGCGTAACGGAGACTTTTTGGAGGCTTAGAATTGTTGATGAAACCCTAGGTTTGACCCTCCTTTTATAGCCTTTGAGCCCCTTTTCGAGTGGGTCTTCAACCAATCACAAATGGACACCAAACCGCTTTGAGGTGGAGTGATAAGCCTTGACTCCTCGAATCTGATCATTGACCATCGATCGTGATGGCCATCATCGATCGGTGATGGCGACATCGATCGATTGATGAACCGGCGATTAGTGATACACGGTCGAGTCCTCCAGTAGCGATCGTGATGCTTGCTGCAAGTCAAAGTTAGCTCAACAAAAACATACTTCCGACGGTCTTCGACCGTCCGATCTCGACCTAGACCACCTATGAGATGTCTTGGGTCGAATCTACGCTTAAGATCATCCCCGTAAAGAGGATACGACCTCACTTACGCTCACACACACGAGCTTACCTCGATACTTACGTGTTGCTTTTGCTTCCGGCCTTCCACTCGATTCCATTCGGCTCCCTCCGAAATCACTCGAGTGTCGCTCGACCACCGCGGCTTTCTCCGGGTGTCGCTAGCCTTCAGCTCCAGCTATATCAATCTTCTGCACACTCGATTCAGCTCGTGAGAAAACAAAATAGACTTAACTTTGTGTCTTTGCTATAATCAAAACACAGGTTCGATTTCGGTGCCTCACTGCACCAACAATTTCTCCTGCTTGAAGGACTTGACTATCGTGCTATCGCATCTACATTTTAATATTTCTTCTGTTTCCCGTAGAATCTGTTGAAGGAAAATTCATTCCTTGTTTTCTTGTGCAAATTTGGTAAAATGTTATAAAATTTTCCTACATTATCTCCTTCATCCTGTCCCAATTTGTAAGAGGCAAATAGACATGGATTTGGAAGTCACAATATTCTGAATAACAACATGAATTCCAAGTTCTGCTGTGATAGCAATGGTGAATAAGAGATTGCAAGCAGTCGAGAAGAACAGTGGGGGGTTCCTTCAACCTTTCCCAGAACTGGGCTTCTCGTGGAATATCCATCCTATCCAAGATTTGAGCTTCTCATGGAATATCCATGATAGTTCATATCCCTCTGGTGGCTTGTTTGCCAGTGTTAGTCAGATGGGAGTTGGGCTTGGGGTTTCTTCAAATTCTCCTAATGTGACACCTAAGGCAGGTTTTCAGGTTGTTGGGACTCCAACTGAAGCCACAAAAGATGTGACCAATTATGTTGACTAAGTTTTGGATAAAAAGAAGAAAAGTATACTGAAAGTAAGAATTAAGGTAGGAATCCTCATTTGAGAAAATTGCTTAGTGGAGGAATTGTCAGATAGTGTCGCAAAATTGCATTGCACCTCTGGAAACAATTAGGACACATCTTATGGTTGGGAGCAATGGGAACTCATCAACAGAAGTTTTCCAGAATATTATGAAGACAGAAGGGTGGAAAGGTCTATTTCGTGGTAATTTTATTAATATCATCCGTGTTGCTCCTAGCAAGGCCATTGAGGTGAGGGATATAATGTTGATTGTAACCATATTCTCTTTTCGTTTAATGTTGATCTATTGGTTGGATACACCACTCAATTGTCTTTGCCTATACGTATTTTTTTGAAGAATTGCTTAATGATGCAATATATACTATTCTCACCAACATCTAGACATTGATTATCATCAAAAAGTAAATATTGCAAAAACAAAAGGGTATTCCTCGTGTTGTACATGGGGTTTAGGGCCTGCAATAAGATTGCAATCCCTAGTTTAAGTTTAAATTCCTAATCTATCATATAATTTGATTGAAATTTTTTAATAACAGAATGGTTGGATATGCATTCTTCTTTGTGCCTTGAAATTTTACAAACTTTATATGAATGTTTAGAGGGAATCCTTTACTGTTTCTGTTCAATATTTTGCTTATATGCAAACTAAATCTTTTTGGATGATTCCATAGCCATCTGTTAGGCTATGTTTTGTAGTTTGAGGATCCTGTTGTTATACAGTACAATAACTTTTGTTATTCGTGTACTAGGAATACAATTTGCAGAGGGAAAAACTGATATTATCACATCTACTTGTTGTTGTGTAGGTGGATAACTGAATCCTGCCTCTTATGGGTTTTAACTTCTAGGTTCTTATCAATAATGAGCAACGATTACCTCCACATGGAAATAGATTCTTGTGCATCGGCTAGGATGTGTCCAACTTTTTTTCCCGTGCTGATGTATCATGTATGAAACAGTATTAGATGTGGACCGATTGATTTAAACAATGTTGCATGCATCTGCAACCAGATTACCTTCACTGTTTCCATTTAAGTTTCTTATGTATTTTACAGTCACTCCAATCTCTCAAGAAGATATCACAAGAACAACCAACAACTTGCTTGCATGCTGGTGCACTTATGGCAGTGCTATCTTACCTAGACTTATTTTCTACAACAGTTCAGGTAAAATTAAATCCTTTAATTCATAAGATTAATTTTTTGTTTAATTGCTGTCAGATTGTATTGTTTTTGTTCCTTAAATTTTTTGTATTTTCTCACTTCTACATTTTGTTTATTTTTTTATTCAGTGATAATGCTAAATGTAAGCTACTTCATTGGTCTATCGATAGAGTTATTACAAAAAATTGAATTGCAACTACATATCCAAAAGCAAAAGTCCATTATGTTTCTCTTGGTGGATCTTGTTGGAAAGTATGGGTTGATAGAGTTTTTTGTGGAGAAGGTAGACTTAATTTGACCAAATGAAGAAATATTTTATCTTGAGGATGCAATAGGAAGCACAGTCATTTGGTTATTAAAGTTTATAGTTTTGTATGACTGACACAGATTCCATTGCTTTGATTATATACTTTTTGTAGTAAAGAAATCATGTAAGTGGATTTTTGTTACTAGTTTGGATTATTTTCTGACTAAGTGAATTATTATTTTCTTTAATTGTGATGTTGATGGTTATTTCTGGTATATTTTATAATTGTATTAGTTTTGGTTTTATAATTGTGTATGTGATCTTATAATTTTGTGTGGTATTTGTATGTGGTATTTGTGTATTGCATTATAATTGTTTGAATTTTGATTTTATAATTATTTGTATTTGATAATTATATGGAGTATATGTATATTATATCTCGAGACTGTACTTAATCGTAGCGCATGGTTATGCGCTATGAATGCTATAACGCACGCACAGACGCCAGCGAATGCACTTAACGCGATGTAATGATCGCGCCGCTTGAATGCACATAACCGTAGTAGTCGATCGTGCTGTGAATGCACTTAACCGCAGCGTGCAGTTGCACGCTACGAATGAACTTAATCGCAGCGGGTGAGTGCGCGCTGCGAATGCATTTAACCACAGCATGCGGGCATGCGCTGCGAATGCACTTAACTGCAGCGCACGGTCGCGCGCTACGAATGCACTTAACCACAGTGCATGGTCATGCGTTGTCGATATCTTATGACTTTCAATAGTTTGTCGTTGTGCAGCATGCGATGTGCGCTGCAGATAGGATAATTGCGCGTTGCGGAAAGTCAAATTTGTTGTAGTGCGTTTTACAATCGCTCAATCTCTCATCTCCCATGGAGTCTCTCACCGAAGCTCTTGTTGGATCATTTAGAGTTGCTAGAGGGGGGGGGGTGAATAGCGAAAAACACTTTTCGTTCATTCGTTCGATATAAAATGCGAGTGAGAGTAAATGCAGCGGAAAAAAACTATGGCTTGTTTGTTTTTACTTGGTTCACAACCTTCAGCTGCTAGTCCAAGGCCCTAATGGTCCTAGACCGCGTACGGAGGGCAAAACACTAAAAACACTCCTCGTTAGAGGTGGGAGTAAGCGAATACAATCGATACAAAAAAACTCAAGGTAGAGGGACACTCCCCCTCTCCTTGTTACGATTAAAACTCAACAAGTACAGATTTAAAGACAACAATAAAGAATATACCAATGACTATTAAAGAAATGGAACTTGGGCTTTTGTCGTCGGAGATGCGGTAGCACTTCGTCGTCGTAAGGCCATTGTAGAAGAGTATCGTAGGGGAGGCTTTTTGGAGAGCTTTTGATGATGGAAATGGGGTGGAGAACCCCTACTTTTATAGCCTTGGAAACCCTAGACGTTCAGATCTTCAACCAATGAGAGCAAGCCTCCTAGCCCTTGAGAAATCGAGATAAGCTTTGACTTTCCTCGAAGTTGATCCTTGAACAATGATCGCTATCCTTACCGATCGATTGAAGCATCGATCGATGCAAGCCACCAACCGATGATGGCGGGGTTTCAGCAATGAAGAGTTAGCTCGAAAATACAGTTAATATAAGTAAATTAAATGGTCATTTACCTTTCGATCTCGACTTAGACCATCTATGGGAGGTCTTGGTGGAATCGTCGCCTAAGAACGTCCCCATACAGAGGACACGACCTTACTTGCGCCCACTCACACAAGCTTACCTCAACATTTACCTTGTAGCTTCTACTTCCGATCTTCCACTTGATTTTTTCAACTCCCTCCGAAGCCATCCCGGTGTCGCCCGACCACCACGGCTCCCTCTGGGTGTCGCTGACCTTCAGCTCTAGCTTTAGCACTTTCTGTACACTTGATTTAGCTCATGAGATAACAAAATGAGCTTAACTTTGTATTGTTTACTATAATCAAAACTCAGGTTCGACTTAGGTGCCCACTACACCAACAATCTTTCTTTTTTTTATCTATGGCAAACCCATACAAAGTTAAGAAAATAATATGCATGAAGAATTAAAAATTAAGTAGGAGTAATAGAGACTTTCTTTCAAGTACTCCCCCTTAAGGAAACCTCCCCCTTGACCGAGGGTGAGTCTTTGAGAGAAGGTCTTAACCCTCCCCCTTGATGTTTGCTACTTAGGAAGAGTTTAAGTAATTAACAATTACTTAAAGTTGGCCTTAGTATTAAAAATAAGTTTAAGTTAAGAAGATTCATTAACTTGGTCTTTCCCCCCCCTTTTTCAACTAATAGAAATAACCTTTTTCAACTAATAGAAATAAATTTGCAAACATTACGTTAAGTAAAACATTAAATTTTGGCCATGAGAATATAGAATTAAGTTACTAAGTTAAGTTATCAAAAAGTGATCTCTTAAATTTGGCATTTTCTCCCCCTTTTGCCATAAATCGGAAAGAGTGGGGAGTTTTGAGAAATCTATTTTTAAGTTTTAGTTCCAAGTCCAAGCATGTTCCATATAATTTTGAAAATAATATATTAAAAATAAGCTCATCTATTAAATGTTCAACTCTATTTGACTTGATTGATATGAAAGATCAATAAGTCCTAGTCAGAGTCGGTTAATATATATATGATTATACTCCGTGGTTCATGGCGATGCACTAGCTCTACATCTGGAATCAGGAGTAAGGTCCTAACATCTCACGCCCATCTATGTGGCTAAGTACACAAACACATTAGTCCTATGTGTTGTGAGATATATTGACTCCTTAAATCTATAGGTACATGATATCTAGGATATGCCCTAAGCTAGTTCCATTAACACGAAAAGAAAAGTGAATACTAGAGTATATAAAAAGAATGTAGGTCCTACTCTATTACGCACATGCCTAATTTTCATCTTAGTAGACTAAATTTGGCTTCGGGTAGCGGCTTGGTAAAAAGATCGGCTAGGTTTGACTTGGATTCCACATATTCGAGTTTAATAGTTTCGTTAGCTACATGTTCTCGAATAAATTGGTGTTTAACTTCTATATGTTTGGTCCTAGAATGACAAATAGGATTTTTGGTTAAGTTGATGGAGCTAATATTATCTATGTGAGTTTTAATATTGTTGAAGTTCAAGTTAAAATCTCGGAGAGTGCGCTTCATCCAAAGAAGTTGAGTCACACACTCACCCATCGCGACATATTCGGCTTCAGTGGTAGATAAGGCAACATAATGTTGCTTCCTACTACACCAACTCACTAGACTCGAGCCGAGAAGTTGACAATAACCACTCGTGCTTTTCCTATCGAGTTTACTACTGGCATAGTCCGAGTCAGAATAGCCGATTAGTTCGAACTCGATAGATCTAGGGTACCAAATACCTACACTTAGCGTGCCCATTAAATACCTAAGGACACGCTTGACTAGGGTCCTTGGCACAAGTTTGAAACCTTGCGCACATACTTACTGCAAATAAAATATCGGGTCGACTCGCGGTTAAGTATAGAAGACTCCCTATTACACTCCTATAGTATTTTAGGTCAATGGGCTTTCCTTCTAAGTCCTCTTCTATATTGACATTAGTTGCCATGGGTGTATTGATGGTTTTGGCATCTTCCATTCCAAAACATTTAATTAATTCCCTAGTATATTTTTGTTGATGTAAATATATTACATCCTTAGTTTATTTAATTTGTAGTCCTAGAAAGAAACTCAATTCACCTACTAAATTCATTTCAAAGTCACTTTCCATAAGTGAAATGAATTCGTTTAGTAGGATCGAATTGGTTGTTCCGAAAATGATATCGTCTATGTAGATTTAGGCTATACAGATTTCCTTACCTACAGTTTTTACAAAAAAAGTTGGATCGACTAGGCTTTGGTTAAACCCTTTTAACTTAAGATAAATTGAAAGTCTCTCGTACCAAGCTCGAGGAGCTTGCTTGAGTCCATAAAAAGATTTCTTTAGTTTAAGGACATGGTCAGGTTTATCTAGACTTTTGAATCCTGGGGGTTGACTAACGTACACTTCTTCCTTAATAAGTCCATTCAAAAATGCTGACTTGACATCTATATGAAATAATTTAAAACCTTGATGTGCAACGTATGCTAACAACATTCAGATGGATTCTAGTCTAGCTACGGGGGCATATGTTTCATTGTAATCTAATCCTTCGACTTGACTAAAACCTTTGGTGACTAACCTTGCTTTATTTCTAACTACTTCATCTTTGTCATCAAGTTTGTTTCGGAAGACCCACCTTGTTCTAATAACTGATTTATCTTTAGGTGGCGGTACTAATTCCCAAACCTCGTTCCTAATGAATTGAGCTAGCTCTTCTTGCATTGCAATAATCCAATCGGGATCAAGAAGAGCTTGTTCAATGATTTTGGGTTCGATTTTTGAGATCAAGGAGATTTGACTAATATTTCTATAGGATGATCTAGTTCGAACCCCTAAGCTAGGATCACCTATCACTTGGTCGATAGGATGATTCGTTTGAATCCTAATTTGACTTGGGTTAGGGTCACCTATCACTTGGGTTAGCGAAATATACAGATAATAAAATAGACAAACACACAAGAACACAACAATATAACGTGGTTCGGAATCGAATGATTCCTACTCCACGGATCAGGCTCTAAAAGCCCTAGCAATGCAAACACGCACTACTAATCCAATAAGCTCCTTCTCGACACAAGTCGGATGTGGAGAAACCTCGTATAATAGCTCTTACAACAGTAAGAAAAATAAAACAAGCAAGATACAATACAAATACGAAAGACAAGTAAAGAAAACTTTACAACACTTTGCTTTTGATTGCTTGAATGCTTGGTTGCTTGACTTGCACTTGGAGACCCTGATTTGCAGCAACAAATCGCCCCAAAAGATCTCAAGAAACGCTGTTGATTTCCTTCTCCATGAGCTCCCTTTAAAGCTACTGCCTGGGCTGGAAATCACCGATCAGTCGACTGCTCAGGACCATCAGTCGACTGATGCAACTGTTGTCGTGAGACAACGACTAGATCCACGCAAAAAAAATCCAACGGATCCATCATCAGTCGACTGATCATACCCATCAATCGATTGATGGAGCCTTCACTCGACTGCTAACCCTAGCGGTCGAGTCCGACTCCATTCTATGCCCAAATTCTCGAGAACCAGTCGATTGATCACACGATCGGTCGACTACTTAAGCCAGCGTCAACTGCCCACCTCTGGCAATCGACTGTTGGGACACTTCCCGTAGTTAAACCCTAGTTGACTCACATCAGTCGACTGCCACATGGCACAAGTCGACTGGCACACCTCAAACATGAGGTTTTTAACCCAAGTATGGTGCCAGCATACTTGCTAGACCACCCGTAGCCTAGACCTAAGCCTTTTAGCCACCTCCGTCAGCCTCGCGCCTATCAGATCCCTCCAAGTCATCCATGACTTGTTCATCCATACGCTAGCCTTTAGGTGCTTCTATCATCTATGTCATACAAACGGTGTCTACACCGCCAAGGCACATTGGACTTACGCCGCCAAGACTCCGCTTGGACTTTATGCCGTCAACCATTAGACTTATGCGGCCAAGACTCCCGCTTGGAATTTACGCCGCCAATATCAAACCCCTTGGACTTTCCAAATGCCAAGACTCAAGCTTGGACTTTCCCTTGCCAACCCATGTTGGACTTTCCATGCCAAGACCAATGCTTGGACTTTTCCTTGCCAAGACCCATGCTTGGACATTACATGCCAAGTACTCAAGACTTGGACTTTCCATGACATGGTCAACTCTAGTCAACTATCAAAATCCCCCTCGAGTCAAACTCGAGTCCGGTCAAAACATAACCCGGGTCGATTCTCCCAACAATCTCCCCAAAATATTGTCAGACATCAATGTCAAACATCGATGTCAAACTTCCATGTCAAACATCAAAATATCGCTCGAGTCAAACTCGAGTTCGGTAAATCGTGACCTGGGTCGATTGCACCAACAATCTCCCCTTTTTGATGTTTGACAAAAACACATACCTTTGAATAACTCAAATTCTTTTACCAATTGTCCCAAATTTGTTATTTCACTTTTTCTCCAATTCTCTGAATTGACAATTGATGACATCAATTGATAACACTCTCCATAACATTCTCCCCCAAAACGTTCTCTCCCTTTTTGACTAACATCAAAAAGGTTATCTCTCCAAGGAGGTCAATGTCTCATGTCCCAATGAGATCTTACAATCTCCACCTTGGTCCAAAAATACCTAGGAAGCCTACCATCTTTCTAGTGATAAGTCCCATATCACTTAAGTGAGGCAATCCTACACACTCTCCCAATTTCCAAATTGGGTATCTTAAAATTCCATTTTCCCCCTCATGAGAAAAAATACCATCCATCATCCCATGATGGATACCTCCCCCTAAAGGATTGTTCCCCTTGACCATTGCACCAACAATGTCCTTGGGAAGTCCCTAAGCCAATAGGAATTCTAAACCATCAAAAATAAGGTTCAAAGTTCAACATAGAACTTTCCCATCCTTAAATTTGATACAAACCCTAAACAACTCTCCTAATCCATATTCAATGGATTTTCACCCTTTACAATGCTTCCCAAAGCATATCCTAGGGTTAGGATTGGTTAGGGTACTTTACCGTAGCTGAAAACGGGATAAATAACCTTGTTTTTCTCGAAATTAGCCAATCAATCGAGTCCTTCTCGGCACCAAGTAGCGATCGTAACTTCGCCGTAAGCGATTGCTCACAGCCGGTTTCCACAGGCGGTTTCGCTTAGGCGATTCACGCGCCCGTGCGCCAGCAATTCTGCTAGGGCATTTTCCGCGAGGAGTGGTTTCGCCAGTGTTGCTGCCCATCATCGATCGCCAAACAAAGTGGCGATCGATAATCAAAACTCAATTTTTCAGTTATCAGAATTAGATTTTGAAAAATCATAAGTAATTATATATAGCTTGAAAAATCATGAAATTTTATATGCATAATACTTATAACCAATACAATGGGTGAAAAATATTGAAAAAATAATTTACCCATAAAATAGTGAAATTGACACAAAGTTCAAAACCATTGAAATTTTCAATGTTTTGGCCCTACTTTGTATCAACTTCATCAATGGTGATTGCTATCAAAAGATAGACTTCACCAAGGTTTTCTAAAGTGATTTTAAAATGTTTTTGAGAACCTATTTTGAATCATGTACTCTTGGCTAGATGTACATGACATGTATATTAGCTTTCCTCATGATTCATATTGATGATTGAGATAAGTTTAAGTTCATCTAGATGCACTATATATGCACCTTGAACTTAACTTATTTTCCTAATATCTCACATATATCTAGGGTGTATGAAAACACATACATGTCAATGTGATGTGAGATGTGAGTTTTGTTCTCCTAATCTAGGGTTTCATGCATTTTTCTAAAAGCAACACTACTTGATTCCCTTATAAATGAGACTTCAAGTCATGCCATTGTCCTTAAATAAATTTTCATTAACTTAAATGCATGAATGAACATGGCATAAATGATAGCAGTAATTAAGCATGACCAATGATCATGATGTCATGACATATGATATAATCTAAAAACAGATGACATTAAACCTTAATCGTACACATAATCATGACATATAAATGATAAACATAACTATGATGTCATGACATGCTATATGGCAAATAGGCATGACACATAAAATGTATAGGTATAATAATACCTAAAACTTAGTATTAATTGTCATTTAATATAATTAAGTATATTTTGTCATATTCCTACTAATTGTAGGAGGATCGTTGGAACGCTAGAGGGGGGTGAATAGCTTGATTTCGTTGCTCGATGGAAATCGTTCGTGATCGCGTCTACAAAGCGTATTAGTGCACAGCGGAATAATAATAATAATGACAATACACAAGACACAATCACGCAAACACGAGTATTTAACGTGGTTCGGAATCGAATGGTTCCTACTCCATGGATCGAGCTCTAAAGAGCTCTGCGATGCTACAAACACACCACTATACAAATACTCCTTTTCGACACAAGTCGGAGGTGGAGAAACCTTGTACAATTGATTATAACAGTAATACGAAAGGAAAACAAGCAAATATAATGTAAATACGAAAACAAGTAAAGAGAACTTTACAACACTTTGCTTTTGATTGCTTGAATGCTTGGTAGCTTGGATTGCACTTGGAGACCCTGATTTGCAGTAGCAAATCGCCCCAAAAGCCCTCAAGAAACCATGACATTTTACTCCTTCACGAGCTCCATTTAAAGCTTCAACCTGTGCTGAAAAAAGCCGATCAGTATACTGCTCAGGACCATCATTTGACTGATCACACTATTGTTCTGAGACAACGGTGTATCCACGCTGGAAAAATCCAACGGTTAGGACATCAGTCGACTGATCAAGACCATCAGTCGACTATTCAAGCCATCACTCGACTGCTGACCGCAGCGGTCGAGTGAGACTCCATTCTGTGCCCCAAAACCTGAGCATCAATCGACTTATCACAAGATCAGTCGACTGCTCATCAAATCAGTCAACTTCCAAGCTCTAGAAGTCGACTACTGGGACACATCCAGCAGTCAAACCCTAGTTGACTCTCATCAGTCGACTGTCATATGACACCAGTTGACTAACACACCTCAAACATGAGGTTTTAGCTCAAGTATGGTTCCCCCATACTTGTTAGACCACCCTTAGCCTAGACCTAAGCCTTCTAGCCACCTCCATCAGCCTCACGCCTCTCAGATCCCTCCAAGTCATTCATGACTTGTTCATCCATCGCGCTAGCCTTCAGGTGCTTCATTGGACTTACGCCGCCAAGACTCCGCTTGGACTTTACGCCGCCAACCATTGGACTTATGTTGCCAAGATTCCCACTTGGACTTTATGCCGCCAATATCAAACCCCTTGGACTTCTCAAATGCCAAGACTCAAGCTTGGACTTTCCTTGCCAACCCATGTTGGACTTTCCATGCCAAGACCCATGCTTGGACTTTCCCAAATGCCAAGTGTCCCACTTGGACTTTCCATGCCAAGTACCCAAGACATGGACTTTCCCAAATGCCAAGTGTCCCACTTGGACTTTCCATGCCAAGTACCAATGACTTAGACTTTCCCTTGCTAAGACCCATGCTTGGACTTTACATGCCAAGTACTCAAAACTTGGACTTTCCCATGACAATTGCATTGTCATATGTTTTTGTCGAACATCAAAATATCTCTCGAGTCAAGCTCGAGTCTTGGTCAATCGTGACCTGGGCCGATTGCACCAACAATCTCTCCCTTTTTGATGTTTGACAAAAACCAAACAAACCATTGAGTTAGACCATCTAACTCAACTCAATCATCCCCATCAATTTTCCAATTGATGTCATTCTCTCAATAAGTTCTCCCCCAAAACATTCTCCCCCTTTTTGACTAACATCAAAAAGGTTCTCTCCAAGGAGGTCAATGTCTCATGTCCCAATGAGATCTTACAATCTCTCCCTTGGTCCAAAAAATACCTAGGATGCCTACCATCTTCTTAGTGATAAGTCCCATATCACTTATGAGAGGCAGTCCTATACACTCTCCCAATTTCCAAATTGGGTGTCTCAAAATCCCATTTTCCCCCTCATGAGAAAAAATACCATCCATCATCCCATGATGGATACCTCCCCCTAAAGGCTTTATCCCCCTTGACCATTGCACCAACAATGTCCTTGGGAAGTCCCTAAGCCAATAGGAACTCTAAACCATAAAAAATAAGGTTAAAAGTCCAAACATGAACTTTCCTACCCTTAAATTTGATACATCGATCTAACATCTCTCCTAATCCATATCCAATGGGTTTTCACCCTTTAAAATGCTTCCCAAAGCATATCCTAGGGTTATAAGTGGTTAGGAACCTTACCGTAGTTGAAAACAGGCTAAACAACCTTGTTTTTTTCGAAATCAACATTGACAGTCGACTCTCTCAACTACCAGTCGACTGCCACCCACATTAGTCGACTGCCACCAAGGGTAGTCGACTGATAACTGAAATTTCAAAATTTCAGTTATCAGAAATGAAATTCAGAAAATCATAAATAATTATACGTAATTCGAAAAATCATGAAATTTCATACGTATAATACTTATGACCAATACAATGGGTGAAAAATGATAGAAAATTATTTTACCCATAAAATATCGAAATTGATACAAAATCCAAAAGTGAATAAAAACTTGAAAGTCTTAGCTCACTTTGTATCAATCTCATCAATGGTGATTGCTATCAAAAGATAGACTTCACCAAGGTTTTTCAAAAGGATTTTAAAATGTTTTCAAAACCTTAGTTTGGATAATATTCCTTGGGCTCAATGTACATGACTTGTAAACAAGCTTTCCCAATGATCCACAACTAATATAAGATGAGTTTAGATGCAAAAACTATGCATCTTGAACTTAACTCATATCCTAGCATCTCACATGTATCTAAGGTGTATAAATACACATACATGTCAATGTGATGTGAGATGTGAGTTTTGTTCATCCTAATTTAGGGTTTCATGCATTCTCTAAGGCAACACTACTTTATTCTCTTATAAATGGGACTCCAAGTCATGTCATTGTCCTTAAATCAATTTAAATCAAATTAAATGCATGAATGATCATGGCATAAATAATAGCAATAATTAAGTATGGCCAATGATCATGATGTCATGACATATGATGTAATCTAAAAATACATGACATTAAGCCTTAATCCTAAACATGATCATGAAATTTTAAATGATTAAAAATAAGTATGATGTCATGACATGTTATATGGCAAACAAAGTATGACATATAAAATATAAAAGTATAATAATACCTAAATTTTAATATTAATTGTCATTTGATATGATTAAATATATTTTGCCATATTATCACTTTTCTCCCTAGTGTGCCAAAAATCCAAAATGACACACTATGACCTCTAAACCTAAATTGTGCCAATTTAATTTATTTTTCATAATTCCAAGAATGTATTGGCATATCCTAAAATCTTTTAGGATCAAAGATCAAACCTATTTCCAAGGTATCCATAACCTTGAAAATAACATAAAGTGTCATCTTTACCATGGTTGAGTTAACTACCCATCCAATCAAGGTTGGCACACCCTAAACCAATCTAGCGTGAATCAATCACGCTCTTAGGAACCCAAAACCTATTTGAGCTCCTAGGGTTAACTAGGTATTCCTTAGGGATGACCTCTCTAGATACTCTCCTAATGACCCTTCTAGGCTTGTTAGCCTTGGTCATTGTGGTCTTACCTAGGTTGACTCTAAGGGTAACTCCCCTTGCAACCTTTTTAGTGGCTACCCTAGATTTCTTTGAAACCCTAGCCACTAGGCACACACCTTGGTCAACTCTAGGGATGACTTCCCTATTGACCTTGGTCTTCTTAGACCTAGTTTGTGTTCCATAATCAAATAGAACACTATGATAAGCCACCTTAGGCTTAGGTTTGTGACCCAAACCCTTCTTGCCCTTGGTTGACTTTTCTCTCCTTGGCCCTAGGTGTTGACTCTTGGTCCTAGACTCTTGACTTTGACCATTTGACCCTTTTATTTGATTTTGCATAATTCTAAGGGTCTTTTCAAGTTTTTCAAGCCTTGATCTCAAGGCTTGGTTCTCTAATTCTAATTGGCCAATTTTTGAATTTTGATTTGGTCTTTGGGCATTGTCCTTTCTAGGCATATGCCTAGTCCATTTGAGATTAAGATCTAGGTGTTCTCCTATTTTCCTAATAGACTCCCTAGGTAAAACTTTTCTAGGGACATTAGTCCCAAATTTCTCCTTCTTTGAAATATTAATATTTTTAGCACCTAAACAAATATATCTATTATTTCTAGCATGTTTTTCATGTACAATAGCAAGATTGTTGACATTATTCCTAGCATGCCTTTTATCCCTAGAAATTGAAGGTGCATTGATAAATTTTACCTTACGGTTTGCCTTAGAGGCTCCCCCTACATGTGATGCTCCTTCTTGCCCTTTCTTTTTCCCTTTAGGACATTGATTCCTAAAATGCCCTGGTTGTTGGCATTTGAAGCAAATGATGTGCTCTTTGCTTCTTTTAGTGGGGGCATCGGTATCTTTTGGATTTTCTTGAGGTTTTGGTGCCGGAGGAGTCTTCTTGAATTTCTTTGGGCACTTACTCTTATAGTGCCCAAATTCCCTACACTCAAAACACATAATTTTATTTTTATTTTGAATTATGGTGTTTGAGTTACCTAAGTCAATGGAGGCCGGAATTGGATTTTGAGCTTCTTCATCTTGACTGGATGTCGAAGCTTCTTCTTGGTGTTGCTCCGGTGATCTAATCTCCTCCCCCTCAATCCTAGAGGTGGAGGTCTCCTCCAATTCTACTTCCTCTTCCTCCTTCGATGTTGATGGTCTATCAACCTCCAAGTCCTCACTTCCTTGTGAGGATGATGATGATTCTTCCTCGGCTTCTTGCTCTTCTTGAGCCGATGAAGATTCTTCTTCTTCTACTTGTGCCAAGTGAGGCTTCTCATGAAACTTGACCAATTTGTCCCATAGCTCCTTGGCATCAAGATATTCACCTAGTCTAGACAAAACATCATTCGTTATCAAATATTCTAAAAGTTTTGTTACCTTGGCTTCGGTCTTGAATTTTTGTCATTGCTCTTGGGTCCATTTCTTCAACTTGAGGACTTGTCCCTTCTTATCCCTAGGAGGTTGAAAGCCTTCTACGAGGATGAACCAATCCTCTATGTCCATCATCAAGAATGTATCCATTCTTGCTCTCCACGCTGGAAAATCTTCTTGGTCGTATGGTGGTGGAGTGTTGATGTCCCATCCAAGCTTGTCTTTGAATTCCATCTTGTTCCCTCTAGCGTGCTCCCTTAGTTGTTAAACTTCAAGAGCGACCTCGCTCTGATACCACTTGTAGGAGGATCGTTGGAACACTAGAAGAGGGTGAATAGCTTGATTTCGTTGCTCGATGGAAATCATTCGTGATCGCGTCTACAAAGCGTATTAGAGTGCAGCGTAATAATGACAATACACAAGACACAATCACATAAACACGAGTATTTAACGTGGTTCGGAACCGAATGGTTCATACTCCACGGATCGAGCTCTAAAGAGCTCTAGCGATGCTAAAAACACACCACTATGCAAATACTCCTTTTCGACACAAGTCGGAGGTGGAGAAACCTCATACAATTGATTACAACAGTAATACGAAAGACAAACAAGCAAATACAATGCAAATATAAAAATGAGTAAAGAGAACTTTACAACACTTTGCTTTTGATTGCTTGAATGCTTGGTAGCTTGGATTGCACTTGGAGACCCTGATTTGGAGCAGCAAATCGCCCTAAAAGCCCTCAAGAAACAATGACATTTTCCTCCTTCACGAGCTTCATTTAAAGCTTCAACCTGTGCTGGAAAAAGCCGATCAGTCGACTGATCACACTGTTGTTGTGAGACAATGGTGTAATCCACGCTGGAAAAATCCAACGGCTAGGACATCAGTCGACTGATCATGACCATCAATCGACTATGCAAGCCATCACTCGACTGTTGACCGCAGCGGTCGAGTGAGACTCTATTCTGTGCCCCAAAACTCGAGCATCAGTCGACTGATCACAAGATCAGTCGACTGCTCATCCAATCAGTCGACTTCCAAGCTCTGGCAGTCGACTGCTGGGACACATCCCACAGTCAAACCCTAGTTGACTCTCACCAGTCGACTGCCATATGACACCAGTCGACTGACACACCTCAAATATGAGGTTTTAGCCCAAGTATGCTTCCCCCATACTTGCTAGACCACCCTTAGCCTAGACCTAAGCCTTCTAGCCACCTCCATCAGCCTCATGCCTCTTGGATCCCTCCAAGTCATCCATGACTTGTTCATCCATCGTGCTAGCCTTCAGGTGCTTCCATCGGCTATGTCATGCTAACAGTGTCTACACCGCCAAGGCACATTGGACTTACGCCGCCAAGACTCCGCTTGAATTTTACGCCGCCAACTATTGGACTTATACTGCCAAGACTCCCGCTTGGACTTTACGTCGCCAATATCAAACCCCTTGGACTTCTCAAATGCCAAGACTCAAGCTTGGACTTTCCTTGCCAACCCATGTTGGACTTTCCATGCCAAGACCCATGCTTGGAATTTCCCAAATTCCAAGTGTCCCACTTGGACTTTCCATGCCAAGTACCCAAGACTTGGACTTTCCCAAATGCCAAGTGTCCCACTTGGACTTTCCATGCAGAGTACCCATGACTTGGACTTTCCCTTGCCAAGACCCATGCTTGGACTTTACATGCCAAGTACTTAAGACTTGGACTTTGTCATGACAATTACATTGTCATATGTTTTTGTTGAACATCAAAACATCTCTCGAGTCAAGCTCGAGTCCTGGTCAATCGTGACCTGGGTCGATTGCACCAACACTAATCTCCCAAGTGTGCCAAAAACACAAAATGACACACGACAACCTTTAATCCTAAATTGTGCCAATTCAAATTATTTTTCACAATCCCAAAAATGTATTGGCACATCCTAAAATCTTTTAGGATCATAATGTCAAATCTATTTCCAAGGTATTCATAACCTTGAAAATTATCTAAAGTGCCACCTTTACCATGGTTAGGTTAACTACCCATCTATTTAAAGTTGGCACACCCTAAACCCATCTGGCGTGTATTAATCACGCTCTTAGGAACCCAAAACTTATTTGAGCTCCTAGGGTTAATTAGGTATTCCTTAGGGATAACCTCCCTAGATACCTTCCTAATGACCCTTCTAGGCTTGTTAGCATTGGTCATTTGGGTCTTGCCATGGTTAACTCTAGGGGTGACTCCCCTTGTAACCTTCTTAGTGGCTTTCCTAGGTTTCCTTGAAACCCTAGCCACTAGGCACATACCTTGGTTACTCTTAGGGATGACTTCCCTATTAACCTTGGTCTTCCTAGACCTAGCTTGTGTTCCATAATCAAATGGAACACTATGATAAGTCACCTTAGACTTAGGTTTGTGACCCAAACCTCTCTTGTTCTTGGTTGACTCTTGTCTCCTATGCCCTAGGTTGACTTAGGTTTTGACTTTGACTTCTAGACCCTAGAGTTTGACTGTTTGACCTTTGCATTTGATTTATCATTTTTGCAATGGTCTTTTCAAGTTTCTCAAGCCTTGAGATCAAGGCTTGATTTTCCTTTTCTAATTGCTCAATTTTTGATTTTTCATTATCTCTTGAGATATTCTTATTTCTATGCATGTGTCTAGGCCATTTAGGATTGATACCTAGGTGATCTTCTATTTTCCTAATAGATTCCTTAGGTAATATTTTTCTAGTGACATTAGTCCCAAAATTTTCCTTATTTTTAACCTTGTAGGTCTATGCCCCTAAGCAATAAAATTTAATATTCTTAGCATGCTCTTTATAAAACATAGAGAAATTACTTCTAGAATGCTTGTTCTTATTACTTAAAGAATGAACATTGTTTAAATGTACCTTAGGGTTTGCCTTAAAGGATCCCCCTAAATTTGATACTACTTCTTGACCTCTCTTCTTTCCCTTAGGGTATTGACTTCGGTAGTGCCCTCTTTGGTGACACTTGAAGCATACCACATGCTCCTTGTTCTTAGGAATGGTGACTCTGGCATCCTTGGTCTTTTCATGAGATTTCAGTGCCGATTGACTTTTCTTGACTTTCCTAGGGCAGTTGCTCTTATAGTGCCCATGTTCCCTACACTCAAAACACATAATATGATTTTTATTTGAAATTGAAGTGTTTAAGTTACCTAGGTTAATTGTGGTGGCCGAAGTGAGAGATTTCTTCATCTCGACCAGATGTTGAAGATTCTTCTTCTTGCTCCGATGTGGGAATTCTCTCCTCCCCCTTAATCCTAGAGGTGAAGGATTCTTCCACTTCTTCTTCTTCCACCGATCCGGAAGTTGACTCCATCTCAACTTTTGAATCCTCACTTGCTTGTGAGGATGATGATGGTTCTTCCTCGGCTTCCTCCTCTTCTTGAGTCGATGAACATTTTTCTTCTTCTACTTGTGCCAAGTGAGGCTTCTCATGGAACTTGGCCAGTTTGTCCCATAGCTCCTTGGCATCTTGAAATTCACCTAAGCTAGACAAAATGTCATTAGGTATCAAATCTTCTAAAAGCTTTGTTACCTTGACTTTGGTCTTAAATTTTAGGCGTTTCTCTTGGGTCTACCTTTTTAACTTGAGGACTTTTCCCTTCTTATCCCTAAGAGGTTCAAAGCCTTCTACGAGGATGAACCAATCCTCTATGTCCATCATCAAGAATGTCTCCATTCTTGCTCTCCACGTCGGAAAATCTTCTTGGTTGTATGGTGGTGGAGTGTTGATGTCCCATCCAAGCTTGTCTTTGAATTCCATCTTCTCTCTAGCGTCTTTTGTGTTGGATCGAAGCGGATCGCTAGAGGGGGGGTGAATAGCGATAGAAACTTTTCTTTGAATTCGTTCGGTAAATCACGAGTAGACACAGCGGAAGATAAATCTAAAATAGAAGAGACAATGAGTTTTTTACTTGGTTCGTAGCCGAAGGCTACTACTCCAAGGCCCTAGTGGTCCTTGACCACGCATGGAGGGCAAAACACTAAACGAACTCCTTCTCGTTGGAGATAGGAGTTAAACGAATACAAAAACTCAAGAAAGACTCAAGGTAGAGGGACACTCCCCCTCTCCTTGATATGATTTAAAGCTCGAAATGAGAACAACTTATATAAATTAAAGATTATACCGACGACTTTTGAAGACTTGAATCTTGGAGCTTGAGTCATCGTCTCGGCAGCGCTTCGTCGTAGGGATGTCAGAGACTCATAGCATATCAGAAGCACTTGGAAGCTTTTTAATTGATAAAAAACCCTAGGACAAGCCCTCCTTTTATAGCCTTTAAGCCCCTCATCGAATGGGTCTTCAACCAATAGGAATTGGGCACAAAACCTCCTTGAAAAATGGTGATAGAGCTTGACTTATCGAGGCTGATCCTTGACCATCAGTCGACTGATGGCCATCATCAGTCGACTGATGGTAGCATCAGTCGAGTGCTGACCTCCGGCAATGACCCGATCGACTAAGTCGAGTCCTCCAAGTCCGGGCAATGATCGATGCTTGCTGCAAGTCAAAGTTAGCTCAACAAAAACATAATTCCGACGGTCGTCGACCATCCGATCTCGACCTAGACCATCTATAGGATGTCTTTGGTCGGATCTACGCTTAAGATCATCCCCGTAAAGAGGATACGACCTCACTTACGCTCACACACACGAGCTTACCTCGATACTTTACTGTGTCGCTTTCGCTTTCGGCCTTCCACTCGATTCCTTCGGCTCCCTCCGAAGTCACTCGAGTGTCGCCCGACTACCGCGGCTTCCTCCGGGTGTCGCTAGCCTTCAGCTCCAGCTTTAGCACTTTTCTGCACACTCGATTCAGCTCGTGAGATAATGATATATCCTTGACTTTGCGTCTTTTGTCATAATCAAAATACAGGTTCGACTTAGGTGCCCCTGCACCAACATTTTGCTCCCGGCAGTTAGTCCATAGAAGACTCCCAGGCTCTGATACCAATTGTAGAGGAAATGTTGACCACTAGAGGGGGGGGGGGTGAATAGCTCGATTCGTTGTGTGATGGATTTCGTTCGTGTGCTTCTCTACAACATGTTAGTATGCAGCGGAATATATAGATAATAAAATAGACAAACACACAAGAACACAACAATATAACGTGGTTCGGAACCGAATGATTCCTACTCCATGGATCGGGCTCTAAAAGCCCTAGCAATGCAAACACACACTACTAATCCAATAAGTTCCTTCTCGACACAAGTCGTAGGTGGAGAAACCTCGTACAATAGCTCTTACAATAGTAAGAAACAAAAACAAGCAAGATACAATACAAATATGAAAGACAAGTAAAGAAAACTTTACAACACTTTGTTTTTGATTGCTTGAATGCTTGGTTTCTTGACTTGCACTTGGAGACCCTAATTTGAAGCAACAAATTGCCCCAAAAGCTCTCAAGAAAGACTGTTGATTTCCCCCTCCGTGAGCTCCCTTTAAAGCTGCTTCCTGGGCTGGAAATCGCCGATCAGTCGACTGCTCGGGACAATCATTCAACTGATGCCACTGTTGTCGGGAGATAACGACTAGATCCACGCTGGAAAAATCCAACGGATCCATCATCAGTCGATTGATCATACACATCAATTGACTGATGGAGCCTTCACTCGACTGCTAACCCCAGTGGTCGAGTCCGACTCCTTTCTGTGCCTAAATTCTTGAGCACCAGACGACTGATAACACGATCAGTCGACTGCTTGAGCCAGCAGTCGACTGCCCACCTCTGGCAGTCGACTGTTGGGACACTTCCCGTAGTCAAACCCTAGTTGACTCACATTAGTCGATTGCCACATGACCCCAGTCGACTGGCACACCTCAAACATGAGGTTTTAACCCAAGTATGGTGCCCCGATACTTGCTAGACCACCCGTAGCCTAGACGTAAGCCTTCTAGCCACCTTCGTCAGCCTCGCGCCTATTGGATCCCTCCAAGTCATCCATGACTTGTTCATCCATACGCTAGCCTTCAGGTGCTTCCATCGACTATGTCATGCTAATGGTGTCTACATCGCCAAGGCACATTGGACTTACGCCACCAAGACTCCGCTTGGACTTTACGCCACCAACCATTGGACTTATGATGGCAAGACTCCCTCTTGGACTTTACGCCACTAATATCAAACCCCTTGGACTTTCCAAATGCCAAGACTCAAGCTTGGACTTTCCCTTGCCAACCCATGTTGGACTTTCCATGCCAAGACCCATGCTTGGACTTATCCTTGCCAAGACCCATGCTTGGACTTTACATGCCAAGTAGTCAATACTTGAACTTTCCATGACATGGTCAACTCTAGTCAACCATCAAAATCCCCCTCGAGTCAAACTCGAGTCCGGTCAAAACATGATCCGGGTCGATTCTGCCAACAAACTCCCCAAAACATTATCAGACATCAATGTCAAATATCAATGTCAAACATCAAAACATCGCTCGAGTCAAACTCAAGTTCAGTCAATCGTGACCTAGGTCGATTGCACCAAAAATCTCCCCCTTTTTGATATTTAACAAAAACACATACCTTTGAGTTAGAACACTAACTCAAATTCTCTTACCAATTGTCCCAAATTGGTAATTTCACTTTCTCCCCAATTCTCCGAATTGACAATTGAGGACATCAATTGATAACACTCTCCACAACATTCTCCCCCAAAATATTCTCCCCCTTTTTTACTAACATCAAAAAGGTTATCTCTCCAAGGAGGTCAATGTCTTATGTCCCAATGAGATCTTACAATCTCCCCCTTGGTCCAAAAATACTTAGGATGCCTACCATCTTCCTAGTGATAAGTCCCATATCACTCAAGAGAGGCAATCCTACACACTCTCCCAATTTCCAAATTGGGTATCTCAAAATTCCATTTTCCCCCTCATGAGGAAAAATACCATCCATCATCCCATGATGGATACCTCCCCCTAAAGGCTTGCTCCCCCTTGACCATTGCACCAACAATGTCCTTGGAAAGTCTTTAAGCCAATATGAACTCTAAACCATCAAAAATAAGGTTCAAAGTTCAACATAGAACTTTCCCATCCTTAAATTTGATACAAACCCTAAATAACTATCCTAATCCATATTCAATGGATTTTCACCTTTTATAATGCTTCCCAAAGCTTATCCTAGGGTTAGGATTGGTTAGGGTACTTTACCGTAGCTGAAAACGAGCTAATCAACCTTGTTTTTCTCAAAATCAGCCAATCAGTCGAGTTCTTCAGAAATCAGGTGACTGAAGTTCTCATCAGTCGATGGGAACCAAGTAGCAGTCGATAATCGCGCTTAAGGCGATTCTACCAGGCGCTCATTAGGGTGGTTTCGCCAAGGCGCTTTTCACGAGGCGATTCTCCCGTAGTGGAGTAGTTACGAGGCGGTTTCCGCCAGGGTAGCTTCCGGCCCATCAGTTGACTGCCAAATAGTGGCAGTCGACCGATAACTGAAAACTCATTTTTTCAGTTATCAGAATCAGATTTTAAAAATCATAAGTAATTATACATAGCTTGAAAAATCACGAAATTTCATATATAAAATACTTATAACCAATACAATGGGTGAAAAATATTGGAAAAATAATATACCCATAAAATAGTGAAATTGACACAATGTTCAAAACCATTGAAATTTTCAATGTTTTGGCCCTACTTTGTATCAACTTCATCAATTGTGATTGTTATCAAAAGATAGACTTCACCAAGGTTTTCAAAAGTGATTTTAAAATGTTTTTGAAAACCTATTTTGAACCATGGACTCTTGGCTTGATGTACATGACTTGTACATTAGCTTTCCTCATGATTCATATTTATGATTGAGATAAGTTTAAGTTCATCTAGATGCACTATCTCTGCACCTTGAACTTAACTTATTTGCCTAACATCTTACATATATCTAGGGTGTATGAAAACACATACATGTCAATGTGATGTGAGATGTGAGTTTTGTTCTCCTAATCTAGGGTTTCATGCATTTTTCTAAAAGCAACACAATTTGATTCCCTTATAAATGGGACTTCAAGTCATGCCATTGTCCTTAAATCAATTTTCATTAACTTAAATGCATGAATGATCATGGCATAAATGATAGGAGTAATTAAACATGGCCAATGATCATGATGTCATGACATATGATATAATCTAAAAACACATGACATTAAACCTTAATCCTACACATAATCATGACATATAAATGATAAACATAACCATAATGTCATGACATGTTATATGGCAAACAAGGCATGACACATAAAATGTATAGGTATAATAATACCTAAAAATTAGTATTAATTGCCATTTGATATAATTAAGTATATTTTGTCATATTCTTACTAATCTCTCAAGTGTGCCAAAAACCCAAAATGGCATCCTACAACCTTTAATCCAAAATTGTGCCAATTCAAATTATTTTTCACAATCCCAAAATTGTATTGGCACATCCTAAAATCTTTTAGGATCATAATGTCAAATCTATTTCCAAGGTATTCAAAAGCTTGAAAATTATCTAAAGTGTCACCTTTACCATGGTTTGGTTACTACCCTTCCATTTAAAGTTGGCACACCCTAAACCCATCTAGCGTGTATCAATCATGCTCTTAGGAACCCAAAACCTATTTGAGCTCCTAGGGTTAATTAGGTATTCCTTAGGGATAACCTCCCTAGATATATTCCTAATGACCCTTTTAGACTTGTTAGCCTTGGTCATTCGGGTCTTGCCAAGGTTAACTCTAGGAGTGACTCCCCTTGTAACCTTCTTAGTGGCTTCCCTAGGTTTCCATGAAACCCTAGCCACTAGGCACATACCTTGGTTACCTTTAGGAATGACTTCCCTAGTAACCTTGGTCTTCCTAGACCTAACTTGTGTTCCATAATCAAATGGAACACTATGATAAATCACCTTAGACTTAGGTTTGTGACCCAAACCTCTCTTTCCCTTGGTTGACTCTTGTCTCCTATGCCCTAGGTTTTGACTTTGACTTCTAGACCCTAGAGTTTGACCGTTTGACCTTTGCATTTGATTTGTCATTTTTACAATGATCTTTTCAAGTTTTCTCAAGCCTTGATCTCAAGGCTTGATTTTTCTTTTCTAATTGCCCAATTTTTGATTTTTCATTATCTCTTGAGATATTCTTTTTTCTAGGCATGTGTCTAGGCCATTTAGGATTGATGCCTAGGTGATCTTCTATTTTCCTAATAGATTCCTTAGGTAATGTTTTTCTAGGGACATTAGTCCCAAATTTCTCCTTATTTTTAACCTAGTAGGTCTTAGTCCCTAAGCAATAAAATTTAATATTCTTAGCATGCTCTTTATAAAAGATAGAGAAATTACTTCTAGCATGCTTGTTCTTATTACTTAAAGAATGAATATTGTTTAAATGTACCTTAGGGTTTGCTTTAAAGGCTCCCCCTACATTTGATGCTCCTTCTTGACCTCTCTTCTTCCCCTTAGGGCATTGACTTCGGTAGTGCCCTCTTTGGTGACACTTGAAGCATACCACATGCTCCTTGTTCTTAGGAATGGTGACTCTGGCATCCTTGGTCTTTTCTTGAGATTTCGGTGCTGGTTAACTTTTCTTGACTTTCCTAGGGCACTTGCTCTTATAGTGCCCATGTTCTCTACACTCAAAACACATAATATGATTTTTATTTAAAATTGAAGAGTTTGAGTTACCCAGGTCAATGGTGGTGGCCGAAGTGAGAGCTTCTTCATCTCGACCGGATGTTGAAGATTCTTCTTCTTGCTCCGGTGTGGGAATTCTCTCCTCCCCCTCAATCCTAGAGGTGGAGGCTTCTTCCACTACTTCTTCTACCGATCCAGAAGTTGACTCCATCTCAACTTCTGAATCCTCACTTGCTTGTGAGGATGATGATGGTTCTTCTTCGTCTTCCTCCTCTTCTTGAGTCGATGAACATTCTTCTTCTTCTTCTTGTGCCAAGTGAGGCTTCTCATGGAACTTGGCCAATTTATCCTATAGCTCCTTGGTATCTTGAAATTCACCTAAGCTAGACAAAATGTCATTAGGTATCAAATCTTTTAAAAGCTTTGTTACCTTGACTTCGGTCTTGAATTTTAGGCGTTGCTCTTGGGTCCACCTTTTTAACTTGAGGACTTTTCCCTTCTTTTCCCTAGGAGGTTCAAAGCCTTCTACGAGGATGAACCAATCCTCTATGTCCATCATCAAGAATGTCTCCATTCTTGCTCTCCACGCTGGAAAATCTTCTCGGTCGTATGGTGGTGGAGTGGTGATTGTTGGGTTTCCGGCACCGCGGCGTGTGTGTGTTCGATCATGTTTCGTAAACATGAGCACAGCGGAAGCAATTAAAAATAATAAATCTATATTTATTACAACACACACAACACACGCATGCTATTACAACAAGTGTAGACATAACCGTAAATTAAAATTTGCAATAAAAGGAAATTAAACTACGTTATACCTTCCGTATGACGTGTAGCGGGAACGGCATCAACCGGAACGATCCTCGTAAGAATCGTCTCTATCCGTATCCACGCCGAGCTCCTCGGGATGACTTCGCTAAGTCACGAGCTTCATCTTCGTACGAGTTACTAGCCTCGTGTTGAAGACGACGTGATCGAGAGATGATCACGATCCGAATCCAAATTCGGATCCAAAACGAGTTCTCAAAACTCGCTTCTCCGGAGAGGTATTCGTCAACCGTTTGACGAATCCTTCATCCTCCACCTCAGAGGATTACCGGAGATCAAATCCCCGGTATGTTAGCCGCTGTCGGAGCACTAACCGTCGTCCAAACGACGCTCCGACGAGAGAAGCTGTCCAGAAAACTGGACAGCTTGGTGGAGGAGTAGGCGCCGGCCAAAACAAGGAGAGAAAAGGCTCACCTTGATGCCGAACCTATAGGAGATCACCGGAGGGTCGCCGGAGGTTCACCGGCTGAAGCTTGGTCGCCGGCAACAAGTTGGACGGCGGCACACAAGCTGGGCGGCAGCAGCTTTTGGTGTTGGCGCCGAATAGGAGAGGGAGGGGGTTTGGGCGGCCAAAAACTAGATTAGTCTTAGG
Source organism: Wurfbainia villosa (assembly GCA_025175895.1). Taxonomy (NCBI): domain Eukaryota; kingdom Viridiplantae; phylum Streptophyta; class Magnoliopsida; order Zingiberales; family Zingiberaceae; genus Wurfbainia; species Wurfbainia villosa. The sequence goes on from CM045997.1 coordinate 40,723,669, forward strand.
GTTAGGGTTTAATCCCTATTTTATAGAGAACTAATTCTCTTAATGGTTAATGGATCATATCCATAAAGCCCGTTAACCCGCTCCATTAAGATAAGTTAAAATAAACCAAACCATGATGGTTTATTTTAAGTTAAAACGAACCGAACCAACCTTTGGTTCATTCGTTTAATATAAACCAAACCCTTTGGTTTATTCTCATCCATTGGATTAGAACCAAACCATTTTGGTCCATCCATTATGTCTTCATAAGACACGGCCCATCCACACTTCCATTGCGACTGAAACAATTTCATGCTCGCTTTATGTTTGGTCCAACCAAACATAGTTTCTCTCGGTCTGAGAATCCAATTCTCAAGCTCGTTTTAAATCCTTTGGATTACACTCGTTGTGCGTGTGACCAAATAGGTTCTCGGTTTATGTTGGCCGTCTATAATTAACCATTAATTATAGAACGATCATGAGTGGCACCTAGTAGTACATCATGATCCCCAATTAACAGAAAAGATCAACGGTTGATCCAGAACTATTTCTGAAACCCTTCAGTAGCTCGAATGAATCGTGCCCCATTCCCTTCACTCATCTTATACCCACTTGGTTCAGGACAAGGTCTATAGTGTCAGTCCCCACTAGGCTGACTACGTCACACCTAGCCCAAGTATCATTTCCTCGCCCCACGGATTCTAGTTACTCCACATGTATCGAAGAGTACTTTACTCTAAACATGTAATGCTTTGGCCAAAGACTTTAGTAACAATCCGACGAGAGGCCATGGGTATACATCTCCTCACAAGGAGTGGTGAATCCTTTATAGGCTATTCAAACACCTTCGATCACTTCGACTTATACCCAATCATCTCGGGTCCACATCTCCTTAGAGATGTTTGCTTAAGATGTCAAAGCATAAGTCTCCATGATCAAGATGACTTGAATACCGCAAGTCAAAGGAACATCGCACTTAAGCCACAGTAAGAACTTCATTGACATATCTATATATGCAGAGAACCATATGAAGTCTTACTATGGTCACTCCAATGAACTAGTTACCATAACTAGCATCCACGATTAACTCCGACATCACAATGTCTCCACCAAGGAGAATCACCGCTTGGATACACCAAGGAGTATACCTCGGTGCTATCTCGACAGAATTGATGGTGTCCAAATCCATCAATTCATCGACTAGGGATAATTCCGATACATCACAATTACACATGTAGAGATACTCACTAGTTGTGATCCAATCACAAATTCTCTCATGCTGTGAATCGTATCGTGGACATTCAATAAATGAGTTTAAGATCCAATCAAATACATTAAACATGTATACTCAAATAGTGAATCTTCATTTATCATATAAATGGTTCATACATAAGGCGATTGCCTTAGGACATCTCTCATATATTACTAACAGACTCCCACTTGGCCTAATGCCAATCGCTACGGTATCCAATACCATAAGCTCTAACATGACCCTCAAACTTACCTTGAGGTAATGCTTTAGTCAAAGGATCCGCTAAGTTCCTTTCAGTGGGAATTTTCTCGATTTGTATTTCGTTCCTACTTATGATCTCTCTCTGATAAGATGATAGCGGCGAAGCACATGTTTGGATCATTGATGAGACCACATCAAGTTCATAGATGAACTACTTGATCCAAACCGCTTCTTTGTCGCTTCCAAAGCTGCAACGTATTCTGCCTTAGTGGCAGAATCCGCTATAGTGTCAAGCTTGGAACCTTTCCAACTTATTGCGCCTCCATTCTAGGTGAATACATACCCAGACTAAGACATGGAATCATCCTTGTCTGTCTGGATCTGGCATCCGTATACCCACGTATCACCATGTACCCTTCTCCATATATTAGGAACACATCCTTAGTTCTTCTCAAGTACTTAAGGATCGTCTTAACAGCCGCCCAATGATCCATTCCTGGATCGGACTGGTATCTGCTCGTGACACTCAGAGCATACGATACATCGGGCCTCGTACATAACATAGCATACATGATAGATCCTATTGCGGATGCATAGGGAATCTTACTCATGCAAATCCTCTCGTCTTCTGTGTGCGGACACATAGACTTCGAAAGGTGTACCCCATGCCTTATGGGTAAGAAACCTTTCTTGGATTCCGAAATGCTAAACCTCTTTAGCACTCGGTCTATATATGTAGACTGCGAAAGACCAAGCAACCGTTTCGATCTATCTCTATAGATCTTAATCCCGAGGATGTAGGTTGCTTCTCCCAGGTCTTTCATGGAGAATGTCTTGGATAACCAAACCTTCATTGATCAGAAGATTGAAACATCGCTTCTATAAGTAGTATGTCATCGACATACAATACTAGGAACACGACTGCACTCCCACTAACCTTCTTGTACACACAAGGTTCGTCTGGATTTTGTGAGAAATCAAACTTTTTGATTGTCTCATCAAAACGGATATTCCAGCTCTTGGATGCTTGCTTCAATCCATAAATGGACCGTCGCAATTTGCATACCTTGGTTTTATCAACCGATGTGAAACCCTCAGGCTGTATCATATACACGTCCTCGAGCAGGTTTCCATTAAGGAAAGCTGTTTTCACATCCATCAGCCATATCTCATAATCATAATGAGCCGCTATGGCCAGGAGCATCCGAATGGATTTAAGCATAGCTACAGGCGAATAGGTTTCGTCATAATCAACACCTTGTTTTTGACGATATCCTTTCTCCACCAATCTAGCCTTATAGGTAATCACATTACCATCCATGTCGGTTTTCTTCTTGAAAACCCACTTGCACCCTATAGGATTTATCCCTTCAGGTGGGTCAACCAAGTTCCAAACTTGGTTTTCATACATGGAATCCATTTCCGACTTCATGGCACCAAGCCACTTATCCCTTTCTGAACTTGTCAGCACTTCTTCATAACTGGTAGGCTCCTCATCATCAATGAGTAACACGTCGTTCGATTCACTTACGAGAAATCCATATCTCTCAGGAATATTGCGTGTTCTACCAGATCTACGAAGATGTGGTGTTACAATAAGTCCAAATTGATTGCTCATCACTATGAGTTGTCGATCGTGTGCTTCACCGTATCTCATCAATGTCTATTTGAGTCTCTCGAGCCTCCTCAAGCTCGACGACACTCCCATCGCTTTCTTGCAAGAGAAACTCTTTCTCTAGAAACACAAAGATGCCTTGAAACAAACACCTTTTGTTCCACAGATGATAGAATTGTAACCCCTTGTTTCCTTAGGGTATCCAATAAATAGACATTTATCGACTTAGCATCCAATTTCCGATCTGATACCGCTTTACATAAGCAGACAACCCCATATCTTCAAGTAAGATACATGAGGTTTCTTACTAGCCCATATCTCATATGGAGTAGTAGAGACTACCTTGGTAGGCATTCTGTTTAACAAGTAAACAGCTGTCTGAAGTGCATAACCCCAAAAGGACTTGGGAAGAGTCGCATGATTCATCATTGACCTGACCATGTCCAACAAGGTCCGGTTACGCCTCTCAGATACACCATTATGCTATGGTGTATAGGGCGGAGTCCATTGAGACAATATGCCATTGTCTCTTAGATAATCAAGAAACTCTTGACTTAAGTATTCACCACCTCGATCCGATCGAAGTATTTTAATACTCTTGTCATGTTGTTTCTCTAATTCATTTCTGAATTCTTTGAACCTTTCAAAGGCTTCAGACTTGTGTTTCATCAAGAACACATACCCAAACCGTGAGTGATCATCGGTGAAGGTAATGAAGTAGCTATAGCCTCCTAAAGCTTGAGTTGACATAGGTCCACATACATCGGTATGTATTAGACCTAGTAACTCTCCCACTGCTCACCTTTTCCGTAAAGGTAACTTAGTCATCTTGCCTTTTAAGCATGATTCGCATGTATCGTATGAATCCAATTCAACGATTCCAATTCCACATCGGTGTAATTCGGACATGCGCTTTTCTTACATGGCCAAGATGACAATGCCACATGTAGGAGTCTATTTGATTATCCTTTCGAGCACGCTTGTTGCTCGCCGATATTGCAAATGTCACCGGATACGCCCAACGATATACACCATTGCTTAAAGTTCTCCCCCATAAAGAACCCCATTCAAAGTTATGTAACAACAATTGTTACTAAGCGTCAATGGAAACCATTTCTATTTAAACAAGAAATAGAAATGATGTTCTTTATCAACAAAGGAATATAAAAGCAATTGTCTTCTAAGACAAGTCCTCAGAGGAGTTTCAACAAATACGTTACGATGGCGAGTGCAAAGAACCTTTGCTTCATTCCCAACACGTAAATTTGACTCTCCTCGACGAGTCTTCTTCTATTCCTTAGCCCATGTATGTCATTACATATATGTGAGCCACACCAGATCCAATACCCAAGTGTCTAAGGAAATAGAATGACAATCAATAAAGAAGATTTCAAGAAGATGGGGCATCCGATGCCTTATCCTTCTTCGGACTCAAGATAAATCTTGCACTTTCTTCACAATGGCTCTCCTTGCCATAATGATGGCAAGTTTCCTTTTGTGCTAGTTCTACCTTCTTAGCCTTTCTCTTCTTTCCCTTATGTTGTTCTTTTGACCTCCTCTTAGAACCTTTCTTCGAGGAATCAACTAACAAGACTGCCCCCGCTTCATGCTTCTCGAAGACTCCACAATCTTCAAAGATGTTGAGCAAGACCACAGATGAACCTTCTTGCATCTCGTGAGGTGAAGAGGAGCTTGAGACTTGAACCTTTCAATCTCACTTGCTCATCAACCAACTCACAAAGATGAAGGACTACGATATGAGCATCCATATGCTCATGCCGCTCGTAGCTTGGGTTCCATCGTGGCTAGCATGATGCAACTCATTTGTTCGTAATCACTACATGTTTCGATAGGCCAACAATTGGTCCAGAGTTGCATCGCCACTAGGATCAAGTGAAGAGGCGCTCGAGGACATACACAAGCTTTTCACCTTGAGAACAATTCTCAAGTTTCTAAGCCACCAAGAAGTTCGCCCACTAATTTATTTGAATCCAAAATGGAACGCAAATTCAAACACATCATGATCAATATATTAACTTAGAAATACAAACGAGCATATATGAGAAAGATGATTTTAAAAATGCATCAATATACATTTATAAATCCCATTCATTTTGAATTTCAAAACCCCAAAATCACTTCGAGATTGTAGGTCCATCTCCGAATGGGCTGATATCCATCATAGTTATGAACAACCTTGAGAGAGTCCAACAAGCCATTCATAACTACGACGGTAGGTATCATCTATTCTAGGTGCATATCCGTATATACAACTATCACAATGTGCTATCAACTAATTGAATGTTCACACATACATGGGTTGTTAACACATTAACAAGTATGCATCATATGCATAGCACCCAACTTCACCTCCTTTACATCGACCTTGGAGAGAGTCAACAAGCCGATGCTCGGGTTAAAGCCAACCCATTAATCGGGACATAGTTTTAATATGGTTAGGCGCATTCAACCAATTAGCCCAGCTTGGAGAGAGTCCAACAACCAAAGCTAACGATTGACCTCGGCTCTTACCATATTAGTATTAAACTATTCCATGGTTTGAACATATTGAGTTAGTAGGGCTTGGAGAGAGTCCAACAACCCAAACAAGAAACAGAACTCTGGTTCTAACCATATTAATGGAAGGTGTAGGCTTTAATATTAATTAAGGGTTTTTATGTCTCATCCTCTTTGCATGCAAATAACTATTATCTACATGGCATGGCATACATGGCATACATCTACATGTCACGACACGCATGGCATAATGTTATGCATCTAATGCAATTACATGGCATACAATTATGTCATGTATAATTTCCTTATATGTCATAACTATTTATGGAAATAAAATATGTTTAAGATTTGATTCTCCAAATCAAATCATAATTAAATTAGGAAACAAATTTCCAAATCTAATCACATATTTTATTCATGGAATTATTTGATTAAGGAAAATCTATTTAGAAACCAATTTCCTAAATCTTAAAACTACTTATGGAAATAAAATATTTTAAAGATTTGATTTCCCAAATCAAATCATGATTAAATTAGGAAACAAATTTCAGAATCTAATCAAATATTTTATTTATGGAAAATATCAATTTCCATAAATACTTCAACTTTCAAAAGTGGAAGATTTCCATAAATACTTCTAGACTTTCCAAAATTAAAAAATTTCCATAAATACTTCTAAATTTCCAAAATTTAGAAAATTTCCAGAAATACATTATGACTATCCTTAAAACCATTTTACGATTATGTGAAACACAACCTGAGCTCACGATACCTTTGTTGGGTTTTAAACCTTGCATGGCGTGTGTGTGTTCGATCATGTTTCGTAAACATGAGCACAGTGAAGCAATTAAAAATAATAAATCTATATTTATTACAACACACACAACACACGCATGCTATTACAACAAGTGTAGACATAACCGTAAATTAAAATTTGCAATAAAGGAAATTAAACTCGTTATACCTTAGTATGGCGTGTAGCGGAAACGGCATCAGCGGGCGATCCTCGTAAGAATCGTCTCTATCCGTATCCGCCGAGCTCCTCGGGATGACTTCGCTAAGTCACGAGCCGTCTTACGTGCGGGTTACTAGCCTCGTGTTGAAGGCGTGATCGAGAGATGATCACGATCGAATCCAAATTCGGATCCAAGCGAGTTCTCAAAACTCGCTTCTCCGGAGAGGTATTCGTCAACCGTTTGGCAGATCGCCGTCCTCCACCTCAGAGGATTACGGAGATCAAATCCCGGTATGTTAGCCGCTGTCGGGCACTAACCGTCGTCCAAGCGGCGCTCCGGCGGAAGGAGAAGCTGTCAGAAAACTGGACAGCTTGGTGGAAGGTAAGCGCCCGGCCAAAACAAGGAGAGAAAAGGCTCACCTTGATGCGAACCTATAGGAGATCACGGAGGTGGCGGAGGTTCACCGGCTGAGCTTGGGCGCCGGCAACAAGTTGGGCGGCGGCACACAAGCTGGCGGCGGCGACGGTGTTGGCGCCGAATAGGAGACTTAGGGTTAGGGTTTAATCCCTATTTTATAGAGAACTAATTCTCTTAATGGTTAATGGATCATATCCATAAAGCCCGTTAACCCGCTCCATTAAGATAAGTTAAAATAAACCAAACCATGATGGTTTATTTTAAGTTAAAACGAACCGAACCAACCTTTGGTTCATTCGTTTAATATAAACCAAACCCTTTGGTTTATTCTCATCCATTGGATTAGAACCAAACCATTTTGGTCCATCCATTATGTCTTCATAATACACGGCCCATCCACGCTTCCATTGCGACTGAAACAATTTCATGCTCGCTTTATGTTTGGTCCAACCAAACATAGTTTCTCTCGGTCTGAGAATCCAATTCTCAAGCTCGTTTTAAATCCTTTGGATTACACTCGTTGTGCGTGTGACCAAATAGGTTCTCGGTTTATGTTGGCCGTCTATAATTAACCATTAATTATAGAACGATCATGAGTGGCACCTAGTAGTACATCATGATCCCCAATTAGCGAAAAGATCAGCGGTTGATCGAGAACTATTTACGAAACCCTTGGCTCGAATGAATCGTGCCCCATTCCCTTCACTCATCTTATACCCACTTGGTTGAGGACATGGTCTATAGTGTCGATCCCCACTAAGTGACTCGTCACACCTAGCCCAAGTATCATTTCCTCGTCCTCACAGTTCTAGTTACTCCACATGTATCGAAGAGTACTTTACTCTAAACATGTAATGCTTTGGCCAAAGACTTTAGTAACAATCCGACGAGAGGCCATGGGTATACATCTCCTCACAAGGAGTGGTGAATCCTTTATAGGCTATTCAAACACCTTCGATCACTTCGACTTATACCCAATCATCCCGGGTCCACATCTCCTCGGAGATGTTTGCTTAAGATGTCAAAGCATAAGTCTCCATGATCAAGATGACTTGAATACCGCAAGTCAAAGGAACATCGCACTTAAGCCACAGTAAGAACTTCATTGACATATCTATATATGCGAGAGAACCATATGAAGTCTTACGGTGGTCACTCGATGAACTAGTTACCATAACTAGCATCCACGATTAACTCGGACATCACAATGTCTCCGGCCGGTGAGAATCAATTTGCTTGGATACACCAAGGAGTATACCTCGTGCTAGTCTCGGCGAATTGATGGTGTCAAATCCATCAATTCATCGACTAGGATAATTAGATACATCACAATTACACATGTAGAGATACTCACTAGTTGTGATCAATCACAAATTCTCTCATCTTTGTGAATCGTATCGTGGACATTGATAAATGAGTTTAAGATCCAATCAAATACATTAAACATGTATACTCAAATAGTGAATCTTCATTTATCATATAAATGGTTCATACATAAGGCGATTGCCTTAGGACATCTCTCATATATTACTAACATTGATGTCCCATCCAAGCTTGTCTTGGAATTCCATCTTCCCTCTAGCGTCTTTTGCTCCCATCGGTTAGTCCGTAGAAGACCCCCGGGCTCTGATACCAATTGTAGAGGAAATGTTGACCGCTAGAGGGGGGGAGGTTAATAGCTCGATTCATTGCGTGATGGATTTCGTTCGTGCTCTTGTCTACAATACGTTAGTATGCAGCGGAATATACAGATAATAAAATAGACAAACATAAAAGAAAACAATAATATAACGTGGTTTGGAACCGAATGGTTCATACACCATAGATCGAGCTCTAAATGGCCTAGCAATGGAAACACGCACTACTAATCCAATAAGCTCCTTCTCGACACAAGTCGGAGGTGGAGAAACCTCGTACAATAGCCCTTACAACAGTAAGAAACAAAAACAAGCAAGATACAATACAAATACGAAAGACAAGTAAAGAAAAATTTACAACACTTTGCTTTTGATTGCTTGACTTGTACTTGGAGACCCTGATTTGTAGCAACAAATCGCACCAAAAGCTCTCAAGAAATGTTGTTGATTTCCTCTTCCACGAGCTCCCTTTAAAGCTGCTGCATGGGCTGGAAATCGTAGATCAATCGACTTCTCGGGACCATTAGTCGACTGATGACACTGTTGTCGTGAGACAACGACTAGATCCACGCTGGAAAAATTTAACGGATCCATCATCAGTCGACTGATCATACCCATCAGTCGACTGATGGAGCCTTCACTCAACTGGTAACCCTAGCGATCTAGTCCGACTCCATTCTGTGCCCAAATTCTTGAGCACCAGTCGACTGATCACACGAACAGTCAATTGCTTGAGCCAGCAGTCGACTTCCCACGTCTGGCTGTTGATTGCTGGGACACTTCCCGCAGTCAAACCCTAGTTGACTCACTTCAGTCGACTGCCACATGGCACCAGTCGACTGGCACACCTCAAACATGAGGTTTTAACCCAAGTATGGTGCCCCCATACTTGCTAGACCACCCATAGCCTAGACCTATGCCTTCTAGCCACCTCTGTCAGCCTCGCGCCTATTGGATCCCTCCAAGTCATCCATGACTTGTTCATCCATACGCTAGCCTTCAGGTGCTTCCATCGGCTATGTCTTGCTAACGGTGTCTACACTGCCAAGGCACATTGGACTTACGCCGCCAAGACTCCACTTGGACTTTACGCTGCCAACCATTGGACTTATGCTGCCAAGACTCCCGCTTGGACTTTACGCCACAATATCAAACCCCTTGGACTTTCCAAATGCCAAGACTCAAGCTTGGACTTTCCCTTGCCAACCCATGTTGGACTTTCCATGCCAAGACCCATGCTTGGACTTTTCCTTGCCAAGACCCATGCTTGGACTTTACATGCCAAGTACTCAAGACTTGGACTTTCCATGACATGGTCAACTCTAGTCAACCATCAAAATCCCCCTCGAGTCAAACTCGAGTCCGGTCAAAACATGACCCGGGTCGATTGTGCCAACAATCTCCCCATAACATTATCAGACATCAATGTCAACATCGATGTCAAACTTCCATGCCAAACATCAAAACATCTCTCGAGTCAAACTCAAGTTCGGTCAATCGTGACCTGGGCCAATTGCATTAACAATCTCCCCCTTTTTGATGTGTGACAAAAACACATACCTTTGAGTTATAACACTAACTCAAATTCTTTTATCAATTGTCCCAAATTGGTAATTTCACTTTTTCCCCAATTCTTGGAATTGACAATTGATGAATTCAATTGATAACACTCTCCATAACATTCTCCCCCTTTTTCAGTAACATAAAAAAGGTTATCTCTCGAAGGAGGTCAATGTCTCATGTCCCAATGAGATCTTACAATCTCCCCATTAGTCCAAAAATACCTAGGATGCCTACCATCTTCCTAGTGATAAGTCTCATATTACTCAAGAGAGGCAATCTTACACACTCTCCCAATTTTCAAATTGGGTATGTCAAAATTCCATTTTCCCCCTCATGAGGAAAAATACCATCCATCATCCCATGATGGATACCTCCCCCTAAAAGCTTGCTCCCCCTTGACCATTGCACCAACAATGTCCTTGGGAAGTCCCTAAGCCAATAGGAACTCTAAACCATCAAAAATAAGGTTTAAAGTTCAACATAGAACTTTCCCATCCTTAAATTTGATACAAACCCTAAACAACTCTCCTAATCCATATTCAATGGATTTTCACCCTTTATAATGTTTCCCAAAGCATATCCTAGGGTTAGGATTGGTTAGGGTACTTTACCGTAGCTTAAAACGGGCTAAACAACCTTATTTTTCTCAAAATCAGCTAATCAGTCGAGTTCTTCAGAAATCAGTCGGCTGAAGTGCTCATCAGTCGACTGACACCAAGCGGGATCGATAATCGCGCCGAGGCGCTTCGCCAGTGGTGGTTTCAGTATGATTCTACTGCCGGCGCGTGTAGTTCTGCTTGGGCAATTTTCGCCAGGGCAGTTTTAGCTAAGGCAACTGTCGCCCCATCAGTCGACTGATAACTGAAAACTCAGTTTTTCAGTTATTAGAATCAGATTTTGAAAAATCATAAGTAATTATACATTGCTTAAAAAATCATAAAATTTCATATGTATAATACTTATAACCAATACAATAGGTGAAAAATATTGGAGAAATAATTTTCCATAAAATAGTAAAATTGACACAATGTTCAAAACCATTGAAATTTTCAATGTTTTGGCCCTACTTTGTATCAACTTCATCAATGGTGACTGCTATCAAAAGATAGACTTCACCAAGATTTTCTAAAGTGATTTTAAAATATTTTTGAAAACGTATTTTAAACCATGGACTCTTGGCTAGATGTACATGACTTGTACATTATCTTTCCTCATGATTCATATTGATGATTGAGATAAGTTTAAGTTCATCTAGATGCACTATCTATGCACCTTGAACTTAACTTATTTTCCTGACATCTCACATATATCTAGAGTGTATTAAAACACATATATGTCAATGTGATATTAGATGTGGGTTTTGTTCTCCTAATCTAGGGTTTCATGCATTTTTCTAAAAGCAACACTACTTGATTCCCTTATAAATGAGACTTTAAGTCATGCCATTGTCCTTAAATCAATTTTCATTAACTTAAATGCATGAATGATCAGGGCATAAATGATAGCAGTAATTAAGCGTGACCAATGATCATGATGTCATGACATATGATATAATCTAAAAACACATGACATTAAACCTTAATCCTACACATAATCATGACATGTTATATGACAAACAAGGCATGACACATAAAATGTATATGTATAATAATACCTAAAACTTAGTATTTATTGCCATTTGATATAATTAAGTATATTTTATCATATTCCTACTAATCTCCCAAGTGTGCCAAAAATCCAAAATGGCACACTACAACCTTTAATCCTAAATTGTGCCAATTCAAATTATTTTTCACAATCCCAAAAATATATTGGCACATCCTAAAATCTTTTAGGATCATAATGTCAAATTTATTTCCAAGGTTTTCAAAACATTGAAAATTATCTAAAGTGTCACCTTTATCATGGTTAGGTAAACTACCCTTCCATTTAAAGTTTGCACACCCTAAACCCATCTAGCATGTATCAATCACGCTCTTAGGAACCCAAAACCTATTTGAGCTCCTAGGGTTAATTGGGTATTCCTTAGGTATAACCTCCCTAGATACCTTCCTAATCACCCTTCTAGGCTTGTTAGCCTTGGTCATTTGGGTCTTGCCATGGTTAACTCTAGGGATGACTCCCCTTGTAACCTTCTTAGAGGCTTTCCTAGCTTTCCTTGAAACCCTAGCCACTAGGCACATACCTTGTTTACCCTTAGGGGTGACTTCTATAGTAACCTTGGTCTTCCTAGACCTAGCTTGTGTTCCATATTCAAATGGAACACTATGATAAGTCACCTTAGGCTTAGGTTTGTGACCCAAACCTTTCTTTCCCTTGGTTGACTCTTGTTACGCCCCGAGAGTATGCCATGTCGAAAAGCAAACGGACGACATCTCCCCTATACGTGGCAACATTTAGGGTTAATACAAGGCCCGTAAGCCACAACAACAACAATATACATATATATATGAAAACAACAACTACACAAAATACAGCGGAAACATAATACCACATCTCAAACTACACACATGCATACCGGTCTGACTAATACATCACAACATGACGAAACCTCGACAAAATCTGAATCCACAACATAGTACATCACGAAAACCCCAAATACAATACACTCATACAAAAAGCCCAACACAACCACCAGAGTCTCGAAGATGAGATGAGATGTCAGCCAGCAGTGCTCCAAGTCGTCACGAAGACTTCTACCTATTACCTGGGCGACAGAAAAACCCAGGGTTCGTGGTGGTGGTGAGTAAAACTCAGCAGGTAATAAGATAGAACATGTAAATATATGTATCAATATTACATGCCATTCAACAGTTTAATCTACTCGTACAACAGGTATACATCAGCATAACAAGTATACATGCATGCATACACTAAATAAACTTAACAACAAACGATGCTAACATACCTGATAGTCAGCTACTCTATCCTCATCCAACCTGGGCGTATATCCACAACATAAGGTATAAAGAATAATACTAACTCACACACATTCTGATATGGGTCGAGGGTATCATAGTGAATAACCAATAGGTATACAAGTACCGGCCTACTACCATACAGAAAATACAATAGCATGTATGATTATGTACAAACAAATGCAACAAGCATAGTACATACAAATGCATCATCAAAGTGAGTATACATATAGACGTTATCTGTATGTATACTGATCACCATCATCCATGTATATATATATACAAGCATGTATGTATATATATATAGCAATATGCAAAACACCGTATGATACAACAATGCAGCATGCATGATCATGCCTGCTCACCCCTACTTGCTACCACGACCCCAGTGTGGCCTAGGTGGCACGACATGACAACTGTCCCAACACGCACCAACCACTGCTCTAGAGTGGCTGAGTGGGCAGTATTATCAAGTAGCATATGAACGTAAAGACCTTGCTACACAACGGGGGTCCCAGCTGCTAGCCACTCCGACTGACACTACCAATGAGTGGTCGAGTGCCACACACCCAGGACAACTGCACACACCTCAACTACCATCGTCTATAATGGTAGAGTGCGGCACAACAAATGCAATTCCCTCACACCAGTTACTCCTCTGGGAGTAACCTGGGAGGCAGGATGACTGACGACTCTCTCTACCCCAAGGGGAGATGATGTTGTCAGTATGCATGCAATGTCATGAAGGTACTGTCTCACATACAGACATCTATCACTGACTCTCTGCTCAACAGAGAGTCACATCCCTTGATCAGTACACTCTCTATCATGTAGAGACCCGTACTTGACTGATCATGGCAAGCTAGGACCACCGGTCCTTAGCGACACACTATTTATGACTCACCAGACCATTTATACAACACGTGGTTGGTAAATAAGTGTACAACATATGAGTATTGGTATAACTCCTACATTTAGGACATTACCTACCCACGGATGACCTTTTTGCCAATTTATAAATTTGGTCATCACACGTACTCTAACATCCACACCCTACTAAACATCTAGGCCTATTTACATCACATCTATAACCCTAAATCATAATAAAAGGGAATGTGATATCAACCTTTGAGTAATTATAGCCAACGACAAGTCGAAGCATAAGATAATAAGAGTAGGGTCAAGGTAACATGATCATATAAGATGATCCTGTATCTAAATCTGTATGCATTAAAACTACTTGACCAGGGTAGGAATTACCCACCTGATTTGTAGACACCAATCGTCTTCATGTCCGTGAATATCTCGAACCAAAATCCTACAAACAAAACATATATAAACAAATGCCAGCATAATCAAACTGTAGGTATATAAATCTAATCTAACCTAAATCTTTAGCTGATTCACTATTATCTACAAGGGTAGCTCCATACACTTCCATACTAATCCCTAATTACATCCTAACCCTTGATTAGTCAATTCAACCATGTAGCAGTGTAATCATTTACACTTCATTTACTAATCATATTAGATATATGGTAATTTGACACCTAACACTACTATAACATATCACAACGGATCAATAACCATATCCAAATTCAGGTCAAGTTCTGACATCAACCTAAAATCAACCCTAGCTCCAATACAAGGCATAACAGAGCATCTATGCGTGCTCCTCCACTACCTCATCCTCGCCTCAGTCATCCATTCCACACACAACATCATAGCCGACCAACCTTCATTCCATAGCTGAGCAACATCTGGAAACTCCATCGACAGAACCCTCCACAACATCACAAATCAATTCGTAACACCATAGTTTAACTGATTCGTTCATTCATAGCTCTATCACAGCCCATGGTTACACTTACAGAACCTCACTGCCCCTTTTTCGACTATTCACAGCCACACCTTCATCGTCGGCATAGCTTCACAGCCCCTCCCCATCTCCACAGAACACGCACAACACACACAACTCAAATAAAAACCTAGCCGAGCAACTCCCACAGAACATCACAGCCATTCAACAAGCCAAAACTCCAACCTCAGTCAACTCCACCGATCAGGCACAGGACCCATGCTCACAGCCGGCCAGCAACCACTCCGGTAAGCACCATCGACAACAATAAATCAAACTGGATAGCAGGGAAAGGAAAACTCAAGATATACCAACGCTTGAAGATGCACCGACGATACTCCTCCCACTTTGCTCAGTTCATCAGAACCGCTCCTCCAGCCGGAACGACCACCCGCGGTGATGTCGTTAAGCTATTCACATGAAAAAACCATAAGCTGAGATGGAAAGGATCGACTGAAAATCAATCAAGAAACGTGCCCTAACCTTACTCCGGTGACCTCCCTGTGACCCGCGGCGGCAGCTCTGTCACGGCGATCACACCGTCGATCGGCTCCCGTAAAAGTGTTGTCGAGAGTTGGGGGAAGAGGGATCGACCTGCCCTCCGACCGGATCTCCCACCGAGAGAAGGAACTCAGCCTCTGGTCGATTCGGAGATGACGGGGAGGCGATCGGCTACATCGCGCGGTGAAGGAGAGGAAAAGCTGCACGGAGAGGAAAAGAAGCGGATTGAGAACGAAACGGAAAGAAATGCCTTCGAGGAAATAAATGGTCTCGAGTTGGGTTCGAGCTTTAAGTTAGCTTAGGCTGACTCAACCACCTATTTAAGCTTTACTCTTCCACTTAAGCGGTCATATGAATTCCATTTGAATCCAGAAAAATTTCTAAAATTCCTGAAAATTCCACAAGATACCTTCTTAATCAATAAAGATTATTATTAATTTTTTTTTGGTATTTTACATTCTCTCCCACTAATCAAAATTTGGTCCTCAAATTTTCGACTCATGTATGAGTGCGAGATGTCATAACAACCATCTCAAGTATCTAGACAAATCACACATCTCCAGTGACTAGATGAGGGTACCGAGCTCGGATAATATCATCCAGCTCTCACGTGGCCTCCTCATATGTATGATGCTGCCATCCAACCTTTACAAGTTGGATGGTTTTGTCCCACTACTGTCGCTCCTTGCAACCCAGGATCCACCCTGGAATCTTCTTGCAAGTCGCATTAGACTGAGGTAGAATTCGGAACCTCTTTCAGAACATGATCAATATTCGACATGTATTTCCTCAGTATAGAAACAGAAAATACGTTGTGAGCACTCGCCAGTGTCGGAGATAAAGCCAACCGATAAGCTACACCTCCAATCCACGCCAATATCTCAATTGGACCAATGTAGTGTAGACATAACTTTCCCTTTAGCCCAAATCATTTCACCTTTTTTTTTGTAGGTGAAACACGCAGAAATATTTGTTACCCCATTGAAAATTTTGAAGGTCTTCGCCTCCGGTCTACGTAACACTTCTATCGATCCTGTACCTCCAATAACCATCATCTATGACCCCAAGCTGTCGTTCCCCTACTTCCTCCCACAATACAGGAGATCTACAGGGTCTACCATATAAGGCCTCAGAAGAAGTCATCTGTATGGATGAGTGATAACTGTTCTTATAGTCAAATTCCACTAAAGGAATGTGATTCTCCCAACTACCTCCATAATCCATGACACAAGATCTTAATAGATCCTCTAATGTCTAAATGGTACACTTACACTGTCTATTTGTCTGCGGCTGAACGTTGTACTGAGTCGAAGCTCTATGCCCATGGTCTGATGTAGACTCTACCAAAATCGTGAGGTAAATCGCGGATCTCTATCAGATATAATACCCAAAGGAATGTCATGCAATCTGATAATCCCTCGACAGTACAACTCTGACAGATGATCCAACAAGTCCATTCCACGCATAGGCAGAAGGTGAGCTGATTTGGTTAGTCGATCCATGATCACCCAAATCGCATCATGCCTTTTATGGGTTCTAGGCAATCCCATAACGACACCAATAGTGATGTGCTCTCACTTCCATTTCGGAATTGGAATTTCCTAGAGCAATCCAGCGAGTATCTGATCTTCAACCTTCACCTACTGGCATACTAAACATCGAGCAGCAAAATCTGCTATATCTCTCTTTATACCGTTCTACCAGTATAAGAATTTCAAGTCTCGGTACATCCAAGTACCACTAGGATGTAGAGCAAATCTCAAATGATGTGCCACCTGTAGCAACTCTTTCTTAAACACTGCAACTCCGGAACCACTATCCTTATCAAAGAGGGGGAATTATTTTCTCAAAAGAGAAATCCATCAACCATCCAAGATACACTCCACACACGCTGTAAGTGCATGGAAGACTATAGCGATCAATCTCCCTTATTGTAATTGTTGCAACTGTTCGCGCTCCAACAACTCCATTGTAGCTACCCAGTAGCTTGTTAAATTCAATGAGCCCTTCAGCTCCATACAACTATAAATCCAGATAATAACTACTAAAGTCACGTCATGTATATGACAGACTATCTCGTAGTTTCTTAACTGACGTAGGCATAAGATATGCCTCATTCAACTGCATCGGAATCGTTTCGATCCCTGAAATGATGCATCTGCGTACATCATCCTTTTATCCACTCCGGAAGGATTAACTAATACTCGTGTAAAAGTTAACCATCATCTAGATCTTGTAACTGGTTTCACCAGCTTCCGACTAAATGATTTCCATCATCACCTTTGTCAAACAAGTCCGTGGTATAGTAATGCCAAGCATTCTATCCACATCCACGGAATTAATCAGAACATACAAGGAAAACCACCATCTACGGTGGTCGAGTGCACAACTCCAACTACCACAATCAACAGTGGTCAGGTTACGCAACTCCAACAACCACAAACTGATCCAATCGTGTCCAGGATACACGATTCTCAAATGCAGTGGTGACCAAATCGTTAATTAGTCTAACAACTTAATCACAACTCATAAAATTCATACTAAGTATGAAATTTTCGTCTTTACACCTGTATCCCCTTCTACTCTAGGCTGATAATATATCAATCATCACAACGACAATGATAATTATATGACACCATGTCACTACCATATCAACGCTCTAGTCGTAAATCAATCCTAGAGTATACACAGGTGTCCTTAACTGATCTAAATAGATCATCTATCCACAACGAAGGATATTTACTTTTAACAACTATCGCATTCCATCATCAATAATCGATGCATACTTTCAAAGGTCCATCTCTCTTTCAACAAAGAGTTTCGGATCTTCTCAAGGAGGAATACTGGGATAGATAAATATCCCCTCCAACATCTCCTATAATCGCAACTCACGTTCTTCTAATTTCCATAGTGTTTAGTAACACTGTTATCAACGAAATTATCACTCGTATGAGGAATTCAATATCGACACTATCTCCAAAAAATCACTTTGATAGCCTACTCCACTTGCCTATGCAACGGCAAGGCTAGGAGGTCATCCGAAACTACATCCGAAGACTCTCAGATTATACGCACATCCGAGAGACATATCATACCATAATCTCAACAATTTGACCATCCGTAAGGATATGTCTACAGTAAAGATATGTCTATCAAAGTTTAAGGGCATCCCTTGACTTCTTAATTGCTAATCCACATCTCACCAGACGGTAGAGATACCACCGACCCACAAGTCGATGTAATCCATCTAATCCGAACTAAGAGTGTTCTAGTCACAGATACCTATAACTACAAGCATCTCTCAATATATTAACCTTGAGGGTAAACTAAAGTAATACCCTGAATAATCAATTATCTGTCGATCCGATCCAAAGGCTCCTCGCAAGTCTCGACCTTTCTCCGAAGAGAACCAGATCAGATCCAACAGTTCGCAACAAAGCGGTCACATTTCTACGATGAATGATCCGAGGATTTTTCCTAGATCATTCGATCCTATCACTTAATCCTACGAGCTACAACTGTAGAATACCGAATAGATACGACCATCGTCGTATACTCTCTCCTCTGTACAAAGAAAATCACATCTGGAGGTAGCTATTGTTGTCTGCATGCATCTTCTGCGATGTCTTTTACTGAATGTTGCTTCTGTGCTGAAGGGTAGTATCAAAGAACTCCAACCACGCCTGGGGTAGTAGGTTGCTGCTGATGAAATAACCCAATCTTCTATGCTGATCTCTGCTATTGAGATGATGCATCTTCCTCCCGGAATACCATCGATAGCCTTCAACTGAGTCTTCAAAATACACCTCCACAACTGTACTGGTTGCTCACAATTGCAACAGATGAACTAATCCAACAGATAATCCGACTTCATGTGTCTTCGTGATCTGCACTGCACACACATAATCCCTTCGGAGTCTTTGTTCTGATTTTGCTGATGTGCATGAGAATATCCTGATGATTTGTAGTTGGTCTTCTATAATTGAAAAGTAGCTCAAGGCCTATGACTCCGATCTTGCTCATTTTATCTAACAGTCGAGACTTCAGACTCTAATAAGTTGACTTGTAATATTTGCTTATCGGTCTCCAACTCTTAAACCCTTGTACGAAGTCATTTCTAAACTCATGTCTCAATCCAACGTCTTCCGACAGGATCTGGTAGAAAATCTCGGCATCCTAATCCAACTATAAGCCAATAACTCTAGGTGGCTTAAATCATCCCTTTATCTTCTTGAGCTATTAGGTGGTCGTAACCTCTGTATGTCTCACGACTCTGCACAGTACACTATTACTAACTGATCACCCTTACTTAAAACTCAAGAATTCCTTACAATGGGTCACTAAAAGTGACACGGGAAAATACTCTCTTTCAACATCACTAAACCATGATCAAGTGATATATTATTTTTCCGAAGATTATTTTCTGCATTTATCACCAAATACCGGCTTGATCCCGATAATGGTATGCAAACAACTCTTCTTTCTCGGTATAACACGAGTTAAGTACTCAAAAGTACTCTCAAAGTTATACAACTCAGTACGAACAAATTAGGGATAAAATTCCTATGAAACACCGTAACCTAGCCTTCCGCTATCTGCATCAACAATAGTTTATTTGTCTTGTCCATTACCCAACAGGTAATGATCTGACTAGCATAATTAGTGAAAATCTCTAAGACTGTAGTCTTTGATTTTCACAAGAAATGTGACGACTTGACCCCTATTTTCCGACTCAGTATCAGTCGGCTCTCAAAGGTAAATCACCTTTTCGACACAGGTTCAAGACTCACAACTTAACAGGTCATTTTCGGGGTTAACTCATACCACGGTTACGAACAATAACCAACAAACTACAGGTTATTCCCTATTATAAACACTAAAAGCATAGTCAACGAAACCGGGAGTATAAACCCTATCTGCAACTGTGGTTGGTTGCCTCGGTGGACGACCTCTACTGCAAGTCTGCACAGGTATAATATATCTAACTGTATACACTTATTAATCAAGTCTAGATAAGTATCCAACTAGAAAGTAAGTCATCAGGAATACTTACTTCGTGCTGCTTGAAGCTCAGGCCGCTCTCCATCTCATCTCAGAAAACCAACCAAAATCGAAACAAATTAACTCCGAGAATCCAAGACTCGACACAAAAACAATATTGTATGACATCGCAGAACCTAGGGCTCTGATACCACTAAAGATGTCACGCCCCGAGAGTATGTCGTGCCGAAAAGCAAATGGATGGCATCTCCCCTGTACGTGGCAATATTTCAGATTAATACAAGGCCCGTAGGCCACAACAACAACAATATACACATATATATGAAAACAACAACTACACAAAACATAGCGGAAATATAATACCACATCTCAAACTACACACATGCATACCGGTATGACTAACACATCACAACATAACGAAACCTCGACAAAATCCGAATCCACAACATAGTACATCACAAAAACTCCAAATACAATACACTCATACGAAAAGCCCAACACAATCACCAGAGTCACGGAGATGAGATGAGATGTCATCCAGCGGTGCTCCAAGACGTCACGAAGACTTCTACCTGTTACCTGGGCGACAGAAAAACCCAGGGTTCATGGTGGTGGTGAGTAAAACTCAGCAGATAATAATATAAAACATGTAAATATATGTATCAATATTTCATGTCATTCAACAATTTAATCTACTCGTACAACAGGTATACATCAGCATAACAAGTATATATGCATGCATACACTAAATAAATTGAACAACAAATGATGCTGACATACCTGACAGTCAGCTACTCTATCCTCATCCAACCTGGGCATATATCCACAACATAAGGTATAAAGAATAATACTAACTCACACTACATCCTGATATGGGTCGAGGGTATCACAGTGAATAACTAATAGGTATACAAGTACCGGCCTACTACCATACAGAAAATGCAATAGCATGTATGATTATGTACAAACAAATGCAACAAGCATAGTACATACAAATGCATCATCAAAGTGAGTATACATATAGACTGTATCTGTATGTATACTGATCACCATCATCCATGTATATATATATACAAGCATGTATGCATATATATATAGCAATATGCAAAACACCGTATGATATGACAATGCAACATGCATGGTCATGCCTGCTCACCCCTACTCGCTACCACCACCCCTGTGTGGCCTAGGTGGCATGACATGACAACTATCCCAACTCACACCAACCACTGCTCTAGAGTGGCCGAGTGGGAAGTATGATCAAGTAGCATATGAGCATAAAGAGATCGCTACACAATGGGGGTCCCTGCTGCTGGCCACTCCGACTGACACTACCAATGAGTGGTCGAGTGCCACGCACCCAGGACAACTGCACGCACCTCAACTACTATCGTCTATAATGGTAGAGTGCGGAACAACAAATGCTCTGCCCTCACACCAGTTACTCCTCTGGGAGTAACCTGGGAGGCAGGATGACTGACGACTCTCTCAACCCCAAGGGGAGACGATGTCGTCAGTATGCATGCAATGTCATGAAGGTACTGTCTCACATATAGATATCTACCACAGACTCTCTGTTCAATAGAGAGTCACATCCCTTGATCAGTACACTCTCTATCATGTAGAGACCCGTACTCGACTGATCATGGCAAGCTAGGACCATCGGTCCTTAGTGACACACTATTTACGACTCACCTGACCATTTACACAACACGTGGTTGGTAAATAAGTGTACAACATATGAGTTTTGGTATAACTCCTACATTTAGGGCATTACCTACCCACGGATGACCTTTTTTCCAATTTATAAATTTGGTCATCACCCATACTCTAACATCCACACCCTACTAAACATCTAGGCCTATTTACATCACATCTATAATCCTAAATCATAATAAAAGGGAATGTGATATCAACCTTTGAGTAATTACAGCCAATGACAAATCGAAGCATAAGATAATAAGAGTAGGGTCAAGGTAACATGATCATATAAGATGATCATGCATCTAAATCTATATGCAATAAAACTACCTGACCTGGGTAGGAATTACCCACCTGATTCGTAGACACTAATCGTCTTCACGTCCGTGAATATCTCGAACCAAAATCCTGCAAACAAAACATATATAAACAAATGCCAGCATAATCAAACTGTAGGTATAGAAATCTAATCCAACCTAAATCTTTAGCTGATTCGCTATTATCTGCAAGGGTAGCTCCATACACTTCCATACTAATCCCTAATTACATCCTAACCCTTGATTAGTCAATTAAACCATGTAGGAGTGTAATCCTTTACACTTCATTTGCTAATCATATTCGATCTATGATTATTTGACACCTAACACTACTATAACATATCACAACGGATCAATAACCATATCCAAATTCAGGTCAACTTCTGACATCAACCTAAAATCAACCCCAGCTCCAATACAAGGCATAACAGAGCATCTATGCATGCTCCTCCACTACCTCATCCTCGCCTCAGTCGTCCATTCCACACAAAACATCACAGCCGACCAACCTTCATTCCACAGCCGAGCAACATCCGACAACTCCATCAACAGAACCCTCCACAACTTCACAAATCAATTTGTAACACCATAGTTTAACTGATTCGTTCATTCACAGCTCTACCACAGCCCATGGTTACACTTACGGAACCTCACTGCCCCTTTTTTGACTATTCACAGCCACACCTTCATCGTCGGCATAGCTTCACAACCCCTCCCCATCTCCATAGAACACGCACAACACACACAACTCAAATAAAAACCTAGCCGAGCAACTCCCACAACACATCACAACCATTCAACAGACCAAAACTCCAACCTCATTCAACTCCACCGATCACGCACAGGACCCATGCTTACAGCTGCCCAACCACCACTCCGGTAGGCACCATCGACAACAATAAATCAAACTGGACAGCAGGGAAAGGAAAACTCAAGATATACCAGCGCTTGAAGATGCACCGACGGTACTCCTCCCACTTTGCTCAGTTCATCGGAACCGCTCCTCCGGCTGGAACGACCACCCGCGGTGATGTTGGGCTATTCACGTGAAAAAACTATAAGCTGAGATGGAAAGGATCGACTGGAAACCAACCAAGAAATGTGCCCTAACCTTACTCCGGTGACCTCCCTGTGACCCACGGTGTCAGCTCTGTCATGGTGATCACGCCGTCGATCGGCTCTTGCAAAGGTGTTGTCGAGAGCTCGGGGAAGAGGGATCGGCCTGCCCTCCAACCGGATCTCCCACCGAGAGAAGGAACTCAGCCTCTGGTCGATTCGGAGACGACGGGGAGGCAATCGGCTACATTGCGCGGTGAAGGAGAGGAAAAGTTGCGCGGAGAGGAAAAGAAGCGGATTGAGAATGAAACGGAAAGAAACACCTTATAGGAAATAAAAGGTCTCGAGTTGGGTTCGAGCTTTAAGTTAGCTTAGGCTGACTCAACCACCTATTTAAGCTTTACTCTTCCACTTAAGCGGTCATATGAATTCCATTTGAATCCAGAAATTTTTTTAAAATTCTTAAAAATTTCACAAGATACCTTCTTAATCATTAAAGAATATTTTATTATTATTATTATTATTATTTTTCGGTATTTTACAACTCTTGTCTCATATGCCCTAGGTTTTGACTTTGACTTCTAGACCCTAGAGTTTGACCGTTTGACCTTTGCATTTGATTTGTCATTTTTGCAATGGTCTTTTCAAGTTTCTCAAGCCTTGATCTCAAGGCTTGATTTTCCTTTTCTAATTACCCAATTTTTGATTTTTCATTATCTCTTGAGATATTCTTATTTCTAGGCATGTGTCTAGGCCATTTAGGATTGATGCCTAGGTGATCTTCTATTTTCCTAATAGATTCCTTAGGTAATGTTTTTCTAGGGATATTAGTCCCAAATTTATCCTTATTTTTAACCTTATAGTCTTAGCCCCTAAGCAATAAAATTTAATATTCTTAGCATGCTCTTTATAAAACAAAGAGAAATTACTTCTAGCATGCTTGTTCTTATTACTTAAAGAATGAACATTGTTTAAATGTACTTTAGGGTTTGCCTTAAAGGATCCCCCTACATTTGATGCTCCTTCTTGACCTCTCTTCTTCCCCTTAGGGCATTGACTTTGGTTGTGCCCTCTTTGGTGACACTTGAAGCATACCACATGCTCCTTGTTCTTAGGAATGGTGACTGCGGCATCCTTGGTCTTTTCTTGAGATTTCAGAGCTGGTTGACTTTTCTTGACTTTCCTAGGGCAGTTGCTCTTATAGTGCCCATGTTCCCTACACTCAAAATACATAATATGATTTTTATTTGAAATTGAAGTGTTTGAGTTACCTAGGTCAATGGTGGTGGCCGAAGTGAGAGCTTCTTCATCTCGACCAGATGTTGAAGATTCTTCTTCTTGCTCCGGTGTGGGAATTCTCTTCTCCCCCTCAATACTAGAGGTGGAGGCTTCTTCCACTTCTTCTTCTTCCACCAATCTGAAAGTTGACTCCATCTCAACTTCCGAATCCTCACTTGCTTGTGAGGATGATGATGGTTCTTCCTCGGCTTCCTCCACTTCTTGAGCCGATGAACATTCTTCTTCTTCTACTTGTGCCAAGTGAGGCTTCTCATGGAACTTGGCCAATTTGTCTCATAGCTCCTTGGCATCTTGAAATTCACCTAATCTAGACAAAATGCCATTAGGTATCAAATCTTCTAAAAGCTTTGTTACCTTGACTTCGGTCTTGAATTTTAGGCGTTGCTCTTGGGTCCACCTTTTTAACTTGAGGAATTTTCCCTTCTTATCCCTACGAGGTTCAAAGCATTCTACGAGGATGAACCAATCCTCAATGTCCATCATCAAGAATGTCTCCATTCTTGCTCTTCACGTCGGAAAATCTTCTCGGTCGTATGGTGGTGGAGTGTTAATGTCCCATCCAAGCTTGTCTTGGAATTCCATCTTCCCTCTAGCGTCTTTTGCTCCCGATGATTAGTCCGTAGAAGACCCCCAGGCTCTGATACCAATTATAGAGGAAATGTTGACCGCTAGAGGAGGGTGAATAGCTCGATTCGTTGCATGATGGATTTTGTTCGTGTGCTTGTCTACAACACGTTAGTATGCAGCGGAATATACAGATAATAAAATAGACAAACACACAAGAACACAACAATATAACGTGGTTCGGAACCGAATGGTTCCTACTCCACGGATCGGGCTCTTAAAGCCCTAGCAATGCAAACACGCACTACTAATCCAATAAGCTCCTTCTCGACACAAGTCGGAGGTGGAGAAACCTCGTACAATAGCTCTTACAATAGTAAGAAACAAAAACAAGCAAGATACAATACAAATACGAAAGACAAGTAAAGAAAACTTTACAACACTTTGCTTTTGATTGCTTGAATTCTTGTTTGCTTGACTTGCACTTGGAGACCTTGATTTGCAGCAACAAATTGGCCCAAATGCTCTCAAGAAATGCTGTTGATTTTCTCCTCCACGAGATCCCTTTAAAGCTGCTTCCTGGGCTAAAAATCACCGATCAGTCGACTTCTTGGGACCATCAGTCTATTGATGCCACTGTTGTCGTGAGACAACTGCTAGATTCACACTGGAAAAATCTAACGAATCCATCATCACTCAACTGATCATACCCATCAGTCGACTTATGGAGCTTTCACTCGACTGCTAACCCCAACGGTCAAGTCCGACTCCATTCTGAGTCCAAATTATCGAGCACTAGTCGACTGATCACACGATCAGTCGATTGCTTGGGCTAGTAGTCGACTGCCTACCTCTGGCAGTCGACTGTTGGGACACTTCCCACAGTCAAACCCTAGTTGACTCACATCAGTCGACTGCCACATGACACCAGTCGACTGACACACCTCAAACATGATATTTTAACAAAAGTATGGTGCCCCCATACTTGCTAGACCACCCGTAGCCTAGACCTAAGCCTTCTAGACACCTCCGTCACCCTCGCGCCAATCAGATCCCTCCAAGTCATCCATGACTTGTTCATCCATATGCTAGCCTTCAGGTGCTTCCATCGGCTATGTCATGCTAACGGTGTCTACACCGCCAAGGCATATTGGACTTACGCCGCCAAGACTCCACTTGGACTTTACACCGTCAACCATTGGATTTATGCTTCCAAGACTCCCGCTTGGACTTTACTCCACCAATATCAAACCCCTTGGACTTTCCAAATGCCAAGACTCAAGCTTGGACTTTCCCTTGCCAACCCATGTTGGACTTTCCATTCCAAGACCCATGCTTGGACTTTTCCTTGCCAAGACCCTTGCTTGGACTTTACATGCCAAGTACTCAAGACTTGGACTTTCCATGACATGGTCAACTCTAGTCAACCATTAAAATCCCCCTCGAGTCAAACTCGAGTCCGGTCAAAACATGACCCGGGTCGATTGTGCCAACAATCTTCTTAAAACATTATCAGACATCAATGTCAAACATCGATGTCAAACTTCCATGTCAAACATCAAAACATCGCTCGAGTCAAACTCAAGTTCAGTCAATCGTGACCTAGTTCGATTGCACCAACATTAGCTCCATGTGAATCGAATAGATCCATATGTAGGAGCTCAAGAACACTTTTGGTTCATTCTTGATTAGTTAGTTGATGTTGTGTCCTAGATTGTTTACCTTGTTGACAAGCATTACAAATTTTATTGTCTAAGTTGTTAAGGTTGGGCAAACCTCTGACTAAACCACTCTGACTCATCTTGTGGATGAGTCTTGAGTACGAGTGACCGAGTCATCTGTGCCACAACCAAGATTCCTCTTGTTGTGTCATAAGACACTTGGTTGAGGAGTTAGGTAGATTAATAGTATAGATGTTACTATTCCTAGTTCCTTTAAGGATTGTTTTAGAGGTTTCATTTGTTTTAATTACGCATTCATTTTCTAAAAATATGACCTTATAGTTATTATCACACAATTGAATTATGCTAAGTAAATTATATTTGAAATTTTCAACTAGTAAAACATTTTGAATGATAAAGTTTGAGTTGAGCTCAATATCACCTGATCCATGATTTTGAGCTTGCCATTGTTTCCAAAGGCTACCTATCCTTGTCGTTTGAATCGAAGCTTTGAAAACTTAAGTTGATCCTCGGTCATGTGTCAGGAGCAACCACTATCCAACATCCATTGATCCAACACACAATGTAGTTGGATCGGATATTGGAATTTAAGGATTAGTTGAAGATTATTAGTCCTAGGTCATCTCACCCATTTCTACATGATCAAACATGTTATCCTTATGTGTTCTTGTGAGATGAATTCAATTTTACTTGATTAATTTTAATGAATCGAAACTAGTCAACCTTACGTTAGATTCGGATTTGACCCTAAGCTCATCAAGTCACCATTTCAAGATCTTGGCTTCCAGGTCGTGGCGAGGCACAGAGGCCTTCTTTGATCGGAAAAATGACCACTTCCTTAGACAAAGCCAATTTTGAGAAAATAGTAACTTGACTCACTTAAGACCACTTCCTGGTCTAACTAGTTAGGATACGGTGAGGTAGCTTTAGCTAGTTGTTGGTGCAGTGGGCACCAAAGTCGAACCGGTATTTTGATTATGGCAAAAGGCTCAATAGTTAAGGGTATATTTGTTATCTTACGAGCTCAATTAAGTGTGCAGAAATGCTAAAGTTGAGCGGAAGGTCTGCGACACCCGGTGGGAACCGAGGTGGTCGGGCAACGCCAGAGGGACTTCGGAGGAAGCCGAGGTACTCGGGTGAAGACCGGAAGCGAGGCTACAAGGTAAGCTCGTGTGAAAGCGAAGCAAGGTCGTTAAGCGTAGATCCGACCCAATACCTCCAATGGAAGGTCTAGGTCGAGATCAGATGGTTAGAACCATCGTACTTTATATTTTAAGCTAACTTGTACTGCAGTCCAAAACCCTTTGACCAGTCGTCTACTACAGTCAACTGCTAGTCTAGTTCCAGCCTCGAGAATCATTTGGACGGGGGTGTGGACTTGACTCGTGTTTTGGTACAAAGGGTGATGTGGCATCAAGGTGGACATCCAAACCATCACCAAGCTTGGACCTCATCCTTGAGTTGGCGTGAAGGCCTCCTTGAGGTGGCACAAGATGGTTGGCTCCCATGATGTGGCACAAGTTGGATGGCTTCTTCTTCTTGGCGTGAAGGCCTCCTTGAGGTGGCACAAGATGGTTGGCTCCCTTGAGGTGGCACAAGTTGGATGGCTTCTTCTTCTTGGCGTGAAGGCCTCCTTGAGGTGGCACAAGATGGTTGGCTCCCATGATGTGGCACAAGTTGGATGGCTTCTTCTTCTTGGCGTGAAGGCTTCCTTGAGGTGGCACAAGGTGGTTGGATGAAACACCTCATCCTTGAGTTGGGATAAGAACCTCACCTTGGACACTACCTATGTCTAAATTCATAGATCAATATCCATAAATAGACATGTTCAAGCCAAGCAAATAACAAGAATTCAAGAGCTCTCAACACGCCCACGTAACGCCGCTACTACTACTCACATTTGCTCTGACCGAAGTGCCGCCGACAACGAAAGCTACATCTTCTACTTATAAGAGTTGTCGGTATATTTATTTAAGTTCTACTTCTTTAAATTGTCTTTGTGCTTTAATCGTAACAAGGAAAGGGGGAGTGTCCCTTTGCCTTGATTTCTTTTTGTAATCGTTGCTCCTACTTCCAACGAAGAGGAGTGGTTTTAGTGAATTGCCCTCCGTACGTGATCAAGGATCACTAGGGCCGTGGATTAGCAATCGAAAGATTGTGAACCACGTAAAAATATCTTGTCTACTTTATATTTCCGGTGGGCTTTCTCTACTTGCTTTTTACTTATTGCAAAAGTTTTTAACGACACCGTATCGCTATTCACCCCCCCCCCTCTAGCGACACTTTCGATCCAACAATTGGTATCAGAGCCGGGGGCGCTAAGATTCGGTGAAACCACCAATCTAGCTTTGTTTTTCTTTTTTTTACAGATTTTTTATTTATTTATTTCTGTTTTCGTATAATTATTTCACTTGCTTATCTTCTCCTACATATAGAATTGCATTAGAGGCTTTAGGATCCGGATAAGGTTGTCCTTGGGTTAGATCGAGTAAGGTTGTCCTCGGAACTTCAAGCGACATTCGCATTTGATTGTTTATTTCTTTTTGCAAGTTACATTTTATATATCTTTTTACTTCCACTACTAATCCAAGACGAAAGTCTTGGAATATTCTTTCCGTGTGTGTTTTGCAAGATTCTTTTTGTCGTTCTTCTTCTTGTTTTTAAATGGCCCATCTCGAAGGGTTTAGCACCGCCCGACCCCCGTTTTACAACGGTAATGACTTTCGTTATTGGAAGGGTCGGATGGAATGCTTTCTTAAAACCCAAATCGAGATGTGGATCGTAATCCAAACCGGTTTCACACTTCCTATTAATGAAGATGGTGAATCTTTGGGTTACGATCAATGGTCAAATTCCATGAAAAAACAAGTAGAAGCCGATGCCAAGGCAACTCAAATCTTGCAATGTGGGTTGTCCAAGGAAGAGCTCAACCGCGTCGGCCCCTTCATTAGTGCAAAGGACTTATGGACCAAGCTAGTGGAACTACACGAAGGCACCGACGACACGAAGGTATGTAAAAGAGATTTACTTTTAAATAAATTGTATAACTTGAAAATGCAGGAAAACGAGACCGCAACTCAACTACATGCTCGTATCCAAGACATCGTCAACCAACTCCATGCCATCGGACAAAAGGTCGAGAATCGCGACCTTATCAGGTATTCTCTTAACTCGTTTCCTAGGACCACCTTGTGGGCATCCATGGTCGATGCCTACAAGGTCTCCAAGGACCTTTCTAAAATTAGGTTAGACGAATTGTTTTCGGAACTTGAATTACATGAGCAAACTAACATGGTCGCCAAGAAGAGTATTGCGTTAGTTGCGAGTTCCAAGAAGAAGAAGCCCAAGCAAGCCACCCCCGAAGGAAGAAGACGAGTCCGAATCGGAAGTAGACTCCGAAATAGAATCCGAACTAGTCAATCTAGTTCGGAAGATGATCAAGAGACGAAAACGACCAACAACTCAAGGTAAGCCTAAACCTAATTCAAATACTTCTAATTTTAGATGCTATGAGTGCAACAGGTTCGGTCACATCAAGTCCGAGTGCCCAAAGCTAAAGAATAACGCATCAAAGACCAAGAAAGCGCTAAACGCTACTTGGGAGGAGTTGTCGGAGGAAGAAGACGATATCCAAGCTCTAATGGCCAAGCCGACCGAGCACGACTCCGAAACCGAAGAAGAGTCCGAGTCCGAATCCGATGATGAGCTTCCATTCAAGACAAGCCACGGATCCGTATCCGGTTCAAAAGAATCATTAAGGGTAAGTCGGTCGTTACTTAATACTTTGTATGGTGCAATTAAATTTTTAAATAAGAAACTAGCTAAGTCCGAGTCCAAGGTCGAGACCCTAATTGAGGAGGTTAACCTTCTCAAACATGAGGTCTCCCTAACCTCTTCGACTACTCGTATTCAAGAGGAGGACTCAACTCAAGTTGAAAAGCTTGAAGTTGAGAACTCGCTTTTGAAAACACAAGTCGAAGACCTTAGGAACACGTTGAAAAGGTTCACTTTGGGATCCAAGGGACTTGACCTCTTACTTGGATCACAAAGGGCCGTGTACAACAAGGCCGGACTCGGGTTTAACTCAAATACAACCAATAAGTCATATATGTCTATAGTAAACCAACATAAGAAAAATGTCCAAGCATGGGTCCCTAAGACCACTTTGATTTCAACTTTAGGATCTAACATGTATTGGGTTCCCAAGGACCAAATTCACTATGTGAATAGACCCACTCGATTCAATGGTCCAGGGGGAGCCAATACAAAATGTATTTTTGTTAAGTCTTAGAAATTGCATGCTTAGTTTTTTCCTTTATTTTTAGAATGGTTAGATAGGACTCATAACCAACTAAAATCCTGCGAAAAGATTGAGCCTCGGGGAGCCTCTTTTCAAAAATAAACCAACTAAAATCCTACGAAAAGATTGAGCCTCGGGGAGCCTCTTTTCAAAAATAACTAGTTAGACCAAGACGTAGTCTCAAGTAAGTCGAGTTATCAATTTCTTGAAATTAGCTTTGTCTAAGGAAGTGGTCGTTGTTCCGATCAAAGAAGGCCTCGTGCCTCGCCACGACACAGAAGCTAATCTCTTGAAAAGATTACTTGATGAGCTTAGACTAAATCGAATCTAACCTAATGTTGGTTAATTTAAATTCATTAAAATTAATCAAGTAAAATTGATAGTCATCTCACAATAACACATAGGAATAACATGTTTTGATCATGTAGATATTGGTGAGATGATTTAGGTTTAAAAACTTACAAACAACCCTTTAGTAATTCCATTGATCCTACACATAAGAGTCGAAGAAACCATTAATATAGTTTTAGACGAAGGACACGAACCCGTTCAATCCTTAACAAAACCAACTAGCAAATCAACTTATAGCGAACCCGACTCTGATCTTGAACTTGAATCTCGTCCTAACCCAAGTCATCCTATCGACCAAGTGATAGATGACTCTAACCCAAGTCAAACTAGAACTCACCCAAGTCATCCTATCAATCAAGTTATAGGTGATCCAAATTTAGGGGTTCGAACTAGAGATTCATATCGAAACCTTAGTCAAATCTCGTTAATTTCCAAAATCGAACCCAAAACTATTGAACAAGCACTTCTTGATCCCGACTGGATTATTGCTATGCAAGAAGAGCTAGCTCAATTCACTAGAAATGAAGTCTGGTAATTAGTACCACCACCTAAAGAAAAATCAATTATTGGAACAAGGTGGGTATTTCTTAATAAATCGATTTGGAATGCAAGATGCTAAAATAATTAATGCACCTATAGCAACTAATGTTAATATAAACGAAGATGTAGAAGGAAAACCCGTTGACCTAAAATACTATAGGAGCGCAATAGGAAGTCTCCTATACTTAACCGCGAGCCGACCCGACATTTTATTCATGGTAAGTATGTGCAAGGTTACAAACTGTGCCAAGGAGTCTCACCTAACCCTAGTCAAGCGTATCCTTAGATATCTAAAGGGCACGCTAACGTAGGTATTTGGTACCCTAGATCTACCGAGTTTAATCTAATCGGCTATCTCCGACTCGACTATGCCGGTAGTAAACTCGATAGAAAGAGCACGCAGTGGTTGTTGTCAAATCCTCGGCTCGAGTCTAGTGAGTTAGTGCGATGGAAGCGACATTGCGTTGCCTTATCTACCACGGGAATACATTGCGATGGGTGAGTGTGTCTCTCATATCCTGTGGATGAAGCACACTCTCCAAGACTTTAGCTTAATCTTTAACAACATTAAAAGTTAGGTATGTGCGTAATAGAGTAGGATTTAAATTTTTCTATATATGTACTCTATTTTTGCTTCTTTTTATGAAATTAGCCTAAGTCTTACCTTAGAAATCATATTGGGAACTTGCTTGGACTTACAAACCCTAAAATATATTTACAAACTTTTTGAGTTAAGGCAAAAGGGGGAGAAAGTCACAAAAGTAACCAAAATTAACCAAAATTAAAGGGGAAGAAAGTAAACAAAATTATTACCTTTTATATTAAGTAATTCCGTTTACTTAAGCAACTATTAAGGGGGAGTAAAAATTATTTTTCAAGAACTCACCTTCGGTCAAGGGGGAGGTTACCTCAAAGGGGAGAACTTGAAACAATAATATTTCTCACTCATGCTTAATCTTTATGCTAGCTCACTCATGCTTAATCATTATGCTAGCTCATTCATATTTAATCATTATGCTAGCTCATTCATATTTAATCTTTATGCTAGCTCATTCATATTTAATCTTTATGCTAGCTCATTCATGCTTAATCATTATGCTAGCTCATTCATATTTAATCTTTATGCTAGCTCATTCATATTTAATCTTTATGCTAGCTCATTCATTCTTAATCATTATGCTAGCTCATTCATATTTAATCTTTATGCTAGCTCATTCATGCTTAATCATTATGCTAGCTTACTGTTATGCTTAATTTTTCCTTAACTTTTGTGTCGATTTGCCATGAATCAAAAAGGGGGAGATTGTTGGTGCAGTGGGCACCAAAGTCGAACCGGTATTTTGATTATGGCAAAAGGCTCAATAGTTAAGGTTATATTTGTTATCTTACGAGCTCAATTAAGTGTGCAGAAATGCTAAAGTTGAGCGGAAGGTCTGCGACACCCGGTGGGAACCGAGGTGGTCGGGCAACGCCAGAGGGACTTCGGAGGAAGCCGAGGTACTCGGGTGAAGACCGGAAGCGAGGCTACAAGGTAAGCTCGTGTGAAAGCGAAGCAAGGTCGTTAAGCGTAGATCCGACCCAATACCTCCAATGGAAGGTCTAGGTCGAGATCAGATGGTTAGAACCATCGTACTTTATATTTTAAGCTAACTTATCTGCGGTCCAAAACCCTTTGACGATGCTACTCTACACTGCTAGTCTAGTTCCGACCTCGAGAATCATTTGGACAGGGGTGAATTTGGACTTGACTCGTGTTTTGGTACAAAGGGTGATGTGGCATCAAGGTGGACATCCAAACCATCACCAAGCTTGGACCTCATCCTTGAGTTGGCGTGAAGGCCTCCTTGAGGTGGCACAAGATGGTTGGCTCCCATGATGTGGCACAAGTTGGATGGCTTCTTCTTCTTGGCGTGAAGGCCTCCTTGAGGTGGCACAAGATGGTTGGCTCCCTTGATGTGGCACAAGTTGGATGGCTTCTTCTTCTTGGCGTGAAGGCCTCCTTGAGGTGGCACAAGATGGTTGGCTCCCATGATGTGGCACAAGTTGGATGGCTTCTTCTTCTTGGCGTGAAGGCTTCCTTGAGGTGGCACAAGGTGGTTGGATGAAACACCTCATCCTTGAGTTGGGATAAGAACCTCACCTTGGACACTACCTATGTCTAAATTCATAGATCAATATCCATAAATAGACATGTTCAAGCCAAGCAAATAACAAGAATTCAAGAGCTCTCAACACGCCGTCGTAACGCCGCTACTACTACTCACATTTGCTACGACGAAGTGCCGCCGACAACGAAAGCTACATCTTCTACTTATAAGAGTTGTCGGTATATTTATTTAAGTTCTACTTCTTTAAATTGTCTTTGTGCTTTAATCGTAACAAGGAAAGGGGGAGTGTCCCTTTGCCTTGATTTCTTTTTGTAATCGTTGCTCCTACTTCCAACGAAGAGGAGTGGTTTTAGTGAATTGCCCTCCGTACGTGATCAAGGATCACTAGGGCCGTGGATTAGCAATCGAAAGATTGTGAACCACGTAAAAATATCTTGTCTACTTTATATTTCCGCTGTGCATTCTCTACTTGCTTTTTACTTATTGCAAAAGTTTTTAACGACACCGTATCGCTATTCACCCCCCCCCTCTAGCGACACTTTCGATCCAACAATAGTTCCACTCGGTCAAGTGAATCGAACTAGATACGCCTTATCTAGCTCGAGTACCCAAGACTTCGCTTTCCTAGCGTACTATCATCTCATCGTGTCATGGTACATATGTTATCAAGTATTGATGAGTTATAGTCCCTATCTAACCATTCTAAAAATAAAAGAAGGAAAAAAAAAACTAAGCATGCAATTTCTAAGTCATAGCACGAACAAGTTTTGTACTAGCTCCCCCGGGACCATTGAATTGGTTCGGTCTTAACACATAGTGGATTTGGTCCTTGGGAACCCAGTACTGGTTAGATCCTAATTGAGAAATCAAAGTGGTCTTAGGGACCCATGCTTGGACATGTATTCTATTTCGACTTACGATTGACATATACGACTTGTTAGTCGTATTTGAGCTAAACCCAAACCCGACCTTGTTGTACACGACCCTTTGCGATCCAAGTAAGAGGTCAAGTCCCTTGGATCCCAAAGTGAACCTTTCCAACGTGTTCCTAAGATCTTTGACTTAACTTTTCAAAAGTGAGTTCTCAACTTCGAGCTTTTCAACTCGAGTTGAGTCCTCTTGAACTTGACTAGTCGAAGAGGTTACGGAGACCTCGTGTTTAAGGAGTTTAACCTCCTCGAACAGGGTCTCGACCTTGGACTCGAACTTAACTAACTTTCTAGTTAGAAACTTAATTGTATTATATAAAGTACTAATGAGGGACCGACTTACCTTGAGAGTATCTCTTGAACCGGATGTGTATCTGTGGCTTGTCTTGAATAGAGATTCGTAGTCCGACTCGTCCTCGAGTTCAGATTCTTGCTCAGATTCGGACACCGGCTCTGATTTGGTTAGTTTAGCCATGAAGACGAGGTCATCGCCTTCTTCCTCTGATGCCTCTTTCCATGTAGCATTGAGCGCCTTCTTGAACTTCGGTGCTTTGTTTTTGAGCTTTGGACATTCCGACTTGACATTTCCGAACCTGTAGCATTCATAACACCTAATGTTAGAACTAGCTTTAGATTTACCTTCCTTGGGTTGAGTGATGGGTCATTTTCGACTCTTAATCATCCTTCGAACTAGGTTGACTAGTTCAATCTCCATCTCCGGATCGACCTCCGACTCGTACTCATCTTCTTCTTCCTTCGGGGGTGGCTTACTTGCGGGCTTCTTCTTTTGACCTGTAATAAGAGCTATACCTTTCTAGGGTATCGAATTATACTGTTCGTGGAGTTCAAATTCTAAAAATAATTCATCTAATCTAATTTTTGATAAGTCCTTAGAGATCTTGTAGGCATCGACCATGGTTGCCCACAAGGTAGTCCTAGGAAATGAATTCAAAACATACCTTATTAGGTTGAGGTTTTCGACCTTTTGTCCGATGGCATGCAAATTGTTGACGATGTGTTGTACACGAGCGTGTAATTGAGTCGCCGTCTCATGTTCTTGTATTTTTAAATTATATAATTTATTAAAAAGAAGGTCCTGTTTGCATACCTTTGCTTCGTTGGTTCCTTCGTGTAGTTCCACTAATTTGGTCCACAAGTCCTTTGCACTGATGAAGGGGCCAACGCGATTGAGCTCCTCCTTGGACAAACCACATAGGATTTGAGTCGCCTTGGTGTCGGCTTCGACTTATCTTTTTGTAGCATTGGTCCATTGGTCATAATCCAAGGATTCGCCCACGTCGTTAGTCGGAAGTGTGAATCCTGTTTGGATGATGATCCAAATCTCGATTTGGGTCTTAAGGAAGCACTCCATCCGACCCTTCCAATAACAGAAGTCATCTCCATTGTAAAACAGTGGTTGGATGGTGTTAAAACCCTCGAGATGGGCCATTGACACAAATAGAGCAAGTAAAACGAAGAAATCTAGCAACGACAAAAACAAACGAAATGTACCAAGACTTGCGTCTTGGATTAGTAGCTCGGGAGAGAATTTAAATGAACGAAAAAGACTCAAAAAATTTAAAATAAATCTATAAAAAAAATTGGATTGGTGGTTTCACCAAATCTTAGCACCCCCGGCTCTGATACCAATTATTGGATCATTTAGAGTCAATAGAGGGGGGAGGGGTGAATAGAGAAAAACACTTTTCGTTCGTTCGTTCGATATAAAATGTGAGTGAGAGTAAATACAGCGGAAAAAAAATTATGGCTCATTCATTTTTACTTGGTTCATAGCCTTCGGCTACTAGTCCAAGGCCCTAATGGTCCTAGACTGCTTACGGAAGGCAAAGCACTAAAAACACTTCTCCTCATTAGAGGTAGGAGTAAGCGAATACAATCGATACGAAAAAACTCAAGGTAGAGGGACACTCCCCCTCTCCTTGTTACGATTAAAACTCAATAAGTACAGATTTAAAGACAACAATAAAGAATATACCAACGACTATTAAAGAAATGGAACTTGGGCCTTTGTCGTCGAAGATGTGGTAGCACTTCGTTGTCGTAAGGTCGTCATAGAAGAGTATCGTAGCGGAGGCTTTTTGGAGAGCTTTTGATGATGGAAATGAGGTGGAGAACCCCTACTTTTATAGCCTTGGAAACCCTAGACGTTCAGATCTTCAACCAATGAGAGCAAACCTCCTAGCC
Source organism: Wurfbainia villosa (assembly GCA_025175895.1). NCBI lineage: Eukaryota > Viridiplantae > Streptophyta > Magnoliopsida > Zingiberales > Zingiberaceae > Wurfbainia > Wurfbainia villosa. The sequence goes on from CM045997.1 coordinate 40,761,136, forward strand.
CTTGAGAAATGGAGATAAGCTTTGACTCTCCTCGAAGCTGATCCTTGACCAACAGTCGACTGCTACCCTTACCAGTCGACTGATTGAAGCATCAGTCGACTGATGCAAGTCACCAGTCGACTAATGGCAGGGTTTCCAACTGCAATGAAGAGTTAGCTCAAAAATACAATTAATATAAGTAAATTAAATGGCCATTTAACATCCAATCTCGACTTAGACCTTCCATGGGAGGTCTTGGTCGGATCGTCGCCTAAGAATGTCCCCGTACAGAGGATACGACCTTACTTGCGCTCACTCACACAAGCTTACCTCAACATTTACCTTGTAGTTTCTACTTTCGGTCTTCCACCTGATTCCTTCGACTCCCTCCGAAGTCATCCTGGTATCGCCCGACCACCATGGCTCCCTCCGGGTGTCGCCGACCTTCATCTCTAGCTTTAGCACTTTCTACACACTTGATTTAGCTCTGAGATAACAAAATGAGCTTAACTTTGTATCGTTTGCTATAATCAAAACTCAGGTTTGACTTAGGTGCCCACTGCATCAACAACTCTCTTCGTCCGGCTATGTCATTCGGATGCACTAAGCTCGTGGCTCCTCCAGTGTCATCCTTCGTGTCTTGCCCTGAAGTCTGTTTCCTTTGGCTTCACTCCATTTGCTCCTCGTCCGGTTGTCCCTCGAATGCACCAAGCTCACGACTTCTCTAATGTCATCCTTCACCGACTCAAGGACCTGAGCCATGAGATGGTGAGCTCACCAAGTTTTCATCAAGCTAATCATGTGTGATTTACTAAGTCCTGCACAACTTAAACACACATATCAAACATATAACAATCCTAACTTAAACCCTTTTCCACACACATCAAAACTAAACACATACTTGAGTTGATTGCCCTAACAATCTCCCCTTTTTTGATGTGTGGCAATATGTTTAAGTTAGGTAAAAATATTTAAAGGAAAGTAAGCATGTAAATCAAACATGGAAATCAAACTCCCCCTTGACACATGCTAATTCCCCCTAGCATGATTAACTTAAACTTCAACACTCTCTCCCTTTGATACCATCAAAAACATCATACATATGTTATACAACATGACATCATATCTAAGGGAGTAAAAACACCAAAAAAAATCAGATTTTAAAACACAAAAACCTAGTTTTTGCATGTGGTAGTCGACTGGCATTCTTCATCAGTCGACTGGTAGCTGAAAGTTTCGAATTCTGATTTCTGAAGCCAACTTCAAAAATGCATTAAAAATAAAAAAATTCAAAAATTCACGAAATTTGGAGAACACATTTCCTATGAGTCCCTTTATCAAGGAAAAATAATTTTTCATGAAAATTCATTCAATTTTCAAACATTTGTCAAAAACTCAAAAGATTTAAAAATTTCAAATATTGTATCAATTTTGAAACCTAGTTTTGCCTTAGAATATTTCAAAACATTAACTTACAGTTTTCAAAACATGAAATGGTTTTAAATCATTAAAAAATATCCAACTATGATCTTTGGAAAATATGTCAATGAATTAAACATATGTTTTCCCCATAGTTAGTCTATGATTACTCTATCATGATACATATAATGATTCATCAAAATGCCATAAGCATTAGTGAATCACTTGTATCAACTTAACATCTCACCCATTGCTATGTTTTCAATCAAGTTCGCCTTATGGTGAATGTGAGATGTAACTAAGGTATTTATACTTAACCATAATTTCATGCAATTTCTACCTAAGGTTAAGTATCATCCAAAATCACTATACATCATGATCAAGTATCAAGTATCACCCCACATGCTCATAAGTCAACCATTTTACATGATATAAAATAAAGTCAAATATGGTTGACTATCCTAGATTTCTCTAACCTTTAAGGATTGACTTGAGAACCCAATATAAGTTCTTTCCAATAAGGTTCACCAACTACTCCTTAGGGATCCATTTCCTAGCTACCATTGTAGTTTTTGATTGCCCTCTAGCAATTAGACAATGGTAGAGCTTTTCATTCTTAGATCCCTTATATCCTAGGTCCTTTTTATTGAAACTTGCCCTTTGGATTCCAATGATAATATTCAAAGTGTTTAAGCCAATAGTGAATTTTTCAAGAGCCTTAGTGACGTAATCTACCTTTTGCCTTAAAACATTATTTTCTTCTACACATGCATCATTAGTACTAGAAGAAACAACATCATCAACATGTGAACATGCATTTTCAAGTTTTTCTTCTAGGGCCTTAATTTCAATTTGCATGCATTTATTTTTCTTTTCGGTCCTAAATAAATCCTTAGTCAAACTAGAAATCATAGAAATTACATCTTGAGAGGGTAGTTTCTTTACTTCACTTACCCAATCTTCTTCTTCTGATGATGATGATGCTCCCCCTACACTTGAGCTCTCCTCCTCACTTGTGCTTGCTTCTTCTCTTTCAGATGAGATAGAGGCTACATCTTCAATCCCCATAAGTGCAAGATGTGTGAAGACTTCTTCTTCTTTCGATGAGGATGGATCGTCCCATGTGGCTTTCAAGTTTTGGGTTTTTGACTTCCCTTCCTTTTCCTTTAACTTCTTCTCTTCTTTCTTATTTTCATTTTTTTCTTTTCTTCTTTGCTCTTGTTTAATAGGGGACACTCATCCCTTATGTGTCTCTCTCCTTGGCAATTATAGCATATAACCTTCCTAGTCCTCCTTCTCCTATCATGAGACTTGTTAAATTTAAAACTTTTTAATGCACGTCTCACCTTTCTTACTATGTAAGCCTCTTCATCGGTGTTCATGGAGAAAGATGAGTCATCATCCGATGAAGGGGGTGGAGTCTCCTTCTTTTTTCCCTTGTTGGCTACAAGTGCCACTTCCCTTGATTGAATTATTGACTCTTCTACTATACCTTCAAGTCTAGTCTCATGAAGTTCCATAGTTGAAAAGAATTCTTCTAGAGCACTTACCTCTAGATTCCTTGAGATATAGGAGTCCACCATAGAGCTCCATTTCGATGACCGGTGGAATGCAACAATTGCCTTCATTGTCATATCCCGATTCGAGAGCTTCTCCCCTACACTTGATAAACCATTAACTATCTCCTTAAACCTATAATGCAAAAATAGTACCTTTTCTCCTTTGTCTAGTTTGATGTTATTCAATTGTGATCGGAGAAGGTCCCTTCTTGCGAGTTTGGCTTCGGTGGTGCCTTCATGAAGCTCCACTAGCTTCTCCCACATCTCTTTTGCACTCGAGCATTCACCAATCTGGTTGATCTCTTGTTGAGGTAGCACATTGAAAAGATGGTGCTTGGCTTTCGAATTTACTAGGTGTTCCTCTCTTTGCTTCTTGGTCCATCTTGATTTCTCTAATGGCCTCCCTTCTTTGTCCCTAGGCATCTCAAAACCGTTTTCCATAATTAACATTATATCAAAGTCAGTTTCAAAGAATACCTCCATTCCCTTCTTTCACCAAGAGAAGTCGCCTTCGAATTTGGGTGGATGAATGTTCATGTCGGCAATTTTGTTGTTGTCATGGCGGTAAGTCTGATGACAACCTCCTCGCTCTGATACCACTTGTTGGAGGATCGTGGCCTGGCTAGAAGGGGGGTTGAATAGCCTCGATGTTCGTCGATGGAATTCTCGCATCTTAATTATCTACGATAATGATTAGCGCAGCGAAAATAATACTAAAGTAAAAACAATTAAACTAATAGTAAAGTAAAGAGAATCAAACGCTAACAACAAGATGTAACGTGGTTCACAACCCTTTCCGCTAGTGCACGGACGATTTGTAAGGCGAATCACTCCCTCAACTAAATCCACTAATCTCTCCTTTAGCTCAAGACAAGGTGGAGGTAACCTCTTTACACAATCTCTCCCTCTTACAATAGAATAGAGATGGAAACTAGGAAGAGAAGAGTTTGGACATTCACAACATTTGGGCAGCACTTAGGAGTGGAAGCATTAACCTTTCCAAGGCACCCAACCCTTCTTTTTATAGGGAAGAAGGGTTTCTTCACGTTGGGCATACAGTAGTTGACTGCTGCATGCCATCAGTCGACTGCTGCATGCCATCAGTCGACTGCTGCATGCCATCAGTCGACTGCTGCATGCCATCAGTCGACTACCACTCTAACGACCGACTTTCAAAGGCTTCTAACTTGTCGTTGTCATCATCCAACGATACCTTTGGCAGTCGACTGCTGGTATCAGCAGTCGACTGCTGCCTACGTAGCCGATTGCTCAGTCGGCTATGAGTGGTTATGTGCCCATAGTAGTCGACTGTCATCCTTGGCAGTAAACTGATGGTGGAGCAGTCGACTGCCATCCCTTTGAAGTCGACTGTCGGGCCACAAAATCCTAGTTGACACCGGTCAACTACTAGTCGACTCGAACAAGTCGATTGCTATTATTTGGCAGTCGCTGTTGTCAGGTAAAACCTCAAACATTAAGATGTTTGAGTATCCGACCATCGGATAAACTTCAAACCACATGTTTGAGCATCCGACACTTCCAATCGTCAGGTAAAACCTCAAACACATGTTTGAGCATCTGACTTATCCAATAGTCAGGTAAAACCTCAAACACATGTTTAAGCATCCGACTTATCCAATCGTCAGGTAAAACCTCAAACACATGTTTGAGCGTCCGACTTGTCGAGTTAAACCTCAAACACAAGTTTGAGCGTCCGACACTTGACTTAACCATTCGGCCAAGTTCACCTAACTTGAGCTACCCCATCCCAGGTTACAATCGCTCAATCTCTCATCTCCCATGGAGTCCCTCACCGAAGCTCTCTTTGTCTAGCTACGTCCCTCGGATGCACTAAGCCCGCGGCTCCTCTAGTGCCATCCTTCGTGTCTTGCCTTGAAGTTAGCTTCCTTTGGCTTCACTCCATTTGCTCCTCGTCCGACGGTCCCTCGGATGCACCAAGCTCACGACTTCTCCAATGCCATCCTTCATCGACTCAAGGACCCGAGCCATGAGATAGTGAACTCACCAATGCTTCATCAAGCTAACCATGTGTGATTTACTAAGTCCTGCACAACTTAAACACACACATCAAACATATAACAATCCTAACTTAAACTCTTTTCCACACACATCAAAACCAAGCACATACTTGGGTTGATTTCCCTAACAATAAAAACATAACTTTTGGAGGTCACAGAATATCTTATAAAGATACATTTCTTACCTCTAGGTCCTAGTTTTCCATACTTGTAAGAACTATCATAAACATAGGCAGTTTAACCCCAGGGTCTCAGATTGTTTAAATCTGGTTTTTTGCCTATCCAATGTTCATATGGGGTAGATGGAATTGATTTTAAAGGCACTTTGTTAATTATATAGGTCGCACCTAATAATGCATCTCCCCAATAGGAGATCGACAAATTAGCCTGTGCCATCATAGACCTAACCATTTCAAAAAGAGTCCTATTTCTTATTTCAACAATCCCATTTTGTTGTAGAGTTCTAGGGATTGTCAACTGTCTAATAATCCCCTTATCATTACATATTATTCTGAACAGATCAAACAAATATTCCCCTCCACGGTCAATGCGTAAAGTCTTAACCTTACATTCCGTTTGATTCTCAACCTCATTCATATAACGAATGAAGCAATCCAATGCTTCATATTTATGTGAAACAAATACACATGACCGAAATGTGAGAAATCATTAATAAATGTAATGAAATAGGAAGCTCCATGTCTAGCCTTCACATTCATTAGACCATAAATATCCTAATGAATTAATTGCAATGATGACTCAGCCCTAATAGCCTTACCAAATGGTTTCCTAGTTGCTTTTCTAGCAAGATAATGCTCACATATAGACAAGTTAATCTTAGCATGAGAGCCCAAGAAACCCTCTTTAGCTAACCAATTCATGTGATCTTGTCCAATATGTCCTAATCTAGCATGCCACACCTCATCAGTTATATCTACATCACTAGTAAGAGCAATGTTTGGAAAATTGTTGGTGCAATCGACCCAGGTTGACTCGAATTTGACTCGAGCAGTACCTTGATGGTATTTTAATGATAGACAAAACTCATGACATGGGATTGTCATGGGAAAGTCCAACATGGGGTTGGCATGGAAAATCCAAGCATGGAGCTTGGTGTGGAAGTCCAAGGGGGAAGCCTTGGCATGGGAAAGTCCAAAGCATTGCGAAGCCGTGCGCTTGGTGCTTGGCATGGGAAATCCAAAGCATTGCGAAGCCGTGCGCTTGGTGCTTGGTGAGAAATGCATTGCGAAGCCGTGCGCTTGGTGCATGTGGGAAATCTGAGAACTTGGCAAGTTCACTAGGCTCGGAGTCCTTGAGTCGGTGAAGGATGACATTGTGAAGTCGTGCGCTTGGTGCATCCGAGGGACCGCCGGACGGGGAGCGAATGGAGTGAGACCAAAGGGAAGCATACTTCGAGGACATGAGACACGAAGGATGGCATTGCGAAGCCGTGCGCTTGGCGTATCCGAGGGACGTAGGCCGAGGGAAGAGAGCTTCGGTGGGGAACACCATGAGGGATAAGGTGGACTTGGCCGAGTGGCTAAGACTGAGTGTCGGAGGCTCAAACAACTTGGTGTTTGAGGTTTTGCCCGACAGCAGTCGATTGGCATATGTGCCGGTTCGACTGGTCCAAGTCGACTAGGGTTCACCGTGTAAGGCTAGGAGTTTTGTCTTTGGGCGGCCATTGCCATGGATCGGCAATCGATCGATGTCGATGCAATGATCGCCGAGGATGATCGGATCGATGGGAGTGTCGCGAGCACAAAACACTCTGTAGCCAACTGGGCAGTCAACTACTAGGTCACCAGTCGGCTGATGGGCATCATCAGTCGACTGGTAGGTGATCCATTGGAACTTATCCGACGTGGATCTGGCCGTTGTGAGACAACGGCTACAGGGGCAGTCGACTGGGGCCTTTTGGCAGTCGACTGCTAGGCGCGAAAATAGCTCGATGCAGGTTATAAAAGGAGCTCGAGATGGAGGTTTTTGCCATGGTTTTTGGTGGAGCTATTGAAGGGGAATTGCTACTGCATTCAAGTCCTTCAAGAGCCAATCAAAGCAAGCAACAAGCAAAGCGATCAAAGCAATCGGTGAAAGTTTTCTTGTGTATTGTATTTGTGTATTTGCTTGTATTTCTATATTACATTGTAATTGCTTGTGAGAGGTTTCTCCACCTCCGACGTGTTGTTGAGAAGGAGTGTTATAGTTAGTGTCGTGTGCATAACTAGAGCTCGGGGAGCTCACCCGTGGAGTAGGAACCATTCGGTTCCGAACCACGTATATCGTGTGTATTTGCATGTGATTGTGTTTGTTGTTAGTATTCATATTTGTATTAGTATTCCGCTGCGTTAACGACAATCGTAGACAAGCAACGCAACGTAGATGAGCAAATTCCACCATGCAACTAAAGACGGCTATTCACCCCCCTCTAGCCAGCCGTTCGATCTCAACAAGTGGTATCAGAGCCGAGGTCGCTCTTCAAGGACTAACCGCCATGAGAGCACTACAAGATGGCCGGCTACAACCTCCAACCACCAAAATTCGATGGAGATTTCCTATGGTGGAGAAGAAAAATGGAGGTATACCTAGAAATCGATTTTGATTTTATGCTAATCTTAGAAAACGGTTTCGAATTGCCTAGGGATGAAAGAAATAGGCAAATTGAAAAGTCAAGGTGGACCCAAGACCAAATCAAGGACTTCGAGACAAATCGCAAGGTAATCGAATTACTTAGTGATTTGATTCCTAACAATATTTGGTCTAGGTTGGGTAATTTTAGGGATGCAAGGGAATTATGGAATAAGATAATGAAATTCCAAGAAAATTCCCAACCGACACAAGTAGAAGAAAATGTCGAAGAAGAAGCACCCATAACATTTGAAGATGTTGATGATTTGGTGGAGACCTCCACCTCTAGCATTGAGGGGGAGGAAAGGGTTTCCATTCCGGAGAAGGATCAAGATGAAGCTTCTACCTCTGGAAGAAGTGAAGAGGCCTCCACCACCTCCCTAGGTAACTCAAGTGTTATTATTTTGAATAAAAATCACATAATATGCTTTGAGTGTAGGGAGAAAGGGCATTACAAGAGCAAATGCCCAAAATTGGCTAAGGAAAAGGCATCGACACCAAAAGTCAACATAAAGTCAAAGGATGCCGGTGTTCCCTCGATTAAGAGCAAAGATCACATTGTGTGCTTTAAATGCAATCAAAAGGGGCACTACCGAAGCCAATGCCCTAGGGGGAGGAAGAAAGGGCAAGAAGGTGCCACTCATGTAGGGGGAGCTCCTAAAGCTAACCCCAAGGTAAATTTATTTAATGCACCTTTAATTCCTAGAACTAAAAAGCATGCTAAGAATTATTTTAGTTCTCTAGCAATTATCAATGAAAAGCATGCTAGGAGAAACAATAAGGTTTATTGCTTAGGTGCTAAACATGTTAGTTTATCTAAGGACAAACCTAGGACTCAAAACACTAGACCTATATTACCTAGGGAGTCCATTAGGAGAATTGAAAATCATTTAGAAGTCAACCCCAAGAAATCTAGGCAAATGCCTAGAAAGAAAAATAATTTCCAAAAGATAAATGAAAAATCAAAATTGGGAAAATTAGAGTTAGAGAACCAAGCCTTGAGGTCAAGGCTAGAAAAATTAGAGAAGACCCTAGCAATAATATCAAATTCGGTTAAAGGGTCAAATGTCCAAAAGTCAAGACCTAGGTTTCAAAAATGGTCTAAGGGCAATGAAGGTTTGGGTCACAAATCTAAGCCCAAGAAGACTTATCATAATGTTCCATTTGATTATGGAACTATCTCTAGGTCTAGGAAAACCAAGGCTAATAGGCAAGTCATCCCTAAGACTAGCCATGGTGTATGCTTAGTGGCTAAGAACTTAAGAAAAACCAAGAAAGCCACTAAGAAGGTCAATGGAGGAGTCACCTCTAGAGTTGACCCAAGTAAGACCCATTTGACTAAGGTTTCAAAGCCAAAAAGGGTCATTAGGAAGGTATCTAGGGAAGTTATCCCTAGGGAATATCTTGTTAACCCAAGGAGCTCCAATAGATATTGGGTTCCTAAAAGCGTGATCAATTCACGCTAAACGGGTTAGGGTGTGTCAACCCTAAGTGGATGGGTAGTTAACCTAGCCATTGTGAGTTGACACATTAGGATGTGCCAATATTGTTTGAGAAGGTTAAAGTGATTTAAATTGGCACATTTAGGTCTTAGAGATCATGGTGTGCCACTTTGGGTTTTTGGCACACTAGGGAAATGAATGGCATTAAGGCAAAATTGAATTAACTTATAGAAATGACAATTTGGCTTTAACACTTAGGTATTTTATACCTTAGTATACTTTACTTGCCATGATTTGTTTGCCTTGCCATGTCATGACATCATTTTCATCTTTATCTATAAAAATGTCATGATAATGTTTAGACTTATTTTAGATGTCATGTATGCTTAAATGTCATTCACATGCCATGACATCATGATTTTGGCATATGCTTTTATCTATATCATATTTATGCCATAATCATATCATACATAAAATCAAATGAAATGAAATTAAGGACTATGGCATGTTTTGATGGGAATCAAATAATATTGCCTAGAAATATGCATGAGAACATAAAGAACAAAAACCCACATCTCACTAAGATATGTGACTTGTATGTGCTTTACACATTTAAATATTGGTGAGATGTTTAGGAAAAAGAAAATAAAGGTTTTAAAAACATTTTGAAAACATTTTGACAAATCTTGGTGAAGCCTATCTTTTGATAGCTATCACCATTGAATGGGATGATACAAAGAGGGCTCTTTATTGAAGCTTTTCTTAAATTTTGGACTTTGTATCAATCTCCTAGTTTAATGGGTAAAATAATTTTCCAATATTTTTCACCCATAATGATTGTGAATAGTAATATACATACCAAATTTCAAGATTTATCAACTTATGTATATTTACTTATGGATTTCGGAAATCCGATTTCTAAAATTGAAAATCAGAATATTATCACCGATCACTGGAATGGTAGTCAATCGATGGTCAGTCCAATGATCGTAGTGTTGGTTAGGCCCATGTTTAGCTAGGTTAAGGTCCCCTAACCACTCCTAACCCTAGGATATGCTTGGGAGAGCATTAGAGAGGGTGGAAATCCATTAGATATGGATTAGGAGAAGAGTTGAGGGTGAGTATCAATTTTAAGGTGGAAAAGAGTTCATTGTTGAACTTTGCCTTAATTTTGATTTGGTTAATATTCCTATTGGCTTAGGGACTCTCCAAGGACATTGTTGGTGCAATGGTCAAGGGGGAGCAAGCCTCTAGGGGGAGGTATCTATCATGGGAAGATGGATGTGTATTTCCTCATGGGAGGAAACGTGGGTTGCCTCTCTTTAAGTGATATGGGATCACTAGAAAGATGGCAGACATGTGTTCCTCCAAGGGAGAGATTGTAAGATCTCATTGGGATATGAGACATTCATACCCTTGGGGAGGACCTTTTTGATGTAATGTCAAAAAGGGGGAGAAGTTACCAAGTTACCAATTAGGGTTCGTTGGAATTCTCATTGGGATATGAGAATTGCCAATATGGAAGAATTGGTAGACTTGAGATGGTAGTTTTGTCAATCATCAAAAAGGGGGAGATTGTTGGTGCATTCGGCCCAGATTGACTCGAGTTTAACTCGAGCAGTACCTTGATGGTATTTTGATGATAGACAAAACTCATGACATGGGATTGTCATGGGAAAGTCCAACATGGGGTTGGCATGGAAAATCCAAGCATGGAGCTTGGTGTGGAAGTCCAAGGGGGAAGCCTTGGCATGGGAAAGTCCAAAGCATTGCGAAGCCGTGCGCTTGGTGCTTGGCATGGGAAATCCAAAGCATTGCGAAGCCGTGCGCTTGGTGCTTGGTGAGAAATGCATTGCGAAGCCATGCGCTTGGTGCATGTGGGAAGTATGAGAACTTGGCAAGTTCACTAGGCTCGGGGTCCTTAAGTCGGTGAAGGATGACATTGCGAAGTCGTGCGCTTGGTGCATCCGAGGGACCGCCGGATGGGGAGCGAATGGAGTGAGACCAAAGGGAAGCATACTTCGAGGGCATGAGACGCGAAGGATGGCGTTGCGAAGTCGTGTGCTTGGCGCATCCGAGGGACGTAGATCGAGGGAAGAGAGCTTTGGTGGGGAACTCCATGAGGGATAAGGTGGACTTGGCCGAGTGGCTAAGACTTAGTGTCGGAGGCTCAAACAACTTGGTGTTTGAGGTTTTGCCCGATAGCAGTCGACTGGCATATGTGCCGGTTCGACTGGTCCAAGTCGACTAGGGTTCGACTGGTGTAAGGCTAGGGTTTTGGTCAGCGCCGATGCCATGGATCGCAGCTGATCGATAAATGTCGAGCAGTGATCGCCGAGGGATGGCAGTCAACTGATGGGAGTGTCACGAGCACAGAACTCTCTATAGCCAACTGGGCAGTCGACTACTAGGTCACTAGTCGACTGATGGGCATCATCAGTCGACTGGTAGGTGATCCGTTGGAACTTATCCGATGGGCAGTCGACTGGGGCCTTTTGGCAGTCGACTGCTAGGCACGAAAATAGCTCGATGATGGTTATAAAAGGAGCTCGAGATGGAGGTTTTTTCCATGGTTTTTGGTGGAGCTATTGAAGGAGAATTGCTGCTGCATTCCAGTCATCCAAGAGCCAATCAAAGCAAGCAACAAGCAAAACGATCAAAGCGATCGGTGAAAGTTTTCTTGTGTATTGTATTTGTGTATTTGCTTGTATTTCTATATTACATTGTAATTGCTTGTGAGAGGTTTCTCCACCTCCGATGTGTTATCGAGAAGGAGTGTTATAGTTAGTGTCGTGTGCATAACTAGAGCTCGGTGAGCTCACCCGTGGAGTAGGAACCATTCGGTTCCGAACCACGTATATCGTGTGTATTTGCATGTGATTGTGTTTGTTGTTAGTATTCATATTTGTATTAGTATTCCACTGCGCTAACGATAATCGTAGACAAGCAACGCAACATAGACGAGCAAATTCCACCACGCAACTAAAGAGGGCTATTCACCCCCCTCTAGTCGGCCGTTCGATCTCCAACAAAAATAACTATCAATTGCACAATTGACATTTGGTTCCACATCAAGAACCATAAAACCATTCCTTAAAAAATCATATTCGATTGACATGGAGTTAATCTTAAGTTCTACACATCGGCTATAAAAATTAATATAGTATCCTAAATCAAGTAGACAAGTAGATGAAATGAGATTTCTTTGAATTTCAAGAGCATACAGGAAATCATGTAGAAATAAAGTACTTCCACCCCGAAGGTTAAGTTTGCAAGTGCCGACTCCTTTGACTTCAACTCTTGTATTGTTTCCTACATAGATCCATTTGTTGTTAGGGCAATCTCTTGCCGTAATATGGTTTTGATGGTGTGGCAAAGGGTTTAAGTTAGGGTGTTATTATGGTTTGATATGTGCGTTGGAGTCTCGCAGGACTTAGTAATTCGCACATGGAGTCTTGGCGGGTTCACCACTCACTACCTCGTGATTGAGTCAGAGAAGGAGCATTGCAGAGCCGTGCGCTTGATGCTGCCGAGGGACCGCTAGACGAGATGACTTGAAGCGAAGCCAAGGAAGCAGACTTCGGAGGCAAGAGACGCGAAGGAGCATTGCAGAGCCGTGCGCCTGATGCTGCCGAGGGACGTGGCCGCGAACGAAGAGAGCTTTGGCGAGGGACTTCGAGTAAGATGAGAGAATGAGTGAATTGTAAGTAGCTCATTAGGTGAACTTGGCCGAATGGCTAAGTGTCGGATGAGTTTTCCCAACATCAGTCGACTGCCATGGAATGGCAATCGACTGCTCTGAGTCGAATGAGTTCGACCGTATCCGATCGATGGCGAGGTGCCAGCAATGACCGCTATGGAATGACAATGATCGCCAGAGGATGTCGCGTATAGAACCGCCAGATCCGATCGGGCCGATTACGGCGCGAGTCGATCGATGAGGTTCATCACCGATCGCCAAGTGTTCCGCTGACTACAATGATCGGAATTGACGTGTTCGGAGGTCGCTAGTGGCGAATGATCGCTAAGGGCGCAATGATCGTGGCGCCAACGGAAGAAATCAGCACTCTCTATAAAAAGAAAGGGTGTGAGCCTTTAAGAGGCTAATGCTTATGCTCTAAGTGATCTTCCTAGTGCCCCACAAGCTTTAAACTCTTCTTACTTGTCTTTACTTCAATCTTATTGTAAGAAGAGTGATCTTGGTTGTAAAGGTTACCTCCACCTAGCTTTGTGCAAAGGAGAGACCAATAGTGATTGGCTTTGGAGGAGTGATTCACTTTGGACGAATCGGACCGTGGATTAGCGGCGTAGCCGTGAACCACGTTACATATTGTGTTAGCATTGTTCATCTCTTTGGTTTTAGTATTTCTATTTATATTTGCTTGTCTTGTTGTTTCTGTTGCACTAATTAGTTTTGTAGACGAGCAAATTATATCATCCAATGACAAAGGACTATTCACCCCCCTCTAGCCGGCCGTTCGATCCCCTACATTTGTTGCCAACTGGTACCCTGCAGTACTCCACATATGTAATCCTCTCCCAAGTTATATGGTTGGTTGCTCCCGAATCTATAATCCACAAAGGATAAGAATCAACCAATAACACAGAACTAGCAACAAAATGCTCAGAAGATGAACTCGAAGTTATCTTTTTTGGCTCAATACATTCTCGAGCGTAGTGGCATTTCTTGCCACAGTTAAAGCAAGACACATTGCTTTTAGGTTTCTTCCCTATCTTATTGCCCTTCTTCTTGATTGGGCCTTCCCCAACAGCAGCAACAACTTCCTTCTTCCTTCCCTTTCCCTTCTTGAACCATTTATTTTTCTTGGATCCAGATGATATAGTAGAATTGGCAGCCAAATAGGCTTGGCTAAAAATCCTTATGGATTCTACTCTCTCCGCCTCCAGTTCAACATGATGTGAGATGTCAGTGAAAGTACTAATACTCTCACGTGAGTTAAGGTCTGCTTCATGGTTTCCCAAGAATCTGAAAGAGAACGAATAACTGCTTGAACTTGTTGTGCATCTGTCAGCTCATGACCAACAGTTTTAAGCTCCCGAATCATGTTAGACATCTCCTTGAGATGTTGAACAATCGAAATATTCGAGCGCTTCTTGTAGCTGTGTCGAACTTGATCGTCAGCTGCCGAAGCTTACTCAAGCATATCCCACTGTATCTATCCCTAAGGTCTACCCAGACTGCATGAGCCGAAGGATATGATTCATACTAAAAAACTAGGTCATCTACCATTGAACTTATCAATATACCCTTAGCAGTGGAATCCTTCCTTTTCCATGCCTTATAGGCATCAAGCTCTTGTCTATGCTATGCATTAAGACCTTCAATAAGTTTTACCATAACTTGATGTACAACCTCTAGAACTTCTTGTTCCTCAAGAACATACTAAATCTTGAGGTGCCGGATTTTGTAGTTTTCACTATTAAATTTTTTACCCTTATTCAATTCAGTTATGATGTTCTTCGTTGTCATAATCTATCATAAATTAACAAATTATTTAGATATTCAGTGTATGTATTTATGTATATAATCTCTAAATTTACTCAATATAAATTTGATTTGGTTTACAAAATCAAGTGATAACTCTGTTCCCATTCATTATTTGTATATGTCAATCTAACTTACATTGACCTATTCTATTACATACATCTCATCTAATGAACTTAATCAATATATAATCATGATATTTAATATTAAATGAACTGATCATTTATAATTATACTCATAATGCACTAATCAAGGAGTATATTGCAATAGATAAATATCATGCATCAAATAGAGTAAATAGCATAAAATGAACAAATCATTAAAATAAACATGTTGTACATTGTTACCAAATAACAAAACTCTACTAAGAATGTTACACAGAACATTCTTCCCACTCACAACCTGAACAACAACTCTAACAAGCTAGATAAGCAATTACTACTCCCACTAGGACAAATCCTAGCACAGTAGTAATCCAAGCATGTCCTATCTTTATAGGATAAACTAGGGAATCTTAGCTGGGATGCTCTCAAGATGATACTGTTAGGGCAATCTCTTGTCGTGATATGGTTTTGATGGTGTGGCAAAGGGTTTAAGTTAGTTTGATATGTTGATGTGATATGTGCGTTGAAGTCGTGCAGGACTTAGTAATTCGCACATGGAGTCGTGGCGAGTTTCACATCTCATGACTCGTGCCTTGAGTCGGTGAAGGATAGCTTTGCGGAAGCTGTGCGCTTGGAGCATCCGAGGGACCGCCGGACGAGAAGCTTGGAGTGAAGCCGGAGGAAGTAGACTTCGAGGCAAGAGACGCGAAGGAGCATTGCAGAGCCGTGCGCCTGATGCTGCCGAGGGACGTGGCCGAGAACGAAGAGAACTTCGAAGGCGAGGGACTCCGAGAAATGAGAGTGAGCGATTGTAACCCAGGGAAGGGTAGCTCTTAGGTGAAACTTGGCCATTTGGCCAAGTGTCGGATGGGTTTTCCCGACACCAGTCGACTGCTCTGAGTCGAGTGAGTTCGACTGGTATACGACTGACTGGATTGTGGCGCGTGATGATCGCCATACGTGGGTAGTCATTGCCGAGACCATCGAGTCGGCGCGAGCCGATCGTCAATAAGGGTTCGACCACGAGCTCGTAGCCGATCGGGCGGGCCGATTACGGAGGCAGCCGATCGATGAGGTCCATCGATCGCCAAGAGTTCCGATTGGACTACTACACGGTCGGGATCCGACGTGTTCGGAGGCCGTTGTAGGATGGCAATGATCGCCAAGGGCGTGATCGTGATGGCGGCAAACGGGAAGAAGTTAGCCCTCTCTATAAAAAGAGAGGGTGTAAGCCTTTGAGAGGCTAATGCTCATACTCCAAACGATCTTCCTAGTGCCCCACAAGCTCTAAACTCTTCTTACTTGTCTTTACTTCAATCCTATTGTAAGAAGAGTGATCTTGGTTGTAAAGGTTACCTCCACCTAGCTTTGTGCAAAGGAGAGACCGATAGTGATTGGTTTTGGCGGAGTGATTCACCGTGGACGAATCGGACAGTGGATTAGCGGCGTAGCCGTGAACCACGTTATACCATCGTGTTAGCGTTTCTTTTATTGTTTGTCTTTTGCTTTGTATTTGTATATTCCGCTTGCGCTAATCTTTTGTAGACGAACAATTTACGACGTCCAACGTACGAGGGCTATTCACCCCCCTCTAGCCGGCCATACCGATCCCCTACAAGTGGTATCAGAGCTGAGGAAAGCTTGTCGAGGACTAACCGCCACAACAAGCAACTTTCAAAAATGGCCGGCTCCAACATCCATCCTCCGAAGTTTGAAGGAGAATTCGCTTGGTGGAAGAAGCGAATGGAGGTATTTTTCGAAACGGATTTTGATATAATGATTACAATGGAATCCGGTTTCGTTTTGCCTAGGGATGAAGAAGGGAAGCCAATAGAGAAATCTAGGTGGACCAAGAGGCAAAGAGAGGAGCACCTTGCAAACTCCAAAGCCAAGCACCATCTCTACAATGTGCTCCCTCAACAAGAGATCAACCGAATAGGAGAATGCCTAAGCGCCAAGGAGATGTGGGAGAAGCTAATTGAGCTTCATGAAGGCACATCCGAGGCAAAGCTAGCAAGGAGAGATCTCCTCCGCTCCCAACTATCCAACATCAAATTAGAAAAGGGAGAAAAGGTAATTTCACTACACTCTAGGTTTAAAGAAATTTTAATTGGGCTAACAAGTGTAGGTGAGAAGCTATCAAACCGGGATATGGTAATGAAGGCCATAGATGCCTTTCCCCGGTCCTCAAAGTGGAGCTCCATGGTGGACTCATTCTATATCTCAAAGAATTTAGAAGTGAGCACCTTGGAGGAGTTCTTCTCAACAATGGAACTCCACGAAACTAGGCTTGAGGGAATACAAGAGGAGCCTAAAATTCAACCCTCAAGAGGAGTAGCATTGTTGGCAAGGGGAAGAAGAAGATGGAAATCACCTCCTCCTCCGATGATTTAAGATCTTCCTCCTCCTCCATGGATAGCACCAAGAAGCCTACATGGTAAGGAGGGTAAGACGATTTAAGAATTTTAGATTTGATAAATCTAATGATAGGATGAGAAGACCAAGGGGGAAGGTCATATGCTACAATTGCCAAGGAGAAGGGCACATAAGGGACAATTGTCCTCTCCTAAACAAGAGCAAGGAAGAAAGGAAAAAGAAAGAAGAAAAGAAGAAGAAAAAGGGGAGCAAGAAAAAGAAGGAAGAGGAGAAGAAGACAAAGGAGAAGGGAAAGGCTAAGGCTCTCAAGGCAAGGACTTGGGATGATCCATCCTCATCCTCCTCCTCATCATCGGATGAGGAGAATGCCTTTGTCACCAATTTGGCCTTGATGGCCTTTGATGACTTGGATTGCTCTTCATCCGAAAATGAAGGATCAAGCTCAAATGGGGAGAGCTCAAATGAAGGGGGAGCTTCCACATCCTCCTCATCCGAAGAAGAGGACATGGAAACTATGGTAACGAATCTCTCACCCCATAAGATAGTTTCCATGATTTCTAGCTTAACTAAGGACTTATTTAGAGCTAAGAAGAAGAACAAAAGCATGCTAGATTAAATTAAGGACCTAGAACAAAAATTAGAAAAAGCATGCTTAAATGAAAATGATAATATTTCTTCTAGCTTAAATGATGATGCATGCTCACATGATTATATGCTTTTAAATGTTAATGATGCATGCATAGAGGAAAATAGGGCATTAAGGGAAAAGGTAGTTTACTTAACCAAAGCCCTAGAGAAATTCACAATTGGCTCCAACACATTGAACATGATCTTAGGGAGCCAAAGAGCTAGTTTCAACAAGAAAGGCCTAGGATACAAAGAAAAGAAAAATGAAAAGGCCTATAAATGCCTAATAGCTAGGGGACAAGATAAAAAGAAAGTAATTGCTAGGAAATGGATCCCCAAGGAATATTTAGTGAACCCAATAGGAAAGAACTTATTTTGGGTTCCAAAATCCATTCTTAAGGGTTAGAATAACCCCTAGGGTAGTCAACCATATGAACTTGACCTATATCATAATTTGGTTGACTTAGGATGACGGGACAACATTTTTTAGATAGTGTTGGGTGATGATAACGTACCCATAAATAGGTAATAATGCTTAAATCATGATGATTGATGTAATTGCTATGTATGTCTTAAATCATGATTTATGATTTTGATATTTGGCATGTTATCATGAGAAATAGGGTTAAATCATGCTTTAGGTGATAATTTGTTTATTATCATCGTAAAATACCTAATGCATGACTATTATTTGATGGATACATGAGTTTCATGATCATAATGTAGAATTGATTGATATATGTCATTATGATCATGTAGAATGTTAGGTTGATACTTAACCATGATAGAATTGCATGAATATATGGGTTAAGTATATACAAATACCCCCTAGGATACATCTCACAATCACAATAGGCTAACTTGATTGCAAACTTAGCATGGGTGAGATGTTAGGATGATACAAATGTCCACTAATGCCTATGGCATTTAGATGGTCATTTAAAGTATCAACATAGCAATAATAGACCAATCATGGGGAAGGCTTATGTTTAATTCATAGACATATTGCCCAAAGATCATGGTTGGATATTTCATATGTTTTCAAAACAATTTCTTACCCTAAAATACATGTATTCATGTTTTGAAACAATTGGATGCAAAACTAGGTAGCTAACTTGATACTAGAATGATCAAAAACCTAGTGGTTTTTAGAACTTTTGGATTTTTGGCAAAAACAAGAAAATATAATGAGTTTTCATGAAAAACTATTTTTCCTTGATAGATATACTTAATAGAAATATGTTTCCCCAAATTTCATGATTTTTCAAATTTTCTGGAATTTATAATGCATTTCTGAAATTGGCCCGTAAAATCGAAATTTGATTCTTGTGCCGATCGCCATACCGATAGCAATGATCGTGGTGGCTAAAATCAGAACATTGAAGGCCGAATTCAGTTTGTAAACCTACAACAAGTTATAGAAATATACTTGATGCCATTAACAAGTGGTACCCAATTTTAAATCAACTTGTCATATTTTTCCCTCCATTATACTTGATGCCATGAGCTTATAACTTAGTGTTAATCTTTTTTGATGGTGTCAAAGGGGGAGAAATAATTATGTTTAAGTTAATCACTTTAGGGGGAGAAATATATTGTAGGGGGAGAAATATATGATAGGGGGAGAAAATTTGCATGGAGAGTTTCATGGATTAAGGGGGAGTTGCATGTTGCTATATCATGTTTATCTTTACATGCTTTCTTACCTTAGAATTTATATCAAATGTTTTTACCTAACTTAAACGGATTGCCACACATCAAAAAGGGGGAGATTGTTAGGGCAATCTCTTGCCGTGATATGGTTTTGATGGTGTGGCAAAGGGTTTAAGTTAGTTTGATATGTTGATGTGATATGTGCGTTGAAGTCGTGAAGGACTTAGTAATTCGCACATGGAGCCGTGGCGAGTTTCACATCTCATGACTCGTGCCTTGAGTCGGTGAAGGATAGCTTTGCGGAAGCCGTGCGCTTGGAGCATCCGAGGGACCACCGGACGAGAAGCTTGGAGTGAAGCCGGAGGAAGTAGACTTCGAGGCAAGAGACGCGAAGGAGCATTGCAGAGCCGTGTGCCTGATGCTGCCGAGGGACGTGGCCGAGAACGAAGAGAACTTCGAAGGCGAGGGACTCCGAGAAATGAGAGTGAGCGATTGTAACCCAGGGAAGGGTAGCTCTTAGGTGAAACTTGTTGGATCGAAAGTGTCGCTAGAGGGGGGGGGGGTGAATAGCGATACGATGTCGTTAAAAAACTTTTGCAATAAGTAAAAAGCAAGTAGAGAGTGCACAGCGGAAATATAAAGTAGACAAGATATTTTTACGTGGTTCACAATCTTTCGATTGCTAATCCACGGCCCTAGTGATCCTTGATCACGTACGGAGGGCAATTCACTAAAACCACTCCTCCTCGTTGGAGGTAGGAGCAACGATTACAAAAAGAAATCAAGGCAAAGGGACACTCCCCCTTTCCTTGTTACGATTAAAGCACAAAGACAATTTAAAGAAGTAGAACTTAAATAAATATACCGACAACTCTTATAAGTAGAAGATGTAGCTTTCGTTGTCGGCGGCACTTCGTCGTAGCAAATGTGAGTAGTAGTAGCGGCGTTACGACGGCGTGTTGAGAGCTCTTGAATTCTTGTGATTTGCTTGGCTTGAACATGTCTATTTATGGATATTGATCTATGAATTTAGACATAGGTAGTGTCCAAGGTGAGGTTCTTATCCCCCAAGACTTGTTCATCCACATCCTTTGCGCCAACTCAAGGATGAGGTGTTTCATCCAACCACCTTGTGCCACCTCCAACCTCCTTGTGCGCCAACTCAAGGATGAGGTGTTTCATCCAACCACCTTGTGCCACCTCCAACCTCCTTGGGCGCCAACTTGAGGATGAGGTGTTTCATCCAACCACCTTGTGCCACCTCCAACCTCCTTGGGCGCCAACTTGAGGATGAGGTGTTTCATCCAACCACCTTGTGCCACCTCCAACCTCCTTGGGCGCCAACTTGTTGGAGCCATTCAACTTGTGCCACATCATGGGAGCCAACCATCTTGTGCCAACTCACCTTATTTTGGGCGCCCACCACAAGGAAGCTTGGTGATGGTTTGGATGTCCACCTTGATGCCACATCACCCTTTGTACCAAAACACGAGTCAAGTCCAAATTCACCCCTTGAAATTCGAGCTCTTCTCGAGGTCGAACTTGACTAGCAGCTGACTGTAGTCAAAGGGTTTTGACCGCAGCAAGTTAGCTTAAAATATAAAGTACGATGGTTCTAACCATCCGATCTCGACCTAGACCTTCCATTGGAGGTATTGGGTCTGATCTACGCTTAACGACCTTGCTTCGCTTTCACACGAGCTTACCTTGTAGCCTCGCTCGGTCTTCACCCGAGTACCTCTTCCTCCGAAGTCCCTCTGGCGTTGCCCGACCACCTCGGTTCCTACCGGGTGTCGCAGACCTTCCGCTCAACTTTAGCATTTCTGCACACTTAATTGAGCTCGTAAGATAACAAATATACCCTTAACTATTGAGCCTTTTGCCATAATCAAAATACCGGTTCGACTTTGGTGCCCACTGCACCAACAATCTCCCCTTTTGATTCATGGCAAACCGACACAAAAGTTAAGGAAAATTACATAACAAAGAAGCTAGCATAATGATTAAGCATGAATGAGCTAGCATAAAGATTAAATATGAATGAGCTAGCATAATGATTAAGCATGAATGAGCTAGCATAAAGATTAAATATGAATGAGCTAGCATAAAGATTAAATATGAATGAGCTAGCATAATGATTAAATATGAATGAGCTAGCATAATGATTAAGTATGAATGAGCTAGCATAAAGATTAAGCATGAGTGAGCTAGCATAAAGATTAAGCATGAGTGAGCTAGCATAAAGATTAAGCATGAGTGAGCTAGCATAAAGATTAAGCATGAGTGAGAAATATTATTGTTTCAAGTTCTCCCCTTTGAGGTAACCTCCCCCTTGACCGAAGGTGAGCCCTTGACCGAAGGTGAGTTCTTGAAAAATAATTTTTACTACCCCTTAATAGTTGCTTAAGTAAACGGAATTACTTAATATAAAAGGTAATAATTTTGTTTACTTTCTTCCTTACTTTTGTGACTTTCTCCCCCTTTTGCCTTAACTCAAAAAGTTTGTAAATATATTTTAGGGTTTGTAAGTCCAAGCAAGTTCCCAATATAAATATATATTTTTTTTAAAAATAATAATAAGCTTGAAAATATGTTCATCTAAAATGTACAACTCCGGTTGGACTTGATTGATATAGAATGATCAATAAGTCTTGAAGGAGTTGATTAATTTTAAATAATTATACTCCATGGTTCATGTCGATGCACCGAATCTACATCTGGAACCAGAGTAAGGTTCTAACATCTCACGCCTGCTCACGCTATACACAAACACATTAGTCCTATGTGTTGTGAGATGTGTTGGCTCCTTAAATCTATAGGTATATGATTTCTAAGGTAAGACTTAGGCTAATTTCATAAAAAGAAGCAAAAGTAGAGTACATATATAGAAAAATTTAAATCCTACTCTATTACGCACATACCTAACTTTCGTCTTAATAAACTAAATTCGCCGGGTAGTGGTGTGGTGAAGATGTCCGCTAGGTTTGATTTGGACTCAACATACTCTAGTTGTATAGTTCCATTAGTTACATGTTCCCTAATGAAGTGGTGTTTAACTTCTATATGTTTTGTCCTAGAATGACATATTGGATTTTTAGTTAAGTTAATTGAACTAATGTTATCTATGTAGGTTTTAATATTGTTAAAGATTAAGCTAAAGTCTTGGAGAGTGTGCTTCATCCACAGTGAGAGACACACTCACCCATCGCAACAGCGTATTCGGCCGGTGGTAGATAAGGCAACGCAATCTTGCTTCCTCTTGCACCAACTTACTAGACTCGGTAGGATTTGACAACAACCACTCGTGCTCTTTCTATCGAGTTTACTACGGCATAGTCGAGTCGGATGGCCGATTAGATTAAACTCGGTAGATCTAGGGTACCAAATACCTACGTTTAGCGTGCCCTTTAGATATCTAAGGATACGCTTGACTAGGGTTAGGTGAGACTCCTTAGCAGGTTTGTAACCTTGCGCACATACTTACCTGGAATAAAATGTCGTTGGCTCGCGGTTAAGTATAGGAGACTTCCTATTAGCGCTCCTATAGTATTTTAGGTCAACGGGTTTTCCTTCTACATCTTCGTTTATATTAACATTAGTTGCCATAGGTGTATTGATTATTTTAGCATCTTGCATTCCAAATCGATTTATTAAGTCCTTAGTATATTTTTGTTGATGTAAATATATTCCATCTTTAGTTTGTTTAATTTGTAAACCTAAGAAGAAACTTAACTCTCCCACTAAATTCATTTCAAATTCACTTTCCATAAGTGAGATGAATTCGTTTAGCAGGATCGAGTTGGTAGTTCCAAAAATTATATCATCTACATAGATTTGGGCTATAAAGATTTCTTTTCCTACGGTTTTAACGAATAAGGTTGGGTCGACTAAACCTTGGTTGAATCCTTTGGACTTAAGATAGATCGAAAGCCTTTCGTACCAAGCTCTTGGGGCTTGTTTGAGTCCATATAGGGCTTTCTTAAGTCTAAGGACATGGTCGAGTTTATCTAGATTTTGAATCCGGAGGTTGGTAGCGTAAACTTCTTCCTTAATGTATCCATTCAAAAATGCTGACTTGACATCCATTTGAAACAATTTAAAACCTCGATGTGCATCATATGCTAACAACATTCGGATGGACTCTAGTCTGGCTACGGGGGCGTAGGTCTCATCGTAATCTAAACCTTCGACTTGACTAAACCCTTTTGCGACTAACCTAGCTTTATTTCTAACTACTTCACCTTTATCATCAAGTTTATTTAGAAATACCCACCTTGTTCCAATAATTGATTTTTCTTTAGGTGGTGGTACTAATTCCCAGACTTCATTTCTAGTGAATTGAGCTAGCTCTTCTTGCATAGCAATAATCCAGTCGGGATCAAGAAGTGCTTGTTCAATAGTTTTGGGTTCGATTTTAGAAATTAACGAGATTTGACTAAGGTTTCGATATGAAGCTCTAGTTCGAACCCCTAAATTTGGATCACCTATAACTTGATTGATAGGATGATTTGTTTGAGTCTTAGTGTGACTCGGGTCAGGGTCATCTATCACTTGGTCGATAGGATGACTTGGGTGAGTTCTAGTTTGACTTGGGTTAGAGTCATCTATCACTTGGTCGATAGGATGACTTGGGTTAGACGAGATTCAAGTTCAAGATCAGTCGGGTTCGCTATAAGTTGATTTGCTAGTTGGTTTTGTTAAGGATTGAGCGGGTTCGTGTCCTTCGTCGAAAACTATATTAATGGTTTCTTCGACTCTAAGAGTGTCGTGATTGTATACCCTATAAGCTCTCGGTGGTTGAGTATCCTAGAAAGGTTCGATGAGGTTTTGGATTTGAATTTCCTAGGTAATCCTTAGTGTTTAAGATATGTACCTTGCATCCAAATACCTAAAGTACTTGATGTTCGGTATTTTATCGTGATAAATCTCGTCTGAGGTCTTTTGGTGCCTCTTTACCATAAGGATCCTATTTTGGACATAGCAAGCCGTACTAACGGCCTCTAAAATCTATCGGGTAGGTTATACTCGTTTAACATTGTCCTAGCGGCTTCTTGTAGGGTTCTATTTTTCCGTTCGACTAACCCATTTTGTTGTGGGGTTCTAGGACATGAAAACTCATGGTGGTATCCGTTTAGGTTACAATCAGTAAACTGTGGTTTTCAATTCACCACCATGATCGCTTCTAAGTCTTTTAATCTTAAGGTTCTTTTGATTTTCGATTAACCTACAAAGATTGATTAGTTGGTCTAGGGTATCATTTTTATGTTTGATAAACCTAACCCAAGTAAATCTAGAATAGTCGCCAATTATGACTAAGCAAAATTGACTACCATTGAGTGACTTAGCTCCATGTGAATCAAATAGATCCATGTGTAGGAGCTCAAGAACACTTTTGGTTCGTTCTTGATTAGTTAATTGATGTTGTGTCCTAGATTGTTTACCTTGTTGACAAGCATTACATATTTTATTATCCAAGTTGTTTAGTTTAGGCAAACCTATAACCAAGCCACTCGACTCATCTTGTGGGCCGAGTCTTGGAGTGCAGTGTCCGAGTCTTCGGTGCCATAACCAAGATTCCTCTTGCTGTGTCATAAGACACTTGGTTGAGGAGTTGGGTAAGTTTATTGTGTAGATGTTGCTACTCCTAGTTCCTTTAAGTATTATTTTAGATGTTGCATTTATTTTGATTACGCATTCATTTTCTAGAAATATGACCTTATAATTGTTATCACACAATTGGCTTACACTAAGTAAATTATATTGAAAGTTTTCTACTAATAAGACATTTTGAATTGTAAAGTTAGAGTTGAGCTCAATATCACCTGATCCGATGATTTTGAGCTTGCCGTTATTTCCGAAGGCTACCGATCCTTGTCGTTTGAATCGTAACTTCGAAAATTTGAGTTGATCCCCGGTCATGTGTCGGGAGCAACCACTGTCCAACATCCATTGATCCTACACATAAGGTAGTTGGATCGGATATTGGAATTACTAAAGGGTTGTTTGTAAGTTTTTAAACCTAAATCATCTCACCAATATCTACATGATCAAAACATGTTATTCCTATGTGTTATTGTGAGATGACTTTGAATTTTACTTGATTAATTTTAATGAATTTAAATTAACCAACATTAGGTTAGATTCAAATTTAGTCTAAGCTCATCAAGTAATCTTTTCAAGAGATTAGCTTCCAGGTCGTGGCGAGGCACAGAGGCCTTCTTTGATCGGAACAACGACCACTTCCTTAGACAAAGCTAATTTCAAGAAATTGATAACTCGACTTACTTGAGACTACGTCTTGGTCTAACTAGTTATTTTTGAAAAGAGGCTCCCCGAGGCTCAATCTTTTCGTAGGATTTTAGTTGGTTTATTTTTGAAAAGAGGCTCCCCGAGGCTCAATCTTTTCGCAGGATTTTAGTTGGTTATGAGTCCTATCTAACCATTCTAAAAATAAAGGAAAAACTAAGCATGCAATTTCTAAGACTTAACAAAAATACATTTTGGGAGTATGGGGAATACAATCAAAGTCCCACATTGGTAAGACATGGAAAAAGATCATGTGCTTATAAGAAAAAAGATATCTCCATTGGTATGAGGCCTTTTGGGTAAAGCCCAAAAATAAAACCATGAGGGCTTAGACCCAAAGTGGACAATATCATGTCATTGTGGAGATATGTGGAGCTTATAAGCACTAACAATTGGTATCAGAGCCATGGTCCATGTCAAGCCATGAACCTCGAACGAAGGAAGTTGAGCTCCCACGTCCGGATCAAGAGAACCAGACATCAGGAAGGAAGTCTAGTTGGGTCGGGGGGACCGAACAACTGACAGGAAGTCCTGGTGGGTTGAAGATCGGACATCAAGCAGAGAAAATCCTTCGAGGAGGGATAGGCTTGAGGGGGGGCCCAATGTGGTCCTTCGTTTGAGGGGGGGATTGTTGGGAGTATGGGGAATACAATCAAAGTCCCACATTGGTAAGACATGGAAAAGATCATGTGCTTATAAGAAAAAAGATATCTCCATTGGTATGAGGCCTTTTGGGTAGAGCCCAAAAACAAAACCATGAGGGCTTAGGCCCAAAGTGGACAATATCATACCATTGTGGAAATATGTGAATCTTATAGGCACTAACAAAACTTGGCCATTTGGCCAAGTGTCGGATGGGTTTTCCCGACACCAGTCGACTGCCATGTCATGGCGATGATCGCTTCCGAAGTCGAGTGAGTTCGACCGGTATACGATCGATCGATTAGCGGCCATCGATCGCCATACGTGGCGCGATCGCGCCAAGACCATCGATCATCGGCTGGCGCGACGATCGGGTCAATAAGGGTTCGGCCATTGAATCGTTCGTAGCCGATCGGGCGTCGACTACGGAGCAGCCGATCGGCGATGAGGTCCATCACCGATCGCCAAGCGTTCCGTTGGACTACAACGGTCGGGATCCGACGTGTTCGAGGCCGCTAGTGATGGCCGATCGCCAAGGGCGCAATGATCGATGGCGGCAAACGGGAAGAAGTTAGCCCTCTCTATAAAAAGAGAGGGTGTAAGCCTTTGAGAGGCTAATGCTCATACTCCAAACGATCTTCCTAGTGCCCCACAAGCTCTAAACTCTTCTTACTTGTCTTTACTTCAATCCTATTGTAAGAAGAGTGATCTTGGTTGTAAAGGTTACCTCCACCTAGCTTTGTGCAAAGGAGAGACCGATAGTGATTGGTTTTGGCGGAGTGATTCACCGTGGACGAATCGGACCGTGGATTAGCGGCGTAGCCGTGAACCACGTTATACCATCGTGTTAGCGTTTCTTTTATTGTTTGTCTTTTGCTTTGTATTTGTATATTCCGCTTGCGCTAATCTTTTGTAGACGAACAATTTACGACGTCCAACGTACGAGGGCTATTCACCCCCCTCTAGCCGGCCATACCGATCCCCTACAGATACCAGGACACAGAATCATGTAAAGAACCCACACGAAGAGATTCCATAGGAAAAACCCCTTAGGGTCTTCTTCTGGATCTTCTTTTTGATCCTCTTCACAATCTACATAGTGTAGGATCTTCGATGAGCGCTAGAGGGGGGGGGGGTGAATAGCGTGTTTGTTTCTTCGACGTAATTCGATCATGCTTGATAGTTTACAATGTCATTAGCACAGCGGAAATAATAATAACAATAATAAAATATGACATGCACAATCACAACATGCAAATATAACGTGGTTCGAAATCTTAGGGTTCCTACTCCATAGGTTGAGCTCAAACGAGCCCTAGCAATGCATACACCACTAATAACTCCTTCTCAACAACAAGTCAGAGGCGGAGAAACCTCGTACAAGGTTTACAACAATAATACAAAATAATACAAGAAAATACAAAGAAATACAACCGAAATGTAAATAACACATTATAAACTAGGGCTTTGAATGCTTTGCTTGTTGGTTGCTTGAATGATCTTGAAGGACCCTAAAATGCACCTGCACTTCACCTTCAAATTGCCTCAAGAAACCTCTCAAAGAACCATTGAAAAATCCTTCATGAGCTACTCCTTTATAACCTGCATCGTGCTGATTTTGCGCCTCACAATCGACTACCATAAGGCCCTAGTCGACTGCCAACAGTGTCGTTGTTTCCCAACGACTTAATTCACATCGACATCCAAGTCAACAGATACACTAATAGTCAACTACCATTATCGATCATTCGACTGTCAAGGTCGTAGTCGACTAACCAGTCGACTACCGAGCGTTCTGCTCTCGCAACCTCGACTAACAGTCAACTTCCCTCTAAGGCGATCATTGCTCAAGCCATCGATTATTGCCTAATCTTTGATGATCACGATAATTATCAATTTGTCGTACTATTTTGGCCCTTAATATGAATGTTTTTATCCAATCGAGTGATTTATTGTTGATTATTAACATGTATTATGAGTTTGGATTCATTTTGTACCTTTTTGCAAATTCTCTTAAAATTTGGACTTATATGCAAATGTTATCTTTGTTTGTAAAAGATCGAGATGGATCAAATATGGCTTCATCTAAGGTCATAATGGGCATTTCAAGATGGCTTAATCTGAGCCCTTTATCAAGATCTGAAGCAATTTAATCAAGGGATCAGATCTGAGCAATATGGATCGTCTGATGAAAGTAGCTGATTCTTAGCCATCTACCCAGATCTAGAGAGATCCAATCCATACATTTAGATCTGGACATTTGAGCCCTTCATCCAGATTCGATCGATCATGATTATCCCTTCAGATTGATCAGATCCGTTCATACAAAATCGAAGGAATCTGAGCCGTTGGATGCATAACCTTTTTAATGGATTAATTAGATTAATTTAGCCCTAACTTTAATGGACGGCTGGGATGTGATCTTGCTTCAATCAGACGACCAAGGAAAAGGGGCTTAAATTCCAACATTTTCACTCTTCCTCGCCATCGCGCAACACAGAGCTTTCTCCCAAATCGTGCAACTGAACACGAAGGCTGATCTTCTTCCTCACGTGTGAGAGACGATGGTGGCGTTCTTCCTCGTGCACAAGCAGGCGGAGATGGTGCAAAATAGTTTCCTTCCATCGCACGACAGAGAGGCACCGCGAGGTGGACTTCGTCTTCTTCCTCATGCGAGCGGAGGAAACGGGAGTTGGGATCGCAGCTTCTGCTTCGCCGGAACAACTTGTCGCCGATCATCTCCCCATCGAGAGCCCACGCACACGCTGTCACTCCCTTCCACAGCCATCTTCTTCATCGGATCCAACAAAGAACCATTCCATCCGAAATCTATGACGAGTTCTTCACATTCCAGCCAGTTCTCCCCTCCTTCTGTGGATTCACGGAGGAGTTCCACCTCGACGACAGTCCCTTAGCTGCATCGGATTCGAGCGAGCAAGGAGAGACCACTAGATTTCTAGATTTGGGAGTTTACGCCATCTGCGCCATCTGTTCGCTTCGAAGACTCGATTTAGCTTCGTTGAATTCGTTGGAGTTTTTCTGCTCATTATTCGAACATACATCGTTGGGAGGATTGTTATTTACTGTTTCGTGCATTTATTTGATAGTTGTCAATTTCTTCTACTTGATATTGGACGAATTTCTAGTTGTGTAGTTGTTTGTTTAACTTACATTCTTAGTTTTTGATGAATTGCTGCTTAGAATAGTTTTTACTTTTAGCATATAATTGTTGCATACAAAATTTATTTTCATTGTTATACTTTATCTCTTTAATTCCAGTTATCTGTGTAGTTGCGTAATCTTCAAAGCCAAACCCCTATCCTGTTAAGAAAAACCTTAACTCTAGTATTGACTTACACTGTTACCTTCTGTGGGAGATGATCCGGGCCGTTCCCTGTGTTATTTTGGCATAGAGAGGGTTTGGTAACTAAACTATTAGGCTTCGCTTATTAATTTTTGGGGTCGTTGCCGGGGAAGTTTGTTAGCGGTGTTAATTAGTTGTTAGAGTTGCAATAATTTCTTTTAGATATTCTTTCTTGTTTGAGCTTTCTAATCTTTTACTTTTGTGCAGTGCATGACAAGATCATCCAGCGAGGATTTACTTGAGCTTGACCCAAAAATTGATCGGACTTTTCACGCACTGCAGCGAGCACACTGGATTTCAACTACAAGTGAGAGTGCTAGTCTTGTGGGACTTGATTCGAATATGGAAACCAATCGAACACTTAGGGAGCTCGCAGCGCCAGATGTTTCCTATCATTCATTGTACATTCAGTATCCAGACCTTGATGTAGACTTTGAACTGCGATATGGGATTATTCATCTTCTGCCTAAATTCAACGAATCAATTGGAGAAGATCCTACTTGACACTTACAGGTGTTCCATGCGGTTTGTTCCACCATGAAACCGCATGGCATTAGTGAGGAGGTTATTAGCTTAAGAGATTTTCCATTTTCATTAGCGGGAGGAGCAAAGGATTGGCTTTATGCTTTACCACCCAGATCTATCACATGTTGGGCTGAGATGAAGAGATTATTCCTATAGAAATTTTTTCCAGCTTCACAGTCTGCGGCTATCAGAAAAAGTATCTGTGCAATTCAACAACTGACAGGAGAGACATTGCATGAGTATTGGGAGCGTTTTGAAAAGCTATGTACCAATTGTCCTCATCACCATTTCAGTGAGCAAATACTCATTCAGTCATTCTATGAGGGACTACTTCCTATGAATTGATGTATGATTGACGCAACTAGTGGGGGAGCACTAGTAAACAAGACACCTGAAGCAACAAGGGAGCTCATATCAATTACAACAGCCAATGCATAGCAGTTTGGGAGCAGACAATTGCTTACCAGAGGGGTGAATGAGATTCTAGTGCCCAGAGCAGATAACCAGGAGCTTAAGACTGAATTGCAGGAGCTAACTTCTATGGTTAGACAGATAGCTCTGAAGCAGCCTCAACAACCATTGATGTAGTCTATTCAGCCGGTAAGCACCTGTGGGATTTGTTCTAGTTCCACTCATTTGATCAATGTTTGCCCCATGTTACAATAAGAAGGGAGTTCTAACTTTACGAATCAGGAAACTCCTGCAAATGTTTTTCAAACGAGGTCTCAATTTTATCAGTCGCAACCTGGGTACATGTAGTATGATCTCATGGCTCCCACTTACAACCCAGGAGGGAGAGATCACCCAAATTTGAGGTATGGGAATGTGCATCAACAGCAACAGCAGTCATATCAGCCACCTCCAGCTTTCCAGAGACTGTTGGTTGTTCATCATAATGCAACTCTAGTTAAAGCACAGCAGTCTCAACCTACCAGACCAGAGACTTCAGTGCAAAAGTTGGAGGAGCTTGTGTAGCAGATGCAGTAGCAGATGCAACAAAGGACGGATGCATCCATGCATAATCTGGAGAGACATCTTAGTCAGATAGCATCCAGTATTACGCAGTCTCAGTCACAGGGGTCTAGTCAGTTACCTTCGCAAACCATTCCGAATCCCAGAGGGAATGTCAGTGCCATCATATTGCGGAGTGGTAAGACTACTTCTGACTCGGCAGCATCTGCACCAGTGCCAGTTCTATATCTGGTATGTGAGGAGCAGAGAGATGCTTCACGGACTATACCAGATGGCCCAGTGTCTTTTCCTCAGAGGTCAGTACCTTCAAGAAGAAACACTGATGCAGAAAAGGCAGAGGAACTTCAGGAGCTTGTGGACACATTTAGCAAAGTGGAAGTGAACATTCCATTGTTGAGAGTCATCAAGCACATCCCAAAATATGCCAAGTTTCTGAAGGATCTGTGCATTCATAAGAGGAAGCTGAAAAGGAATGAGTTGGTTAGCATGAGGAAGAATGTATCAAGTATGATTCAGCCGATGCCTCAGAAGTACAAGGATCCTGGTGTATTTACCGTGCCGTGTGTGATTGGAGACAACACTTTTGGAGATGCTATGCTAGACCTAGGAGCTTCCATTAATTTTATGCCTATGTCTATTTTTCAGGCGCTCGATATTGGCCCACTTCAGTCCACCGGAGTTGTTATACAATTGGCCAACCGTAGTTTCGCGCACCCAGTAAGAGTGATAGAGGATGTATTAGTCAGGGTAAAGGAGTTAATTTTTCCAGCAGATTTCTATATTTTGGATATGGAGGGAGATGCAGCTTCAGGCCAACCACCACTGATTCTTGGACGACCATTCCTAAAGACAGTAAGGAAAAAAATCGATGTACACGTAGGAATTCTTACCATGGAGTTTGGCGACACAGTTATTCAGTTCAGTATTCCAGATACGATGAGATATCCCACTGAGGATCATTCACTTTTGAGCATAGACGTGCTGGATGAGTTAGATTGTGAGGAGGCTGAGCATTTTGACACAGATTGGGTGAGCAAGTTTGATGGTGCAGATATTTCATTGGGAGATATTGGTTGCGATGCAGGTGATGCAGAGGATGATGTTGGTGGCGTAGATTTACTCTGTGAGGATATTTTTTCTAAGGAAACAAATATATCTACAGAGGAAGCAGATTCTGAAAAATCACTTCTAAGGATTGTTCAGCCACCAAGAATGGAATTGAAAGCATTGCCTGAGCACCTTAAATATGCCTACTTAGGTGAAGACAAGCAGAGACTGGTCATTATTGCTAGAGATCTTGAGCCAGAGTAGGAGCAACGTCTACTAGATCTTCTCAGGAAACATCAGAAAGCTATTGGGTGGACGATTGATGATATACCTGGTATTAGCCCTACTCTGTGTATGCACCAGATTTTCTTGGAGGACGGAATGAAGCCAGTGAGGAAGCCACAGCGTAGACTGAACCCACTTATATCAGAGGTTGTCAAGATAGAGATAACCAAGCTTCTTCAGCCTGGTATCATATACCCCATCTCCGACAGTCAGTGGTTCAGTCCCATGCATGTAGTGCCAAAGAAGTCCGGTATCATCATGGTAGCGAATCGACATGATGAGATGATACCCACACGACCACAGAATGCATGGAGAGTCTGTATTGATTATCGCAAGCTGAACCAGACCACCAGGAAAGATCATTACCCCCTTCCATTTATTGATCAGATGTTGGAGAGGCTTGTAGGGAAGTCCTATTATTGCTTCTTGGATGGCTACACAGGCTATTTCTAGATTCCCATAGCACCAGAGGATAAAAAAAAGACTACCTTTACATGCCCATTCGGGACTTTCGCATATCAACGTATGCCATTTGGGCTTTGCAACGCTCTAGGTACCTTCTAGCGATGTATGGTAAGCATTTTTTCTGATCTATTAGAGCATTGCATGGAAGTTTTCATGGATGATTTCACTGTATATGGCATCTCATTTGATACTTGTTTGGACAGTTTGTCACGAGTCTTGCATAGGTGTATAGAGACTGACCTGGTATTAAATTTTGAAAAATGTCATTTCATGGTTACACATGGCATAGTCTTAGGTCATATATTCTCTAGGAAGGGTATTGAAGTAGATCATGCAAAAATAGATACTATTTCTTTGCTATCTTACCCCACATGCATGCGAGCAGTGCATTCTTTTCTTGGACATGCAGGTTTCTATAGGCGGTTTATCAGAAATTTCAGTAAGATTGCCCTTCCATTGTCTAGATTGCTACAAAAAGATGTGGAATTCCATTTTGATCAGCAATGTAAGGATGCATTTGACCAGTTGAAGAGTTCTCTTACTTCAACTCCGATTATACAACCACCGGATTGGACTCTGCCATTTGAGGTGATGTGTGATGTGTCAAATCATGCAGTAGGAGCAATTCTAGCTCAGAGAGTGGGTGGAGCAATGCATGTCATATGCTATGCATCAAAGACTCTGGATTCCACACTAGTCAACTCACGACAACAAAAAAAGAATTGTTGGCTATTATTTTGCTTTAGATAAATTTCAATCTTATCTTTTATGTTCTCATGTGATTGTTTTTTCTGATCATGCATCTCTCAGGTACCTACTAAAGAAGCAAGATGCAAAGCCAAGATTGATAAAATGGATTCTTCTGCTCCAAGAATTTGACGTCGAGATATGCAATAGGAGCAGTAGGGAGAACCTGGTAGCCGATCACTTGAGCAGGATTGAGAGAGAGGCGGACCCTATACCGATCAGAGATTCATTTCCTGAGGAGCATCTTTTACAGCTGCAGGGTAAGATGCCATGGTACGCTAATCTTGTTAACTATTTGGTTGCTCGTGTTTTCCTACACAGTTCTCTAAGGCCCAATGTACGAAACTGAAAAGTGATGCAAAATATTATGTGTGGGATGATCCTTATATGTGGAAATTTTGTAGTGACCAAGTAGTTAGGAGATGCATACCTGATCATGAGTTTCACTTTGTACTTTCCTTTTGTCACTCACTTGCATGTGGGGGTCATTTCGGTCCCCAACGTACAACTAGGAAAGTATTAGATGCAGGATTATATTGGCCTACTTTATTTCGGGATGCATCTTTATTTTTAAAAACTTGTGACCATTGTCAACGGATAGGGACTTTAGGCCAGAGGAATGAAATGCCCCAACAACCAATTCTATTTTGTGAAATTTTTTATGTGTGGGGTATTGATTTTATGGGTCCTTTTCCTAGTTCATTCGGCTTTATTTACATCCTGCTAGCTGTTGATTATGTTTCTAAATGGGTGGAGGCTATCCCCACCAGGATTGATGATGTCGCAGTTATTGTGGATTTTGTCAGGTCATAGATATTTTGCACGTTTGGGGTATCCAGGGCGATCATCAGCGATCAAGGGTCCCACTTTTGCAACCGACACTTAAAGGCACACTTAAGCAGCTACGACGTAGTACACAAGGTGTCCACCTCATACTACTCTCAGACAAATGGTCAGGCTAAAATTTCGAATAGGGAGATTAAATAAATTCTGGAGAAGACAGTACGGTCGGATAGGAAGGATTAGAGCAAAAGATTGATCGATGCATTATGGGCCTACCGGACCGCTTACAAGACTCCAATTGGAATGTCTCCCTATCAGATTGTATTTGGAAAGGCTTGTCATTTACCAGTTGTGGTAGAACACAAAGCATATTGGGTCGTGAAAGCGTGCAATATGAGCTTGGAAGAAGCTTGTTGCAAAAGAAAACTACAATTGCAAGAATTGGAGGAATTGAGATTGGAAGCGTACGAGAACTCTCGCACCTACAAAGAAAAGACCAAGGCTTTCCATGACAAACATATTTTACGCAAGAACTTTCATGCTGGAGAGAAGGTGTTATTGTACAATTTCAAATTCAAATGGTTTGCAGGTAAGTTGAAGTCTAAATGGGAAGGTCCATTCATTATTATTGATGTTTCCTCGTATTGTGTCATTGAGATATAGGATCCTATTTCGGCAAAAACATTCAAAGTCAACAGGCACAGACTCAAACAATTTCATGAAAGCCTGCAAGGAATAATGGAGGAGGCAGCAATGTTTACCGACGCCATTTACCCGACTTGAGGGGAGTTTGTTCCTTTTCACTTCTTTCTTTTTATACAAACGCACTTTCCTTTGGTAGTTCTAATACGCAGTTTTGTTTCTTTTGTGAGTTTTGAATAATCGATTCTTGGGTTTTATCGGATATCGAGTTCAATTTCGTAAGCATTTTTACCCGAGTCTTGGATGTCGTAAAAGCTAGTTAAGTTTGGTTGTCGAACTTGGAGATCGATTGAACATGATTGATTGTAGTGATTGCATTTGGTTACTCGTGTGGTGTTGAATTTAATTGAGATAGACTAAGCTTGATTATTTCATACACCCAGTGAGGATTTGAGCCTTCATGATTATTTTCCTTGTATGTGGGTAGCACTCATGATTGTTAACACTTTAGAACTTGCTTTTCTCCTTATCAAGACCACATTACCATAAGTTGCATGATTATGATGAAGGCCACCTTGTTTTTCCTTATTGATACTCTTGATGATACATGTGCTACTAATGAATATACTCTTCCATGTAGATAGACATTGCTTGTCCTTTTTCATTTCTCCTTCGTCTATGACATGTCTTGTTATTCTTTTGTTGTTGAGACATTTGAACTTTATCATGTTGGATCTATTGCTCGAGACGGTCAAATTTAAGTGTGGGGGAGGAAATGATTGGAAGAGTCATAGTTGAGGATTTATTGTAGAAAGGCTAGATTTAAATGGTGCATGAGTGAACCATGCTTGATCACCATGGTTGAGCCATGTTTTATTTGCCTATGAGTGTGTATTTGCATTGAAAATCCATTAAGAAAAGAGCACGTCATAAAAAAAATGAAAAAAAAACTGATTCAAATAGAAAAAAAAATAATTCTTGATGTTAGGGTGCCCATATAAAAAAAACTGACTTGAAAAAAAAAGTGGATATTTTTAGATGACGTGCTATTTTCTTGAATGGAGAATGTTTCTTGTTGATGAGCTTTATTTATTTCTTGCATGAGATGTACAAGTGTGTGTTTCTTGTGGACGAACATGGATGTGGAGAACGATAATGGTTGTTAGTTTTGAGAATAGAAGGAGATTTGCATGGGCATTGTTTCATTGAATGCAACATCATAGTATTTCAATTGTCTCTTGTCTTCATTGTTTTCTATTCCTATATTTGTGCCATTCTTATATCTTGTGCTTGTTCTTCATTGCAATTCTTGAAGTCCTTCTGAATCATGCATTCATGTGGTTGAAGTGGAGGAGAGTAGGAAATAAGCAAGCATATAGTAGTGTAACATCTTGAGTAGCTTTGAGTAAGCTCTACCTTTACAATGCTTATGAGAATGAGAGCCACCTTTATTGATCCAAAAGGTTTAACATTCTTGGTATATTTAGGATTTATTGAAGCAACCATACTTGTTAACTAATGCAAGAACTAAGTGCATGAATGTCGTGATTTTTGTGGATTGACAACCCTAAGTAACTACCTTTTTCGATTTTCATGATATTAGGAGGAATTGCTTGGGGAAAATGGATTTGATTATTCGTCGTTTTTGATATTTGTCCGAGATGTGCAAGAATAAGTGTGGGGGAATTGAAAACTGTCAATTTGTCATATTATTTTGGTCCTTAATATCAATGTTTTTATCCACTCGAGTGATTTATTGTTGATTATTAACATGTTTTATGAGTTTGGATTCATTTTGGACCTTTTTGCAAATTCTCCTAAAATTTCGACTTATATGCAAATATTATCTTTGTTTGTAGGAGATCAAGATGAGATAATGGACTAGACTCAAGTTGGATCAAATATGACTTCATCTAAGGTGATAATGGGCATTTCAAGCTGGCTTAATCTGAGCCCTTTATCAAGATTCGACCGATCGTGATTATCCCTTCAGATTGATTAGATCCGTTCATTCAAAATCGGAGGAATCTGAGCCGTTGGATGCACATCCTTTTTAATGGATTATTCAGATTAATTTAGCCCTAGCTTTAATGGACGGTTGGGATTTGATCTTGCTTTAATCGGATGACCAAGGAAAAGAGGCTTAAATTCCAACATTTTCACACTTCCTCCCCATCGCGCGACACAAAGTTTTCTCCCAAATCGCGCAGCTGGAGACGGAGGTTGATCTTCTTCCTCGTGCGCGAGGGATGACGATGGCGCTTCTTCCTACCGCATGAGCAGGTGGAGACGACGTAGAACAATTTCCTTCCATCGTGCGACAGAGAGGCACGGCGAGGTGGACTTCGTCATCTTCCTTGCACGAGCGGAGGAAACGGGAGCTGGGATCACAGCTTCTGCTTCGCCAGAACAGCTTGTCGCCAGTCATCTCCCCATCGAGAGCCCATGCACACGCTGTCATAGCCTTCCACAGCCATCTTCTTCATCGGATCTGACGAAGAACCGTTCCATCCGAAATCTCC
The DNA here is from genome assembly GCA_025175895.1 of Wurfbainia villosa. Taxonomy (NCBI): domain Eukaryota; kingdom Viridiplantae; phylum Streptophyta; class Magnoliopsida; order Zingiberales; family Zingiberaceae; genus Wurfbainia; species Wurfbainia villosa. The sequence goes on from CM045997.1 coordinate 40,798,768, forward strand.
GACGAGTTCTTCACATTCTAGCCGGTTGTCCCCTCCTTCTGTGGATTCACGGAGGAGTTCTGCCTCAACAACAGTCCCCTAGCTGCATCGTGTTGAACAATTGAAGCTGCTAGACGAGGGTGAATAGTGTCGTGCTAAGCGTGATGAAAATCGTTCGTGTGTTCGTCTCTACAATTTCGTTAGTACGCAGCGGAATAGTAATGAAAGCAATAACGAAACAATTAACAACACGCAAACACAATTGTTTAACGTGGTTCGGAACCGAACGGTTCCTACTCCACGGATCGGGTTCGTACGAACCCTAGCAATGCCAATCACACACCACTATAATAAACACTCCTTCTCAGAACAATCCGGAGGCGGAGAAACCTTGTACAAGATGATTACAACAATAATTAAAACCTACAAGCAAATACAATGAAATACAAAGCAAGACTAGTAAAGAAAAACACTTTACAAATGCTCTTGAATGCTTGATCGCTAGGTTGATCGAGTAGCACTTGGAGACCCTGAATTGCAGTAGCAACTCGCCCCAAATCGCCTCAAAGAACCATACCAATTTCCTCCATCATGAGCTCCTTATAAAGCTTTAACCTGTGCTGGAAAAAGTCGATCAGTCGATTAATCGGGACCATCAGTCGACTGATACCATTGTTGTCGTGAGACAACGGCTAGATCCACGCTGGATAAGTCCAACGGATCTACCATCAGTTGACTGATCATACCCATCAGTCGACTGATGGAGTCCTCACTCGACCAGTTGAGTCTCGACTCTATTCTGTGATCGATTTCTCGAGCACCAGTCGACTGATCACACGATCAGTCGATTGATCGAGCCATCAGTCGACTGCCCACCTCTGGCAGTCGACTGCTAGGCCACTTCCCGCAGTCAAACCCTAGTTGACTCGGTCCAGTCGACTGCCACATGGCACCAGTCGACTGACACACATCAAACATGAGGTTTTAGCCCAAGTATGGTTCCCCCATACTTGCTAGACCACCCTTAGCCTAGACCTAAGCCTTCTAGCCACCTCCATCAGCCTCACGCCTCTCGGATCCCTCCAAGTCATCCATGACTTGTTCATCCATCGCGCTAGCCTTCAGGTGCTTCCATCGGCTATGTCATGCTAACGGTGTCTACACCGCCAAGGCACATTGGACTTACGCCGCCAAGACTCCTCTTGGACTTTACGCCGCCAATCATTGGACTTATGCTGCCAAGACTCCCGCTTGGACTTTACGCCGCCAATATCAAACCCTTGGACTTCTCAAATGCCAAGACTCAAGCTTGAACTTTCCCTTGCCAACCCATGTTGGACTTTTTATGCCAAGACCCATGCTTGGACTTTCCATACCAAGACCCATGCTTGGACTTTCCCTTGCCAACCCATGTTGGACTTTTCATGCCAAGACCCAAGCTTGAACTTTCCCTTGCCAACCCATGTTGGACTTTTTATGCCAAGACCCATGCTTGGACTTTCCATGCCAAGACCCATGCTTGGACTTTACCAAATGCCAAGTGTCCCACTTGGACTTTCCATGCCAAGTACCCAAGACTTGGACTTTCCCATGACAATTACATTGTCATATGTTTTTGTCGAACATCAAAACATCACTCGAGTCAAACTCGAGTCCTAGTTAATCGTGACCTGGGCCGATTGCACCAACACATCGGATTCGAGTGAGCAAGGAGACACCACTAGATTCCAGATTTGGGAGTTTACTCCATCGTCGCCATCCATTCGCTCTGGAGACTCGATTGATCTCCGTTGAATTCGTTGGAGTATTTCTGCTCATTATTCGAGCATACATCATTGGGAGGATTGTTATTTACTATTTCCTGCATTTATTTGATAGTTGTCAGTTTCTTCTACTTGATATTGGATGAATTTCTAGTTGTGTAGTTGTTTGTTTAACTTGCATTCTTAGTGTTTGATGAATTGCTGCTTAGAATAGTTTTTACTTTCAGCATTTAATTGTTGCATACAGAATTTATTTTCATTGTTATACTTTATCTCTTTAATTCCGATTATCCGTGTAGTTGCATAATCTTCAAAGCCAAACCCATATCCTATTAAGAAAAAACTTAACTTTATTATTGACTTACACCATTACCTTCCGTGGGAGACGATCCGGGCCATTCCCTGTGTTATTTTGGCATAGAGAGGGTTTGGTAACTAAATTGTTAGGCTTCGCTTATCAATTACCAAGGCCTTTTGCCGCAGTCGAACCCTTGCCAACTCACGACAATCAACTGGTCATAATCCTAATCGACTGCTACATGTCGACTCGGCTGCCAAGTGTTAAAACACTTGCCCAATCGACTGGTCCAAATCCCCAGTCAACTGATAACCTTAACCATGAGGTTTAACCCCAAGTATGATGCCCTCATACTTGCTAGACCACCCCTAGCTTAGATCTAAGCCTTCTAGCCACCTCCGTCAGCCTCATACCTATTGGATCCCTCCATGTCATCCATGACTTGTTTATCCATACGCTAGCCTTCAGGTGCTTCCATCGGCTATTGTAATGCTAAGCTGGTCTACACTGCCAAGGCACATTTAGACTTACTCTTCCAAGACTACCGCTTGGACTTTACCTCGCCAAACCATTGGACTTGTGCTGCCAAGACTCTCGCTTGGACTTTATGCTTCCAATATCAACCCTTGGACTTCCCAATTGCCAAGTGCTCATGACTTGGACTTTTCTTGCCAACCCATGTTGAACTTTCCATTTGCCAAGACTCAAGCTTGAACTTTCCCTTGCCAAGCCCCATTCTTGGACTTTCCATGCGAACCCATGTTGGACTTTCCAATTGCCAAGACTCAAGCTTGGACTTTCCCTTGCCAAAGACCCATGCTTGGACTTTCCATGCCAAGTATCCAAGACTTGGACTTTCCATTGCCAAGTGTCCCACTTGGATATGGTCAATCATGTGTCAACCATATAGTCAACCCATTGTCAAACAATGGTCAACTCATTGTCAAACATCAAAACACTAACATCAAACCACTACTCGAGTCAAACTCGAGTCTGGTCAATCGTGACCTGTGCCGATTGCGCCAACAATCTCCTCCTTTTTGATGTTTTACAAAAACCAATACCTTTCAGTTAGAATACTAACTCAAACCAATCCTCCCAATTTTCCAAATTGGGGATTTCTAAAATTCTTCCTCTTTTTGACATACATCAAAAAGGCTCTCCCCAAGGGTGTCAATGTCTCATATCCCAATGAGATCTTACAATCTCCCCCTTAGTCCAAAAACATCTAGGATGCCTTCACTTTTCCTAGTAATAAGTCCCATATCACTAAAGTGAGGCAATCCTCACTTCTCTAAAAACTCAAAATTCTCCCCCTCATGAGGAAGAATACATCCATCTCATGATGGATAACCTCCCCCTAAAGGCTTGCTCCCCCTTGACCATTGTACCAACAATGTCCTTGGAGAGTTCCTAAGCCTATAGGAAAACTAACCCATCAAAATTAAGGCTAAAAGTTCAACCTTGAACTTTCATACACCTTAAACTTGATACACATCCAGACAACTCTCCTAATCCATATCCAATAGATTTTCACCCTTTCAAATGCTTTCCAAAGCTTATGCTAGGATTAGGAGCAGTTAGGGTAGCCTAACACAGCTGAAACATGGGCTAAACATCCTTTTTTACTCGAAATTAGGTATGACAGTCGACTCTTTCAGCCAGCAGTCGACTGCCCTTGACGCCTGTCGACTGCCATAAGCGCAATCGATTGATTTCTGCAAATGCAAAATTCAGAAATCAGAAAATGATTTTCAAAATATCATAAGCAATTATATATAAATCAAAAAATCATGAAAATTCATATATATAATACTTAAGTCAAACATTATGGGAGAAAAACATTGGAAAAATAAAATACCCATAAAATATTGAGTTTGACACAAAGTTCAAAGTTTTGACCCTACTTTGTATCAACTCTATCAATGGTGATTTCTATCAAAAGATAGACTTCACCAAGGTTTTTTAAAATGATTTTAAAATGTTTTTAAAACCTATATTGGATCATGATTAATGGGCTCAATGCATATGACTTGCACATTAGCTTTCCCCATGATCCACCTATGATATAAGATGAGTTTGAGTTCATCTAGATGCAAGAACTATGCACCTTGAACTTAACTCATTTCCTAGCATCTCACATGTGTCTAGGGTGTATCAATACACACACATGTCAATGTGATGTGAGATGTGGGTTTTGGTTATCCTAAATTAAGGTCTCATGCATTTTTCTAAGGAAACACTATTTGATTCCCTTATACATGGGACTTCAAATCATGCCAATGTCCTTAAATCAATTTTAATTTACTCCTAAATGCATGAAATCTGATCATGACATAAATGATAGCATAAATAAAATATGTGTCAATAATCATGATGTCATTGCATATGATTAAATCTAAACATACATGACATAAAAACTAACCTAAGCATAATCATGACATATTAAATGATAAAATGAAATATGACATCATGACATGATATATGACAATCAAAGCATGACAAGTAAAACATAAAGAATAAGAATACCTAAATTTTAATATTAGTTGTCATTTGTTAGGATTAATTCTATTTTTCCATATTACCAACTTTCTCCCAAGTGTGCCAAAAATCCAAAATGGCACACTATGACCTCTAGACCTAATTTGTGCTAATTTGATCAATTTATCAAACTTCTTAAATAACATTGGCACATCCTAAAATCTTTTAGAATTATGATCAAACTTATTTCCAAGGTACCCATAACCTTTAAAATGACCTAAAGTGCCAACTTTACCAAGGTTTGATTAACTACCTATCCATTTAAGGTTGGCACATCCTAACCCATTTAGCATGAATCGATCACACTCCTAGGAACCCAATACCTATTTGAGCTCCTTGGGTTTACTAGATATTCCTTAGGGATGACCTCCCTAGATACCCTCCTAGGCTTAGTAGCCTTAGTCATTGTGGTCTTACCTAGGTTAACTCTAGGGGTGACTCCCCTTGTAACCTTTTTAGTGACTTCCCTAGGTTTCCTTGAAACCTTAGCCACTAGGCACACACCTTGGTTACCCTTAGGGATAACTTCCCTATTAACCTTGGTTCTCCTAGACCTAGATTTAGTTCCATAATCAAATGGAACATTGTGATAAGTAGGCATTACCTTCTTGGACATAGGCTTGTGACCCAAACCTTGCCTCCTAGATGGTTCTTGCCTCTTACATACTTGACTTTGACTTCTAGACCCTAGATTTTGATAATTTGACCCTTTAACTAAATTTTTCATTCTTGCATGGGTCTTCTTAAGTTTCTCAAGCCTTGACCTCAAGGCTTGGTTCTCTAACTCTAATCATTCCAATTTTGATTTTTCATTAACCCTTTGGGAAAGATTCTTCCTAGCCATATGTCTACCCTTCTTAGGGTTAATGCCTAGGTGTTCTTCTACCTTCTTAATAGACTCCCTAGGTAGAATGGGTCTAGAGTTGTTGTTTCTAGATTTGTCCTTAGATAAGGTAGGTATAGTATGATCCTTAGATCTAAAATTACAACTCTTAGCACCTAAACAATAAAGCCTATTTCTAGAATGCCTTTCATGAACAATAGCAAGATTACTCCTAGCATGCTTATCATTATAAAATAAGAAGGGTGCATTATTAAATTTTACCTTAGGGTTAGCTTTAGAAGCTCCCCCTACATATGATACTCCTTCTTTCCCTTTGTTTTGCCTTTTCCCCTTAGGGCATTGACTCCTATAGTTCTCTTTTTGATTGCATTTGAAGCACACCACGTGATCCTTGCTCTTCCTAATTGGGGCATCGACATCCTTGACCTTTGGTGCCGATTGAGCCTTCTTGACCTTCTTAGGGCACTTGCTCTTATAGTGCCCATATTCCCTACACTCAAAATACATAATATGATTTTTTTATTATTTATTAATGTGCTTGAGTTACCTAGATCGATGGTGGAAGCCTCTTGAGCTTGTTCATCACTTCTCCCGAAGGTTGAAGCTATTTCTTAATTTTGCTCTGGCTCCGGTGAGAAAATTCTCTCCTCCCCCTCAATCCTAGAGGTGGAGGTTTCTCTTACTTCTTCCACCTCTTCTTCCTCCTCGGATGTCGAACACTCCTCGACATTTGATCTGGATGTTGACTCCTTCTTATCTTCTGAATCCTCACTTTCTAGTGAGGATGAGCTTGCTTCTTTGGCCTCTTCCTCCAATTGAGTCGATGATGGTTCTTGTTCCTTGGGCTCCTCTAATTCTTGAGTCGTTGAGGGTTCTTCATGGAGCTTAGCTAGCTTGCTCTAAAGCTCCTTTGCATCCTTACAATCTCCTAATCTACACAAAACAACATTAGGGATTACACTAAGTAATATACTCATTAACTTGTTATTTATGTTGTAGTATCGAAGTTGTTCTTTGCTCCACTTCTTCTTCTTAAGCCTTTTTCTTCTTCGTCCTTTGGAGCATCGAACCCTACCATCACACTCATCTAATTATCATAATCACACATAAGGAAATATTTCATCCTTACTGCCCATAGCTCAAAATCCTTTGCTCCAAAGAATTCGTATGGCGGCGGCACATTGATGTCATCCCTCAATCTGTCTTCAATCACCATCTTCTTCCTCTAGCGCACTCTCTCGGATGTGAAGGTGGTGAAGAGCTCCTAGCTCTGATACCAATTGTAGCATCTTCGATCAGCGCTAGAGGGGGGGTGAATAGCGTATTCGTTGCTTCGACATAATTCGATCGTGCTTGATAGTCTACAATGTCGTTAGCACAGCAGAAATAATAATAACAATAATAAAACATGACACGTACAATCACAACATGCAAATATAATGTGGTTCGGAATCTTAGGGTTCCTACTCCACGGGTTGAGCTCAAACGAGCCTTAGTGATGCAAACGCCACTAATAACTCCTTCTCGACAACAAGTCGGAGACGGAGAAATCTCATACAAGGATTACAACAGTAATACAAAATAATACAAGTAAATACAATCAAAATGTAAAGAACACTTTACAAACTAGGGCTTTAAATGCTTTGCTTGTTGGTTGCTTGAGTGATCTTGATGGACCCTGAAATGCACCTGCACTTCACCTTCAAATCGCCTCAAGAAACCTCTCAAAGAACCATTGCAAAATCCTTCACGAGTTGCTCCTTTATAACTTGCATTGATATAATTTCGTGCCTTGCAGTCAACTGCCATAAGGCCCCAGTCGACTGCCAACAGTGTCGTTGTCTCACAACGACTTAATCCATGTCAGCATCCAAGCCAACGAATACACTAGTAGTCGACTGCAAGGCCGTAGCCGATTGACCAGTCTGCTATCGAGCATTCTGCTTCCACAACCTCGACCAACAATCGACTTCCCTCCATGGCGCGTCACGGTTATCAACCGACCGCCAATGTCGGGCATCGATTAAGGCCTTTTTCGTGAACCCTAGTCGACTCACCGCAATGATCGACAAGTTGACTTGGCTGCCAAGTGTCAAATCACTTGGCCAATCGACTGGTCCAAAGTTCTAGTCGACTGATAACCTCAACCATGAGGTTTAATCCCAAGTATGATTCCCTCATACTTGCTAGACCACCCTTAGCCTAGACCTAAGCCTTCTAGCCACCTCCGTCAGCCTCACGCCTATTGATCCTTCCAAGTCATTAATGACTTGTTCATCCATACGCTAGCCTTTAGGTGCTTCCATCGACTATTATCATGCTAAGCTGGTTTACACTGCTAAGGCACATTTGGACTTACGCTGCCAAGACTACCGCTTGGACTTTACGCTGCCAAACCATTGGCCTTATGCTGCCAAGACTCTCGCTTGGAATTTACGCTGCCAATATCAACCCTTGGACTTCCCAATTGCCCATGACTTGGACTTTCCTTGTTAACCCATGTTGGACTTTCCATTTGCCAAGACTCAAGCTTGGACTTTTCCTTGCCAAGACCCATGCTTGGACTTTCCATGCCAACCCATGTTGGACTTTCCAATTTCCATGACTCAAGCTTGGACTTTCCCTTGCCAAGACCCATGCTTGAACTTTCCATGCCAAGTACCCAAGACTTAGACTTTCCATGCCAAGTACACAAGACTTGGACTTTCCATTGCCAAGTGTCTCACTTGGACTTCTCCATCATATGGTCAACCCCATGTCAACCATATAATCAACCCATTGTCAAACAATGGTCAACTCATTGTCAAAAATCAATGTCAAGCATCAAAACACTAACATCAAACCACTACTTGAGTCAAACTCGAGTCTGGTCAATCGTGATCTGGGTCGATTGCACCAACACATAGTAAAGCAACTCTGTGCACAACTGGGTATAGGAAATGTGCCCCTCATAGCACCCTCATATCTGTTGTGTGACATCACTCAGGTTTTCAGGCAATGAACGAACCAATGCCCAAATCCTGTAGTTGTCCAGAATTGGAAAATCCTATATCTCTAGGCACCAAAATAGTCTATCTAATCTCCCCACGTGTCCATCGATTCCGTATGCTGGATCATACTCTATCCCCTGGATAGATTCCCTCAGCTGATTTCGTATTATATTGCAACGAGTCATGGTAGTAATTGTTGGATCGAGAGACTCGCTAGAGGGGGGGGGGGGTGAATAACAATCAGAAGACTTTCTTTTCGTTTTGATAAAACTCGAGTAGTGCAGTGGAAATTAAAGGAATTAAAAAAAGAAGTCACTTTGTTTTTACTTGGTTCACAACCAAAAGGTTGCCACTCCAAGGCCTTGCAATCCTAGATCGCGTACGAAGGGGTACTTCACTAAAGATCTCCTCCTTGTTGGAGGTAGGAGACAATGAATACAAAATGAAAATAACTCGAGATTGAGGCAACAAGTCTACCTCACCTCGTTGCGATAAAAGCTTCGAGTAAAATAAAGAATAAATAAGTAAAGTATGACACCGAGTAAAGACTACCAACTTTAGAATATTGAAACTTAGTGTGTCGATAGAGTGTCGACATCGTAGCATTGTCGTCGAAGCGTTGCGTCGTTGGAGAACTTTGGGAGCAATGAATGATGACCTAAAGAGGTGAAAGCCCCCTTCTTTTATATCCCTCCAACCCCCATCTCATTGAGATCTAGATCTAGATCAAAAGGACACCTCACCCCAAGATAAGGGGGTCTTATCTTGACCTTCATCGAGCTGGACAGTTTGAATAGCAGTTGACTGATGGCCTTCATCAGTCGACTGATGCTAGTAGTAATCAACTGCCAGCTAGGTTATTCAACTACAATAAAGAGTTAGCACAGTAAACAGAAGTAATGATAAATTCGACGACTACTTACCATCCGATCTCGACCTAGACCTTCCACTGGAAGTCTTAGTCGGATCGCCACCTAAATTCATCCCCGTACAAAGGACACAACCTCACCATTACTTCGCACTCATGATTACCTTCGGTCCTTTCCGACCTATCTCTTAGCTTCCGGTCTCCGCCTAGGTTTCTCGACTCCACGAGGTTCTCCTGGCATCATCCAACCACCATGGGTTCTCGACTCGAGATTCTCCGAGTGTTGCTTGACCTTGGGCTTAGCTTAAACACTTCCTGCACACTTAACGCAACTCATGAGATAAAAATAACACCTTAATTTTGAACCTTTACCATAATCAAAACCTAGGTTCGATTATCTGGTGCCTTTGCACCAACAATCTCCCCCTTTTTGATCTATGGCTAACCGACACAAAGTTAAGGAGAAAATTAAGTATAAAATGAAGTAGTAACAACATGAGTAGTAAACATGTAGTGAAGTAGTAAGTGTAAGTAAGAAAGACACAACTTAGTATGAGTATAAAAGAAATTGTTGGTGCAATAGGCACCAGATAGTCGAACCTAAGTTTTGATTATGACAAAGACTCAAAGCTATGGTCATATTGTTGTCTAACGAGCTGAACCAAGTGTGCAGGAATGGTTAAGCTAAACTGAAGGTCGGCGACACTCGGAGAATCTCGGATGGAGAAACTGTGGTGGTCAGGCGACACCGGGAAAACTTCGGAGGGAGCCAAAGAATCCAGGTGGAGACCTGAAGCAAAACTGCAAGACACAAAAGGACCTAAGGTAAGCTCATGTGTGTGAGTGAAAGTAAGGACGGGTCCTCCATACGGGGACATCCTTAGGCGGTGAGCCGATCAAGACATCCTATGAAAGGTCTAGGTCGAGATCGGACGGTACGTGGTCGTTGAATTCACTCTTATTACTTTGAGTTCAAGCTAACTCTTTGATGCAGTTGGATACCCTAATCTACAGCCGACTGTTGACTATTAGTAGTCGACAACTAGTGGCATCAGTCGACTGATAGGGTTGATCAGTCGACTGCCATTCAAATTCTAGCTTCGATGAGAGTCAAACTTCATCCCCTCATCTAGGGTGAGGTGACCTTTTTGGGTAGAACTTGATCTCAATGTCTAGGGGGTTGTAAGGCTATAAAAAGAAGGGGGATTTCACCCCTTTAGGTCATCATTCAAGCTCTCCAAATGCCTCCACAATGCTACTCTTCTACGACAACTCTACGACAACGAAGCGCTGTCGAAACACCGACGACACGAGCTCAACCTTCACCCTCTTAGTCATCGGTATCAGTTTCATATTTAGTTACTTCTAATTGTTGTATTTCATTTCTTTTATTGAGATTTTATCGTAATGAGGAGAGGGGGTTTGTCTCTCTACCTTGAGATTTCTCGAAGCTTTGTAATCGTCATCTCTTACCTCTAACGAGGAGGAGAAGTTTTAGTGAATTGCCCTCTGTACGTAGTCACAGACCACTAGGGCCTTGGATTAGCAGTCGATAGGTTGTGAACCAAGTAAAACCAAGCCTTGTTCATTTACTTTCTGCTATGTATTTTACTCTTGCTTGTGTTTTAATTGTATCGACGAAAAGAATTCACGTGGGCTATTCACCCCCCTTCTAGCACTATTTTTACGATCCAACAATTGGTATCAGAGCGGGGGCACTACGATTTGGTGTAACCACCAATATAGAATCTTGTTAAGTTTATTTTCGTATTAGTTTTTCGATTCGTAGCATTTTTCATTTTATTTAATTCCTCTCTCCCGCACTACTAATCCAAGACGATAGTCTTGGTACCTTTTGTTGTTTTTGTTTTTTTTTTGTGGGGTTCCCTTTTCTTTCTAAAATGACCCATCTCGAAGGGTTTAGCACCGCCCGACTACTATTTTACAATGGAGGCAACTTCCGTTACTGGAAGGGTCGGATGGAGTGCTATTTAAAAACCCAAGTAGAGATGTGGATCGTAATCCAAACCGGGTTCACACTTCCTACTAATGGAAATGGTTAATCGTTGGATTGCGATCAATGCACAAATGCCATGAAACACCAAGTGGAAGCTGATGCCAAGGCAATGTAAATCCTACAGTGCAGCTTGTCCAAAGAAGAGTTCAACTGCGTCGACCCCTTCATCAGTGCGAAGGATTTATGGAACAAGCTCATCAAGCTACATGAATGAACTGACGACGCTAAGGTATGTAAAAGGGATCTATTGTTTAATAAATTGTACAATCTTAAGATGCAGGAACACGAGACTGCCACCCAATTACATGCACATATCCAAGATATCTTCAATAGTCTACATTCAATCAGACAGAAGGTCGAAAACCACGACTTAATAAGGTACGTGTTGGAGGATCGGTGGCCGGCTAGAGGGGGTGAATATCCCAATTCGACGTAGATGATGGAATTCGTTCACTCATCGTGTGCTTGTGTACAATATTCGTTAGTACGCAGCGGAAATACAAATAACAAATACGAATGCAAGAGACACAAGCACAAATACAACACGATATACGTGGTTCGGAACCTTGGGGTTCCTACTCTACGAGGTGAGCTCAACGAGCTCAAGTTATGCGCATGACACTAACAAACTCCTTCTCGACAACAAGTTGAAGGTGGAGAAACCTCATACAAGCAATTACAAAATAATACAAAAATGTACAAGAAAATACAAAGACAACAAATGAAATACGTAAAGAACACTTTACAACAAATGACTTTGAACTCTTGCTTGTTGCTTGCTTTGGTTTGCTCTTGAAGGTATGGAATGCAGTAGCAATTCCCCTCCAAAATCTCCCCAAAAATGGTTGTAAAATCCTCCATCTCGAGCTCCTTAAATAACCTGCATCAAGCTAATTTCGTGCCAATCAGTCGACTGATCGAGACCATCAGTCGACTGCTATTGTAGTTGTTGTCTCACAATGACTCGATCAACACCAGACAAGTTTCAATGGATCCACCATCAGTCGACTGATCATGCCCATTAGTTGACTGATAGAACCATCTGTCGAGTGATCCAGGCAATCAGTCGACTCAAAATGGTTCTGTGCCTGCATTCACCTTCATCAGTCAATTGTCGTCCCTTGGCAGTCGACTAATAGTCTAGCAGTCGACTGCAATCCCTTGTCAGTCGACTGCTGGGCCAGAAACCACCAGTCCCACACCAGTCGATTGCCATCGACTTTGATCAGTCTAACCGACACCTATACCAATCGACCGCTATCGTGTAAAACCTCAAACAAACACTTTGTTTGAGCATCTGACCATCGAGTAAAACCTCAAACATCATGTTTGAGCATCCGACACTTCGTCTTAGCCACTTGGCCAAGTCCACATCATCCTCTCATGGAGTTCCCCTCCGAAGATCTCTTCCCTCAGCCTACGTCCCTCGGATGATCCAAGCGCATGACTTTGCAATGTCATCCTTCGTGTCTTGCCCTCGAAGTCTGCATCCCTTTGGCCTCACTCCATTCGCTCCCCGTCCGGCGGTCCCTCAGATGCACCAAGTGCACGACTTCCGTAATGCCATCCTTCATCGACTCAAGGACCCCGAGCTTACGAGACTAGTGACCTTGCCAAGTCCTCAAGACTTCTCATTGCCATGGCTACACACTTGGACTTACCAACACCAAGCCCCATGATTGGATTTTACATGCCAAGGCTAAACACTTGGACTTTACCAACACCAAGCCCTATGCTTGGATTTTCCCAACAGCAAGCCTCATGCTTGGACTTTCACCGCCAAGGCTACACACTTGGACTTATGTAGCCAACCCATGTTGGAATTTCAATGCCAAGCCCTATGCTTGGACTTCCCATGACACTCACATGTCATACGTTTTGTCTAACATCAAAATATTGTTCGAGTCAAACTTGAGTCCGATCAATCGTGACCTGGGTCGATTGCATCAACAATCTCCCCCTTTTTGATGTTTGACAAAACCTCAAACTCAAGTCTACCAATTATCTCCAATTGACAATTCTCACATCCCAATGAGAATTCCAACTAACCCCAATTGGTAACTTCTCCCTCTTTTTGACATACATCAAAAAGGTCCTCCTCAAGGGTGTCAATGTCTCATATCCCAATGAGATCTTACAATCTTCGTCTTGGTACAAAAACATCTAGGATGCCTTCAATCTTCTTAGTGATAAGTCTCATATCACTTAAGAGAGGCAATCCCCCAATTTTCCTCCCATGAGGAAAAATACACATCCATCTTCCCATAATAGATACCTCCCCCTAAAAGTTTGCTCCCCCTTGACCATTGCACCAACAATGTCCTTGGAGAGTCCCTAAGCCAATAGGAATACTAAAAATTCAAAATTAAGGGAAATGATTTAACATTGAACTTTCACCTCCCTTAATTGGATACACACCCTAAACACTTCTCCTAATCCATGTCCAATGGATTTTCACCCTTTCTAATGCTCTCCAAAGCATGTCATAGGGTTATTAGTAGTTAGGGAACCAAAACATAGCTGAACATGGGCCTAACAAACCTTGTTTACTCGAAATCAACATTATCAGTCGACTCCTTCAGCTACCAATCGATTGATTTTCACTCCAGTCGACTGCCATCCATGGCAATCGACTGATTTCTGCATAGTGCAGAAATAAGACTTCAAAAATGAAATTCCAAAATTCATAAGTAAAAATACGTAATTTGAAAAATCTTGAAAATTCATATGTACATTACTTATTACAAACATTATGGGTGAAAAATATTAGAAAAATAAAATACCCATAAACTAGTGAGATTGATATAAAGTTCAAAACTCTTGAAATTTTCAATGTTTGACCATATTTTGTATCACCTCATTCAATGGTGATTGCTATCAAAAGATAGACTTCATCAAGGTTTTTCAAAATAATTTTGAAATGTTTTTAAAACCTTAAATTCCTTTTCCTAACATCTCACTTGTATCTAAGTGTATGAAACATATACAAGTCAAATGCTCTAGTGAGATGTGGGTTTTGTTCATTTAGGGTCTCATGCATATGCTAGGCAATGCTATTTTATTCCCTTATACATGGGACTTCAAATCATGCCATTGTCCTTAAATCAATTTTATTTAATGCATGAATAGTGATTATGGCATAAATGATAACATGAATAAGCATGTGTCATATAATCATGATGTCATGACATGTGATATAAACTTAAGCATACATGACATTTAGCTAACCCTAAGTATTATCATGACATTTTATATGATAAAAATAAATATGATGTCATGACATGGCAAGACAAATAAAGCATGACAAGTATAAAATACTAAGATATAAAATACCTAAGTGTTAAGCCCAAATTGTCATTTCTAAGATTAAATCCATTTTGCCTTAATACCAACTATCCCCCTAGTGTGCCAAAAACCTAAAATGACACACCATAACTTCTAAGACCTAATTGTGCCAATTTAATCAATTTTCAACTTCTCAAAGCACATTGGCACATCCTAAAGTGTCAACTCTACCATGGCTAGGTTAACTACCCATCCACTTAGGGTTGACACACCCTAACCCATCTAGCGTGAATTGATCACGCTCCTAGGAACCCAATGCCTATTGGAGCTCCTTGGGTTAACAAGGTATTCACTAGGGATAACTTTCCTAGATACCTTCCTAATGACCCTTTTTGGCTTTGAAGCCTTAGTCAATTGGGTCTTTCCTAGGTTAACCTTAGGGATTGCCTCCCTAGTAACCTTCTTAGTGGCTACCTTAGATTTTTTTGAATTTTTATCCACTAGAGACACACCATGGTAAATCTTAGGGATTACTTCCCTATTAACCTTGGTTTTTCTAGACCTATATTTAGTTCCATAATCAAATGGAATATTGTGGTAGGATTTAGGTTTGTGACCCAAACCTTTCTTTCCCTTAACCGGTTCTTGTCTCCTAGGTTCTAAATTTTGACCATTAGACCCCTTAATTGAATTTGTAATTCTTGCTAGTGTCTTCTCCAAATTTTCAAGCCTTGACCTCAAGGCTTGGTTTTCGAATTCTAATTTTTCCAATTTTGATTTTTCATTAATCTTTTGGGTAAAATTCTTCTTCTTAGGCATTTGTCTACCCTTCTTAGGGTTCATGCCTAGATTTTCTTCTATTCTCCTAATACTCTTCCTAGGTAAAATAAGTCTAGTGTTATTCGTTCTAGATTTGTCCTTAGTTAAATCTACATGCTTGGCACCTAAACAATAGTATTTATTCCTACTAGCATGTTTTTCATTAACAATTGCAAGAGTACTAAAATAACTTCTAGCATGCTTTTTAATCCTAGAACTAGAAGGTGCATTAAAGTATACCATAGGGTTTGCTTTGGAAGCTCCCCCTACTTGTGTAGCTCCTTCTAGCCCCTTCTTCTTCCCCCTAGGGGATTGGCTTCGGCAGTGTCCCCGTTGACTGCACTTGAAGCACACAATGTGCTCTTTGTTTTTCCTAGAGAGGACTCCAACATCCTTTGACTTTTGGTGTCGATGCTTTTTTCCTTGGCCAATTTTGAGCATTTACTCTTGTAGTTCCCTTTCTCCCTACACTCAAAGCATATAATGTGATTTTTATTCTTAATTACAATGCTTGAGTTACCTAAGGTGGTGGAAGCCTCTTGATATTCACTTCTCCCGGATGTAGATGCTTCTTCTTGTTCTTCTTGGTGCAATCGACCCAGGTCACGATTGACCAGACTCGAGTTTGACTCGAACTATATTTTGATGTTAGACAAAACGTATGACATGGGATTGTTATGAGAAGTTCAACATGGGTTGGCCACGTAAATCTAAGTGTGTAGCCTTGGTGGTGAAAAGTCCAAGCATAGGGCTTGGTATTGGGAACTTGGCAAGTTCACTAGTCTCGTAGGCAAGGGGTCCTTGAGTCGATGAAGGATGACATTGTGAAGTCGTGTGGTTGGTGCATCCGAGGGACCGTCGGATGGGGATCGAATGGAGTGAGGCCCAAGGGAAGAAGACTTCGAGGGCAAGAGACGTGAATGATGGCATTGCGAAGCCGTGCACTTGGTGCATCCGAAGGATGTAGGTCGAGGGAAGAGAGCTTTGGTGGGGAACTCCATGAGAGGATGAGGTGGACTTGGCCAAGTGGCCAAGACTGAGTGTCAGATGCTCAAACATGGTGTTTGAGGTTTTACCTGATGATCGGATGCTTAAACAACTTGGTGTTTGAGGTTTTACCCAATATCAGTCGACTGTCATAGGTGCCAATCGACTGCTCCATGTCGATAGCAATTGGTAGTGTTAGGCGATCTATTTCGGTCGAAATTGATCGCTAAGGGTTAGGGTTGGATCGGCCTGACACCATTAGTCGATCGCCGAGGATGGCGATCGATCGATCATGAATTCGCACGCGAAGGTTTTCCAGTCGAGTGATCGCGTCGAGCACTCGACTGATGGGTTCATCAGTCGACTAATAATGGATCTGTTGGAACATGTCCAACGTGGATCGAGTCATTGTGAGACATTGTCTACAGGAGCAGTCGACTGATGGTCGCGATCAGTTGACTGATTGGCGCAAAATAAACTCGATGCTGCTTATAAATGGAGCTCGAGATGGAGGATTTTGCAAAAGTTTTTTGGGCGATTTTGGAGGGGAATTGCTAGTGCATTCCAGACCTTCAAGAGCCAAACCAAAGTAAGCAACAAGCAAAAGTGATCAAAGCCATTTGTGTAAAGTTTTCTTTCGTATTGTCTTTGTATTTTCTTGTACTTTTGTATTACCTTGTAATTGCTTGTACGAGGTTTCTCCACCTCTGACTTATTGTCGAGAAGGAGTTTTTGTTAGTTTCATGTGCATAGCACGATCTCGTTGAGCTCACCCCATGGAGTAGGATCCCTAAGGTTCCGAACCACGTATATCGTATTGTATTTGTGTGTTCTTATATTGTTGTTTAGTATTTCTATTGTTTCCGCTGCGCTAATGACAATTGTAGACAAGTGATATGCACGAGGGATCGATTTCCATCATCGTACGCAAATTGGGCTATTCACCCCCCCTCTAATCGGCCACCGATCCTCCAACAAGTGGTATCAGAGCGAGGAGCTTGTCGCGGACTCATCGCCAACACAAGCACGATAAGATGGCCGACATCGACATCCGTCCACCGAAATTCAAAGGAGAATTCTCATGGTGGAAGAAAAGGATGGAGGTATATTTCAAAATTGATTTTGATATGATGCTAACAATTGAAAACGATTTTGATGTACCTAGGGGTGAAGAAAATAAGCTGTTGGTAAAATCAAGGTGGACCAATGAGCAACGACAACAATTCAAGACAACGGTTAAGTTAACAAAAATGTTAATTAAATTAATACCTAACCATATCTTGTGCAAGATAGGTGAATATAGGGATGCCAAGGAATTGTGGGATAAGACGGTCAAATTCCACAAAAATTCCGAACCGACACAAGTAGAGAAGGAAGCCGAAGTAGAATGTCCATCAACATCCGGATCCGAGGATATTGAAGAATTGGAGGAAACCTCCACCTCTAGCATTGAGAGGGAGGAGAGGTCTTCCATCCCAGAACGAGAACGAGAAGAAGCATCTACATCCGGGAGAAGTGAAGATCAAGAGGCTTCCACCTCCCTAGGTAACTCAAGCATTGTAATTAAAGATAAAAAAAACACATCATATGCTTTGAGTGTAGGGAAACCGGGCATACAAGAGCAAATGCCCAAAATTGGCTAAGAAGGTACCGATGCCAAAAGTCAACCAAAAGTCAAAGGATGCCGGAGTCCTCGCTAAGAAAAGCAAAGAGCATATTGTGTGCTTCAAATGCAACCAAAGAGGACACTACCGAAGCCAATGCCCTAGGGGAGGAAGAACGGGCAAGAAGGAGCTACACAAGTAGGGGGAGCTTTTAAAGCAAACCCTAAGGTAAAATTTAATGCACCTTCAATTTCTAAGGGTAACAAGCATGCTAGAAATTATTTTAGTTCTATTGATATTGTTAATGAAAGGCATCCTAGTAGGAATAAATACTATTGTTTAGGTGCCAAGAATGTAAATTTACCAAGGACAAACATAGGACTAATAACACTAGACCTATTTTACCTAGAGAGTCCATTAGGAAGGTAGAAAATCACCTAGACATTAATCCCAAAAATCATAGACATATGCCTAGGAAGAGTCATTCCCAAATGATAAATGAAAAATCAAAATTGGGAAAATTAGAATTAGAAAATCGAGCCTTGAGGTCAAGGCTTGAAAAATTGGAAAAACCCCTCAAAATTATGACAAACTCAATTATGGGGTCAAAGGATCAAAATCTAAGACCTAGGAGACAAGAACCGATTAAGGGCAAAAAAGGTTTGGGTCACAATCCTAAGTCCTATCACAATGTTCCATTTGATTATGGAACTAAATCTAGGTCTAGCAAAACCAAGGTTAATAGGGATGTCATCCCTAAGACTAACGATGGTAAGTGTCTAGTGGCTCAAAATTCAAGAAAATCTAAGGTAGCCACTAAGAAGGTCAAAGGAGGAGTTACCTCTAGAGTTGACCTAGGAAAGACCCAAATGACTAAGGCTTCAAAGCCAAAAAGGGTCATTAGGAAGGTATCTAGGGAAGTCATCCCTAGTGAATACCTTGTTAACCCAAGAAGCTCTAATAGGTATTGGGTTCCTAGGAGCATGATCGATTCACACTAGATGGGATAGGGTGTGTCAACCCTAAGTGGATGAGTAGTTAACCTAACCATGGTAGAGTTGACACTTTAGGATGTCCCAATGTGGTTTGAGATGATGAAAATTGATTAAATTGACACAAGTAGGTCTTAGAAGTCATGGTGTGTCATTTTGAATTTTTGGCACACTAAGGGGATAGTTGGCATTAAGGCAAAATGGATTTAATCTTAGAAATGACAATTTGGGCTTAACACTTAGGTATCTTATACCTTAGTATTTTATACTTGTCATTCTTTATTTGCCTTGTCATGTCATGACATCATATTTATTTTTATCATATAAAAATGTCATGTTATGCTTAAGCTTGTATCACATGCCATGACATCATGATTATATAACACATGCTTATTTATGTTATCATTTATGCCATAATCATTATTCATGCATTAAATAAAATTGAGTTAAGTACAATTGCATGATTTGAAGTCTCATGCATAAGAGAATCAAATAGAGTTGCCTACCATATGCATGAGACCCTAAATTAACCAAAACCCACATCTCACTAAAATACTTGACTTGTATGTGTTTCATACATTTAGATACAAGTGAGATGTTTAGGAAATTGATTTTAAAGGTTTTAAAAACATTTTAAAATCATTTAGAAAAACCTTGGTGAAGTCTATCTTTTGAAAGCAATCACCATTGAATGAGGTGATACAAAATAGGACTAAACATTGAAAATTTCAATGGATTTGACCTTTGGGTCAATCTCACTAGTTTGTGGGTAAAATATTTTTCAAATATTTTTCACCCATAATGATTGTTATAAGTATTATGCATATTAATTTTCCTGAATTTTCACCTTATGTATAATTACTTATGAATTTTGGAATTTCATTTCTGAAAACTAAAAAATTGCATTTTGCAGTTATCAGTCGACTGCTATGGATGTCAATCAACTGGAGTCAAGATCAGTCAGCTGGTAGCTGAGAGAGTCGACTGATAATGTTGATTTCGGGTAAACAAGGTTTATTTGACCCATGTTCAGCTGTGTTTTGGTTCCCTAACCACTCCTAACCCTAGGACATGCCTTGGAGAGCATTAGAAAGGGTGAAAATCCATTGGACATGGATTAGGAGAAGTGTTTAGGGTGTGTATCGAATTAAGGGAGGTGAAAGTTCAATGTTGAATCTTTTCCCTTAATTTTGATAATTTAGTGTTCCTATTGGCTTAGGGACTCTCCAAGGACATTGTTGGTGCAATGGTCAAGGGGAAGCAAGCCTTTAGGGGGAGGTATCCATCATAGGAAGATGGATGTGTATTTTTCCTCATGGGAGGAAAATTGGGGGAGTGCCTCTTTTAAGTGATATGGGACTTATCACTAGAAAGATTGAAGGCATGTGTTTTCCTCCAAGGGAGAGATTGTAAGATCTTATTGGGATATGAGACATTCATACCCTTGGGGAGGACCTTTTTGATGTATGTTAAAAAGGGGGAGAAGTTACCAATTGGGGTTAGTTGGAATTCTCATTGGGATGTGAGAATTGCCAATTGGAGATAATTGGTAGACTTGAGTTTGAGGTTTTGTCAAACATCAAAAAGGGGGAGATTATTGGTGCAATCGTCCCAGGTTACGATTGACTGGACTCGAGTTTGACTCGAACTGTATTTTGATGTTAGAAAAAACATATGACATGGGATTGTCATGGGAAGTCAAACATGGGTTGGCCACATAAATCTAAGTGTGTAGCCTTGGTGTTGAAAAGTCCAAGCATAAGGTTTGGTGTTGGGAACTTGGCAAGTTCACTAGTCTCGTAGGCTCGGGGGCCTTGAGTCAGTGAAGGATGACATTGCGTGTTAGTAATATATGAGAGATGTCCTAAGGCAATCGCCTTATGTATGAACCATTTATATGATAAATGAAGATTCACTATTTGAGTATACATGTTTAATGTATTTGATTGGATCTTAAACTCATTTCTCAATGTCCACGATGCGATTCAAGATGAGAGAATTTGTGATTGGATCACAACTAGTGAGTATCTCTACATGTGTAATTGTGATGTATCGGAATTATCCTAGTCGATGAATTGATGGATTTGGACCGAGACTAGCACGAGGTATACTCCTTGGTGTATCCAAGCAGCTGATTCTCACTGGCTGGAGACATAGTGATGTCCGGAGTTAATCGTGGATGCTAGTTATGGTAACTAGTTCATTGGAGTGACCAACCGTAAGACTTCATATGGTTCTCTGCATATATAGATATGTCAATGAAGTTCTTACTGTGGCTTAAGTGCGATGTTCCTTTGACTTGCGGTATTCAAGTCATCTTGATCATGGAGACTTATGCTTTGACATCTTAAGCAAACATCTCTAAGGAGATGTGGACCCGGATGATTGGGTATAAGTCAAGTGATCAAGGTGTTTGAATGCTCTATAAAGGATTCACCACTTTGTAGGAGATGTATACCCATGGCCTCTCGTTGATTGTTACTAAAGTCTTTGGCCAAAGCATTACATGTTTAGAGTAAGGTACTCTTCGATACATGTGGAGTAACTAGAACTGTGAGGACGAGGAAATGATACTTGGGCTAGGTGTGACGAGTCACTTAGTGGGACCGAATAACAGACCATGTCCCAACCAAGTGGGTATAAGATGAGTGAAGGGAATGGGGCACGATTCATTCGAGCCATCAAGGGTTTCGTAAATAGTTCGATCAACCGCTGATCTTTTCTGCTAATTGGGGATCATGATGTACTACTAGGTGCCACTCATGATCGCTCTATAATTAATGGTTAATTATAGACGGCCAACATAAACCGAGAACCTATTTGGTCACACGACAACGAGTGTAATCCAAAGGATTTAAAACGAGCTTGAGAATGGGATTCTCAGACCGAGAGAAACTATGTTTGGTTGGACCAAACATAAAGCGAGCATGAAATTGTTTCAGTCGCAATGGAAGCGTGGATGGGCAGTGTCTTATGAAGACATAATGGATGGACCAAAATGGTTTGGTTCTAATCCAATGGATGAGAATAAACCAAAGGGTTTGGTTTATTTTTAAACGAATGAACCAAAAGTTGGTTTGGTTCGTTTTAACTTAAAATAAACCATCATGGTTTGGTTTATTTTAACTTATCTTAATGGAGCGGGTTAACGGGCTTTATGGATATGATCCATTAACCATTAAGAGAATTAGTTCTCTATAAACCGCCTAACCCCGCCGCCCAACTTGTTGTGCCGCCGCTGCCTCCAGCTCCTTGCCGGCCCAAGCTTCAGCCGTGAACCTCCGCCACTTCCGTGATCTCCTATAGGTTTGGCATCAAGGTGAGCTTCTCTCCTTGTTTTGGCCGGGCGCCTTACTCTTCCACCAAGCTGTCCAGTTTTCTGACAGCTTCCTCCTTCGCCGGAGCGCCGCTTGGACGACGGTTAGTGCCCGACAGCGCTAACTTACCGGGATTTGATCTCCGTAATCCTCTGAGGTGGAGGACGAAGGATTCGCCAATCGGTTGACGAATACCTCTCCGGAGAAGCAAGTCTTGAGGACTTGTTTTAGGTCCGAATTTGGATTCGGATCGTGATCATCTCTCGATCACGCCGCCTTCAACACGAGGCTAGTAACCCGCACGAAGACGGCTCGTGACTTAGAAGTCATCCCGAGGAGCTCGGGGCTGATACGGATAGAGACGATTCTTACGAGGATCGCTTGATGCCGTTTCCCGCTACACGCCATACGGAAGGTATAACGTAGTTTAATTTCCTTTTATTGCAAATTTTAATTTACGGTTATGTCTACACTTGTTGTAATATGCATGCGCAGGTTGTGTGTGTTGTAATAAATATAGATTTATTATTTTTAATTGCTTCACTGTGCTCATGTTTACAAACATGATCGAACACACACGCCATGCAAGGAAAACCCAACAAAGGGTATCGTGAGCCTGTGTTGTGTTTCACATAATCGTAAAATGGTTTTGCGATAGTCATAATGTATTTCTGAAATTTTCTAATTTTGGAAATTTAGAAGTATTTATGGAAATTTTTCAATTTTGGAAAGTCTAGAAGTATTTATGGAAATCTTCCACTTTGAAAGTTGAAGTATTTATGGAAATTGATATTTTCCATAAATAAAATATTTGATTAGATTCTGAAATTTGTTTCCTAATTTAATCATGATTTGATTTGGGAAATCAAATCTTAAAATATTTTATTTCCATAAGTAGTTTTAATGATTTAGGAAATTGGTTTCCTAAATAGATTTTCCTTAATCAAATAATTCCATGAATAAAATATGTGATTAGATTTGGAAATTTGTTTCTAATTTAATTATGATTTGATTTGGAGAATCAAATCTTAAACATATTTTATTTCCATAAATAGTTATGACATATAAGGAAATATATACATGACATAATTGTATGCCATGTAATTGCATTAGATGCATAACATTATGCCATGTGTCGTGACATGTAGATGTATGCCATGTATGCCATGCCATGTAGATAATAGTTATTTGCATGCAAAGAGGATGAGACATAAAACCCTTAATCAATATTAAAGCCTACACCTTCCATTAATATGGTTAGAACCAGAGTTCTGCTTCTTGTTTGGGTTGTTGGACTCTCCAAGCCCTACTAACCTCAATATGTTCAAACCATGGAATAGTTTAATACTAATATGGTAAGAGCGAGGTCAATCGTTAGCTTTGGTTGTTGGACTCTCTCCAAGCTGGGCTAATTGGTTGAATGCGCTCTAACCATATTAAAACTATGTCCCGATTAATGGGTTGGCTTTAACCTGGAGCATCGGCTTGTTGGACTCTCTCCAAGGTCGATGTAAAGGGAGGTGAAGTTGGGTGCTATGCATATGATGCATACTTGTTAATGTGTTAACAACCCGATGTATGTGTGAACATTCAATTAGTTGATAGCATTGTGATAGTTGCATATACGTGATATGCAATCGATAGATGATACCTACCATCATAGTTAAGAATGGCTTGTTGGACTCTTCCAAGGTTGTTCATAACTATGATGGATATCACCCATTCGAGATGGACCTACGAATCTCCAAGTGATTTTGGGTTTTTGAAATTCAAAAATGAATGGGATTTATAAATGTATATTGATGCATTTTAAAATCATTTTCTCATATATGCTCGCTTTGTATTTCTAGGTCAATAAATTGATCATGACGCTTTAAATTTGCGCACTATTTTGGATTCGAACAAACCGATCGGGCCTAACTTCGGATCGCTTAGAAACTCGAGAATTGTTCTCAAGGCGGAAAAGCTTGCATATGTCCTTGAAGAGCCTCTTCCTGACCGTCCTAAGGACGATGCAACTCCAGACCAAATGTTGGTCTATCAGAAGCATGTGGCAGATTCTGAGCTGGCGAGTTGCATCATGCTAGCGGCGATGGTACCTGAGCTGCAGAAGCAGCATGAGCATATGGATGCTAACACTATGGTCTTCCATCTTCATGAGTTGTTCGATGAGCAAGCGAGATCCGAAAGGTTCGAGGTCTCTAGGCTCCTCTTCACCACGAAGATGCAAGAAGGTTCGTCTGTAGTACAGTTTGTGCTAAAGATGAACGGGTACATCGAGCGGCTAGCTACCCTCGGTTTTGTGATGGATCATGAGTTAAGTATTGACTTAATTCTGCATTGTTTGCCCAAGATTTTCTCGCAATTTGTGATGAACTATCGGATGAACAAATTGGAATCCACCATTCCCGAGCTCCTCAATATGCTGAAGACTGTGGAGCCTTCTGTGAAGCATGAGGAGAAGGCGGTTCTGTTAGTTGATTCCTCAAAGAAAGGTTCTAAGAGGAAGGCAAAAGAACAGAAGAAAGGAAAGAAAAAGGCAAAGAAGGCGGAACCAGCGCAAAAGGGCACTTGCCATCATGTGGCAAGGAAGGCCACCGCGAAGAAATTGCAAGATTTATCTTGAGTCCATGAAGAAGAAGAAGGCATCCGATGCCCCATCCTCTTCAGGTATCTTCGTTATTGATTGTCATTCTATTTCCTTAGACACTTGGGTATTGGATACTGGGTGTAGCTCACATATATGTAATGACATACAGGGGCTAAGGAATAGAAGAAGACTTGTCGAGGGGGGAGTCAAATTTATGAGTTGCAATGGAGCAAAGGTTGCCGCGTCGCCATCGAACTTATTTCAAGCTCCTAGTGGACTAGTCTTGAATCGACAATTGCTATTATGTTCCTTCTCTAATAAAGAACATTGTTTCTATTTCCTCGCTTAAATAGAAATGGTTTCCATTTAACGCTTAGTAACAATTGTTGTTATATAACTTTGAATGGCGACTTTATGGAACCGGAACTTTGAGTAATGGCATTTATACGCTGGACGATCCAAAGGACATTTTCAATATCGGGCGAGCAACACGCTGCTCGAAAGGATAATCACATAGACTCCTATATGTGGCATTGTCGTTTTGGCCATATAAGCAAGAAACGCATGTCCGAATTACACCGATGTGGAATTCGGAATCGCTTGAATTGGATTCATACGATACATGCGAATCATGCTTAAAAGGCAAGATGACTAAGTTACCTTTTACCGAAAAGGTGAACGAGTGGGAGAGTTACTAGGTCTAGTACATACCGATGTATGTGGACCTATGTCAACTCAAGCATTAGGAGGCTATAGCTACTTCATTACCTTCACCGATGATCACTACGGTTGGGTATGTGTTCTTGATGAAACACAAGTCCAAGCCTTTGAAAGGTTCAAAGAATTCAGAAATGAAGTAGAGAAACAACATGACAAGAGTATTAAAATACTGATCGGATCGAGGTGGTGAATACTTAAGTCAAGAGTTTCTTGATTATCTAAGAGACAATGGCATATTGTCTCAATGGACTCCGCCTATACACCACAAAGATAATGGTGTATCCGAGAGGCGAATCGACCTTGTTGGACATGGTCGTCAATGATGAATCATGCAACTCTTCCCAAGTCCTTTGGGGTTATGCACTTCGCATACCTTTACTTGTTAAATGTAATGCCTACTAAGGTAGTCTCAACTACTCCATATGAGATATGGAATGGTAAGAAACCTCATGTATCTTACTTGAAGATATGGGGTTGTCCCGCTTATGTGAAGGATCAGACGCATAAATTGGATGCTAAGTCCGATAAATGTCTATTTATTGATACCCTAAGGAAACAAGGGGTTACTAATTCTATCATCCTGGAACAAAAGGTGTTTGTTTCAAGGCATGCTGTGTTTCTAGAGAAAGAGTTTCTCTTGCAAGAAAACAGTGGGAGTGTCGTCGAGCTTGAGGAGGCTCGAGAGACTCAAATAGACATTGATGAGATACCTGGTGAAGCACAACAGTCGACAACTCATAGTGATGAGCAATCGGCTGGACCTATTGTAACACCACATCTTCAGAGATCCGTAGAACACGCAATATTCCCGAGAGATATGGATTTCTCGTAAGTGAATCGAACGACGTGTTACTCATTGATGATGAGGAGCCTACCAGCTTATGAAGAAGTCGACAAGTTCAGAAAGGGATAAGTGGCTTGGTGCCATGAAGTTTAAATGGATTCCATGTACGAAAAACCAAGTTTGAACTTGGTTGACCCACCAAGGCATAAAGCCTATAGGGTGCAAGTGGGTTTTCAAGAAGAAAACCGACATGGATGGTAATGTGATTACCTATAAGGTTAGATTGGTGGCGAAAGGATATCGCCAAAAACAAGGTGTTGATTATGACGAAACCTATTCGTCAGAGCTATGCTTATATCCATTCGATGCTCCCGCCATAGCTGACTCATTATGATTATGAGATATGGCGATGGATGTGAAAATAGCTTTCCTTAATGGAATCTTGCCGAGGACGTGTATATGATACACCGAGGGTTTCACATCGCTGATAAAACCAAGGTATGCAAGTTGCGACGATCCATTTATGGATTGAAGCAAGCATCCAGAGTCGAATATCCGCTTTGATGAGACGATCAAAAGTTTGATTTCTCACAAAATCCGCATTTAACCTTGTGTGTACAAGAAGGTTAGTGGGAGGCAATGTGTTCCTAGTATTGTATGTCGATGACATATTACTTATAGGAAACGATGTGTCAATCTTACACCGCTTAAGGTTTGGTTATCCAAGACATTCTCCATGAAAGACTGGGAGAAGCAACCTACATCCTTGGGATTAAGATCTATAGAGATAGATCAAACGGGTTGCTTGGTCTTCGCAGCTCATATATAGACCGAGCAAAGAGGTTTAGCATGTCGAATCCAAGAAAGGTTATCTACCCATGCATGGGGTACACCTTTCAAGTCTATGTGTCCGCGCACGTAAGATTTAGAGGATTTGCATGAGTAAGATTCCCTATGCATCCGCAATAGGATCTATCATGTATGCTATGTTATGTTATGTACGAGGCCCGATGTATCGTATGCCCGAGTGTCACGAGCAGATACATCGATCCAGAATGGATCATTGGCGGTCATAAGACGATCCTTAAGTACTTGAGAAGAACTAAGGATGTGTTCCTAATATATGGAGAAGGGTACATGGTGATACGTGGGTATACGGATGCGGATCCGTGACAGACAAGGATGATTCCATGTCTTCACGATATGTATTCACCTAGAATGGGGCGCAATAAGTTGGAAAGGTGAGATCAGAGCGGATTCTACCATCGAGGCGTAATACGTTGCGCTTAAGCGACAAAGGAAGCGGTTTGGATCAAGAAGTTCGCTCATGAACTTGGTGTGATTCCGCCATTGTTGAAGCACACCGGCTCATCGCGACAACAATGGAGCAATTGCACAGGCGAAAGAGCCAAGGTCTCATCAACGATCCAAACATGTGCTTCGCCGCTATCATCTTATCAGAGAGATCATAAGTAGGAACGAAATACAAATCGAGAAAATTCCCACTGAAAGGAACTTAGCGGATCCTTTGACTAAAGCATTACCTCAAAGTAAGTTTGAGGGTCATGTTGGTGCTTATGGTATTGGATACCGTAGCGATTGGCATTAGGCCAAGTGGGAGTCTGTTAGTAATATATGAGAGATGTCCTAAGGCAATCGCTTTATGTATGAACCATTTATATGATAAATGAAGATTCACTATTTGAGTATACATGTTTAATGTATTTGATTGGATCTTAAACTCATTTATCGAATGTCCACGATTCACAAAGATGAGAGAATTTGTGATTGGATCACAACTAGTGAGTATCTCTACATGTGTAATTGTGATGTATCGAATTATCCTAGTCGATGAATTGATGGATTTGGACACCATCAATTCTCACGAGACTAGCACGAGGTATACTCCTTGGTGTATCCAAGCAAATGATTCTCACCGGCCGAGACATAGTGATGTCCGAGTTAATCGTGGATGCTAGTTATGGTAACTAGTTCATTGGAGTGACCACCGTAAGACTTCATATGGTTCTCTGCATATATAGATATGTCAATGAAGTTCTTACGTGGCTTAAGTGCGATGTTCCTTTGACTTGGTATTCAAGTCATCTTGATCATGGAGACTTATGCTTTGACATCTTAAGCAAACATCTCTAAGGAGATGTGGACCCGGATGATTGGGTATAAGTCGGCGTGATCAAGGTGTTTGAATAGCCTATAAAGGATTCACCACTCCTCAGGAGATGTATACCATGGCCTCTCGTCGGATTGTTACTAAAGTCTTTGGCGCCAAAGCATTACATGTTTAGAGTAAGGTACTCTTCGATACATGTGGAGTAACTAGAACTGTGAGGACGAGGAAATGATACTTGGGCTAGGTGTGACGAGTCACTAGTGGGGATCGGCACAATAGACCATGTCCTCAACCAAGTGGGTATAAGATGAGTGAAGGGAATGGGGCACGATTCATTCGAGCCTCAAGGGTTTCGTAAATAGTTCTCGATCAACCGCTGATCTTTTGGTTAATTGGGGATCATGATGTACTACTAGGTGCCACTCATGATCGCTCTATAATTAATGGTTAATTATAGACGGCCAACATAAACCGAGAACCTATTTGGTCACACGACAACGAGTGTAATCCAAAGGATTTAAAACGAGCTTGAGAATGGGATTCTCAGACCGAGAGAAACTATGTTTGGTTGGACCAAACATAAAGCGAGCATGAAATTGTTTCAGTCGCAATGGAAGCGTGGATGGGCAGTGTCTTATGAAGACATAATGGATGGACCAAAATGGTTTGGTTCTAATCCAATGGATAAGAATAAACCAAAGGGTTTGGTTTATTTTAAACGAATGAACCAAAAGTTGGTTCGGTTCGTTTTAACTTAAAATAAACCATCATGGTTTGGTTTATTTTAACTTATCTTAATGGAGCGGGTTAACGGGCTTTATGGATATGATCCATTAACCATTAAGAGAATTAGTTCTCTATAAAAGTGGGCTTAAGGGATTGTTAAACCCTAATCCAAAATCAAAACCCTAGCCTCCAAGGAGTTGCCGCCCAACCTGTTTGTGCCGCCCAAGCTCCTTGCCGCCCAGCTTGATTGTGCTGCCGTCAAGACCCTTGCCGGCGTCCAAGCTCCAGGTGAACCTCCGGCGACCCTCCGGTGATCCCCTAAAAGCGTCGGCATCCAGTTGAGCTATTGTCTCCGTGCTATGGCCGGCGACTATCTCCTCCACCAAGCTGTCCAGTTTTCTGGACAGCGTCTTCTCCTCTCGTCGGAGCGTCGTTTGGACGACGGTTAGTGCTCCGACAGCGGCTAACATACCGGGGATTTGATCTCCGGTAATCCTCTGAGGTGGAGGACGAAGGATTCGTCAATCGGTTGACGAATACCTCTCCGGAGAAGCAATTCTTGAGGACTTGTTTTTAGGTCCGAATTTGGATTCGGATCGTGATCATCTCTCGATCACGTCGTCTTCAACACGAGGCTAGTAACCCGTACGAAGACGAAGCTCGTGGCTTGGAGAAGTCATCCCGAGGAGCTCGGCGTGGATACGGATAGAGACGATTCTTACGAGGATCGTTCCGGTTGATGCCGTTCCCGCTACACGTCATACGAAAGGTATAACGTAGTTTAATTTCCTTTTATTGCAATTTTAATTTACGGTTATGTCTACACTTGTTGTAATAGCATGCGTGTGTTGTGTGTGTTGTAATAAATAGGAGTATTTATTATTTTTATTGCTTCCGCGGTGCTCATGTTTACGAAACATGATCGAACACACACACGCCGCGGTGCCGGAAACCCAACAGTGGTATCAGAGCCCAGGTTGTGTTTCGACATAATCGTAAAATGGTTTTGCGATAGTCATAATGTATTTCTGAAATTTTCTAATTTTGGAAATTTAGAAGTATTTATGGAAATTTTTCAATTTTGGAAAGTCTAGAAGTATTTATGGAAATCTTCCACTTTTGGAAAGTTGGAAGTATTTATGGAAATTGATATTTTCCATAAATAAAATATTTGATTAGATTCTGGACATTTGTTTCCTAATTTAATCATGATTTGATTTGGGAAATCAAATCTTAAAATATTTTATTTCCATAAGTAGTTTTAATGATTTAGGAAATTGGTTACCTAAATAGATTTTCCTTAATCAAATAATTCCATGAATAAAATATGTGATTAGATTTGGAAATTTGTTTCCTAATTTAATTATGATTTGATTTGGAGAATCAAATCTTAAACATATTTTATTTCCATAAATAGTTATGACATATAAGGAAATATAGACATGACATAATTGTATGCCATGTAATTGCATTAGATGCATAACATTATGCCATGTGTGTCGTGACATGTAGATGTATGCCATGTATGCCATGCCATGTAGATAATAGTTATTTGCATGCAAAGAGGATGAGACATTAAAAACCCTTAATCAATATTAAAGCCTACACCTTCCATTAATATGGTTAGAACCAGAGTTCTGTTTCTTGTTTGGGTTGTTGGACTCTCTCCAAGCCCGGCTCGAACCTGAATATGTTCAAACCATGGAATAGTTTAATACTAATATGGTAAGAGTCAGAGGTCAATCGTTAGCTTTGGTTGTTGGACTCTCTCCAAGCTGGGCTAATTGGTTGAATGCGCTCTAACCATATTAAAACTATGTCCCGATTAATGGGTTGGCTTTAACCTGGAGCATCGGCTTGTTGGACTCTCTCCAAGGTCGATGTAAAGGGAGGTGAAGTTGGGTGCTATGCATATGATGCATACTTGTTAATGTGTTAACAACCCGATGTATGTGTGAACATTCAATTAGTTGATAGCACATTGTGATAGTTGCATATACGTGATATGCAATCGGTATAGATGATACCTACCGTCGTAGTTATGAATGGCTTGTTGGACTCTCTCCAAGGTTGTTCATAACTATGATGGATATCGACCATTCGAGATGGACCTACAATCTCGAAGTGATTTTGGGGTTTTTGAAATTCGAAAAATGAATGGGATTTATAAATGTATATTGATGCATTTTAAAATCATTTTCTCATATATGCTCGTTTTGTATTTCTAGGTCAATAAATTGATCATGACGTCTTTAAATTTGCGCACTATTTTGGATTCGAACAAACTGACTGGGCCTAACTTCCTGGACTGGCTTAGAAACCTGAGAATTGTTCTCAAGGCGGAAAAGCTTGTATATGTCCTTGAAGAGCCTCTTCCTGACCGTCCTAAGGACGATGCAACTCCAGACCAAATGTTGGTCTATCAGAAGCATGTGGCAGATTCTGAGCTGGCGAGTTGCATCATGCTAGCGGCGATGGTACCTGAGCTGCAGAAGCAGCATGAGCATATGGATGCTAACACTATGGTCTTCCATCTTCATAAGTTGTTCGATGAGCAAGCGAGATCCGAAAGGTTCGAGGTCTCTAGGCTCCTCTTCACCACGAAGATGCAAGAAGGTTCGTCTGTAGTATAGTTTGTGCTAAAGATGAACGGGTACATCGAGCGGCTAGCTACCCTCGGTTTTGTGATGGATCATGAGTTAAGTATTGACTTAATTCTGCATTGTTTGCCCAAGAGTTTCTCGCAATTTGTGATGAACTATCGGATGAACAAATTGGAATCCACCATTCCCGAGCTCCTCAATATGCTGAAGACTGTGGAGCCTTCTGTGAAGCATGAGGAGAAGGCGGTTATGTTAGTTGATTCCTCAAAGAAAGGTTCTAAGAGGAAGGCAAAAGAACAGAAGAAAGGACAGAAAAAGGCAAAGAAGGCGGAACCAGCGCAAAAGGGCACTTGCCATCACTGTGGCAAGGAAGGCCACTGGCGAAGAAACTGCAAGATTTATCTTGAGTCCATGAAGAAGAAGAAGGCATCCGATACCCCATCCTCTTCAGGTATCTTCGTTATTGATTGTCATTCTATTTCCTTAGACACTTGGGTATTGGATACTTGGTGTAGCTCACATATATGTAATGACATACAGGGGCTAAGGAATAGAAGAAGACTTGTCAGAGGGGAGTCAAATTTGCGAGTTGGCAATGGAGCAAAGGTTGCTGCGGTCGCCATCGGAACTTATTTGCTGAAGCTCCCTAGTGGACTAGTCTTGGAACTGGACAATTGCTATTATGTTCTTTCTCTAATAAAGAACATTGTTTTTATTTCCTGCATAAATAGAAATGGTTTCCATTTAACGTTTAGTAACAATTGTTGTTATATAACTTTGAATGGCGTACTTTATGGAACTGGAACTTTGAGTAATGGCATTTATACGTTGGACGTATCCAGTGACATTTTCAATATCGAAGCGAGCAACACGCGTGCTCGAAAGGATAATCACATAGACTCCTATATGTGGCATTGTCGTCTTGGCCATATAAGCAAGAAACGCATGTCCGAATTACACCGATGTGGAATTCTGGAATCGTTTGAATTGGATTCATACGATACATGCGAATCATGCTTAAAAGGCAAGATGACTAAGTTACCTTTTACTGGAAAAGGTGAATGAGTGGGAGAGTTACTAGGTCTAGTACATACTGATGTATGTGGACCTATGTCAACTCAAGCATTAGGAGGCTATAGCTACTTCATTACCTTCACCGATGATCACTCACGGTTTGGGTATGTGTTCTTGATGAAACACAAGTCTGAAGCCTTTGAAAGGTTCAAAGAATTCAGAAATGAAGTAGAGAAACAACATGACAAGAGTATTAAAATACTTCGATCGGATCGAGGTGGTGAATACTTAAGTCAAGAGTTTCTTGATTATCTAAGAGACAATGGCATATTGTCTCAATGGACTCCGCCCTATACACCATAGCATAATGGTGTATCTGAGAGGCGTAACCGGACCTTGTTGGACATGGTCAGGTCAATGATGAATCATGCAACTCTTCCCAAGTCATTTTGTTTACTTGTTAAATAGAATGCCTACCAAGGTAGTCTCAACTACTCCATATGAGATATGGAATGGTAAGAAACCTCATGTATCTTACTTGAAGATATGGGGTTATCCTGCTTATGTGAAGCGGACTGTATCAGACAAACTGGATGCTAAGTCTGATAAATATCTATTTATTGGATACCCTAAGGAAACAAGGGGTTACCAATTCTATCATCCTGTGGAACAAAAGGTGTTTGTTTCAAGGCATGCTGTGTTTCTAGAGAAAGAGTTTCTCTTGCAAGAAAACAGTGGGAGTGTCGTCGAGCTTGAGGAGGCTCGAGAGACTCAAATAGACATTAATGAGATACCTGGTGAAGCACAACAGCCGACAACTCATAGTGATGAGCAATCGGCTGGACCTATTGTAACACCACATCTTCGTAGATCTGGTAGAACACGCAACATTCCTGAGAGATATGGATTTCTCGTAAGTGAATCGAACGACGTGTTACTCATTGATGATGAGGAGCCTACCAGTTATGAAGAAGTGCTGACAAGTTCAGAAAGGCATAAGTGGCTTGGTGCCATGAAGTCGGAAATGGATTCCATGTATGAAAACCAAGTTTGGAACTTGGTTGACCCACCTGAAGGCATAAAGCCTATAGGGTGCAAGTGGGTTTTCAAGAAGAAAACCGACATGGATGGTAATGTGATTACCTATAAGGCTAGATTGGTGGCGAAAGGATATCGTCAAAAACAAGGTGTTGATTATGACGAAACCTATTCGCCTGTAGCTATGCTTATATCCATTCGGATGCTCCTGGCCATAGCAGCTCATTATGAATATGAGATATGGCAGATGGATGTGAAAATAGCTTTCCTTAATGGAATCTTGCTCGAGGACGTGTATATGATACAGCCTGAGGGTTTCACATCGGTTGATAAAACCAAGGTATGCAAGTTGCGACGATCCATTTATGGATTGAAGCAAGCATCCAGGAGCTGGAATATCCGTTTTGATGAGACGATCAAAAAGTTTGATTTCTCACAAAATCCAGACGAACCTTGTGTGTACAAGAAGGTTAGTGGGAGTGCAGTCGTGTTCCTAGTATTGTATGTCGATGACATATTACTTATAGGAAACGATGTGTCCATCTTAGAGTCAGTTAAGGTTTGGTTATCCAAGACATTCTCCATGAAAGACCTGGGAGAAGCAACCTACATCCTTGGGATTAAGATCTATAGAGATAGATCGAAACGGTTGCTTGGTCTTTCACAGTCTACATATATAGACCGAGTGCTAAAGAGGTTTAGCATGTCGGAATCCAAGAAAGGTTATCTGCCCATCAGGCATGGGGTACACCTTTCGAAGTCTATGTGTCCGCGCACAGAAGACGAGAGGATTTGCATGAGTAAGATTCCCTATACATCCGCAATAGGATCTATCATGTATGCTATGTAATGTACGAGGCCCGATGTATCGTATGCTCTGAGTGTCACGAGCAGATACCAGTCTGATCCAGGAATGGATCATTGGGCGGCTGTTAAGACGATCCTTAAGTACTTGAGAAGAACTAAGGATGTGTTCCTAATATATGGAGCAGGGTACATGGTGATACGTGGGTATACGGATGCCAGATCCAGACAGACAAGGATGATTCCATGTCTTAGTCTGGGTATGTATTCACCTAGAATGGAGGCGCAATAAGTTGGAAAGGTTCCAAGCTTGACACTATAGCGGATTCTGCCACTAAGGCAGAATACGTTGCAGCTTTGGAAGCAGCAAAGGAAGCGGTTTGGATCAAGAAGTTCGTTCATGAACTTGGTGTGATTCCGGCCATTGTTGAAGCAATACCGGTCTACTGCGACAACAATGGAGCAATTGCACAGGCGAAAGAGCCAAGGTCTCATCAACGATCCAAACATGTGCTTCGCCGCTATCATCTTATCAGAGAGATCATAAGTAGGAACGAAATACAAATCGAGAAAATTCCCACTGAAAGGAACTTAGCGGATCCTTTGACTAAAGCATTACCTCAAAGTAAGTTTGAGGGTCATGTTGGTGCTTATGGTATTGGATACCGTAGCGATTGGCATTAGGCCAAGTGGGAGTCTGTTAGTAATATATGAGAGATGTCCTAAGGCAATCGCCTTATGTATGAACCATTTATATGATAAATGAAGATTCACTATTTGAGTATACATGTTTAATGTATTTGATTGGATCTTAAACTCATTTACTGAATGTCCACGATACGATTCACAGCATGAGAGAATTTGTGATTGGATCACAACTAGTGAGTATCTCTACATGTGTAATTGTGATGTATCGGAATTATCCCTAGTCGATGAATTGATGAATCTGGACACCATCAATTCTGTTGAGACTAGCACGAGGTATACTCCTTGGTGTATCCAAGCAGCTGATTCTCACTGGCTGGAGACATAGTGATGTCCGGAGTTAATCGTGGATGCTAGTTATGGTAACTAGTTCATTGGAGTGACCAGCCGTAAGACTTCATATGGTTCTCTGCATATATATAGATATGTCAATGAAGTTCTTACTGTGGCTTAAGTGCGATGTTCCTTTGACTTGCGGTATTCAAGTCATCTTGATCATGGAGACTTATGCTTTGACATCTTAAGCAAACATCTCTAAGGAGACGTGGACCCGGGATGATTGGGTATAAGTCGAAGTGATCGAAGATGTTTGAATAGCCTATAAAGGATTCACCACTCCTTGCGAGGAGATGTATACCCATGGCCTCTCGTCGGATTGTTACTAAAGTCTTTGGCCAAAGCATTACATGTTTAGAGTAAGGTACTCTTCGATACATGTGGAGTAACTAGAATCCGTAGGACGAGGAAATGATACTTGGGCTAGGTGTGACGTAGTCAGCCTAGTGGGGACTGACACAATAGACCATGTCCTGAACCAAGTGGGTATAAGATGAGTGAAGGGAATGGGGCACGATTCATTCGAGCTACTGAAGGGTTTCAGAAATAGTTCTGGATCAACCGTTGATCTTTTCGGTTAATTGGGGATCATGATGTACTACTAGGTGCCACTCATGATCGTTCTATAATTAATGGTTAATTATAGACGACCAACATAAACCGAGAACCTATTTGGTCACACGCACAACGAGCGTAATCCAAAGGATTTAAAACGAGCTTGAGAATGGGATTCTCAGACCGAGAGAAACTAGGTTTGGTTGGACCAAACGTAAGCGAGCATGAAATTGTTTGATGCAATGGAAGCGGATGGGCAGTTGTCTTACGAAGACATAAATGGATGGACCAAATGGTTTGGTTCTAACTAATGGATAAGAATAAACCAAAGGGTTTGGTTTATTTTAAACGAATGAACCAAAAGTTGGTTCGTTCGCTTTAACTTAAAATAAACCATCATGGTTTGGTTTATTTTAACTTATCTTAATGGAGCAGGTTAACGGGCTTTATGGATATGATCCATTAACCATTAAGAGAATTAGTTCTCTATAAAAGTGGGCTTAAGGGATTGTTAAACCCTAATCCAAAATCAAAACCCTAGCCTCCAAGGAGTTGCCGCCAACCTGCTTGTGCCGCCTAAGCTCCTTGCCGCCACTTGATTGTGCTGCCGTCAAGACCCTTGCCGGCGCCAAGCTCCAGCCGGTGAACCTCCGGCGACCCTCCGTGATCCCCTAAAAGGTTCGCATCAAGGTGAGCTTTTGTCTCCTTGTTTTGGCCGGGCGCTATCTCCTCCACCAAGCTGTCCAGTTTTCTGGACAGCTTCTTCTCCTCTCGTCGGAGCGTCGTTTGGACGACGGTTAGTGCTCCGACAGCGGCTAACATACCGGGGATTTGATCTCCGGTAATCCTCTGAGGTGGAGGACGAAGGATTCGTCAATCGGTAGACGAATACCTCTCCGGAGAAGCAAGTCTTGAGGACTTGTTTTAGGTCCGAATTTGGATTCGGATCGTGATCATCTCTCGATCACGTCGTCTTCAACACGAGGCTAGTAACCCGTACGAAGACGAAGCTCGTGGCTTGGAGAAGTCATCCCGAGGAGCTCGGCGTGGATACGGATAGAGACGATTCTTACGAGGATCGTTCCGGTTGATGCCGTTCCCGCTACACGTCATACGAAAGGTATAACATAGTTTAATTTCCTTTTATTGCAATTTTAATTTACGGTTATGTCTACACTTGTTGTAATAGCATGCGTGTGTTGTGTGTGTTGTAATAAATAGGAGTATTTATTATTTTTTAATTGCTTCCGCTGTGCTCATGTTTACGAAACATGATCGAACACACACACGCTGCGGTGCCGGAAACCCAACACGAAGTTGAGAACTCACTCTTGAAAGGACAAGTCGAAGATCTTAGGCAAATGTTAGAAATGTTTACTTTGGGATCCAAGGGACTTGACCTACTGCTTGGATCGCAAAGGGTCATGTACAACAAGGGTGGACTAGGATTTAGATCAAATACGACCAACAAGTCATATATGTCAATTGTAAATCGTAATAGAAAACAAGTCCAAGCATGAGTCCCTAAGACTGCCTTAATTTCACAACTAGGATCTAATAAGTATTGGATTCCCAAGGACCAAATCGATTCAATGGTCCAAGGGGAGATAGTACTAAATTTGTTTGCTCTATTACATGAAATTAGACTTGCATGCTTAGTTTTTGTTTTAATTTTTAGAACGGATAAATAGGGTCAATAACTCATCAATCTTGACAACATAGTACTATGACGCGGCGAGATGATAGTACGTTAGAGAAACGAAGTCTTGTGCGTCCGAACTAGATAAGACATATCTAGCTTGGTGCACTTGACTAAGTTGAACTAGCTGAAACTACCTCGCCGTATCCTTAACTAGTCAGACTAGGAAGTAATCTTAAGTGACTCAAGTAATCGATTTCTTGAATTTGGCTTTGTCTAAGGAAGTGGTCGTTGTTCCGATCAAAGAAGGCATCTATGCCTCGCCACGACCTGGAGGCCAACTTCTCGAAAAAGTTACTTGACAAGCTTAGGGTTAAACCCGAATCTAACCCAAGGTTGATTAGTTTTAATTCATTAAAATTAATCAAGTAAAATTGAAGTCATCACACAGAACACATAAAGATAACATGTTTGATCATGTAGAAAGGGTGAGATGACTCAAGGACTAATAAACTTCAACCAAATCTCAAATTCCAATATCCAATCCAACTATTATATGTGTAGGATCAATGAATGTTGGACAGTGGGTGCTCCCGACACATGACCGGAGACCGACTGAAATTTTCGAAGCTTAGATTCAAAAGTCAAGGATCGATAACTTTCAGAAACAATGACAAGCTCAAAATCATCAAATCAAGTAATATTGAGCTAAGCTCTAACTTTACAATTCGAAATGTTTTATTAGTCGAAAATTTTGAGTATAATTTACTTAGTGTAAGTCAATTGTGTGACAACAACTATAAGATTATATTCTTAGAAAATGAATGCTTAATTAAAATTAATGAAGCCTCTAAAACAATACTTAAAGGAACTAGGAATAGCAATATATACACAATTAATTTACCCAACTCCTCATCCAAGTGTCTAATGACACTGCAAGAGGAATGCTAGTTGTGGCACCGATGACTTGGCCACTCGCACCCAAGGCTCATTCACAAGGTGAGTCAGAGAGGTTTAGTCAGAGGCTTGCCCAACCTTAACAACTTAGACAATAAAATTTGTAATGCGTGTCAACAAGGTAAACAAACTAGGGCACAACATCAACTAACTAACCAAGAAAGAACCAAAAGTGTGCTTAAGCTCCTACACTTGGATCTATTCGATTCTCATAGAGCCAAGTCACTAAACGGAAGTCAATTTTGCTTAGTCATAATTGATGACTACTCTAGGTTCACCTAGGTTAGGTTCCTTAAACACAAAAGTGATACCTTAGACCAACTTACCAACTTATGTAAATTAATAGAAAATGAAAAGAACCTTAAGATTAAAAGACTTAGAAGCGATCATGGTGGTGAATTCGAAAACCATAGGTTCACCGACTTCTGTAACCTAAATGGATACCACCATGAGTTCTCCTATCCTAGAATCCTACGACAAAATGGTCTAATCGAGCGAAAGAATAGAACCCTACAAGAAGCCACTAGAACCATGTTAAACGAATACAACCTTCCTAATAGGTTTTGGGCAGAAGTCGTTAGTACGACTTGTTATGTCCAAAATAGAATCCTACTAGCCAAAAGACACCTTAAGACCTCATACGAAATCTACCATGATAAAGTACCTACCATTAAATACTTTAGGGTATTTGGATGTAGGGTACATATCCTAAATACTAAAGACTACCTAGGCAAATTCACCTCTAAAACAAATACCGAAATATTCCTAGGATACTCAACCACAAGAAGAGCCTATAGAGTCTACAATAATGAAATCCTAAAAATCGAAGAAACCGTTAATGTAGTATTCGATGAGGGAGATAAAACCACAAAACCTGAAGTAGAACCAATTGGTGAACCAATTCATACTAGACCCGAATCTGACCATGGAAATGAGTCTAGTATAAATTCCAACCCGAGTCAGTCTAGGTTACAATCGAATCATCCTATCGATCAAGTGATAGGTGATCCCAACCTAGGGGTTCGAACTAGAGCATCATACAGAAACCTTAGTCAAATCTCTTTAATCTCGAAAATCGAACCCAAATCAATTGAACAAGCTCTTCTTGATCCCGATTGGATTATTTCTATGCAAGAAGAGCTAGTTCAATTCACTCGGAACGAAGTTTAGGAATTAGTACCACCACCTAAAGATAAATTGATTATTGGAACAAGGTGGGTATTCCGAAACAAACTCGATGATAAAAGGGAAGTAGTTAGAAATAAAGCAAGATTGGTCGCAAAAGGATTTAGTCAAGTAGAGGAGATAGATTATGACGAAACCTACGCACCCGTAGCTAGACTGGAATCAATCAGAATGTTATTAGCCTACGCTGCACATCGAGGATTTAAACTATTTCAAATGGATGTGAAGTTAGCATTTTTAAATGGAATTATTAAAAAAAAGGTCTACGTTAGCCAACCCCCAGGTTTTGAAAACTTAGACAAACCTGACTACAATTTTAAACTTAAGAAAGCCCTATATGGACTAAAACAAGCTCCTAGAGTTTGGTATGAAAGGATTTCTATTTACCTCAAGTCTAAAGGGTTTAGCTAAGGCTTAGTCGACCCAACCCTCTTCGTAAAATCCATAGGGAAAGAAATATTTATTGCCCAAATTTACGTAGACAATATAATTTTTCAAACAACCAATTCAATTTTACTAAATGAGTTCATTTCACTAATGGAAAGTGAATTTGAAATGAACTTAGTAGGAGAATTAACATTCTTTCTAGATTTACAAATTAAGCAAACTAAGGAAGGAATTTACCTACATCAACATAAATATGCTAAGGAATTAATTAATAGATTTGGAATGCAAAACGCTAAGGTAATAAATACACCGATGGCCACAAATGTTAATATAGGAGAAGACTTAGAAGGCAAACCAATAGACCTTAAATACTATAGGAGCACAATAAGTAGTCTCTTGTACTTAACTGTGAGTCGACTCGATATATTATTCACAGTAAGTATGTGTGCAAGGTTCCAAACTTGTGCTAAGGAGTTGCACCTAATGTTAGTTAAATGTATCCTTAGATACCTAAAGGGTACACTAAATGTAGGGATTTGGTACCCTAGATCTACCGAGTTTAAACTAATCAGCTACTCTGACTCGGATTATGCTAGTAGTAAACTCGATAGAAAGAGCACGAGTGGTTGTTGTCAACTTCTCGGCTCGAGTCTAGTTAGTTGGTGCAGTAGAAAGAAACACTGTGTTGTCTTATCTACCACCGAAGCCGAATACGTCATGATGGGTGAGTGTGTAGCTCAACTTCTTTGGATGAAGCACACTCTCCAAGACTTTAACTTAAATTTTAACAACACTAAAATTTACATCGATAACATTAGTTCGATTAATTTAACCAAGAACCCAATCTGTCATTCTAGAACCAAACATATAGAGGTCAAACACCACTTTATTCGAGAATATGTAGCTAACGGGACCATACAACTCGAATACATGGAGTCCAAATCGAACCTAGCAGACTTGTTTACAAAACATTTACCCAAAGCAGAATTTAGTCTGCTTAGATGTAAATTAGGTATGTGCATAATAGAGTAGAACTTAGAAACTCATACTTTTCTTTATACTCTATTTTATTTTTCATGCAAATGGAACTAGCCTAGGGCTTACCCTAGAAATCATGCACCTATAGATTTAAGGAGGCAATACATCTCACAACACATAGGACTAATGTGTTTGTGTACTTAGCCACGTAGATGGGCGTGAGATGTTAGGACCTTACTCCTGGTTCCAAATGTAGATCTAGTGCATCGACATGAACCATGGAGTATAATTATCTAAATTAATCAACTTTAATCGGGACTTATTGATCATTCTATATCAATCCAAGTCAAATAGATTTGAACATACTTTTAGATGAGCTTATATTTAAACTATTATTTTCAAAATCTATTTTGAACATGCTTGGACTTAAACTTCATTTACGACAAAATTCTAAAAATATGTTTTCCAAAACCCCCCACTCTTTTCGATTTATGGGAAAAGGGAGAGAAAAGGCCAAAGTTAAGGGATCAAAAATTAATTTAAATTTTTGATAACTTAACTTGCATCTAACTTAAAAACATCGGCCCAAGTTAAGTATAGCTTGTTTACTTAACTTTTTTATGGTCAACCTTTTTAATGGTAAAAGAGGGAGGAAAAGGCCAAAGTTAAGAGATCAAAAGTTAACTTTTGATATCTTAACTTAAAACTTAATTTCAACTTTTAGGCCTATACTTAACTTATTAAGTAGCAACCATTAAGGGGGAGAACTAAGAACTTTGTTCCAAGTACTCACCTAAGGTCAAGGGGAAGGACTTGGAAAAGAGTTTTACTCTTACTCCTACTGAAGCTAACTCACTAAGTTACTCACACTAACTTATTAAGTTTTGCATATTCAATATTCATTTAATTTATGCTTCATATTCATTTCATTTACTTAATACTTTAAGTGTTACCCTTAACTTTGTGTCGGTTTGTCATAGATCAAAAAGGGGGAGATTGTTGGTGCAGTAGGCACCAGATAATCGAACCTAAGTTTTGATTATGGCAAAGACTCAAAGCTAAGGTCATATTATTGTCTAACGAGCTGAACCAAGTGTGCCGGAATGGTTAAGATAAGCTGAAGGTCGGCGACACCCTGAGAATCTCGGATGGAGAAACCGCGATGGTCGGACGACACCAAAAAAACTTCGGAGGGAGAGGAAGAATCCAAGTGGAGACCTAAAGCAAAGTTGCAAGTCACAAAAGGACCTAAGGTAAGCTCGTGTGTGTGAGTGAAAGTAAGGACGGGTTCTCCATATGGGGACATCCTTAGGTGGCAATCTGATCAAGACTTCCCGTGGAAGGTATAGGTCGAGATCGAACAGTACGTGATCGTTGAATTCACTCTTATTACTTTGATTTCGAGCT